>OZ030006.1:156083210-157283210 GCA_964023405.1 Apodemus agrarius
GCTTCATATGAGTACATTGTAGTTGTCTTCAAACACACCAGAAGGCATAAGATCCCGTCAGAGATGGCTGTGAACCACCATGTGGTTGCTGGGAATTGAACTCAGGACCTCTGGAAGACCAGTCAGTGCTCTTAACCATTGAGCCATGTCTCCAGCCCATTGCTTATTTTATTTTCAAGACAGGGTTTCTCTGTACAGCTGTTTAGCTATTCTGGTTCTGGCTCTATAGAACTCACAGAGATTCTCCTGCCTCTGCCTCCTGAGTGCTGGGATTGAAGGCGTGCCTTTCAATAGATAATTTTATTTATGTATGTATATAGGCATGCATGTGTCACTGGACATGGTAGGTCAGGTGACACCTCTCAAGAGTTGGTTCTATGCTGCCACTTTACGGGGACCCTAGCACCCCACTCAGGTGGCCAGGCCTGGGGGGGGGTTCTTCCACCCATCTCACCAGCCCTTTTGGAAAGAAATTAGTTCTTTGTTTATGCATGTTTAGTGTGATGTCTGCATGTCTCTCTGTCCACCAGACAGCATGGGATCCCGTGGGACGACAGTTATCGATGGTTGTGAGCCGCCATGTGGGTGCTGGGAATTGAACTCAGGAAGAGCAGCCAGTGCTCTTCAGTCCTGAGCCATCTCTGCAGTCCTAGATTAGTATTTTGGAGATAAGGACTCAACATCTGAGACGCTCCTTTCCCCAGCAGGCCATGTAGGCTCCCATACCCACAGCAATATTCCTCAGCGGTCAGACGGAGTAACCCATGTCTACCCGGCGGGGAGCAATAAGCGGAGTTGTGTGCGCATTCTGTTGCACGGGCTGGGTTTGCAGCGATGGAAGAGAGCAAGCGTTAGTTTGTTCCTCTGAGACATGGTCTCGTGTAGTTCAGACTGGCCTGGAACTTCTCTGTAGCTGAAGATGACCGTGAATTGCTGTTCCTCCTGCCTCAGCTTCCACATGCCAGATCGCAGATGTGCCCCCATCACACGTGCCCCATATACTACGGTTTCTATGGCTCTGGGTTCCACCCCTTACCAGCACTGAAAAAAAATTCCATCACACATTGCAATATGAACGGACGTTATGGACGGGTGCAGGGAAGGAAGAGCAGGTCTTGGAAACAGGGTGCTAAGAGAAATGAGCTATCATTCCATTACCCTGAGGCTCTGAGAACAGATGTAAGAGACAGGAAGTGGAAAAGAGGTTCCCAGAGGCCGGGGAAGGGGTACCACAGGTCCTATTGCTTCACGAGTACAGCGCTGTTAGACAGAATGAAAAAAATTCTATTTCTGGACATGATTTATGGTAAGAATTATGTATTAATGACACGGCGTTATCAGACTCTTTAAAAATAATATAAGGGGCTAGAGGGACGGCTCGTCAGCTCAGAGCACTTGCTGTTCTTCCTGAGACCCAGGCTCTCCCCAGCACCGGTGTCAGGTGTCTCTCAACTGTCCCTCAACTGTCAGTAACTCCAGCTCCAGGGGATCCTGGATTCTGGCCTCGGGTACTGTACTCATGCACACAAACCCATACCCAGACACACAAATACACGCAATTAAAATGCTAATAACGAAGTCTTGGAGAGCTGGGTGTCCACGTTTAATCCTAGCATTCAGAGTGCAGAGGCAGGAGGATCTCTCTGAGTTTGTGGCCAGCCTGGTCTACAGACTGAGTTCCAGACCAGATAGGGCTACTCTGAGAGATTCTGTTCCAGGACAGCCAAATGTACACAGAGACACACGGTACGGAAAAACACCAAGCAAGCAAAACAACATCGACATTGACAATGACAACAACAGCAGCAACAACAACAAAGAGACAGATGAGAGCTCAGAGCGTTTGTTGCTCTTGCAGAGGACCTGGGTTCAGTTGCTAGCGCCCCCACGGCTGCTCACAAGCTGTCACTCCAGGCCTCTGATGTCACTCCGAGGCCTCTGATGCCCTCTTCTGGCCTCCAAAGGCACCGGGCACATACATGGTGCACATCCACACAGTCACGCAAAATACTCATAAACATATTTTTTTTAAAAAGTAAGCATTTTAAAACAAAATATCTTTTAAAATTAAAATAAGTAAAAAATGGTGTTAGAGACGGGTGCCGTGGGAGACACCTGCGTCCCCAGCTGAGGCTGAGATCACGGCGACGCTGGCACTCAGTCCAGCCAGTCTGGGCATCAGAGTCAGATTGTCTCTCTAGGAAAAAAAAAAAAAAAAAAAAAGTAAAATCCAACTTAAAAAGTGAAAACAGAGCTGAGGATGTAATCCTAGCACTTGGGAGGTTGGGGCAGGAGGCTCAGGAGCTCAAGGCCAACCTCAGCTACATAGCAGTTTGATACCAGCCTAGGTCATATGAGACTGTGTCAAAAAAATGTCACAGATTAAGCTCTATTCACGCTAACGATACACAAACTGTGCATGAGGCAGGGATAGACAGCCCCTCCCCCCATGGCTTCCTGCATGCTGCGGATTGTCTACCTCTTAGCTGTCCTCGGATGCCTATTGGTTCCTCATAGTGAGTGCCCCACGGTTTAATAAGGAGGGAGGGCTTACACAGGAGACCCCGGAGCAGCTCTGCCAAGACAGTGGTTCTCAACCTGTGGGTGGAGACCCCTGTCGCATCTCAGATATCCTGCAGGTCAGATATTTACATTATGATTCATAACAGTAGCAAAATTACAGTTATGAAGTAGCAATAAAATTTTATGGAGGGGGGATTCACCACAACCTGAGGAACTGTATTGAAGAGTAAGCTGAGAATCACTGCCTTGAGGCCTTCCCGCACCTTTCTGACAGGAATGCTAAAGTGTTTGTTTCAGTGTGCCTCTGGCCGAGGCTGATGGGAGTGCATTGTCATTTCATAGATGAAGAGATGGAGGGTTAGGTCACTCGAGCTGAATGCAGCCGGGTCTCTCTGAGCAAACAAGGGAGAAGGTGAATCGGATAAACAGGACCGGCATCTCCTACTGGACTTGAGAGTCTGAACTTTATTCCTTAGATAAGGCTGCGGACCCACCCCAGGCCCAGAGGAAGTAAGCGCTTGGCGGCCCTCCCCGCTGGTCAGGCCTATTTGTCTGTGGTTAGTCTTCCTCTAATGGAATGTGAAGCTGGCGGGTGGGGCAAGGCCTCGGTTTTGTTCATTATGGAGGACAGGCTGGAACCTTCTAAGGATTCAGTAAACATTTAAGGGAAGGCTGGAAGGCAGGCAGGTTGTGAGGACAGCAGTAGAAGCATCTTCACGTCCACACGATGTCTTGAAATAGATGCCAACTCACACGACTTCAGACTCACCCAGATAAGGAAAAATGAAATTCAGAGCAAACCAGGGTCTGGGGTCAAAAAGACTGGCAAGTGGCAAAGCCGGGACTCAGGCATAGCCTGCCTGGAGACCTTGACTGCAGGACCTGGGCGTGGCGCTGTAGGGTAGAGAGGAACTATAAATGCCATTCTGCTTGTGGGGGCAAGATGGCCTGAAGAGCCTCTGAGGCCGAGAAAGCACTCAGGAAGCCTGAGGTCAGCTAAGTGTTCAGACCATGGTTCTTTCTCCTGACTTGACTTTTGGCTCTTTCTACTCCAGGTCTCCCCTGCAGAAGACGGTCTAGCACCAAGGGCTTCCAGCCTTGGCCGGCCATCTGCCCCTGAGGTCACAGACTACATGCCCATGTCCTGCCTCTACCTGCCTGAGGACAGACTCCGGATAGCCACCAGGCTACCACCCTGGAGGTGACAGCCATGCTCTGACCTTGGTGTTCTTCCCTAGGATGCCTCAGACTAGTTTCTCTTTCCACCCGGACGCCATGTTTGCCAATTCTTTCGCCAACACGTCTTCTACCAACAGCTCTGAGTCGTGTCCTGACTATCGAAGCACACATCTTTTGCATATGGTGGTCTACAGCCTGGTGTTGGCCACCAGTCTCCCTCTCAACGCTCTGGCTCTCTGGATCTTCCTGCGCGTCCTGCGCGTGCACTCGGTGGTGAGCGTGTACATGTGCAACCTGGCGGCCAGCGACTTGCTCTTCACCCTGTCACTTCCCCTGCGCCTCTCCTACTATGCGCGGCACCACTGGCCCTTTCCAGACTTCCTGTGCCAGACGTCGGGCGCCATCTTCCAGATGAACATGTACGGCAGCTGTATCTTTCTGATGCTCATCAACGTGGACCGCTATGCGGCCATCGTGCACCCGCTGAGACTGCGCCACCTGCGGCGGCCCCTGGTGGCTCGGCGGCTCTGCCTGGGCGTGTGGGCTCTCATCCTGCTGTTCGCCGTGCCCGCCGCCCGCGTGCACAGCCCGTCCACCTGCACGTACAAGAACATCACCGTGAAGCTGTGCTTCGAGAGATTCAGCGATGACCTGTGGAGGAGCAAGCTGCTGCCACTCCTGCTGCTGGCCGAGCTCCTGGGCTTTCTGCTGCCCCTGGCGGCTGTCGTCTATTCGTCGGGCAGGGTCTTCTGGACACTGGCGAGGCCCGACGCCACTCAGAGCCAGCGGCGACGGAAGACCGTGCGCCTCCTGCTGGCCAACCTCATCATCTTCCTGCTGTGCTTCGTGCCCTACAACTCCACGCTGGCGGTTTACGGGTTCCTGCGGGCCGACCTGGTGGAGAACAGCGGTCAGAACCGCGATCAGGTGCGCCGCGTGCTGATGATAATGGTGCTGCTGGCCGGCGCCAACTGCGTGCTGGATCCGCTGATTTACTACTTCAGTGCCGAGGGTTTCCGGAACACTCTTCGCAGCCTGGGCTCCCCGCTCCAGACCAGGCCTTTGGCTACCAATGGGGCTAGAGGGGTGCTCACCGAACCACCATCGGAAAGCACCCAAAACACTGGGCAGGATGCCACAAGTCAGGGTCTACTCCAGCCTGCCAGTCTGGGTACAGCCATGGACAACTGCCCCCAGGATTCAGCCCTCTGAAAGGATGACGTCATAGGGTACCCAGTCTTGTGTCTCCCAGAGGCTTAGGGTGTACATTTGAGGGAGATGGGCTGGGTACTGGGACTCTGAAGCAACTCGGGCTCTAGCACACAGAAGAGAAAAGTAAGAAAGAAGGGTGCCGCCGCCGCCGCTGCCGCCACCAGCTTCAGCCTCTGACTATTAGAGAGGAACCCTGCTCCAGGAGCTAGGAAGCCAAGCAGTGAGCATGCGCATGGCTAGGAGCTAGTCCTCGGAGCGGAAGACTGATCTCCTGGATTCAGGTCGTCAGTCTGAGAGCTAAAGATCCGCCGACCCTGATGAATCTGCTACACAGACATTCATCTGTCATCTTCAAAATTAAAACTCAGGGCTGCTGGTGGAACCGAGAACGCACAGCCCGCGCGCGCTGGCCCAGAACATTCCCACTGAACTGGATCCCAGCCCTACCTGCGCTCGCCTGTCTGCACTCACTCAAGGGTGAGACGGACACTCTGCCACCAGCCGGGGCTTCCCTGCTCAGGTGGGAGGTGTGGCACACAGGTGGACCAAGTAGCTCCGACCCATTTCGTGACTTGTGACAACTTCGACTCGACACCTGGCGTGAGGTGGTTGGGGCGGGGCGGGGCTGTGCACGGAGCCTCTCACTTGCTAGTTCTTGGTTCCTTTTCTAGGTCATCCTTTTCCCTTCTACAGCTCTCAGGGCCTCATCCATCCTGGGTCTTTAATATTCAGTCTCACTTCCACCTCTCTCCTTCCCCTTCCCTTCCCCCACCCCCCCTAAACTGACCTTGGTATGTAGCAGAGTCTGGCCTGGAACTTCTTTTTGTTTTGTTCTTGTTTCCAAGACAAGAGTCTCGCTCCGTAGTCCTTGATGTCTTGGAACTCATTCTTGGCACTAGCCCGGCCTTGAACTCACAGAGATCTGCTGGCCTCTAGCCTCCTAAATGCTGGGATTAAAAGTGTCTGGCACTAAGACAGACTTTGGTCTTTTTCGTTTTGTTTTGTTTTTGTTTTTGTTTTTTCAAGGCAGTGTTTGGGTTTGTCTTTGTAACAACCCTGGTTGTCCAGGAACTCACTGTGTAGACCAGGCTGGCCTCAAACTCACAGAGATCTACCTGTCTCTGCCTCCTGAGTGCTGGGACTAAAGGTGTGCGTGCGTGCGTGCGTGTGTGCGCTGGCAAGCCTCCTGCTTCAGCACTTCCTGTGCGCTGGGTTACAAGCCCAGCTGCAGTCAGGGTTTTATGGAATTTTGATCTTTTGAAAACTGCTCTCTCTACATGGCCATCACACTTTGCTTCTCTGTCTCTTAACTCATTCTCTCCCTCTTAACTCACACCCCATCCCGGGCCTCCTCCTCCCCTCCCTTCTCTTCCTTTCCTCTTTTCTCTCCCCTCTCTCCCCTCTCCTTTCTTCTCCCCTCCCTCCTTTCTTCCCTCGCCCCTCCTTCTCCCCTCCTCTCCCCTCCCTCCCTCTCTTCCCCCTCCCCTCCTTTCCCCTCCCTTCTTTCTTCCCTCCCCTCCCTCCCTCTCCTCTCCTCTCCCCTCCCTCCTCTCTTCCCTCTCCTTCTCGGACCTTTACCATTTTTTCAGTCAAGCATCAGTCCTCGAACTGTTCGTTCTCAAATCCCCTTGTGCAGCAATGGAGGGAGCCGGAGACTGTTTGTCTCTTCTCTTTTTCTTGCGATGTGCATCATGTCATGAAGGCTAGCGTGTTTCTGAGACATGGGCATACAGAAGCACACCTCCCATCATCTGTGAGAAATGTCATCACATTTCGTGAGACCTCCGGAAGCCTCCCTCTGCACCGGCGAGGGAATATACGGGGACAGACCAGGGACAGGTTAGCATCGTGAATAGTTTTGGCCTCAGATTTCCTCAAAGAGCTGCTCTCTGGATCTTGAGATTGTTTGTTCTAAAGGACTGAGTTCACATCTTCCTTCCTCTAGGAGGACGGCTCTGGGAAGAGGGCACTGATCACCAGTTGCTCATGGTGGTCCTTAGGGCTTTCTGGAGGACCAAATACCCAGGGCCAGGGCGGAACGTTTCTGGAGCAGGAAAAAGAACAGTGTCGGCCAGGAGAGAAGAGTGCACAGGGAGGAAGCGGGCATGGACGGAGCCTTGGTAAACAGGACAGTCAATGGTTCTCTTCCCTCCATCCAAGTGGGACTGGGCTCTGGGAAGGACTGCAGAGTGGTGCAGCGACAGTTTTAGCCCCTGACATTGAGAACCGATGTCATGGATATGTCCTATATGCACTGTGTCCCCGTGTCTCACAATACAGAGATTTCCCAAATGCTTTTGGTTTAGTTAAGATTTGGGCCTTTGTATCTGTTGGTGATGTGCAGGGGTAACATGACCCCTGGTGGCCGAACTCGGGAACTAACCTCCATTCCTCAGTAATAGGCTAGTATCTCAGTCCAGATGCATGGACGTCAGATGCATGCCCTTACCAGCTGCTCTAAAGATGCTGTTAGCATCCGTCCCAAGCGCCTCTCTTCCTCAGGACTCAAGGTCTGTGCTTATCTTGGCTGGAGCATGAACAGCATCTCAGGATATGCGCTACACAGTTAAACAGAATTCTCAAAAGGTGTGTGTGTGTGTGTGTGTGTGTGTGTGTGTGCATGTTTGGTCTGTGGTTGTGGCTCAGTTCATAGAGTGCTTGCCTTGCATGCATAAAGCCCTGGGTTTGATCCCAGCATCACATAAACCTGCCCTGGCATTGCATCATTCTAGTACCCAATTAGTGGAGTCCTAATGGCATCCCCTGTCAACCCCAGCGCTGTGGTGATGGAGATAGGAAGCTCTCTGTAAGTTTCAGAGGTGAGACCAGCCTCATCTATACAGAGTTCCAGGCAGCCACGGCTACATAGACAGAAAGAAAGAAAGAAAGGAAGGAAGGAAGGAAGGAAGGAAGGAAGGAAGGAAGGAAGGAAGAAAGAAAGAATAAAGAAATAGACACAGGAAGATCAGAAGTTCTACATTATCCTCAGCTACATACTGGGTTCTGGGATACATATGACTGTCTCAAAAAAGTCCCCAGCCATGGTGGCCCATGCCTCTAATCCCAGTGCTCAGGGAGGCAGGCAGATCTCTGGGAGTTCAAGGCCAGAGTGGTTTACATAGCCAGGCCAACCACACCACATGGTGAGACCCTCTTCTCAAAAGAGAGAACAAAAACAGCTTGAGGGCTCCGAGTCTGGTGTGCATGCCTGTAATCCCAGCTCGGTAGACACTGAGGCTGGAGGACCATGCCTCGGAGGCCAGCTTTTGCAAGTCCCTAGGTGTGATCTTTAGCAGAACAGCAGAACGAAGCTAGATACAAATACAAATACATTGGAAAAAAAGATTGAACTAGGTGGTGGCGCATGCCTTTAATCCCAGCACTTGGGAGACAGAGGCAGGGGGGATCTCTGTGACTTGGAGGCCAGCCTGGGCTACAGAGCAGGCAGTTCCAGGACAGTCAGGACTACATGGGGGAACCCTGTCTTGAAACCTTCCCTACGAAAACAAAAAAGAAAAGAAAAATTGAGTAATTTTAGGTACAGGTATTGAATGAATTCCAGAATAATGAAAACAGCATGTATCACCTAACAGACCATATAACTTATTTATTCTAATTTTTGTATGTGTATTCTGTCTTCATCTTATTAATATATTTACTGGCATCTAGAACAATGCTTGGCTTGGTACTCAATAAAGAGTCGTGGAATGAACAGTCAGATCTTGTGAAGTACTTGACTGTCCAGTGGCTACCACAACACAGGTAACAATGTCCCTCTGGAAGACGGTAAAGGAACGCAGAAGATAGAACCGGCAGCTAACCAAGTCCCGGAAAGTTGCCCCGCGAGGTTCTCAGGCATACTTGTAGGGCAGAACTGGGGGGAATTGGGGGTGGGGGTGGTGGTGGCGGTGGGGGTGTGGGGGGGAGTCAAGAAGAGAAGCAGATGGGAGCAGGTGCCTCCCGCCTGAAATAGGGCAACAGAGTTCAGAACGGTTTCCACGCATCTCACCACCACAAGAACGACACTGAAGGCAGAGGGAACGAATAGCACCTGAGGAGCAACAGGCTGTCTAGAGTCTGCCATTTTCACAAATGCCCCTCGCAGCAAGAAGGGGGCAGAAGGGAGAAGCCCAGAGCCTCGCTCCCTACGCTCACAGGCTCTGGGCTTGCTCCATTCACAGGAGGAAGAAGAGAAAACCTGAGGTGAAAGTAAGAACATTAGGCAACCCAGGAGGTGGAGGCAGAGGATCTTTTGTTCAAGGTCAGCCTGGGCCAGTGAGCCAGACTGTCTCAGAATAACCAGGAGGCTGAGGGCAGTTCTTACCAAGCATGCTTCCTGTCTTGGGTTCATTCTCCAGTATGGGAAAACAGCATTACAGGGTTAAAACGAAATATCCCTGCTTCCACCGTCACAAGAAACTATTATTCTGATGGCTGAAGTATCGAGACAGCCATCTGTAGTCCCAAACTCCCCTGGGGTCTACAGCAAGAGGATTTAGAATTCAAGGGCAGCCTGAACAATAAAGAAAATCCCAAACCAGACGGTGGTGGTGCACACCTTTAATCCAGAGAGGCGGAGTTGGGGCAAGGCCAGACCGATCTGCAGAACAAGTTCCAGGCCAGCCAGGGCTCCACAGAGAAATCTTGTCTCTAGAAAAAGAAAGAAAATATATCTCTCAATAAAAATATATGCAAATAAAAATTTTACACCACCATTTCAATACAATATCTACAATTTTTTCCTTTTCTATACTTTAGTGGTATGTGTACTTTTTTTTTTTTTTTTTTTGAGACAGGGTCTCTCTACTAAGCTCCGGCTGTCCCCATACTTACTATGTTAACAGGCTGGCCTTGAACTCACGGAGCTCCTGTCTCTGCCTCCAGAGCTCAGCACCACTGCACCTGGTTTGCTTCTTTTGAGACAGGTGCTTGCTCTGCATCCCAGCCTACCTTTGAGCTCTCAATCCCCCTGCCTCAGCTTTGGAAGTGTTAAGGTCACACATGCTCTAGCATGCTTTTCTAGGGAGCCTCATTTTACTTAGTATGAGGGCCTCTGATTAGCCCTATTTCACGGAGGAAACACTGGAGACTGAGGTCTAAAGGTCACACCACCACCAGGAAGTGGCTCAGTCTCCGTTTCCCTAAACTCTTTACTTCCAGCCTTAGCAAACTTGCCGCCCCCTTCCTGTCCAGCTGCTCACTCAGGCCACCTACCGGCCTGGCCAGCCCATAATAATCCTTATTAACTATCTTGTTGTGTAAAGGTTTCCTCTGAAATTGAAACATTCCACCCGGCAGGGAAGCTCCTTAAGCAGGAAGGTAAACAACACAAAAGAGTTTCAGGAAGTGCCTAAAACTGACCAGATTCCTGAGGCCTAGCCCCGTGAGAGGTAGCAGTACAGACTATGTGACGCCGAGCCCTCAAGAAGATTCTGAGACCAGATCCGCTGCCTGATAGAAGGGGAAAGCAGCCAAGCTGCCTAGAAGAGGTTTAGAACAACTGAGGCACCTGGGAAGGACATTCTCCAAACTGCTGAGCCGTCGTCGTCTATAGCTGTGTGGTGGCTCCAGGTCCCCAGCCTCTGTGAGCTGTCACCTATGCAGGGGTGGGCTTTGGTGGTGCATCTGTCTCTGAGTCATTTCTCACCCATATTCCTATAAATAAACCCAATAAAACGTATTGGTTCACCAACTAGGACGTTGGTGGTATGGGCACTTTGGTCTGTCCGGGGCTCTTTCTCTGGGATGAGTAGACCTAGCTCTTCTGTTGCCCCACCTTGAATCTGCCTCATTATCTCAGTTCTTCCCGAATCTTCCTCCTCCGACATCCCAATCCACTCATGGCTCCCCTGACCCCTAACTTTACACTTGCCTTGGACACGGTGTGGCTAAGGGCTGGAAACTGGACTCACATCTGCAATCTCATCGTTCCCCAAACACGCCAGCCACCAAGGAACTGCCAGCCGCGGCTGTCGGCAGCGCACAGAGTGGCTTAGACTTCCTGCAAGTTGGCCATGGGCCTCTCCCATCCTCTGAGATGCACTTATTCTGGTGACAGTCAGGACGCTCATGTCCACCAACCTGGCAAGAGGGCATGGTTCCTTGGTTCTCAGGGTCCTCAAAAACCTGTCTCCTCTACTGGCTGACCTGAAGAGTTGGGATGTCCTGTAGCACTCGGCAGTCTTGAGATACAATTCAGGAGGCGCCGGACTGAGCCGAACATCTCAAATGAGGGCGGAGGTGTTTCCTTTTTGGCCTTCACAAAAAAGCCCTGCAAGGTTGCCCACTGGAGTGCCATGGAAGACTGGGAAGGTCGGGTAAACCTCACACGGGGTTTTCCTCACACAGCCCAAGAGACCACAGGCTAAGACGGCTGTCCCATGCTGTCAGGGTCTGGAAGGATCATGCCCTTCCAGAATTCTCATACTGGGTTTAGAGAAAACCAAAGGCGTCCAGGACTTTGGAATCAAACAAACCTGGGTAGTAATGTCAGCTGTCACTTCTTAGCAATGTAACTTTGGCCAGTTAACCTCTGCGAGCCTTTGTTTCTTTCCGCCCCTGGGAAACGGGGCTCGTAATGTCTACTTATTGGGTGACTGAGGGCAACGAAATGTGAAAGGTACTCTAGGAATCCCGTAAATGGGCGCTCCTGGGCTTCTGTGGGGCTTCCGGGTGGCTGGAGAGGCAGCAAGCGCTCCAGGTGAATTATCCAGATGAGCCCTGCTACCGAGCAGAACTGGAGTCGGGGGAACTAGCAATTGGCTGGGCACGTTTCCATGGTGCTAGGTCAAGCAGGCAGCCTTGGGGCAGTGACTGGCCCATTGCCCTCTGGGGGCACTCTCTCCCCATGAGGCTGATGTCCAATCCCACGGACTAATATGGAGGTGGAGAAGTGCCTGAAAGGCAGAGGAGGGAGACAGGATGAAGAACCAATGGTGGAGAAAGGGCCAGGGAGAAGGCTGGAGGGGAAGTGAGGGCCAGGCAGGCACAGGGTGGGGCTGGGAGAGGGGCCCGTGGTCCTGAGGGCAGCGCCAGCCCTGGAGGGAAAGCTCCGACCCAGGGAGGGAGGAGGGACAGGGAGAGAGACCAGCGCGCTGACACAGCCTCGATGTGTGGAACGGGCTGGGGTTTGGCCCACAGGTCAGGCGTCTGGCAGTATTATGGGATGGAGAGGCCTTAGGAGACAGGGAGAGTATTATGGGCTGGAACAGCCTTAGGAGACTGGGGAATATTATGGGCTGGTGAGGCCCGGCTCCAACTGGAGGCGGGAGGAAGGGGTGCGGGGCGGGAAGGGGGGGTGGTGGTGGAAGGGAGTATTATGGGCTGGAGGCCTCCTGCGACCAGAGGCAAGAGTATTATGGGCTGGCAAGGCCTTCAGTGGCCAGAGGGGGGAGCAGCGGGGGATGGCACCGGCTGCATGTGACTGAGGGGGGGGCAAGTTGGGGGTGATGAGTGGGGGTGGGGGAGCTTATTATGGGATAGCTCTTTGTACCTACTGCGGGGACTGCTTCTCCAGAAGATATTATGGGATGTCGTGTGTGGGAGGGGGAGGGGGGCTGGGGGATTATTATGGGATGGTGGTGCAGAATTGGGAGGGCCTGAGGAGCTCTTCTCCACACACACCCCCAGTTCACCCCTTCCTCTCTCATCATTCTAAGGTCAGCCTCCCTCCAAGAGTCCAATGGGAACACCTGAAATCCATCTCCCTACACACTTCACCCACACACATCAACAGCCACTCCCCCGCTCCACACTGGGCACCTCGGCCCATCCTAGCAGCGCCCCTGTCTAGCAGCCACCTCCGGACTGTGGGGAAAATGTAACTCCTGCATAACGACGAGGAGAGAGCCTCAAAGCGCGGTTGTGGCTGCCAGTGGTTCCCACCTGCATGTCACCTTTGACCCCCAAATTCTTATGCCACTCTCCTTTCTTTCCTCCATCGGGTCCACAAAGTGGGGGCCCTTGGTTCTCCCCTCCCCCGCCCCTCCATTTCCTCTCCACCTCCCTCCACAGCCGTAACCAGTAAAACAGGCGGCCGGCTATTATGGGATGGCTGCTCCCAGCAGCTCTGCAGGGAGGGGGCGGTCACCGCGGAATGTCTCTTGTGGGTGGCTATTATGGGATGGCCGCCTCTCTTCTGGGAGGGGTGGGGGCTAGGGAGGAGAATTATTATGGGATGGACCCAGCACAGCTGGGTGGGGCTGTCTTGGGTAGGTAAAGCTCTGGGGAGGGCAGGGAGGGGGGAGGAAAGGAAGGAAGAGGGAGGGAAGGAGCTGGGGAGGGTGGGGTGAGCCCTGGAGCCAGACCTGAGGCCTGGCAGGAGTAACTGGCTGGAGAGGTTTCTTTGGTGACAGCTGTTGGAAGAGGCCCCAGGGGCAGGCGCCATCCAGCCAAAGCCGAGGACACCTGGGTCCTATTCACTTCTTGGGGGTTGCAGGGTACAGGGTACGCGGGGTAGTGCTGCAAGAGCTCCCTGGCTAGGTGGGTTCAGTCCTTCCTTCCACCTGTGCCTTCTTTGGCCTGAGGACTGTATCTCCTGTAGGGGGTTGAACACCGACTCCAAAGGTGCAAATGTCACTCCCCAGGCCCCACGCGGACTGCATGCCACCTAGCTATCCGGTCTTCACAAATCCTCTTGTGTCCGTGCAGAATACTAGCCCGTTGGATTTCTGAGCAGTTTCTACATCCACACAGAGGTGCGAGGAGAGGACCCACAGACTGTAGGCTGAAAACTCTGGGATAACCGCCTTGGGGTGTTTAGGTTCCTGGATACCATGGAGTGGATAACTGCCTAGAGAGGCTGCCCCTGGGGCGCATTAATTAGGAGATTATACCATCCTTAGTCTCCGCGGGCCAATCATGTCAGTGGTCTATTTATAATTGATCAAGGAGGCGAGCATAGGGCAGAGAAGGGAGCGGGAGATACAGATGCCTGAGCTTCACAAAGTAGCACAGACACACCCACCCCTCCCCTGTATTCAGAGAAACCGGAAGTGGGCGGAGATACGGCTCAGCAGTTAAGGCACTGATCTCCCAAGGCCAGGTTCGGTTCCCAGCACCCACGAGGTGGCTCACAACTGCTCATAATTCTAGTTCCAGGGGTTACGAGGCCCTCTTCTGTTCTCTTCATCCACTAGACATATACGCGCTGTATGTATATGCACGAATGCAAACACACACATAAGATAAAAATAAACCTAAAAAGAAAGATTAAATGAAAAGGGATTTGAACCTTCTTGTGAGATCAGGGAGGGGGCACCAAGTGGACAGAATCCGCAGGGACACTGTGGGCGTGGCTGATGAAGGATGCTGATACTTTAAATCATAGGCAGGAGGCTGTGGCTGCCTACTTGTAAACTGCCCCTGATTTATAGTCACTCCTCGCTATGATAATGTGGCATATATATATATATATATATATATATATATAGAAGATCTGAAGCAGTTGGAGATATTTACACAACAGGATTTGAGACCCAGAGACACGCTACATCTAGGAGAACGGGGATAGAGAATCTATCTAACAGGTACCCAGCAGCACTGTGCAAGAAGAAACAGCGTTCCTGAAAGAAGCGACACCTCGGTTATGGTATCCTCAAAGAGCCACGTCCTAGCTGGGTGGTGGCGGTGCACGACTTTAATCCTAGGAGGCAGAGACAAGTGGCAGATCCCTGTGAGTTCCAGGACAGCCATGACTACACAGAGAAACCCTCTTTCGGATAAACAAAAAGAACAAAAACCAACCAAACAAAGAAAGGACCACCCCCCCACACACACACACACACCCCAGCTGTGAAGCACAAACTCCTCGGGCTGGCTGAGGAAGAAGGCCTGCACAAGTAAACGGCAGCCCATCTTGATGTCAAGAAAGCTGGACTGAGGGAGACCACGCTTGTGGGACGGAGGGAATATATTGCCAGCACGCCAGAGGGTCGTCCAGAGGGTCGTCCAGAGGGTCCAGCTATGTTTTGGATAAAGAAAACATGAACTTCAAAGATGGGTACTTCTGAGAAGAACTAATGTGGCTTTGTCATTTTGAGACAAGATCTCTCCATTTCTCCCTAGCTATTTACTGTGTAGACCTGGCTGGCCTCAAACTCAGAGCTCCACCTGCCTCGTCTCGAGTGTTGGAGTTAAAGATGTCTATTACCTCATGCCCTGTTAGACCTAAGGGCTTAAGAGTTTAGTTTCTTTTCTTTTCTTTTCTTTTTTCTTTTTTTTTTTGTTTTGTTTTGTTTTTGTTGTTGTTGTTTTTTGATTTTTTGAGACAGGGTTTCTCTGTGTAGCCCTGGCTGTCCTGGAACTCACTCTGTAGACCAGGCTGGCCTCAACCTTAGAAATTCCTCCTGCTTCTGCCTCTCAAGTGCTGGGATTAAAGGCATGCGCCACCACTGCCTGCCCCTTTTCTTTCTTCCTTTCTTTCTTTCTTTCTTTCTTTCTTTCTTCCTTTCTTTCTTTCTTTCTTTCTTAAGATTTATTTAGCTGGGCAGTGGTGGCACACGCCTTTAATCCCAGCACTTGGGAGGCAGAGGCAGGTGGAATTTCTGAGGCCGAGGCCAGCCTGGTCTACAGAGCGAGTTCCAGGACAGCCAGGGCTACACAGAGAAACCCTGTCTCGAAAAAACAAAAACAACAACAACAAAAAAAGATTTATTAATTATATGTAAGTACACCATAGCTGTCTTCAGACACCCCAGAAGAGGGAGTCAGATTCCATTACAGATGGTTGTGAGCCACCATGTGGTTGCTGGGAATTGAACTCAGGACCTTCTGAAGAGCAGTCAGTGCTCTTAACTGCTGAGCCGTCTCTCCAGCCCAAGAGTCTAGTTTCAAGATGAGAAAGTGCTTAAATATGGAATGCTCACGATTAAACGCATAGGGTTTGATGGGAAGACACGTCTAGCTTCCCTGGCGATCTATTTGGGAGCAAGGAGACTGTCATTTTTCTTTATAAAGTCTGTCCTACATCTCCAGAACTCACTAAATTCAGTCCTTTGAATTTCACAAGAGAGTTATCTGTTGGGGCCCTTTCTCTAGGGAGGTGAGGTAAGGCACAGGAGAGATAGCATGAGGGTCTTCCTGTTCCCTTTTGGATCAGGAAAGCCTCTTCCTGTAAAGAAGTTCCGGTTCCTTTTCAAGCTGTCCAGCTTCCACGAGTCTCTGGCCTTCCTGAAACAGACAAGGCTAGAGCAGAGGCAGACCCCTCTGGGCTAAGGGAAAGCGGCCTGGAGGCCATGGCCGGGACGCTGGGTTTTCACTTAAAGCCTTATTTTCTGGAACCAGGAAGAAGGAAAAGTGAAAGATTCTTAGGAGATTTAAGATTGCTTATTTTTGTTTTGTTTGGGACAAGATCTTACTATGTAGAACAGGACTAGAGTTCGATTCCCAGCACCGACATCAGGCAGCTTAGAAACGCATGTAACTGCAGCTCTAGGCAATCTGATAATGCCCCCTTCACAAACACACACATCACATCACACACACCACACACACACAAGTAATAATTAAAAATTTAAAAGAGAGAACCTATCAAAAAAGAAAAAGCAAGCAAGTGAAAATAAGGGCAGCAGAGACGGGTGTGGTGGCGCACGCCTGTAATCCCAGCACTTGGGAGGCAGAGGCAGGCGGATCTCTGAGTATGAGGCCAGCCTGGTCTACAGAGTGAGTTCCAGGACAGCCAGGACTACACAGAGAAACCCTGTCTCTAACTGCCCCCCCCAAAAAAAAAAAGAAAAAGAAAAAAAATAAAAAAAAATAAAATAAGGGCAGCAATTGTGGCCCAGTGATGTGCTTAAAGGGGATACAAGATAATAATATTAATAATATAGATTTTTTTTTGTTTTGTTTTTTGTCTTTTTGAGACAGGTTTTCTCTGTGTAACCCTGGCTATCCTGGAACTCACTCTGTAGACCAGGCTGGCCTCGAACTCAGAAATCTGCCTGCCTCTGCCTTCCGAGTGCTGGGATTAAAATAATATAGATTTTAAGCTTTAGGATCATTGACTTGATGACGGCTGCTTACCAATCAAGATCCTCTAGCATGTGGGGAGCAGCTAGAAGGTGATTGGATAGCATGTATCATCAGGAACCGCAGGGAATCATCTTGACCAGCCTTCTCTTGTAAAATCCTCCAGATCCGCAGTTCTCAGTCTGCAGGTCATGATCCCTTTGACCATCGGAAAACACAGATATTTACGATTCATAGCAATAGCAAGATTACAGTTATGAAGTAGCAACGAAAATAACTTTATGGTTGGGGGGTCACCACAACACCAGGAACTATATTAAAGGGTCTCAGCAATAGGTAGGGTGAGAACCCCTGGTCTAGATGACCCTCCCTACCCTGACCTTTATAGGGATGTGATCTCTCCTGAGAACAGTTCTGATTGGTTCAGTTCTCTATGACAGGACATTGGGAAGTAGTGGTCAGTGGTATTTCTTTTTTTCTAGTATGGAATAAAGTTTATTTAGGGCATAGGGAAGGGAGATGAGGAGGGGAGAGAGAGAGAGAGAGAGAGAGAGAGAGAGAGAGAGAGAGAGAGAGAGAAAGGTAGAGTAGTAGAGAGAGGCCGGCCATTAAGAACACATGGAAGAAGCCAGGCGTGGTGGCGCATGCCTGTAATCCCAGCACTTGGGAGGCAGAGGCAGGGACAGAGAAGGAAGAGTTAGAGAGCCAGAGTTAAGTGGTATTTCTTTAATCAGATATTTTTATACTGTATCATGGTCTCTTTGGTTGTTTAATGTTTCTTTTAAAAATAATTATTCGTAGGTGCCCCGTTAGCCCCGTTAGAGCATGGTGCTGGTAATAAATAAATACATTATATTTATCTGAGACGTGTTTCTACTGTAGCCCAAGCTGACCTTGAGTTCACTAAGTAGCAGACTATGGCCTTGAACCCTTGATCATCTTGCTTGTTCTCTGAGTGCTGAGGTTACAGGCATGTGATACTGCTCCCAGCTGTGACTGTTTCTTGACAGAAGGCATCTGTGTCTTCCTAGACTCTTTACCTTGTTAGGTACTCTGTCAAAGGCATGTGGAATGAACGTGCGTAATGGTGAGGAGAGAGAGAGGGAGAGAGGGGGAGAGAGAGCAAGGCATTGCAGAGGAGTCTCAGTTCATAGTGGTGATGGGCTGTCCATCCGTGCAGTCTGCCTGGACTTGAAGAAGGCAGCAGAGAGGACTTCTGGAATGTTGAGAAATAGTTTTGGGATGGGGGTTTGTAATTGGTATGGGATGTTCTGGGTGAGTTAAAGTTTATGTAAATGTTTCATCTAGTCGGCATATTATTTGTTTGATTTTACACAAAAATTCAAAGCTGGAGGTAAGCCTCTAGAACATACCTGGATTTGGTGGGGTTTGACAGGGCTCTAGGTTGGCTCTCGGTTCCTGAGTGTCTGGAAAAGATGAGCTAGGGTCCAGGGGTCCTGAAGGTCGAGAGGCCAGAATACTCCTATTGCACAGAAAGGGAATAAGGCGTGGCTAATGGGGACCGGGCAGTTAGTAGTTTGCCACACCCTCTTCTGCTCTTGGCTGTTGGAAGAGATTGACAACTTCTAGAGATGGGGGAGGTTATGAATATTATGGGATGTCTGGCCAGACCTGTGTGAGGTGGTGAAGTGTAGCAGAAGTATTATGGGATGTGGCACTGGGTTGTGTTGGGAGAATTATGGTATCATGGGCTTTTTGAAATTACGGGATGCCAGAGTAGATGGAGTAAATAATAGGACACTTTCCCAGTGTTAGTGGAGGAGATTTAGATGTCCATTTGTGGGGTGACAGCAGAGCTGTTGATCATTAATGAGTATCTCTTTTCTGGGAGGAATGGTAATTTATGGACCATGGAGCTAGAAAGACTGGGAAGGCTGTGGGTGGTAAAGTGAGCATCTAGAATCCAAACCCTAGTGCAGGGACTGAGGGCAGCTCTGGGGGTTGGATATTATGGGATATCAGTATAGAAAGTGGGAGACCGATTATTACGGGATATGTGTGGGAGGAGGCCGAGTGTCCGTTGTTGTAGTATGGGGTGGGTGAGTTTCTGACAATCATGGGATATCAAACTGGGGGTGGTTATTATGGGATGCCGGTGGGGGATGGGATGAATATTATGGGATATGAGGCTGAAGTGCTGGGAGGGGTGCTTATTATGGGATGGCCAAGGGGAGGGAGGGGTAATGAGTTATTATGGGATGTTAGCAGTAAGGCCAAGAGTGAAGAAGTTGGCAAAGAGTGGTTATTATGGGATATCTGAGGGAGGGGGAGCAGGTTTAGTTTGTAAAAGATCTGCACTATATGTCTGTAGTCCCGGGCACATATATGCATAGAGTGTGGGGGGCGGGGTGTGTGTATGTGGGGTGTCCGTGTGTATTATGGGATGGCCAGGAGGTGGGCGGTTGCCCAGGTGACGCGCGCGCGCGCTCGACGGGGGCGTGGCCAATGGTTGCCTGAGCGACGAGGGGGCGGGGGTTGCCCGGGAGACCTAGAGAGGAGGGTGGCGGTAGTGGAGGGGGGGTTGGAGTTGGTTGAGGTTATTATGGGCTGTCCGTGGGGGGGCGGGGCCTGTGCGGTGGGATTTCCCGGCCGGTGTTTCGGGCCCTTTAAGAGGCGACGCCGGAGCCGGAGCCATTTTCCCCCCTTCGGCCGCGGCGAGGAGGAGCCGGAGCGGGAGTGACACCGGCGAGACCCAGCGCGACCTGAGGCGGCTCTAGGGTGAGGAGCGCGCGAGGCAACGGGAGAGACATCTCTCTCAGCCCGACGTCGTCCCGGGGGTCATCCCTTCACCTGTCCCGGCTTCAGGCGGCCCGCGGCCCGCGGGCCGTCCCCTCTCCAGGCAGCCGACCCTTCCTCCCCTGAGGAGGCCGGGTTATCCCCCCCCCAGACGGCGCCCTGCCCTGAGGGAGTCCTGCTCCCCGCTACCCCTCCTGGGCCCGGCCTCCCACAATGCCGGGCGGGCGCCCGCCCCTCGCCCTTTGCTCGCTAGCCCCCCGGGACACGTGGCCCGGCCCCCTTCCCGGTGGGTGCTCGCTTTCCTCCGGCGTGCCGACTCTCCGGGACCCCGGAGCGCCCGAGCCTCCACGCCCCCTGGTCCCCGCCGTTCCGGAAGAGAACCTGAGTTGTCCCAGAGGACAGCCTTTGGAGAGCTGCCCTGTCTGGGGACCGGCCCCTCCCCGGGCGCAGAGAAGCGCCCCCCCCACTCCCAAGTGACCTTGTGTCCCCGAGCGCCGGCCGCCTCCCCTGACCCTCTCCGTGCCTCCCTACTCCAGCCCCCCTCCCCAGGCACTCCTGGCTCGGTCCAGGCTCAGCTTGTCCCCTCCCCACCATGCACCAGCCTGCCCTCGGGGGCGTCGTTCCCTCTTCTTGGGGGCTCCTGCTGGGGAGCCGGCTCACGGGCTGTCCCCGAGGAGTGTGGAACTAAGTTCAGCCTGAGTGGTTCGGGTGCTCGGCTAGGGTGGTAGGGCAGGGGGGCGGAAAGAGCGGGTGGGGGAGGGGGACTGCGCGTCACTCACTGTTCTCCCCCCTCCCCCGCACAGTGACTCGGGCCAGTGCAGAGGGCCCCAGGCCGCAGGCAGGAGCAGCTGGGCCAATTCCCTGGCCGGGGAACGGAAGAGGATGGCGTCGGGCCTGGGCTCCCCGTCCCCCTGCTCAGCGGGCAGTGAGGAGGAGGATATGGATGCACTTCTGAACAACAGCCTGCCCCCACCCCATCCAGGTAACCTCTTCCCAGAGGGCCCAGGGCAGGAAGGAGGTGTTTGATCTCCTAGAGACTCCAGTGAGGCTGCGTGCGTTGCTTGTCTGTGTGCAGAGCCCAGGGTGGAGGGCATCCGAAGGGAGTGGTTCTCTCCTGCGGAGCTCTTGTGTGCTGGGGGGTGCTGGGGGAGGGAGGTGGAAGCCATGTGCCTCTTGGGCACCACGGACCCAGATGCAAGCCGACTTCACTCACGGCTGTCTGGAATGCTCCGCAGTCCCCAGTTGAGGGAGCTCTCTGGGTTAGCAGACTTTACCTTGTGCAGGTTCTTGGAGGAATGCAGGTGGTTCAGACTCTGGTGGTGACAAGATGGGGTGCGATGGGGATCTCTGTTGTAGGAGCCCTGCCAGGCGTCTGGGATCCCGCGGTTGTTCCCTGGAGAAGAAATTGGGAGTGTTACTTTCTGTCCTGATGGGTGACTGGTTCTCTGTGATGTTTTAAGAGTGTAAAGTTTGAATCTCGCTCTTTATATAGAACTTTTAGTCAGATTGTTGGGATTTTTATTTTTTATTTTTTTATTTTTTATTTTTTGGAGTGGAGAAGGGGTGGAGGGTTAGGGGCGGCTGCAGTAAGGAGGGGCAGAGGGAAGGAAGAGACTCCTTTGCCCTTGGTGTGGACATAATCTTGGTTCTTTTCCTAGAGGCGCCCGCCGCTCTGCGGTAGTTTGGGGTCTGGATTGGTGGCATGAGGTGTTTGTGTGGGTGTGTTAGGGTTTGCACTGTGTTTTGGGGTTGCTCCCTGGACTGGCCAAACCCGTATTGTGATAACCAGCTTGCCTGAGTGCCTGCCCTCAAGTGATGGCTGATGTCATGCTTGTAAGTGGATGTCTTCCTCCTGCCTCCTTATTTAGAGCCCCCTTAGTTAAAAGCTGCTGGTTTGATTCTTGTTCAGTTAAAAAAAAAAAAAAAAGACAGTTCCCCCCTCCCCCCATTCATTACAATTTATCTTCTCTGCTTCTACTTCTTTTCCTCACTGTGGAGTCCGGTGGTCCTGGTTTTTTGTTCCTTAGGATGTAGCTTTCACTTCTGCTTTTTCCTTAGCTCCAACTGGATGTTGAGGTATCTAGAAGAAATGATTTTCAAGTTTGTCATTTGAGAGAGCCATTATCCTCGATGCGGAGGCTTTGGCTGCTGAGACGAGGGACACAGATCTGTGTGTGATCACTGAGGTGCGGGCTGCAGAGCCCTGCCTTAGGGAGTGGGGGCAGTGCTGGGGACGAGGGGGGGGGGAGAGGAAGACTTACTTTTCCTTCTTTCTGAGAAGCTGGATGAGTGAAGCTGTCCCCCAGGGTTGGTTCCCATCTCAGCCCTCCCATAACCCCTGGTCTGGGGCTTTGCTCCCAAGCGGGAGCAGGCAGGCAGGCTCTCAGTATGGACTCTGCCCAATCTGTACCATGACCCAGTTTTCCTCTGGCCACACCCAATTCTGCCCCTTTCCCAAATCTCCCTCTATCGAATGCAGTGTGTTGCTGACTATTTCAGTGTGTGATCGGCCCTAGGACTTGGAGGGCTGTATGTGGATGGAAGGGTGCCTGCTGTGCCTCCATGGGCTTGTCCCTGTCTCACTTCTGCTCTATGGGCAGAAGAAGAAGGAAGGCTTTGATGGGTGGTGTATGGGCTGTGGGTGAGAAGCCCTTAAGAAAAGAAAATGATTTGTTTAGGGATGAGGGAGGCCTCCTAACTGACTTACTCCTGGGGTGGGTGTAAATGGGAGGCCTGTGGCACTTTGTCCACCCTTGGGGTCTGACTGGCTCCAGAATCATTTTAGGGCTACTTCTGGGGTTATGCACTAACTGTGGGATTGAAGGGGGTACTGTTTGCCACTGTCCTCTGAGTCTACTACTTTTGGGGGCTTGGACATGGTTTCTGCATATTGGGTAGGTTTTTGTTTTTTTGTTTTTTTGTTTTTTTTGGTTTTTGGTTTTTGGTTTTTTGAGACAGGGTTTCTCAGCCCTGGCTGTCCTGGAACTCACTCTGTAGACCAGACTGGCCTCAGATTGCTGGGATTAAAGGCGTGCACCACCACTGCCCGGCACTAGGTAGGATTCTTCTTGGGTGATTGAGGAGGCTGAGTTTTGACACTTCATTTGATACCTTTTAGGGAAGAAGGGCATATGGTTTGGTAGCCTCCACTGAGTCCTTGCTAAGTCTCAGATCTTAGTCTTTAAAGAACTGCAATTGAGAGAGTACTGCAGCCATTCCACTGGTTTACTCCTGGTGCTGTCTTGGCTTTCTTGCCTGGGACATGAGGGTGACCTCTTAGAAACTGTGTCATCCTAGGGTAGGTATTAGAGATCCCTGGCTTTGGACCTAGGGCCAGGTGATAATTTGAGGAGTTTTCTTTGAGGGTATTCTTTGCTCTGTGTACTTCTGTTGGCTCCACCCCCACCCTGCCACTTCCTGTCTGTCCTATGTTGGCACTGGGTGCCCTGGGCTGGCTTCTGCGGTCAGGAGCCATTTTCCTTCTCTTCAGTGGGTGAGGCGCTCCCTTCTCTCTCCTCCCTTAGCTACTCCCCCCTGCTTGAGCGGGGGTGGCTTGGGAAGAGGGGGGAGGGAACTGGGAGCTGGTGTAATGTCTGGTACAAAGAAAGCTGCCTCCTAATCTTTTCCCCGTGCCCCTTTCTACCTACCCTGCTCAGGACTCACCAGTGGTGCCAGGCTTTGTGTGTGCTTCCAGCCAGGGAAGGAGGTGGAGCCAGATGGGAGGGGGGTTGGGAAGGGGAGATGGTGACAGCTGGGCTGATTCCGGGCCCCTAGGGAGAAGAGCCGGCTGACCCAGGAGAAAGCTGGAAAGAAACAGTAGACTAGAGATGCAGAGGGAACTGCAAGAGGGTGTGAAGTTAACTGGCAACCGAATCTGGGCCTGGGGAGACTGCTGGTTCTGAGCGGTGATATTCTCAAGGGGCTGTTTGCTATGTCTTAGACCCTGAGCCTGGCATCTGTTCTAGGGTGGCATGGTGAGGGTAAATCTGTGTGCAGTGCTTTCTGGGTAGACTCTCCTTATTTCATGTCTGATGGGCTGTTTGGTGGCCACTTTCGGGAGAGCTGTATCCAGTTCATTTACTTGCTGAGTTCCAGGCAGCTCAATTCAGAGGTGCTGGTAGACAACAGAAGGTGCCTTGGGTGGTGAGGAGAGGAGGCAGGGGCCTGGACAGCTGCCCGAGGTGGGCCTGGCCTGGTCTGGCCTGGTTGGGCAGCCTATTTTGGGTATATACAGCTCATTGTTTTTGTGCTGGGTATCGGCTCCCTCTGTGTGTGTGTGTGTGTGTGTGTGTGTGTGTGTGTGTAGGTAGTACAGCAGTTCTCTTTAGGGGAGTCTGGGCCGAGAGGTGGGGAGAGACATCTGAACTGTCTGGATTGGGCCTTATCCTATGCTGCTGCTCTTTTCCTTTCCTGCCTGCCATGGTTTGCCACCTCTGTGTAGAAAATGAAGAAGACCCAGAAGAGGATTTATCAGAAGCAGAGACTCCAAAGCTCAAGAAGAAGAAAAAGCCTAAGAAACCTCGAGACCCTAAAATCCCTAAGAGCAAGCGCCAAAAAAAGGAGGTGAGTGGGTGACTGAGTGTTCTGGGGCGTGAGAAGAGAGGAGGAGGGGTTGTGGGGTTGGGGTCAGGCCCGGGGGTGGGCCTCAGGACTGTCCTGAGGTGCGCATGTGTGTAGCGTGAGTGTCTGTCTCCCTTCCCCCTCCCTGCTCCAGCGTTTACTCTTGTGCCGGCAGCTGGGGGACAGCTCTGGGGAGGGGCCAGAGTTTGTGGAGGAGGAGGAGGAGGTGGCTCTGCGCTCAGACAGCGAGGGCAGCGACTATACTCCTGGCAAGAAGAAGAAGAAGAAGCTGGGACCTAAGAAGGAGAAGAAGAGCAAATCCAAGCGGAAGGAGGAGGAGGAAGAGGAGGAGGACGACGATGACTCCAAGGTGCCTGCCCAGACCTCTGTCCTGTCGAGAGACCCTCTCGTCCTTGGCTGTCCCTCCTCCCCAGATCCACCCTGCCCTGTAGAACAAACAGCATCTGTCCATGTAGGCTTGGTTATTTCTTCCGAGCTCTCTGTACCCGCTCCGGGAAGCTGTAGTTTGGCTCCATTCACAGTTGACATTGTCTTAGCAAGTGTGGGCACTAGGAAGCAGGTCCTTGACTGGGCTTCCTCTGCAGGAACCGAAGTCATCTGCCCAGCTTCTGGAAGACTGGGGCATGGAAGATATCGACCATGTGTTCTCAGAGGAAGATTACCGCACCCTCACCAACTACAAGGCCTTCAGCCAGTTTGTCAGGTAAGTCGGGAGGACCTTGGGGTGGAAAGGAAGGAGATTCCTTCTAGAATTTGTTTTTCTCTTTTACCTTTATATATGACCTTACTCTTGTCCATTTCTCTTCCAGACCCCTGATTGCTGCTAAAAACCCCAAGATTGCTGTCTCCAAGATGATGATGGTCTTGGGGGCGAAGTGGAGGGAATTCAGTACCAACAACCCCTTCAAGGGCAGCTCTGGAGCGTCCGTGGCGGCTGCAGCGGCAGCAGCAGTGGCTGTGGTGGAGAGCATGGTGACAGCTACTGAAGTTGCCCCTCCCCCTCCCCCTGTGGAGGTGCCGATCCGCAAGGCCAAGACCAAGGAGGGCAAAGGTGCAGTGGCATTTAGTGAGGAGTCGGGGTGGGCTGGAAGTGACAGCTAGGAATGCGGTATTGCCCCAAGTCGGGCAACAGGCAGGGGTGAGCCTTGGGTTTAGAAGAAAGCTGGGCTGAGCAAGCTTCGGTGAGGAGTCCATCTTCCCATCATTTGCTTTGTGGTATTCATTTGGCTGGGTCCTGGTTTTAGGTCCCAATGCTCGGAGGAAGCCTAAAGGCAGCCCTAGGGTGCCTGATACCAAGAAGCCCAAACCCAAGAAGGTGGCTCCTCTGAAGATCAAGCTGGGGGGTTTCGGCTCCAAGCGGAAGAGATCTTCGGTGAGACCCTGGTTCTTCCTATTGGAGAAGGAGGGGGCTGTGCCACCAGTGGGGAGGGGTGCGGCACTCTGTTGGGCACAGGATGTATGTCGGGCGTATTGCCGCATGCAGGGGTCCTTCTGTGCACTTCTGCCTGTGGTTCTGTACCTTTCTCTCCTTGGCCTGGACTTTTAACTTTGTTCTCTTTTTCCCTAGAGTGAGGACGATGATTTAGATGTGGAGTCTGACTTCGACGATGCCAGTATCAATAGCTATTCTGTTTCTGACGGTTCCACCAGCCGCAGTAGTCGGAGCCGCAAGAAACTCCGGACCACTAAAAAGAAAAAGAAAGGTGTGTTTCTTTTCTGTACTCCTGTGTGATGGGACAAGGTGGGAATGGCCAGGGAAGAATCTCCCTTAGGAGATGAGGGTTGGGGGGAGGTGGTTTTTTCTAATAATTGGGCTTTCCCTCTTCCTTGCCCAGGCGAGGAGGAGGTGACTGCTGTGGATGGTTATGAGACAGACCACCAGGACTATTGCGAGGTGTGCCAGCAAGGTGGGGAGATCATCCTGTGTGATACCTGTCCCCGAGCCTACCACATGGTGTGCCTGGACCCAGACATGGAGAAGGCCCCCGAGGGCAAGTGGAGCTGCCCACACTGTGTGAGTACCTGGCTCCTGTGGCCTCTGGGTCCGCCCGAGGGCAAGGGTGGGGCGATGCTCTCCTTTGGGCCTGGGTGGAAATAAAAATGGGAGTGTCCTTGGCTTTGGGAAGGTGTAAAGGAATGACGGCTGTGGGGTCTGGCTTGGGTGGGGGTGGGGTGGTAATAATCTGAATCTCTGGTTTTTTATTGCAGGAGAAGGAGGGTATCCAGTGGGAAGCTAAAGAGGACAATTCTGAGGGTGAGGAGATTCTGGAAGAAGTTGGGGGAGACCCAGAAGAGGAAGATGACCACCATATGGAATTCTGTCGAGTCTGCAAAGATGGCGGGGAGCTTTTATGCTGCGACACCTGCCCTTCTTCCTACCATATCCACTGCCTGAACCCCCCGCTGCCGGAGATCCCAAATGGCGAATGGCTCTGTCCCCGCTGTACTGTAAGTGACTCTTCACCGAGGTGGGAGGGAGAGAGATGGGAGCAGTGTCATGTAATAATAGCACAAGGGTCTGCTCTTGTAGGCGTTGTAAGGCCGAGGCTGGGGAGAGGTCACTGGAGCCGTATACATTTTCTAGCTCTGAGACAGGAATTTTCTTTCTTGCTTAGTCTTGGGATGTCATCTCCTGTGTAAACATATAGTTAACTGGGTAGAAGAGGGGTGTTCCTTTCAAGCAATGAAGCAGTGTTCACTTTAGAGTAGTAGTCATTCTGATTTCTTCCTCTGTGTGTGTGTGTGTGTGTTTTGAACTTAGTCTAGGCTATCCTTAAACTCACTCTTTGTATGTAGTTCAGGATGACCTTGAGTTTGGAGATCATCTTGTCTTCATCTCCTGGGTGATTAAAGGCCTGAGTGCCACACATGATCTTGTCTTTAAAAACTGTAATTTTGGGCCGGGCGTGGTGGCGCACGCCTGTAATCCCAGCACTCGGGAGGCAGGCAGAGGCAGGTGGATTTCTGAGTTCGAGGACAGCCAGGGCTACACAGAGAAACCCTGTCTCAAAAAACAAAAAAACAAAAAAACCCTAATTTTGGGGCTGGAGAGATGGCTCAGTGGTTAGAAACAGCTGCGTTTTCATCTTAGATTTTATGAGCCAGGGCCTTTCTGTTGTGAGTCCCAGACTGTCCTGGAACTTGCTATGTATGTAGACCAGCCTGGCCTTGAACTCATGAAGTTCTGCTTGCCTGCTGCACTGAGGATGTTTTCCCCTTCCCATTCGGCCTTTGGTCTTCTTTAAAAGTATTGTGTTTACTTTTATGTCCTCGGCACATACATGATTAAATGTAATTATAAATTTAGGACTCAAAGATGAGAGAAAATTAAAACATTTCATTTGCTTTATGACCTTCATTTTATCTGTTGCTGTAAATGACATAACTTATTCTTTTTTTTTTTTTTAAGATTTATTTATTTCATGTATGTGGCTACACTGTAGCTATCTTCTGTCTTCAGACATACCACAAGAGAGCATCTGATCCTATTACAGATGGTTGGTTGTGAGGCACCATGTGGTTGCTGGGGATCAAACTCAGGACCTCTGGAAGAGCAGTCAGTGCTCTTAACCGCTGAGCCACCTCTCCAGCCCATATCTTTTTTCTTTATAGCTGAAAAAAATTGTATAAATACACTACATTTTCTTCATTCTTCTGCTGATGAACACCTAGGTTGATCTCATAACTTAGCAGAGCTCACAAATGCTGCAATAAACTTCTTTTGTATCCCAGGCTGGCCTTGAACTCACTGCCTCGTGTTCCCACGACTGAGGAGCAAGGCTCAGGTTACCACGCCCGTTTCTTGGTGGCCTAGACTGTCCTAGGGCATTTAGGTTGCTTAAAAGAATGACGTGCTCGGTTCTATCTCTTGAGATTTATGTGCTCAGCTATTGTGGTTTATTATTTGCAGTTCAGCTCCTTGGCGGTTTTTTAACTCTGTGATAATATCCAGGGGATGGAGGGGGGGGGGCAGGAAATCCTAGTGGTTTTTTAACCTAGGGATGGTTATGAGGATAGATTTTATTTGAGATGAAGTTTTCGTTTTGTTTTCTGGAACTCCCTTTGTAGACCAGGTTGGCCTGGAATTCAGATTCCCCTGCTTCTGCCTCTACCGCCGGAGCACTGAGATTAAAGGTGTGCACCACCTCCACCATCACCTCCACCACCATCACCTCCACCACTACCACCCAGCTTGAATGGAGATTTTATGAGTCATTAACAAGGTTAAAGTGGGCTTGTCTGCTAATTTCTTTTTAGTTGTTTAAAACTTTTTTGATAGGGTCCCACTTTATATCCCTGGCTGGCCTGAAATTCTCTGTATAAAACAGATAGGCTGGTCTTCAGTTAATAGAGATCTACCTAATTCTGCCTTTCTAGTGCTGGCATCAAAAACTTGGGTCACCACACAGGCTCCCTATAGTTTATTTTATTTTCTGGGCATGATGGTGCATCTCTTTAATTCCAGCGAGACAGGGGCAAGCAGTTCTCTGTGAGTGTAAGGTCAGTCTGGTCTATGTATTGAATTCTAGGCCAGCTAGGGCTATTACAGTAAGTCTTATCTAAAAAGAAAAAAAGCACATGCGTGGGTGGGTGTTGTATATGCACATGTGTGTTCAGGGATGCAGGCCTTGGTGCTGGGCCAGAGAGCAGCAGTGTTGTACCCCGATATCCGCCTTATCACTCTGAACAGACGCTCACTAAACCTCGGGCTCAGGCTGGCTGGTAGCCAGTGAGCCCCAGTGATCCTTCAGTATCTTCTCTGCTACAATGGCAGTAGGCTGCAGGTGTGTGTGTGTGTCTGCATGTGCGCGTGTGTGTATGCGTGCGTGTGCGAGCGCCAATGTCATGTGCATTGACAGAAGAGGGCATTGGATCCCCTGGAACAATGATTCTTGGCTGCAGTGTGGCTGTGGAGTCGGATCTGGCTGCTCTGGAAGAGCCGCCGACTCCTGAGACGTTGGCCTTCTGAGCTCACGTTCTCATGCTTGTGCAGTGTGTGCTCTTTCCCACTGCCCATAGGCACTGATAGTCATGTTCTTGGAGACTTTCATGCATCTCCCTGTGGTATTGAATTAAGTGGTTTCTTTTTGACAGTGTCCAGCTCTTAAGGGCAAAGTGCAGAAGATCCTAATTTGGAAGTGGGGCCAGCCACCATCTCCCACCCCAGTGCCTCGGCCTCCAGATGCTGATCCTAATACCCCGTCTCCCAAGCCCCTGGAGGGGCGGCCGGAGAGGCAGTTCTTTGTGAAATGGCAAGGCATGTCTTACTGGCACTGCTCCTGGGTGTCAGAACTGCAGGTAAGCCTGGGACAGGCTGCAGGCGGGAGTGACACCGCAGCGGTAGGAGCAGGAAGCCGGCTGCAGCTCCAGGAGGGTCTCCTTTCTCTTTCTGCTCCCAGTTGGAGCTGCACTGCCAGGTGATGTTCAGAAACTACCAGCGGAAGAACGATATGGACGAGCCGCCCTCGGGGGACTTTGGTGGAGACGAAGAGAAGAGCCGGAAGCGCAAGAACAAGGACCCGAAGTTTGCAGAGATGGAAGAGCGCTTCTATCGCTACGGGATAAAGCCGGAGTGGATGATGATCCACCGAATCCTCAACCACAGGTACCACGCCTGCTCCTGGGGCCCGTTCCCTGTGAGGGGCTCTTACTGCAACCGGTGAGAAGACGGGTGGCCACTGCTGTTGACTGCCCCACAGCGAGTCTAGATTAGAGTATTAGTTCAGAGATGGGAGTCATTGAGGCTCTGAATACATGTGGAGTCTGGCAGCCTTAGAATGGTTCTGTCGGTTGTTAAGAGCGAGGCTGACTAGAGAAGTGGGGAAGTTGCCGTCTTGCTCTGAGGAGTTTTTCTTTATTGATCTTGTAGTGTGGACAAGAAGGGGCACGTTCACTATTTAATCAAGTGGCGAGACTTACCCTACGACCAGGCATCTTGGGAGAGTGAGGACGTGGAGATACAGGACTACGACCTGTTCAAGCAGGGCTACTGGAACCACAGGTAGGCGACTGAAGAGCAGAACTGACTGCTCTGGGAAGGACGGGGCAGAGAGGCAGCTGTGGCATGTTTCCTTCCTAGGGAGCTAATGAGGGGCGAGGAAGGACGGCCCGGCAAGAAGCTGAAGAAGGTGAAGCTCCGGAAACTGGAGAGGCCTCCGGAGACCCCAACTGTTGATGTGAGTTTGGGCGGAGGAGGAAGGGTGTGTTTGTGTGTGGCAGTATGCTGCAGTGTCATGGCGAGCTCCCAGTCACGGCTGTAGATGGCTCTAGCGGAGATGCTCCAGAGCCTCCCTTTGAGTCAGAAAACCTGGAATTTTTTCCCTTACCATCAGGAGGAACCCACAGATGGGATATTTTATGTAATGACAGTGTTAGCTAAGAGGTGGTCTTATATACAAGGATGGATATGTGTGTGTTTATTTGAGAAAGGCAAGGTCTTTTGTAGCTCAGACTGGCCTTTAACTCTTTTTTCTGTCTCTACCTCCCAAGTGCTTTGCTTGCTCTAGTGCACCAGCGCCTGCCCGGCCTACTACCCGGTGGATCTTAACTATGGCACTTAGTGTCCTGGCGAATTGGAGCCTGTTTTTGTGTTCTAAGTAGTGGTCTGTGTCAGGTCCACCTGAGGCCTAGATAAGCCCCTTGTCTTCTGAAGGATGGATCTTAGGCCACAAACTGCAGAGACCAGTGAGGAGCCCACCGCTCCCCTTCCGCATGCCCCTGTCTCCACACCCCTCTTACCTTCCTTCCCTTAGCTACCCCAGCCTTCCCTGCAGATCTCCTTCCCACATTCACGCCTGTTTGTTCCAGGGCCCCCTGGGTTTACCTGGTCAGTCCGTTGGAGCCTGGAGGATTCTTCGGCTCCTCTCTCCCACTGTCTTTATTGCCATCACTCCAAAGACAGTATTTCCTTCTGATTCCGAGACTGGCCGTGAACTCAATCCTTCTGTCCTAGCCTAAGTACTAGGATTATAGGCAGGTCCTACCTTGCTTTATTTCCCTAAGGATTTTTTGGTTTTGTTTTGTTTGTTTCTCTTAGCTCTCAGGGAAAAAAAAAATCTAGTGAGGACTTGTGTAGGAGGAAGCAGCTACTGACTACCATCTTTGGGAAAAGGGGATGCTTTACCAGCTCTTGTCTTGTCTTCTCTTACCCTTCAGCCCACAGTGAAGTATGAGCGGCAGCCAGAGTACCTGGACGCTACAGGTGGAACGCTGCACCCCTACCAAATGGAAGGCTTAAACTGGCTTCGCTTCTCCTGGGCTCAGGGCACCGACACCATCTTGGCAGACGAGATGGGCCTCGGGAAAACTGTGCAGACAGCAGTCTTCCTCTACTCCCTCTACAAGGAGGTAAAGATGCCAGGGACAGATACTGGGGCTCGCTGGGGGCATTCTTTGACTGCATTCTTGTCCTCTATGGAGTGGAAGGAAGGGATAGGAAGGCACAGGTCTGCAGTGCAACCCAGTTTTGCTTTTTTCTCTTTTTTCTAATTACTTTGTGTGGGTATTTTGCCCATAAGTATGACTGTGTACCACCTGTGTGCAGTACCTGGAGAGGCCAGAAGAGGGCATCACCTCCTTAAACTGGAATTACAGACTATAAGCCATCACATGGGGGCTGGGATCTGAATGTGGGACTTGTGCAAGAGCCATTAGTACTCTTAACCAATGAGCCATCTTTCTGGATCCTACAGTGGAAATTGACAGGATCAGAGCCCTGGTAGACGTAGTGTCTGGCATGTGTTTTGAGGGAAAGTGAATTACCATTGGTCTTGGCGGAGTAGTTTGGTTTTGTCAGGGTGGGCCCCAGAGAGGGCTGAATGGCTTTTGTGAAGGAGAATGATGGGCTGGGGCCAGAGGCATCAGCTTCACTGTGGGGCAGGGAGGGAGGTGGAGTCTGGGCTTAGGGATGGGGCGGGGCTCTCAGTCCTGACTATGCTGCTTTCTTCCTCCCAGGGTCACTCCAAAGGCCCCTTCTTAGTAAGTGCTCCTCTGTCCACCATCATCAACTGGGAGCGAGAGTTTGAGATGTGGGCTCCCGATATGTACGTGGTAACCTATGTGGGTGACAAGGACAGCCGTGCCATCATCCGGGAAAATGAGTTCTCCTTTGAAGACAATGCCATTCGTGGTGGCAAGAAGGCCTCCCGGATGAAGGTATCGCAGTGGGCGGGAGGAGGAGACTGTTGAGAGTAGTCACTGCTGTGGGCTGGTCTCAGAGTGAGGCAGAAGGAGAACTTTGGGAGCAGGAAAAGCGTGCCTGACCCCAGCTGTTGAGATGTGGACCAGTAGTGAGTAACGGCTTATCGTTATATGCAGAAAGAAGCATCCGTGAAATTCCATGTTCTGCTGACATCCTATGAGTTGATCACCATTGATATGGCTATCTTGGGCTCTATTGACTGGGCCTGCCTTATTGTGGATGAAGCCCACCGGCTGAAGAACAACCAGTCTAAGGTGAGGAGCGGGCGGCGGCGGCCTCCAGTTCTAGTCCTTTGGGAGATTTAGAAACCTGAGAGAGAAGAAAGGGAAAGTGGTCTCTGTTCCCTTCCTTACCTCTGGCCGGCCTTTAGGAAGGATGCTAGCCCTGGGGTGAGAGGCTTAGTTCATTGGACAGTGAGACAGCTTAGGATTCTCTTGCAATATTCTGATGCCCTCGTTTCTTGAATTTCATTTCTCTTCACCAGTTCTTCCGAGTTTTGAACGGTTACTCACTCCAGCACAAGCTGTTGCTAACTGGAACTCCATTACAGAACAATCTAGAGGAGCTGTTTCATCTGCTCAACTTTCTCACCCCTGAGAGGTTCCAGTAAGTGTGCCCACCAGTGGCTCCGCCTCCCCGTGCTCCTCTCCTTGCCCATTTCCTGGGTTCCTTTCCTTTCTTCCGTGGTTCCCCCTCTCCAACAACTTTTTTCTCTTTTCTGAAGCAATTTAGAAGGCTTCTTGGAGGAGTTTGCTGACATTGCCAAAGAGGACCAGATTAAAAAGCTGCACGACATGCTGGGGCCTCACATGCTGCGGCGGCTCAAAGCCGACGTCTTCAAGAATATGCCGTCCAAGACCGAGCTGATCGTGCGGGTGGAGCTGAGCCCTATGCAGAAGTGAGTGGGACGGGATAGAAACACAAGTTCCGCTTTGGAACAGACACCTGCCGTTCTGCCTGCAGCTTCTTCCACAGAGCTTCCAGGCATCTGGTGAGGGGAGCAAGTGGGGCCTGAAGAAGCCTGCTGCCCGGAGCCGGAGCCTGTAGCTCTTAGTTTTACCTTCCTGTGTCGAACATGAGGATGGTGTGGCCATTGCGTGTTAGCTTAGCCCAACAGTGAGGAATGTTGGAAGATGATCTCAGGCTGTGGAGGGGCATCGTTAGTCATGCACAAGACTTCCGTCCAACCGCTCCTTGTGTCTGTTCATGTAGGAAGTACTACAAGTATATTCTCACGAGGAATTTCGAAGCTCTTAATGCTAGAGGTGGTGGCAACCAGGTGTCTCTGCTGAATGTGGTGATGGATCTTAAGAAGTGCTGCAACCACCCTTACCTCTTCCCTGTGGCAGCAATGGTATGTGCGCCACCTTATCTTCTGTGCCTTGCCAAGTCCTCTTTGTGGGTGTCCCTTAAATACACTTTCCTTTGCTTCTGTCCCCAGGAAGCCCCAAAGATGCCTAATGGCATGTACGATGGCAGTGCCCTGATCAGAGCGTCTGGGAAACTGTTGCTGCTACAGAAGATGCTGAAGAACCTCAAAGAGGGCGGGCATCGCGTGCTCATCTTCTCCCAGGTGTGTGGGCCCCGCCCGGACTTGACAGCCCTAGTGACGGAGAGAGGGTTCTCACCTGACAGCTCTGTAACTAAGTTGTTCCTTTCTACAGATGACCAAGATGTTGGACTTGCTAGAGGATTTTTTAGAACATGAAGGTTATAAATATGAACGTATTGATGGTGGGATCACTGGGAACATGCGTCAGGAGGCCATTGATCGCTTCAATGGTAAGGAAGAGTGCCTTATCTCCAGGCAGTCATCTTAATATTATGAAGCTGGGCATAGTATGTACACCCTTACTCAGGAGGCAGAGGCATGCAGATCTCTTGTGAGTTCAAGGCCAGCTTGGTTGCCTACAGAGTAAATTCAGGACAGTCTCAGCACAAAAACAAAAAATTATTCATATTTGTGCCTAAAAGTACTCTGGAACTGGTACTTACAACAGAGTGCTGTGAGCTACCATGTGGGTGCTGGAAATTGAACCCAGGTTCTGTGTAAAAGAAACAGGATCTTACTATTGTATCCTTGAGTGTCCTGGAACTCTCTGTAGACCAATCTGGACTCAAATATGTACAAGTGTACCTGTCTTTAGATGGAGTGCGTTTGCGCTGCCCCAGTCCTGATCATTTTCTTCTATCAGTGGAGTGATCACTTTTTATTTATTTATACTTATTTATTTGTTTGTTATTTCTTTTGGTTTTTTGAGGCAGGGTTTTTTTTGTGTAGCCCTGGCTATCCTGGAACTCACTCTGTGGACCAGGCTGGCCTCGAGCTCAGAAATCCTCTTGTCTCTGCTGGGATTAAAGGCGTGACTGGCATTTTATTTTTTTTAAAGTGTGCATACATGCATGCGAGCTTCCATCTGCACACATGTATATGCACCATGGCACAGATGAGGGAGGCCCGGGCAAACGTGCAGGAGTTGGCTCTCTCCTTGTACTGTGAGGCCTGAGCACTGAACAGAGAGCACTTCGGCGCCTTTGGCTGCCGAGGCGCCTCAGCAGCCCCACTGGGTTTTTGTGTTTTTTGTTTTTTTTGTTTTCACTGGTTTTGTTTTTGAAGATTTTATTTTATTTTGTGTCTGGGTGTTTTGTCTGCATGTGTGTCTGTATGCCACTTGCATGTTCTGCCTGTAGAGACCAGAAGAGGGCATCGGATCCATTGGAACCAGAGGTACAAGAGCTGGTGGTGAGCCACCCTGTGGGTGCTGGGAATGAGCCCGGTCCTCTGGAAGAAGAGCCAGTGCTCTTGGCCGCTGAGCCACATCCAGCACCTCCATCCCTCCAGAGCCCCAACTTGGATCTCTTTTGTCTGTCATTCTTTTGGGTCTTGGTTGGTTGGACATGAAGGAGGAAAGCTTTTGAACAAATAATCAGACTAGCGCTAAGGTTTTTCTTCACTTCCTTTGGAGTCTTTGGTCTTTCTGCTTAAAAGGGAGCATTTTTCTAATCCTGATGATATCCTGAGGCTGGAGGGAAGGTCACATTAGTTTTGGCTTCAAGTGCGTTTATGTGCCTACTTGTCTATATGTGCATCATGTGCACACCACAGGTGCCTGGAGCAGCCAGAAAGTTAGAGGCACTCCTTAGCTCCCTGATGCAGGCACTGGGATCCGAACCTAGAATCCTCCAGAAGAGCAGCAGATATACTCTCTATCTGTAGCCCCAAAGGGACCAGATTTGATGAAACTCAAATAAGTAGTAGACTTGTCTGTCGCAGGGAATGTCACTACATTTCCCCAACCTTTCATTTTCTTCCTTCCTCCCTCCCTCCCTCCCTCCCTCCCTCCCTCCCTCCCTCCCTCCTTTCTTTCTTTCTTTCTTTCTTTCTTTCTTTCTTTCATTCATTTTTGAGACAAGTTCTATCTGTGTGGTCCTGTTATCCTCATTATTTAAAATATGTTTAGGCTTAAAAGTTGTAAACATAAACCGGGCGTGGTGGCGCACGCCTGTAATCCCAGCACTCTGGGAGGCAGAGGCAGGCGGATTTCTGAGTTCAAGGCCAGAGTGAGTTCCAGGACAGCCAAGGCTACACAGAGAAACCCTGTCTTGAAAAAAACCAAAAAAAAAAAAAAAGTTGTAAACATTACAGAGCGTTAGCCTGCCTCTGTTAATAGCACCTTACATACCTGGTGGCACAGGCATGTATTTGCAGCATTGGAGTGGTAAAGCAGGAGAATCAAGAACTCAGTGAGGCTGGGAAGAACATCGGCTAAAATCCCAGCGGACTTAGCTTCCTTTCCCAGCGCCTCCATGGCCGCTTGCAACCACTTAACTCTAGCTCCAGGGAATCTAGCATCCTTTTATGGTCTCCCCAGACAGTGCACGTACACTGTGCACAGACAGACTGCAGGCAAAACACACACATATAATAAAAATAAAGATATAAAACATTTAAAAAGAATTCAAAGATATCTGGGTTGCGTGACTACATGAGACCCTGTGTGGAAACAGAAGGCGGAGGGGAGGGGCAGCAAGGGCAGCAGGTGAAGGCTCCTGTCACCCAGCTCCTTTATCTGATTTCTGAGCTGTATGTGAGAGAGAGCCAGTTCCTGCAGGAAGTCCTCTGACTGCACGTACGTACACATGCATGTACAGATACAGGATGAGTCAGCAGGCCCATGAGATGACCGAGGATGGAAGGTGCCCGCTGCGCACTCATTCCCACGGCTGGGAGTCACAGTGGAAGGCTGGCTCTGTCCTCCGACGTGATATGTGTGCTGGCATGCAGACTCTCCCATGCTGACACATAAGTGCACACAAAATCAAGATGGGGGGGGGGTGTCTGGGAATGAGTGCTTCCCCAACATTGCATGAGAACCCCAGCACCGTGTTAGTGTGGTGACACAGCTGTAACCTCAGCATCGGGGAAGGGGAGACGGGAAGTCGGTCGGGTTATCCTGGCTCTCTGGAGAGCTCAAGAGCAACCTGAGAGACGAGACCATGTCTCAAAAACAAAACAGTCAAAACCAAAAACTCAATCAAAGAAACTGCAATTTCTGTGACTCTGGTACAGCTTCCAGTAGTAGGAAATGAGTTACTATCGGGTCACCCTGTCACTTGAACTGCAGACCCTGACTGACTGTCGCCAGTTTTCCTCTTACTGTCCTTTGCTGTCTGAGGATCCAGTGCCAGGCCCCCCCCACAGATCCAAGTGTGGGCTGCACTGTTCACACTTCAGTTAGGTAAAGGCTGCCTGCCTGGCATTGGACCCTTATGCCCGCGTGGCCTTTGTTCCTCCTACTCCTACCGGTTATTTCCTGAGTGTCTCTTTCTTGAAAGAGGTGCTGCAGAAGGGAGATAGGACGTGCTGTGGGCATTGCTCCTGGCCGGCGGTGATTGCTCACTTGGTTGTAGTCCTGGGGTCTGCTAAAATTCTCTACTGTAAACTTACTTTTTCCCCATTGAAAATCATACATATTTTGAGGGAGAAACTTAACTATGCTAATATCTTCTTGTTTATTTTAAACTTTGATGTTGATTGCAGTATTTATCAGGGTCCGGTGTTGACAATTGTTTGGTGTCTTACCTTCCTTCTCTGCTTACCTGTTGGAGTTCAGGAGAGAACTCATGGTGTTTCTTGTTCCTTAGCACCCGGTGCTCAGCAGTTCTGCTTCTTGCTTTCCACTCGAGCTGGGGGCCTTGGGATCAATCTGGCCACTGCTGATACAGTTATTATATATGACTCTGACTGGAACCCCCATAATGACATCCAGGTGAGTGGAGTAGTAGCTTTGGGAGGTCCTAGCAGCCCATACCCTCCAGGAGAGGGTTCTGTCATGTGAGATGTAGATGTGAGACAACAGACTTTTCTTGTTTGTCACTATCTTATAAGCCTGGGAATTGGAGTTCGTTGCAGTCCTGTTTTAGGTGATAGGAAGTTGGTGTCTGGAGAGAGAGCTGTGAATGATTTTATGTGGAGACTGTCTTCAGCGCCTGTCTGGTGTTGTCCCGATGTTAGTGACAGTCAGGTGAACATAAGATTGCTGGTTTTGCTTGACCAACTCCAGGCCTTTAGCAGAGCCCATCGTATTGGGCAAAATAAGAAGGTGATGATCTACCGGTTTGTGACTCGTGCATCAGTGGAGGAGCGCATCACACAGGTGGCAAAGAAGAAGATGATGTTGACACATTTAGTGGTGCGGCCTGGCCTGGGCTCCAAGACGGGCTCGATGTCCAAACAGGAGCTGGATGATATCCTCAAGTTTGGCACTGAGGAGCTATTCAAGGATGAAGCCACAGATGGAGGTGAGCTATTCAGGAGCTAAATGTGTGGGTAGAACTTGGTTTCTCAGACAGTAAGGAACGACCTTTGATAGCAAGGGTCCTAAGGGAACTGCCTTTTCTACTGCTGCTGCTGCTGAACTGACTTGGTTGTGGGCCCCTGGTTCTTCATAGGAGGAGACAACAAGGAGGGAGAAGACAGCAGTGTTATCCATTATGATGATAAGGCCATTGAACGACTGCTGGATCGAAACCAGGATGAGACTGAAGACACAGAATTGCAGGGCATGAATGAGTATTTGAGCTCCTTCAAAGTGGCTCAGTATGTGGTACGGGAAGAGGAGATGGGGGTGAGTATGGGGCCAAGGCAATGCTGTTCTTGGTAACTCGTCTGAAAATTGGAATTAAGATCAAGATGCTATTTGAAGCAACAGGAAAACATTTTTTTTTTGCCTTGGAAAGAAAGAAAGAAATACGCTTCATTTACATTCTCAGCTTTGCCCTGACTTGTCAGGGGCCATATGGCTAGAGTCACATAGCCATTAGATGCTCCCAGAGTCTTATTTTTATTAATCTTATTAGTTTTCCGTAAAAAATTTTTAATGCTACCTCAGAAAAAGTAGATGAGATACATACATTAAATAACTAGCTGTTTTTTTTCAAAGATGAGAGAATTCAATCCTTTTTCCTTATATATATATATATATATATATATATATATATATATATATGAGTGGGGCTTGGTGCGCGCTCTTGTGCCGCGAGGTTGGGAAGCACCACTTTCTCTGCTGCTCCTTTAAGCCGCTCGGCTCAGGCCTAGGCTGCGTGTCTGCTTTCTTGTCCTCCCAACTGAACGATGCTTTTGCTTTCTTCAGAAAACACAGTTGGGTTATTATTCTTCTTTAAACAAAGTCTTGCTATTTAGCATGGGCTTAAATGTCCGATCCTCCTGCATCAGCCTCCCAGGTGCTAGGATTACAGGCCTGGGTGTTATTTTAGCAGAAACCTAGACTGGCTTTGACTTCTGTATGTAGCTTAAGCTGACTTTGAAATCCTGATTCTCTTCCTACCTCCCGGGTGCTGGCATTTCAGGCACAACTGCCATGCCTGGCCATCTGGCAGAATTTGTATTTATTATTATCTTTTTTGTGTTGTATTTTATTTTTGAGACAGGGTCTCATATGTCCCAGGGTGATCCTGGTTTTACTTTGTACCTGAGAATAACTAACTCCGTCTATCAAGTTCTGTGATGACAGCATGGCCACAGGCCAGGCTCACGTGGAGATGGAGCCCAAAGCTGCGTGCACGCTAGGCTGTGCCTCTGTCCAGCCGCATCCCACCCCATCTGTCCAGCACATCTTCATTAGCATTATTGTGGGCTTTTTTTTTTTTTAAGTGGTTTATATAAGGCTTAATCAGTTCTGCCTGATACGTTAGCCTTTTGAAGGATCCTAAATCAAACACTAATTTTTTTTTTTTTTTTTTGACTTGGTTTTTTTCGAGCCGGAGTTTCTCTGTATAGCCCTGGCTGTCCTGGAACTCACTCTGTAGACCAGGCTGGCCTTGAACTCAGAAATCCGCTTGCCTCTGCCTCCCAAGTGCTGGGATTACAGGCGTGCGCCACCATGCCCGGCTCAAATCAAACACTAATTAATTGGGGTTTTTCTTCCTCCTTTTTATATTATGTTTTTTGTTTTGTTTTATTTTGTTTTGAGACAGGATCACCCTGTATAGCCCATCCCAGCCTTGAACTCATGGTCTTCCTACCTTAGCCTCCCAAGTGTAAGATTACACACATGAACCACAGTGTGTTTTTTTTTTTTTTTTCCACAGTGTGTTTTTTGACACACAGGGTCCCATCTATATATTCCCGACTTGTCTGGAACTCACTATGTAGTCAAGGATGACCTTGAACTTCTGGTCCTCCTGCCTCTACCTCCTGAGTGCTGGGATGACAGGCATGTGCCTGGACGTGTGTAATTGCCATGTCCCGTTCATGTAGTGCTGGGGATTGAACGTGGGCTCTGCACACCAGAAGGCACCACTCACTGTGCTTTTCAATAGTTTTTATGGGATGTAGTTTGTAGTCATAGTTTCTGTGTGACTGGCTGAGAAATTTTATATAATTTGGTAGTAAATTATTCAACCAAAACCTTGTTTTGTTAGATCTTATTTCTTACAGTAGCAGAGAGTGTTCTGTAGAAGTAATTGCCTGGCACAGCCTGTGCTGGGGGGAATTTATGCTAGTGAATATGCACATGTGTGTGCTGTCCTGATTACTGTCTGCAGTCCAGTGTAGTTCTGATCATTTCTATTTTATTTTACTATATTTTATCTTATTGGAAACAGCGTCGTGCTGTGCCGCTCTGCCTAGGAACTCTTGAATCTGTCTGCCTCTGCCTCCAAGTGCTGGGGCTAAAGGCGTCCAGTACCACAGTGTCCAGCCAGTATTTAGTTCTTTTTAGACCTTTACATCAGGAGGTGGTGTTGTTGGGGATGGAACCTAGGGCCCAGTAGGTAATCTCCTACTAAGTTATATTCATTCATGCTGAAAGAATTGCGTTGTTTTGTTTTTTAATTGCTTTTATAACCAACTTTTAAAATTTTTATCGTATATATTCATTATGCATAGTACTGTGTACCTTAAAAATATTTTTGGAGCCGGGCAGTAGTGGTGCACGCCTGTAATCTCAGCACTCTGGGAGGCAGAGGCAGGCGGATTTCTGAGTTTGAGGCCAGCCTGGTCTACAGAGTGAGTTCCAGGACAGCCAGGGCTATACAGAGAAACCCTGTCTCGAAAAAAACCATATACAAAATACAAATTAAATTAAATTAAATTAAGTTAAATTAAATTAAATTAAATTAAATTAAATAAAAAAAAAATTGGGACAGGGTCTTCGTAGCCCAAGCTAGGCTTTAGACAGCTGAGGATGACCTTGAACTTCTGACACTTTTGTGTCTGCCTCCCAAGTGCTGTGGTTACAGGCATGTGCCATCACACCTGCTTTATATAGTGGTGGGAACTAAAGAGAATTGGTGCACACTAGGCAAGCACGTTACCAACCTCACCATGTCCCCAGCCCCTGTAAGTTATTGCCCAGGCTGGCCTTTAACTTTCTATGATTCTATTGCCTCAGCCTTTATAGTGGTTAAAAGGTAAAGCTTGTACTATTAGACCCAAAGTTTTATTGCCCTGGTCACACTATGGTAGCCCTCTCTGGCCCAGGTCACACTGTGGTAGCCCTCTCTGGCCTGGGACTTACTATGAAATTCCAGGCTTGCCTCAGGCTCGATTCTTCGCCCTCCGCTTCTTGGGAGCTCACAGGCACGTGGTAGTAATTTAAACAGTAGGGAAGCTGAGCCGACCATGTGGCAGACGACCTAAATTCTAGTATTCAAGAGCTAGAGGCAAACAAACATCTCTTGAGTTCAAGGCCATTCTGGTCTACATAGGGAGTTCTAGGTTTCCCAGAACCTAGTGAGACCTTATCTCAAAGTCATATTGGGGAGGTTAAGAAAGCTTATTTTGGTTTACTATTTCAGAAGCTCCAGGGGATGGTTAGTAGGTCCTAATGCTAATGGGCAATCGGCCTCGCTTAGTGGGGAAACTTGCTCAAGAAACTGCGCATAGGGCATAAAGAGCAGAGCAGACTGCTGTTCTGAGTGTCCCTCCATGAATATGCTTCAGTGACTCACGTCTTCCCAGCAGGGCTGTGCTCCGTGGTGGAGGCTCTGCTGCTTCTGCTGCTTTCCAGAGACTGTTAATCCAAGCCATATTGAAACATGGTTCAAAACTCAAAAGGAGCAAAGATACCTTGTACTCTGTCCTTCCTAGTTCTTTTCTGGAGACAGGACAGTGTGTGTGTGTGTGTGTGTGTGTGTGTGTGTGTGTGTGTGTGTGTTTGTGTGTTTGTTTTAGCTATACCCAGGGTGACCTTGAACTTAAGGTGATCTTCCAGCTTCATCCATCTAAATGCTTAGATTACAGGTGTGAACCACCATGTTTGCACATGTTATATGTGTGTGTGTCTGTATTTGTCTGTCAGAGAGTTATAATAAGTGGTTTGGGATGTACAGGTAGGCTAAATACACCTTACCTGAAATGCCTGCAAACCAATCATTTCAGATATGGGGGATTTGGGGATTTAGATAGATTTACCAACTTACTAGTTGAGAATTCATCCATCAAGGATCAATAGTCTTTATATTGACATCATGTTAAGACACTTTTGTGTGTAGGGGGTGAAGGGGATACCTGGAGAGATGGGTCAGCAGTTAAGAGCACTGGTTCCAGAGTTCATTCCGTACACCCCCATGGCAGCTTCCAAACATCTGTACCTGTTCCGGGGAGTCTGATTCCATCTTCTGGACTCCTTGGGTACCAGGAGTAATTGTGGTGCACAGACTTACATATAGACAAAGCAAACATAAAATTAAAAAACTAAAAATGTTAAAGGAAGTTAATATTTTGACATTTCAGTTTCATATATTTAGATTTTTGTTTTCTTGAATTAGGGATCATAAGCCTATTCTGTAATTCAGTTGTGTAGGCATTTAGGTTGTTTCCTGTAAATTTGGGGGGTTTTTTGTTTGTTTTTTCGAGACAGGGTTTTTCTGTATAGCCCTGGCTGTCCTGGAACTCACTCTATATGTAGACCAGGCTAGCTAGCCTTGTACCCAGAAATCCTCCTGCCTCTGCCTCCCAAGTGCTGGGATTACAGGCCTGCACCACCACTGCCCGGCCTTTTTTAATGTTTGAGTGTGAGTATGTACAGAGTTGATTTGCTCCCATGTAGATCCTAGGATCATGCTTGGGTATAAGGCTTGGGAGTGATGACCTTCAGTCTCTGAACCACCCATTGCTCTGGCATCTGGGTCGTTTATATTCATGCTGTGAACAGCGGTTTTACTCTCAGGAAGGACTTGGATTTTTGTTTCCTTGAGACACACAGTCTCATGTATTCTGAGATGCCCTTGAATTCACTGTGTAATTAAGGTTGATTTTGGAGTTCTGATTCTTCTGGCTTTATGTCCCAAGGGCTTGTGTTGCAGGCACATGCTGCTGTATGTGGCTTGTGCATGGCTGAGGGTCAGACCAGGGCCATATGCATGTGAAGCCAGCATCTGCCGCTAAACTGTCCGCAGCCCGGGTTTGCCTTTAGTTAATACTGTGAACTGTCAATGTGGAAAGAGACTGTGACTTGGGTAAGACTTGGAGAGCCAAGCTGGACAGTGGTGCCTCGTGGTTCCTAATGAGTCCCAGCCAATCTGGACCAAAGAGCGTTCCAGGATAACCAGGAAGACAGAGAGAAACCTTGTCTCTACAAACTAAAACAAAACAAACCAAAAAACCCTCAAAAAGCGTGCCATTGAGATACTTAAATATGCTTCTGTGTCTGTGTGTATCTGTGTGTAACTTTGTGTTTGTTTGGTTTTTTTCAAACAGTTGCTAATTTCTTCTGAGGTTGAGTAAGAGGAGAATGCTTTCTGTCCTACAGCTCTCTTTCAGTGCTTGGGAAGCCCCTCCACTTTGCTTGCTGAGGCGCTAACCTTCCTTTTCTCCTGCTGTTCCCGGATGTTGCCAGGAGGAAGGGCTGGAAGCTGCACGGCGGCTCTTCCTTTTGCCTCGCCGTCGTAACCATTTCCTTTAATCAGGCTGACTGATCCACACATAACCTTTGAGGAGCCGTGTCTTGTCTGTTAAATTTCTTCCAAGTTTTTAGGTCCAAGCAGACACATCAAGTGTTTACGAATCGAGCCATGCCAAGGAGCTAGCAGATGGGGACTGTGAGGACCAGGGGTAGCTGGTGGTGCTGACTTCAGCACCCCTGAGTCCTGGCCCTCCCTCTGTCCCAGGAGGAAGAGGAGGTAGAACGGGAAATCATAAAACAGGAAGAAAGTGTGGATCCTGACTACTGGGAGAAATTGCTGCGGCACCATTATGAGCAGCAGCAAGAAGATCTAGCCCGAAATCTGGGCAAAGGAAAAAGAATCCGTAAACAGGTCAACTACAATGATGGCTCACAGGAGGACCGAGGTGTGTGTGGCCGGCCCCGCCCCCCACCCACGGGCCGTTCCACTAGAGCAGTGGGCCCCGCTCATCTGCCCTCTCTCCCTCCAGATTGGCAGGACGACCAGTCCGACAACCAGTCCGATTACTCAGTGGCCTCAGAGGAAGGTGATGAAGACTTTGATGAACGGTCAGAAGGTGAGAGTGGAGCCATCTTGCCAGTTGTGTAGCTGTTACATTGTTTGCTGCTCTGGCAGAGCCACTCACTGGTCTTTCTCTTTACAGCTCCCCGCAGGCCCAGTCGCAAGGGCCTGCGGAATGATAAAGATAAGCCATTACCTCCTCTGTTGGCCCGTGTTGGTGGGAATATTGAAGTAAGTACAAGATGTTCCTATAGTGGGAGAAGGGCCTGAGACTGCCTGACAGTTGGTCTTTGGCGAGGAGAGACTTGCTTCCCCTTACAGTGTTTTTCCCTTTAGGTACTTGGTTTTAATGCTCGCCAGCGAAAAGCATTTCTTAATGCAATTATGCGATATGGCATGCCACCTCAGGATGCTTTTACCACACAGTGGCTTGTGAGAGATCTTCGAGGCAAGTCAGAGAAAGAATTTAAGTAAGTCCAAGGCTGGGCGTGCGTGTATACTAGTTGGAGCCAGGGCTTAGACTGTGTGTAGTCTGCAGACCTAGGCCGTGTTGTACAAGGAAAGGGGCGTTGCCAGCCACAGTTGGCAGGTGAAGCTGGTGCTTTCCTGAAGAGACCTCAGGCCATAGTGTGGATCTGGATAAGAACACTCCAGGGCATGGCGGGCCTTACCTCAAGCAGCCATGTTAACAGCCAGAAGCAGTGTCCAATGGGCTCCTTCTCTCTCTGCAGGGCTTATGTGTCACTCTTCATGCGACATTTGTGTGAGCCTGGGGCAGATGGGGCTGAGACTTTTGCTGATGGTGTCCCCCGAGAAGGCCTGTCCCGTCAACATGTTCTTACTAGGATTGGTGTCATGTCTCTGATTCGAAAGAAGGTGAGCCCCAAGCCTGATTTCACTTTTAAAGTTGAGAAATTGAGGGCCAGGTGACCGTGGCTGGAAGTGAGTCTCGATCTTGTCCCTCCCTGCTGTAGGTTCAGGAGTTTGAACATGTGAATGGGCGCTGGAGCATGCCCGAACTGGCTGAAGTAGAGGAAAACAAAAAGATGTCTCAGCCAGGCTCGCCCTCTCCAAAGACTCCCACACCTTCCACACCAGGGGACACACAGCCCAATACTCCTGCGCCTGCGCCGCCTGCTGGTATGTCTACTGCCATGTCATTTCTGTTCTTTATAAAGAAATCTTGTCCTGTGCCTTTTACTGCTACCCTGTGCTCAGCCTTAACAGGGTTGGTTGTCTGGCAGGACACACAGCGATTTACCTCTCAGTTTAGGAGGGCTGTCCTAAGAATGGGGCTGGCTCTTAAAGGCACGAGAGGACAATCTAGGAAGAGAATGCAGAGTGTGACATGACCCTAGGGCCTTCCTAATTGGTTATCTTTATTGGTCTGCAGAGGATGGAATAAAAATAGAGGAAAATAGCCTTAAAGAAGAAGAGAACACAGAAGGAGAGAAGGAAGTTAAATCTACAGCCCCTGAGGTGACTGTGGAGGTAAGAGACAGACAGGGTGCCTGGATGCCATGCTAACACAGATGTCTGTCTCTGAGATTGGTGCATTTGCTTCACCTGCTGTCTTCTGTTCCGTTGTAGTGTGCACAGCCCCCTGCCCCAGTGCCCGCCCCTGCCCCTGAGGATGACAAGGCTCCTGCTGAGCCTCCTGAAGGGGAGGGAAAAGTGGAAAAGGCAGAGGCAAAGGAGAGACCAGAGGAGCCTATGGAGACGGAGCCCAAAGGTAAGCATGAAGGACCGCAGGCCGCGCTGCAGCTTGACCTCACCTGCTCCCCGACCCCTCAGGAGAGAGGGATAGAGCTGGGAGCCTTGCTTCTAAACTATTCTCGGCCTCTGACAGCTTTGAAGCTCTTACTGCAGCAGTGTAGGTGTGTAACACTGCTGCAGCGGTGTAGGGCCAGAGCGAAGCTCTCTGTTCTCAGTGCCTTCTTCTCTCCAGGGACTACTGAGGCGGAGAAAGTGGAGGAGAAGTCTGCGGTAGACCTGACCCCGATCGTGGTGGAAGACAAAGGTCGGTGTGTAGGAAAGCTGGTTCTTGTTTGGACTAATACCAGAAGCAAGCACAGAGCCCACACCTACCTCATTAGCTATTACTGTAAATGTTTTATTCCAAGATCAATGACTGTTTCCAAATTGAGTTGTTAGGGAGCTGGCTGACGCCTTGTCCTGCTCTGGGAGACTGAATGTGGGGGTGGAGGTAGACGGCAGGCGGTGCTGTGGGCAGGGGCCACAGAGCTGGCTTTCAGACTGCAGCTGACAGTTTTCTTTGGTGTATCCTGTAGAAGAGAAGAAGGAGGAAGAAGAGAAAAAGGAGGTGATGCTTCAGAATGGAGAAACTCCCAAGGATCTTACTGAAGAGAAGCAGAAGAAAAGCATCAAACAGCGTTTCATGTTCAATATTGCAGATGGTGGTTTCACCGGTACGGAAGGAGGATCCTGGGGGAAGCTGGGCTTCTTGCCAGAAATCAGGGCATAGTGGGAACTGGGTATGGATTATTTGTCCTCCTGGGTTCTATGTTAGAGAGCTAGATCTGGACCATACTGAGATGCAGGGGGAAGAGGAAGCTGACAAGAATACCTTTTGTTTGTTTGTTTGTTTGTGGGATTATTTTGAGATAGGGTCTCACTGTAGCCCTGGCTGGCCTGGGACTCTGTAAAATACGCTGTCAGCCACCTTACCTGCACAGCTAACTTTTTCTTTAATTTTAAGTTCTCCCAGATTATCCATCTTCCTTCCCACTATTTAAGCTCCCTCTCAATTCCTCCTCAGAGTTGCACTCCCTGTGGCAGAACGAGGAGCGGGCAGCCACAGTCACGAAGAAGACTTACGAAATTTGGCATCGCCGCCATGACTACTGGCTACTGGCTGGCATTATAAAGTATCCTTGCCTGAGTTGAGTCTGGGGTCTGCATGTAGGGACCTGAAAAGTTTTCGTTTGAGGCTCTTGTTCCTTTGTCTTTCCTGAGCTCTCTCCACAGCCACGGCTATGCCCGTTGGCAGGACATCCAGAATGACCCGCGGTACGCCATCCTCAACGAGCCCTTCAAGGGCGAAGTGAACCGCGGCAACTTTCTAGAGATCAAGAATAAATTTCTAGCTCGAAGATTCAAGGTGAGCAAAATGGGCAGCTGTGACCTTCAGGTGGAGCTGAAGGTCTCTGCAGGAAGAAGGTTCTGTGAAGGAGGCTCCATTCAGCCACGCTTCACCTGCCCCCAAGATACTTACTTCTATTTAATATGCATGAATGTTTTACTTTCATGTGTATCTGCCCACCTTGTCTCTGTCTGGTTCCTGCAGAGGTCAGAGGAGTTACAGAAGGTTGTGAGCTACCCTGTGCATGCTGGTAACTGAACCTGGGTTTTCTCAAGGACCACCTAGTGCTCTTAACCATCTTTCCAGCCCTGTAGTTTGTCATTTTAGATTTATAACTTCGCTTCCAAGTGACTAGATAATGGAGATCAGGGTATATAGATGTGGAGGATGAGTCAGGCAGGCAGAGCTCTGAGTTTGATGCTAACCTAGTCTATATAATGAGCTTTATTCAGGCCAACCAAGGCTACATAGACCCTGTCTCAAACAGAAAAACAACAAAAGAAAGATAAGGGTTGAATTTATGAGCTATGCGAGAGTTGTGGCTGTAACCGGTGAGTGACACAGACCAGATCAGTGGGTTTGATGGGAAACTCTGTAGGTTGGGGTGTTGAGAAGAATTAGGGAGGGATTGAACTGGATTTTTGAAGACATAGGGCTGTGAATGGGCTGGAGTCCTTTGTATGAATAAAGAAAGGGAAGGCTGCGTGCAAAGAGCACATGCCCAGTGACTCCTCTTTTGAGCATTCCACAGAGACAGCTTATTCAAGTATCCATCAGCTATTTATTGAGTATGCCCTGTGTGTGGGTATCATTCATGTAGGATACCATGGAAATTAGATGCAGGTCTTCTAAGCTGGGTGTATTTGGGGGTAAAAGAAAACGTAATCTAGTTAATGTGTACTTTAGGTGTTAATAGACTAAGCACTGAGTAGCACAAGGGCATAAGGACGGATTAGCATGGTGCTTTTCAGCATTTAGTTTCCAGTGGATGGCATTGTTTGTCGGGGGAGCAGGCTACTAAATGTCCTAGGGAAGCTCTTCAGGGAGGCTGGGAAGGTAGCTAGCACATGGAAGACTTCAGAGGTCATTTGGGTATGAACACGGGGAGCTGTAGCAAGACCACTCACTGTGCTGAGTCGTGGTGGGAGGCTCGTTGGGAGGGCTTAAGAGCTAGAGGCCAGGGCTGGAGAGATGGCTCAGTGGGTAAGAGCACTGACTGCTCTTCCAAAGGTCCTGAGTTCAATTCCCAGCACCCACATGATGGCTCAAAACCATCCATAATGTGATCTAGCTCTCTCTTCTGGAGTATCTGAACACAGCTACAGTGCACTTACATAAGAGCTAGAGGCCAGCAGGCGTGTACTACCAGAAAGCTAGTAGGTCTTGGTGTCAAACAGAAGTATAGATTCTACTTAGTTCCTAGACAGCCATTGGAGGTTTTATGTTAGGGCCAAGGGAAATGAAAACATTGACAGAAAGCTCCAAAGGATTTCTGTGCTTGGTGATTTACTGTGGGGTTAACAAAACACTTCTGTTAAAGAGCAGAGAGTAAGCAAGTAAGTCAGAGTCATGTTTCCTGGGCCTCATGGCTTCTGATGCAAATGCACAACTCTGTCATTGAAAGCAGAGGGAACAGGGGATGCATAAGTAAGTTCCAATAAAACCTCTGCTTGGGGATGGGAATTTCATGTAATTATTAAAAAGCAGCATGTATGAATCTTGTTACTTTTTCCATAGCCATTTATCTGTAACATAAAACTTATTTCTTAGCTCTTGGGCTATACCAGAACTAGCCATGATCAAGATTTAGTCCCTAGAGCAGAGTTCATCGACTCCTCTTGAGTTCTGAGTTGATGTGTAGTTAGACAGAAGTAGCTGACATCTTCGGCCTGAGTCAGCGAGAGCAGAGACCCTGTAGAAAGGGGGAGTTTAGTTTTAGGAAAGTTACCTGGCATTTCTCACAAAATAATAAATGCCCCTCCAGCCACCTTCTGTCTACCAGTGGGTCTAAACCCCCAGTGTGTGTGAGGCTGCCTGGTACTGTGGACATCTCTTGAGAGAAAGTGTTAAGAAACAGCAGTATCTAGGTATGGCGTTACATCCTACCACCTGTACTGGGGAGTGTGAAGCAGGGGTGTAAGCATGGGGCCAGCGTCGCCAACATCAAAGACCTGTAGGAGCACACGCCTGCAGCTCAGGATTTGGATAGTGGAGGCAGGAGGATCAGGAGTTTAATGTCTTCCTTAGCTAAATTGTTTGAGGCTAGCCTGGGCTATAGTAGAAGCCCAGGGTTGTTTCTAACCCTTCCTAAAAGCCAAGGCTACACCTGTGGAATGCTTATAACCTGGAGCAGGGGAAGTGAGTTGGTGAGAGAAACATGGCGTGTAGACTAGAAGTAGATGTCTGGTACATTTTGACTGACGCAAGCCTGTGAAAGCAGGCCCATTCTCAGGGCATCTACAGAAGAACTGTTGGGAATGGTATGTTGGTAGCCTATGCCTGTGATTCTGGAGCTTAGGGGACTGAAGCAGGAGGAACCCTGCCTTAAAAACAAAACAACGGGATGGAGAGACATCTCAGAGGTGAGAGAACGAACTGGCTGCTCTTGCAGAGGACCCAGGTTCAATTCTCAGCATCCACATGGCGACTCACAACTGTAATCCTGGGATCCGATACACATGTAGGCAAAACACCAGTGTGTACGTGCGTGCGTGCGAGTATGTATGTATGCATATAAAACTCCCACTCCCCCCCCCCCCAGACAGGGTTTCTCTGTGTAGCCCTGGCTGTCCTGGATCTTACTCTGTAGACCAGGCTGGCCTCGAACTCAGAAATCTGCCTGCCTCTGCCTCCCAAGTGCTGGGGTTAAAGGCGTGTGCCACCACTGTGGGGCAAAACAAAACAATTTTAAAAACCCTACTTGGCAATAACAACAAACTAAAATATAATACCGAGTACGTTTGTAGCTTAGTTAGTCCCAGCACACTAGCCTGGACCTCGAATTTGGTCTTCAGTGTTAAGTGGAAGAACCTTCAAACAATGGGTACTTTGTAACTTATGAACTAAATAACATTCTCAGGTAGAGGTAGCAAGGCCTACATAGTGAATTCCAGGATAGCCAGGCTATGTAGAGACCCTATCTTGAAGAACTGAAAAACTCTGCCTCCTGGAGTATATTTCAGAACTGTGCATGTAAAACAACAGCCTTCAAGAACGTGGGATTGCCTTTAGGAAGAGACTTGTACAAGACAGAACAGTCTAATAAAGAGAAGCAAAATATATTTGTTGGAATTGAAACCAAGGACTTTGTGTGTGTGTGCGTGCATGTGTGTTAATCTGTGCTCTACTACTGAGCTGTACTCTTAACTTAATAGAAGCGGGAACAGTGAAATCATGTGTTTGTTTTGAGGCAGGATCTATTACATAGAAGCCCAGGCTGACCTCTAGCTTGCAATTCTCACTTCAGGGTGCTGAGAAACTATCTTTGTAAAGTCAGAACTCGGGCTGGAGATATAGCTCAGTTGTTCCAGTGCTTATCTAGAAGGTACAAAGCAGCACCGCATAAAGCAGCATGTGGGGCACACCTGTAACATCAGAACATGGCATGTTACAGGCAGGAAGAACAGGAATTCAAAGTTGTTACTTGGCCGCATTGTAAGTTCAAGGCCAACGTTGGATTTTTGAGACAGAATTTTATTTGTGTGTGGGTTGTTTTTTTAAAAGAAAACCAGACAACCTGATCAATTCCTATGTTCATGGGCTAGGTTACTGTGCCACTGCTTAGAGAAAACTGGGTGTGATGGTGCATGCTTTAGTCCCAGCACTCAGGAGGCAGAGGCAGGCAGATCTCTGTGAGTTAGTTCAAGACTAGCCTGGTCTGCAAATCGAGTTTCATGATGGCCAGGGCTCTGTCTATACAGAGAAACCCTGTCTCAAAAAAGAAACAAAAGAAAAGAAAAGAAAACAAACAGAAGATTTTGCCTTTAATTGCAGCAGTTGGATAAGTGGATTTTAGCCAATTTGAGGACAGCCTGGTCTACAAGTGAGTTTTAGACTACACAGGGCTACAGACTCAGATCCTGCCTCAAATAACAACTACTTTTGATAGTAGTAGTGATGGGTTTTGCCTGTAGCCCCAGCTGCTCCCAGGTATTTGAGAGCCAAAATTAAACCTGTCACTGCCATGGTTTTGGAGAGCAAAAGAAGTACCTAGTATGTAATTCAGACATACGGTCATGAATATAATGTGACAATGTTATGTAAAATACATAGAAAAATCTTGGAAGAAAATTAACAAAATATTACCATATCTCCAGCAGGAATGATTACCTTTGGCGACACTCATTACAGCTGTGGGTCTGAGACTTGGGCCGCACGTGCCCGTGTCAGGTCCAAGGACAACTTGTGGAGCTGGTGCCCTTTCAGCCTGTGGTTCTGGGCGTCAGAGGCAGCCCATAGGGTTTGCTGCCCGGCCGTAACTCTGAGCCACGCTGCTAGTCCATGATTGTAATTCTATATAGATTGTATGTTTCCTAAGTTGAGTCCTCACGATTTCTCTGAGAAGCTAAAATGCTTGGCCCTCCGGGGGCTGGAGAGACGCTCTGTGGTTGAGCGCACTGCCTGCTCTCCAGAGGATCTGCGCACACAAACATAAAATACAGTGTTAGAAAGGTGGCCTGCAGTGGGTGGGCGGTGCTGTCCTGTGCTGTGCTGTGCGTGGTGAGGGGCAGTGCTGAGGAGCTGGACCACGTTCCAGGTTCTCGCTAGCTGGAGATGCGCTGGGAGGCCGATCTGAGAACGAGGCCATCAGCCAACCCTTGCCTTCCCTCCCACGTGCAGCTCTTAGAGCAGGCGCTGGTGATCGAGGAGCAGCTCCGCCGGGCGGCCTACCTGAACATGTCGGAGGACCCCTCTCACCCATCCATGGCCCTCAACACCCGCTTCGCTGAGGTGGAGTGTTTGGCAGAAAGTCACCAGCATCTGTCCAAGGAGTCGATGGCAGGAAACAAGCCAGCCAATGCAGTCCTACACAAAGGTCGCCAGTGGCTCCCCTGCCTCCTGTCCCGTCAGCCTCCCTCTCCGCTCTCCCCTCCCCAGCATCCATAAACTTCTTGTTTCCGAACTGTTTTCTGAGCCTGTTTGGAACCTTAGGATGTGAGCTGAGGATCTTTCTTTGCAGGCAATCAAGGACAGCAATTTTCTTTGAACTCTGTCTATTGAGGTTTTGAGCATAACGTTATGAGGGGGTGGAGGGTTAAATGAGGAAAAGGTGGGTGGCATAAAGGTAGCGGGGGACATCTGGGATGTAAAAAGGCTGGATGTGAAGAGGAGATTGTAGGGACTGAGCTGTAAAGGGGCAGGAGCCCAAGGCCCTTGGTTTGATCCCCAATGCTGAGAATAAGAACTAAGGAAGAAAGCTCTGCTGGCGTCTGCTGTGATCCCAGCGCTGGGGCGTGCTGGGAGGTGGAAGCAGGTCACGTGTGCTCATGCTTGGCCACATAAGTTTGAAGCCAACCTTTAAAAAATAAGAAAGAAAAGTAGAGACAAGAGTGAGAAGGAATAATGAACTAAAGAGTTTGATGACTCTAAAATCAAGACTCAGCCAGCTATGGGTGGCCTATGCCTAGAGTCAAAGGGGCTTGAGACGGGGCAGGACTGTCACATGAGCTCAGAAGTCTGAAGCCAGCCTGGACAATGTGAGACCAAAGCCATTTGCAATGAGAAGGGGAGGAACAGCTGTGTGGGCAGGCCAGGTCAGGCAAGTGTCGGGAGCATAGCCTGTGTGTGCTGGCGTGATGACCAGCCCTATGGGCTGGAACTGCCCTTGACTACCACAGCTCACGGCCTCTTTCTTCCTTTTTCTCTCTGCAGTCCTGAAACAGCTGGAGGAACTGTTGAGTGACATGAAAGCTGACGTGACGCGGCTCCCAGCCACCATTGCCCGCATCCCCCCAGTGGCTGTGCGGTTACAGATGTCAGAGCGGAACATCCTCAGCCGCCTGGCAAACAGGGCTCCAGAGCCGCCTCCGCAGCAGGTGGGGTGCTTTATTTCCAGCTTCCCACAAACCCGCTGGAACTTGGTTTTTGCTAATGTCACCTCCCTTGACATTGGGCTCTGACTGTTTGGATGTCCTTCCCTGTAGGTAGCCCAGCAGCAGTGAAGACCCAGTTACATCCACTTCCACCACTGAGCAGTGACCTTCCTCACCTTCTCTCGTCCCGGCTGCCCCTGGGGGCCAGAGAGGCCCTTGCCTTCCTTCTGCCCGTCTTCTGAGTTGTAAAGGAACAGCCCCGTGCATAGGGGCAGGGAGGGGGAGAGGCAATGGTGCCCTTCCTGCTGGAGAGACAAGCGGCGGCGATGGCAGCAGCAGCAGCAGCAGCAGCGCCACGAGCAAGGAGCTGGCGGGCTGGCTGCCTTCTGGACCCTGGCTTCTCCCCACCGTGCGCCTGTTACAAACTGTTGTGGGTTCTGCCAGGCTTGAAGAAAATGATCTGAATTTCTTCCTCTTTTTGGTTTTATTTTGTTGGTTTACTTTGTGTTTTCTCCTTTTGGGGGTATTCAGAGTGGGCCGGGCCCCTGGGCGAGACACAGCTACCTCTGTTGGCATCTTTTTAATACCAGGAACCCAGCGGCTCCAGCCACTGAGCAGCTAAATAAAGTTGGAAAAAAAAAAAAAAGAAAAAGAACCAAAAGCATAAAAAACCACAGCAAATTTCTTGATGAGAACTGAAAATAAAAGTTTCCTTGTATTTTAGTGATCTGGTTCGGTGTGGTGAGTGTATTAGTGATCTGGTTGGGTGTGGGTGAATATGGGCTCCAGGTCGCCGGGGGAACTGGGGTAGCCTCGAAGCCTGCTGCCTGTGTGCATGCCTGTGCTCCTGACCGGATGACAATCTGTGCAAACAAGAGGCTTATGGGCCATCCGTTTATAGCCCTCCTGCAGGAAGTAGTCACTTGCCTGGTACAGTTGTGAAGACATTGGGCAAGCGTTTTACCATGGTAACATGCATGGAGATACACACACACAACACACAGGTTATGTAAGTTTTTTGAGACCAGGGTCTAAGTACTGCCTGCCCTTGCCTCTCAATTGTGAGAATTAAGGATGTTTTACCATACCCTGATAATTTTTCTTAGTGATTCGCCTTTTATTATTATTATTATTATTATTATTATATTATTATTATTATTATTTTGGTTTTTCGAGACAGGGTTTCTCTGTGTGGTCCCGGCTGTCCTGGAACTCACTCTGTAGACCAGGCTGGCCTCGAACTCAGAAATCCGCCTGCCTCTGCCTCCCAAGTGCTGGGATTACAGGCGTGCACCACCACGCCCGCCTTCTTAATTTATTATTTACTGTTTTTTTGAGACAGGGTTTCTTTGTAATCCTAGGTTCAGGAATTGCCTCTACTACTTGAGGGCTGGGATTAGAGTGAACTACCAATCCCTTATATAATTTATACACAGTGCGTTACTACTGTGCACGTGGAGGTCAAAGAGCAGCTTGGTTGGAGTTTGTTCCTGTCGCCCATCATATGGGTGGGTCCTGTACTCAGGACTCAGTTGTCAGGCTTGGAGGCAAACGCGGTTTTTATCCACTAAGCCATCTCCCAAGCCTGTAAAGTTTTTAACTTTTTTTTGGTTTTCCGAGACAGGGTTTGTCTGTAGCCCTGGCTGTCCTGGAACTCACTCTGTATACCAGGCTGGCCTCGAACTCAAAAATCATCCTCCCAAATGCGATCTTGAGGTCTAATCTTGAGGCAATTAGCAGGGTGTCGGGGGGAGGGGCAGCTTGCGGTTCTAGGTGGAAGGAGCGTGTGGCCTCGGGAGTAAAAAGCAAGAATCCGCGGGCGGGAGCCAACTGAACGGAGGTCAGAGAAAGCTCGACCGCAGCGCGGCGCGTTTTCCTCGCTGATCCGCGGGAAGCGGGTGAGGGGCGTGTTCCTGGACCAAGTCCGTTCCGGTGCCGCAGCCGGAAGAGGCGGAGCGCTGTCCCGGCGCTTTGCGCGTGCGCACTTCACACTTTCTTGGTGTGCTACCTCTGAATTCTTCCCCAAGTGCACGTGGAGTAAGCCTTGGCTGGAGGCGCTGGGTCTGCCGGAACCAGGTCTGGGCAAGCAGAGCCTTCAGGTGAGTCTGCAGGATCGCGGAGCAGGGGTTCGATCTTGGCCTCCCGAGAGGGGCGTGGTGACGAGGTCCTGTGAGAGAGCCTTGGGCCCACCGGGGTCCCGAGTACAGGTCCTGGGCCGGGCGGTACCCCTTCCCAGGTAATAGCCCTAAGCCTACGGCCCGCGTTCCCTTTTCAGCACCCACAACATCCCTCATTTTCCTTTGCTTTAGTTATCATGGGGCGCAAGTTGGATCCTACGAAGAAGGAGAAGCGTGGGCCCGGCCGAAAGGCCCGAAAACAGAAGGGTGCAGAGACCGAACTGGTCAGATTTTTGCCTGCAGGTGAGGGTCGTAGCTCCCTGATCCTGGCCAGCCTTTGCTCCATTTTGTGTCAAAACTTCTCGTTTGCGTGTCCGCTTTTACCTGCTGCATAGATGTGAGTTGTTAGGAAATTAATTGTCCGTGTTAGAGAATTGTCTGAAGGAGGTGGAATCTGAGCCCTGTGTGGTGAAGGACTGCATTGGGAGTTCGCGTTCTGTTTTAAATGGAAGGTGCGGTTTATTGAAATATTGGCAAGCCATAGGCCGGTGAAGAAGATAGATCCTCAACTCTATAGACACATGGTCTCACTTCATCGAATTTTAGAGTCCTGGGAGAGAGGCTTTGTTAGGTCAGAGATGTCTTATACACGATATGTGAAAAGGGCTGGGATTTGTGTTTGTAATTTCTTGTAGACGGTGAAAAAAAAAATACTAGCAAAATTAAGTTCTAATTTAGTTGGTACCTGAATAAGCTAAGAATAAGAGAAGGGCAGAAAAGGGGTTTGAGGTTACATGGTTATCAGAATGGCCCTGTTTGAATTTGGTTGCTGAACAATCTGATGACTGCTTCATCTCTGCATCTTTTGGTCTTTGTAAGTTTTCTGAAAGTGATGGGAACAGATCTTAATACTCAGCACGGGTCTCTCCTTCACATCTCACTCCTAGATGAATGTTACGCGGTGACTCCCACAGACTAGTTTGTAACCTTCCGTCTTGCCCAGCGCTGTGGGTAAACCTGGGGTCTTGCACACACCAGGCACATGCTGGCTCTACCACTGCTGCACTTGAGTTAATGTAGTTCTCTCCCTAACTACATTCCTGCCCCCGTCCCTCCAGTTTGTATTTCCTATAAACTCCTAATTTGCTCCTTTTAAAAATAAAACAGCGGGCGATGAGAATTTCAAGAGGCTGTCAAGTCGTGCTCGGAAGAGGTGAGTGTGGATGTCCCGCTTTACTGAGATTGCAGCTGCTTGGTCCCTGGGTGAAGAGGGCTGGCGGTGGGCACTGTCTTGTTTCCTTGTGGTGGGAGGTGGCAGGATCTCCCACCCCTTTCTCTTCACTTTCTGTATTCTTTCAGGGCAGCCAAGAGGAGAGCAGGATCTGTTGACGCCCCTAAGCCAAATAAGTCTCCTGGGATCAAAACATTGCCTGGGGGAGTATCCAAAGGTGAGCTTGCGCCGGCTGGGAAGAATCTTCTGGGTCTGGGAGAGCTCACTGTTTCTAGAATGGACTGGACAGCAAAGCAAAGGGCTTTTTTTTTTTTTTTTTTTTTTTAAAGATCTATTTTTGGCCGGGCGGTGGTGGCGCACGCCTTTAATCCCAGCACTTGGGAGGCAGAGGCAGGTGGATTTCTGAGTTCGAGGCCAGCCTGGTCTACAGAGTGAGTTCCAGGACAGCCAGGGCTACATAGAGAAACCCTGTCTCGAAAAAAAAAAAAAAAAAAAATCTATTTTTGTTTCTTCAAGATGCTGGAGATAGCTCCAGCTAAGAGACAGGGTTTCTCTGTGTAGCCTTGGGTATCCTCGAACTCACTTTGTAGACCAGGCTGGCCCTGAGTTTAGAGATTAGCCTGCCTCTGCCTTATTTTTGAAAGACTTTGTCTCAGTTTATTTCATATGTATGAGTGCTTTGCCTGCATGTATGGATGTGTGTTCTGTGGGTGCCTGGTTCCCGTAGAGGTAGAAAGAAGGCATCCCCTGGAAATGAATTATAAATGGCTATGAATCCCCACCTTGCGAGTGCCGGGGCAGCCCCGGCTCTTCTCCCCAGCCCTACTCTTACTCTCTGTTGTTCGTTTGTGACTGAATGTGACTGTGCTCCTGAGCAGGATGCTCACGACCCGGAGACATACAGGTGGACTGTCGGCTGTGGGAACTGAACTCGGGTCTCCCGGAAGTGCAGGCTGCAGAGGGGTGGGGCAGCGCGCGCTTGCCCTCCGCTCAGGGCTCAGCAAACTCTTACTGTCTTCAGGGACCGTCCAGGCTCGAGGTAAGAAGCGCCCAGCACCAGTTCAAAACAGTGATGGGGACGAGGAGGAAGACTCTGAGGAAGATGACGCGGTGACCCAGGGGGACCTTTGGGGCTCTGAGGACAGCAGTGAGGATATGGTGGATGACTACGGAGCCGACTCTAGCTCGGAAGCTGAGGAAAAGGTGAGGCACTTCTGGTATTCTCAAGGAGATCTTTCTGTTATTGGAGCCACTGTCCTGCTGTGTAGCTCTGGCTGTCCTTGAACTCAGCTCTTCTTGCCTCTGCCTCTTGGGTGCTGGGACCAAGAGTGTGTGTCACCATGCCCAGCTTGTTTGTTCTTTGGAGACAGTGTTCCACGCTGTAGCCCTGCTTGGCCTGCACTCTATGGAGCCCGAGCTGGCCTCTAACTTTCAGCTGTCCTGCTTTGACTCCTGGGTGTTGGGATTGCAGGTGTGTGTCCCAGCTCGACTGAGTCTCAGCCTTATAGTCCCCAGACTGGCCTGGACTGCATTCCTCCTGCCTTGGCCTCTCAAGTGTGTCTGAGTGGGCGCTACCATGTTTAACTTGCTTCTTTCCAAATTGTCCAGGCTCCTTCAGAGACAGGGACGGTCTGACTGGAGGGAAGGGGGCTGGCGCTCCGTCTCTCAGCACTCCCAAGTTCCAAAGCACTGTCAGCTTTTTTAGATTATGTACTTCGGGTGCTTGAGTGTCTGCCTGTATGCATGTAAATGCTGCACTGCCTACAGAGCCGAGAAGAGAGCTGTATCCCTTGGGAACGGAGTTCCAGACAATCTTTTTTTCCAGTTGATTTTATGTGTGTGAGTGTTCTCCCTGATTTGGAGGCTGGAGAGATGGATCGGGGCTAGGAACGCTGCAGAGGACCTAGGCTCGGTACCTAGCACCCACCCATCGGTGGATGGATCACATCTGTCTGTAACTCTAAGCCCAAGGACTCCCAGGCCCTGCCCTCTGATGGCCTGGGCATCTGCACTCATGTTAGCATGCCCACACACAGACGCTCACATACGCATACAGTTATATAACATAGTTACAAGCAAAATAATATCGGAGCCAGGCATGGTTGCACACGCCTTTAGTCCCAGTACTCTGGAGGCAAAGGCAGGCGGATCTCTTAGTTCAAGGCCAACTTGATCTCCAAAGCTAGTTACAGTACAGCTAGGGCTACACAGAGAGACCCTGTCCTCAAAACAAAACAATCTTTTAAAAAAGAAGAAACACTTGGAAATGAAATGTGATTAAAATTATGTGCAGGAGCAGTATGTAGAGTGATTCGAGGAACTGCGGCAGGGCAGGGCCAGAGCACAGTTCTTTCTACGGGGTGGGGGGCGTGGTCCTTTTCAGCGGGGGTGGGGGTGGGGGGTGTTGCTTTGTTGTGTCTCAGGCTGGCGCCAGACTCTGCTCTGCCCTCAGCCTCCTGAGTGCCCTGGCTGTACGCGTGCTGGGCCTTGTTTACCTTCATCCCAGCCTCTGCCACCCCAGTCAAAATAAGGAGCCAGATATGGTAATCCTCCTACTTTAGAGACTGAAGCAGGAGGATTGCTGAGGTTGAGGCCAGCCTGGGTAACTATCTCAAACAAAGCCAACTAAACGAACAACTGGGGCTGGCGAGCTCCGAGGTGAGAGCCTTGACTCCGACACATGATCCAGGTTTGAGTCTCTAGTGCCGACACGGGGAGCTCACAGTCGTCTGTGACTCCCGTTCTCATTCTCTGTTCAGGTTCCCCTGGCCTCCGTGGGCACTGAGTGCCTGTGTAATGTGCACATGCACGCTGTCAGGCAAACACTGGAATTTAGAGAGTTGGGTCTGGAGAGGTGACTCGGGGTAGGGCTGGCTGCTCTCACTGAGGACCTAGATGTGATTCCCAGGTTCCACATTGCTGTTCATAACTGCCTGTCACTCCAGAGCCAAGGATTCATCTCTCCTGGTCATCAGGGTCTCTTTACTGCACAAACACGTGGGCAAAACACCCATCGTATGCATTTTTTAAAAAATAAACAGCCAGGCAGTGATGGCGCACGCCTTTAATCCCAGCACTTGGGAGGCAGGCGGATTTCTGAGTTCGAGGCTGGCATGGTCTACAGAGTGAGTTCCAGGACAACCAGGACTACACAGAGAAACCCTGTCTTGAAAAACCATAAAAATAAATAAATAAATAAATAAATAAATAAATAAAAACAACTTAAAGTAAAAGATCCTAAAATTAAAAACTAGAGAGGAAATACCAATAACAGTTTGTGTGTCAAATCCTGCATTGTCTAGCTTCTGTATTTGCTTCTGAGAGCGCATCAGATATATGTTTAGGGAAAAGTAATCCACTAGGGAAAGACTGACGGGGTGACAAGGTGACAAGACACAAGACTTCTCTTCCCAGCTGCTGCCTATTGAAAGAGCTGCTCTGAAGCAGAAGGCCCGGGACGCCACAGCTGGGTGAGTTTGCCACAGCCGGGAGGAGGAAGGTAGGAAGGAGAGGGTGTCTGTCTGGGCCTGAACCCCGTTCCTGGCCTTGTTTCTAGGGCCCAGTGGAGTGAGGAGGACACTGATGAAGATGAAGATGATGGTGTTGCCCCTGAGTCCCACCCCAGAAAGGATGACGGAGCAGAGGGGGATTTGCAGATTAATGTGGAAGATGAGGAGGCCTTCGTGCTGCCCCCTGCTGGGGAGACGGACCAGGATATCCTTTGAGCGCGGAAGGGAGGGGGAGGAGGGCCTCAGTGGGGCTCCCTTAGGCCTGTGACTTGAGCCATCGTTTCCTTAATGGGCCCACATGCCCAGGCTCCAGACCTGCAGCGAGTTCACAAGCGCATCCAGGATATAGTTGGGGTGCTTCGGGACTTTGGGGCTCAGCGAGAAGAAGGCCGGTCTCGAACCGAGTATCTGAATCGCCTTCAGAAGGATCTGGCCACTTACTATTCTTATGGGGACTTCCTGTTGAGCAAGCTTATGGAGCTGTTCCCCCTGTCTGAGGTACCCGCAGCTCGCTCTGCTGCTTCTGCCTTTCTTCCCCTGTGCGGGGTGATGGCATTTGCTCCCTCACTCCCTAGCCTGAGCTCCTGGGCCTGTCACTCGTCCTGATGCACTGTCTCCACTGCAGTTGATAGAGTTCTTAGAAGCTAATGAGGTGCCCCGGCCAGTCACCCTGCGGACTAACACCTTGAAAACTCGTCGCCGAGACCTCGCTCAGGTCAGTGTCCTTTAACTCAGAAGTCGACTCTCTTGTTCCCCTGCTGGTCACCCTGCCCCGTCCTGGCTGGGTGCGCTCTTCAGACCTAAGTATGTCTTGTTCCACGCATGGCCCCAGCAGGTAAGCTCCAGGAGGCCTGCTCTCTGTCACCTGTGCTGTCTGCCTGGGATGAGAGACAGCCGCATAGGGACGACCTGCGACCTGAGGGGCGGGGGGAAGGCCACCAGGAGGCCGAGCGAGAAACAGATGAAAACACAACACGGTCTCACTCTGAGCCAGGGATTCAGGGACCCCAGGCTAAAGACACCACAAGAGGGCGTCAGATCTCATTACAGATGGTTGTGAGCCGCCATGTGGTTGCAGGGATTTGAACTCAGGACCTTCGGAAGAGCAGTCAGTGCTCTTAAACCGCTGAGCCATCTCTCCAGCCCCCTGGCATATTGTCTTAGGATTTCCATTCCTGCACAAACATCATGACCAAGAAGCAAGTTGGGGAGGAAAGGGCTTATTCAGCTTACACTTCCACACAGCTGTTCATCACCAAAGGAAGCCAGGACAGGAACTCAAGCAGGTCAGGAAGCAGGAGCTGACCATGGAGGAATGTTTCTTACTGGCTTGCTCTCCTATAGAACCTAAGACTACCAACCAGCCCAGGGATGGCTCCACCCACAATGGGCCCTCCCCCACTCCAGCTTGTGTCATGTTGACACACAACCAGCTCATATAGCTACCTTTTGTTTTGTTTTTTGGTTGTTTTTTTGTTCTAATCTTATTTTATGTGCTTTATTTATGAATGTTTACCATGTGAGTGCTTGGGGGTTATGGATTCTTGTATGTTGGGGAACCGATCCAGAACCCCTGCACAGGGATGGTGTGTGGGGGTGGGGAGGCTAAGCCATCTCCAGCCCTGCGTATTATAGTTTCATGTTTTGTTGTTGCTTTTCAAGACAGTCTTACTATGTAAGTCCTCGCTGGCTTTGAACTTACAGAGATCACTAGCCTCTTCCTTCCAGGGGCTGAGATTAAAGTTTGTTTCCTTGGGGTTTGAGGCAGGTCTCATGAAGCCAGGCTGACCTTGCCTGCTTTGTGGTACAGGTTGTCACTGAACTTCTGGTCTTCCTGGTTTTGCCTCTGGAATGCTGGGGTTACGGCATGTGTCATGCTGAGTTTCCTGCACTGCTGGGGACTGAGCGTGCCTGTCGGGCTTCATGCGTGTGGGGCCAGTACTCTCCCCACTGACACAGCCGCATGCCCAGCAGTGCTCAGTGAGTGTAGCCCCAGACACAGTCCCCAATGGGGTGTGAGGTTGAGGCAGGATAGCGCAGGCTACATAGCGCTACCCTGTCTCCAAACAAGGGTCTTGGAGGACAGGCTGGGGTAGCTCCGTGGCTGGCCCTTTGTTCAGCCTGTACAAGGCCATGAATTTCACGCACAGTGGGCAGAAGGCACGGATGGTCCGAGGAGGCGCGGATCTGCCGGGCGAGCCTGCCGGCTGTGTCGAATGGCAGAGAGATGGCCCAGGTTCTCCCGCCTGGCTGCTTTGGGTAGAGAATCATGGTTTTGACGTCTCCTATTTCCAGGCTCTGATCAATCGTGGGGTTAATCTGGATCCATTGGGAAAGTGGTCAAAGTCTGGACTTGTGGTATATGACTCTTCAGTGCCTATTGGTAAGTGTCCCCGGCTGGTGGCCGCGCTGCTGCGTCGCTCTGCCAGTGTGTCACACCATGGTCCTCTGTCGCAGGCGCTACTCCCGAGTACCTCGCTGGACACTATATGCTGCAGGGAGCCTCGAGCATGCTGCCTGTCATGGCCCTGGCACCTCAGGAGCACGAGCGCATCCTAGACATGTGCTGCGCTCCTGGAGGGAAGACCAGCTACATAGGTATGAAGAGGGCAGACCGGTGCAGCTCATCCGCCTGCGCTTCAGAATTGAGGTCGATCCAGTTTAGTATAACTTCACCTAGCAGAAAGGGAGGAAGCTAAAGCCTCGGCTAGGAAATGGGAGGGGAGGTAGTATCTGATGATTGAAATGTACCTGACTGAGCCAGAAACCTGGAGTTTAGAAATGGGGAGTTGGGAGCCGGGCGTGGTGGCGCACGCCTGTAATCCCAGCATTTGGGAGGCAGAGGCAGGCGGATTTCTGAGTTCGAGGCCAGCCTGGTCTACAGAGTGAGTTCCAGGACAGCCAGGACTACACAGAAAAACCCTGCCTCAAAAAACCAAAAAAAAAAAAAAAAAAAAAAAATGGGGCGTTGGGTAAGGCGGCTGGGATGTGCCTGGTGCTAGAGCAGTTCGCTTTAGCGTGCACAAGCCCTTGGCACAGTGCCCCGGGGGGTGGGGGTGGGGGGCAGTGTCTGCAATCCGGGCTCCTGGTTCCGCTCTGTTACTTAACCCCGTGCCTGTCCTTGGCTGACTTCTGATTTTGTTCTCCCTAAACTGGGGAGGGCCAGAAAGATGGTTAGCAGAAAGGGCAGCCATGCGGACGGACGGGTGGACTTAGTGCTGGTTGGCTGCGCGGAGAGGAGTTGGCCTTGGAGGGATGGGATTGCCTGTGGTCCTGGGTGCGAGGCAGGAGTGCTGCTGAGCCCTGGCACTCCCGTCTCCCTGCCACAGCTCAGCTGATGAAGAACACAGGCGTGATCCTTGCCAACGACGCCAATGCCGAGCGCCTCAAGAGTGTCGTGGGCAACCTGCACCGGTTGGGAGTCACCAACACCATCATCAGCCACTATGACGGGCGCCAGTTCCCCAAGGTGGGCTGCTGTCCTTCTGAGGCTTCTCCGGGTCCCCTTGCCCTGGTGACATCGCTGTGTCGGGCCGTCCGTCCTTAGGGAGTCAGCAGGGCTGCTCGCAGCAGGCATTGGGTGACCCCTCCTTTCCCCCAGGTGGTGGGGGGCTTCGACCGAGTGCTGCTGGATGCTCCTTGTAGTGGCACGGGCGTCATCTCCAAAGACCCTGCTGTGAAGACGAACAAGGTGAGGGAGGGGCCCGAGTGGCACCGCGTCGTAGACCACGCTCGGAGGGCACCCATAGGCCCCGCTCGCTTCCTCGGGCGTGTCATGAAGTCCCTCCCTCTGGTCTCTTGGGCAGGATGAGAAGGACATCCAGCGCTGTGCCCACCTTCAGAAGGAGCTTCTGCTCAGTGCCATTGACTCCGTCAACGCTGCGTCCAAGACCGGAGGCTACCTGGTCTACTGCACCTGCTCCGTCACGGTGAGACCTCTGCGGGTGGGGCGGGGCGTGGAGGCTGCTGTGGGGCTCGGTCCAGCTGCACGGCGCTCCTTCCTGTTTGTCCTTCCCGCCTCCAGGTGGAAGAGAACGAGTGGGTGGTAGACTACGCCTTGAAGAAGAGGAACGTGCGGCTGGTGCCCACCGGCCTGGACTTCGGCCAGGAAGGTTTTACCCGCTTCCGAGAACGGCGCTTTCACCCCAGTCTGCGATCCACCCGGCGCTTCTACCCTCACACCCACAATATGGACGGCTTCTTTATCGCCAAGTTCAAGAAATTTTCCAATTCTATTCCCCAGCCCCACGCAGGTAATCTTCACTGCTCTTCCATACCGCCACCACCTTTGCTCTCTCTTTTTATGTGTACATATGATGTATGAAGCGTGTATGCAGTGTGATGATACACGTATGTATGTGTGTACAGCGTGATGCATGTGTCTGTTGCATATGCAGTGTGATAGTGTGTGTGTGTGTGCGCGCGGGCGCCTGGGCATGTCAGAAAACACGTGGAGCTCAGAATAACTCTTGTTGTCTCCCTCCCGTAAGTGGTCTGATCAAGCTTGGGCGTGGCAGCACCTCTGCCTGCTGTGCCTAACAGCGCTCCTCTTTAAAGGAACAGTCTTTAAAATATTTGTTTGTGCACGTGCTGTTTTAGATGGAGTCCACTGTTTTCTGCTTGACTCCTCCCCTTTCCCACCACCACCACCACCGCTTTCCCTCACAGCGAGTCCACTTAGTGTTGACTGTGGGTGGGTGTGGGACCATCTGTTGTGGCTTGAGTCACCTCAGGGCCTCATCCCTTAGGAAACCTGACTCCAGCCTCAGTTGCCAGGCACTCCTGAGATAGAGACTTCATGTCCCACTCCCCCAACACACACACACACACACACACACACACACACACACACACCGCGCTTTTTTTTTTTTTTGAGACAGGGTTTCTCTGTGTAGTCCTGGCTGTCCTGGAACTCACTCTGTAGACCAGGCTGGCCTCGAACTCAGAAATCCGCCTGCCTCTGCCTCCCAAGTGCTGGGATTACAGGCGTGCGCCACCACGCCCGGCCACACCGCTTTTTCAAAAAACAAAAAACAAAAAACTGGGCCCCAATCACCTGGGATGAGCCTGCCTCCTGTCCCCTGCTTTTTTATTGTTTTCATGTGGGGACCCCAGCTCTTTCCCCATGGAGCTGTATGGATGGGGATCTCCTGCCTGCTTTCCAGTGCGGAGAGCAGAGACTACAGTGCGGCAGGGAGACAGGGAGCTTGGTTTCTCTCAGCCACTGTGCTCGGTTGAGAGACCCTGTCCTCTCAGCCGCAGTTCCTGAGCCTGAGCCTCGACTGAACAGGCTGAGGTGGACGCATAGCCACACAGTTCTACCAAGCAGTCAGTACATTCCCCCCAAGTGCATTCCCACTGCAGGGTGTGGTTTCTTTGACTCTTGGCTCTGCTGGGCCAGCATTTCTGCCCCGGATTGGCACGCTCTGCAGCGCTCTGGCGGGGCTCGGACCTGTGGCTAATTCAGTTTCTTTCCTCAGGCATCTCGATGCTGGCCGGGGGCTCCGGGGAGGGCAGGTGTTCTTCTGAACTGGCTGAGAGCTCCTCGTGTCTTGGGCCAGTCGGAGGGGAAAAGAGGGTCTGAGCTCAGGGCGTGGTTTCTGGCTTGGGTTTTGTTTCTGTTTTCGGTAGCTGTAGACTTAGTACATTGCTCTGCACAGCGCAGAATCCTGAAGAAACAGCACATTTTAAGAGATAAAGACAGGTGCGTCTCTGAGTTTGAGGCCAGGCTGGTCTCTGTGCAGTAAGTCTAAGACCTCCTAGGCTACAGAGCAAGCCCCTGTCTCAGAGAAAAACAAGAAGTAGCAAGTTTTGATATAAGGGACGTCCATACCTGACGTCGTTCTCTTTGGTGCTTACTGGGTAGGCTTCCCACACTGCCTGGCAGTGTGAGACACCAAGCCAAGCAGTGCTCTAGGCTTGCCCTAGGGACTGGGGCTTAATTCTCCTAGAGGGTCTTGCTGTAACTGCCCTCCAGAGGGCGCAGCCTCCTCTGAAAACCTACTCTAAGACTAAGCAGCAATCCCTTACACAGGGCGCATGGTCAGTAACAGCCAGGCACTGCTGTGGGCGGGTCCCAGGCACTGCCGTGGGCGGGTCTTGTTGTTTCTTGGTTTTTGGTGTTTGAAGACAGGGTTTCTCTACATACTCCTGGCTGTCCTGGGACTGGCTCTGTACGTAAGGCCGGCCTGGAATCAAACATCCATCTGCCCCTGCCTCCCAAGTGCTGGGATGAAAGGCTGCGCCACCACCGCCCAGCAGCAGCCTTGTTTTCTTTCTTTCTTTCTTTCTTTCTTTTTTTTTTTTTCTTTTTGAGACAGGGTTTCTCTGTGTAGCCCTGGCTGTCTTGGAACTCACTCTGTAGACCAGGCTGGCCTCTAACTCAGAAATCCACCTGCCTCTGCCTCTGCCTCCCAAGTGCTGGGATTACAGGCATGTGCCACCACAGCCCAGCTACAGCCTTTTTCTTAATGATCAAACCATCTGTTTAATTTTTACCTTAGGAATCTCAGCAACAGATAGCCCTGCAGAACCTGACCTGAAGGATCAGGTCACCCCAAAGTCTGAGAACAGTAGTCAGCCCGCCAAGAAAGCCCGCGGGGCTGCGAAGGCAAAGCAGCAGCTGTGGAGACAGCAGCATTCCAAGAAGCCCGTCCACAGGATGAATGGCACCCCCAAAGGGCCGGGTGTGGCCACTGAACCTTCTGTCCCAGACGCCCAAGTGTCTGCCAGGCCCCCGGGAAGCAGTCGGTCTGATGGGAAAGGAAAGAGGGCTGGGCGACTGAAGCCGCGGGGACCTAAACAGAAGCCCTCCAGAGAGGCTGCCTTCCCAGCGCAGAGCGCCCCACCCAAGGGCGAGGACTCAGGAACACCTGCTGTGCCCACTCCCGGAATCTGTGCCAGCCCAAGGCCCAAGGACTGTGCTCGGTCCCCTGGGAAAGCCAAAAGGATAGAGAAAGGAAAGCAGCAGTTATCAGAGCAGCCTGCCAAGAGAGATGCTGTCCCCAAAGGACCCTCAGCCCCCTCTGTGTCTCCCCACAGTTCCCCCAGACCTCCACCAGCAAAGAGGAGGAAATCTACGTCAGCGGGCAGCAGCCAGCCTCTCTTATCTTAAGTGGACTTGGAAACTCATTGGCCTTGTCTCTGGGTCGGAACTCTTAGATCCTGCCGCAAGGATGGCTACCCCCCCCCACCCCCGTGCATACATATGAAATTTAATACACTTATTACCACCCCTAGTCGCTGTCGTGTTTTTTGAGGGGACTGGGTACTGGCAGTTTGTAGGAAAGTGGGTCTGGGATTCTCTGAAGAGAATTACAGTTGTGTACTGTTCAAATGAAGGTGAATTTCTCCTTCCATTTCTTAGTCTCCAAGGAAAAAGCCAACGAATCCAATGTCGGGTGTGGGGAGGGGGCAGTGGGAAAGTGCCAGAGAGAATCTTAGGTGGCGGCTCCCTGGGAAGGGCTAGTCGGGCTCCTCCCGGTGTTGACTTCACTCACACGGCCTCGGACCCCGGAAAGGTTCAGAGCTAATCCTCTAACGAGGGCCTTTCATTGGCTTCCTCTGCTCCCTCCCCTGTGACCTATGCCCTCCCGCCGGGCCCTCTGATTGGTCACTCGCATTCCGCAAGCATCTCATTGGCTCGTCTCCTCACCCTCTGCTGCACCGGTCTCCCTCTCCCGGCAGAAGGCGCAGCCATGAATCCGTTATTTGGTCCCAACCTCTTCCTCCTACAGCAGGAGCAGCAGGGCTTGGCCGGGCCGCTGGGGGACCCTCTGGGAGGTGATCACTTTGCAGGGGGAGGGGACTTACCCTCGGCTCCGCTTGCCTCGGCCGGCCCCTCTGCCTTTTCGCCTCCCGGGCCCAGTCCGGCGCCCCCCGCAGCCATGGCTCTCCGCAACGACCTAGGTTCCAACATCAACGTACTCAAGACCCTGAACCTCCGGTTTCGCTGCTTCCTAGCCAAGGTGCACGAGCTAGAGCGCCGAAATCGGCTGCTGGAGAAGCAGCTGCAGCAGGCTCTAGAGGAGGGTAAGCAGGGCAGGCGGGGCCTGGCCCGCCGTGACCAGGCGGTCCAGACCGGCTTCATCAGCCCGATCCGGCCCCTGGGGCTGCCCCTGAGCTCCCGGCCGGCCGCCGTGTGCCCCCCATCAGCGCGGGTGCTGGGCTCGCCCGCCCGCTCGCCAGCTGGACCCCTAGCATCCTCTGCCACCTGCCACTCATCATCCTCCACCTCCACCTCCACCTCCACCGCCTTCTCCTCGTCGACCCGCTTCATGCCTGGCACCATCTGGTCCTTCTCTCACGCCCGCCGGCTTGGACCGGGACTGGAACCCACGCTGGTGCAAGGGCCAGGCCTGTCGTGGGTACACCCTGACGGGGTGGGCGTCCAGATCGACACCATCACCCCCGAGATCCGTGCGCTGTACAACGTGCTGGCCAAAGTGAAGCGAGAGCGGGACGAGTACAAGCGAAGGTAGGGACAGGTTCAAGACGTGCCCCACACAGACGCGACAGGGCAGGGAGTTAGGGAGGGTTCCCAGAACAGGAGAAGTGGGGGCGGGCCAGGAATCAGGTTAACCAGAGTTGGAGTTCCTGCTGTGATGAAAGTAAGGAGCATTGGATGCAGGGGCCCCCAGAATCCACAGTTCTCAAGTCAGACTCGTGGCTAGAAGCGTTTTCTTCTGGTATGACTCCCTCCCCGTCTTATGCAGGCTGCAGTGTTTGCATGACTCTGCCAACTGTGGGGTGTTGTGTGGTATGAAACGGAGACATCCCAGAGAGCTCTGCATCTGTGGGTCTTGATTGTCGGGCCAGCTGCAGACCCTGGGGGGCCAATTTCAGGACACAAACTCCACACATGGGGTGAAGGGCGCAGCTTTAATTTTGTAGGTAAATTAAGTGAAGTTGGAAGAAGGTAGTGAGGGGTGACAGTACCTGCCCAGGGCTTCCCCTAAGGCATGCCCCCAGAAGCCAGGTCTCACCGGGTTCCATATGACAGACTCAAGGGCTCAGTAAGTTAAAGACATTACTTGGAATAGTCAAAACACACAGGAAAAGAGAGGAAGAAAGAGTGCGGGGTCTCCTAGGACAAGGAGAAGGGACAGCTGTTATAGGGCTGGGGGGAGGGGCTCTATCAGAAGGATCTTGAACAAGGACCAAGTGGAAAAAAGTTGGGGACGTGGGCACGCCCTACAGAGATACAGAATAGAATGTCTCAGGACCAGCCCAGTGTGTTCTGAGGATGAAGGTTTGGCTTCCTGAGAGGAGCCCTGCCCCCAGCAAGTTAACACACGAGTTAAGAGGAAGGCATGTCAGACTGGAGTGCTGACTATATACCAGGAGGGCTCACTGGATGGTAACGAGGCAGCAGGGCAGGGCCACAGGCAGAGCCAGTGTTCTCAAGGCTGGCCAGGCCCTGGTGGAGGAGGAAGTAGATGGCAGTCGGAGGGAAGGCCAGGCTTGGGGCCTCCAGTGCCTTATCTAATGTGACCCTTTGGGGGATAGCCTGGTCTGTACAGGCCAAGGTGGCCGGGATTGCTCTCTCGTTAGCCGTGTGTGAGGACCATTTGGAAAGCCCTGGAAACACAGTGCCGGGTCTGGGTGACCTTCAGGGGTTGGTGATCTGTTAGCATCCCCCAGATGACGTGCATCCGCAGGCTTTCCGAAGCTCGGTCCTCACCCTGGCTTCCAGGACCCTGGCCCATGTCTTTGGGTTTTGTCCCAGCATCCAGGCACCACCCAGAACCTGCCTGTACCCGCCTCCGCCTCTAAAGGGCTGCACAGTCAACAGAAGAACACTGATAGTTCTGGAGCTGTGCAGTAGTCAAAAGAACAGCTGCTCCTCTCCAAGGCATCTCTTAAAACAGAGAGTATCTGTCCTTGGTGCAGCTGTCTTGGGCAGCAAAGAGTTATTCCTAGGGGATTGATTAGCTCATCACTCTGCAGTACACTGCCGCGCAGAGGGCCCGCAGCTAGAATTGCATGGCACACAGCACTCACCCGGCCACCCCAGAGCCCCCGCCTTCCTTCTGGGCTCATCATAGCAACTCTGCTCCTCCACATCGTTAGCCCGGACGGCGTGGAGAGCCTGAGTATTAAACTGAGCAGGACTGAAGGCCCACCAGCCCCCAGCTCCTGCTTTCAGCTCCGGCGCCAGTGTGACCTTCTTCTTGGGACTCAGTTTTTCCAGTAATAAGAATGGTCCTTGCTTTTTCTCTCCAATGCAAAGATAGGATTTATTTGCAGGAGAGGCCCTTGGTAAATGTAGTATGTACAAAATTTGCTCAGATTCTACCTAAGTTATGGGAACCTCGCCCAAAAAAAAAAAAAAAAATGGATTCGAATGCTGGACACACTGCACCTGGCTGGGGACCACATGAGCATCTAGATAATTTGGTTTCAGATTTCTTACCCTGAATGATCCATCTCATTAATCATCATCTCGCCTTAAACCTGGTCATGTTTCACTGGGGTTTACTGAGTTCATTATCAGATAGGGCTTCTAGCCCTCCCTGATGCATCTCGGCCAAGGTTGTAACCTCTCGTCGATCCTGTGGGCTCTTCCTCTAGAGACTCAGAGGCTCTAGGCACACAGGATGCCACATTCCATACTTGTAGAGGAAGAAACCAAGGCCCAGCAAAGACAGAGGTCTCATGTAAGAAAGCGTGTGACATGAGGCTGTCAGACAGGAGAAGCAGCCATGGGGGAGTGCGGGGCTGGCAGGGAAGGGATAGAGGGTGAGGGAGGTCCAGAGCTGGGTTGCTCGGTCAGCTGCAGGGGGGTGGCTCAGCTGGCCGCCTCTTCCCCGGGCTGACTGGAGTTATTATTAGGAACACTGCAGTGCGGCTGTAGGTGCAGGACACGGGAGAGTCCTGGAACCCGAGAGGGCGAGGGAGGGGCAGGGGCGAGGAGAGAAGGGGCCGAGAGCTTAGTCCTCCTGACTGCAGAGGCTGTCCTTGGCTGCTTCCTTCCCACGGATCTCATTCTGAGCCTTCTCCTTCAGCTCCCCTGCCCTCCTTTCCGAGGCCAGAAGCAGCCTGTGCAGGATGCAGGCGGAAGGGATGAGCTCGTGCACAGAGGCGCTGCCCCGGGTTCTGACCCTGCAGGGCCGAGCAGCACCCCAGCTCCCACCTCCATGATAGGAGGGGATGCGCACCTAGCCCTGGGCGCGCCATAGGCCCGGCTCCGCAGCAATGGCCTTCCCGCCTCCTGGCCGGGTCTGAGCTCCGGGGTGAGAGACGCTGTGCTGCCTTCTCGCCCACCCACTACTGTTCCCTTCCCCTGGGGGGCTTCCCGTGCCCACTTCTTTCACGCTACAGGGGGTGGGGGGGACATCACGCCAGCCCTGTGACCTTCTAATAGCTCACTTGGAGGGGTGGGGTGGGGGGAGGACTTTGTTCCCAACAAGGCTGCCGAGCAGCTCTTGATCCAGCCCGTGTCCTGCAGATGCTTTCACAGGAGGCAGGGCAGCAGCCTAGTGAGCTCTGCCCTGTGCGGGCAGGAGCGGGAGACCGGATCTGTGCCACTGAAGGTGGGAGACTGGGTCGCAGGGGGGCCCTGGTGGGTGGGTGTGGGCAGGAGGTGGGGGATGAGACCAGCCAGGCAGCTGGCGGAACTGGGCTCACACAGGGATGGCTACCACAGAGGGCCAACAGTTGTTTTTAAATATAGTTCTTGGTACCTGGTCCGGAGGCTCTGGCCAGGCAGTTGGTGAGCTGAGCCCTCGCCGGGAAGTATGGAGCCGTTCGACAGCTGCGGCCGCCCTCTGGCCCACTGGCCGGCTGCCCGCAAATTCTTGTCTCAACAAATTCCCATCTAGGGAACCAGACCTGAGGTCTGAAGCCTGGGCTGGAGAGGGAGGGACCGGAGCTGGCACAGCCAGAGGGACGCTAGGCTATGTTCTCTCCCCTTCCCAATGTCTCAGGTGGGAAGAGGAGTACACTGTTCGGATACAGCTACAGGAGCGAGTCACTGAGCTCCAGGAGGTGAGGGGAGCTGCCCCACTGCCCCTGCTCCCCGGTCCCTCCCCTGCCTTTTTGCACCCTGACACCGTGTCCCCCATTTCCCCCTGGCTGTAGGAGGCCCAAGAGGCCGAGGCCTGCCAGGAGGAGCTAGCCATGAAGGTCGAGCAGCTGAAAGCCGAGCTGGTGGTCTTCAAGGGGCTCATGAGCAATGTGAGTTCAGCCTGCCTGCGCCTTCTCTCGGGGATCCCGGTGCGGCTGTACCTGGTCTGTCAGTGTCCCCGCTCGCCCGCCCATCCTTGGGGGGGGAGGGGCTTTCAGGCGTCGTTCAGCAGACAAAGACACTGCCGCCCCGCTGCAGAGGAGGCTCGGCCTCACTGCTGAGGCGTCAGGGAAAGCCGAGCTCTCTGGCAGCTCAGGCCTGTGATCCTCCCACTCGGGAGGCGGAGCCAGAACGACCAGAAAGACAAGAGTTCAAGTCCAGCATCAACTATGCTTAAAAAATAAAATAGGGGGCTGGAGAGAGGGCTCAGCAGTTAAGAGCACTGGCTGCTCTCCCAGAGGTCCTGAGTTCAATTCCCAGCAACCACACGGTGACTCACAACCATCTGTAATGGGATCCGATGCCCTCTTCTGGTGTGTCTGAAGAGAGCAACAGTGTACTCACGTACACATACACAAAATAAATAAATAAATCTTATTCTAGCACTTGGGAGGCAGAGGCAGGTGGATTTCTGAGTCTGAGGCCAGCCTGGTCTACAGAGTGAGTAGGACAGCCAGGGCTACACAGAGAAACCCTGTCTTGAAAAACACCAAAAAACAAACAAACAAAAAACAAAACAACAACAACAAAACCTGAATTAAAAAAATAAATCTTAAAAAAAAATTTAAAAAATAGCAATGTGCACAGCTCTGGAGCGCTGCTCCTGGACGCATGTGCGAATTCTGCCGCTCGCTAGCTGTGTGGCCTCAAACCTCCTTCCCTGCCAAACCTCCTCTCTGCCTCCTCTGTGGAATCTGGAGGAGTGGGAAGAGCGTCTCAGGGTGGCCTTGAAGCCGCTAATGCCCCCGGCTGGTGTGCACCCCTAGACAGTGAGCCGAGTGTCGTTTGTCATCCCTCCCCTCCCTGCCCCCTCCCCCTCCCCCTCCCCCTGGTCTTTCATAGCAGGGTTACTCTGTATAACAGCCCTGGCTGTCTTGAACTTGCTCTATAGACCAGGCTGGCCTTGGAACTCTTAGAGCTCCGCCTGCCTCTGCCCCCGGGCTGGGGCTCAGGGCGTGTTCCACCACTGCCCTGTCTTTCTCCGTGGTCTCTGTCACCTCTGGTGACTTAAATTTCAGGAGGATGAAGAACTGTTGGTTCAAAGGAGGCCCTGCCCAGCCCAGGCGGAGCGCTCCAGGCCATTATGGCTGGGTGTAGTCTCATGAGGCACCCCGTGGGTGTGCCCAGAGTGGTCAGGTGGGCCCGTGAGAAAAGGGGTGCTTCATCCAGCAGGTTGGGCTCTGTGGAGGGGTGACAGTGCTGCTCTGAAGGATGAGGGCTCTGCTGTGGTGGTCTCAGCCTCGGTTGGGGTCCTGGGTGTCCCCTCACGGCTCCCGATGTCCCTGGTACAGAATCTGACAGAGCTGGACACCAAGATCCAGGAGAAGGCCATGAAGGTGGACATGGACATCTGCCGCCGCATTGACATCACCGCCAAGCTCTGTGACCTGGCCCAGCAGCGCAACTGCGAAGACGTGATCCAGATGTTCCAGGTGAGAGGCCGCTGTCCGCCCTCTGGGGGCTGGGCGAGGGGGACGCTCCTGTCAGGGCTGGCCTGGCTCTCGGGACCTGCTACCCCTCACCCTGGGACGCATCTTGTCCCCTGGGGCCCTTGGTGGGGCTAGGCTGGGAGGCGAGAGACAGCCTCAGGAGAGCGGTTTGGAAGCCTTGTCTAACTCCATCTCCCCCTCCCCCTCCTCTGTCCGCTTCTCTGCTCTCTGTTCCTTTCATCTTTTCTCTTGCTTTCTCCGTAGAAGAAGCTGGTTAGTGTGACCTCACGCACTTCTTGCCCCAGTCCCTGTGTCTGAGCCACCCCGCCCTCAGTCTTGAGCCTCTGGGCCCTTCCAAAGAGATACCTTCTTCCACTCTGCTTCCCTGGCTCCTCGGTTTTTAGTCTCTTCCTTCTCCTTCTCCCAGCGGCCTTCCAGATCTGGATGTGATTCGAGCTCTCCCTCAGTAAGCCCAAGCTTGTCTGCTCGCAGCTAGAACTGGGCTCAGTTGAGTCCTTTAATGAGAAAGACTTCAAAACCAAACCCAACCCAATTCCTCCGCAGTCAGTAAACACAACCTCTTGCTTTTTCTAAAGATTTATTTGATGTGTATGGATATTTTGCCTCCTTAATGTCTGCGCACCACATGAGTGCCATCTGACCAGGGACACCAGAAGAGGGCATTGGAGTCCCTTGGAACTGGAGTTTCGGAGGGCACTGAGCCGCCACGTGGCTGCTGGGAATTGAACCAGGGTCCTCTGGAAGAGCATCCAGTGCCCTTAACTGCTGAGCCACCTCTTCGGTTAACCCTCATTAAACACATCACACCGTGGCCATCACAAGCCTTCTCTCCTCTACTTGCGTTTCTCTTCCTCCTTTCTTTGCCCGCAGCCCCGCCCTGTCTGCGTGTGTCTGCCTGTTTCTGTTCCTGTCTTGTAACTGTCTGTCTGTCCCCCTTCCTGCTGGCCACGCCTCGCCCTGCGGCCACCCCGCCCACCCTCTCCTCATGCACCCGGCCTCGCCTCTGTAGTCTCTGCACTTGTCTCCCATTAAGGTCCCGTCCATGGGGGGGCGGAAGCGGGAGCGCAAGGCTGCTGTGGAGGAGGACACCTCCCTGTCGGAGAGTGATGGGCCCCGCCAGCCCCAGCCTGAGGGTGCCGAGGAGGAGAGCACAGCCCTCAGCATCAACGAGGAGATGCAGCGCATGCTCAGCCAGCTGTGAGTCCTGCAGCTCCGTCCCAGCTGCCCGCACCAGATGTGCCCAGTCCCCGAGGCCGGAGCCCCCGTAGTGCCCCATGCCTCTTGAGAGGCCCCAGCGCCCTTGACGCACGGGTTCCCTGTCTCTAGGAGGGAGTATGATTTTGAGGACGACTGTGACAGCCTGACTTGGGAGGAGACTGAGGAGACCTTGCTACTTTGGGAGGATTTCTCAGGCTATGCCATGGCAGCCGCAGAGGCCCAGGGAGAGGTAACCTCCCCTCCTGGCCTTAGGCCCCCTCAGGCTCCGCCTCTGTCCTCCACGCCCCGCCCCCTCTCGGGCTCCGCCTCTGTGTCCTCCACGCCCCGCCCCCTCCCATGCTCTCTTCCCCCTGTGTGGCTTTCATCCTCCCTGGCTTCTCCCCATTCCTGTGTGCGGACCTCCTCCATTCTGTGTCCTCTAACGGAACTTTCTCTCTCTCCCCGCCTTGGCCCGTGGATTGGCCCTGTCCTGTCCCTTCCCGGTCGGCCGGCTGCCCCTCGGTTCCCATTCTCCAGCAGCCGGAGGACAGCCTGGAGAAGGTGATCAAAGACACTGAGTCCCTGTTCAAAACCCGGGAGAAGGAGTACCAGGAGACCATCGACCAGATAGAGGTAAGGGTGTGGGCCGCGGGGGCTCTGCCCGGGGCTCAGGGGGGCACTGTAGGTGGGCAGCCAGCCTCCTGCTTGCTGGACCCCAGGACCAGAGCTTCCATCTGTAGACGGGACGAGTGGCCCTCAGTTGTGGTAGCTGTAGCAGGCCCTGGAGACCTCAGGATCTGGAGGCAGATGGCTGTGGGTTCAAATCCCGGCTCTGTCACCGTGTGGAGCGAACCTTCGCTTCCCTTTTACCACGTGGGTGGCAGCTATCACGTTAGGACTTTGGGCTTGGTGGCTCATGCCTTTACCCACTGAGTCATTCCCCACCGGACTTTCTTTTTGTCTGTCTCCCTCTTCCTCTCACTGTCCCTCTCCCTCTCCCCCTGCACTCACTCACTCTGTCTCTCTCTAAGGTGTTCTTCCGCTAGCTCCTTCATTCCTTTTTATTCTTTTGATACAGGCTCTCACACACATGTGGGCACACATTCATCCTGCCTGCCTGTCCGCCTGCCCCTGCTCGCCCTCCCTCTCTCCCTGGAGGCCGGAAGTGGGCGTCAGATTCCCGGGAGCCCGGCTCCCAGGTGGTTGCCAGCCCCATGTCCTGATGTGGGCACTAGAAAGTGACCTCGGGTCCTAGCAAGGGCAGGGGGCGAGTGCTCTTGACTACTGAGCCACCCTAAGCCCCGACCCAAATGGGGTCTTTCTGTGTAGTCAGCCAAACTTGAGGCAGTCCTCCTGCCTCAGCCTGCTAGGGTTAGAGATGGTTTCTACCATGCTAAGGGTAGACCTGTCTATATTTGTTCAACAGAGATGTTCATAATCTCTCTGGCAGGCAGCCAGGGTTATTAAGATGATCAGATAGAGTGAGGCCTGTGACTCACAGCACAGGATCTGTCTGGCAGGGTGACATGCGGTAGTGTGCATGTTTATTACTGGAAACACCCGACAGCCAGAGGACTCCTGTTCCTTGGCTCAGCTGTGGAGCTCCTGGAGGAGTCTCCCTCTTTCATTCTTTGAGCCTTGGGACATCATTTAGGAATGGTGGTGGAGCTGGGATTTAGACTGCAGATAGTGCCGGGTGGTGGTGGCGCACGCCTTTAATCCCAGCACTTGGGAGGCAGAGGCAGGCGGATTTCTGAGTTCGAGGCCAGCCTGGTCTACAGAGTGAGTTCCAGGACAGCCAGGACTACATAGAGAACCCTGTCTCGAAAAACCAAAATAAATAAATAAATAAATAAACAAACAAATAAATAAATAAATAAAATAGACTGCAGATAGCTTTGTCAGACTGCAGGAAGGAGGTCGCCATCAGAGGACTGTGGGCAGGGCTATGTGAGGCGGTTGCCTTAGACACTGACAGGAGAGAGGCAGGAGACCTCTGCCCCTGGGCTCCCTGCAAGCCCTGTGGTATATTCCCATGCCTGTGGGGCTCACTCACTCTGTTTGCATTTTGAGAGGGAACTTTGGGTTTGGGTTTGTTTTATTTTGTTTTTGTTTTTTCAAGACAGGGTTTCTCTGTATAGCCCTGGCTGTCCTGGAACTCACTCTGTAGACCAGGCTGGCCTCAAACTCAGAAATCACCTGCCTCTGCCGGCCAAGTGCTGGGATTAAAGGCGTGCACCACCACTGCCTGCAGTGGAAACTTTGGAAGTAACTTTCCTCCCATCCTCCCTCCCTCCCTGGTAGTGCCCACCTCTTACGGATGTAGATTTAAGGCCAGGTAGGAGTCTTAGCGCAGTGACCAGGGGCTGCCACCCTTGAGTGCTTCATCCTGAGACCACAAATAACCAGGTGTGAATGCCATCTGGTGAGACAGAGAGGAGCACCCCGGGCAGACTGTGCTCCCCAGACTGTGCTCCTGTGGTAGGACAGCTGCCTACCTTCATGCTTGAAGCCCGAGGTTTGATACCAGTGCCTCATGAAACGGGATGTGGTGGCGACGCCTTTAGTCCCAGTACTGGGAAGACAGAGACAGGAGGATCTCTGTGAGTTCAAGGACAGCCTGGTCTTCAGAGCTACTTCCAGGATGTCTAGGGCTGCACGGAGAAACCCAGTTTCAAACCTCCACTCCCCCCAAAAAATTGGAAACATGTTTGCAGCTGTTCCTAAGTTGTATGACTTCTGTCCTCACCAGGGAGAAAGAGTTGAGAGAGCCAGAGGAGGCCCACTTTAGCTTTGGTGACACATGGCTCCTGGGGTCTACCTGGAGGATCTGTAGACCTTTAACTTTGTGACCCCTGCTCTCTGGGTTGTTGGGTGGAGGTAGACCAGCCCCCATCACTGATTGGTGAAGCAGAGTGGGGGTGGAGTTTTCTTCCGTGCCCCCTCCCCCATCTCTCCATTTACCTCTACCCTTGCCTCTCCCACTCCGATCTCCCTCACTGAGTCTCAAATTTGGGGGTGACTTGTTGAAGGCATCCTCTAGAATGTGCATCTTCCCTTTCAGTGTGTAAATCAGGGTGACACATGACACTCAGACATGGTTGGCAGTACTTACTGTCTTATGCTTTGAGAGACCACACTGTGTATGGTGGTGGGGTGGGAGTGGGGCGTATGTTTGTAATTGTGGGTGGCAGCTGACCTCTGACCTGTAATAGTGTGTGTGTGTGTGTGTGTGTGTGTGTGGCAGCTGACCTCTGACCTGGAATGTTGTATGTATTCTCCCCCCCCTTTCTGTGTGTGTATGTGTGGGTGGCAGCTGACCTCTGACCTGGAATGTTGTGTGTATTCTCCCCCCCCCTTTCTGTGTGTGTATGTGTGGGTGGCAGCTGACACCTCTGATCCTCAGTCTCATATTTTTCTCACAAATGGTGCAGTCTGCTGTGGGAACAAGCACGCCTTTCAAGCTGTCTCCTCTGTGGCTTACCACCCAGCTGTCCACAGATGACCCAGAATGCCCGGGTCCCGGCTGTCCCTTTTGTCTGCTCCTGTGGCCCACTTCCTTCTCTCTGCCCCTGCCCACCCTGTCCAGTTCACAGTTGTTGTGGGTGGCCTCTCACAGCTGATCCCAGTGCTTCAAGGCCACTCCGCTGCCAAGCAGATCGGTGTGAGTCTCCCCCTCTGGCCCTGGCCTTTGTATCAGAAACAAAGAGAGGCCGCAGCCTGGCTCTGGCCTAGATAATTCCCCGCCTCAGCCTGCTTCTTTTGCTGCCTTCAAACCTGACTGCAGAGTCAGCTCTAGAAGGGAGACTTTTCTTGTTTTTTGTTTTTGTTTGTTTGTTTGTTTGTTTGTTTGTTTGTTTTTCAGAGACAGGGTTCTCTGTATAGCCCTGACTGTCCTGGAACTCACTCTGTAGACCAGGTTGGCCTCAAACTCAGAAATTCGCCTGCCTCTGCCTCCCAAGTGCTGGGATTACAGGCGTGCGCCACCACCGCCTGGCAACATTCGGTTTTGCTGCAGGCGAGGCGAGTCCTCTAGCAGTCCAGCTATAGCCGAGTGTCTCTACACCTGCAAACACTGTCTTAAAAATTAAATATTATTATTATTGTTAGTGTGTGTGTGTGTGTGTGTGTGTGTGTGTCTGTCTGTCTGTCTGTCTGTCTGTCTGTCTCCAGAAGCCATGGTGCATGTGTGGAGGTCAGAGAACAGTTTGGAGCTGGTTCTCTCCAACTGTGTGGGTCCCTGGCATCAGAGTCACATTGCCACATGTGTAGGCCCCTTATCCACTGAGCCATTTGGCACGGCCTCCTTCCCCCTTTTTGAGACCAGGTTTTACTATTTAGGTTTGCTTTCAGGACTTCTGCCTCAGCCCGAGTGCTGGCGTGACGCTGTGCTCTGGCGTGCTCCCCTACTGTCCTTACTGTGCTCCTAGGGTTCTCTCACAGAGAACTCAGACATCCCACACACTCCTGGGCGGCAGTCGGAGTGGATTCCCAGGAAAGGGCTGAGTGTGGAGCACTGTCCAGAGCCCTCGCCTAGCCAGAGGGCCCGCAGTTAGATTGCCAGTTGCTGCCCCACTCCCCCACTTCCATGTCCTAGGGGAAACAGGCAGTCGTAGCTTGTTTCCTGAGCTGCTTGGCCCCGGGCCCAGCTGGTGTTCCCGCCCGGCCCTCCCTGGGTCTGCTGGCCTCATTCTCCCTGACTGTCCCACCTTCCCGCAGCTGGAGCTGGCCACAGCCAAGAGCGACATGAACCGGCACCTGCACGAGTACATGGAGATGTGCAGCATGAAGCGGGGCCTGGACGTGCAGATGGAGACGTGCCGCCGCCTCATCACCCAGTCCGGGGACCGGTGAGGCCGGGCCAGCCCTGAGCGAGGCCTGAGCGGGCGGGTGGGCAGCTCTCCCGGGAAGAAGGCCTGTGGGCAGGGACCAGGTCACATATCCTTGTGTCCAGCTGGCCTCTCCCTGCCTGGGCCATCAGTCGGAACCCACCAGTGCCCCACCTCTGAGTGTCCGAGAGCCCAAACCGGGCAAGGGACAAAGGCATACAGGGACATACAGGACTTTATCCCAATCCAAATCACGGTTTACGTGTTTGACCTTATGTAAGAGTAAGTCTGGGGCTTTGGAATATAGCTCAGCGGTAGAGTAGTTGTCTAGCCTGTGTGGGGCCTATACACACACACACACACATACACACACACACACACACACACACACACACACACAGAGTAAAATATTTTTTAAAAAAATGTACTGTAAACCAGGCATAGCGGTACATGTCTGCTTTCTCAGTCTTGGAAGGCAGAGGCAGGGTTGTCCTGAGTTTTAGGCTGTCCTGGACTCCAACAGCAAAACTTTGTCCCAAACAAACCAAACAGCAACAACAACAACAACAAGCAAAATCCAAGGAACTACAGTAAGTCGGGTGTGCTAGCGCATGCCTGTCATTCAAATGCATGGAAGCAGCAGGCAGATTGTTACAGGCGGGAGGCCAGCCTCGCCTCAGTATAGAGTTCCAGACCAGGCAGGAATGCATGCAGACCCCCTCTCAGAGAAAACAAACCCAACCCAACCTCCCAAATTCCAGTACGGTGTGTATAGTGCGCATGCTTACTGGGTTTGTGGCCCCGCCCCAGCAACTGTGGAGGCAAGATGGCTGCTTGCACCCAGGAGTTTGGGGCCAGCAGTGACAACATAGTGAAACAGTGACAACACAGTGAAACAGCCCTTCATATCCCCCTCTTACCAAATTGCTGCTGATCTCGAAGCTGGGGCCCTAGTTTGGCTCCGGGAGCATCTCCATGCTGTGACTTCAGACTTTTCTGATCGCTGAGCCCCTAAGAGAGGAACTGTTCCCCATCATCCCCCGTACCTCAGAAGGCCTCAAGAAAGCAAGCTTAGAAGTCTCAGCGGCCTTCCTGCTTGCCCCGAGGTGACAGCTGGTGTTTTCTTCTAGAAAGTCTCCTGCTTTCGCTGCGGTCCCGCTTAGCGACCCACCGCCGCCGCCAGGCGAGGCTGAGGACTCCGATCGCGACGTCTCATCTGACAGCTCCATGAGATAGGAAGCTGTGCTGGTGCCCCGGAGCGTCTGGGGCAGGGGTGTGGCTGCAGAGGACACGTCTTCTGTGCCACCGCATGGTGCCTGGCCCTGGGCTGTCCTCCCCAGGGTCCGGGGTGTCTGGAGCTAGGCTCGGCCCCACCCTCCCTGTACAACTCCCACTCCGTCAGGGCACGCCTGCCTTCCTCACACGTGCAGCACTTGCGAGCCTCCTTCTCCATGTAAGGAATGTGACCACGGGGCCTGCCTGTGTTCCTTGGGAGTCTTGGATTTTGTACTGGTGCTAACTGGCCTAGGCACTCCAGTGAAGGAGATTCATCATGGACCTTTGGATAGGGTTTTTTTGTTTTTTGTTTGTTTGTTTTTCGAGACAGGGTTTCTCTGTGTAGCCCTGGCTGTCTGTCCTGGAACTCACTCTTGACCAGGCTGGCCTTCGAACTCAGAAATTTGCCTGCCTCTGCCTCCCAAGTGCTGGGATTAAAGACATGTGCCACCATTGCCCGGTTAGGGTTGTGCTCCCTAGTGAGGCCTTGGAGGGTGTGGGGCACTCTGTGTCCGCGTGCTCCCAGCTGCCCACCTGCCTACTGCAGCGATTGTGGCTGTGCAGGCTAGCCTCTGGGAAGTCCCGGGTCACCGCAGAGGAAAGGGTGAAGCTGCTGCCCGCACATGGGCGTGGCCTGCATGAGGTTGCAGGTGAGCAGGGCCTGTTTCTCCAGTTATCAGATGAGGGCATGCCAAAAGGTTGATGTCCCCGGACTTAAGGGACAGGATCTCCCAGGAGAGGCCATGCAGAAGGTATCCAGTCCTTGTTGAGTCACTGTGGACCGCACTTTAGGGACACTGCACCTTTATTTCCAACTCAGCACTGGTTAGTCACTACTGAACCAAAGCACCCACCAGGGCCACAGCTAAGATGGAACAGCCTTCCCTTCATGGATACAATTAGCTTTACTGTACTGGGCGCCCTTCCAATTTTACCTGATTTAACGTCTGGAGACTGAGAGCTGGGTACAATTAACCTTTGTTTGCTGATAAAGGGACACAGATCTTTCTCAAGAGCAGCAGGCTCTGAAAGTGCTGTCCAATCGGAGTCCCAAAGACTGCACTTCCTGTCCCAGTGCCAAGCCCCACCCTCCTCATTGCCAGACACATCAGGTGTTTGGGACAGGCACCCTGGGCTGGGACTTGGTTAGAATGTAGCCCTGGACTTCCGGCACCCAGCTGGATGTCAGAGCCAATAAAGATAACATGCACAAGCCGGATGGAGCCTCCTTCCCCTCCCCATACACCCTCCCTCCCAACACTGCATTAAAACACAAGGAGGGGGTGCAGCGAACTTTATTGATGGTATTCAAGAGAGTGGGGAGGTCCTTAGGCCCTCCAGTTATTACGGGGTCTGGGATGGAAATGGAAACGGAGGGAGCTGCTCAGTATTGGGGGACAGGGCCTCCTTAGCATCGAGGGCCTCTCTTGCTCGCTTGCTGGGGTGGGTGGTCCGGGGCTTCTTACTCCTTGGAGGCCATGTAGGCCATGAGGTCCACCACCCTGTTGCTGTAGCCGTATTCATTGTCATACCTAGAATGGATTGGAACAACTTAGTTTGGGCTTTTCCGAGCTAGCCACCAGAGGGCACCAAAGAGCCAGGTCTCCCACCCCTACGTACCAGGAAATGAGCTTTACAAAGTTGTCATTGAGAGCAATGCCAGCCCCAGCGTCAAAGGTGGAGGAGTGGGAGTTGCTGTTGAAGTCGCAGGAGACAACCTGGTCCTCAGTGTAGCCCAGGATGCCCTTCAGTGGGCCCTCGGAGGCCTGCTTCACCACCTTCTTGATGTCATCATACTTGGCCTGGTAAGAGCAAAACCAAGATGACCGACCATTCCTGCCCGAGTCACCGCCATACCAGAGACAAGCCCAGCTCTCCTCTACGTACGGGTTTCTCCAGGCGGCACGTCAGATCCACAACGGATACATTGGGGGTAGGAACACGGAAGGCCATGCCAGTGAGCTTCCCGTTCAGCTCTGGGATGACCTTGCCCACAGCCTTGGCAGCGCCAGTGGATGCGGGGATGATGTTCTGGGCAGCCCCACGGCCATCACGCCACAGCTTCCCAGAGGGGCCATCCACAGTCTTCTGAGTGGCAGTGATGGCATGGACGGTGGTCTAGAAAATGTGGGGGCAATTAGTGAGGCCTTGCAGGCACCCCCACCCGCCCACAAGGGACACCCATAAAAGGGTCTATTTGTGCGGGTAAGGTAAGAAATGCACGAGGCACCCCCATTCCCCGCATACCATGAGCCCTTCCACGATGCCGAAGTTGTCATGGATGACCTTGGCCAGGGGCGCCAAGCAGTTGGTGGTGCAGGACGCATTGCTGACAATCTTGAGAGAGTTGTCATATTTCTCGTGGTTCACACCCATCACAAACATGGGGGCATCGGCAGAAGGGGCGGAGATGATGACCCTTTTGGCCCCACCCTTCAAGTGGGCCTGCGCAGGAGAAGCTTATTTTAGACTCAGCTCTTTGGTTTTTAGGTGGCATCATACCAAGGGTCCCTCCACCACCACCACCAGCTTTCCGGCCACTTACCCCGGCCTTCTCCATGGTGGTGAAGACGCCAGTAGACTCCACGACATAATCGGCCCCGGCGTCGCCCCATTTGATGTTAGCGGGATCTCGCTCCTGGAAGATGGTGATGGGCTTCCCGTTGATGACAAGCTTCCCGTTCTCAGCCTTGACTGTGCCGTTGAACTTGCCGTGGGTGGAGTCATACTGGAACATGTAGACCATGTAGTTGAGGTCAATGAAGGGGTCGTTGATGGCGACAATCTCCACTTTGCTAGACGGATTGCAGAAGGCAGCCCTGGTAACCAGGCGCCCAATACGGCCAAATCTGAAAGGCAAGAAATAGAGGAGCTGGGATCAGAGAACAACTCATGGGTCTGTAGTCAGCCCTCGGCCAACTCATGTTCAGAAGGTAGAATATTGTGGGACCACAGCTGTGGGGAACCCACAGCAGCATGCTGTGCACGCATCCAAAGGCACACGTTTTTTACAGATTCGGTACCATATTAGAAATGTAAGCAGCAGGAAATTCCTGTTTTGTTCAGAATTTCCTTTAACAAAGCTGGTAGAATATTTGGATATAGAACCCAAATATAGACTGTTCCTGCCCTAGACAGCCCAAAGAGATCTAATTTTATATTCCTTGAGCCACCCAGGCCTGGCGGGGGCTTTTATAGCACGGTAATAAAGTGGGGGTTCCTTTCCTGTCCAAAAGGTGATGAGTCTCGAGGCCTTGCCCAGCACCTCCAAGTCATTTATGTCTCTTAAGAACTGGCAGTTTGCCCCAGTCTGGGCCCACACTTGGCACCCCCCCCCCTGCCCTGGGAAGCCTGTTCCAGCCCAGCCCAACTTCAGGCTACACCCCCTGGACAGGAAAAGACCTGTGAACTCACTCATCAGCAAGCTCAAAGGGCAAGGCTAAAGGTCAGAGTAAGCAGGACAGGGCCGGCCCACCTGCCTCCTCCAAGTCCCTCACCGAGGGGAAAGGCCGAGAAAACAGGTGGGCTGTCCAGCCCTAACCCCAGGGCTCATCTTCAAAACACCTGTCTTTCCAGGCCAGAAATCAGGGCAGGAGCAACAGATGTGTGTAGGGGTAAGCAGGGTGGCGAGCCCAGCTCAGACCCCAGATCCAGAAAGGTCACACAGCTAAATTTAACCTCAGATCAGGGCGGAGTGGGGGGATCTGGTTTCTAGAGGATGGAATGGGGAGAAGGGCTGGATCCTGAGGTGTAGGGACAACCAATCCTCTCAGTGACCTTTACATGCGGGCCTGTAGGGCTTGGGTCAGTGCTGTGATGGGGAGCGCGGGTTATGGAGGGAAGGGGCTGCTACCACCGGAGCCATTTTGCGGTGGAAAATTTCTCTTCAGAACCACCATGACTCAGCTCCCCACCCCCGGCTCGGCACTGCGCCATGGCTACTTCTGGGGCTCTGGGGAGGTCAAATGGACCTCTAAGTCCACCGCGATTTTCAGATAATCTAGAATATGCATTATGCCCGAGGAAAATAAGGCTCGAGGGCTTTTAGGGCTAACAAGACTAGACGGACTGTGAGGCGGAGCTCTCGGGAGCACGGAAGCCTTGCATCACCTGGCCTACGGGATAGAGGACACTCCACCCAGCTGAGAGAAACGCGGAGCTTAGTCACAAGCTAGTTAGAAGGCAGAAGGAAGATTTCCTAACGGCGGTTCATTCATTTCCTTCCCGTTTGCAACATGGCGGCGGCCAGCCACCCTAAGGGAAGCCCTCGGGAGATGATGCGCAAAGGCATGCACCTCACACCCCCATGCCCGGGACCCCGAGGAAGGGGGCGGTGGGGGAGGGGCTTCCCTCCTGGCACGTGACTCCTTAGGGCGCGAAAGTAAAGAAAGAAGCCCCAGCCTGGGGGTCACGGGATGGCCCCTGATCGGGCGCATGGCATTGGTCCTATTCCAGAAGGCTGCGGGCCGCTCGTCCCCCAGCCAAGGCGGAGCTCCAAGAGGCGCAACAGCTGGGGGCCGCACAAGCGCGAGCCTTCGCCAGGTCCAAGCGCTGACCTTGAGGTCTCCTTGGGTGCTCCGGCCACTTCATCCACCTCCCCACGCTCCTGCAGAGCCCCCCGGGTCAACACGACCTGCCTACGCATCGGAGCAGGGCTCCGCCCTGGAACTCACCCGTTCACACCGACCTTCACCATTTTGTCTACAGGAAGAGGCTGCGGGAGGAGAAAAGGAGATTAGCGTGGCCCGAAGGACAGCGGGCAGTCCCCTCCCCCCACCCCGCCTCCATTCCCGCCGTGCGCCCCATCACGTCCTCCTCCATCCCCTCCTGCAATGCGGAGCCTGGGCTAAGCTCGCGGACCTCGCACCAGCGCCCCTAGACCCGTCCCGCGCCCACCCCCCTCCCCAGATCCCGACCATCCCCGGCCTTCTGCGGCCCACTCCGCGGTTTTCACCTGGCAATGCACAAGAAGATGCGGCTGTCTCTGGAGCAGGGAGGAGCAGAGAGCACCAGCGAGGGCTGCAGTCCCTATTTATAGGAACCCGGACGGCGGGGGGAGCTGGCGACGCGCGCCCCGCCTCCCGCCCTGCTCATCCAGTCCCAGCTCAAGGGCGCAGAGGCCTGAGCTACGTGCGCCCGTAAAGCCGCGAGTAGCCGGGCCTCGCTCATTTCCCCCTCCTCCTCTCTTTGGACCCGCCTCATTTTTGAAATGTGCACGCACCAAGCGTGTGGCCTCCGAACTGAGAGGGGGGAGGGGAGCTGGGATTGCCCCGCTGAGGTGACCGGGTGATGGTTCCCAGGATAGGACTGAGGGAATACAGATATGGACTTAAGGACGAGGAGTCCTTGGAGTGTGCACCAAGGACATCCAGGCCCCAGAGACCTGAAAGCCGCTTCCTGAATGAAAGGGGAGACCCTTGAGACCTGCAGGAATCGGGGACGTGGGGCCGAAGTGCGGGACTGCCCGCCGCTGCAGCACCGAATCTCTCCCCATTAGTGAAAAGGCTGCGAAAAAAGTTGAGGACCTTCTCCTTGTTGTTCTTCGGTAGTGACACAGCATACACCCCCCCGCCCCCCCAAAAAAAAGAGCAGAAGAAATTGCCGGGGGGGGGCACTCTTCCTCCCGTGGGGACTCTTCGCAGCCCCATTTCCCCTACTCCCCGCCGCCTGGCTTCTATCTCAGGCCAGCCTGTGTACCGCGCTCTGAGGGCAGAGGAAGTAGCTAGGGAGGACACTTGAAAAGGAGATTGCTACGCCATAGGTCAGGACGCTTTGCAGCCTGGAACCCTGATAATTGGGACTTCCAAACACTGTGCTGAGATTACCTGCTGAACCTAGGCTGGGGCCCCGGGGTAAGGGCAGCATCCCTTTTGAGGGTTGGGTTGGAGGAGGCTCAGAGGCCTCTGGGAACCTGAGGAGAGTCGCACCGCCCAGGCATGGAGACACTGCCCCTTTCACTAACTGCAGCCCCAGGGTGGAGAGTTGGGACTTGAGGGCGGAAGTCCCTCCCCATCCAGGGACGTGCAGACTGGCTCTGGAGTCAGGGACTCTCCTTCCTTGGCTGTCCTCGTGGACGCAGGGTGAGACCAAAGAGGGGAGAAGGCAGAAATGGAAGTATTATCCTGAGCCAGAACAGGCAAGCCCCTAGCCTCTTCCCAGAAGTGGGAACAAGAAAAGGGATTCTTCACTCTGAGGGGTAGGGAGGCTGAAAGGGTGGAAGGGCTTGCCTGGGCGCACAGCAGCAGGTGCAGGGCTGGGGGACCCTGGGGCCTCTTTGCTAGGCCAGTGCAACCTGAGACCAGCCCCCTGCTCTTCTAGCTGAAGAGCCTATTGCTAAGTTTAGCTGGCCTGGTGATAACCTTTGCTTAAAAGGCAGGGAGCACGCTGGGCTGCACCCCAAATCTACTCTTGGCTCCTTGCCCTTCTGGGATTGCCCTACCTCCTTGGGGCCCCAGAGCCAAGGCTGTGTTTAGACTGACAGCTGTGTGGCCCTCGCCCAGGCTTTCCACGAGCAGGGAGCGGGCCAGAGGGACAGGATGGAAAGGGTGGGAGTGGCCACCAGGGCAGAGCATCTCAGACAGCTCTGGCCCTTTCCGACTTCTTCCTACAGAGGCTCTATCCACAGGTTAGCCCTTCTCCTCTCCACAGTCCAGCCCGAAGCTAGTGTTTCTGAGGTGCGTCTTCCTTTTGCCCGCTGCCTGTCATCTATCACCACTGTTCCCTCACCAAGAGGTAGGCAGCGTTTCAGCGGCACCGTGCTGTTGTCATGGCAGCAGAACCAGCAGCTGTGCTTCCCGCTCCAAGTGACTCAGCAGATCAGGGCTTGGGGAAGGTGGGCAGTAGGGTGTGGCTTGCAGCTGACCTGCAGACCCCTAACGTAGTGATGGACTGATTCTGGGAAGATGGACCTGTCACCCACAGAACTGCGTGGGGCTCATGATCTCTGCCATTCACCAGGCTGTCACCTGCCAGTCCTCAGGGATGGGTGGGGCACAGAGGAAACAATCCCTAAGTCTGGGGCTGCGTTTCGCAGGCTGTGTACCCCTGACATGTGTTTTGGCCTGTGCTTTGCATGAAGGTGGTCTTCCTAAGGCTTTCACCGACTGGGTGCTTACAGCAGCCCCCTGCCCCACAAGGTGGACAGAAATAGGTCTCTAGGTATTCCCAAATGCTTTCTGGGGTGCAATGTACCCCAGACTGCTGAGAAGTGCTTATGTGAACCTAGAAGCCACCTAATTCTCCACAGCAGAGTCTCAGCTGTGCAAGGATGAAGCCCCTTGGGGGTCCATGAAGGTCCAGAGACGGCGCAGGATGCCTGGGCCTCTCTCTGCACTGCTAACTAGCTGCTGCTGCCTAAAACAGGGCTAGCAATGGAACAGAGCAGCCAGTACAGGATGCTTAAAAGTCTATAAAAACATTTATTCATTAGAAAACACAGTGCTTGGTGACTGGCTCTTAGGAACGGAAAGCAGCAGTCACAGGCTCTCAGAGAAAGGCCTTGAATGCAAAGACCATTTATAGGTTAAAAACAAGGAGGCAACAAGCATTCCTAAAAGGGGAGGGGAAGTCTTGAACCCCAGACCATTCAGTAAGGTGCCCTGCACAGCAGGGATGGGGACCGGCAAAGGCAGCTCCTAGGACCTGTGTCTTTGCCCAGATGCTCTGCGGATGGGGGTGGTTCTCTTGGGTGTCTCTTCTTCTGTCATCTCCGCTGAAAGTTCTATTCAAAGAATTATAGAGCAAAAGCTGAGTCATAAAGATGGGGCAAAATGGATCTCAAAATACACACATCCAGAGCATACTGTCAAAGTCAACCCAGCCGCATAGTGGGGAAGACACTGCTAGGGAGAATGAATCCACAGCCAGGCAAGCGCCGCTGCAGACCCCACACAAGCTGCTGTCCTGGTGGGAGGGTGTAGCATACCGTCCTCGCTGGACTCGTCACTGGAGAAGACAACTTTGGCTTTGGCTTTCCTCTGGGACTTGCGTTGCTGAGTAAGTGGCCGACGGGGTTTGGCACGTCGAGGCTTAGGTGTGACAAAGTCATTATCCGAGTCTACAGAAGTCAGAGGCTGTAGCCTTGAGACTAGAAAAAGTGAGGGTACGTGATTTCAAAATCAAAAACAAACCACAAAGGAAAAAAGGTGGGGCCTGCTTGTAGGAGCCCTGTAGGTGTGCCCCTCATACCAGCAGAGGGTTTCTTAACAGACAGGGCTCGCTGGCCACCTTCCTGGCCACCTTCAAGCTCCTCCATTCCATCCATGCCTCTGGTGTGACAGGCACGAAGCTTCTGCTCAAATTCATCTATTATAGCCTGGAGGAAAAAGTTAAAAACAGGACTGGAAACATTGTCTCCCTGTTTAAAAAGAAATAGCCATGAAAGATACAGAGAATTAAAGAAACCAATCTGAAACTGTGATTCAGAGTGAGGTGGCCTCAGAGTCCTGAAAATGCCCAGTGGCAAGTATGTGCCACTGTGTCCGGTGAGTGAGTGGACTTCGGACGCTGAGCTGTCTGTCAATCACGTTCCTTCATCCAGGACTGCGTGTTCAAGGACAAGCAGTTCCTGGGTAGAGGCCATGAGGGTGTGTGCGCAGAACAACTGGGAGCTCGACTTCCTTACTTCTGCTTTCAACATGAAACTGCTCTAAAGAAGCAGTCGAGTGCCAAGAATGCGGGGCATACCTTTACTACCAGGAGACAGAGGCAGGAGAATCTCTTAGTTTGAGGCCAGCCGGGTCTACATAGCAAGACACTATCTCAAGTAGAAAATGGCCCTCCCTGGGGTTGGGTCGTGGGCATCGTGGTTAAGAACTCTGGCTGCTCTTGCAGAAGACCTGTGCTGTTCTCACACCCACATGGCAGCCCACAGCTGTCTAGCGCCAATTCCAGGGCACTAGACACCTTCACACAGACATACAAAACACCAATGCATAGGAAAAAAGTAAATAAAACAAAAGAAACGGATGGCCTTCCAAACCTCCCGGGAGCAGGAGCTAAGATCTGGTCCTGGTCACTGCAGTTACACAGCTGCAGGGAGGCTAGCAAGGCCGTAAGTGCGGACGGACGGATGGACGGACGGACGGGCGGGCTCTTAGAGTGCTAGGGAGGGCACTGAGCTTCCTGCACTGGAACCCAGGGGGCCAGTGACCCCGTGCCACTCACCTTGCCCTCAGGCTTGGCCCCTCGACGCAGTTTGCCCACAACTGACAAAAAAGCACTGAAGACAGACTCATCTAAGAGCTTATCGCCAAAGCAGTCGAAGTTGTCCAGCATCTTGTGGAGGCCTCGCTCTGTGAGGGGCAGCTGGGCCATGCAGTAGGCCAGGTCTCGGAACTGACGCTCAGTTCTGCACAGGGAGAGAGAGACTTTGTGAGGCACACACATCCTCCTGCTTCAGTCTCCTTTGGTCCCACGGGTGCCACCAGGGACTCTTTCTTCTGAAAGGCCCCTATTGGCACAAAGATGTCCCAAAATGGCAGCATACCGGGCTGTGCGGAACCGCTGACACAGCTTCTCCACCAAGCTCTCAGTCTGTTTGTCCTTGGTGATGTAGGAGAGCAGCTGCCTGTGAGGACAGAGTGTGTGTGACTGGCCAGAAACCCTTTCTCAGCTCCTGCCCCGAATCAATCACCCCGACCCCAGCATGGTCGCTCCTGTCCTTGCTTTAGAAGGGCGTTCTGTGCACGGCCTGCCACCGTTCCTCTAGTCTCCTTCCCTTTCCTGAGAATGCAAATAAGAACAGCTGCCACCTGTGACTGTGACTGCGTGCCTCACCCTCACACGCAGCGCCTCCCCTAGGGAAGTCTCAAGAACTATGTCTGCGTAGAGTCCTGTCAATCTCACGGGTAGACAGGCAACGGGTGAGGTCACTTGTGGAGAAAGTACAGCTAAAATGTCCACCTGGCGCTGCAGACAGCAGCAAGAGCGTTTGCCTAGTCCATGCGAGACCTGAGTTCACTCTTCTTCATTCTTTGCATTCCATCCACCCATCTACCCACCCACCCCATCCCATCCACCCATCTACCCACCCACCCACCATCCATCCATCCATCCATCCACCCATCCATCCATCCTTCACAGCAGGGATCACAAAGTGTGTCTGGTTCCTAAGTCTGTGTGAGACACACATGCGCGCGCGCGCGCACACACACACACACACACACACACACACACAGCTCTAGGTCTAAAAAGCCATACTTCATGATGGTGTGGAAGGGCTCCTCTTCCACTCCGCCCTCTGGGTCTGACAGGCGACTGATGATATCAGGGAGGAGATTATAGATGGCATTGCCCTGTAGGAGAAAGAGGGTGAGATTGGGGAGGGGGGGGGGGAAGCCGGCCTATCCATTTCCTCTGCAGAAAGCCCCAAGCTGCGTCTCACCTTGTGGGAGAGCTCGTTGAAGAAATTCTTGGCCAGGGCAGCGATCTGCGGCACGGGGTCGATGAGCAGCACGGCCATCTCGCTCACCTGCCCCTTCACCTTCACCATGTCCTTCAGAATCAAGTGCGTCATCACCAGCCCCGCTGTCTTCCGCACCTGCTCAGCTGGATCTCGGAGGCTAGGAATAAAAGCTCTAGTCACTGAGATGGGGAACTCTTGTTTGCACCTTAAGAACAATGGGAAGGCCTCAAGAACAAGGATCTATTGTTCCACAGTATGCCATTTTAGAAGCAGCTCCCAAGCTATTTTGAATTGAAGGCTGGAGCAAGATTTTAGAGGGACGCTTCAGCTCCCAGCGTCCTTAGGGCCTGCCTGTCCATGGTAAAAAGCTGGCAGATACTGAAGTCAGCACCACAGGTGAGGGGGAAGAGCCCAAGAACTTAGTGGGTTTGAGGTCTAGGGATCTCTTACCGGGCATACAGATGAGGGGTCCAGGGATCCACCAGGTTAGGGAAGCGGATAGCCAGATCTCCTGTGGCAACCATGAGGTTAGACCTCACAGTGGGAAGTGAAGACTTTTCAAGCATGGTGAATAGAAGACGAAGCTGGGAGTCGCAGAAAGGGGCACTGAGGGCAAAGGGAGACCCATCAGGAAAGCAAGAAGGCTGTACCATCTCACTGTCCTTGAGATGAGGCCAACGGGGCCTACCTGATCATGCAGAACTTGCCAAGGGCCAGCGACGCAGCTGCAGAGAGCTCAGGGTTGCTGTATAAGCCGGGGCTGTTGCAGACTTTAAGTAGCAGTGGGACAAAGGCAGCGAGTACCTGACTGCCTGATGGAAGAACACGTCCAGGTTGGGGACAGACTGTGTCAACTGGGGGAAGGTTGGAGACAGACTGTCAACTGGGCGAGGGGCACATAGCGACTTCTCCTACCGTCCAACAGTTCCTTCTCACAGATGCCTCGGATGAGCTCCGCCTCTGTGTCGTCAGCAGTGGCCCCCACCAGCCCCAGTTCCTCCTCCATTGTAGAATCAGAGCTTGCAGTCTGCAGGAAGAGAAGCCAGGGATCTTGCGTGACCGCTTTTCTTTTCTGAGACAGGCTCTTACATAGCCCAGTCGCTCCTCAAACTTTTATGTAAATTGGGTTAGCCAAAAAGTCAGAGATCTGCTGCCTCTGTCTCTTAAGAGATGGTATTAAAGGTGTGCACCACTTCACCCTGCTATAAGACAAACTTTAAACATGTTTTTTTGTTGTTGTTTTATGAGTGTTTTACCCGGCATTTAAGTAATCATACATGTGTGCACTGCACAGAGGCCAGAAGAGGACCCGGGAATTCCCTGGAGTTAGAGTCACAGTTGGTTAGGAGCCACCATGTGTTCTGGGACCCTCTTCCTTTGAGCCATCTCTCTACCCATTAGACATCATTTTTTTTTTTTATCCTAGCATAACATTTATTTTGCATGAACAGATCTAAAGATGGTAAAACTGTCCACAGAAATGGCAAGTGTGTCCATAAGTAGAAAGAGAAGAGGGAATGACTAGGTCCCTTTCCTAAGTTTTTAAGTTGCTAAGGCAGGTCTCTATACCTCCTCTATACCTCGCCTTCTGAAGACACAATTGACTGTGGTCAATTTACAATGGTAAACAAATAAATCCCGTTCAGCCTGACAGTAGTTCAAGGTCACAGAAGTCAGGCTTTACCCCGCTGCTGCACGCCTCTGGTTTATTTATCTGCAAGACAAATACACTTCCAGCAGAGAGGACACAGGATCCCACAGGTGAGAGGCCAGTAACATGGCTGCTAAGAGGGGCGTGTTATGTGTTCAAACAACTCAAAGTGCCTCCTCAGCGGGGGCCTGAACCTTACACTACATGAAACCATGCAGTCTCTATGTACCTAGTGCCCTTGCTGGATGAGCAAGGGCAGACTGTGACATCTCTGTTGACACTAACCTTCCCAGGAAAACAGAGACAGATTCTTCATTTACTAGTACAGAAGCAGAGATTCCTAGAAAGACATGTCTGGAGCTGAGGTCACGGAAACCAGAAAAATGCCCCAGGCCACTCGTTCACCTTCTCCTTGGGGCCCTTGGTCCCGTGCTCCTGCTCTTCTCGAAGAACCCGCCGCCGACACAGCTCTCCACTCACGGCCTGTTCCAAATGGACCAGCTGCTGGAGAGCCACATCCCCAGCCAGGGAGAGCAGGTTCATCAGCAGGAATGTGGGGAGCTTAGGGGCTGCTTCCTCTAAAGCAGAGGGGGGGAAAGAGCCAAGTCCCGTTAGCCGTCCAGACCCACTCCTTACTCGTGGAGGAGGGTGAGTCGTGGCGAAGAATGGCCCAACATCAGCCTGAACACAGTGAGATGCTGCGGGCTGGGGTTCCTGACCCTTTGGAAGAACACCAGAGGCTGGCTGTCCACCCCATCCCCGAGCCATGAAGCCTGCCCACTTACTGGGGTCTGCCTCAGTGGTGCCCTTCTCAAGCTTCTCCAAGGCTTGCTTTGCACAGCCTTGCAACATCTGGGCACAGATCACTTCAGGGCCCTCTGCCAATTGGTATGTCAGGGTCACTGCCACCTCTTTGAATGGGATCCAGAGGGGATCTGGGTGTGCAAAGCCTAGAGAGAAAAGGAGAAGTTGATTTCTCTGGAGAAAGGGACCAACCAGATCTACTTTAGACCTTCTGGATAGCTTACCCTTTGTGACCATCTCCTGAAGTCGTTCAAACAACCTGTGCTCCTGAGGCAGCCGGAAGGGAGGGTGACGTTCACCCAGGGAGGGCTGAAGAGAAGGGAACAGAATGCCAGGGTGGGGAAGGCCAACAGGAAGCTCTCCACTCTCCTCAGCTGAGCCCACAGCCACCCCACATCACCTACCTTCCTCCTGTCCGAGATGTTGGCAATGGTGAGGCACACCTGCTGGGCCAGCCTGTAGTCCTGCGGGACCGCCTCACCCAGCCCGACCCTCACCAGGGTATCTAAGTTGCTTCCTACAATTTCTGGTTTTCCTCTAGGGAAAGGAAAAGCAGAGTTAAAGGCAGCCCTGGGCAGGGTTCTGTGGGGGGCAACAGCAGTGCAGGAAGGGACCAGCACCCTCTGTGGGGTGACTGTCTAGAGCCCTGAAGTACTACAGAAAGCTCCTGACCTACAACCATGTCCCTGGATCCCCTTGAGCCAGTGACAAAAGAAGCCGGGCAGGTGGTCGGGTTCACCCCAGCAGCCAATCCCAGGAAAGCTGTTGCTGAGGGAAAGGGCCTTTTCAGACCTTTCTTGCCTTCCCCCTCTCCTTGCTTTCTGGGTCTGAGCCTCACCGTGCCATCATGCCGAGAAGCATGACAGAGGAACAGCGCTCCAGAGGAGAGCATGGCGTCTTCTCCGTTGCCCTCTCCCATAGCAGTTGGATCACAGCTGGCTTTATCTCATCCTTCTGCACAAACTCACAAAGCTGAGGAGAAAAGACAATAAGTCTGACTCAAAGTATCAGTCCCTTGGCCTACCTGGATGGAGCTGGCGCTGGGGAGTGGAGGCGGAAGCTCAGAAGGAGACAGCGTGGGGAGCTATTTCTCGCTCCGCTCTCTATTTTCCTGCTTCATGGCTTTCTTCAAGGCTGCACTTCCTAAGGTCACACATTCAAATGGACACTCTGAGTTCTAAAAGGAGCACAGTTCTGACCGCATGCTGGATACCAACACAGGTCGATGTATTTACCTGTGACAGGGCCATTGTCCTTTCTGCCTTCTCCTTTTCCCAGCAATGCTGACACCCGTTGGTGCCGCCGCCCACCCACAGCTGCTGCTGCAGCCCTGCCTGTCCTCACCGCCCTGTCCCTACGGAGCCTCTGGCAGCCCTTCCCCCCTGTGGCTGGCTCTTCCCCGGTGGCTTGTGTGGACAGGCAGGTCATCTCAGCATGTGTCCCCAGCCCTTCTGTGGCTACTGTGGGAGTCCTGAGCAGCAGCCGGCCTAGGAAATACCAAGCTGCTTGCCACGCCAGGTCCTCGTTCCCCAGAGAGGCGGTCCTGCTGCTCTCCACTGCCCTAGGGCACGGGGTGCCCCCATAGGAATGCACCTCATTCAAACCCTGGGCTCCCTCTGACTCGAAGGCACTCAGCAGCCTCCACAATTTAGTCCAGCTCTTGCTCTCAGCTGGATTGTCTTCTGCCGATAGATAATGCTTTGAGTCAGAACACAAACTTCTTCATTCTTCAGTTGGGATATAGTACTTTCTTTCTTTACTCACTATCAAAAATTCTTTCCCCTTCAATTCTTTCCATCCATCCATCCATCCATCCATCCATCCATCCACCCACCCATCCACCCATCTGACTGGACTTCCGTGACCCACCTTGCTGGGTAAGCCCCGACCTCTCCTTAAGCAGCTCTGACTTCCATGACACAGAGGCTGAGCACCTTTTCTGGAGCTCATACAGTGTGTGAGTGTGTGTGTGTGTGTGTGTGTGTGTGTGTGTGTACACACGCCACCAATTCCGGAGATGAATACTTTTTCTAAATGTTTTGTGGTTTCTTTAAATTTGGGCGTGTGGGTTGGGCACTGTAGCACACACCTGAATCTGAACACTGAAGAAGCTGCGGCGAGACTATGAGTTCAGTGAGACAACTGCCTCGAACCAACAGCAAACAAACAAAGGAAATAAAAATACAATTGGGGATGGGAAAGCAATCACTCTTGAGCCTCTCTGGAGCTGAGCAGATCCCTGCACACAGGAGCAGCCACTGACTGCAAGTGTGAACGAGAAGTGGACCGAGTGGACTTACAATTTCCTCAAGACACTGAATGGTCCCGACGGAGGCATCCACTAACAACAGGGAGAGGTTCTGAATCAAAGTCTGCGCCTTGGCTCTGAAGAACAACAGAGAGCAGTGGTCACCTGACAGGGCATCTGAACCTGGCAAATAGGCTGTTAGGTTAAATAAGTGCTTGGAGCAGGCCCCAGCAGAAGTCCACCCTGAGCCTGGGATAGACCCCCCATGAGTTCAGAACTCCCTTAGAATATCCTCCTCATTCAAAAGGTTCGGAAATCCCGTGAGCAGCTGACCTCACAAGTTAACAAAGACAAGGAACCCCGTGTACCTGGCCGAGTCCCCTTTCGGGCTGAGGTAGAGCTGGCGGTACGCATTAAGCACAGCTTCCCGGACACCAGGCTCCTTAGACCAGATGAGAGGCAGCATGCGGCGTACCCCAAACAGGGCCTGGGGTACCCCAAATTGGAATACCATCACAAAGAACTCAATCACCTCCTGCACCACTGAGAACAGATACAGTTATCACCTATCTACTTAGCAACTACCACAATATTCATAGACAGAACCCTTGGTAACACAGTAACATGGCTGTAGAGGTCATTGTCATTGTCCCTGAGAAAGACATTAGAATGCCTTCTCATGACCCTGTTAAACAAAGTAACAATAAACTGTGGACGATGATAAACAGCCTCTGCCTTCTAACAATGCAAGCATCAGAGCTGGAGGATGGCCCAGTGGTTAAGAACACTCACTGTTCTTCCAGAAGACCCAGGTTTGACCCCCAGTACCCACGTAGTAGCTCACAAAGACTCCTAATTCCAGCTTCAGAGACCGTCTGACTCCCTCCTTCTGCTCTTCACAGGCACCAAACCCGCATGTAGTACACATGCAGGCAAAATACCACACAAGAAAAACTAAGTCTGAGGAAGAGGAGGAGGACGAGGAGGAGGAGGAGAAGGGTGCAGGCATCAATGAAGGTGAACAGGCAGGACTGTTTCATGGAGCGCGTGCACGCCCGCGTCCGGCCTACCTGTAGTTGTATTCTCATACATCATCTTGCTGATGACGCCAATGGCTTCTGTAATCTTCTGGGAGAAGCTGTAGGCATCCTGCAGATACTGCACCAGCATCTCCTGCTTCACCAGCTCATCATCGTTCCTCTGGCATCCCTCCGGCTCGGGCACACTGGGAGAGTCTTTACTGCCAGTTAGCCCTGGGTCTGTGTCCCCATGAGACCCCTGTGTGGAAGCCGCAGGGCCTAGGAATTAGAGAGGTACAGGATAGTTTTGCTCAAGTGTATCTTTCAGCAATGTGAAGGTATGAAATTAGTACCTGGTCTGAAACACCTTGGTTCGTTTCTCCATTCCTGCAGACCTCCCCAATTTGCAGAGGCGCCCTGCGCCCTATGACTGGGCTGCCCCACTTCTGGGCAAGGGTCAACTCCCCAGCCTCCTTCAGCCCCAGGCTGTGCTCGCCGACTGAAAGGATTACCTTTGAAGATAATTCCCAAGAGATCCAGGAAGCCATTCTCCTCTGGCTCTGTGTGACTGAAGGGTTCAGACTCCTGGAAGCGACTGGTGGCTTCCTGAGCAAGAATAATAGCCTGTCTAAAATGAACAGCAGCCTGTCACCAATTTAACACCACATCTGTGTCCCTGAAGGCCTTGACAGGGATCCCACCTAGTGACTTCATCCAGCCCCTACATGCAGCACCCAGAGAAAAGGGGTGTCTCATGCTTAAAAAGACCAGCAGTTCCTACTAGGCAGTCGAGTACCCCCACCCCCCCACCCCAGCCTTTACTGTGCTCCTCAAAGAACCTGAATAAGCTTTTAAAACCACAAAGGCAGAGCTAGCCACACAGCTCAGTAGGACAGGATGTCTACCGGAGAGCTTAATGACTTACAGAGTTCAAGGCCTAGAACCCACTGGGACGGATCTGATTTCCAAAATTGTCCTCTGACCTTTACAAATGCTGTGCCTTGAACACCCCACCCCTTAAGTAAATACATAACTAAATAAATAAATGTAAAAACAAGCCAAAACAAAATAAAAACCTACTTCAAACATCTGTGGGAAACCTGCTATGTATGGAAGCACCAGACTTTCAATAATTTGTTACTTTTATGGCTTAATCACACAATGAGGCTCTTTAGTGCTCTTCGGTTTAACCGTGAGGTCAGAATGGCCATGAACTCAGACCCCACTCCACACTGCCCCGTTCTGGGACTGCAGACAAGTGCCGCTGCCCACAGTGACACTGAGTACCCACCACACACATCCCAGGGCACGGCTGGGTGTCGGAGGCCAGCACGGCGGCAGAGCGCATGCTCATCAAGTTCCTGGGTTTCTTGTCAAGCAAGAAAACCAAAAGGATGTCGGGTGGCACAGCGACTGGCCTGCGCTGTGCTGTGCTGAGGTGAGGTGAGCCCTCTAGCAGCCGAGCGATCACCATCCCTTGTCACCTTCTGGAGACAAAGTCTTGCTACTAGGGCCTGGCTGTGAGGAAGACTTGCTGTGTAGACCTCGCTGGCCCTGAACTTGCACGCCCTTCGTCCGGCCTCTGCCTGTGAGCACTGCGGCTCCAGGGTGCGCCATCGTACGAGGTTCATTTAGCTGTACGAGGTGCTGGGGGCCAAACCCAGGGCTTGGAATCATAGGCCTATGTCAGAGACCAAGCTCCTGAGTAGTTTTAAAAACATTTCAAAGGAGAAAAGCAGTTGTGGAATATGCACTGGTCAGACATTACTAGGGTAAAACTAGCCATCGCTTTCGGCAGCAGCGGACGTAAGTTCAAATCATCTCTAAGGACCCCGAAGTCTCCCCAAGGCTAACTCCACTCCCCAGCCCTCGGAGCGAGCGCCCTGCTCCTCACGCACTTGTAACTGGCTCTGGCGAGCAGTTGGCGGATGCGGCCTTTCACCTCCTCGGCGGTCTCCGCATCAGCGATCTGCTCATCTGCCTCCTCTCGGGGAAGCTTCAGAAGCTGCTGCAGGGTAGTCTTCAATTCCGGCAACATGGCTTCCCACTCTTCCTCAGGGTCTAGTGCTGCGGCCGATGGGAGGAGTTTAGTCTCTCTGGGGTTTGTGACCACAGTGAGAAAGCAGGGACCTCCCCAGGCAGGGGCTACTCACGCGCAGCTGCAGGTCGCCTCTGGGCTCTCATTTCCTGTAATTTCTCAATCTCCTTCTGCAGTGGTCCAGCAAGGTCGGTGTCACTGAGCTGTGGAGGTAGAATGCATAGCATGTCCCTAAGTGACAGACTCCATCCCTGTTCCAGTTCACCCCTCTTCTGCCACACCATGGCTCCTTACCTTGCAGGAAAAGGGATTATTGGCTAGAAAGCTGGCCAGCAGCTGAATGGCATTTTTACACACCAGCACTGACTTGTCTGCCAGACGCCCCACTGCCAAGGCCACCACTGCCTGGAAACGGGTCAGGGGGAGCGCCTAGAGGAGCAAGAAGAGAATCAATTCAAGTCTCGCAGTATCCAACTGCAGCCTATGTGGCACAGCCAGTGGAGGACAGCCACGTATGTGGCTCAACACAAAGTCCTAGCCCTAAAGAAGTTGGACCCACTCTGAGTCTAAACTCAGCCACCCACTATCTAAAGCTTTCCTGTGAGCTTATCAAATATGTGAGCAGCCCACTCTGTAGTCCTTAACTGGAGCAGACACCTTTGTCCTTAGAAAGGGAAAACTTATTACTGTTCGTAAGAATCTCAAGTTTAGGGGGTGGAGAGGTGGCTCAGTGGTTAAGAGCACTGACTGTTCTTCTCAAGGTCCTGAGTTCAAATCCCAGCAACCAAAATGGTGGCTCACAACCCTCCGTAATGAGATCTGACACCCTCTTCTGGTGTGTCTGAAGACAGCTACAATGTACTTACATATAATAATAAATAAATCTTTAAAAAAATCATTTCAAGTTTAGACCCTTTTTTCAGACAGTTACTAGATTCTGCATCTATAAAAAACAAAAAACAAAAAAAACTTTTTTCAGGGGCTAGAGAGCGATGGTTCAAAGGTTAAGAATGCTGGCTGCTCTTCCAGAGGACCTGGGTTTAATTCCCAGCACCCACATGATCTCACAACCATCTGTAACTCCAATCCTAGGGAATAAGGTACTTCTTTTGGCCTCCACAGGTACTGTATACATGTAGCACATGGACACAAGCTAGCAAAACACCCATAAACATGCAATAAAAATAAAGGAAAAAAACATTTTTTTAAGTTGAGGCAAGGTTTCATATAGCCTAGCCTGTCTTCAAACTTCCTATGTGGCTGGGATGACCTAGAACTACTGACCCTCTAACCTCCGCTGGAGGGCGTGGTCAGGTATCAGGCATGTGACAGTGCTCAGCCAGATTCTCTCTTCACTTTGGCAAGTATACAAAGGACTTTAAAGGGTTTCAGCAGAGAAGTTTGTTCACCTTCTGTTGGACAATTCGGGTAAAGAGCTGCAAAACACGGCTTCGAACAAAGGAGTTCACATCATGGCCATGAGCTTGCAAGAAGTCCAAGAACTGATCTCTGGTTTCTCGAGCCGATTCTTCAAGTTGGTCACCATTTAGAACCTGCAGTACCATCTCGGCCATAGCTGCTAACACAGCATTGCGCATCATGTAATTCTGAGAGAGAGAGAGAGAGAGAGAGAGAGAGAGAGAGAGAGAAAGAAAGAGATTGGAATGTATCTCTCCACTTCCATAAACACTTTTCTTTCCCTAAACTCTTCTGCTCTTAGTCAAGGTTAGGATTGCTTATCCAAAGCTGTGACTTTTCTGGTCAACTGTCTAGGTCTTTGTCCCCGAGATCAAAGAAGATGCTGAGACCCAAGTGGATTTCTTTGCTCAGAAAATATCAGAAGGAAATAAATAAGAGCCCAAATCAAAGGGTGGGGATTCACAGTCTGAAACGCTGGGAACACAGTATTTTGGATTTTGTATATCTGTATATATATACTATCTTAGGGATGAAACCTAATTCTAGATGCAAAATATATGTCTTAAATATTTCATACACATAGACTAAGAGTAATCACGGATAATTTTTAAAAATTTATTTTATGTGTATAAGTGTTCAGCTCACATGTATATCTGTGTACCACATGTGTGCTTGTATTCAGTGAATCCAGTGTCAGTGTGTACACTGTGGACTTTGGGTACTGATCTATCAACCATTCAGAAGAGGACACCAGATATTCTGAAATTGGGTGTTATGAATCAAACCCAGCTCCTCTGCAAAAAAAAAAAAAAAAAAAAAAGGTGCTTTTAACCACCAAGTCATCTCATCAGCCCCTTAGACAATATTTTTAGTAACCATATGGAGGAAATAGTTTCATAGTGTGCAATTTCCCACCTGTGATATCTACTAGGAGTCTTCCAAAATCGGGATTTCTGTTGCTTAAACTAGATTCGAATATAGTATCCGGGAGTGACGAGGAAGTTCAGCAGGTGGGGTACTGCTGCTCAGCCTGAGGATCTGAGTTTGATCCCCAGGACCAGTGAAGAGAGAAAGCTGATTCCCACACAGATGCACACATTGTACACAGACACGCAAAGCAGGTGACTATATAACTGTTTTTCTTCTGAGACAGGGTCTTACCATGCAGCCCCATCTGGCCTACGTGTATGAGAGCAGGCTGGCCTCACAGATCTACCTGCCTCTGCATTCCGGGTACTGGGATTTAAGATGAGTGCTGCCTGGCAGTGGTGGTGCATGCCTGTAATTCCAGCACTTGGGAGGCAGAGGCAGGGGGATTTCTGAGTTGAGGCCAGCCTGGTCTACAGTGTGAGTTCCAGGTCAGCCAGGGCTATACAGAGAAACCCTGTCTTGAAAAACCAAAAAAATAAAAAATAAATAAAATGAGTGTCACCATGCCTGGCAAGTAACAATTAAAAACCAAACTCAGGTCTATCTTTCTATGCACATTTGAGAAACATTTCTTCTTCTCCTTTATACGAGGAGAAGCGTTGACCCTTATGAATAAACATTGCTTTCATTCCCACTCCTTGGGGACACAGAGGAGCAGACATTGGCCTCCATGCCAACAAGTCCATTATGTAATCTGGTTACATAGAGAATAGGGCAAGGGATTTTTTTCTCCTCCTGCCCCGGCCAAGAGCCAGAGAACAGCTACACACAAGAAGTTAAAGAAAATTAGATCAATGAGCAGGCTGTCTTTAACATTTACCTAGGAACCCCTAGGGCTAGCCTGGGAAGAGGCCAGGTAAGCATCCAGGAAAGAGAAGAAGAAGAGCACAGTTTGGTTGAGACAGCTCACTGTTTGTAGAAGCGGGACCAGTGAGATGGGAGCAGAGGCTCCAGGCCAAGAAGTGGATGGCCTGGGCACCAAAGCTAAGTCCTCCTCATTGGACAGGCTGGGGAATGGCTACCTCGTCTACCAGAACTGCACAACCAAAACTACCACTTACAGAAGTGCTCCTCCTGCACTTCCCAAAGGAATGTCACAGGGATAAATCTAGACAACCTTGTCTTCTTTATGCAAAATTCCATTTTGGGAACAATTTTGTTTTATAGCCTCAGCTGGGATCCTCCTTCCTCTCAGTCCTCTGGGTCTCAGATTCCAGGGGTACACTTCCATCCTAACTGAAAGCTACTTTTTCAAAAAACAACCTAGAAACCAGGTATGGGTATGCAAACAAACAAACAACAACAACAACAACAACAACAACAAAAGACAGGCTGGAGTTCCAGTGTTTGGGAAATAGAGTTCGAAATTCAAGTCCAGCCTTGGCTACACAGCAAGTATGAGGCAAGCTTAGGCTATGCAAGACGCTGCAAAGGGCGAGGGGAGAGAGACAGAGATGGTTGTGACCTTTCCCTAGGCGTGGCAGCACACCTACAGTTCTGGAACTGGGGAGCCAGCAAGGCTACATAGCAAGCTCCGCTTCGTTCTTATTCTTTTGGTTTTTTGTTTTTTGTTTTTTGTTTTTTTCGAGACATGGTTTCTCTATGTAGCCCTGGCTGTCCTGGAACTCACTCTGTAGACCAGGCAGGCCTTGAACTCAGAAATCCGCCTGCCTCTGCCTCCCAAGTGCTGGGATTACAGGTGTGTGCCACCACCGCCCGGCTCGTTCTTATTCTTTTGTGCATATATGCTTGATACATGTGTTAGTGTGGGAGCATGCATGCACCATGGAGCATTTGCGGAATTCAAAGGACAACCCTGAGGGTCAGCATGCCCTTTCCCTCTGCAGACTTACATGCAAGTCAAACATGCACACATATAAACATTACTTTTAAAAAAAAGTTTAAAGGGCTGGAGAGATGGCTCAATGGTTAAGGGCACTGACTGCTTTTCCGAAGGTCCTGAGTTCAAATCCCAGCAACCACGTGGTGGCTCACAACCATCTATAATGAGATCTGATGCCCTCTTCTGGTGTATCTGGAGACAGCTACCATGTACTTACATATAATAAATAAAAAAAAGTTTAAAGAAAAGAAAAATGTTCACCTTTTAGAGCATGCGTATTAGCATGTATAAATCCCTGGGTTGATTCCCAGAACCACATTAAAGTGAAGAAGAGTGATTTCAGCACTAAAGCCTCTAGACAAATCCGAGATGCCCCCGTCAGACTACCTCTCCATCCAGATGATCTAGCAGAATGCACATGCTGGACATCAGGACAGCTGGGATTCGCTCAGCTAGCTCAGTGAGGAATGCGGCAAAGCCCTTCGCCCCTGCTGTGTCTCGACTCAGCTCCTGTGGACACTTCTGTCCAATCTCTCTATACAGGGGAGAAAACACAGCTATAGTGAGAAAGCTCAGTTACTGAGTTCCTAATAAGGGAAGCCAGCATCACGGAGAAAGGACCTCTAACTCTCTTTAGCCCCACCCCCAGGAGCGCAGGAGCTGAGGAGGAGTCACCTTGCGATCTCTCCCACTATGCTCTTCATCCCGTAGTCTGCCACCCACAGACTCACGGCGCTCACTAGGACAGAGGGCAGGTGCTCGAAGTGCTGCAGCATCTGGATGATCTTCACCGTCGCACCTGGGAAGCACAGCGTGAGGCATTCTGGGAGGACCGCAAAGCAGGGGCAGGAGCAGGGCGGAAGGCAACTCACTGAGCATGTGGTTATAGCGGACCAAGGCCACCCCCAGCAGGTGTGCTATGGCCTCCTTGGTGGAGCGGTTCTTCTGGAGACTAATGGTGGGATTCTCCAAAAGGCGGTAGCAACAGCCAGTAACCAAACTAAACAGAAAAGGAGGAAGGGGAAGAAATGAGCTGTCTGGAGCCAAGACACCAGGCAGCTGCTATTACTCATCCTGTCCCTACTGTGTCCGTATTAAGGTTTCAGTCTACTCAGCACTTGGGAGGCAGAGGCAGGCAGATTTCTGAGTTCAAGGCCAGCCTGGTCTACAGAGTGAGTTCCAGGACAGCCAGGACCACACAGAGAAATGCTGTCTCGAAAAACAACAACAACAACAAAAGGTTTCATTCAGTCTTGTTTTGTTTTGTTTTTTGGGTTTTTTTCGAGACAGGGTTTCTCTGTGTAGCCCTGGCTATCCTGGAACTCACTCTGTAGACCAGGCTGGCCTCGAACTCAGAAATCCGCCTGCCTCTGCCTCCCAAGTGCAGGAATTACAGGCATGCGCCACCACGCCCGGCTTGGTTTCATTCAGTCTAATCACCTTCTATACCAAGGATTCTTTCCTTCAGGATTTAGTAAACTACAGCCAGTTACCATGACAACAAGAAACCAGAATATAAGATCAAGATGGTAAGACAAGGTTAGTGAAGACTTCTCATTGTTAAAATGGTCACTTCAAGCCAGGCGTGGTGGTGCACACCTGTAATCCCAGCACTTGGGAGGCAGAGGCAGGCAGATTTCTGAGTTCGAGACCAGCCTGGTCTACAGAGTGAGTTCCAGGACAGCCAGGGCTATACAGAGAAACCCTGTCTCGGGGGGGGGGGGGGGGGGGGGGAAAGAAGGTCAGTTCAGTTTTTATAGACTTTTACATTACATCTGCTCTAACTGACCACTGACGTTCACTTGAGAGAGAGAGAGAGAGAGAGAGAGAGAGAGTGTGTGTGTGTGTGTGTGTGTGCGTGTGCGTGTTCCTATCTATGCACATGGCACATGTAAACCAGAGGGCAACCCTGGGTTTCATTTCTCAGGAGCTAACTATTTGCCTTGTCTTTTGAGACAGGGCCTCTCACTGAGACTCAGGGCTGGCTGGCCACGAGTGCCAGAGATCTGCCTGTCTCTACCTCCTCAGCACTGTGCTACATTTGGCTTTTGACATAAGTGTTGAAGATCAAACTCAAGCCGGGCGTGGTGGCGCACGCCTGTAATCCCAGCACTTGGGAGGCAGAGGCCTGCGGATTTCTGAGTTCGAGGCCAGCCTGGTCTACAGAGTGAGTTCCAGGACAGCCAGGGCTACATAGAGAAACCCTGTCTCAAAAAAAAAAAAAAAAAAAAAAAAAAAAAAAAAAAAGAAGATCAAACTCAAGCCCCCGTGATTGCATGGTGAGGGCTTTACTGACAGCTCCCTCTCTAACCAGTATTTATTAGAGATAAAGCCTCACCACTATACAGCCCTGGATGGCCCAGAAGTCTTTATGTTGACCAGGCTGGCCTCAAACTCAAGAGATTGACTTGCCTCTGCCTCCCAAGTGCTAGGATTAAAGGTGTGTACCATGTACAACCTTCACCTAGGGGATTCTTAGTAAACGCATTTCCATGAATGTATGGGTATTAACAATGCAAATTTCACTGTAATGGCACAGGCCTTTAATCCCAGTACTTTGGAGGAAAGGCAGGTGAACATCTGTAAGTTCAAAACCAGTTTGGTCTACACAGACTTCCAGGACAAACAGGGCTGCACAGTAAGACATTGTCTCACAAAAGGGGGGGAGGGGAGGGGATATGAGAGAAATACACATTCCATTTGCTATGTATGATATGTATGTATGTATCTATGTATGTAGGTATGTAATATACACTTCTATATATTATCACAAACAGAATGCAGGGATGAAGTATTTAAAAGGCATATTTAGCAACAGAAGCTCATTTTGCATGGCTCAAGATCATCTGCAGTCATCCTAAATACCCACCTGACAAATTCTTCTTCAATTACTGAGTGGTTCCATAGGTGACGGATGTCCAGCTGGAGCAGCTGTGTTAAGAGCTGAAGAACTGGCTGCCTCTCTTCCTCCCAGTCGAAGCCAAGGGCTGCTTTGGCTCGGGCTTTCTTACCCTAAAGTGAGGGTGGGGATCAATCAGGGTGCCCACACTCAGTATCAAGGCAAGGTCAGGCAGTACCACAGAGGATTATAAGCTCTAGAATGCACAGGAACTACTTGTCAGGAAGATCTGGTCCTTAAGTGCTCCCTCCGAAACCCCAAGCAAGAACAGCAAACATGCTAAAAGCACTGCTTTCTTTCCCATCAATTCCTTTCTCCCCCTCACATAAAATAGGCCAGGAATTTCCAATTACCTTCCCACCAATGTCCAGGTCAATGAAGCTTGTCCGGCTGGTCAGATTCTCAAAGGACTCCAAGAGTCGTATCAGGGCATAGCAGTTCATTTTGAGGGCGTTTAAGTGGGCGCTTCTATCTGAGCCACTCAAAGCTGCATTGTCCAGGATGGATGGCAGTTCCTGGGAGTGGCGGGACACCACTGTGAGGGGCACAATCTGGGAGTTGGTCTCATTGCCTTTCTTCACATAACCCTACTTCCACACACGTAGCACTCATAGCCATCAGATTACCAAAGATCTGTGTGTCATCTCTCAGTGGCCATGACACAGCTAAGTCCTCTGAGACCCCTGACCCTGGCATCACGAATACAGACTGTTCCTACTTCCATTCCAGCTACCACAACTCCTCCCTGGCAGCTGGAGAGTCACCCCACCCTGACTAGAGTGAGGTGGTTCAAAAAGTAGGGAAATTTTTGTGGGTCCGCCCTTACAGTGAACGCACATTACTCTGTATCGACCACCAAGATTACAGACCTGAATAGGTCAGAGGTCCCTGGACTTAGCCAAACCGACTGAATCACAACAGCCTTGATATCATCACATGGCTGAGGAAATGGAGGAACTGCTAAACATAACCAACACCTTCCAGCCCCTGCCCCCAGACCCCAGACACCTTTCTTCAGGAATTCCAGGGTGTCTTCTTTGAGGCCAGGGTCTATACTTCGAAAGTGACTATGAGGGAAAGAAAGTGTGGGAGTGAGACAGGAGCCTGCAGAGCCCATTCTCAAAGATCAGCTCTAAGGACTCAAACGTGAAGATACTCGGGAAACTGTCAAAGTAACTGGATAAGCACTGGCTATGATGTCTGCACCCAGAGCCAATTATCAGTGAAACCATAATTTGGAATTTCAAAACTCACATGCAAAAATCAGAGAAACAGCCACCAGTTCTTCCAAAAGCACTGGCTGTGCATTTCACTTACTGTAAAATACTGTAGACTGTATCGAAGTGCTCCAGTATGGCGAGGGGCCCCTGAGCTCGGAAGGCAGACTGAAATGCTGGAAAATGAAGGAGGGAAGACAGGACTTCTTGGTAAACTCTATTTTTTTCTCCAAAAAGCACTTAGTTGACATGTTTCCTGAATCTTTGCTTTGTTTTACCAAGATGACCACAGAAATGGAGCTCCCACGCTTCTCATCCGTTATAGCAAAAGGCGAATGAGTCTGACGCCCTGGCACATAGCTACAGCCTCAGAACTCGGGAGCTAGAGCTAAGAGTAGCTCCCAGAGGGACCCTGTCTTTAAACAAAATCAAACCCCAGATCAAGCAAAGTGGCAAGACCTTAGCACTGACACTAGCTGAGCACCCTGCAGCCGGCATCGCTGCATTTCTCCACTGTAATGTTTCTTAACACAACCACTTCCTACGCGTCAGTCAACAAAGGACAGCACACATGACAAGGTCAATGACATAGCAGCCATCCACTCTACGACGTTTACACAGTAACAAAATTGCCCGATGACACAGGACTTAGAAGGCATCCTGTTAAACGATGTGTGAAAATAGCTTGTGGAAAAGTAAGTTTGAAATGATGTTACTCTCCTGCCTTAGTCATGTTTTCAGTAAGGCAAGCACCTGTGGACACAGGTAAGACTGTGGTGTTTCCCCGATTGCTGCTTTCTATTTCTATTACTGTTTCTATTCCTACTAATGTGAATCCGACGACAGAATGGGTTGAGGGCTGGGTGCGCGTGGTGCCGAGTTCCTTTAATCCTAGCAGGAGGCAGAAGCAGGGTCCCGCAGTAAGACCACCGCCTCAAAAGGAGGAGGGGAAGGGAGGGGAGCTGAGGTGACCAGGTACAAAACCCCAATGTCCCAGAGGGTTGTTCTGCCCTACCTCAAAAGACAGGGGTCTCTTTCCCTCCAATTATTAGTGATATTGTTTACTCGTATTAGAACAGGCTCCTGCAAGCCTTCTTTGACTCTGGGGCACTCCTCCACCGGCCTTGTGCTCTGGAAGGCCTCCCTCTGTCCCTTTCTCTCAGTTCTTTCTTACTTTCAAAGCTTTTATAAGCATGTACTCATTGTATAAAGTGGTTTTGTTACATTTTCTTTTTGTGGGAAGGATTAGGACAAGCTTCACTATGTCAATCAGGCTGGCCTTGAACCCAGGAAGGCCTGCCTGCCTCTGGCTTTCCAAGTGCTAGCATTAAAAGCATGTACCACCACACCTGGCTCATTACATTTTCATACACAAATATGATGCTCTTTAGTCATATTCACATTTCTCTCATAAAAATATGGAATGTAGGCAGGCGGTGGTGGCGCACACCTGTAATCCCAGAACTCTGGGAGACAGAGACAGGAGGATTTCTAAGTTTGAGACCAGACTGGTCTACAGAGTGAGTTCCAGGACAGCCAGAGCTATACAGAGAAACCCTGTCTCAATAAAACCAAACCCGCCGGGCGGTGGTGGCGCACGCCTGTAATCCTAGCACTTGGGAGGCAGAGGCAGGTGGATTCTGAGTTCGAGGCCAGCCTGGTCTACAAAGTGAGTTCCAGGACAGCCAAGGCTACACAGAGAAACCCTGTCTCAAAAAACCAAAAAGAAAATAAAAAAAAAAAAAAAAAAAAAAAACCAAACTCAAACACCCCCCCCACACACACAGACACACACACACAAAAAGGAATGTTTCATCAGGTGGTGGTGACACACGCCTAATTACAGCACTCAAGAGGCACGTGGATCTCTGTGAGTTCAATGCCTGGTCTACAGAGTGAGTTTTAGGACAGCTAGGGCTACATGGAGAAACCGTGTCCTAAAAAAAAACAAAAAGCAAAACCATGTCTTGACAAAACAAAAAACAGGCTGGAGAGATGGCGCAGTGGTTAAGAGCACTGACTGCTCTTCCAGAGGTCCTGAGTTCAGATCCCAGCAACCACATGGTGGTTCACAACCATCTGTAATGGGATCTGATGCCCTCTTCTGGTGTGTCTGAAGACAGCTACAGTGTATTCATATAAATAAAAATAAATCTTTTTTTTTTTTTTTTTTTGGTTTTTCGAGACAGGGTTTCTCTGTGTAGCTCTGGCTGTCCTGGAACTCACTTTGTAGACCAGGCTGGCCTCGAACTCAGAGATCCACCTGCCTCTGCCTCCCAAGTGCTGGGATTAAAGGCAAACCCAAACCAACAAAAAATATGGACTGTTCCACAGGCCCATGCTCCTTCCTGTCTCATTTCAACCTAGGTACCCGTGCCCCAGAAATGAGCCTTATGTCCTCACACTGCAGAATGGCCCAGGGTTACCTTCCATTTTCATGGCCCAGTCCTGGAGCCAACAATTGTTGGTAAGTTCGGGCTCATTTTAGGGGAAAAGGGTTTGTAAAGACCCAAGCTCTAGGCCCTGGACAGAATCACTGTTCCTCCCAAATACTAAGCGAGGCTGAGGCAGGAGGATTGAAAACCCGAAAGCCCCACTTTGTGCACACATGGCCAACATGTACCAGCTGAGCTACATCCCCAGCCCTTCTCTTGTGTTTGATTCAATCCCAAGTTATTTTATTCACCAAGCCCTGGAAGAAATAAGCTCTAGTATATGTACCTAACATTAAGCGTGTAGTAAGCTATACCGTTTTAAAAGCTTGTACACACTCTGAGTATTACATACCGTGTAATGATGTTTCCACAATGAATCATCTAGCAACAGGCCTCTCAAAACATGCCTCCCCACATTCAATTTTTAGGTGACAAGCGACTATATTTTGTGTTCTGTTGCAGCTATGTTTCTCCTTCATTGCACATCTTGGAAACATAATCTAGTTTCTAAACAGTGTTCTCTGAGAAAAGGCAAGTCAAACACTCTCACTGCCCACAGTAATTTTAAAGTTCATGCATTTATTATATGTGCACTGTGCTTTGTTCTGTATTGTGCGAACACACACCTTATATCTGCTTATCCATCTATCCATCCATCCATCTTGTACTGCACGTACAAGTTATAGACAGTAGTGAGCTGGGACTCAAACATGGGTCCTCTGAAAGAATAGACCATGCTCTTAACCTTTAAGCCACCTCTCCAACCCCTAGCCTACAATTATCAGGACTTTATACAAGAGGTAAAAAACAAAACAAAAAAACCCTTTCTCTCAAAAAGTAACTAGGTTAACCAAGACTGTTTCTTTTCTTTTCTTTTCTTTTCTTTTCTTTTTTTTTGAGACAGGGTTTCTCTGTGTAGCCCTGGCTGTCCTGGAACTCTGTAGACCAGGCTGGCCTCGAACTCAGAAATCCGCCTGCCTCTGCCTCCTGAGTGCTGGGATTAAAGGTATGCGCCACCACCGCCCGGCAGACTGTTTCTTGAATAATCCAGGGGAGATGGCCCAGTACATTTTATGTCATGAATTCCATGTAGTGCTACAAAAACAAACAACAACAACAACAAAAACAAAACCACCAAAAACAAAACAAAACAAACAATAAAGCCCAACAACAAAAAAGCCCAAGAACAAAAAGCAGGGACTAGAAAAGATATTCCTGGCCCTGATGGAGTGTCACAGAGCCGTAGAACAGAAAGGATGATATCATTGCATTTGGCTGTCTTCTCTTCTGGAGTCTCACCTCTCAGCTGGGAGGAAAGGTGCTTGACGGGCAACACCTCCTGAACAACATACTGATTCACACCTCCGCTCTTCAGCAGCTCCTCCGGGGATAAGGGCAGGTGGAATTCAAAGCTGTGGGGAGACATCTTTCTCCCGCTGCTTCACCTAGAAACCAAACAGCAAAAAAGTCAGGGTGTAAACCTACGAGTGTGTTGTCTTTTTATTATGTGACAAGAACATGTCTACTGAGTCTACTCCAGGCTCAGGTTCAATTAATTTTTCACTATATATATATTTTTTCAAATGTTTTTCAGTCTTACAACAAGCTATATAAATCATCTTGTAAAATATAAGCTCAGAGGCACACAAAGCAGCACATGCTTATTTTATTCTCCAAGGGCATGGAATCAGTAGGATGGAGTTCGAGGCTAGTCTCTACCTCACGGTCTGGGCTGCAAAGAGATCTTGTCATCAAACACCCTCCCCTGCAAACCCTCACCCCTAGTATAAAAGCAACTCTAGATAGGAATAATTCTTATTATTCTGACACTAAGTCATTGAGCTCTCATGGGCTCCTCTGTAAAATGGTGTTACTCTGGGCAGCAAATAAATCAAGGATTAAAAACTTGCAAAGAAAGCCGGGCATGGTGGCGCACGCCTGTAATCCCAGCACTTGGGAGGCAGAGGCAGACAGATTTCTGAGTTCGAGGCCAGCCTGGTCTACAGAGTGAGTTCCAGGACAGCCAGAGCTACACAGAGAAACCCTGTCTTGGGGAAAAAAAAAAAAAAAAAAAAAACCAAAACCAAAACAAAACAAAACAAAAAAAAAAAACAAACAAAAAAACCTCGTAAAGAGCCAGGTGTGGTAGTTACATGCCTATGAACATAGCATTTGGAAGGCTGAGGCAGGAGGACTGCTGAGTTTGAGGCCAGCAGGGGCTGCAGTGAGGCTGCTAGGACTACATCTCAACAACAACCAACAGCAACAACAACAAAAAAGAAATATGAATGAACGATTAAGTGACAGTCAGTGTGTGCATACTGCCTTATTGCTTTCATTTTAAAGTGACAAAATCCTTAAAAATATTTCATTCAGCACTGGGGATCGAGCCTGCAGAATGGAAGACCATTTAACTTCTGTTTATCCTGTGCCTGATTCCGTAACTTCCTATTCTGAGTCTCATGGCGTGCATAATGAAACAACCAAATGTACAGACTGGGATGTAAGGTTATGCGATTTTGCCCACATCACACATTCCGATTCCGATCTGTCAGACTTAACAGCCATACTGGATCTCAAGGGCATCCCTAGCAGGCGTCGCTCCCGACCGCTCTCTGGCAAAGGCTGCGTCACGTCTTGGACCTGATTTTCTCAACCTTTCCCTCCCCGCCTCCTCGCGCTGCCACACCTCACCTGGACCCCTCGACACCCCTCACCCGCGGCTTCTTCAACCGGAGATCCCCCGCTGAAAAGGAAGGAAGAAAACACTCGGCGCGGTACGCGCCAAACAGCTAGGAGGCTTTCAAGCTGGCGGAGAAACCAGCCAATCCGCGGCAGGCTGAGGCAGAGACCCGCCTCAGAGTCCGGCGTCGCGCTCCCAGAGCCCGCAACTCCGAGTTCAAACCTCAACGGCTGCCAGGCGGCCAATCGCGACGGACGCTGGAGAAGCCGACCAATCACAGACCCGGAGGCGGGCCAGGCGGGCGGGGGGCGTGGCCTGGGTTTGTGTGCTTTCTCTGGCATCTCTACAGTGGTCTGCTGCTAAGAATGGTCGCGGCCCGTTATCCCTCCACTGGCCGCGAGGCAGGGCCAGGCTGACTAAACCAGTTCTTGTTTTGACCTTGTGACGCCCAGTCCAGTAGACTCCGGGAATATACTACCTCAGCAAATCAATGTTGCGAGGCGCAAGGGGACCTTGCCGTAGTGCCGGGCTCCCGTCCTCCACTTCCCTCACACTTGAGGACGCCCAAGGAAATAGGAGAGGGCGTATTTTAACGGAATTTCAGTTTGGGGGCGTCCTTTTCTGCGACAGCAAACATACCACAGAGGTCCAATACTTCCGGTTTCAATACTTCCGGTGCATAAACCGGAAGTATTTGGACGCGCCGGGTAGGCCGGAACCTGGAGGGCGGGGCTTGTGGTAGTGAGGGCCAAGGCGGGTCAACTCCCTAAGCTACCTGGGTAAGACCCAAAATGGCTTCCGTTACTGTCACTACCGTGTGAGTCCTGCCCAGGACTGTAGTCTGTGTCTTGTCTTTGGAATTCACACCTGTTCCCCATTTTTCCGCCTGGTTTGCTGTCCCTACTGACAGGCTAGAGTAATGGCAGGGAGTGTCCCTTGGGCGGCAAGTAGGAGACTATGGGGCTGGATGCCCTCGGCATGCAGAAGCTTCTCTCTGGGTAAGTGGCTAATGTGTAGGTAGGATGGCCCGCTAACTGCTTGTTAACGGGCAGTGCTGATGCCTGCCTCTCCTTTCCATCCCTAGATGTTCCGCGATTGGCCTTTGTGAGGCTTACTCTTCCTCCTCCCAAAGTGGTTGACCGCTGGACCGAGAAGAGAGCTCTGTTTGGGGTATACGACAACATTGGAATCCTGGGTAGGACTTGAGTTCTAGTTTCAGAAGGATTAGTATGCTATCCTGACTATTTATTTGGGTTTTAGTTGTGTAGAGAATAGTAATGTGCTCAGGGCAAACTTGGTGGGACAAACCCTGTTATTCGGGAGAAGAAGACAGACAAGACCAGTCTGAGATACAGAGAACAGTGAAGAGAGTGTGGTTCTCAGTCTTACTAACACAGCGCCAAAGCTAGTAAATGGTAGTGTCAGTATTTGAACCCAAACCTTCTGGCTGCAAAGTCAGTCTTTCTTTTTTTTTTTTTTTTTTTTTTTTGGTTTTTTGAGACAGGGTTTCTCTGTGTAGACCTGGCTGTCCTGGAACTCGCTCTGTAGACCAGGCTGGCCTCGAACTCAGAAATCCACCTGCCTCTGCCTCCCAAGTGCTGGGATTACAGGCATGCGCCACCACACCCGGCAAGTCAGTCAGTCTTTCTTCCTTCCTTTCTTTCTTTCTTTCTTTCTTTCTTTCTTTATTTATTTATTTATTTCTTAATACGATTTTTGTGTATTTGTGTTTTCCTGAAAGTGTAATACAGAATAAGAATACAGAATAAGAAAGAATAATTCATATTATTCTGACACTAAGCCATTGAGTTCTCATGGTCTCCTCTGTAAAATGGCGTTACTCTGGGGATCAAGGGTTAAAAACTAGTAAAGAGCCAGGTGTGGTGGTACATGCCTATGAACATAACATTTGGAAGGCTGAGGCAGGAGGACTGCTGAGTTTGAGGCCCTGCAAGCAAGGCCTGCAGGTTCAGGGTGTCAGGCTCTCCAGAACTTGCAGTTGTGAACCTTCAGTTGAGAGTGCTGGGAATTGAACTCTTTGGAAGAGCAGATGTTACAAAGGTTCTGTACTTTGTACTATACTGGTGTGTCTTGTCTGTAAGTGGTTTGGATCAGGAAGATGAAACTGTGTTGAAAGCCTAGTTGGTCTATGCTGCCCTCTCTTCTCTTGAAATAGTATATTCTGTCACATTACAGGGAATTTCGAAAAGCATCCAAAAGAACTGATCAAGGGCCCAGTATGGCTTCGAGGCTGGAGTGGAAATGAACTGCAGCGTTGTATCCGAAAGAAGAAAATGGTGGGAAACAGGATGTTCGCCCAGGACCTGCACAACCTTAACAAGCGCATCAGCTATCTCTACAAACACTTTAACCGGCATGGGAAGTACAGATAGGACTGGAAGTTTGTCACCCTGGAGAAGGAAACAGGACTCATCCCAGCAAAGAAAGAGCTTGTGTGCTCTCTGCAATAAAAACAGGGAATCTGCTGCATTTACTCACTCGTGCACATTTGAGTCTGCGTAATCCCTGAGTCACATCATCTTCCGTTATGATTACTTACTATAGCCCAATTATAGGTGTGGCCTTTATAACAGAATCGTTTATTGCTGACACTTTCTGACACTGGCCTTTCATGTATGTTTCTAAAGAATTTATTTTTTATTTTTTATTTTGGTAATCTTGAAGCTGAAACCCAGGGCCTTGCTCCGTCTAGGGAAATGCTCTGCCACTAGCCGTCCAGGCCCTTGGAAGTGTAGCTGTTGTTTCTAAAGATTCTGCCACACCAGAATGACCTGGGAAAGTGGACTTCCACTTTGTACAACATAAGTTAGGGAGCTTCTCTGAGTACAGCAGCTTTTCCTGTTCTCTGGAGCAGAGCAGTTCTGAGGAGAGTGACCTGGAGCCACACCCAGTATTGCCCACGTGTTGGGATTGCAGGTGTGTGCTACCATGCTTGCTTTTTTCTTTTTTTTTTCTTTCTTTCTTTTTTTTTAAGGAAAAAAATGTCATTTAAGAATGATATTTTGCCGGGCGTGGTGGCGCACGCCTGTAATCCCAGCACTTGGGAGGCAGAGGCAGGCGGATTTCTGAGTTCGAGGCCAGCCTGGTCTACAGATGAGTTCTAGGACTACGCAGAAAAACTCTGTCTCGAAAAACCAAAAAAAAAAAAAAAAAAAAAAAAGAATGATATTTTAACACAGGCTTGAGCACCAGGGCTATGAGAAGGGGTTCAGGTGAAGTAAAAACCCTTGAAAGCATGAATGGAGTTCTCTGAGACTCTGCTATGTGGCTTAGTGCTGGGGTCCTGAATAGACCAAGTGCTCATTGTATAGTGAACTGTATACCTCTGCTTGCATTTTGTTTTTATTAGTATAAATTGCAAACATAATAGGTTTCACTATGACATTTTTCATTTATTTATTTTGGGTTTGTTTATTTGTATGTTTGTTTTTTGAGACAGGGTTTCTCTGTGTAGCTCCGGCTGTCCTGGAACTCTATAGACCAGGCTGGCCTCGAACTCAGAAATCCGCCTGCCTCTGCCTCCCAAGCGTGGGATTAAAGGCTTGCGCCACCACCACCCAGCTCTTTTGATTTTTTTTTTTTTTTTTTTTTTTTTTTTGAGATAGGGTTTTCTGTGTAGCCTTGGCTATCCTGAAACTCAGTATGTAGACCAGGCTAGCCTTGAACTCTCGGAGATCTGTCTTAGTGCTAGATCTAAGGCTTACACCACCACATTTTGTACACATTTTTTAATTTATGTTAAAATAAAAATCAATTCAATGAGAAATCTGGAGATTATAGAAAAGTAATCCAGGGAATTTTTCTTGCATCTTCTGTTTTGTTTTTTTGAAATAGTCTTGGGACTGGAGAGATGACTCGGGCCATCTTCCCGGGCTGCTCTTCCAGAGGACCCAGGTTAATTCCCAGCACACACGTGGTGACTCGAGGCTGGCTATAGTTGTAGTTTCTGGGCTCTCCATGGAAACAGGCATGCACATGTGCAGACACAGTTGCATGTAAAACATAAAATAATAAAAATATTATTTAAAAAACCCTCCAGTCTCTTGCTCTGTAAGTCAGGCTCAGGCTGGCCTGGAACCCATCCTCCTGCCTCTGCCTCTGCCTCTAGAGTGACAAGATTATATGCGCCAGTCTCCGTGTTCAGCTTCAAGCTCCTGTTTAATCCTCACGTTCAGTGGCCGTGTCCAAGGTTATATCATAGGGGCTCACAGAAAGCGAACTGCAGCAGGGGGCTCTCACGGGACTAACCGAGGCCCTCCACACATTGCGCTTGGGAGGACTCCTAACAAAGCAGGAGCTGTCTTACTCTGCTGCCTGCCTTTAGGACCCTTTCCCCCAACTGAGCTGCCTCACCTAGCCTTAATAGAAGAGGGGCCTAGTCTAACTGCACTTGGTATGCCACGGCTGGTTGATATCCACGGAGGCCTGACCTTATCTGAGGAGAAGGGGAGCTGGGGATCAGGTGTAAAGAGGAAAAGTGGCAGGGAGAGACTGAGGAGGGAGGGGAGGCTGAGGTCAGGATGTGAACTGAAAATTTAAAAAAACATGAAAGATTACAAACACAATGAATTGCTTGTAGACTCAAGTGAACTCTGAAGGGAGAAGAATTGGGATGATTATCCTATTTGATTTAAGTTCTGTGTCAATGATCTTTTATTACGTAACAGTCCATTCTGAAATCCAATGACTAAAATACAACTTTAGTATTCTCTGGGTTTTCTTCTTTAGATGATTAATTTGATTTTGTCATCATGAGGCCATATTTACTCACATCTACTTAGTTACTTGGTAGTTGAGGTTTTTTGAGAACCAAAACAGGGCCACTGCAAGAACAGCAAGTCCTTGTAACTTCTGAGCCATCTCTCGCCAGCCCCAGCTAAGATTCTTTTTTTGCCCAAGGTTTTATTATTCAGCCTCTCTCGGGCTTGGTTACTTAGAGACTTGATCCCAAAGGGCAAAATTGGAGGTGACAAGGCTTAATAAAATAAGACTAAGAAGTCATGATGTCATCTGGCATGGTGGCCAAGACCTTTGATCCCAGGAGACAGACAGGCCTGGTCCACATAGCAAGTTCCAGTCTGGGCTACACAGTAAAATCCCATCTTAAAAAGAAAAAGGAAAAAGCCATGCATTGGTGGCACATACCTTTAATCCCAGTCCTAGCACTTGGAAGGCTACACACACACACACACACCCAACCTGTCTCAAAAAACCAGAGGAGGAAAAAAACTAGAAAAGGAAGAGGAAAATGTTTTAATACAGTCTTACAGTCGTTAGTGAAGAAGGAATTAGCAAGTCAGCTCCAGAAGTCTATAAAATTCTTCCTGCTGTAAGTTACAAAAAGTCTTATTTTTTCAAGCACAGAGCTGTATTGTTTTTGTAACAAAAAAAGATTTCAGCATTTTCCTTCAGCAAACAGGGAAGCATTGTGTTGAAGGAACTTGGAGTTATATACACCACAAACCAGGGCTATCGATGCCTGTAAAAAGATTCCATCCTTCTGGTGCAGGGTGTGTATATAAACAACATACACATTTGAATATGGTAATTGCATGGGAAAAGTTTTGTTGCTTGAGTTTTTGTTTGTTTTTAGGTTTATTCATTTTCTATATATATAGTGTTCTGCCTACATGTAGGCTTACACACCAGAAGAGAGTACCAGATCTCATTATAGATGATTATGAGCCACCATGTGGCTCCTGGAAATTGAATTTAGGATCTCTGGTAGAGCAGCTCTTAACCAATGAGTCATCTCTCCAGCCCCACATAAAGTTGTTGTTTTTATTTAAGGGGGGTAAGAAAATTGTGTGTGCACGTGAATGTACGCGTGTTCTGTTATGGTTTGAAGTTCTTGAAGCAGGCCTTGGAAAGGTGCAGTGCTGGGAATTCAGTGGAAAATTACTATGTAGATGGAGGCAGGAAGGAGTCCTAACCAAGGTGGGGGAGCAGGTAAAGGGCAGGGAAGGCACCTGCAGGTGGCCACCTCTAACTTATCTTAAAGGAATGCTAAAAGGGTGGGGTGGAGCAGAGGGAGGTAACTGGTTTTTTCAGTCAAATGATGCCGAACAAAATGGCACAGAGATGAGAAGCAACATGGAGCCAGTGCACAGCAAAGCTATGAGTGGTGTCCGTTAGTGGAACTACCTTGTGTGCCTTAAGAGAAGCTGAGAGGTAAGCATCAGGCCATGAAGAAGCCCCCAGACCTGTTCACACTTAGGAAAATGATAGAGCCACTTTGGAAAATCCACAGTTGCCCAAAAAGCTAAATACAGAGTTACATAGGATTCGGTCATGTCTCTCATTGGTGTCATCCGAGAGAACCAAAAAGCATCTGCCCAACAAGTCCAGAAAGGCTCACGACAATGCAGTTCATCATAGTAGTCAATAGAGGAAAAGAACCGCAAGAGGAACCAAACCAAACTAATGTCTATCTGCTAGCAGAGCCCCATGATCCAGGTACCTAGGAGGCAGAGGCAAAAGGAACAGGAGTTCAAGGTCTTCTTTAGATACAGAATGAGTTTGAAGTAAGCCTGAATTTGATAGCTGGAACTAATCCCTCACGGAAGAAGGAGAGAACCAAGTCTTGCAAAGTGGTCTCATTTCCAACGTGCATACCCACCCCCCAAATAAATAAATGTAATATTTTAAAAGGACAAATGTCCATCCGTTGATTAAAAAAAGTAATCAAGCCGGGCGGTGGTGGCGCACGCCTTTAATCCCAGCACTTGGGAGGCAGAGGCAGGCGGATTTCTGAGTTCGAGGCCAGCCTGGTCTACAGAGTGAGTTCCAGGACAGCCAGGACTACACAGAGAAACCCTGTCTCGAAAAACCAAAAAAAAAAAAAAAAAAAAAAAAAAAAAAAGTAATCAAGATTTTGTACATCCATACAATGAATTATTCAATTACTGAATGAAGTACCCATACATGCTACATGGGTGAATATTTAAAACATGTTAGATCAAAGAACCAGTGATAAAGTGCCAAATACTGTATGATTCTGTCTCATTGAAATGTGGGGAATAGACATGTCCACAGAAGCAGGCCTGGTTTAGCGGCTGCTCCTTGGGTGGGAGAAGGATTAGGGCGTGGCTTTAGCATGTGCAGGGTTCTCTGGGGATTGTGTGAGGATGCCCTGAAGTGGTAGATGTTAGTCAGAGAGCACAGTTTCCCAGCAATAGGAAATCAGTAGCAACAGATCACAACACTGGTGTAGCAGAAATCTAGTGGAGCTATTATATCTGGCATGAATTCACAAATGATAACACCTAGGACTTGTAAATAGTCAGTGATTGTTATCTGAGGCTTATGGAGCTGTTCTTCCAAAGGATTCACAGAGTCTTTGCATAACTTAGTCCTGAGACATACTTGGCAAACCAGGAAGCCTTCTTTGGCCGGAGAATTGCTTAGGTAATAGTTCCTTCCAACAACTCCTAGATCCGATAAGGGGTTTTGGTATTCGGAAATTGACTTGCTAATAGTGCCTTTTGTGTAAGAATGAAGAAGCATCTGCAAAGTGGTTAGGAATTCAGTCCATCAGAGGCTTATAGAAGCCATAATATATCCTGTAGTGTTGGCCAGCATATCTGCATAACTCAAAACACCTCGAAAGTGATGTACTTGAAAGTGGCTGAGGTTTATTGTTAAGGAGAGGGTTTCATGTGGCCCAGCTCAACTCTGAACTCACAGTGTAGCTGATGCTAGCCTTAAACTCCAGATCCCCTTTTCTCTGCTTCCCAAGTTCTGGGATTACACAGGTGTGCCACCATACCTGATTGCTAAGACAATATTTTACATTCTAACAAAAAACAAACAAACAAAAAAGACTAAAGTGTTAGGTTGGGCTGGAGATGTTGCTTAAATGATAAACTGTGTCGGGCTGTTGTGGCGCACGCCTTTAATCCCAGCACCTACCTGGGGAGGCAGAGGCAGGTGGATTTCTGAGTTTGAGGCCAGCCTGGTCTACAGAGTGAGTTCCATGACAGCCATGGCTATACAGAGAAACCCTGTCTTGAAAAAACAAAAATAATAAACTGTTTCCTTAGCACACAGGAAATGCCAAGTTCATTCTGCCACATTGAGTTAGCTGGACGTGACAGTCCACAGCCGGAACCCAGCACTCAGGAGGTTCTAGGGCATCCTTGGACACACAGTGAGCCAGAGGCCAGCCGGAGACACAGTCTCAATAGTAATATACATATACGAATTCATAAATATAATCCTTTCCAAAAGCATGACCACGCACACAATAAATAATGTAATTTAAAATGTTAAAGATAGGGCTGGAGAGGTGGCTCAGCGGTTAAGAGCACTGACTGCTCTTCCAGAGGTCCTGAGTTCAAATCCCAGCAACAGATGGGCTCACAACCATCTGTAACGGGGTCTGATGCCGTCTTCTGGTGTGTCTGAAGACAGCTCCAGTGTACTCATATAAATAAAATAAATGCATCTTTAAACAATTTAAACACACACACACACACACACACACACACACACACAGTGGTTTGAATAAGAATGGCCCCAATAGGCTCACATGTTTGACTTCGTGGTTCCTACTTGGTGGAAGTGTTTTGGGAAGGATTAGGAGGTATGGCCTTGTTGGAGGAGTGTCATTGGGGGCGGGCTTTGAGGTTTCAAAAGCCCATGCCAAGCCAGGTGGTGGTGGCACACGCCTGTAATCCCAGCACTCTGGGAGGCAGAGGCAGGTGGATTTCTGAGTTTGAGGCCAGCCTGGTCTACAGAGTGAGTTCCAGGACAGCCAGGGCTACACAGAGAAACCCTGTCTCGGAAAACCAAATCCAAAAAAACAAAAAAACAAAAGCCCATGCCAAGCCATGTCTCTGTCTCTCTTTCAACCCGCTACCTTTGGATAAGATGTAAGCTCTAACTGCTGCTCCAGTGACATGCTTTCCAGCTAATAATGGCCAAGCATTCAACCTCTGAGATTGTAAGCCCTCTCCCAATTAAATGTTGTTTGCCTTGGCCATGGTCTCTTCACAGCCATAGAACAAATATAAATATAAGTATAAGTATATATTTAAATATAAATATAAGTATAAATATTTTAAAATATACAAATATATATTTATATTTTTATATGTAAGACTTCAATTTAGCCATTTATTATTTTTCTATCTTTAAGACATCATGCTCTGAACCATGAGCATACACAACTTAATTTTTATTTTTTTGAGGCTGTATTTAATAAGGTTGAGGCTATAATTCAGCTCGTAGAGTACTTGCCTAGCGTGTACAAGATTCTGGGGCTGACCCTCACTCATTGCTGCACGAAACCAACCCAAATCCAATGACAATAAGCCAAAACAAAAAGCAAATGCGTAGAAAATTGAGAAAGATTTATTTATTATTTTACGAGTATGAGCGCTCGACCTGCATGTCTGTGCACCACGCAAGCGCCTTTGGTGGCCAGAAGAGGACATAGAACCCCCTGGGTCTGGCATTATGAAGGGTTGGTTGTAAACTACCATGTGGGTTGGGAATCAAATCTAGGACCTTCGAAAGAGCAGCTAGCCTCCTTAGCCCCTATTTACTTATTTTCTTTCCTTTCTTTTACTTTTTTTTTGGGGGGGTGGGTTCAAGACAGGGTTTCTCTGTGTAGCCGTGGCTGTCCTGGAACTCACTCTGTAGATCAGGCTGGCCTCAAACTCAGAAATCCGCCTGCCTCTTCCTCCCAAGTGCTGGGATTAAATGCGTGTGCCACCACCACCCAGCTACTTATTTTCGAAACATAAATAATATAATTAAAAATATTTGTTCATTTATTTTTGTATATGTGTGTGTCTTTGGGAGAATCAGCTACACGTATTCCTGTGAGGGCAGAAGCCAGAAGAGGCCGATGGCTCCCCTCCACCCCCACCCCCACCCCCGGGGCTGGAGTTACAGGCCATTGTGAGCTGACTGTGTGTGGATGCTGGGAGCTGACCTCAGGTTTTCTAGAACACAGTGCTTTAAGCTCCTGAGCCATCTCTCTAGCTTCAACACACACACAGCTCACAACTGTGGACCGAGGCTACAGCTTAGCGGAAGAGTTCTCGCTTAGTAGGCATGAGGTCCTAGGTTCAGTCCCCAATACTGGGTGGGAAGTTTAAAATATGGAATTTGCTAGAAGTGTTTTACACATGCACGCATCCTGGCAGAGGCAAGCTTGAAGTCTGGCTAGTCAACAGAGTGAGAGCCAGTAGCTCATATAACAAGATTCTGCCTCTAAACTGAACAACCTTAAATCGGATACGGTAGTAATGATGGTCGTACAAGGCACATACGGAAAACCTCCTGAAGGGACCAGGGACCAGGCGGTAGCTCAGTGGGGCAGCTGAGCCAACAGGCTTGAGGCCCTGGGTTCAAATTCAAGATAAGGGGGAAATAGAACCACTTTAGAACTACTCATGGTCACACCCCGCTTTAATCCCAATGCACAGGAGGCAGAAGCAAATATCTGTGAGTTTGAGGACAGCCTGGTCTACATAGAAAGTCCCAGGATAGCCAGAGCTATATAGTCAGACTTTGTCTCAAAACAAAACAAGAATAAATCAACAAACAACAACAAAACCCAAACAAACCTAAAACTAAAACCAACCAGTCAACCAGCCAAACAAAAAAACTATCCAGTTTTTACTGGATATGGTGATACACATCTTAACTCCAGCACTTGGGACGCAGTGGCGGGAGGACCAGAAGTTCAATGCTAGTCCGGGCTACATGAGGTCATGTCTAAAAGAATACACACAAATACAATTAAATGAAAATAAAACCACCTAAGAAAGGAGTGGATTAGCCGGGCGGTGGTGGCACACGCCTTTATCCCAGCACTTGGGAGGCAGAGGCAGGAGGATTTCTGAGTTCGAGGCCAGCCTGGTCTACAAAGTGAGTTCAGGATAGCCAGGGCTACACAGAGAAACCCTGTCTCGAAAAAAACCAAAAGAAACCCCAAAAAAAACAAAGAAAGAAAGAAAGAAAGAAAGAAAAGAAAAGAAAAGAAAAGAAAAGAAAAGAAAAGAAAAGAAAAGAAAAGAAAAGAAAGGGAGCAGATTACTTGGTGTATGAACTACAGCTCAGAAAAGGGAAGGAGTCGGGCCTGGTGGTACACACCTGCAATCCCAAGCAATCCCAGGGAAGAAGATTGACCCAACTTTAAGGCCAGCTTAGGCTACAGAGGGAGGCCCTTAAAAAACAAAAATGAACAGGAGGAGGGGAAAGGGGGAAGGGGGAAGGTACTGAATATTTGATTTATAGTTCCCAAATCAAAATAATACAAGTGTCTAGTTAATAGAAAAGACTAAAAAGTTTTATGAAACAGTACCAATCCTCCCCTCCCCTCCCCTCTGCCCATCCATTGAATTAATTTTCCAAAATAACACTTCGGCCGGGTAGTGGTGGCACACGCCTTTAATCCCAGCACTCTGGGAGGCAGGGGCAGGCGAATTTCTGAGTTTGAGGCCAGCCTGGACTACAGAGTGAGTTCCAGGACAGCCAGGGCTACACAGAGAAACCCTGTCTAGAAAAACAAAAACAAAAACAAAAACAAAAACAAAACACACACACACACACACACACACACACACACACACACACACAAACCCCACAAAAAAACCAAAACCAAAACCAAAAAACAGAAATAACACTTCCATATTTCTTTTTCTGGGTTTTTAGGACAAGCTTTCTCTGTGTAATCCTGAATGGCCTGGAACTTGCTCTTTAGACCATGCTGGCCTCAAATTCCTCTGAGTTCTGTCTGTCTCTGCCTTCCGAATGCTGGGATTAAAAATGAGCACCGCCAGCAGCTGATTTTAGACTTTTTTTTTTTTTTTTTTTTTTTTTGTTTTGTTGTTGTTGTTGTTGGACGGAGTTTCTATGTGTAAATCTGTCTTGGAACTCAGTCTGTTGACCAGGCTGGCCTCGATCTCAGAGATCTGCCTGCCCCTGCCTCCCTAACGCTGAGATTAAAAACCTCTGTGCAACATGGGTGCTGGGAACCTGGGTTCACTGCAAGAGCAGTCAGTGCTCTAACTGCTGAGCCTCTTCCTCTCCTTCTCCTTCTTTTCTTCCTTCTCCTCCCTTCTCCCTCCTCCTCCTCCTCCTCCTCCTCCTCCTCCTCCTCCTCCTCCTCCTCTCTCTCTCTCTCTCTCTCTCTCTCTCTCTCTCTCTCTCTCTCTCCTTTCTTCTTTTCTTTTTCTGAAGCATGATCTTGTTGTGCCAAAACGTTCCTGAACCCCCCAAAAACCACCAAGGAGCAAAATCCGATGCATTAGGATGTCTTTATTCAAACTCAAGCTTGTGCTTAACTCACTGCCTCTGACCCACAGGATGTTTAGGTGGAGTAAAAGCCCCAACACTCATCAGGACAAGATTTATTGAAAATGGTAAGCAAGGAGGGTTTATAGCTTGGTAAGCATCTAATGGGGGCTGCTGTGGCCTTTAGCATAATTGACTGGTGCTGGGAGCCAAACCATAAACTTAACTTCTGCTTTCCTCCTGATGGGTGGTTGTTAGGCAGGGGAGGGCTTGTAACATGGGGTTGGGGGTAGGGGTGCAGATTTATTGGGGAAATACCCTAGAGACTGGTGCTAGACACTGGATTTGTTGGGGAGGGTAACCCGGAGACACAGATCTTGTTGGGGGGGATTGCCTGGAAACTGGAGCTAGGCTCAGGTTTTGTGACAGGGGTTGGGGGGGAGAGGTAACCTGGAAACTGAAGCTAGGCTCATGTTTTGTGGGGGGGGGGATGGGGGAGGTAATCTGGAAACTGGAGCTAGGCACCAGTCAGTTTGAGTTCAAACTTAGGTCAGGTCCTCTAAGATGGAGTCTGAATTTCTAAGATGGACCCAAAAATTTGGTCTCTCAGTCTCTATGCACGTAGCCCTGGCTAGCCTTGGAAACTCTATGTAGACCAGACTGGCCGCAAGCTTCAGAGAGATATGTCTGCGTCTGCCACACGAGTGGCAGTAGGTGCCACCACCCCTGGCCCTTCCACCTGAGTTTTTGAGACAGGTCTATTACTGAAGCTGGAGTGTGTTCTGCTGGCTAGGCAGGCTGGCCACTGAGAGCCCCGGGTCTGCCCGTCTCTGTGGCCCAGCCACTGGGTCACAGACTTATGGTCCGCTGCGCCTGGCTTTTCAGAGGGTGATGGATCTTTTCACGTTCTTATGTTTGTACAGCTAGCACCTTTTCCAGCCGCAGGAATGGTTTGAGGAGAGACTTACATGAAGAACTCCTCTTGCCAGGCTACTGGGCCGCACACACCCTCTCTCTCCTTTTCCCTTTCACTCCATCGCTTCCTTCCTCATTTTACTATTATCAGTGTTTTGGCTTAAATCGGTAAGCAGTGTTTAAATTATTAGGAATTTATGAATATTATTTTGAGCTGAGTTGTGTTTAGTGGGAACAATTATGTTATTTTCTAGTGTTTATTGGCAATTTGTGTCTAAACACATCCTTTGCCTATTTTCAAACTAATTTCTTTCTTTCTCTTTCTTTCTCTCTTCATCCTTCTCTTCTCCCTTTTCTTTTCATTTTTTTGTTTTTTTTTTTTTTTGCCTTGTTTTTTTTGTTTGTTTGAGACAGTTTCTCTTCCTCCTGAATGCTGGGAGTAAAGGTATGCACCACCACCATGTGGCTCAAATTAGTTTCTTTTTGAACTGTACAAGTTCTTTATCTCAGTTTTTTCCTTTCTTTTTTTTTTCAGATAGACGTTCTTTATTAGATATATAATTTGAAATGTTTTTCCTATTCAATAACTTTCTTTTCTTTTTAAGATTCCTATCTTAGATGACTCAACCCCTAGGAGCCTGGTTGCTCTTCCAGGGGACCTGGGTTCAGTTCCCAGTACTCACAGGACACCTTAGTCATTTGTAACTCCAGGCTCGGCTCCCTCTTCTGGCCTCTGCAGGCACTGCATTCACACGTACATAGACATAAATGCCGGCAAAACATACACATAAAATAACGGTAAAGAAAAACAACACGGGGCGGGGGTGGGGGGGGGAGAAAAAGAAAAACAACATGGGCTGGAGAGATGGCTCAGTGGTTAAGAGCACTGACTACTCTTCCAGAGGTCCTGAGTTCAAATCCCAGCAACCACATGGTGGCTCACAACCATGATGGAATCTGATGCCCTCTTCTGGTTTGTTTGAAGACAGTTACACTGTACTCATATACATAAAATAAAAATAAATTAGCCGGGCAGTGGTGGCGCACGCCTTTAATCCCAGCACTTGGGAGGCAGAGACAGGCGGATTTCTGAGTTCGAGGCCAGCCTGGTCTACAGAGTGAGTTCCAGGACAGCCAGGGCTACACAGAGAAACCCTGTCTCAAAAAAACCAAAAAAATAAAAAAATAAATAAATAAATAAAAATAAAAATAAATAAAAATAAATTATATATATATGGGGGAGAGAGAGAGAGAGAGAGAACCAACCAACACATCATTGAAACTTCAAATGAAAAAAAAACAAAACCAGAAAACAAAAAATTAGTCTTACTGTTTATCCTTAAGTTATACCCAATCAGATCCATAAAACATCAGCGTTAGTTTCTCTGGTGGCTTAAATGAGAATGGTCCCTATATGTTTTATGTCTTGGTCATCAGTTGGTGATGTGGCCTTGCTGGAGGAGGCATGCCACTGGGGGTGAGCTTTGGAGTTTGTGAATCCCTGTCATTCCTACTCAACTCTCTCACCCTCTCTGCCTCATGTTTGTGGTCCAGATGTAAGCTCTGGCCAGCCTTCGCTAGCCTGTTGCCAAATTAAATAAATTGAATGCTTTCTTTTACAAGTTGCCTTGGTCATGGTGTTTTCTCATAGCAATAGAAAACTAACCAAGACCGTTTCCAAGTGCCTACGCATGTCAGACACTTCATTAGGGCCTTGCCTGCAGACCGTTTACCCCAGGCTTACTTCTTCTAATCTAGTCGGGGCAGGTTGTATCTCCATCCTTGGTACGGCTCCATTCCAAGCATTTTGTTACAAGCCTCTGTTCCACGCCTTACATCTGTTGCCTGTCTCTCTCCTATTTCCAGAGCCCATCACACAGTGGACTGTTTAGACAGGGGAGATGGTAACGTTTTTGATTCCCTGCATAGCTGAATGATAACTTTACTATTTCCACTTTTTTTTTCTTTGAGACAGGGTTTCTCTGTTGTAGCCCTGGCTGTCCTGGAACTCACTCTGTAGACCAGGCTGGCCTCGAACTCAGAAATCTTCCTGCCTCTGCCTCCCAGAGTGCTGGGATTACAGGCGTGCGCCACCACAGCCCGGCTCCCCTCACCTTTATTAATATCTGAGATAATATAAAATTTTAGGTTAATAATCCTTTTGCTCAAGTTAAAAATATTTATGTGCTGGGCGGTGGTGGTGCACGCCTGTAATCCCAGCACTTGGGAGGCAGAGGCAGGCGGATTTCTGAGTTCGAGGCAAGCCTGGTCTACAGAGTGAGTTCCAGGACAGCCAGGACTATACAGAGAAACCCTGTCTGGAAAAACAAACAAACAAAAAATTATGTATATATACGTGTGTGTGTGTGTGTGTGTGTGTGTGTGTGTGTGATAGGTACATGTATGTGCAATGCCTGTGAAGGCCAAAAGAGAGCACAGATCTCCTGGAACTGGAGTTAGAAATGGTCGTGAGGCACCTCTTGTGAGGTGGGAACCAAACTCGGATCTCCTGGCAGAGCAGCCAGCTGGCTATCCTGCTGAGCCTCTGCGGCCCCTGCAGGCCCGTGAGGCGCCCCTGAACTATTCTCCTGCATCGCTGGTGCTGTTCTCCCTGCTGTTCCATGTTTACCCTCTTGTTGAAAGATTTTAAAACCTTCTGCTTTCCCCTTCTGTTCTGAGATTACACAGAAAGGTGTGCCTTTAATGAGATTCTTTTTCTTTCATTGCGGTAGCTAGAACCCATTTAGTTCAAGCTCATTTAGTTCTGGAAAGTTTTGTTGCCTCTATTTTATAATTAAATCTCCGCCCACACATTTCCTTGTCCTACACATCCCGGTTTCCCCCTTTCATATTCTTTATCACTTAGACGTTGAACTACTTGGCATGACTTTTTAATTTCCTTAATTCGTGCCTCTGTCTCTCTGGTTCTTGGCATTTCTTCCCTGATTTGTTTTCAGCATATAACCACAATTTATTTCTCTTGGAACCGTCTCTGTGGAAATTCCCCAAAGCCTCTGCCGAAGAGGAGCTCACTGGGAGGTCTGCGCTGCTCCTGCTGCTGCTTGGAGCTATCGTCAGTGCCAGACCACTGGGAAATTCTTGCCATGATGATTTTAGGAAGAAGAGATGCTAACGCTCTCAGAAGTGAATAAAACAAGGATTTCAGGCAAAGTATTAAAAATGCAGTTTGAGGTTGTGAATTCAAATATTTAAAAGGACAAAAGAGAGCCTCAACAGGCACCTAGTTTGCAAATAATTTCAATTGCGGAGCACATGGGTGCTGGTACCTTAAAAACTCCCTTAGTTACCAATATAGGGACTCGAGCTTTATGTAGGGTCTTTCTGTTAGGTTTTGAACTTTGGTGAGACCGCCATGCTGTTTCCTACGCTGCACTGGTGCCCCAGGAGGCCACCGTGCTCAGATGCAACGCAATACTTAGTGCCTCCCTGGGTATCAGCTTTTACTTGTTTTGTCTTTAGTCCATCTTTAATTTCTCATCAGCTCATGAACACACTTTTAAAATGTCCGTTCAGTGTCATCCCAGCACTTGGCGGGGGTGGGGTGGGGTGGTGGGCTGAGGTGGGAATACTGCTTGATCCATTGCAGAAAACCAAACCAAGTCATACCATTAATAGGACAGTTACATCTTGACAGTCAGAGACTCTTTGATCCATTGCAGAAAACCAAACCAAACCATGAGGCAAAATGACCTAAAAGCTGACAGCAGCGGTGCTCACATTCAGTCTCAGCCCTCAGGCGGCAGAGGCAGGAGGATCTCTGAGTGTGAAGCCAGCCTGGTCTACAGAGCGAGTTCCAGAACACCCAGGGCTACATGGAGGAACTGTGTCTTGACATCCAAAACCAAAACCAAAATCACCAATTGTAAAACACAACAGAATAATAATAATAATAATAATAATAATAAAAAGTGTGTGTGTGGGGGGGATCTAAAGTAACAAGTTTAGAAAAGAAAAATCAATGCCATTTAGATAGGTACCTGGTGACAAGACTGGACACAGGGTTGACTCTACGATCATTCCCCCCCCTTTCCTTTCTGTCTTTTGCCATTTGGCAGAACTTTTGCTGTAGCTCTTAGGCACTACCCACACTGTCACACCTGCTCATGAACATCCAAATGTCAAAACTTGCAGAGTGAATGCCAGGCCCTTGAAAGGAAGTTGCAGAGGGAGAAAAGGCGTATCTTTTGTCTAGTAACGAAATGCTGCATCACCGAAAACTTAATGACTTGCTCATAGGACTACAACATGTGAACCTGTGAGTAAAAACCATGACTCCCTGAGAGAGTCTCTGGGGGGTGGGGATGGGGCTCAGCTGGCACGAGTGAATGCCTAGCATGCGAAAGGAACGGAGGACGCTAACCAGCACTGCAGAAACTGCATGGCGGTATACGTCTGCAGTCCCAGCGTCCAGGGAGCAGAAATAGGAGGGTCAGAATTGCAAGGTCACTATAGACTACATTTCATTATTTGAAGCCAACCTGGACCACACAAGCCTCTGTTTCTGGTGGAAAAAGTCTCTGAATGTCAAGTTGTAACTGTCCTATTAATGTTAGCATTTTTCCCTTTCTCTTTGCATGAATGGCCAAGAATGAGTTATAAAAATTTATACTGCAGACAAACCTAAGCATCCAATAAATGTGAAGTAAAAATTCTAAGGCTAAGAAAATGCAATCATAGTTATAGACTCTTTGAAAGATGTGAGGTATAAAATAATGTTGAGTTTTACAATTGATGTCTAGGAAAGGGATACTATTGGAAGAAAGAAGAAAAGTCTGAGCATTGAGAAGGAAAAATCGATTCTACTTAGTTTTTTGGAGGAGGAGGAGTAAAGACGAAAAGGCCGGAGAGAGATAGCTCAGTGGTGGAGAGAGCATATTGCTTTTGCTGAGGGTTTGGTTCCTAGCACTCACATGCACTCAAAACCATCTATAATTGAAGTTCCAGGGAATACGCCCTCTTCTGGCCTCCAAGGGCACCAGGCATGCGTAGATGCTAGCAAAATCTTGTACCATAAAATAAAAATAAATGAAAAAAATATAAAAAGAAAAAAACAAGAGAGAAATCTCAAAAAACAAAACAAAGCAAAAACAGAAAATAGGGAAGTCTAGTTTAGTTCAGATTTCTGGACTGAGTTAACTAAGTCGCTGGTAACCTAGAAAGAACAGGTTTAGGGAACAAGTTCGACATAGGGCGGTTGTATTGGAAGAGAAATACGAAGCCTTTGTGGGTTTTACGGTCCCAGGCAGGCATGGGGACGGGGTGGTCCTGGGGCCGAGGGATTCATGAATATGCATTCACTGCTGAACCTCCGCGGCCAGTTGGATTCCAGCGTCTAGGTCACCTGGGTTTCCTTCCCCAGGTGCTGTGGGCGGGAGCGGTAAGAGTGACAGCAGCCTCCAGCTCAGCGATTGGTTGGTAGGCACCATAAAAAAGGTCTAACTCAGCTGCGGAGACAGGCCTCGGAGTCTGAGCTGGACATTAAGCAAACCACTTTTGTATTGGTCAGTGAAGAACTAGAAATAAGAGGACAACGGCAATCGTTGTAGTCGTGGGGGCGGGACTGGCAGGACAAGCCTCACGTGGATTGGATCTGGAGGTTTTGACATCACCCGAAAGGCGTGGTCATGTCTAATAAAGCCGAGAGCCGTCGCTGCACCCGCAGTAAGTTCCACCGCAGTTAGAGTTCCGGGTGGTTCGCGTGAGGCGGAGCTCGACAGTTCCGTCTGCTTCAGCCGCAGCGTCTCCCTGCCTGTCTCGTTGCATTCTCCAGAGAGGGGACGGACCTCCACTTCCTCTTTCAGAAAAATGTGAGTTGACTCTGGTCTTGGGTCCTCGACACCTCTTTACCGACTCTCCCCCGCAGTGTCCGACTCTGCGGGATGGAAAATGGCGCATTGCAGCAGCTGCGGCGACGCCGGGAACCACCAGCTCGCGCCGCCCCCAGACCGGGCCACCCCGGAATGCGGGCAGCGCCCCATCCCGCACCGGCTGCAGCTGGCACTCCACGGCAGGGCGAGGGCGCGGGGGTCCCACGTTCACTGCACCCTTCCCTCTTGCCTTTGAATCGTGGAACCCCCCAGGGGGAAAATGGGGGAGGTATAGATTCAGACAGGGAACTCGGAGACCCTTTCTTGTTTGACAGACTCTTAAAGCCTCTGGGAAGACCTCTAGGTGCACCTGTCCATTCTTGACTGGGGTTGCCCGCCCGCAGTCTCTGGATTTGTGCATGCCCCTCACCCAAAATGTGATGTACCTGCCTCATGGCTGTGAGCAAAGCTGCAGAAACTTACTTGCTAGTTCGGTGGCGCCTTGTGAGCAGCTCAGAAAGTCTCAGGGGACAGTGGTATGAGATCCTAATGCAGCGGTTTATGCTAAGGTGATTTCCAGTGATCAAGTCCTAGCCAAATATTGGAGGAGAAATTGGGAGAACAGTGAATTCTTCATTTTATCCAAAACACATAGTTTAGTCTTTAGCTGTTTTCGGCATCATCCCCTTCTGAAGATCTGTGGCTGGGTAAATTAAGAACTTCCCTTTAGGATCATATACACGCAAAGAAGGATTTTCTTTCTTTTCATTTATTATCTGGATCTCTTGCCTGATGCTAGACATATTTGTGTTTGTTCCCTCTCCGTCTTCCTTTCTCTCTCTCTCTCTCTCTCTCTCTCTCCCTCCCTTTTCCCCCTCCCTCCTTCTCCCTTTCTCCTCTCTCTCTCTCTCTCTCTCTCTCTCTCTTTTGTTTGGCTTTTCTATATAGGGTTTCTCTGTGTAGCCCTGGCTGTCTCAGAATTCCCTCTATAGACAAGGCCTGAACGCAGAGATCCACCTGCCCCTGCTTTCCAGGTGCTGGGATTAAAGGCCTGCACTACACTACCACACTTGTGTTGCTTCTATTGACAAAAGGGGAGCAGGGTTTTGTATTACATAAGGACTATAACTCCCAGGCTGGGTTAGGGTGGAGTGTTACTACCTCCCAACAAACAGTAAGTAAAGTGAGTCCTCTAAAGCTTTACAGTTATTTTATCCTTTCCCTTCTATGGTTTTAACATACCGTGCGGTTTTTACAAGCCCAGAGATCTAGATGTTTAGGGAAGGGGAGGGGTCCCTCTTAGCTCGTTTCGTGTGTGATGTTTGGAAGGAGGTTGAGAAAGCTGGTGGCTAGCAGGGAGTCACGAGGTCTCTGACCTTAATCTTGTCATTGGTGCCACCATCCTGGACTCCTTCCAACACTAGCTGCTACCAACTCATTGAAGTCCCTGCGTCTGGTCTAGAACTAGATTGCTTAGCTAGCTCAGTAGCAGTGCAGATCCTGTGACTCCCGTGGCTTTGAATCTCTATGTCTAGGAAGGAAATGGGGAAGCAGCTGTTTAAGTGGAAGAATCTGGTGGCATCTGCCAATAGAGTCTTTCTGAGGGCCTGCTACATCTCGTCTAGAACATTCACTTAGTTATGGAGAAGGAGGGTCTACATCTTGATTCTGTTGTAATTAACCAAGGAGTTTACTTTTTCAGCAGCTTTCTGGTGGCTTAACCTTTACTCTACTTATTCTTGGACTTTTCTAGCAAAGATTTTTTTTTTTTTTTTTTAGCATTTAAGAAATTTGTATTCTCCATCAAATTTAAATTTCTCTTTTTGCCTTGCTGGTGTGACCCTCACCATGGCAGGAAAAGAATCTTGTGTAGGTTTAATTCTGGGAACTCATTAGCTGGCGAGTGTCAGTGAGAAGTTTATCTTCAAGGCCTCACAGATGCTTTAACCCCAGCAGATGGGAGGCAGAGGCAGATGGATCTGCATTTCAGGCTAGCCAGGTCTACATAGAGAGTTCCAGGACACCCAGCGCTTCCTGAGACCACATCTCAAAGCAAAACAAAACAAACAAACAAAAAAAAAAAAAACCAACCAGCCAAATCACAAATCAAACCAAACCAAACCTTGGATTAGTCCTTACTAAGGCCGTGGGAGCCCTTTGCGCTCAGCAGTGCTGGGGAGAGGCTTGGCCTCACGTCACAGTAGTGGAGTTCAGGCTTCCTTTTCTGATGTGGGGAGTAGGAGACTCTCCTGAGACATCGTCCAGTCTGAGGAAGAATAGACAAAATGTCAGTGCTGCGTGTACGCTGAGGGCTGTTTCTAGAACTTTCATTTCTGGCCTGTGCATTTCGGAACAACTGGTATAATTGTTTTAGGCCTGAGATTCATTTTAAATGAAACTCCTGTCTTTTCTGTCAAGAACAACACAACCAGCTCCGATTCACAGCACCTATGCAGACTTTGCTTTTGGTGGTTCTCCAGACTGCTTTTGCAGCTGCTGTAATGTACCAATCACAGTGTGAAGCCTAACCCTGAGCCAGACCCCGCCCCCAGGCAGGACCATCAGCTTGCCCCTTTCATATTCAAGCTTCAGACTCAAGTGTCCCTACAGTTTAGTGTTTTCTACAAATTCCTCTTCACCTGAATTGGGCTGTCCCATTTTATTTCATGGAAAGAGTTTCTAATGGCCAGGCAAATTCCATTTAGGTCAAGGCTAGCATATCTGTCCCTATGGCCACCGTGCCAGAGGATGTCTTTGAGTTTGCTTCTCTGTCCCTGGGATGGCCGAGGAGCCTCTGTGTTCGTTTAGCCTTTGCTTTGGTGGTGTGGGGTGAGGACACACAGGACGCTTTTCTTCTCTCAGTTACGTTGTGCACTGTTTGCTTCTCTCCACAGGTCTGCTCCAGCTCAGCCACCTGCTGAAGGGACAGAAGGGGCTGCCCCAGGTGGGGGTCCTCCTGGTCCTCCTCCCAATACGACCAGTAACAGACGATTACAGCAAACCCAGGCCCAAGTGGAGGAGGTAGGAAACGCCCGGCATACTCCATGAGAGTGACTAAGTCAGGGCTCTGCCTTCCTCTTTCTTATAGGGAAAGGCTGGGGGGGGGGGCAAAGCAGCTGGTGGAGGCAGAGGCCTTGGCTTGTGATCTCCCGGGCATTATTCATTCTCTCTGTCTCTAGGAGGGAGATCTCAGCATCTCTCTCTCTGCAATCTCCTCAGGTGGTAGACATCATGCGTGTGAATGTGGACAAGGTCCTGGAGAGGGACCAGAAGTTGTCAGAGCTGGATGACCGAGCTGACGCCTTGCAGGCTGGGGCATCAGTATTTGAGAGCAGTGCTGCCAAGCTGAAGCGGAAGTACTGGTGGAAGAACTGCAAGGTGGGGCCCCGCCCTCGCTTCCTTCCTTCCTTCCTTCCTTCCTTCCTTCCTTCCTTCCTTCCTTTCTTTCTTCCTTTCTTTCTTTCTTTCTTTCTTTCTTGTTTTCTTTTTTGAGACAGGGTTTTTCCGTGTAGCCCTGGCTGTCCTGGAACTCACTCTGTAGACCGGGCTGACCTCCAACTCAGAAATCCGCCTGCCTCTGCCTCCCAAGTGCTGGGTTTAAAGGCGTGCGCCACCACTGCCCTGCAACTTCTCATTTTCTTCCCTCTGAAATCTGGAAGCCTCTTTGATGTGCATTACTTGTTCTGGCCACCAGGGTAGGCTAGAGTGTTCAGAACCACTGAGAAAGCTCTTTGTAGAGGAACTCAGAATTTAGACTAGCCAAGTGGCTTTTTCCCCTTAGTGCCTTCTGCAGAAATTCTCACCTGGCTCTTTCCTCAGACCCCCAGTAGTCATACACTGGTTCTGTATATGTATTTCAACATCCACAACTTCTGTAGTCCCAGCAGATACTTCATAAAGTTTGCCTATCCATTGGAATTCCAAGAAGAAAAAAAAAAAAAAAAAAAACAGGCAGCAGGAAGGAAACAGCATGACCTCTGTTCTTGAGGTCATGATCCTACAGAGCGCAGAGGCCTGTGGGTGGTCCCTCCTTCCTGAGTGCAAAGGACTCATGCTCTGTCCCTGTCTCCTCAGATGATGATCATGCTGGGAGCTATCTGTGCCATCATCGTGGTAGTGATTTTCAGTAAGTATTGCTGAGGTCGCTGATAGGGTGAAGAGGTGGGAAGGCCCTGGAGTCTTCCCTCAGCCTGCCTGCCTGCCTGTCTGCTGCCTGCTTCCTCCCTCCCTCCCTCCCTCCCTCCCTCCCTCCTTCCCTCCCTCCCTCCTTCCCTCCCTCCCTCCTGCCTGCCTGTCTGTCTGCCTGTCTGCCTGCTGCCTGCCTGCCTGCCTGTCTGTCTACCTGCCTGCTGCCTGCCTGCCTGCCTGCTGCCTTCCTGCCTGTCTGCCTGCCTGCCTGTCTGCTGCCTTCCTGCCTGCCTGCTGCCTGCCTGCCTGCCTGCCTGTCTGCTGCCTTCCTGCCTGCCTGCCTGCCTGCTGCCTGCCTGCTGCCTTCCTGCCTGTCTGCCTTCCTGCCTGCCTGCTGCCTGCCTGCCTGCCTGCTGCCTTCCTGCCTGCTGCCTGCCTGCCTGCCTGCCTGCTGCCTTCCTGCCTGCCTGCCTGCCTGCTGCCTTCCTGCCTGTCTGCCTGCCTGCTGCCTGCCTGCCTGCCTGCCTGCTGCCTGCCTGCCTGCTGCCTGCTGCCTGCCTGCCTGCCTGCTGCCTTCCTGCCTGTCTGCCTGCCTGCCGCCTGCCTGCCTGCCTGGGCATGGGGCTGCTCTGCAGAGGTATGGAGATGGCTGCTGGGGGACCGTCGCCTGGTTTGGGAGGAAGGGCCAAAACAAGGACGTTCCTTGATGGACAAGCTTCCCCCGGCAAAGAGTTGTGGGGAGATCGCCCTTTCTGCTGAGGATGTGGGGTTGTGCTGTTTGTCACTAGCGTGGGTCCAAGGGAGACCTTGGGGCTGGGGTGCCTGTTACTGAGAGACCTGAATGTCTAGCGATGTGCTGTAACTCGCCCTCTTGTTCTCTCCTGTCTCTTTTCTCCTTCTCCGTCTGGGACTTCCTGGTTCCTGTGTCCAGTCTACTTTTTTACTTGAGAGTGTGCCGTCCCCTCCCTGTTCTCCATTGCCATCCAAGCTCATGTCCTCTCCCCTCTGTTCGCTCTCTCAACCAGCGCCTCCATCTTCCGTTCTCCATCCTGGCCCAGGCTTCTCCTCGCTCCTTCCCTTTTTTGTTGCATTCATTTGCACTCGTCCTCAAAACTAGAAATGCTGCTCATGGCGCAGTCTTGGGGTCACTACTGGGGAACAGCTGGCCCCTCCTCCTTGCCCCTGTATCGTGTGCCTGGAGCTTAAGCAAGGGAAGGAGGGGGTCGGGGGTGGCAGAGGGGAAGCGTCTGAGCAGTTAGCATGGCTGAGGGGAGAAGGGTGTGTGTGTCCATGGCGTCTCAGAGAGGCTGGCCTCTGACAGGAGGGGAGCAAGAATAGTCGGGAAGTGGCTGCTTGCTGCCAGTGTGTACGTATCCGTACACGTAGGATATGTATATGTGTGTTAGCTGCTTGCTGCCAGTGTGTACGTATCCGTACATGTAGGATATGTATATGTGTGTTAGCTGCTTGCTGCCAGTGTGTATGTATCCGTACACGTAGGATATGTATATGTGTGTTAGCTGCTTGCTGCCAGTGTGTACCTATCTGTACACGTAGGATATGTATATGTGTGTTAGCTGGGAGCTACTGCCTGCTGTCCTCATTTGGAACCTTCCTCCCAGACCAGGCCTGTCTTGGGTCCCAGAGGTCTGTTTCAAGACCAACTTCAAATTCCTTTTAGAAAAAGTCAACCTTGTATTTTGTAGCTACTGTCTATCTGTCAGTATGGGATTTTCTGTGTCTTTGGGGAACTTTACAGCGTTTTGCTTTGTTCTCCGTAGGCCTAGGAAAGACGTACTTTCTGGTTTTAAAAACCCCAGGGCACTCTTCCCTTCTCCAGAAGCTGGCCCGCATGCTTCTCCTCATGTCATTGAGGCATTTGATGCTGTTCATGAAGGCACCAAATAATTTTAGGGAATCAGGAGCTTTGAAAATAACAGGCTTTCAGGACCGTGTTTCTGGCCGTCTCACTGAGAGTCCTGTCCCTCCCTTGGTGTGGTTACGAGAAATGCGAGTCACATGGTAAGACTCCCAGGCTCCCACAGAACGCTTTCCTCCACACTGCCCTGTGTGTAAGACGATGAGGCTAGAGAGTTAGAGAAGTCCACAGACCCCACGGCTCAGTTCTGGACAGGAGGGTCCAGGCCGCGTCGGCGTACCGCGCTGCTGTGCTGTGTGCGGCATGGGCCTCGCATCCGCAGCTGCTTGCCACTCTCCCGTTACGTCTCTGCAGCCGCTGTGCCCGTCCTTTCTGCATCGCCTCCTGTCTTTCACTCCCTTTGCATGCTCTGTGTGTGTGTTGGAACTGAGGCTAGAGCTGCTCAGTCTGTCTCGGGAACTTCTGCCGGGCCTCACGATAGGGTGCTGCATGGGATGCAGGCAGGTGCTGGGAGGAGCAGGGGTCCTCTGGCCCACAAGCAGGAAGAGGCGGGGCCACGCTAGGCTGGGTGCCCACTGACCATGCACGCAGCAGCATTGCATTCTGCAGAACATCCTCCCTTTCCCTTTGCCCATTTCCCACGATCCCTTCGTGCTGCCGAAGGGCAGGACTGAAGAGCTGGAGGAGAGCAGTCAATGCACCCTTCCCGCGTCCCCCGAAGGTCTCCACTGTCCTCTGGGCTTCCCTTTGCCTAGTGCAGGGGCTCACCGCTGGAGAAGAACCGACGCTGTCCTCGCTCTGTCCCAGCCTGGAGCGTGGTTACCGTTGGCCCACCCAGCCCCAGCACAGGAATTATTTCCTGCGTTTCTGTCTCTCCAAGGCTTAGGTGTAGTTGGCTTGGTTCTTCTGGGGTGTCTGTCAGTCCTTCTACTTCCTATCTCAGCGCACCCGAGCCCCGTCTGTGTCGCTGCAGTCTTCTTCCCCTCCCACCCATGTGCATGAGCAACTGTGCAGCTAGCCCTGGGGCTCTGCAGCCGACCGAGGCCAAGCTTCCCCCATCTCTGTTTGCCGTGAGAGGCTGAGGGCTTTCCATCGTGTCTGTCAGTACCTGTCTCTCCTAACCAGTCTCAGTTTATGTATAGTAGGAAGAGTTGTGCTTCCACCAAAGGCATGTGACATATGTACCAACCTCATGTATTCTCAACAAAGGCGAAAATACAAATTCCTACCACAGCATTGACTGCATTGTTGTTTGAGCTGCGCTGGGGCGGGGAGAAGGAGGCGTTGTCCGATGCTGGCTCCAGGCCGGGGGCTGGTATGTGTGCTCTTGGTCTTCCTGGAGATTAAAGTCTCCGTGTGTCGGCAGCGGAAGTGGTCTGCGCCTCAGCCTTCAGACCTGAAGCAGCCAGCCCTGCAGGTGCTGGGGAGAAGTGCTGACAGGAAGCTGAGTGGGCACCACAGGCTGGCCGAGCGCCGCAGGCCTCAGCCCCTCGCAGTCCTTTCACCAGCTTGTCACTCTCCGTCTTCCGGGTTGGACCTGGAGGAGGCTTCCAGCCCGCACCTCCCCGACCCTCACAGTCTGCTCCCCTCTCACTTTCAGTCCTTTTTTCTTTTTTCTTTTTTCTTTTTTTGTTTTGTTTTAAGACAGGGTTTCTCCGTGTAGCCCTGACAGTCCTGGAACTCACTCTGTAGACCAGGCTGGCCTCGAAATCCGCCTGCCTCTACCTCCAAAGTGCTGGAATTAAAGGCGTGCGCCACCACTGCCTGGCTCTTTTTTTTTTTTTTTTTTTTTTTTTTTTTTTTTTTTTTAAGATTTATTTATTTATTATATGTAAGTACACGGTAGTTGTCTTCAGACACTCCAGGAGAGGGCATCAGATCTCATTACGAATGGTTGTGAGCCACCATGTGGTTGCTGAGATTTGAACTCAGGACCTTCGGAAGAGCAGTCAGTGCTCTTACCAGCTGAGCCATCTCTCCAGCCCTTCTTTGGTTTTTCAAGACAGGGTTTCCAGTGTGTACCATTGTGCTTGCCTTGAAAGTGGATTCTTCATACTAATTCTTCTGAAATAGCAAGTTCACTTTAAGATCTATTTCTATTTATTGTATGAGCGTGTTTGCATGTATGTATTTATACCACATGTGTGCCTGGAGTCCAGTTCCCCTAGGACTGGAGTTACAGGTGATTGTGAGCCACTTTGTAGGCCCTAGGAAGCAAATCCAGATCCCCTGCAAGAACAGCCAGCGCTCCAACACTGGGCCACCTGGCCAGCCCTCCCCACCCCCTCTTTAAGACATTGTTCTGTTCCTAATAATGTCTGCAAAAACTAGCATCTAGCCGGGCAGTGGTGGCGCACGCCTGTAATCCCAGCACTTGGGAGGCAAAGGCAGGCGGATTTCTGAGTTCGAGGCCAGCCTGGTCTACAGAGTGAGTTCCAGGACAGCCAGGGCTACACAGAGAAACCCTGTCTCAAAAAACAAAACAAAACAAAACAAAACAAAACAAAACCTAGCATCTAAACCCAGAAAAACTTTTTTTTTTTTGAGACATGCTTTTTCTTTATTGCTCTGCTGCCTTGGAATGTACTCTATAGACCAGGTTGTCATCACACTCAGAGTGATCCTCCTGCTTCTGCCTCCCAAGTACTGGGATTAAAGCATGCACCATCATTCTCAACTTAATTTTTTTTTTTCCTTTTTCAAGACAGGGTTTCTCTGTGTAGCCCTGGCTGTCCTAGAACTCACTCTGTAGACCAGGTTGTCCTTGAACTCAGAAATCTACCTGCCTGTGCCTCCCAAGTGCTGGGATTAACTGTGTGCACCACCACTGCCCGGCTCAACTTAATTTTTAAAATCTTTATTTAGGGCTGGAGAGTTGGCTCAGCAGTTAAGAGCACTTGTTAGTCTTGTAGAGGACCTGGGTCCAATTTATAGCACCTGTGTGGAGGATCACAACAGTCTCAGGGGATCCGACACTCTCCTGGTACCAGGTACACAGGTGGTGTACATATACACTTGTACACAAAACACTCAGCACATATAAAATGGTAAGATAAGTAAATCTAAAGTGAACTTTCAGAGGACCCAGGCCCAGTCTGCAGCAGCCACGTGGCCACTAACAGCTGTGCTTAGCTGCGGCTCTGGGGAGCCAGTGCCTCGTCTGACCTCTGCAGGCGTCTGCATGCATGCGGTACACACACACACATACACGCACATACACTTGCATACACAAGTATCTTTAAAGATGTATTTGTTTTTATTTTATGTGTATACCTGTTTTTCTAGCATGCATGAGTGTGTACTACGTGCATGCCTGATGCCCAAGGAGGCCAGCAGGGAGTGTTAGGAGTCCTGGAATTTGTTACAGACGGTTGTGGGCTGCCATGTGCTTCTGGGAACCACATCCAGGCTGTGTGGAAAAGCTCCCAGTGTTGTAAGCACTGGTCACTCTCTCCAGCCCCCATTTTACCTTCTGATGACAGACCTCCTAATCCACAGTCTTTCTGGGCTCCAATGCATCCGATGCATCTGTACTGCATCTCAGAGCAGTGAGCACAGGGAAACGCCGCAGCCCAGGGAGTGTTGTCTGAGTCTCCCCAAACTCCTGGCAACTGTCAGAAGGATCAGAACCCTGCTATCTGAGGATATAACAGTGCAGACGTAGCCCTAGCAGGCCTCGGGGCTCCTGCCTAGGGGCTCCTGCTTCGTACCTCCAAACTACAAGTTGGAGCAGCTAGGAACCTTTGGAGCCAAAGGGAGAAAGAGAAGAAAGTGCTTTGTGGACACAGCAGACTTTTATTTTGACATTAGCACTCCTGAGTGGTGATGGTCTCTCCCCTCCCCCTCACTTGCCCCTTCTTTGATCCTTTGATCCTTTTTCTTTTCTTTTCCTTTTCTTTCTTTCTTTCTTTCCTTCTTTCTTTCTTTCTTTCTTTCTTTCTTTCTTTCTTTTTTTTTTCTCAAGACAGGGTTTCTCTGTGTAGCCCTGGCTGTCCTGGAGCTCACTCTGTAGACCAGGCTGGCCTCGAACTCAGAAATCCGCCTACCTCTGCCTCCCAAGTGCTGGCATTACAGGCGTGTGCCACCACTCCCGGCGGTCCTTTTTCTAAGAGAATGTTTATATTTGATTTTTTTTTTTTTTTTAGTTTATTCACTTTACATTCCAGTATCCGCTCCTGCTCTCCTAGTACCTCCTCATGAAGAACCCACACCCCACCCGTTCCTCTTTCCCCTTCTCCTTTGAGAAGGGAGAGCCCTTTCTAGGTAACCCTTCCCCGTGTCCCCGCACCCCACCCTGATTTCTTAACACCTTACATAGATGGCGTTAGCCTCCGCTCTGATAATTCTGCCCTCCTTGTGTCTGTCCCTTTTCACCAGTCCAGGGTTCTCTTCTCAATAGTACCGGAAGCAGAGACTTGTACAGACCAGGGCCAGTACCTCACTCCCAGTGTGCCTCCGCCTTCAGGCCCGTCTCAGCCCCACACTTCAACCCAGGGTCCTTTAGGTAGCCAGAACATGAGTCTTAACGTTGTAGGAGGCAGGCTCGCGGCTAGCGGCTACCCAGAGTGCCTCATAGTCTTGGTGGACCGTGACGAAGAAGCTGAGAGGAAACGGGACAAGATTGTTTTCAGTTGGGATAGTTCCCAAAGCAGATGCTGTGGACTCCACCCCTGGGGGTGGGCAGGTACCTGGGAGCACAGACTCACCTTGCCGTCTGTGAAGTCCCAGGAACAAGAGCGCAGAAAGGAAGAGAATGCTGGCAAAGATGACTCCCAAGGCTCCTCTCTGCTCTGAGGGTGAGAATGAGCACAAGACCACTCGCTGAGCCCTCACCCCCACAGCACCTCTGCCCTTAGGAGGGGAGCCCTGTCCTGGGTGCTGGGAATCCCCGCAGAAGGACGTGGCCCTGTGCACGCAGCAGCACCTGCACATGTTCAAGACTGTCACATTTCTGTGTCGCTGTCCTGCCTCTTACTGCATCAGGGCTCTGTTCTGAGATGGGGGTCTCATGATGTCCAAGCTGGCTTTGAACTTAAGAGTCCTGCCGCAGCCTTCTGGTGCTGTGATTATAGGCACACCCCACTCTACCCCATTCTACCCCAGGACATTTGAAGGCGTTTTGCAGAAGAGAATGAGGTTATCCCAGAGACTATCAGCAAAGAGCTGGAGAATGAGGTGAGCCAAAGCGAAAGGCAGGCTTCGGGGAAGCTCAGTCTGGGGAGCGACCAAACGTGTCTGGAGCGCTTGGATGTGTCACCGTGAGGTGCACATCCTCTCCTGCCTACAACGGCAACATTCTGTGGCCTCTGGGATGCAGTGTGTGTAAATACAGGGTGTGAACACTTAAGGGCACTCAGCTTGCCTTTGGTTCCAGTTTCTCCTTTACTGTACGTTGGTAGAGAACCTTGGGCAAACTGCCGTGTCTGCAAATACCAGCTTACTCCTCTGTAAGATGACTTCTGGACGTAGTGACAGTGTCTGTGGGACACCTCCATTTGGGAGGCTGGGTCGGAGGACTTGCCTCCTCAGTAAGACCCATTTCCAAAACTAGACTGGAGGTGTCACGTGTGAGATCACCCCTGGGAGTTGAGCATTTTGGGGGTGGAGAGCTGGCTACGTAGTCAAGAGCTCTTGTTGCTCTCACAAAGGACCTCGGTTCCATTCTTCCGCACCCCCATGGTGGCTGACAAGCATCTGCACTTCCCGTCCCAGGGGAGCTGATGCCCCCTTCAGGCCTCCACGGGCACTGCATGCACATGGTGCCCTTACAGCAGGCACACCACTCAAACACATAAGGTGTTAAAATCAGTGTAGAAGTTGAGTTTACAATGCTTGGGCACGTTGGTGTGCAGATGTAATTATCCTCAAGTATCATTGCCTCTCGCCCCTTTCTCACACGCCCTCAGCTACAGCCACGTCCCCAGGGTCTCTGTAGGCTCCTGTGCCCTTTGATTTCCTCATGGTCTGTGCTTTCAGTCTTAAGGACTCCCTTCCTGCTGAGCTTGAGCTGGGTCCTCTTCCCTGCCTGCCTCAGCTTGTCTCTCCAGCTCCTGGTGGGAAGGAACAGCACTCCTTTAGCCCTGGTGCCCAGCCCAAGCTTACTCATCTCACCGGGAGGCTGGGGATGCATTGTGGTAGAGGCTGCCACCCTGGGAAAGATAAAGTCAGGAGTGTGCAGAGGGGGAACTGCGGAAGGGCGTGAGCATCAGCACAGAGCCAAAGGTGGCCTGTAAGCAGGGGGGTCCCGGCCTGGATCCAGGGCAAGAGAACGGACACTCCAGTACCTGCGTTTGGCAAAACCCTCATGCTGACTGTCAGGGGCTCCTCCAGGGAGACGTGGGCAACTTGGCAGATGTAAGTGGCGCCTGCGGGGCCTGGCTCGGCCGTCACCGTGGAAGAAATGCTGTAGGTTCCCATCATGCTCTGCCTGAGGCTGGAGAAGGAAGCACCAGAGACTTGGGCTGGAATGCCACCCAGTTCCTCTCGAATCCACGTCACGACCACATCCAGAGGATAGTAGCCGGCAATGCTGCAGACCAGGGAAGGCAGCGGGGCCTTGTTTGCCAAGTTCAGTTGTACTTTGGGGGGAGCTGGGGAAAGAACGAGGAGGAAGACTTTAGAGGTACCCGAGAGGGGTGTCCTAGAGCCTGCAGAGGGGCCCGGAGCCTCTTAAGAGTGGAGGTACATGGTGGAGACTGGAACTTCTCAGTGTTCAAGATGTTGGGGTGAGGGCTCTTCCTGGACACAGATCTTAAAAGCAACCATTCGCTGGAGCCTGCCAGCATGCCTCCCCCACTCAGTAGAGCTGGGAACTCAACCTAGGGCCTGTCAAGTACCAGCAAGGCTGTGCCACTGAGCCACGCCCCTTGCCCTTCGGTTCTCTCTCTATCACCTCTGCAGGCCGGGGATTGCTCATCGGGTTGAGAACTGCTCTTTGACGGCTGTCCCCCCAGGAAGTGCTGGGGACACAACATGGAGCTCCTTGTGGCCACAGAGCACCCAGGAATGAAGCATGTAGGACTGCCTTTACAAAGGGAAGATGTTCAAAAAGACTTGTTCTTCCATCCACAAAGCCGGGAACCGGAAGTGAGCGATGGCCTGGTGATCTGCATTACCCGTGGGCCAGGCCATACCCAGCTCCTCCCACCAGGGCCAGGCCATACCCAGCTCCTCCCACCAGGGCCAGGCCATACCCAGCTCCTCCCACCAGGGCCAGGCCATACCCAGCTCCTCCCACCAGGACTGGAGGTGGCTGGTCATCTAAAGGACCCTTACGTCATCTGTATATCCAGGGGGCTCCCCCAAGCTCCCATAGCCAGGACTAGAAGTAGTGATCAGCCAAGATGACCTACACTGTCTGTATGACTGAGAACATCACAGAGCCTTACCTAGGTGCTTAAGCTAGGACGGGTTGCTTATCTTTAGAACCCATTTTCTTGGAAGAAATGACATTTACTCTAAGTCCAGTTTTGATGTAATTACAGGGGATTGTATTACACCAGGATAACTTTCCCCCAATTATACTGTGTTTACATTTGTTGGGGATACATCGCCTTGTATCAAGTCTGATCCAGGTTGAAGAAGTCAACCTGAACCAGGTTTCTTTCTCCTTGTGATTTACTTTCTTGCCTGGACACCTGCAGGGTCCCGCACAAGGAAACGGTCCAGGGGACTGAAACTACAGATGGCCAGCCCAGGTTTCTTATTCTGATCTAGTTATTTCCTGGGGGGATTATCTTGGCCTTCAGTGAGACTCCTATCTGATGCCACCCGTGCCCCCAGAATGAAGATGGTGTGTGGGTTCTGGGAATGCATTCCTTCTCAGGGAATTCTCTCTGGGTTTGGATTCTAGTCTGGGAAACCTTCCCATAGGCATCTCTCTCCTCCTTATCCCGGAAGAACCCAGGCCTGACCTTACCCAGGACGTTAAGTGGCATGATCTGTTGAGCTTGGTACAGAGAGGTGGAGACCTGGCAGATGTAGTTCCCCTCGTCCTTTAGAGTGAGGTTGGGTAAGGTGAGAGAGGCATTTCCAGCCACGAGGAGCTCCTCGGGCAGCAGTGTAGCGCCCTTGCGCTTGGCCTGCCCCTGCCCCTGCCCCGTCCTCCAGCTGTACACCAGCTGGCCGCTGCCTTGGTGCTGCAGCCGCCACTCCACGCCCGTGAGGTGCAGGCCTGGTGCCATGGAGAAACTGCAGTGCAGGGAGACGGAGGACCCCAGCAGGTGATTCAGGGCTTGGGTCTCTGATGTCACCTGGAACTCCACTGTAGAGAGACAAAAGGGTGACTTACAGACTTTCTCCCTTAAGGCCACCTGGCCTCTGAGCTATGGACAGACAGCTCCACCTCCCTTCCCTGGACAGTGGTACTGAGTTCATTTCCTGTCCAATGGAGCCACAAATTAATGGTGCCCCACAAGGGCAGCATAGCACACAGGAGAGCCCGAACCCATGATCTTCGTGCTTCAGTCTCTGCGGCGCTAGGACTGCAGATGTGTCCAACCACGTCCAACCTCACTAGTCCGTTCTTCCCATGACTAGAACGCTGCTAAGTCCTGTGTGCGCCGGATCCTGTTACCATGAGTAGAGCAGTCCCCAGCCTCGACAGGCTTGAGCCCACTGGTGACGGTGAAGCAGAATGGCCTTGACGTTCACCTGTCAGCTGTAACTGCACATGGGAGCATTTGGGGGTGAAGCGTTGGGGTGCCTACAGCCTGTCAGTTCAGGGGAGAATTATCTATTCTAGAAGAGGCAGAGAGGAACTATGGCCGTTGGTTGGTATATAGGTCAGAAGGAAGCCAAGGCTGTGTGGGTGTATGTTATTTCATTTACTTGCAGATATGAATAAGCTCAGAAAAGGAGACGCACAAAGCTGCTCCTGGCCTGGGGTTGGAAATGCTGGACATCTTTTCTGATGTGCCATGGCACATTTAGAAAGGGCCTCAGGGCTGGAGAGATGGCTCAGCGGGGTAAGAGCACCAACTGCTCTTCCGAAGGTCCTGAGTTCAAATCCCAGCAACCACATGGTGGCTCACAACCATCCGTAATGAGATCTGACCCCCTCTTCTGGGATGTCTGAAGACAACTACAGTGTACATACATATAATAAATAAATAAATCTTAAAAAAAAATAAAGAATTTCTATTCCTAGCCCTTACGTTTAGGTTGGTAGAAATATTTTAGAAAGGGCCTCAGAGCCGGAGAGGGTGCTAGTGTATGCCTGTGCCGTCAGCTACCGAGGAGGCATGACAGGTTCACAAGTTCCAGGCCTGCCTGGGCCCCTGGGTGAGACCCCTGGTTCACAATAAAACTGAAAAGGGAGTTGTAGCTGTAGTTCCATAGCAGAGCTCATGTTTAGCACAAGGCTCTAGTATCAATCCGCAGTATGGAACAAAATAGTACTAAAGGCTAATGTTTTGGGGGTTTGCAGGGATGGGAGAGGAGCCCCTCACCCTCAGCTTCTGTGGGCTTGACGTTCTCCTTTTTGGAGAAGCTGGACTCTATGCCAGGTGCCTGTCAACATGGCCCCTCTTGGTTTTGAACCTGGTAGGAGGTTCTGAGTGGGAGAGGATGAGGAGCGGGGCTCACGGGGAAGGGGGGCTGAGCACGTCTGTCTCCCCGTACTCTGCCGTAACTGCCGTGAAGCACCAGACCAGACTCGCTTTCCCTGGGAGGAACAGGAGTTTGGCTGAATAAGAGCGCAGCGCCATGTGTAGACACAGTGTCCTCGCGCACTGCTTCCCCACGGCAGCCCAGGAAGATAGAAGGCATCTGCACCTGGGAGGAAATACCTGAAGATTGTTGTGTTTTGATGCTTGTAAGGCTCTCCCAGCATCCCCTGTTCTTGAATCAGGATATTTTAGAAGGGCTGAGGGTCTATGGGGTACCTGGGGGGGGGAGCTTTGTGATACTCATTTTCTTCCTTCTATCCCATCTCTCACCATAAAACAAAACAAAGCAAAACACCAACCAAACAAAAAAACCATCTTGGGGCTATGGAGACGGCACAGTGGGTAGAGGGGCTTGCTGCGTAGCCTAGTGAACGCGTTCAGTCCCTAGAACCCACATGGGAGACTCTACAAGTTGTCCTCTGATTGCTTGCTACCTATGTGCTGTGGCATGCGTGCGCGTGCGCACGCGCACACACACACACACACACACACACACACACACACGTGCACGCACATACTATGATGATAAATCCTCCTCGTGCCACTGCATTGTGTTTCCTCACCTTCAGTCTTCACTGTACCCTGGGGGCTCAGGGGTAGGTTCAGCATGGGGTGCCAGACAGCTCCAGCTTCTGCCTCTCTTAGAGTCTTCATCACCATAGAGACACTGGGTCCCCCTCTAGACACCTGCACGGTGCTGATGAACCAACGTGCTTTCTCAGACGCGGCCTCTTGTCTGGCCTGGAGGAAATACTGGGAGATCTCACAGGTCACCGCCTTCCCGCTGCAGTCAGCATGGAGCAAATCCTCTGCCTGGGGGATCTGTACCAGGTCCACTGGGGAGAAGGACAGCACACAGTGAGGATGGATGGATGGATGGACGGCGCCAGGCCGATGGGAGCAGGTGCCGGTAGACGGGACTGGGAACGCGGCTGCCCCCATGGAGGAGGCCCAGGATGGGGAGCTTTTACCTGAGGCCTCGAAGATAACCAGTGACTCATGTTTGGTCTCTGTGCTCCCTTGGAAATCAGTGATGCCTTCCAGGGAACCATCATCCAGCACGGGTACCTGCTTCAGCACAAGCAGAGCCCTCTCCCTGTCCCCACTGCTGGCAAAAGCCCCTCGATGCCTGTCTTCTGTCACCAAGAAGCAGTCTAAGACGATGTCGGTGGGCTGCCACCGTCTTTCTGCTGTGGGGGGCGCTGTGGGGGGGTCTGCAGGGAAAGTGAAATGAGCATCCTCTTCTTCCACACTTACCCCACCCACTCCCCCAAACCTCGGGCTCATCATCAGGTAAAAGTGCCTTCTGGGTCCCGCTGTCTTGGTATCATCTATGATACTATGTCACTTAAGTCATCTATGAACCCAGCCCGTGGCTAGGCACCTGCTACACAGGCAGCTACTCTGTGAGTTATTTCAAGTTCTAGATCTGTCCTGCTCAAAGCCAGAGGGATTTATGCTTTTATCTTTCTGGATTTCAGCTCTGGGATGCAAGGGAGTTTCTTGAAAGAAATTCTCAGGTTGAAAAAAAAAAAAGGAATAAGAAATACTGCTGGTAGATTGGATCCAGTATTGTAGACCCAGAACAGAGAAATCGTGGGGGGGGGGGGAAGGAATTATGGGACATATGGTGGGGGGTAACTGGGAAAGGGGAAAGCCTTTGGAATGTAAACAAAGAATATAGAAAATAAAAAAAAATGTTAAAAAAAAAAAGAAATACTGCGGGGGGGGGTGGTAGGGTGGGGGTTGGGGGGGTGTTGGGGGAGGGAGGGGGAGGGAAGGGGAGCGAAGGCACTTGCTGTTCCTAGGGACATTGACAACCATTTTCTCATCTTTCAACCTTCCCAGAGGCCTCTGCTTTCTGCCATAGCCACACCCACCAAGAGCGATTTCTTAGCCTGGGGAGCCCCTTCCTCTTCTAAGGGTTCAACTCAGGGCAGTGAGCTCTCCCTCAGAATGGTAACACCCTGCCCTTCCACAGAGGAAGCCTCTCTTGTCTGTGAGTTCTCTGCCATTACATACCCCTCCCCAAACTCGTTCCACCCATTGTGAGTGCCACACTCATTTGCTGGGCTTAGTAGACACGCTGGTGTAGTCCGCCTGCCCGCCTGCCCTTCTGAGTAGGTGGCTTCCTGGGGCCCCTTTAGCTCAGAGCTTCCTCCCCACCCCCACCCCAGGCCCCAGCCAGGTCTCGCACTCACCAGTCCCTGCTGCCCCAGAGACAGCCAAACAGAGCAGCAGCCACCAGCTGGGCTCCGAGCCCATGGAGGCTTCTCTCGGGCTCTTCCTGACCGGCTGCCTCCTCCACAGCTCCCCTGCTAGTGATCTCTGGCCCAAGAGGGGGTTCTTTGAGCACCCTCACTTAGCACCTGCGGTCTCCTGTTCTCCTATCCGTTTCTCTTTCACTTTCACTTCAACTGCCTCTGTGGCCCGAGGCCAGGAACAGCAGCAGCCAGAACCCTGCTCCCTGCTCTCCCTTCTGTCCACCCTGCACCCAAGAAATCCCCAGGTGATTTCAAAACCTGATCACCACATCAGGTTTCCCATCAGCCCCAAGTGTGAGAAGGCTGGAGAGGGGGTGGAGCCAGGAGATAGATACCCCGGTAATCTGGACCTTTCTTCCTTTGAGTCCACGTGAAATCCCTTTGGTCTATCCTGGTGACAACTCCGTGTTCAGATCCATGATCTCACAGATGAGATGCAATGTGATCTGGTTGTGGGATTTGGAATTTTAGGGGGCTGGACAGCTATAACATGAAGTCTCATTTTAAATTGCATTTGTGTGAATGTGGTGTATACACATGTGGGCGTGAGTATGCCCAGCCGTGCCCGTGTGTGGAGGGTCATTGAGGGCACTGGGTGTCTTGCTATATTGCTCTACCTTATTCTTCAGGGACAGGGTCTGTCTCTGAACCTGGAATTGTTTAGGGGCCAACAAGCACAGTGATCTTCTGCCATCTCCACTCCAAACCCCGCCCTTGCCACACCCCTTAACAGGGCCACACTGCTGGCTTGTTTGTTTCATCCGTAGGTGTGGTATTTGAAGTTAGCTTCATCCTTCCCAGCTCTCTGTGTCACTCTTCTTTTATTTTCTTCCTCCTCCTCCTCTTCTTGTCCCCCACCCCCATCCCAATTTTCTAGGAAGGGAGCTAGCCCTCAGGGAGCTTCTGTAGCCGGCTTGATACTAGCGTCCCTGGGCCACAGGCCTGCCTCTGGGCTGCAGTGTTGAGAGAAGAGGACAGAGGGTATAGAAGTAGACAATGAGTTTATTTATAGTTTTAGCACAGCTGAGAGCAAGTCTCGGTCTCAGCTTCCCCACAGCACTGTCACAGCTTACAGGGAAGACATAGCCAAGGCCAGGCCGTCTGTGTGTCTGGAGATAGTGTCTCTCGCGGCAGTTAGTCTTTCTAGAACCAGGGCGCCTGCTGGTGGCCTATCACATTTTAATTTTATTTTTAATCGTGTGTGTGTGTGTGTGTGTGTTGTTGTTGTTGTTGTTGTTGTTGTAGGTGCCAGAGGAGGGCAAAGGAGTCAGACCCTCTGAAACTAGAGTTACAGCTGGTTTTGATCCCTCTGACAGTGCTGGGAATCGAACTCTGGGTCTCTGGAAGAGCAGTGTGTGCTCCTCACTGCCAAGCCATGTCTGGTGCCCTCGGCGGGCCATTTTTCACCCGCGGCGTGTAGTTTTGCCATCTGGAAGGCTTCATGTAGAGTAAGTATGTTTTACGCTAGAGTCTCTCCAGCCTGCTGGACCACACGCTGGGCTCCTGCTCCTGGCCCCACCCGTCTCAGAAGGACAGCTTGTCGAGTATTCACAGGAAGGGGCTCTGATGACCATGGCGGGGGAGCAGGCTACCATCCGGGTCTCTTGGGATGGTGCCTCGGCGGAAAGTGCCCCACCCCGCACTGGATCAAGGGTAGGAAGGGGTTCTGATGACCACGGTGGGGGAGCAGTCTCTCGGGATGGTGCCTCGGCGAAGGGCCCCACCCCGCACTGGATCAAGGGTAGGAAACAGGCTCCGGTTTCCGGTAGTCTTCCTGGACGGGGATGGCACTGCCCTCCTCCTCCCTGGGACAGCTGTAAGGACGAGGCTCTTCAGGCACTGCCCGGCTGTCTCCGTCTGTGCAAAGACGAGTAGCCAAGTGTTGGTCAGCAGTGGAGAGAAGAAAGGCGAAGGTGAGGAGAGGGGAGAGAAGCCCCAGTGGCGGGCTGGGAGCTGGGGGGCTGGGGGGCTGGGGGAGCCTGTGGGAGGGACACTTGGGGAGCCAGAGTCGGTGGGTGAGGTTGGGATGGGGCTTTGGGTGTGGTTGGCAGGGCTGAGAGGGCGGTCTTACTTGGCCCATGGTTTCTTCTTCGATGGAAGAACAAGAGTCCACCCAGGACGCAGACAAGAAACATGCTGGAGAAGGTCACAAAAATCCGGATACAGTCCGAGCTGCACAGGGGCCTTTGGGCTGTGATGGGCAAGAAAGCAGAGAGGCTTGGGAGGGGCATCTGACCCTGGGACCCTCCGCCCCATCTGTCCCTTCCTGAGTCACCCTTCCACTGTGGGACCAGTCCCCTCTCTCCTAATCCCTAACTAGATTCTGCTCCCCTCTCCTTTGCCTCCAGCTCTGTCTGTCTGTCTGTCTGTCTGTCTGTCTGCCTTCTATGCTTAGTGAGTACATGTGTGAGTACAGGCAGAGTCCAGCCTAGTCCCTTGAGACAGGGTTCCTCTCTGATCTAGAAGCGTCACTGTTTTAACTGCTGGCTCTGGCCCTGCCTCGGAATGTGAGGGCCCTGGGTGACACTTGCACAGCGAGTCCTCTCCTGAACTTCCCCCCCAGCTCCCCACCCCACCCCTCACCCAGTGCGTAGGGGTTTCCTGGTGGCTGTTCTTCTGGCCTCTTTCCTCTGTGCTTTCTCTGTGGGGTGGAAATTAGGAAGACAACTCACCTGCCCGGTGGCTGTAGACAGTTGAGTCAGGAAGTTGCCTGTGTAGGGGCCAGGATGGCATCTCTGGAAGAAACAGCACGAGTCACAGCAGGGAACCTCCCAGGATGTCCCGGGCTGAAAGCCTGCCATTTTGTAGGAGTCAGACAGAAGGAAGACAAGCTGTCCCAGAACCTAGCTGGGGGTGAACGCAGACTGGGCAGTGCTGGGCAGGCAGCCCTCAGCCCCGCCCCCACCTGAGACCAGAGAAAGAGCAGCCTCCTACGTACCTGTGGCATAAGGTAAGTGGGTGGGTGGCGGCCGTGGGCTGGGGGCCTCAGACGGCTGGCTGGTCGGCGCAGGGTTTAGGGGAGGGTCACAGTCTGTACATTCCTGGTCCCTGCACTGCCAGCCCTTGGAACAGGTGCACTCAGCATTGGCAGTGACTGTGCAGTTGCGGATGAGAAAACCTTGGGAAAGAGGAGAACCAGGAGAAGCAGGACACCACGGGGCTTTAGAGACAGCGGTGTCCACCTGCCCCTGCCCCTCTCCTGACGCCCCTGAGACTCGCTCACAGGGTATGAATGTCTTCCATTCCGGGACCTTTACCTAGTTCCCCTCTGCCCCTCCCCTGCTGCCACCTGCCCCTCCCCCACTGCCACCTGTCCCTCACTGCCACCTGCCCCTCCCCTCACTGCCACCTGCCCTTCTCTCGATGCCACCAGCTACCTTTCCCAGGCTCAGAAACAGAAACTGAAAGAAGATGGTATGATTTTCTTTCCTACTCACTGCCACCCTAAAGCTCTTTATTGGCATATCATGTGCTACCCACCCCCTCAAGGAAGGGTTTCTCTGAGTAACAATCCTGGCTGTCCTAGATCTCACACTGTCAAACAGGCTGGCCTCGAACTCAGAGACCTGCCTGCCTCTGCCTCCCAAGTGCTGGGATTAAAGGTGTGTGCCACCATACCTGGCCCTACTTTTATGAAGCTTTAAAAAAAGATTTATTTATTTTATGAGTGTGAGTACACTGCAGCTGTCAGACACACCGGAAGAGGGCGTCAGATCCCACAACAGAGGGTTGTGAGCCACCATGTGTTTGCTGGGATTTGAACTCAGGACCACCAGAAGAACAGTCAGTGCTCTTAACCACTGAGCCATCTCTCCACCCCCATATATGAAGCTTTTAACACTTGGAAAATAATTCAATTTGGTTTAGGCACAGTATAATATTTCTGCGGGACTTATCTGAAAGTTCCACAAAATAAAGTTTTTGTTGTGAGGTGTTTGCCTCAACCTAACCATTTGGATGGTTTTGTAACTAGAACTTACAATGTGGAATGCTTCCACATTCCAAAGCATATTCTCTATTGATGTTATTAAAGTCAGTTTCTAATATATATATATATATATATATATATATATATATATATACACACACACACACACACACATACACACACACACACACACACACACATATATATGTGTATATATATGTATGTATTTTTTTGTAACAGCAATTAAAGAGGTTTCCCCCCCCCCCATACACAAAGTGTCTCACCGGCAACCATTATTTCAAAGGGGCCTCTTTAAATTGTGCTATTCTAGTGTGCGGTAACGCAGGACTCCCGAGCCCCTGGCATAGGTGGGGAAGTGACAGGGGACTTTGAAAAGAGACTGCAGATATCCTACCTCTTCCTTTGCAAAAAGTAGAAATGTATAAATTAAGAGAAATGATAGATCTAATTCCTCCCCCCACCCAAGGCTTTTGTGCCAAAAGGTTGCAATGCACTGGTTTCTGGGGTGCCTCCCTCCCAATTCTGAAGAGCCGACCCACACCCACAAACGTGCACTGTAGGGACACAGGCTGTTCATTGGCTGGGAGCTGCTTTTCTGGAACCTCGGTTTCTGGAACTACTGTGGCTCCACCCCCACTCTAAATGATATGTTTTTCATTTTAGGGTGTATTCACGGACACATATGACCTCAGAGAACAACTTGCCAGCCAGTTGATTCTTTCCTTCCACCATGTGGCCCAGAGCACAAACCCCGGTTGCCAGGCTTGGTGGTGGCAGTGCCATCTCCGACGCGCCGCCTCTCCAGCTTTGCCTGTTCTTTTGTGTTCTTTTGTTCCTGCTGTGTTGTCCAGCCTGACCCTGAACTCCCGCGATCCCGCGATCCGGTGCCCCAGCCTGCCCTGTAGTTGTAGTGTGTGGCTGCATGGGGCTCCCTCATTCCTCTGTTGTCTCAATCCTACCCATGGAGTCCTTCTCAGCCGTCCCCCAAATTCTGCATATCTTCCCTGAAACACTAGCTCTCCTTCCCCAGGCCCTGCCCAAGGCACACCGTTTCCACTTCCCACTGGCCTTGAAGCCGCTGAGGCTCTGACTCCACAGCCAGCCCCGCCGCTCTTGCCTCCCTGGACTCTTTCTCAGTGCCACCTTCTGAGCGCGCCACCCCTCTCACCAGAGTTACAGTGCCTGCAGCTCTCGCAGTGGGGTCGGGTGTGGTAGTCTGGAGAGAAGGAAGTGCCTGGTATACACGGGTCACACTGAGCAGCTGTTCTGTCCTGGTCACAGTCCTTCACAAAAAATGTACCTGTGAGCAGAGGGTCCCGATCAAAGTCCAGGCAGGCTGATGGCTCCAGGCTCTGCCGGCTGCCTTTGCTTCAGCTCAGCCTTGTTCCGAGCACCTCCCTCGTCTTAACAGCAATCCCCCCAATCCTGCTGAGGCCCCCTCTTACCTGGCTCACACATCTGGCAGCAGAATCCTCCCCCAGTCCAGTAGTGTTTGTCTGGACAGCTGTTTGGGGCTAGGGTAGCTGAGAGCCCTACCAAGGTCCCCAGCATGCAGAGCCCGTAGGCAGGTGGCCATGCCATGGCTCCTGCCCAGGGAGATCTTTCCTGAGCCCCAACTGCTTGTACTGAGGCACCAGAGGTTCCTATGTGCTCTGGGCAGCAGCTACTGCAACTCTACTTGGGTGGTAAACCAACCTCTGAAGGCGGTTGTGGCTGTTTTGGTTTGTTTTTTTTTTTTTTTTTTTTTTTTTTGTCTCTCTCTCTCTCAGCAGCCTCCACCCCCTTCTCTTTTCCGCACTCTGGAGAGACTATGAAGGGGCAAACCCAGTCCGGCTGCTCTTCACAGACACGTGCCCCCATTGGGCACCTCTCTTGGTAATGAAGCCAGGGTCTAACCTATCTGCACAGCTGCTTTTACCCAGCTGCTGCACCCCACAGCTGCCCGTGCTGTGGACAGGATGGACGCTGGGCACCCTCATCCGTCCCTCCCCGGCGTGTGTCCTCTCAGCCCAGCCCTGTCAGAGATGACCGGAAAGGAGCAGACCACAGACTGTTTCTTTTTTTTTCTTTCTTTCTTTTTTTTTAGTTTTTCGAGGCAGGGTTTCTCTGGGTAGCCCTGGCTGTCCTGGAACTCACTCTGTAGACCAGGCTGGCCTTGAACTCAGAAATCTGCCTGCCTCTGCCTCCCAAGTGCTGGGATTAAAGGTGTGTGCCACCACCACCACCACCACCACCTGGCTCCGCAGACTGTTTCTGAAGCTCCTAGGGTCAGGTTAGTTTTAGAATCATGGCATTTTCAGATTTAGCCTAAAACTAGCACCACAAAACACCCCATTAGAGGTGGGGTAACACGGCTAAGCCCAACTGTTGGGAAGCCGGTCTTATATATCCCAAGGGAGCCTCAAGGTTGCTTTGTAGCCGAGGATGACTTGAAACTTCTGATCTTTCTGCCTCCCTCTCTGTCCCTGGTGTCCCAGGGTTTGCTACCACGCCACCGCTGCTGCTGCTGGAGCGCGGTGTGCTGTGTTACATTTACGTGGGACTGGGGATTGAAGCCAGGGCTTTCTGCATCCTGGGCAAACCCTTCTGTCTGAGCTATGTCCCCAGCTTGGACACAGCACACACAGCAAAGCTATTGCATGTACAAAGAGGAGGCGGCATGACAACCAGCCTTACATAACCCAGGTTTGGTTTTCTGCCCATAAGAGTTCTTTCAGCATTGCATATAATTTAGGGCAAGAGTTAGCCCTGTGTCTCCTGTGTCCCTTGTCTGTTCTGTCATATCACCTACAATTCCCTTTAATCCTTGTGAGTGAGTGAGTGTGTGTGTGTGTGTGTGTGTGTGTGTGTGTGTGTGCAGGTGCTCATGTGTATGGAGGTCAGGGGACAGCCTTGGTTTCATTCCTCAGGCACATCTATGAGGATGATGATGGTGAAGGTGATGATAAAGAAGATAAAGAAATATTCTTCACTGGTCTAGAACTTGCCTAGGAGAGGAGTCTGGATGACCAGCAAACCCTGGGATCCTTCAGCAAACCAAACAAAGACACCAACCCAGAAACTACGAGTTTTGGTGATCAAGCTCAGCCCTTGCGCTTTCCTGGCTGAGGTGTCACTCTGGCCTGGTTTCCTTTCTTCTGACTGCCAGCCTGAGACACAGATATGACCCGCTGCCTCTGGGAACTTTTGCCAACCTTCCTTCTTGACCCAATCCCATTTTTACCCCTCCTTCCTGCTTCTGACTGTCTTGGTCACTGGTACCCGAGCCACCCAGGGTATTCATGGCCCTGGGCTCCTTCCTACTCGGACCATCTTTAAGCCTCATGCTCCTCTGGGAATTCCGATTTGACGATGCTGGCCTTGCTACACTGGGGAAGCACGGGCCGTTGAACTCCCCCCCTTCCCCCGCTGACTTATTTCAAGGACATGTCTCATTTGGGGTCTTCTCAGTTGTTTCCATAGTGTTGGTGAAATGTCACAGCCCTGTGGTCGCACCTGGGGGATGTTAGATCTGCTCTCTATTTCATGTTTCAGCTTCCTGTCTCTTCATTTTTTCCACCCTCCTCCCCCTCCCCAGCCCCCACTACAGCTCTTCAAGGGTCCACACAAGCTAGGAGCTACAGTTTGTTGTGTTCAAAGGAAACTACCCTTCACCACATGCCCAGCAGAGACCTCGACAACTTTAGAACTCAAGGAATTTCCTTCCTCTTTCCCAGGCTCCAACATCTTCACCGTTAGTCGTAAATCTTAAGGCAGATGTCATAGGTGCGGGGAGCTGATAGCTGGCCCTGTAGGAATTGATGTGACCTGGTGCTGAGGAACTTTAGAAATAAAGTTGCTAAAAGGGGACTTTGAGTATACAGAGAACTTAACATCTTGGCCAGACCATGAAGTGTGTACTCACCTAGGGCTTCCACCTCTAGGGTCAAAGCCTGTCTTTCTCCACAGGGGCCAGAACAGGGACAGGGCCTGCCTGGCTCTCCTGCGGGTAACACTAGTGTTATGTTTTAGATATTGTGGTGGTTTGAGTAGATTTGGGCCCCATAGATTCATATGCTAGACTGCCTGGCCCAGGGAGTGGCACTACTAAGAGGTGTGGCCTTGTTGGGTGGGTGTGGCCTTGTTGGAGTGGGTGTGGCTTTGCTGGAGGAAGTGCATCACTGTAGTAGTGGGCTTCGAGGTCTTCTATGCTCAGGCTCTGCCCAGGTTGGATGGTAGTCCCCTTCTGGCTGCCTTAGGATCAAGATCTAGAACTCTGATCTCCTCCAGCACCATGTCTGCCGCACGCTGCCATGCTTCCCGTCATGATGATGATGGACTGAACCTCTGAACTGTAAGCCAGCCCCAATGGAATGCTTTTCTTTATAAGGGTTGCCTGGTCATGGTGCTTCTTCACAACAATGGGAACCCTAGTAAGACAGAGATGAAGTGTGCTGCAAAGGACTCACGGCGGAGCAGCAGAGCCCTGGGGGGTAAGCCGGCTTCATCTCTGAAGTGCTCCCTGATGACCTCAGGGCTGAGCGGGGATGAGGTGCTCCCTGATGACCTCAGGCTGAGCGGGCAGTGGGGCCATGTTAGAATCAGAGGCTCACTAGGGTCAAGCCTTTGAATGGCGTGTTTTACCCTCATGCCCTGCCTTCCTCTCTCTGTCTCCCTCTGTGTGTCTCTGCTTCCTAGCTGCTGTGACGCGAGAGGGCTCTACCACACCCTTTGGCCAAAAAGTTCTGCTTCATCACAGGCCCAGAAGCCATGACACCAGTCAGTCAGAGGTCAATATCTCCAAGAACGTGAGCCAAAACGAACTCCTTTCTCCTTTGAAGTTATCTTCTCAAGTATTTCGCTGTAACCATGACAACCAACACATCATCTTTCATCTTCATATTTTCTTTCCCCTATAAAACTGGAACTCCTAAGCCAGACATGGTCACATGTGTCTGTCTGTAGTTCCCGGTCCTCAGAAGCTTAAGTGGGAGGGTCATTTACGTCCAGAAGTTTTAGACCATCCTGGCCAAATCAGAGAGACCCCCCTTCTCCCTCTCTCTCTTACACACACATGAACAAGCATTATAACCCCACACTCCATATCTACTAGACAGTGACATTCCAATTCCCTCTCCTTAGCCTTTCACATGCTTTTTGTTTGTTTGTTTGTTTGTTTTTTGTTTTTTGTTTTTTTCCGAGACAGGGTTTCTCTGTGTAGTCCTGACTATCCTGGAACTCACTCTGTAGACCAGGCTGGCCTTGAACTCAGAAGTCCGCCTGCCTCTGCCTCCCAAGTGCTGGGATTACAGGCATGCACCACCACGCCCAGCTACATGCTTATTGATATTTGTATTTCTTCTCTGAAGAAATGTTTATTAAATTTCGCTCAAGTTTAAATCATCTCAATTTTAGTTACTGTTTCAGATACTAATCTCTTGTTAGAAGTATGTTTTTGAAAATATTTTAAAATTATTTTAAAAGTTTGTTTATTTTACGTGTACGAATATTTTTTTTCCTCCTGCCCTGGTAGGAATGAAGATATTTTTTGGCTATAGAAATGGCTGCAAAAGAGCCAGATGTGGTGGCGTACGCCTATAATCCCAGCACTTGGGAGGCAGAGGTAGGCGGATTTCTGAGTTCAAGGCCAGCCTGGTCTACAGAGTGAGTTCCAGGACAGCCAGGACTACACAGAGAAACCCTGACTTGAAAAACCAAAAAAAAGAAAGAAAGAAAGAAAGAAAGAAAGAAAGAAAGAAAGAAAGAAGAAAGGAAAGGAAAGGAAAGGAAAGGAAAGGAAAGGAAAGGAAAGGAAAGGAAAGGAAAGGAAAGAAAAGAAAAGAGAAAAGAAAAGAAAAGAAAAGAAAAGAAATGGCTGCAAAAATGATTCCTCAAGAAACTGTAATTTCCCCAGGAATCCCATGCTGGGAGAAAGAAAAGGCTGAAGCCTGTGCCAGCTGGGAGGACCTTGCCGTGTTAGATGGAAAAGGTCAGTTAAAGTCACTGTTGACTCAGAGCTGCTAAACCCTAGTCCCAGAGGAGGGCTCTTGTCTTGTGTCATTAGGTAGACCCAGTGTCATCACAGTGGTCCCCTTCTCTCCCCTTACCTCCCTCCCCTCTCCTTCCCCCTCCCCTCCCCTCTCTGTGTAGTCCTGGCTGTCATGGAACTCATTCTGTAGACCAGGCCAGTCTTGACTCCAGGGATCTCCCTGCTGCTGCCACCCGAATGCTTGAGATGAAAGCCACGCACAGCTCTGCTGGGCATACACAACAGTCTCAAGTGGAAACAGAAGAACAAAAGGTGGTCACAGGAGGACTCATTGCTGAAAGATGAAGGGTAAAGGCGGTGAGCTGGGGGCCAAGGGCAGGCTTTCACCTGTGCTGGGCAACTGGTCTACCCTCTCACCTGTGCCGGGCAACTGGTCTACCCTCTCACCTGTGCCGGGCAACTGGTCTACCCTCTCACCTGTGCCGGGCAACTGGTCTACCCTCTCACCTGTGCCGGGCAACTGGTCTACCCTCTCACCCGTGCCGGGCAACTGGTCTACCCTCTCACCCGTGCCGGGCAACTGGTCTACCCTCACGCTGCATCCCTAGCAGAGGCCCTAGTTAGACTTCTGACTCATAGAGCCTGGAGGCAGGAACTGAACAGAGATCACAGGGGAACAGCGCTTACCTTGCTGAGCCTGCTTTCTGTACAACACAGAACTATCCCTTTAGTGACCATACTGCCCGCGCTGGGTTATGCTTTCAGCAGAAGGGTCTTAACATCTAACTGCGGTGGACACCAGGAGCAGTGGCAACAGCATGTGCTATTTTGAGGGCCTCTGGGAAGACTTTTTTTTTTCCATTTAGAAAGCCCACGGAGGCCGGGCGGTGGTGGCGCACGCCTTTAATCCCAGCACTTGGGAGGCAGAGGCAGGCGGATTTCTGAGTTTGAGGCCAGCCTGGTCTACAGAGTGAGTTCCAGTACAGCCAGGGCTACACAGAGAAACCCTGTATCGAAAAACCACACACACACACACACACACACACACACACACACAAAAAAAAAAAAAAAAAAAAAAAAAAAAAAAAAAAAGAAAGAAAGAAAGAAGAAAGCCCACGGAGGCAGACAAGTGGTTTGCTGAACTTCTGAATTGTTGTAGGTTCTTGTTCTTTTGTTTAGATTTCCCTTAAGGTTTCTACTTTTATTTATTTGTTTGTTTGTTTGTTTGTTTATTTATTTATTTATTTATTTATTTTGAGACAGGGTTTCTCTGTGTAGCCCTGGCTGTCCTGGAACTCACTTGGTAGACCAGGCTGGCCTCGAACTCAGAAATCCACCTGCCTCTGCCTCCCAAGTGCTGGGATTAAAGGCGTGCGCCACCACCACCACCACCTGCAGATTTCTACTTTATTTAGGAAGTTGCATTTTTCAGTTTCCTGTCTGGTAGCTCTCAAGGTTTTCTTTCTCAGACTCTGGGTAAGGTGAAGCCTTACCAGTGCTTGCTGAGTACATTGGCACCTGCCTCTGGGCTCGGTGCTATCCCTGGCCAGGGTACTTAATATCCCTTTCTGATTTTAGTTACAATTTTTTTTATAAGGATGGTGGCTGTGCACCACCATACCCAGGTTATGCAGTGCTAAGTGTCAAACCTAGCATCAGTCAGGCGCAGGTGACGCAGGCCTTTAACCCCAGCACTCGGGAGGCAGAGGCAGGCAGATCTTTGTGGCCAGCCTGGTCTACAGAATGAGTTCCAGGACAGCCAGGGCTACAGAGAGAAACCCTGTCTCAAGAAACAAAGCAAAGCAAAACAAAACAAAACAATACCCCCCAGTACAACAGACAAACAAAAACCCTCAGCACTGAGTCCATTCGAGTGAACAATCTAGTCACTGAGTTACATACCCACCCCCTTGCCCATTGCTTTCTGGAGAGCTGAACCCCTGTTTGAAAGAGCGGCAGTGTTTCAGGCGTGTGTTGTGGGAGCTGAGGTCACACCTTTTGGGCGCCTCCTTTGTGGTTTTCTTTCTCGCTCTGTTTTTGTCTTAGGGCCTGTTGACACCCAGGATTGCCTGTGACCACAGTGTAGAGAGGTGATTCTGATATGAAGTGAAGTTGATTTAGGAAATCAGATATCCTGTGAACTGGCGTGCACCTGCTTTAATGCTGAGTCCTGAGGGCTTTAGTCTGGGAAGAGCAGACCAGTAAAGCAAATCCTCAGTCACCAGGCAAGGGACCACACGATGAGGGGAAGGTGGTTGTCACTGAGAAGTGCTCCTGGGACCCTGAGGCCCCTGTAAGGGACAATCTTGGGGTTGGCAGGGAGGCTGGCTTTCAGAACCGGAGAGGTAAGTGCTGTAAAAGCTTCCAGTGTTCATGGCCTGAATCATCTCTGTGTCCCAGAGCCTCTGCAGTGAGTCTTCCTCTGCCTGAGGATAATGTCTACACACGCAAGGGTGACCGCACAAGTGAATTTCCTTTCCTTGTGTGGTGGTTTGAATAGGTTTGGCCCCACAGACTCATGTGTGTGAATGCTTGGCCTTAGGGAGTGGCACTGTTAGAAGGTATGGCCTTGTTGGAGTGGGTGTGGCCTTGTTGGAGTGGGTAAGTGTGTCACTGTGGGGGTGGGCTTTGAGGTCTCCTATGCTCAAGCTATGCCAGTGTAGCACAGTCTCCTTCTGTGGCCTGTGGATAAGCTCCTCCAACTATGATGATAGTGGACTAAACCTTTGAACTGTAAGCCAGCCCCAATTAAAAGTTTTCCTTTATAAGAGTTGTTATGAGCCAACAGGTGGTATACACCTTTCATCCCAGTACCCAGGAGGCAGAAACTGGTGGATCCCTGAGTTTAAAGCCAGCCTGGTCTTCAGAGTGAGTGCCAGGACAACCACAGAAACCAGAAACCTTGTTTGGAAAAAAAGAAACAAAACAAAACAAAACAACACCCAACCAATCAACCACCACCACCACCACAAAGAGTTGCTGGGGTCATGGTGTCTTTTCATAGCAATAAAACCCTAACTAAGACACCTTGTTTAGGTGCTCAGAGGATGCTTATGCCTTCTTCCCCTTCCTTGGTACTCCAGCCTGCAGGTCTCAAGAAGCGGCGGCGGTGAAGGGGCAGCAGTTTCCCTGGGCTCTGGACCGATGCTCCGGTGGGTGGCAGCAGCAGAGGCGCTCACAGCGTTGGGCACGCCTCATATGCACAGCATTCAGGCCCTGCGTGTCTCTTCATTCCTCACAAGGCAGAGGAGGGATCTGCATGGGGGAGGGCTGCTCTTCCACAGAGCTTCAGATTCCCTACGTAGTCCTGCGTCTGAGTGACTCTTCTTGCTAACGGTGAATGTAGGCAGCACACAGTAGGTCTAGTCCCTGCCTCACCCCACAGCTCTCTCAGAGACTAAAGTACTGCAGGTCCTACCTGCTATCTCCTACCTCCGTTTCCCCCTCTGCCTTGAGTGTCATCTGAAGCAGGGGTTAACTGCCAAGAGCCGGTTTGTGCAGCCAAAGCCAATATTGGTCCATTTTCAGGATGTTACAATGACACGCTGTCACATCAAGCCGGCAAACTGGCCATGGCGGGATGCTTGTGACGGACAGTGTAAGTCAGGGGATGCTGCACATGAGCACCCGGAGCCAGCCGTTAAACACCGGCTCCTGCTCCTGCCTGGCAAGGCTGAGAACTGTCACCTCCTTCACTGTCCGGAGCCAGCCGTTAAACACCGGCTCCTGCTCCTGCCTGGCAAGGCTGAGAACTGTCACCTTCACTGTCTGGATCATAGAGAGACAGTGTTCTCTCCTGTCTATGCCAGGCCTCTCCTGGCTGAAAGTGCCCATGAGAATCCTGCTCTTGTCTTCCTGGACTGAGCACGCAAGGATCCCCACTGAGTAGAATTGGACAGGGGGGGTCTCCTCTTACAGTGTCTGAACCACTGGCTGCATTTAAAATACATATGATGCTTGCCATATTTACCATTTCTAAGTGCATAGCTCTAAATATATTCACTTATTTTTTTAAATTTAGACAAGGTCTCACTCTGTAGCCCTGGATAGCACTAAACTGACCAAGTCTGGCTTTAAACTCACAGAGATCCACTACCTCTGCTTCCCAAGGGCTGGGATTAAAAGGCCTGGGTCTCTATGGTACCACATCATGTATTTAACTGAGGCAATCAGTTATGAGTGGATTCTTGTGCATCCCTCTTCTAAGAATGGGGTGGGCAGACAGCAAAGAGGAGTCACGTTATTGTTGATAGTTCAGGATTGACAACTGTAAATGAGGTAGTGCAGTTTATAGTGACAGCATCATGGGAGGGAGGTGATGCTGGGCTCTGTAGGTCGCGTGTCTATCTCGCCAGCAAGAAGGACACGAGACAGTCAGGATCCTTCCACAGACATTTATTGCGGGGTTGATTGCAGAGGCGAAAGACCAAGAAGGGTAGAGCGGTGCATCTTAAATAAGCCTAGGCAGGATATGTTTCTACCTGATTGGTGCACGCCACGATGCCTCATTAGCATGCTCCGGGACTGAGCTGCGACCCGCCAAACCTCTACCTGCGCATGCACAGTAGGGTGCGGAGTGGAGTAAACAACAGCACATTGCTGATTCATCATAGGAAATGGGCGCCATCTTGTAATGGCGAATGTGGCTTCCTACAACTCCCCCTTTTTTGTTTTATAAGAAACCAGGCCTAGGGCTGCCGATCAACCATCAGGTTCTTGTTGGACCATCAGGGTTCGAGGCAATCCATAAGTGAACTCATGACCAACACCCTCTCACGTGCAATGAGATAGCCTCTGTGAGGTGCAAGGGCTGTGGCAAACAGCACGTCACCCATCCCGGTGCAATGTCCTTTCAAGGACTCGGGGTACAAGGGCTGACTTCTGCATGAATAAAACTAATTCTTAAGCATGGACAGCCATGCTTCAGGGGAAGCACCATTTTTCAATGCAGCGAGTGCCTGTGTAAACACCACCTTGTCGCATTTTTGTTGGACACGTAGCTTGCACAACAACCATAGCAGAAACACTCCTCCACAGCATATTAGGGCACCAAAAAGACAAACTCCCGCCCACTCTTTAAAGTGATTCATAGCATTGGCAATCCAGGTTCCCAATCCAGCAGTGAAGGACACATCTACTCGGGTGGAATTCGCATGGACGATGGCAATCCTCAATTCTTGTAGCAGATGATCAATCTCCGGACCAGTTTTCTGCAAGATGACTTAGACAAGCTCTTTGACAAATTAGCAGCATGGGTAAAATTCTGATAGGGCACCAAGGTAATACATAGCCTCCTGTATCGTCATTCATACCCTAACTGAGCAACCTGCCAAAGGGTATCATCTTGTTCCTGACCAAATCAATTCTTTGATTAAGGATCATTATGCCACCTTTTAGGTGGGCATTAACATTGGCCCGAAACTTCCTAGGTGGGAATTGCAAGACAAAAGCAGTGCCTCACAAGTCTCCATTGAGGCAGCTCTAAGCCTTTTATTTACTCAACTGTAAATTATTCTCTAATTTGAGCCTATTGGCCAAGGCCAGGCTCAACACTCACCTGTCCTGTAGGGCAGTAGCCTACACCTGGACCCCATTGTATAAGGGTTGATTAACAAAAGGAACCTGAAATTTGAAGGTCCCAGAAAAATTCTACTAGCTGTTTTTAGTAGTCATATCTACAGATTTCTCAAACAGTTTAAAAGTAGCCTGTTTGATATCAAATAAATTCCCATTGAGATCTCTTTTTCAATCTTGGGGAGTTAAATTTTGTTTTTACCACTGTATTTAATAAAGCCTGTGAAAAAGTGGCAACAGGCCTATACTGGCCACAGGTGTTTTTAACTTACTCTTGAAATCATCTTAATTGCAAAATATGAGTGAGTTAAGAATATGAGTGAGTTAAGCCTTAGATCGGACTCCAAACTTTAGTCTATGGTACACTGGCAGTTATTAACCATAATTCTTTCTCTTGCAATATTAGAGTATAACTACAGTTTTGGAAAGTAAAACCCAATTTTAAACAATTTATTCTCTTTAAAAATAAATGGCAAATGTATTACTTTCACATTACAAAGTTCAATTTAGAAGTATCTTTAAAGGCCTGTTTTTCCTGGGTTGGGTCATACCACGTGTTATCGTTTAAGATAACTCCAACCCTGAGTTACCAGTTTTAAACTATCTTTTTGTTACCAATGTAATAATTTTTAATCATGCCCAATAACTTATAAGCCAATACTCTATAGTCAAAACATGTAAAACATATTTATACCTTTAAGACCAATCAGAACCAAAAATGAAACTACATGAATCTTATAAATTTGAACCAAATATTTGTTTTCTAGCTGTAATTCAAGAGAAAAAGCACTTTGTACCCAAAAGGAGAAATAACCATCAGCCTACTTGTCCTAGAACTTAAGCAGCTGCTGGCCCTTTTCAAAAGCAGCTTTTCTCCAGCTGTGCTTGACTCCTAGCTAATTGCAGAGCAGCTTAAATCAGCCTCTGCTGTGTAAACTGACACTGGATCAAGAGATGGACTTCCAGCAAATAAAGTTTTTACCTTTTTTTTTTTTTCTTACATAAAACAGAGCAACAGTCACTCGAACCACAAAACAAAGACAGACACACATACACAAATTGGTGCACCAATAGTCAAACAGTACACAGAGAGGGAAGAACACTTGTACCAGTACTAAGAATATCTCCATTGGGGTCCATAGAAGAAACAGGACTCCATGTTTCCCCTTGTCCCCAGGAGTTTTGAAATCCATTTTTTTTTTCTCATTTTTCCATGGTTCCTTTCTTCTTAACAAATCTTTTCAACTGCTTTATACTCCTTTTCAACTCTAATTTCTTTCCCTTTAACAGCTCCCTTAGAGCCACAACAATTGGCTACAAAGTAGAGTTACCCATACTTTCGCTCTTCCTTTTTAGCCTCTTTACCGAGGACTTTATCGCTCCTTCCCAGAGACTTGAATTGGTTCCCTTTACCTGGGACTTACTAGCCGGCTTACTACTTGACTTACTACCCTGACTGCAAAGAGTTCTGAACTGCGTTAGACAAATGCAAGTCCTTCTCAGAGCAGTTTTTTCAGGATTCTTTTCTTTGCCGCTTACTCCCGCGGCCTTTTGCCCCACTTACCGTGGTTACTTGCTAGCGCTATCCTGACTGCAAAGAGTTCTGAACTGCGTTATACAAGTGCAAGTCCTTCTCAGAGCAGTTTATTTAGGATTCTTTTTTTTTTTTTTTTTTTTTTTTTTTGTCACTTACCCCCGTCATGTGGTTCTGGATCCTCCTCAGAAGAAACTTCTGAGGGGTCTTCGCAGGCTGTTGATGTAAAGGTTTTCCCAGGTTTCAGCACCAGTTGTAGGTCGCGTGTCTATCTCGCCAGCAAGAAGGACACGAGACAGTCAGGATCCTTCCACAGACATTTATTGCGGGGTTGATTGCAGAGGCGAAAGACCAAGAAGGGTAGAGCGGTGCATCTTAAATAAGCCTAGGCAGGATATGTTTCTACCTGATTGGTGCACGCCACGATGCCTCATTAGCATGCTCCGGGACTGAGCTGCGACCCGCCAAACCTCTACCTGCGCATGCACAGTAGGGTGCGGAGTGGAGTAAACAACAGCACATTGCTGATTCATCATAGGAAATGGGCGCCATCTTGTAATGGCGAATGTGGCTTCCTACAGGGCTCAGGGCGGGACGCTGGAACGGTCACACACAAAGCTTCGGAAGGTGTCCGTAGCCACCCTCCCGGATAGGTCTATGGCTCTGAGAAGTCTGTCATCTGATGTCTGTAGGCTGGAAGCCACTACAGGAATTCCTTTCATTTGCCAGACTTGGGAGTCTAGAGGTGGAATCAGTCCAGGAGGAGGATAACTTGGGCAAGCTAAGGGCTTTCTCCTTTAAATTCTTCCTCCTCCTCCCCCTCCCCCTCCCCCTCCTCCTCCTCCTCCTCCTTCTCTTCTTCTTCTTCTTCTCTCCCTCCTCCTCCTCCTCCTTCTTCTCTCCCTCCTCCCCCTCCCCCTCCCCCTCCCCTCCCCCTCCCCCTCCTCCTCCTCCTCCTCCTCCTCCTCCTCCTCCTCCTCCTTCTGTTTGGTTTTTTGAGACAGGGTTTCTCTGGGTAGCCCTGGCTGTCCTGCAACTCACTCTGTAGACCAGGCTGACCTCGAACTCAGAAATCTGCCTGCTACCAGACAGTGGTGGCACATGCCTTTAATCCCAGCACTTGGGAGGCAGAGAGTTCTGCATCTTGGTCCTGAAGCAGCCAGAAGGAGGCTGACTCGTCCTCACGGCTGCAGTCAGTGGGAGGAGGCTCTCCCTCCATTGCAGGGAGCCTGAGCACAGGACTTCAAAGCCCACGCCATGTTGATGCACTCCTCCAACAAGGCCATCCGTCCTGGTGGTAGCATTTTCCAGGGGTGGGCCGAGCATATTCAAACATGCACTCTGTGCTTAGATTTAAGGGTGCCCTGGTAGGTTGAATGTAGCCATGAAAATTCGGTGAAAACTAGAACCAATTGTGGAAGGGGTGGTCAACTGTGATAAAGAAGGGAGAACCTGACCCAGGCCCCAAAGTTGCTAAGAGTTTATACTGAGGTGTGGGAGTCTGCCTCTGCTGCGTTCTCTCCATCAGGGCTCCTGGTTCCTGCGGACCTGCTGCCTCTTTGCTGCTTCCTTTAGCAGGGTGCGCTCTGTGGCCGATCCTCCTGGAGTATCTGTTGTTAACTGTCTGCTTCCTGGGATGTCAGGACAGTCAGAGAGCTCTGTACGTGGGTCTCCATGGAAAACCACAGTACAAATCAAATAGTAAACTTATGGAAAGGTGTCAAATTAAGAGCTATGCAGTGGAAGAACGAGCCAGGCCTAGCGAGATGGCTTAGCTGGTAAAGGTGCTTGTAGAACAAGCCTAAAGACCTGAGTTCAAGTCCCCAGAATCCCCAGAAGAGAAGCCACTTCCAAAAGTTGTGCTCTTGTGCACCTGCACTCACATACACAAATCTCTGTCTCTGTCTCTCTGTCTCTGTCTCTGTCTCTGTCTCTCTCTCTCTCTCTCTCTCTCTCACACACACACACACACACACACACACACACACACTAAAACTAAAATAAAATTTAAAAGATCAAAAGCCTGGACTTGGGAGATCATAGACTCCAGGGGCAGCCTACTACATGCCTTTAAACTGCTAAATATTTATAATTACACCCATGGATTATTGCCGTTCTCAGTCTGCAGTGGACTGCAGTTACTACGGAGACTGGTGAGTGGTCAGAGTGTGGAGAAGGAGTGACAGTTGAGAGTTCAGCCTTAAATGAGAGAGCTCTATCACCCTTCCCACAGAGCTCCGGGAGCACCATGGGGGAGGGGCAGAAAGAGTATAAGAGCTGGAAGATGGGGAGGAGGGCCGTGACAGGCTGAATTCCGGACATGGTGGGGTGTCTTAGTTACTGCTCTATTGCTATTGCCATGGCCAAGGCGAGATGTGCGCGCGCACACACACGTTTTTGAAAACCTATTTTCAATGATGGTTCTTAAACGCTTTACCCTTCCTTGTGGTCCACTGCCCAGCAGAGGTTGTGGGAAATAAAGGATAGGGGGGAAGTGGACCTGTTTAGTAATGGTTCTTTGGGGCAGTTCCCATCTGTGTTGTCTGGAAACCAGCAGTTCAGTTCACAGGTCAGCAGGCGGCGGCAGCTCGATCCACTCGCAAACACTTCACAGATGCACCAGCTCTCCAGCTCCGTAGAGGCAGGATTGCGAACATGAATTAGTGGTGGCACTGCCTAGCAGAGACACCCAGGCCTCAGCCTTGGCTCCAGTCAGTGGGAGGGGCCAGGCGGAACACCAGAACTTTTCAGCCATGCCTGCCTCAGGGAAGTGGAGATCAGAGAAGATGCGAGACCCACAGCGTTGCACAGCCAGCTCGCTGACCGAGCCAAGCTCAGCCCCCGTCACTGTCCATCCAGGGGTCTCGCCTCAGCCCGTGTCTGCCTCAGCAGGCGCATCTGTCTCAGCGGACATCACTCTGCCAATCAACTCTAGTCAGCAGAAGCAGCAAGAAACTACAGCACACCATCAGAAGGGTGTTGGTGCGTTTCTTTCTATGGAGTCCTGGCAAATGTTGCCCAACTATATAATGTAAGGCAGACCAATACGTGTGTGTCATTAGCAAGGAATCCTTTTTCACGTGTTCTCTCATGTGCTTGCTTTAGCAGGGCATCTTCTCTCCTGTGTCTGCTTCAGCGAAACCTTCCTTCACAAGTCTCCGCTAGCCTTTCACCTGTGTTCACTTCGGGAAAACACCATCCAACCGATTTCCCGAAGAACCCTTAAGTGTCCACTTCATATATCTGTGTACATATGCACATATGGATTTAACTGGGGGCTTGCTTACAATGTGAGGGGGTGAGTCCGTGATCACATGGTAGGAAGCAGACAGGGAAAGCACTGGAGCAGCAGTAGCTGAGAGCCTTACACCCTGCACCTTAGGTAGCAGGTGGAGAGGGGGAGGGAGGAGGAAGAGAGAGAGTGGACCTGGTGTGGACTTTTGAAGCTTTAAAGCCCACTCATAGTGACAAACGTCCTCCAATAAGACCAACCCTACTCAAACAAGGCCCCGCCTCCTAAGCCTTCTAATTCTCAAATCTATGAGTCTATGGGGGCCGTTCTTATTCAAACCATCACACGTGGTCTTTGCACCCATGTGCACCCATGTGCTCACTGCATACAATCACACCTATGAGACTAACCAGCTTTCCAGTCAGCAGCACTAACTGGGATAAGTGGGTTTAGAAAACTATTAGGAGAAAAGAAAGGACATGAACGTGTGTGTGTGTGTGTGTGTGTGTGTGTGTGTGTAGGAGTAGGGGTGGGTAGAGCAAGAATCATCCTATACTTTATTATCAAAGATTTAAAAAGATATCCTTTAAGTATTAAAGAGTTATTCATTTTATTTGTATGAATGTTTTGCCTGTATCTCTGTTTGTTCACCACATATATGCTGTATGTGTTTGAATGACAGAAGAGAGTGTCTGTTCTGGGATTGGAGTTATGGATGTGACCTGCCACGTGGGTGCTGAGAATCATACCCTGGTCCTCTACAGTAGCAAAAGTGCTCTGAACTGCTGAGCCCTCTTTCCAGCCCCTAAAAAATATTCTTGGAAACTTAGAAGAAAAGAAGGAGAAGCAGCAGCAGAAGAAGAAGGAGAAGAAGAAGAAGAAGAAGAAGAAGAAGAAGAAGAAGAAGAAGAAGAAGAAGAAGAAGAAGAAGAAAATAGCCAGCTGGGCATGGTGGCGCACGCCTGTAATCCCAGCATTTGGGAGGCAGAGGCAGGCAGATTTCTGAGTTCAAGGCCAGTCTGGTCTACAGAGTGAGTTCCAGGACCGCACAGAGAAACCCTGTCTCGAAAAAAAACAAAACAAAAACAAACAAACAAAAAAAACCGAAGAAGAAGAAGAAGAAGAAGAAGAAGAAGAAGAAGAAGAAGAAGAAGAAGAAGAAGAAGACAGCCATTAAACCGTATGTGTATGGGTGAGGTGTATTTCATAGGCATGAACTCCCCAAGCATCTACTTTCGCCTGCACAACCAGAGCTAAGGCTAGTGAGCGCAGGAACAGTGAGGGATAATGGACATGCCAGGGCTGGGTCGGCCTGACCAGAGAGGGAAGAAGACTGGTCAGGGAGCTGAAGGTTCTCAGAAGACCCTGATCTCACTTTGGGCATTCATAGTGTGTGTGTGTGTGTGTGTGTGTGTGTGTGTGTGTGTGTAAAACAGTGTATGACACAATAAAGCTTATGTTTTAGGATTTTGATGTGAAGAAAAAAGATTAAAATTTACAGAGAAAACTCGGTTCCTTTATTCCCCCTTTCTCTCTTTCTCTCTCTTCCTTTCTTCTTTTCTTTTTCTTTCTTTCTCTCTCTCTCTTTCTTTCTTTCTTTCTTTCTTTCTTTCTTTCTTTCCTTCCTCCTTCCTTCCTTCCTTCCTTCCTTCCTTCCTTCCTTTCTTTCTATCTCCCTTTTTACTTTCTTTGAGTTAGTTTTTGTTTTTGTTTTTGTTTTTTTTCTTTGAGACAGGGTTTCTCTGTAAAGTTCCGGCTGTCCTGGAACTCACTCTGTAGACCAGGTTGGCCTCGAACTCAGAAATCTGCCTGCCTCTGCCTCCCAAGTGCTGGGATTACAGGCGTGCGCCACCAACGCCCGGTCTGAGTTAGGTTCTTATGTAGCCCAGGCTGGCCCTGGACTCACCCTGCAGTCAGCTCCTGCAGCTCCCTTATGCTGGGATTCTGGGTGTGTGCCGCCATGCCTGCCTCTGTCCCCTTGGTTAGTCCCCTCGTCTCCTCTCTGTTTTGGTTCTCGGTCTGCTTGTGCAGGTGTAAGCCCTGACTGGGGGCGGGGGTACTCATCCAGAACTTCTCCAGATGCATCTCTTTGGAGACTGTCGTAGGCAGCCAGGCACGCAGACACGTGCCAGAATCTCTGCACTCAGGAGGTAGAGGCAGGAGGATGAATAGTCAAAGTCATAATTGGCTATAAAACAAGTTCAAAGTCAGCCTGGGACACATGGTAACCTGTCTGCCAAAAAAAAAAAAAAAAAAAAAAAATTCTTTTAGGAATATTCTTGGCTAAAAATAAGGGATTGAACTCAGGCTGTCAGGCTTAGCAGACCACGCCTTTTCAGCTGGGCCGTCCCATCCACCTGTGTTTTGGTTCTTTGAGGCAGGGTCTCATGTAGCCCAGACTGGCCACAACTTGCTGTATAACTAAGACTGACCTTGGACTCTTGTTCTTCTGGCCTCTGCCTTCCAACTGTTCGGATTATGAGAGTGTGTCATCATGCCACACTGACTTGTCCTTCCTTATTTGAGACATGACAGCCACCTCTGTTCTCCAAAGGAAACATCAAAGTTGTTATTAGTCTCTGAACACAGAACCAGAAACAAAACCCGAAGAAGAAATCCTATGTGAGTCTTTCCACTGTTTAAAAATTTCCCTCTGGAAACAAAACAGCTTATGACTGGCAGACCCGAGCTCTTTGTCTTTACATATTTTATTTTATTATATATGTATTTTGTCTACATGTATGTCTGTGCATCATGTGCATGCCTGGTGCCCTTGGAGGCCAGAAGAGGACATCAGACCCCCTGGAACTGGAGTTATCAGATGGTTAGGAAGCCAACACGGGCGCTGGAAACTGAACCTGGTTCCTCTGGGGGAGCAGCCAGTGTTGTAACGGCTGAGCCATCTCTCCGGCCGACTCCCACACTTGCTCTTATTTTGTTTTCTTTATCTGAGAAGTAAGACTTCACGAAACAAAATAAGAACGTGTGTGGGAGTCGGCCCGGAGCAATGGCTCAGAGGGACAAAAACAACAACGACAACAAAAGTCTTTTATTGAACTTGCCTCACCTGCAAAGTGGGGCGCTCAAGGGCCCCAGCACGCTTTGTAATCTTATTATCGTGGATGATACACAGCATGTACCCCTTTTAGATATATGTCTTGGAGTTCATTTTATACCCAGAACGACTCATTTTGTTAGAGGATATTTGAGCCGAGCCTTTCTGGGGGCTTGGGGGATAGGATATGGTCTCAGGTAGCCTGACCAGCTTCAACCTTGCTGTGAGCCTCTACTTACAGCCTCTGACCTCTGAGCAACTAATCCTCATGCCTCCACCTCCCACGTGCAGGGTTACAGTAACTGCTGCCCTACCAACTCTGTATAGAGGCTCTTTGGAGGTCCGTACATTCACAAACACTGACGCCTCTCCCAACCTTCCTCCACAGCACGTGGTATTTCATCAGGACACCGAGTTCCTGTACACTCGGGAGTGTGTCCGCAGTGAGAACTGGGCACAGGGCTTGCTGAAGCACAGGCGAGGCGCCTCTCTTGAACAGAGGCTGGCGAGGCGCCTCCCAGAGTGGCTCTACCAGTGCTCATTCCTGCGGCCTGCACAGTGACAGCTCGGTGTCTCTCAGCTTTCCACAGTAAAAGCCCTTCCTGGCAGCTCAATGGGAGGACAAGGTTGTCTTGTTTTGCTCTACGTTCTCCGGATGACAGGCGAGGCTGTTTGTGGCTCCTTTGTTGTGACCGATGACTGTCTATCCTTGGGTCACCTTGAGTATTCTGAGGTTGACTCGCAGGTCTTCCTCCACAAGAGTCCTGTCCTCTTGATGGGGGGAGCCGGCCTCGGTCACGTAGAGCATAGCCACTCTGCTCTTGGTCTGAGACAAGCCTCAGAAAAGCAATGGACTTGTCCTTTTTCTCTCTCAGCAACATGGCGGCTTCAGTCCCGACTGGCTGGTGTGGTCCTCACCTCACTCTCAGGTGACAGTTGGGACTTGGGTGGCTCCCAGCTCCTGCTTGAGCCCTTGTTGCCTTCCTTAAGAGTGTGCCAACTTCCGGCTCAGGGGGAGGGCTCTTCTGTCCATTCTTATTGAGATAAAATGAGCGTTAGTATGAGTGTGTCTGTGAATGTGAGTATATGTGTGTTTGCGTTATGTGTATGTTTGTGTGAGAGTATGTGTGTGTTTGCATGTGTGTGTGTGTGTGTGTGTGATTGGAACAGAGCCTAGGGCCTTACGTATCTAGGCTAAAGGTCCAAGGATACAGCTTAGCAGCAGAATACTTACCTAATGGGCTCCTGGCCCTGGCTTCAGTTTCAGAACCTCATTCCTTTTTATGTCTGAGTGACATTCCATTGTGTGGATACTTTTTATTTATTTATTTATTTTTAATCCTTAATACTATCAGAGCGTTTGGGGCTATAGGTCAGTGAAAACGTGCCTGCTTCATGTTCTGATTTATTTTCTGCTGCTGTGGTAAACACCAGGACAAAAGGCAAACTTGGGGGGAGGAAGGGAAGCGAGGGAGGAACTCAGGAACAGAAATGAATGTGTGTGTGTGTGTGTGTGTGTGTGTGGGGTTTGAGGGGGACGCTGCTTGCTGGGCTGCTTCCGAGGCTTACCTTCCTTTATAGCCCGCTGCAGGCAAAGCACCTCCCCCAGTAGGCTGGGCACTCCTACCCCAGTGAGCAGCTAAGAAAATGTCTCACAGCCGCGCCCACAGGTCAGTTCCGATGGAGGCAAGTCTTCAGCAGAGATTTCCTCCTCCCCACGTATGTCTAGGTCTGTGTCAAGTTCGCAGAAACTAGCCTTGGCATCTAGCATACATAAGGCCCCATGTTCAATTATTTTACTGGCAAGGAAAAAAAGAAAAAAGGAAACCTTAATGCTATGAACAGAACAGAAACGTGCACAGGTGTTTGTGCGGATGTGTTTTTAACTCTCTTGGGGCTGCCTAAAGGAATTGCTGGCTCACACGGCCTGGGGTCACTCTTCCATTGCCATGATGATCAAATACTTAACAAAAGCAACGGAAGGGCGGGAGGGCGGAAGGGCAGAAGGGCGGGAGGGCAGAAGGGCTTACAGGTCAAGAGGATGAGCTCATTGAGGCCGAGGAGGGGGAGGAGGCCAGTCCCACTGCTTGTGCTGTCAGGAAGAACAGGAGCTAAGTGCCTTGCCCCAGTACTACGAGCAGGACTCCGTGGATGGTACCGCCCTCACTTAGGGCTGGTCTTCCTATGTGTATCAGCTACTTTTCTATTGCTGTGATAAAACACCACGGCCAAGGGAACCTATAGAAGGAAGGATTTATTGGGGCTTACGGTTCCAAAGGTTTAGGGTCCATAGAGGCAGAGACAGTATGGCAGCCGGCAGTAGTCTTGGCAGCCAGAGTTAAAGGTTGAGAACCAAGGACTCACCTCGTGAACTGCAGTCAGAAGGGGGTGGGGAGAGGTCTGGGAAGGGAGAGAGGCTTTCAAACCTCAAAGCCCGCCCCCTCACCCCAAATGTGACAAGCCTCCTCTACCAAGGTTACACCTCCTAATCCTCAAATAGCACCTGCGACTGGAAACTGAGTATTCTAACACCTGATCCAATAGGGGATATTTCTCATTCAAACCACCCCAGTTAGTCCGATCTAAAAACTCTCTCAAGAACATGTTCAGAGGGACTGGAGAGATGGCTCAGCAGTTAAGAGCACTGACTGCTCTTCCAAAGGTTCAAAATTCAAAAGTTCAAATCCCAGCAACCACATGGTGGCTTACAGCCATCCATAATGAGATCCAACACCCTCTTCTGGTGTGTCTAAAGACAGCTACAGTGTACTTACATATAATAATAAATAAATCTTTTTTTTTTTTTTTTTTTTTTGGTTTTTTGAGACAGGGTTTCTCTGTGTAGCCCTGGCTGTACTGGAACTCACTCTGTAGACCAGGCTGGCCTCGAACTCAGAAATCCGCCTGCCTCTGCCTCCCAAGTACTGGGATTATAGGCATGTGCCACCATGCCTGGCTATAATAAATAAATCTTAAAAAAAAAAAATGTTCAGAAATTGGAGAATCTCCTCCTAAGGGATTCTAGATTTTGTCAAGTTCAGTGTCATTACAAGTCCAGCCCTTGACAACATGTCACCCAGATGTATCACTTTTAAGTCAAAACTCCATCTTTTGACCCTATAATCAAAGCCATTTTATAAGATGAATTCAATCTACCACTAAGTGTCCCTAGAGTCCGTAAGAGTCCCAACATTTTTCAAAAGTCTAGAGTTTCTCCTATATAATAAAAAAACACGTTACAAGCTTCTGGCACACAATGCGCATAATTAATATTCCTCTTCACAAGGAGGAACAGGGTCAGAACCAAAGCTCAGCATGGAGCAGCGTCATGGCAGACTCCAACTCCGGTCTCTCTGCTCCTGGCACCAAGGGCCCACGAGGCTCCAAACATCTGGGGGGGGGGCCTCCTTGACATTCCCAGCACAGCACGTGACACTCATAGCCTCTCTCCTGATCCAGCCCTCCTCATGTCTGTGATCTTCCCGATATGGACAAAGATATTCTACGGATACAGACACCCTTTCCCCTCTTTTGGCTACTAGACTATAAATAATGGCTCTCCAAGACACTGGAATGTCCCAGGAATCTTATGCCTGAGAAGGAAGACTGACGTCTGGTGCCAGGCAGGAGAGGAACATGGGTTTAGAAAAGAGATCTCACACAATTCTGAGAACGTGTCAGACCATCTTGGAGGGGAGATCGGAGACAATGATTTGTCAGCGATGGATGGGACAGTATCTTGATCTGGACTTGCTTTTCTGGTTAAGTCTGAACCTCACATCAGGACCACAAAAGCAGATGTGGGTGTTGCTGGACCTCTTGGCTCTCCTTCCTAATGTGGCCTCACCGAATCAACCTCCCTTTCCTGCTTTTCACTATTGCTCATGAGTTTCCTCGGCCTGTGGAGGGCGGGTGGCCAAGCCTAGTTGTTAGGACTGTCAGGGTTCAGGCTCTGATAGGCCACGGCCTGGAGAAAAGACATTTTGTGGGCATTGGGCATTTGACCCCAGATGGAGAAGAAACATCAGCTAGTCCCACCCAGAGTCTGAAGCCATTTCATTTTCTTACCTTCTCGCTTCATCCACTCTCAGGAGCCCCCACCCCCACCCCCAATTTGGTAAAGCAGAGAAAGCGAGGTCTGGGCTTTGTTTTGTCTGCTTGAGAAAGTCTGATCTTCAGTAAGCTTCTCCCTGCAGGGTGCACCTCGGGTGTTTGCCTTCTTAGTTTGGGGTCTCCTTCGAGCGCTTTGGTTTTGTTTTCCTTTTGTTCGTTTCTTTGTTTTGGTACCATTTCAGCCTCCACTTTATCCTTGAGAATTCTGGGTCACTGAAGTCATGCTGAGATCTTTTGGCCGCTGTGCATTGTGTTAAGTTGGTGGCTCTTTTGAGCAAATTAGGAGTCCCCTTGAGTTATTCCAGCCCTTACTACCACACTACCGGGGAATACTGAAATATGTTGATATTTTGGGGGCTCTCCTCTGTTGAACCCTTGGGGTTATATTGAACCATTTGAGACAAAGAAGCAAGGGTGTTGTGGGCCCTCTTGGGATTTCTGGAACGCGTGAAACAGTGTATCTGTGCCATCTCATGCTGCCTAAGGGGAATTCTAGTGAACTAATCTTTTCCAAATGAAGGATCGCTAACTAATTTGTACGGGTCAGACATTCAGCTGCTGCTAATGGTTCTGAAACCAACTGAGATGCAAACCTCTGGTCACTTCAGTTTGGCGTTTTAAAAAATAATTTTTTTTATTCATGTACATGTGTGTATGCCTGTGCTGTGGGTGTGGGGGCACCCAGGGCGTTCAAAAGAAGACATGGGGACTCCCTGAAACTTGGGTCCCCTGAAAGACAAGCAAGCCCTGATAACTAGTCATCCGTCTCATCTCTGCAGTCTCGAATATTCTGAAATTCACTGAGCAGTAAAATTACTATTCTTGGCGTAGTTCATTTGGAATGTGTGTGATGTGTATTCATTCATGAATGCAAAGGCTTAGGAATGGTTTGGGGCTATATTAATACAAATAGTGAAAAGTCTTGGGTTTGGGGTTCAAGGGGAAGCCGAGACAGGCTGACTTCTGGGTAAGAGCTTCGTTAGAAGATATGTAAATGGTACAGAGGCAGCGTGGCAAGGGTTTTGAGGATAATTCAACCCCAGGGACAGACAGATAGCTGGTGTGTGTGTGTGTGTGTGTGTGTGTGCGCGCGCGCGCGCGCGCGTGCACGCGCACATTCTGGGGGAGAACTCCAGCCCAGACGGAAGGACAGAAGCTTCCTTAGTTTTCTTGGGAGGCAAGGAGTTCCATGCCCCTTGGTTGGTGACCCACCCATAGCTCACGGCTATAAACCGGCTGGCTCTCATTCCTGGGCAGCCTGGGGAAAGAGAGCGCTTTCCATTGGAGAAAGAGAGCGCTTTCCATTGGAGAAAGGCCTGTCTGACTTTGAGGATGTGAAGAAAGTAGGAAAGAGAAGACCCATTTACTCAACGTGTGCCCGCCAGATGTAGCGTATCACACACAGGTAGCCCCTGACAGCTGGCGCCTGTCAACCTGGGGCTAGTATGCAGAAGCAGCTCTGTGGGGGCTGGGAGACACATGCTTGTGACCTGAGCAGGGTCTGGTCTGAGTTCTGACATATAAGAACAGTGCTTCTGTCTTTTTTCTCCTTTCAAGTCTTCCTTTGTGGGACGAGGAAGGCTAATGAAAATATAGAAATTTAATAGTCAGCTGTAAATTTGGGACTGAAAAGAACCAAAACCCAAAACTGGTTAGCTGGGACATTACCTCAGTCAGGCCAGACTATGTGGACGATTGGAAAAGAGTTAGTGACAGATGTCCAACCCAAAGTAACTCGGCAAGGCAAGGTCTTATGGTTTAAAAAGGTGAGCGCTAATGCCAGCCAGTGATTGAGCACAGCAGGTCACCGACTGCTGTCGAGAAGGTCACCCATCGGACTGTTGTCCTATGCAGGTGGAGACTGTGTCCCCTCATTGGTGGGCGATCCAACTCACTCTGACGGGATTCACGGTTACCCAGGTGGAGAAGGGTGTGGCAAAGTCTGACACTCCTAACTGTTAATTCTGGAAACTAAGGCTGAGAATATCTTGCTACAGGAGTTAAGAGGCAGAGAGCTAATATCTTTCTTTCTTTCTTTCTTTCTTTCTTTCTTTCTTTCTTTCTTTCTTCCTTCCTTCCTCCCTCCCTACCTTCCTTTTTTTTTTTTTTTTTTTAAAGATATTTTATTTCATTTTAAAAGAAAATCCCCAGAATGAACTAGTGGGGTGTAAATCTTGGCAATGGCCTGGAGGAGGGACAGGGGAAAGAGAAAGCCATTCAGTCTGAGTTAAACTGGCATGGAGGTTGGGCACGCGACAGACAGGCAGACAGCCGCGAGACAGACCAGTGGCTGCATGGCCACATGGCCACGTGACAGGCAGGGCGCTTTAGAGAAAGAGCAAGGAGAGCCCAAAGTACCAGAGAGTGACTCAGGCTCTGGCAGCTTCTGAGAGAGAGAGAGAGAGAGAGAGAGAGACAGAAGAAAATGAAATGTCACTGAAAGGTCTCGTGGGGCAGGAGGGGCTGTCTGTGGCTCTCCAGGCCAGGCAAGCTTGAGACAAACATTTAAAAGATGACTGGCCTGTGCCCTGTATGTAGAGATACTTCTGAAGATTTCTCTGCTTTGTCCACATGACGTCCATATATTTTGTCAGCGTTCGGATGGACTAACTTGGCTAACGGGATAATTAATAACATATTTTGTTGTAAATACTGTTGTGCCACTGCACACTTCAGCAACTGATTTGTGGTGGATGTACTTTTTTTTTTCCCAGACTGGATGTGAGACTTATTACTGACATGATTTGGTGGGGTACAGGGGAACACGTGGGACCTCAGGAATGCAGGACCATGGCTGGGGATGGATTCAACCCCACAGCCTTTAGGGAAGAGCCGCTTCTCAGCAACCATGTCTTCAAATTCCTCTGCATTAGACCTAGCAAAGCCCACTTCTCTGAGACGTGGGTCTTCTGGTGGCCAGGGAGCTGGAACTTTCCAAGGAGCCTCAGTCACGCGTTCCTTACTCTGCAACTTGGTGCAGTTGGACAGGATGGCCTGGCCAGTGTGAACCCTGGCCGCTGTTCCCTTGGGCTTCGCAAAGGCACCGCACATACCTGTCTGGAGCCTGAGCCGGGTCAGCGTTGAGATCAGAAAATTGGGACTGCCTTGTGTCCACCCCCAGTCCCCCATTTTTAGCACCAAGGGTCTCAGAGGCAAGGGGACTGGTGAAATTTACATCAAGATTAGCACAGGAAAGAAGCCAGTTGTCAGGCAAACCCTGGAGGTCCTTCCTGCTAGACCACACACTGCAAACAGAGCATCCCTGAGAAAGCCTGCCAAAGCCTGCCATATTTCATAATTCGTATATGAGTTGGGACAGGTAGGAACTATGTAGATGACATACAAATAGCCACCGACTTCACGACCCAGTGCTTCTGAGAACAAGCCTCCCCTCAGCTCACCGGCCCAGCCCCGTTCGCAGAAGTGCTTTCTGTTTCTTAAGAAACTGTCTCTATTAGCCGAGTGGTGGTGGTGCACACCTGTAATCCCAGCACTTGGGAGGCAGAAGCAGGTGGATTTCTGAGTTCGAGGCCAGCCTGGTCTACAGAGTGAGTTCCAGGACAGCCAGGGCTACACAGAGAAACCCTGTCTCGAATCCCCCCCCCCAAAGTCTCTATTCTATTTCTTTTTTTAAAAGATTATTTATTTAGTTTATGTATATGAGTACACTGTAGCTGTACTGATGTTTGTGAGCCATCATGTGGTTGCTGGGAATTGAACTCAGGACCTCTGCTCACTCTGGCCCCACTCGCTCGGGCTCAAAAATGTATTTATTATTATTATTATTATTATTATTATTATTATTTGTTGTTGTTGTTGTTGTTTTGGTTTGGTTTGGTTTGGTTTTTTGAGACAGGGTTTCTCTGTGTAGTCCTGGATGTCCTGGAACTCACTCTGTAGACCAGGCTGGCCTCGAACTCAGAAATCCGTCTGCCTCTGCCTCCCAAGTGCTGGGATTACAGGCGTGTGTCACCACCGCCCGGCTCAAATGTATTTATTATTATATGTAAGCACACTGTAGCTGTCTTTAGACACACCAGAAGAGGGCATCATCAGATCTGATGACGGTTGGTTGTGGGCTGTGTCCCTATTATCTGGGTTTCTTTGGATATTCGTGTCTTCTGAACTCCTGCCAGGATGGCACTGTAAAGTCTGTTTATAATATCTTAGAGCTTCTAGAGTGGAAAGCTGCAAACTCTCCTGTCTTCTGGCAAACTCGTGTGTCTTAGTTAGGGTTTTACTGCTGTGAACAGACACCATGACCAATGCAAGTTTTATAAAAGACAACATTTAATTGGGGTTGGCTTACAGGCTCAGAGGTTCAGTCCATTGTCATCAAGGTAGAAACATGGCAGCATCCAGGCAGGCATGGTGCAGGAGGAACTGAGTTCTACATCTTCATCTGAAGGCTGCTAGAAGAAGACTGACTTCCAGGCAGCCAGGGGGAGGATCTTAAGCCCACACCCACAGTGACACACCTACTCCAACAAAGCCACACCTCCTAATAGGTCACTTCCTGGGCCAATCATATACAAACCATCACATTCTACTCCCTGGCCACCATAGGCTTGTTCAAACATGAGTCTATGGGGGCCATACTTAAACATAGCATAATGCAAAATACATTTAATCCAACTTCAAAAGTCCCTATAGTCTATAGCAGTCTCAACAGTGTTAAAAGTCCAAAGTTCAAGGTCTCTTTTGAGATTCATCCAATCACTTAAATGTAATTCTCCAAGCAAGACAGGAAACCAGCTGGGCAAAGTCAAAACTCCACATCTGATGGCAAAGCAGTCTTCAGATATCCAACTCCTTTTTCATCTTTGTTGACTTCAACAAGGTTCTTTCTCCTGGGCTTGTTCCACTCCCTGTTAGCAGCTTTCCTTGGCAGGCATCCTGTGGCTCTGGCATCTTTAACATCTTGGGTACCCCAAGTCCAATTTCAGCTTCACAGCTTCTTGTTCCAATGTCTGGGATCCACACATGACCTTCTGTGGATCTCCAAAGATCTGCTGTCACTTCTCCAGCTCTGCCCTCTGTAGCACTTTAAGTTCAGATTGATCCACTCTGCTGCCACTGCTGTTCTTGGTGGTCACCCCATGGTACTGGCATCTCCAATATGCTAGGGTCTTCCAATGCAACTATGCTTCACCAAAGCCTCTCATAGGCTCTCCTCATAGTACCAAGCCTCAACTCCTTTGCATGACCCCTTCAGTCCTGGGCAGTCAATTACAGCTGAGGGTACACTTTCACCAATGGCCTTCCATGGCCTCTCACAGTAGCAAGCCTCAGCTGTTCTTCATGATGCCTTCATGCCTTCAAAACCAGTACCACCTGGATGATTCTTACATGTTACCAAGTATAGCTGTAGCATGAGGAACACTTGGCTATCTCTGGACTACAGCTTCTTTGTGCTCTCAGAAAACACTTCCCATATTTCACCTCAGTGATGCTGGTTTTTTCTTAATCACCACTAATTTCTTAGCTCCAGCTAACCAGCATCAATTGTCCTAGTAGTCTCCTTCTCCTCTTGAATATAAAGCCAGAGACACATGGCCGAGGCTGCTAAGTTCTGCTGCTTGCAGGAGCTGGAACAGTGGCCCCCTTGTTCTACTACATTATCACTAGCTTCCTTTTTACCAGCTTCTTCACTGCCTAAATTGGCTGTCCTGAATCTTGCTCCTTAGACTGACCTTGAACTCAAGAGATCTGCATGTCTGTCTCCTAAGCACTGGGATTAAAGGTGTGGTCCACCAAGCCTGGATTTAAGTTTTTCTTCACCTAGAATTTGCTGTTCTAGGCTGGCCTTGAACTCAGAGATCTGCTTATCTTTTCCTCCTAGGATTAAAGGCTTGTACTACCAAGCCTGGACCTAAAGTTAACTGGGTGAATCTTGCCCCAAGGTCACCACTCCTTTTAATTCAATTTAATATCCTTGAATTCAGCTCCATTTCACTTCCTGGAATGCCTTTAATACTCAAACTATATATTTTGTACTTTTCCTTTCTCAGCTTGCTATGTTTGTTCAAAATTCTCTTCATCAGACTTAACCAGAGAACAAAGTCTGTTGGGCTTCTTTGAGACTTCCTTTGCAGATGCAATTAATATAAATCTCTTTACTCTAGTCCTTGGTAGTCTCTTCAGACAATGGCAAAAAGCAGCTGTGTTCTTCACCAAAATTTCACAAAAACAGTCTCTCAGCCACATATTAAAGTTCTTCTCCACTGAAACCTCCTGGGCCGTCAGGCCTACACAGTTCAAATGTCCCTCAGCACCACTGTCTTCCATATTCCTACTAGTCTGGCCCATTAAGCCCCACTTAAAGAATTCTGTGGCTTTCCAAATCCAAAGTCTCAAAATCCACATTCTTCCGAACAAAAGCATGCTCAGGCCTATCACAGCAATACCCCAGTCCCTGGTACCAACTTCTGTCTTAGTTAGGGTTTTACTGCTGTGAACAGACACCATGACCAATGCAAGTTTTATAAAAGACAACATTTAATTGGGGTTGGCTTACAGGCTCAGAGGTTCAGTCCATTGTCATCAAGGCAGAAACATGGCAGCATCCAGGCAGGCATGGTGCAGGAGGAACTGAGAGTTCTACATCTTCATCTGAAGGCTGCTAGTAGAAGACTGACTTCCAGGCAGCCAGGGGGAGGATCTTAAGCCCACACCCACAGTGACACACCTACTCCAACAAGGCCACACCTCCTAATAGGTCACTTCCTGGGCCAATCATATACAACCCATCACACCGTGTCAAGGGCTTACGAAGGACCAGGTGTGGGGTTGTCATGGTGACGCACCCCCCCCCTTCATACTGATATCCCGAGTGCTTGCTCAGATCCTTTCCAAAAGTAGCAGAAGGGGGGGGGGAGGAGTTTCTTTTGGCTCACGGTTCAAGAGGGGTCCAGTCCATCGAGGGGGGAGGGAGGTTGGGAGTCGGGTGCTATCGTTCCCCCGATTTTCCCTTTTATGCTCTGGTACCGGAGGCTGGCACGCTATCACCCACGTTTGGATCGGTCCTCCTTCCTCTGCTAACCCGATCCAGCATCCCACTCAGAAGCGTTTGTTTCATGGGCGAGCTCACACCCTGTCAAGCTGAGGTCATTAACTCTCACCAGTACGATAGCTGGGTTTTCCACAGTGGCTGTATCGTTTACATCTTCCGTTCACGAGAGCTCCATTTTCTACTGTGCTTGACTTCATGTTAATTTATGCCACTCAAAATGTGTAGCCATTGGGGCACGGGGGGGGGGGTCGGGGAATGTGGGGAGGGGAGATGGTTCTCAGTGGTTAAGTGCTGGCCATTCAAAGGTGAGGACTTGCGTTCGACGTGCCCCGCCCCCCCGCCCCCCAGCACCCTCGTCAATGCCAGGCGTGCACTGTGGCAATTCCAGCCTTAGAAAGTAGAGACACAGGGTCTCGCCCAAGCAAGATGGCTAGCCAGCCTAGTTATCTCGGCAGATTCTGGGTTTGACTGACACCCTGACTCATCAAGCCAGGCGAGAGAATGACTGAGCGAGGATCTAGACGTTACCATCAGGCCTCCTTACACACCCACACCCGTTTGCACCTGCAGCTGCCCACGCATGCGCCACCACACAGGCAAACTTTCACACACACACCGCACACACAAAAGCAGAAAGAGAAAAGAATTACAGCTCTCAGTAGGCATAAGTAGTATGTCAATTTGGTTTTGATTTGCTTTTCTAAGAGACTAATAATGTGCATATTTCTAAGTACTTAGTGGCCATTTGTATATGTTTCTGGAAAAGTTTACTGAATTTTTCCTGACTTGTTTTTGTTAATAATATTTTCTGCAATCATTTAAAATGACATTACCATTTTATTAATTATTAATATTATCAATAAATATTGCTAATATTTTGTTAATAGCTGGGCAGTGGTGGTGCACGCCTTTAATCCCAGCACTTGAGAGGCAAAGGCAGGCAGATTTCTGAGTTTCAGGACAGCCAGGGCTACACAGAGAAACCCTGTCTCAAAAAAAAAAAACCAAACCCAAAAAACAAAACAAAACAAATTTGTTAATAGATAATTCAAAAAAATTGGATTATTTGTCTTTTTTATAACAATGACAAAAAAACACTTTTCTTAGTGTATGCCAGGAACTAAATCCTATTGGGTATGAAGAAGGAAAGTGAAGTACTGGGACTGGTGAGGGGCCCGGCATAAACCTAAGAAGCATATTCCCGCTCCTGGAGCCTGTGTCAAAACACCTGATGCGCTGCTCATCCCTGCTGACGGCAGGAGAGACAGACATGCTTGGACGCTCACAGACAGTTAGTTGCCTGGAGCGCACAGAGCGGCAGAAACAAGAGGGAGCCTGCTGCAACATGATGAAGAGAGAACTCATCCTCAAGCGTTGTCCTCTCGGGGCTGGAGCTAGGCTCCGCCCTTCAGAGAGCTCCCCGTTCTCACAGAGGACTCTGCTTCAGTTCCCAGCATCCCCATCAGATGGCTCCCAACCACCTGAAGCTTCAGTGCCGAGGGATCTGATGCCCTCTTATGGTCTCTGTGGGTACTGCATGCATGTGTGGCACACACAGACAAAACACACATAAACAAGAAAACATTGTAAAGCTTGGCTGAGGTGCTGCTCGCCTTTAATCCCAGCACTTGGGAGGCAGAGGCAGGTGGATTTCTGAGTTCGAGGCCAGCCTGGTCCTCAGAGTGAGTTCCAGGACAGCCAGGGCTACACAGAGAAACCCTGTCTCAAAACACACACACACACACACACACACACACACACTGTAAAAGCTGTCTTCTGACCTTACATGCATGTTATGGCATGCAAGTGCACATGTGTATGTGTATGGGTGTGTATGCACCCCAACACCTTCCCTACACTAATAACAATAGTAATAATAATAATAATAATACCCCTAAATGAGTACTTCCTACCACTCAGTGCTCTCCGCCCTCTTCCCTCCCCGTAGGTGCTGTCTTTTGATATGTGAAGGTTTTAAATCTTGAGCTGTAGTGATCTATTTTTTCCTTTGTTGCTTATTCTTTTGGTGGCGCACTTAGGAAACTGTTGCCTAATCTAAGGTCACAGAGGTTGCCACCTGTTTCCTTCTAATGGCTTTGTAGTTTTAATTCTTGTATTTCACCGCTGTGCAGCTGTCTCAGGACCTCAGAAGAGAACTGCTCTTTTTCACACTGCAGAGTCTTGGTAACCATCAGTCGGCCTCTGGCTTGACCTCTGGACTCTAGGTTTATTCCATTAATCTATGTCCATCTTTATGTTGGTCCCACAGTTTTGATTATAGTTTTATAGTAAGTTTTGACATCAAGAAGTATAAATTGGGATGGTACTACATGCCTATATAATCCCAGCAGTAAGGAGGCAGAGGCAGGAGGATTACTGTAAGTAAAAGTTCAGCCCGTGCTACATAGTAAGACCTTTCTCAAAAGAGAAAGGAAACTGACTGGAAAATATGAGTTAGTGGGTTTTGGTCTTTTCTGAAATAATGCTTTTTTTTTTAACACTAATTTGTTCATTCCTTTTGTGTGTGGTGTGGGTGGAAGTGTATCACGGCACACATGTGGCGGTCAGAAGTCAGCTTACAGACGTTGACGCTGCCCTTCCGTTGTGGGTCCCAGGGATTAAACGCAGGTTGCCAGGCTTGGTGGCAAATGTCTTTATTTGTTAAACCATCTTTCCAGCCTCTCCAAGATAATGTTGGCTATTCTGTGCCTCTTGAATTGCCATGTGAATCTTAGGATCAGTTTCATTTCTTCAAAAAGGGGCAATTGGGATTTTATAGGCCTGGCCTTGGCTGCGCAGGCGGGACTTGGCAGAGTATCCACCGTTGCACTGCCAGGCTTTCCGACCCACCGTCGCCAAGTCTTCTGATTTTTTTTTAAGATTTATTTATTATTATATCTAAGTACACTGTAGCTGTCTCCAGACACACCAGAAGAAGGCGTCAGATCTCTTTATGGATGGTTGTGAGCCACCATGTGGTTGCTGGGATTTGAACTCAGGATCTTCGGAAGAGCAGTCAATGCTCTTACCCGCTGAGCCAACTCTCCCATCTTCTGATTTATTTAGTGCTTATTAATGCCCTGAAACAATGTTTTGTGACTTTCACTGCAGAAGTCTAGCAGTTTATTTGTTGAGTTTCTTGGTAAGGTTTTAATCTTTCTGATGCTATTGTAAATGAAATCCCCTCCCCCTCCCCCGCCAGTTTTATCTCATTTTTTTGTTTGGTTTGGTTGTTTGTTTTGAGACAGATTTTTCTATATGTAACAGAGCCCGGCCTTTGAACTTGCTTTGTAGACCAGGCTGATTTTTTTTTTTTTTTTGGTTTATTTCGAGACAGGGTTTCTCTGTGTAGCCCTGGCTGTCCTGGAACTCACTCTGTAGACCAGGCTGTCCTCAAACTCAGAAATCTACCTGCCTCTGCCTCCCAAGTGCTGGGATTAAAGGCATGCGCCACCACCGCCCGACGACCAGGCTGATTTTGAACTCAAGAAATTTGCGTGCCTCTGCCTCCCCAGTGCTGGGAGTAAAGATCTGTCCTACCATGCCTGATTCCTTAGTTTTAATTAATTAATTAATTAATTAATTAACTAACTAACTAACTAACTAACGAGTTAATTAATTAAAAAAAAACAAAACAGTGTTTCGTTCCAGGATGGCCTCAAATAGATTTTGTAGCTAAGAATGACTTTGGACACCTGATTCTCCTGTGTCTACCTCCTAAGCACCAAGGCTATAGGTGTGACACTACATCCAGCTAATGTCAAGTTATACATTGATTACAGTGCGGTGCTTGTTTATCTATTCAGATAGGTCTCCTGTGGTTTGGGCTAGTCTCAGCCTAACTGTACAGTGGAAGACAACCTTTAACTCCTGCGTCTCCCTCCCAAGTGCCAGGGTGAGCGGGACAGTGTCTGGCTGCGTGTTGACTTTTTTTTTTTTTTTTTTTTTGAGACAGGGTTTCTCTGTGTAGCCCTGGCTGTCCTGGAACTCACTCTGTAGACCAGGCTGTCTTCGAACTCGGAAATCCACCTGCCTCTGCCTCCCAAGTGCTGGGACTAAAGGCGTGTGCCACCAGCGTGTTGACTTTTGAAGATGGCAACTGTTTTCCTCCGCAGGGCAGGAAGAGGGCAGCAGGGCACGTAGGTGTGCTGTGTGACACCCATGTGCTGCTGTTGTCACATAACTTCCCTGAAGTCAGAGATGGCGAGTTAGATTCTGTGACACACAGGGAACCATGTCTGACTAATCGTTCCCACACCGCCTCCACTTCTGAGGGCTCCCTGGCCTGCGTAAGTTTGAGCAGAAGCGTAAGTTGGGTCCACAGAGCTCTGGTTCCTTCTAGATGCCGCCCCTGACCCTTCATTCCTGTAGGATTTTGGCTAATCCCTTCTGAAGGGACAGGGACTCCCGCAGGGGTGGTGCTGTTTCTTTTCTCTTTCTTGCCTTTTTTTTTTTTTTTTTTTTTGAGGTAGCCTAGGCTGACCTCAAACTCAGTATGTGGACCTGAGGATGGCCCAAGGGCTGACACTCAGGCACTCAGGTGTGTGCCACCATGCCTGGCTACTGTCATATTTTGGGTTTATCAGCCTTTTGTGTGTACTTACTGTCTGGAGGTTTGTTTATTTACACTTTGCTCATGTCAAGACTGGATAACCAACTCTTCTCTTTTACCTACAAGTTAGACCAGAATGGGTATTTTCATGAGCCTGTTTGCCTAGGAAGAAAGTTTGTAAACGATAGACACAGGGAAGGCCGGGCCAGAGGAGGCTGAGGTGGGGGTCCCAAGGAAAGTACCGAGGGTCAGCCAGATAGACGGCGAAGATCGGAAGAAATACTGGACCACTTGAGGTGGATGTCGGTCTGCCCTGTGCTTCTTCAAGCGTTGTCCGTGGGGCTAGCTGCTCGAGTCTTTGAATGAGTGTCTCCTCCGTTACAGGGAGGGCATAGGCTGGGGAGGATGGGTGGGTGGGTCGGTGCAGGGGTTCACCTCCCAGGGAGCATGTGAGGGAGCCGCACAGGGCGCAGTGCTGGAACCGTGTCCGGACAGAGCCGGTCGGCAGCTCCTGCCTTCTCGGCCAGCGTGAGAGCAGCGTGAGAGCAATGTGAGAGGTCAGGGTTCCCGAGGCAGAGCCGGACTCAGAGAGTAAGGGAACCAGGGAGGTCCAGGCACGGGTGCGCAGGCGGAACAGAGTCCCACCCCTCCCAGAGTCCGGGGTGGGCCTGGGAAGGTGAGGATCGGCCGCGTGGAGGCTTCTGGGGCTGAGACGTGACCAGCATGTCTCTGTGCTAAAGGATGTGGCGGACTGGCAAGGGGCTAGACCAAGAGATGACATGAGTTTCTGAGTGTTTTCTGACCCTTTTTTATTTTTAAGACAAGGTCTCGCTGTGTAGCCTAGCAACTGAGTGCCCAGTCCCGACCTGCCTCATTCATCTTCCTGCCTCCTCCCCCCAAGCCCTGAGACTGTTACGGAGTCACACCACCACGCCCAGCTGCTTGTATAGTTTGGGATTAGAGAGTACAGAAAAACTGGTCTGTGAGTAATTACTGACATTGTAGACAAATAATAGATTATCGTTAATCAACTAACCATTCTACTGTTCCTTATGTCTTTTAAGTTCAAATTACACATTTTGTTATTTTATTAGGAAGCTCTACGTATGTATGTGCTGCCGATTCAAACTCAGGCCTCAGGTGACCGTAACACCTTACATACATAAACACGGAGCCAGTTCTGCAGACCCAGCTTTCTCTTCTTTCTCTTGCTTGAGACGGGGTCTCGCTACGTAACCCCAGCTCCCCACCATGCTTCCTTCCCATTCGTCCTTTTTAAAATTAAAATTTTATTAACTCAGCTTGAACAATTTAAGCTCCCCTATAAATACAGTCCACTGGAGTCTCTTAAATATTTTAAATCGCTCATCTAAATTTAACATCCAATATATTTGATTTTCTTTTTAAGCATTTAGATGCATGACAGGGCAGTATCTTTTTAGACATAGTCTTGCAGTGTGGCCAAGGTTAGCTTCGACTTACTAGGCAGCTTAGGCTGTCTTTGACTGCTCGATGGTCCCGGTTCAGCCTCCTGAATGCTGGTGTTATAAGAGTACAGTACCCAGAGGCAGGTGGATTTCTGAGTTTGAGGCCAGCCTGGTCTACAGAGTGAGTTCCAGGACAGCCAGGGCTATACAGAGAAACCCTGTCTCAAAAAACAAAAACAAAAACAAAAACAAAAACAAAAACAAAAACAAAAAAACAAAAAACCAAAAGAGTACAGTACCATTAGTCAGACACTAACTCTAATGAGAAAAAACCTCCCTAACTACTTAAACACTTCTCGTAAGTCTAACAAAGGTTTACATTTAGTCATCACGGTTCCTTGAAATATTATAATTGTTTACAGTCAGCATGTAAACATCTCCGACCTAGTACACGGTTCTAGTTTGGGTTAATATTACTGTGATGAAACACCATGACCAAAAGAAACTTAGAGAGGAAAGGGTTTATTTGGCTTCTACATCATAGTCCATCATTGAAGGAAGGAAGGAAGGAAGGAAGGAAGGAAGGAAGGAAGAAGGAAGGAAGGACAGGAACTCAAGCAGGGCAGGGTCCTGGAGGCTGGAGAAGATTCAGAGGCCACGGGGGGGGGGGGGGGTGCTGCTTACTGGCTTGCTCGGCCTGCTTTCAGAATCCAGGATCACCAGCCCAGGGATGACAACACTCACAACAGGCTGGGTCCTCCCCGTCAGTTGGTAATGGGGGGAAGAACTGGTTGGGGCACAGCTCTTGGGAAAGAAAGAAAGAAAGAAAGAAAGAAAGAAAGAAAGAAAGAAAGAAAGAAAGAAGAGAGAAAGAAAGAAAGGAAGGAAGGAAAGAAAGAAAATGCCTTACAGCTGGATTTTTTTTTTCTTACAGCTGGATTTTAAAAAAATGTTTAGGTATGTGAGTACACTGTAGCTCTCTTAAGACACACCAGAAGAGAGCACTGGATCCCATGCGGATGGTTGTGAGCCACCATGTGGTTGCTGGGAATTGAGCTCAGGACCGGCAGTCAGTGCTCTCAGCGGCCGAGCCGTCTCTCCAGCCCTCACAGCTGGATCTTATGGGGTCATCTTCCAGATTGAGGCCCCCTCCATCGTGTCTCCATTTTCATCTCTAATTTTAGTAATTAACATCTTTGTTCTCCATTTTAAAAACTAACTTGGCCAAACGTTTGTTAAACAGATGGGTTCTTCTCACAGAAGTTTGTTTTCGCCCGACTTTGATGACTCCCTCCTGTCCACTCTCTGCAGGCATTCTTTCTAGGCTTCTCGCACTCTTAAATGGGTCATTGAGTTATCACAGTAATATTAACCCAAACTAGAACCGTGGTACTAGATCAGCGATGTGAACATGCCTCTTAGAACTGCCTTCACGGGGCTGAGAGATGGCTCAGTGGGTAAGAGTTCAAATCCCAGCAACCACCTGGTGGCTCACAACCGGCTGTGAAGAGATCTGACGCCCTCTTCTGGTGTCTGAAGACAGCTACAGTGTACTTACATATAATAAACAAATCTTTAAAACACAAACACACACACACAGCTGGGCCGTGGTGGCGCACGCCTATAATCCCAGCACTTGGGAGGCATAGGCAGGCGGATTTCTGAGTTCGAGGCCAGCCTGGTCTACAAAGTGAGTTCCCGGACAGCCAGGGCTACACCGAGAAACCCTGTCTTGAAAAAACCAAAACAAAAAACAACAAAACAAAACAACAACAACAACAACAACAAACACACACACACAACACACACACACACACACACACACACACACACACACACAAGAACTGCCTTCATGGTGCCTTGTACAATGGAGGCGGTTGTGTTTGAATTTAGTTCAGCTCAGTGTGGTTTTGTCTTTCCCCCTGACTTTGCCCTCATGAAGTTTTCTTCTAACCGGTTGTGAGCTGTTCAGGTGCCACGCGTGTGCTTGCTTTCTGCCACATCTGGTTACTGGTATCTGGCTTTCGTCCGTGGCAGACAGGCAGGACTTAGGGTATTATTATTTTTTAAGATTTACTTATTTTATGTATTTGAGTACACTATAGCTGTCATGAGACACACCAGAACAGGACATTGGATCCCAATTACTGATGGTTGTGAGCCACCATGTGGTTGCTGGGATCTGAACTCAGGACCTCTGGAAGAGCAGTCAGTGCTCTTAACCCCTAAGCCATCTCTCCAGCCCTTAAGAGTATTATTTTAATGTTCTTATACCTGTTGAGACTTGATTTGTATCCTAAGATGTGGTTAATTTTGAAGAAACTTCTACTGGATGCTGAGGAGATGGTGAATTTTTTTAGTGTTTATGTGGAATGTTCTATAGATGTCTGTTAAGTCCATTTGAGTTAGGGAGTTATTTAACTCCACTATTTCTGTGTTTAGTTTTTGCCTTGAGATAACTTCTAATGGTAGAAGTTGGAAATGTCATTCGCTCTCACTGTGTTAGGGTGATATGTTATCTTGGCTATAGTTCTGTTTCTTCTATTTAATTGGATGCCATTTTTGATGCATAATGTTCGAATTTTTAATATACTCTTGGTGTATTTTTTCTTTAATGAGTATGTAGGGTTCTTTCCTATCTTTTCTAATTAGTTGTGGTTTGATGTCTAATTAGTCAGATATTAAAATAGCTTGCTTCTTATTTATTTTAATCTTTTAAAAAGATGTATTTATTTAATGTATATCTATACACTGTACTGATGGCTGTGAGCCCTCATGGTTGCTGGGAATTTTTTTTTTTAAAGATTTATTTATGCTGGGCATGGTGGTGCACGCCTGTAATCCCAGCACTTGGGAGGCAGAGGCAGGCAGATTTCTGAGTTCGAGGCCAGCCTGGTCTACAGAGTGAGTTCCAGGACAGCCAGGACCACACAAAGAAACCCTGTCTCAAAAAACAAAACAAAACAAAAAGATTTATTTATTATTACACTGTATGTAGCTGCCTTTAGAAGCACCAGGAAAGGGTGCCAGAGATCTCTTTAAGAGATGGTTGTGAGCCACCATGTGGGTGCTGGGATTTGAACTTAGGACCTTCAGAAGAGCAGTCAGTGCTCTTAACCACTGAGCCATCTCTCCAGCCCATGTGTATAGGATATTTTACGTGAGGTGTGTTTCTTGGATGCAGCAGAAAGATGAGTCCTGTGTTCCAATCCAGTGCATTAGTCTTTGTTTTTGAATTCTTGGAATTTAGATGCTGTGGAGGGGTGCTGCTTACTGCTTTCTTATAGAACTCAGGACCACTAGCCCGGGATTGTGTCAAGGTGACATAAAACTAGCCAGCACAATCACCAGTTGAAAGAATTATATCTTTAAAATTATACATTTTAAAAGCTCAACCAGGGCAAATCTATAGCTCCCCAGGTCAGATCCTTCATAAAATCTGTGCAGAAATTTTAACAAACATACCGGTTGAGAGTCGGAGTCAAACACCAGTGGTTTCTCTTCTGAAGCTCATTTTAGAGCTTATGTAATCTTGCAAGGGGCCCGGGAGGCCTGAACCTCTGCTTGGGTCTGTGCTGAGCCTGGGAACCACTGCAGGTCAGAGGAGGAGAAACACTCTCCCGTGTGAAGTGGAGAAAATCAGGAACCGGTTATAACCTGCTCCTCACCACCTCCAACTTTGATAAGATGAGTTGGCTGTGGAGGACCCGCCCTCTGTACCAGGGAACTGCTGCACAGTGGCCCAGGAGCTTCTGAGGGAAGGAAACGTGACTGGGCGTGGGAGAGACACAGACCTGGCTTGGTCGTGCTTCATACACCTGTGGTCAGCCAGCGGGTGTCAGTGAGGAGGAACTCGGTATCGTCTGTGCCACTGGCTTTCAGAGCAGCGTGGCCACCGGTTCCATCCTGTTTCTACCTCCAATGGCTCTGCACCTGTCTCTTGTGGCCAACCCTAACCCAGAACCATAGAGGAGGAAATTCCAGGAAATATGGTCTTATCTTCACTGAGATGGCGTGAAGCCAAGAGGGATCCAGTTTTCCCGATGGTAGAGAACCTCTGCCCACTAAGAACGCGTTCGCAGGGTGATTGTAATCTACCGGTATCACCCCAGGAAGCCCGGGTGCTCTGCTTGTCAGAGGTAGGAGGCCTCAGTCCCAGACCTGGGCTCAGGTACGTCTGTCTATGTGAGTGGCTTTGTGTCTATAGCTGTGATAAAACACCACAGCCAAAAGCGAATTGGGGAGGAAAGGGTTTATTTCATCTTTCACCCTATAAATCCATCACGGGGAAGTCAAGGCAGGAACTCAAAAGCAGGAACCTGGGGGAAAGAACGGAAGCGGAGACCATGCTTACGGGCCAGCTCCCCACGGCTTGCTCATACTGCTTTCTTAGATTTAAGACCTTGTGCTCTGGGAGGGCGTAGCCCCGGGGAGCTGGGCCCGCCCACATCAGCCATCAATCAAGAGAGTATTCCACAGACCTGCCGACAGACCAAACTTATGGAAGCTTTTTTTTTTCTTTCCCCAAGTAAGATTTCCTCTTCCCATATGTGCCTGGGCGTGTGTCCACTCGACAAACCCAACCAGCACAGTGAGTCTTGACAATTTAGTACACAGAGCTCCCTAAGGCTTTAGGCTACACTCAACAGCACTTAATAGTTCTGATGTCTAAGTCCTCACTCACGACGAATTTAGATCTGCTGGTGTCTCCTAGGTGTCTGCAAACTTCCGAAAGACCATTGCAAACGCTGAAATTATGCTAATGACCCCGAGTGGGGGACAGAACTTGTGGGGAGTTCTAGAATATCCCTGGGAATGGAGACTAAGTCTGTTTCATTCACCCGGGGCCAGGAGCTGACACATCCGGGGTGGAGACGCTCCCCAGGAGGGAGGGAAGCCTGTGGTGACACAGTCTGTTTAAGAGGAACAGGGGCCTTGTGGGTCAGTTGAATAACCCGGAGCTTCAAGCCCTGCTGCACTTGACACGGTTTACAGACGCTCCTCTTCCGCGTGATTTGAAAGGAAGCTGGAGGTAGCGCGGCCCCGTTGCCTGGGCTCGGGTGCCCTCTTGTGGCGGAATATTGGAATTTTCACAGTGTCTCCCTCCCTCTCTGGAATCCCACTGTCTTCAAGGTCATTGCTGTTAAAATGGAAGGGCAAGGGGCTTGGGGGTGTAACTCAGTGGAAAAGAATGTGAGTCTCTGGGTTCAGTCCTCAGAACCAGGTCTCTCAGGGCTTAGCCTTGTCTGCAGTGGTCAAAGTCGGAGGGTTAGGGTGACGTCCCTCACAGGGAGGAAAGGCCATTGATGGGGACAGAGTGTTTGGTCTAAAAGATGCTGTCTGTGCTGTCTGCGGTACACTCAAAAGAGCTGACCAGGACCCTCTTGATCTTCCTCTGGTCTTTTCTAGCCTAGACTTTAGGCCAGTGGTTTTGTGTGTGTGTGTGTGTGTGTGTGTGTGTGTGTGTGTGTGGTTTTTCGAGACAGGGTTTCTCTGTATAGCCCTGCCTGTCCTGGAACTCACTCTGTAGACCAGGCTGGCCTTGAACTCAGAGATCCACCTGCTTCTGCCTCCCAAGTGCTGGGATTACAGGCGTGCGCCACCACAGCCCGGCTTAGGCCAGTGGTTCTTAGGGTGGGTTTTTGTTGGGGAGGGCAGAGGTCAGGGGTCCTTTTGAGCAGTTTAAGACAGATGTTGGGATTTTTATTTAGAAATTACATAACTGGAATACTGCAACTAGGACTTGGTGGGGGGCTAGTGGTCTCTGGGGACCAGAACCCATAGTTTTGTTTTGTTTTTGTTTGTTTGTTGATTGGTTGGGCTTTTGTTTGTTTTGTTTTTTTGTTTTTTTTTTTCCGAGACAGGGTTTCCCTGGCTGCCCTGGAACTCACTCTGTAGACCAGGCTGGCATAGAACTCAGTGATCTGACTGCCTCTGCCTCCTGAGTGCTGGGATTACAGGCGTGCGCCACCGCCGCCGCCGCCGCTGCCGCCACCACCTGACTCCAAACCCATGCAATTTGTCATCTCCTGCTCTAGGGCTCTGCTCCCGGCAGTTTCTCAGTGTCTGATGCCTCTGAGGTGGATCAGACGTGTTTCATGCTGGTTCCCTAGAGTGGGAGGAAGTTCACCGGGGTGAGTTTCTTCTCATGAGATAAGCAGTATCCCACAGAGATGCGGAAAGAGAGAGAGAGGTTCCGTTTATGAAAGTGCCTGAGGAAGACAGAGACAAGTGCTTTATATAATCTTAAGGTAAAGATTGTCCCCGCGTTGCTGGGTCTGAGGGGTCCGACTGCGATGAAAGGATCCCCTAAGGCAGAACCTCTTACACTCCATTTTGGATAGCTCTCAGATGCTTGAAATGCCCGTGACAGTTTACAGAGGCAAAGCGTCTCATATATTCTCGCCAGCCAGGCTGACTCGCTTCTAGCAGAAAGCTTAAGCAACAGATGGATCCGTGTCCCTTTAACACACCTTTAAAGGGATTGCCTGGGATGGAGAGCCGGCTCAGACTGCTCCTTCCAGAGGACAGGGGTTCAATTCCCAGCAACCACGTGGCAGCTCACAGCTGTCTGTGACTCCAGTTCCAGGCAACTTGATAACCTCACACAGATGGACATGCAGGCAAGACACCAATACACACAACACAAAAGTAAAAAAATAACTACTAAAGGGATTTCCTTTTGGTCAAGTACTATTCAAGAACTCAATAAATGCTTACGTAATAAATATCGAGAAGGGAATTTTTAGAGTTAGAGGCCCTTACTCTGTTACTTCTGTTTTCAGGAAAGCAACATGAGGACCAGGGAACTAAACAGCATTCATTCATTCATTCATTCATTCAGTTTAGTCATAATTTCCTGCGTGTGAGGAATTGGGGTTTGTTTGTGAAATCAAAGGAGGAGGAGGAAGTGGTGGAAGAGGGGGAAGAGAAAGAGGAGGAAGAGAAGGAAGAAGAAGATAAGAAGAGGAAGAGGGGGAGGAGAAGGGGGAGTCATAGTCATCGTAGTTAGCAGCAGCACTGGGAATAGCATGAAGACAGTAACCAGGATGTGTATACAGACACATAGAAGCTCTTCAGAAAGCAGAGGAACCAAGATGTCTGCTAGGGAAACTTTTGTTTTGTGTTTTTCAAGACAGGGTCTCTGTCATAGTCCAGGCTGGCCTTGAGCCTAAAGCAGTCCTCCGGCCTCATCCTCCACGTGCTGGGCTCACACGTGCGTGCCACCACGCTCGGCCACTGTGTTTGAAGGTGACCTCCCACAGGTGGCGGCGGGTGAGCTGCGGCGTGGTGGAGGAGTCTGGCTTACTAGGTTGGTGATTTGTATCGGGCTATGTAAGTGATATTCAGGCGAGGCCGTGCAGGTGCTGCCGGGCCAAAGGTAGGAATGGATAGCAGATCCAACGCTGGTAATTCTGGCAGTGGGGAGGCCGAGGCAGGAAGAGTCCTACAAGTTTGAGTCAACTTGGGCTATATATAATGAGTTCCGGGATAGCCTGGAACCATATTTCAAAACATAAACAGTGTGGGGGAGAGAGAGAGAGAGAGAGAGAGAGAGAGAGAGGAGAGAGAGAGCAAAAAATGTGGCATCTTTTTCTGGTTTGCCAGTTCTGAGATGTGAGAAATCACACAGGAATACAGAGAATAAGAAGCATTTTAAGAACCGTTAGTTCAAGCCGGGCGTGGTGGCACATACCTGTAATCCCAGCATTTGGGAGGCAGAGGCAGGCGGATTTCTGAGTTCGAGGCCAACCTGGTCTACAGAGTGAGTTCCAGGACAGCCAGGGCTACACAGAGAAACCCTGTCTCGAAAAACCAAAAAAAAAAAAAAAAAAAAAGAAAAGAAAAAAGAAAAAAAAGAAAAAAGAAAAGAAAAGAAAAGAAAAAAAGAACCGTTAGTTCTGGGGACAGAGTGGGAACTGATGACTTCAGAGTAGGTAGGTGGGCCCAGGTCCTTCAGGGCTTAAAAACACTTTTTAAAATTTTTTATTTATTTATTTATTTTGGTTTTTCGAGACAGGGTTTCTCTGTGTAGCCCTGGCTGGCCTGGAACTCACTCTGTAGATTAGGCTGGCCTGGAACTCAGAAATCCACCTGCCTCTGCCTCCCAAGTGCTGGGATTACAGGCGTGCACCACCACGCCTGGCCCTAATTTTTATTTTTAACAGCTGTAGTACAATGCTAAGAGTGAACGAAACCTGGGTCCCGCCTCTGGGCTCTTCCTGCTTCTATAGAACCAGCTGCCTTGAGCCCAGGACTCAGTGCGGGGGGGGGAAGGCCTGGTCGGTGGGGCACTCACCAGCCTCCCGCTGGGTTTGCAGGCTAGAATTAGGCCCACAGGTGAAGAGAAGAGCAGAATGTGGAGAGGACCAAACCGAGGGCAGGCTCATAGAGCGCACACTCAGAGCCTAGAGGCGCTTTGCCTCAGTCATGCGCCCTAAGCCACGACTTAAGGTCAGGCGTGTGCCCCTCGCCTCGCTTGGTGAACTAATGCGTGTTTGGGGGTTACTCAGGAACCCCCTCTGGCTGTTCTCTTTCCACCCCTCTGCAATCGCCTCCGAGCTTTAGAAGAGGGGCGGGGGGGGGGTGGCTGGGTGGGGGGGCGGTGTCGATGCTTCTTTTCGGGCTGAGCATTCCAGAGCCCCATCCTCTGCTCTTTGGCCAGTTGTGGGTCTCAGTGTTATTCGCCATCTACACGTATAGGCAAATAGAAGCCTCTCAGGTAGAGTTGGGGGGGTGCATTAATCTAGGATGTGATATGATTAATTTGTGAATTATATTAAGATATCAGAAGTCAGTTTAATAGCATGCCCAGTTAGCAGAATAACACTAGGAAGTTCTCTCCTAGAGGCTATGACCTGTCTAGCCATAGATTCTTAGCCCAACACGTGATACCAGGCATGGGTTTTTATCATGCAGACTTAAATCAATAAGAAAGTGGTTGGTTACACCCACATTCACGCCACTATCACACGGGTTGGCTTGTCTGGCCAGGCATTATTGTAACTTGCAGGGTTCGCAGCTGGTTAAGATTAATAATTATTTTTCTCCTCTGTTAGCATGCATAGCTAACAACATTGCAAAAGCTACCAGTGGGGATGGAACTTTCGGGTCAGTACCAGCTTACTAGCCTCAGGTCCCCTGACTCACAGATGTAGTGTCTTTAGCAACAGGGTCTCACCGCCAAGTTCTGGATGGTAAGTAACAGCATAGCCGGTAGTGATTGGAGGTCTGTAGAACCTCATTATTTTTTGATAAGATCTCTAATCTAGGCTGGGCTCAAGCTTCCTATAAAGCCGAGGATGGCTTGAACTGGGACTTTCCGTCTCTGCCTTCTGAGCTGTGGGATTACAGGTGTTCGCCACCACTCTTGGCTTATGTAGCGTTGGGATCATATCCAGGGCCTCATGAGTTCTAGACAGTTCTCCACCAGCTGAGGTACATGCCACCCCTTCAACATTCTCTTTGCTGGGGCTGGAGAGATGGCTCAGCCGTTAAGAGCACGGACTGCTCTTCCAGAGGTCCTGAGTTCAATTCCCAGCAACTACATGGTGGCTCACAACCATCTGTAATGGGGTCTGACGCCCTCTTCTGGTGTGTCTGAAGACAGCGACAGTGTACTCATCATATATATAAAATAAAGAAATAAAATCTTAAAAAAATTCTCTTTGCTATTCTATTAAATGACATGCAGCTAGGATGGGCAAATAGGCTGAGTTTATCCTTTTCTGGTAAAACATGAAGTCTTATGGAAAAGTACTACAAAAATACCAGTATTGATGAATTAAAGACACCTTGGTGTTTCTGTATATTACTTTTATATTCATTAACACTGAGAAATATCTATATATTTCTATATATTATATAACAATATAAATATGATATATTTATATACTTTAATATATAAATACATTTTTATAAATTAAAAAATAAATATAAGTGCATTTAAAAAGATATATTTAATGTTGCTAGGCATGGTGGTGCATTTAAAACTGGCACTCAGGAAGCGAGAGGCAGGCAGATCTCTGAGCCTGAGGCCATCCTGGTCCACATAGTGAATTCCAGGACAGTCAGGGCTAACTGTCTCACAGCTGGACCTTCTCTCAAAATAAAAAAGATAATGGTGTGTGTGTGGTGTGTGTGTGTGTGTGTGTGTGTGTGTGTGGTGTGTGTGTGTGTGTATGTGTGTGTGTGTGTGTGTGTGTGTATGGTATGTTAAATATTTTGTTTACATATATGGATGTATGTTATATATTTTGTTTACATATATGCCACATATGCTGGAGGAAGTTGAAAGAAGGCACCAGGCCCCCTGGAACTGGAGCTCTGGCTTCCTGAGAGCCGTGTGGATGCAGAGAATCGCAGCCGGGTCCTCTGGAAGAGCAACCAGTGCTCTCAGCAGAGGGGCACTGGCTCCAGCCTGCTGGAAGGGTTCGTAGTGGAGCCCGGCCTAATTAAGACTGTTCGCTGAGTGAACGGTGACAGCAGCATCGCAATCACATGCTGAGTGACTGCGTTCTGAACTGACGTTCTTTTTGTCGCTGGATTTTCCAGTTTGTGCTTTTGTTGATGTTAAAATAACTCTCATGCTGGGAATGAACCGCACTGATTTAAACCTGGCACCAGGTCTTAGTGAAGACTTTTGGCAGGACCCTTAGCAAAGGACGCTTTGATGACAATGACCTCCCTTTCTCTAGCTGATGCTGGCGATGTGTTTCAGGGAACTTTTCTATCAGAGGTGTTGTGTTGGGCAATGTCGTCCACTTGAAGGACCCAGGAGTCACCGTGGAGGCAGATCTGGGCGTGTCTGTGAGGGATATCTAGATGTGTTTAACGGAGATGCAGACCTGCCTTAAGTGTGCACAGTATCACTCCAGGCTGGGGAGCCTGACTGAATAAAAAGGAGAGTGGTCAGGCGAATGCACCGCCCCCTCAGGAGGCCTGGGTTTGATCCCCACCGCCCCACCCCCCACCTCCCCCCCCCACCCCCGGCTAGCCAACCGCCAGCCAAGCCGGCAAGCCACTTACAGCCACCTGTGCCTTGGACTCCAGGAGCTCTGATGCCTCCTGCCCCCCCACCCCACCCCATCCTACCCCCCCCCGCCCCTGTGTGTGTGTGTGTGTGTGTGTGTATGCACGTACCCCCCCATACATACAATTAAAAATAAATCTTTAAAATGTTATTTATTTAATTTGAATGCTCCACTGCATATACATCTGCAGGACGGAAGAGGGCGTCAGATCCCCTTATAGGTGGTTGTGAGCCACCATGTGGTTGCTGGGAATTGAACTCAGGACCTTTGGAAGAGCAGCCAGTGCTCTTAACCGCTGAGTCATTTCATCAGGCCCCTAAAAATAAATCTTTAAAAATTAACTTTCAGAAAAGCCAGTGGGCTGAGCACAGCAGTCCCCCTGTCTGCTCGTGAGCTGTGGAGGCGGTGAGGCCTGACACCTGCCGCCACCGCCATGATGCCCCCCCCCAGGTGGCCTGTACCTGCAGCCGAGTCAGCATAAATCCTTTCCTCAAACGGGTTTGACTACAGTGTTTTGCAGCAGCGTCAGAAAAAGTGACGCGCTCAGGCGTGCATGGAACAGAAGGCCCGGAAGACTCTGCAGTCACAGTTCGTTCTGTTAGCTCAGGCGTGCTCAGAGTCTGGGACCCTCTGCAGGGAGAGCGTGGGCAGGCTGAATTTCTCGCTGTATTAGCTCACGGCAAAGCTCACTGTATTACAGGCGTCCTAAAGTTTTTTTTGCAAACAAAACTATTCACCGGCAAGCAGCTGGGCAAATCATATCATTTTAATATCCCATAAAGTGCCTCCTGCACACTCTCCCCATTAACCACATCCACCAATTATTGATCTACAACATGGACACAGTGTTCTTGTCTTAAGAGTTCACCTGTCAGGCTCCAGGAAAAGTATCACTTCCTAAATTAAGAAAGTACTCATTGGGACTCATCTTCACACGAGCTACTTTGCTAAGCTATGTGGATCTCAACACCCAGTTGTAAGGAAAGATGGCTGTTTTGGATATTGATAGGGCAAGGCAGCTGCCGTGGGGGAGCCCTCCCTGAGCCCCTGCAGCTGGGTTAGGTGCTGCTGGCTCCAGAGGAGCCTGACCCTGCGAGGGCCGCGTTGTCAAGAGGACTCTGTTCTTTTCCAGCTGCTTCCCCGGCATCTCTGTGTTGCCTTTACACCGATTTCCTTCGGTGGCATCGGTCTCACACCAGTCCTTTGCCCTTTCTGGTCTCCCCCCCCCCACCCCCGTCCGTCCGTCCATCCCCCCCCACCTCATATGGGCAAGAAGGAATCAGTCTATCCCACTCTCAGTTCTGGCTCTCCCCACAAGGGCCCCGTTTTTGGCTCTAGTTGCTTTCAGCCTCTTATCCTTCCTAAGACAGGGGCTGTCTCCCTGCTTATAAATCGTCATTTTTTCATTTGTTTATGAACTCCATTGCCATATTTATTTTCCACAGCTGACTGAATTTTCCTGATTCGGTCTGTAACAGCCCTTTTTGTGGAGGAGAATGGATGTGAAAGGGATGCACACAGCAGTCACCATGGAAACCCTACCGGAAGTCATCTCTCCACATTCAACTCTAGTACTTGTTCTTTTAAAAAAAAAGATTTATTTATTATTATATGTCAGTACACTGTAGCTGTCTTTAGACACCCAAAGAGGGCATCAGATCCCATTACAGATGGTTGTGAGCCATCATGTGGTTGCTGGGATTTGAACTCAGGACCTTTGGAAGAGCAGTCAGTGCTCTTAACCTCTGAGCCATCTCACCAGCCCCCTCTATTACTTTCTTAACTAAACCTTGTATTGACCTTGTGATATTTCTTTAGCCATCAAAATTACCACTTTATTACTGTTGTTTAAAACTCAGGAAACAGGTATTTAATTCAAACACAGTTCTTAACAAAACAAAAAATCTCTTTTTTTTTTTTTGGTTTTTGGAGACAGGGTTTCTCTGTGTAGTCCTGGCTGTCCTGGAACTCACTCTGTAGACCAGGCTGGCCTCGAACTCAGAAATCCACCTGCCTCTGCCTCCCAAGTGCTGGGATTACAGGCGTGCGCCACCACGCCCGGCAACAAAAAATCTCTTAGTTTTCATTAAGGTGAAAAAGAAGTGGATGAGGGAAAGAGAAAGGGCGGGGCCAAACTCTGTGAGGCCAGAGAGCAACACTCTAGGTCATTTTGGATGACAGATGACATGTGGATAGGTAGTCCCCTTGTCTCAGCTCCACAGCATGGCTCTGGGGAGTCAAGTGGTGCTGTGGCTGGGGGAGGGGAGGACTGGACGCGGACTGAGCTCCACTGCTTGGTGGGAAAGGGAATGTCCACTCATCCTGGGTAACACTTCTGTCCTGGTTAGGGTTTCCATCGCTGTGAAGAGACACCATGACCAGAGCGACTCTTAGGCCATCGTTTGGAACTGGCTTACTGGTTCTGAGGTTCGGTCCATTATCATCACAGAGGGAAGCAGGGCAGGAGGAGTGCTGAGTTCTACATCTTGTTCTGAAGGCAAACAGGAGACTGACATCCTCAGCCAGCCAGGAGGAAGCTCTCAAAACCCACCCTCACAGTGACCCACTTCCTCCAACAAGACCACACCACCTATAATGCCACTTCCTGCCAGGTAGATTCAAAACACCACAACCTTCAGTGAGAAAGTGCACCTGTTTGCCCAGAAGGCAGAACATCTGAGGGGAATGTAAGCGGAAAGGCGGGCAGAGCTGGGCCTTCACTAAGAGCAGCAAAACCAGACACACACACACACACACACACACACACAAAAAAAAAAAAAAATTTTGAGCAGCCTGGAGTGAGGACTGGGGACTTGGAAGTAGTTGGGAAAACCTGGATTGCCCACAATGTGAGGAAGACTGAGCCACAAAGCTTGTTTTTAAGCATCAGTTTATACTGGCAGGGCGGTTCACACCTCTATCCCCAGCACTTAGAAGAGGCAGGACCTGGAGTTTAAGGCCAGGCGGGGCAGATCACCCAGCCCCCTCCCGTATTCTCTTGCTCTGACTGGACTCAAACTCCAGGCCTCAGACCTGAGCTACTTTGTGCCTGAAGTCAGTCTTAATTAGTTCTGACTCGGAGATTGGACGCTGATACTGTTTGTCCCCAGCTAGAAGGCTTCTCTTGTGACATGGGCAGTGAGAGGCTAGATAAGCACCCTTGGCTGTGTGTGCTCGAGGGCTTCCCCATCAGGGCACGGAGCCGCCTGCCATCCTCTACCTGCTCGGGTGCCCCCCTACGTAAAGCAGCTCTCGGGGTGCTGGGTAGATGTACTCGGAAGCCAGGCCCCACAAGCCCTGGCCCCTGACTGCTGGCCAGCAAGAGGCACAGCTTGGGTTCTTGGGAAGTCTGTAGAGGCACAAATCTGTGCTGTTACCAAAGAGGGAAGGTGGACCTCCTGCAGTCCTTTCAAATAAGCACTACCAGCTTGAGTACAGGGGAAACTGAGGCCTGAGGAAGGAAAAGCAGTTTGCTCAGCAACAGCAGGAAAACGTGAAAGAACGGGGTCTTCAGCTGCTCTCAGGGCTACCTGGACCCCTCACACAAGTTTCATTTTGACCTGAAGAAAGCACCAGTCATTCTGGAAGATTCATGCTTTCATGTGTGTGGCTCATTTGGGCACCTAAGCATAACGGAGCGACTGGATGTGAGTTTATATGGTGTGGAACCTTCCACACTGAGTTAAGGCCCTGAGAAGCCCTTGACCGAAAAAGGCCCATCACTAACAACTCCTGGTTCCTGCTCAAAGAACCTACTAAGAGCAGTGCTTGACACTTAATTCTGCACCAGGAACTTGATAGAGGGTGACTGAAGTATAACACGGGGCCACGTGACCGATGGGAGGTGGATCGGGTCACCTCCAACAGCAATGGATAGCAGGGGAAGTAAGCTAAGGATGTCAGTGGAAACAGCTTCAGACACGGAGCTTCTATAGCCCAGCTGAGGCCCAGGGGACCCCTTCCCCAGCAGCCCAAGACTGGGTAAAGCCACCTCTGTGCCAGTCAGAACTTTATCCTAATGTCCCTAGGTAGAATTTAAAACTGAACACACAGACCTGTTTAGCATTTCTTAGGAAAAAACACAATTGTTTTCTGCAGAGAAATTTATTTGGAAAAAGTAGGTATCTAGAAAGGAATTTTGTTAGGAAGTACTACAGCATACAAGACAGAAATGCCTCAGTATAGAAACTTTAATAAGTAAACGTATCCTTTAGCATCAGTGGTGAGGAAGATGTAAATGCATGGCTGCCAGCCAGACCCACGCGCTCAGTATTCCTCCCCTTCTTCTGCCTCTGCCTCCACGGAATCCACGCCCACCTCTTCATAATCCTTCTCCAGCGCCGCCAGGTCCTCCCGAGCCTCTGAGAACTCCCCTTCCTCCATGCCTTCGCCCACGTACCAATGCACAAAGGCCCGCTTGGCGTACATGAGGTCAAATTTGTGGTCCAGGCGGGCCCAGGCCTCTGCGATGGCAGTGGTATTGCTCAGCATACACACGGCCCGCTGCACCTTGGCCAGGTCTCCCCCTGGGACCACGGTGGGAGGCTGGTAGTTAATACCCACCTGCCAGAGAAAGAAAGATGCAGTGAAGGTTATAATGTCCTCAGAAGTGATAATTCACTACAGGGTGGGAACTGTGGACCCTGCTTAAAATAAATGCCCATACCATGCATTCGGGAATGAATAATCGCCTACACATAGCTACATGTATAAAAACTGTAAAGGACTTAAACCGAGCCGGGCATGGTGGCGCACGCCTGTAATCCCAGCACTTGGGAGGCAGAGGCAGGCGGATTTCTGAGTTCGAGGCCAGCCTGGTCTACAGAGTGAGTTCCAGGACAGCCAAGGCTACAAAGAGAAACCATGTCTCGAAAAACAAAAAAACAAAAAAACAAAAAAAAAAAAAAAACTGTAAAGGACTTAAACCACTAACTGCCAAATTGGAAACCAAGAAGCTGGATCTGCACACACCCAACACAGTTCACAAAGGCCAAAAGGAGAACTGTGTTCAAGGTATACCATATGCTTAGTTAAAAAAAAAACCCGACTGAAATCGTTATGTGTAGAAACACTCATGCAGCAGTAAACTCTGCCGAGGAGAAGATACTCTTCCACAGGCTGGGAACAGCGGCTAGCAGCACAGCAGGCTGGAGCTGGAAGCAGGGAAGGACAGATACAAGGGCCCTCCTCAGGTCAAGAAATACACCCTGCTTTAAGAAGGAACATGCATCCCAGCACTTGGGAGGCAGAGGCAGGCGGATTTCTGAGTTCTAGGCCAGCCTGGTCTACAGAGTGAGTTCCAGGACAGCCAGGGCTACACAGAGAAACCCTGTCTTGAACCCCCCCCCCCAAAAAAAAAGGAACATGCACCCTGTGCTTCCCTGCTGGCCTGCTAACCAACATCACCTTTATGAAAGGCACAACACATCTTCCATATGCAAAGATTGCCTCTTGCTTTATAAGGACAAGCAGATTTCGGGGCAGAGAATTCAGCTTTTCAATCTTCCATAGTTTAATATTTTGCTATGGTTTTTAAATAAATTATATATATATATATATATATGTATATATATGTGTATATACACACACACACACACACATACATACATACACACACACATATATATAAATTTAAAGGCTCTAAAAATTACTTTAAAAGCCAGAGCTATCTGCAAACACATCATAAGAATGATCTTGAAGTCACTCTAGTGCTGGGATTAGAGGCCTGGGCCTAATAAATGTACAGTCAAAACTCAAACTTATTTTTAAACACGGAACCTAGTGTGGCCCCAGAAAATGGTTGCAAAAGGTGTGATAAACCACACGGATGCTCACAAAGGGAACCCAGGGCGAGGAGACCGACAGGGTCCTTCTGGTGCTGGCAGACTCTCTGTAGGGGCAGCCCCTAACTTGTACTTCCTGTAGACCAGCTTTAATGCAGAAATGCAGGTTCAGCTGGGAGGAAACCAGGGAAAGGCACAGCACTGGAATCAGCACCTCCTATCAGACACGCCCTCCGCTGGAAGTCCTCCACTTCTCAGGATCTCCTGAGAAGAATTCATCTGCATAATGTCTGGTAGATTGATGGTTTAAGAAATTATGTTTGGCCGGGCGGTGGTGGCGCACGCCTTTAATCCCAGCACTTGGGAGGCAGAGACAGGCGGATTTCTGAGTTCGAGGCCAGCCTGGTCTACAGAGTGAGTTCCAGGACAGCCGGAACTACACAGAGAAACCCTGTCTCGAAAAACCAAACCAAACCAAACCAAACCAAACCAAAACAAAAAAAAAAAAAAGAAATTATGTTTGGGGGGCTGGAGAGATGGCTCAGCTGTTAAGAGTGCTGGCTGCTTTCCCAGAGGACCAGAGTTCAGTTCCCAGCAACCATATGGTGGCTCCCAACTGTGTGAAACTTCAGTTCCAGGAGATCCAGTGCCCTCTTTTGGCCTCCACAGATACCAGACACGCCCACGCATGCACATATAAAAACACACACTCATAAAAGTAAGCAAATCTTTAAAAAAGAGAGCCGGGCGTGGTGGCTCACGCCTGTAATCCCAGCACTTGGGAGGCAGAGGCAGGCGGATTTCTGAGTTCGAGGCCAACCTGGTCTACAGAGTGAGTTCCAGGACAGCCAGGGCTACACAGAGAGACCCTGTCTCAAAAAACCAAAAAACAAAACAAAACAATAAAAAAGAGAAAAAAGTAAGGTTTGGGCACTGACAGTAGTGGTACACACTTTTAATCCTAGCACTCAGGAAGCAGAGGCAGTGGGATGTCTGAGTTTGAGGCCAGCCTGGTCTACAGAGTGAGTTCCAGGACAGCTAGAGCTACATGGAAACCCTGTTTTGAAAAACCAACCAACCAACCAACCAACCAACCAACCAACCAACCAACCAACCCACCCCCAACATCAACAACAAACCAAGAAAAAAGGTTCGGTAATTGCTGGTTTGAGGAAGGAGGGCTCCCAGTGTTATTTAGAAAAGTGTTAAACTACTTAGCAACTGCTTACAGGCTCTTTGGAGCCTGACAAGAAAATTCCATGGGCTTGACCAAGCCCCGGGGCAGTCTGTAGCTCATGGCAGACATACCTGCCCCAGCACCCAGTCCTACCTTAAATCCAGTTGGGCACCAGTCCACAAACTGGATGGTGCGCTTGGTCTTGATGGTCGCAATAGCCGCGTTGACATCCTTGGGAACCACATCGCCCCTGTACAACATGCAGCAGGCCATGTATTTGCCATGGCGAGGGTCACACTTGACCATCTGGTTGGCTGGCTCGAAGCAAGCGTTGGTGATCTCTGCCACTGACAGCTGCTCATGGTATGCCTTCTCAGCGGAGATGACGGGGGCGTAGGTGGCCAGTGGGAAGTGGATGCGAGGGTAGGGCACCAGGTTGGTCTGGAACTCTGTGAGGTCCACATTGAGGGCGCCATCGAACCTCAGGGAGGCTGTGATGGAGGACACAATCTGACCAATCAGACGGTTGAGGTTGGTGTAGGTGGGGCGCTCGATATCCAGGTTCCTGCGGCAGATGTCGTAGATGGCTTCGTTATCCACCATGAAAGCGCAGTCGGAGTGTTCCAGCGTTGTGTGTGTGGTCAGGATGGAGTTGTATGGCTCCACCACTGCTGTGGAGACCTGGGGGGCTGGGTAGATGGCAAATTCCAGCTTGGACTTCTTGCCATAGTCCACTGAAAGCCGCTCCATCAGCAGCGATGCAAACCCTGATCCCGTGCCCCCTCCGAAGCTGTGGAAGATGAGGAAGCCCTGCAGCCCTGTGCACAGGTCGGCCTGCGGTGAGACCAGAGGAGATAAGCCAGTGCCTACACAGCCACACCCCGACTCAACCCCTTGAATTCCCAACTTCCACTTTACAAACTGATGCAAATTCAGACGGTCTACCATATATACATACCGTCTTCAACAATGAATGCATCTCAGCAGAGTCTGTAGTAAGGTATTTTGGTAAACTTATGATAGACTCCTGACTCTAACAGATTTGCAAAAATGACTGTGCCTTAGTTTTATGTCAACTTGACACCAGCTGAAGTTTGAGGAGGAGGGATCCTTTTATTTAAAGAAAATGCCTCTATAGGATCAGGCTGTAGGAAGCCTATAAGACATCTTAATTGGTGATTAATGGGGAGGGCCCAGCCCAGTGTGAGTGGGACGACCCTGGGCTGGTGGTCCTAGTTCTGCAAGGAAGCAAGCTGAGCAAGCCAGGAAGCAGCACCTCTCCATGGTCTCTGCATCAGCTCCTGCCCTGACCGCAATGATAAACCAAACCAACCCCTTCTCCTCAAGATGCATTTGTCATGGTGTTTTATCACAGCAATGGTAAAGTATCCCCAACTAGTACAATGACCCCTCCACCACCACTGACCCTCTTGACCAGGACAGCCAACCACCACATGAAGCCCCCTCCACGATCCTCTCACCAGCTTGCGGATGCGGTCCAGGACCAGGTCGACAATCTCCTTGCCAATGGTGTAGTGACCTCGGGCATAGTTGTTGGCCGCATCTTCCTTCCCAGTGATCAGCTGCTCCGGGTGGAAAAGCTGCCGGTAGGTTCCCGTGCGCACTTCGTCTAGAGAGAGACCATAGGTCCTGTGAGTCCTTCAGACAAGGGCCCTTCAGTTCCTCTGTACATATGTGTCCACAGTGTGCCCTAGTCTTTGGTTATACATAGACCACATATGACCTTTCTTTCAGTTTCTTACCCAACAAAGTCACAAACATTCAGTGTACAGTATCTCCTCTGTACAGACCTCAGTGGGCCTTCCTGAGACACCCCCCTCTCCCAGGAGAGCCGCCACGGGGCCCAGGCACCTACCGACCACAGTGGGCTCCAGGTCCACGAACACTGCTCTGGGCACATGCTTGCCGGCCCCCGTCTCACTGAAGAAGGTGTTGAATGAGTCATCCCCGCCGCCAATGGTTTTGTCGCTCGGCATCTGCCCGTCAGGCTGAATACCATGCTCAAGGCAGTACAGTTCCCAGCAGGCATTGCCGATCTGGACACCTGCCTGCCCCACGTGGATAGAGATACACTCACGCTGGAAACCAGAAAACAGGAGGCTCATTCACTTGAAACTGTACGACATACAATTTTGTGTTGTGTTTCAGTTTCTATTTTGATACTTGCACAAATATCAAATGAGCAATGTTTAGGCGTTCTTTTATCTGCTTGAAAACTGACCACCGGGGCTGGAGAGATGGCTCAGAGGTTAAGAGCACTGACTGTTCTTCCAGAGGTCCTGAGTTCAAATCCCAGCACCCACATGGTGGCTCACGACCATCTGTAATGGGACCTGATACTCTCTCTTGTCTGAAGACAGCTACTGTGTTACTCATGTGCAATAAATAAATATTTTAAAAAAAAACAAAAAACATAAAACACTTAACGCCACCAGGTATGGTTACAAAGGTCCATAACCCCAGTACTCAGAAAGATTAAGTAGAATTCAAGTCCAATCCTATCTCGAAACACACACACACACACTTGCACAGAGATAAACAGCTTGCCTACTCTAAACTTGCCCTGCTTTGATACATCACATTGACTAGCCTTAAACTACTGACAATCCTCCTGCCTCGGCTGCTCCAGTGCTAGGATTACAGCTGCAAGCCATCACCCCAGGCTAGCCAAGTAGCAGTTAGCCCTAGAGCCAATGCTTGCCACTCTTTAAAAATGTGGTTTGAGACTCGGAAGCCATACAATCTCAACAACTAGTTCAGTAGGGACAGTCACAGTAATTCTCTGAAAAATCTATCAGGTCTTAACTGTGGCCCGACAAAAGGATAAGATGTAATCAATAAGGATGACACAATAAGCCCCAGGTCACACAGCCAAAGCCCACCTAGACAGTCACTGTATCTTCTATCTGCCCATCTAGAGCAACCTTCTTATTGCTCTCCGTCCCACTCTGGGACCAGGAAGCTGGCTCATGGATCCATCTGTTAACCTTAATAAGCTAACATCCTTCATGAAGATACCTCTCTGCTTAGGGCAATCACTCATCCGCTCAGGTCTAGAAATGTGACATTCCCGGGCATCGTTAAGTATTGAGATGCTGTATTATCCTGATTTTTTCTTTGTTTAAAAATTTTAAGACAATTTTACATTTTATTTAAAATTTAAGGAGTTGGCTGTATAGCCCAGGCTGCCCTGGAAACGGCAATCCTCCTGCCTCAGCATACAGAGTGCTAGGATTATAGGCATATGCCACCACACCCAACTTATAAGCCTACATGTATAATTTATACATTTTTTTTGATTCTACCCAACCCAGAAATTATAAATACCTATTTCAGGGACCCACTCAAACAACTCCTGCCAGCTGTCTTGTGATCTCCACTGGCAGCCATTCGTGAAAACGGATGTAATAAAAAAATAAAGCAAATATAGTCCCTTATCTCATTCTTAAAGCTCAGCAAGTCTTCTATAATGTCTCAGGAGTAAACAGAAAAACCCTCAAAAAGAAAAAAATGACTAAGATTCTTCAATGAAACTTTTTTTTTTTTTTTTTGAGGCAAATAGATTCTACTGAACTTGCAGGTAATTTGTTTCTGAGGATTATTTTGAAAAAAAAAAAGCATATGCAAAAACATCGTGCTAATTAGTTTTGGTCAAGTTGACGCAAACTAGGGTCACATGGGAAGAGGGAACATGAACTCGTCTGTGGGTATTTTCTTGATTAATGATCGATGTGGCAGGGCCCAACCCATAGTGGGCAGTCTAAGGCCTGGGCTAATTAAGAAAGAGGCGGAGTAAGCCAGCAAGCAGGACTCCTCCATGGTCTCCTTCAGTTCCTGCCTAGGTTTCCTACTGGCGGCCAATAACTCCTCTCCCGAGCTGATTTGGTCAGTGTTTTACCGCAGCCACAAAAAGCAATCTTGAGCATGTTGCCAAATCCCACGCGTACCAAGGACTGCGCCACGAGAACAAAATGATGGGATGAAACCGTCCCCTCAGCGAGAAAAAAAGTTTTAATGGAAATATAATGATCAAGCCAGGTGTGGGGGCTCCAATGAGGAGGCGAGGCAAAAACCTGAGGCCAGCTCGGATCATGAGACCCCGTCGGAGAAACAAGGACAAATCCTGCCTGTTCAGACCCAGATCTTATGTGAATACAAGTATTGAGAAGGCCTCTGCCTGGGGCTGGAGGGTGTGTGGTGGGCAGGAGAGCACTCTGGCAGTTAATCAGGGCTTAGTCCTCAGGCTCACAATGCCTGACTCCAGCTCCTTGGGCTTCCACACCCTCTTCTGGCCTCTCTGGGCAACTGCACTCACGAACACAGACTTCGCACAGACACACGTGCACACTGATTTCAAAGAAAAATACCTAAAACCGGTTCTCAGCTTTATTTTATTCTTTCCTTAAGATGGGTTTTTGTAGACTTTGCTAGCTTCCAAATTTACTCAGACTAGTCTTGAAATCTAAATTTCCTGCCTCCACCCACCTAGTGCTTGGGATTGTGGCACGCCCAGCACACCCCTCAGATTTACTTTCTGATGCCAAAAAATGATCCCGCTTATAAACCACTCAGCATGAAAAATCGGCAGTAGCCACAAAACATAGAAGTTCTTTGGAAGCTTGTCGGGCGGGGCTGGTGTCAGGCCTGCGACCCTGAGACAGAGGGCAGGCCCACCAGGGGCTCTAAGGCATTGTCCAATCAGAGTGAGCTCAAGACCCACATGGGCTCTAAGACTGTCTGAAAATCCCCAATCCGGGTTCTTTGGGCTCAATAACGTTCACTCTCCTAGGTGAACGAACATTAGGCCACAAAGCTTGGTGGCGTCTAGAATCTTCTGGAACCAACGGCCATCACGTGTTCTCTCACCCAAGGGCACTGGTACCAGTCAACAAACCCAAAACCTCCCTCTCCAAAACCCTCTCTGCCATCCTCCTCTTCTTTTGCATTTTCTTGAGACTGGAGTCCTATGAGGCCGAGGCCGGCCTCGAACTCTTGTGCCTCTTTCATCAGCCTCTGCAGGGCTGGGCCTCCAGGTGGGAACTGCAGCCCAGGAGCCTGGATCTTCACAGTTGCTAAGAAGCGGGGCATCCCCGCTCATGCGCACTCGCACTGGGAGGAGTGGGGTGGGAGCCGCGGCCTCCTGGGCTGCTCTGCCCTCGCTCACCCTCGCTGGGGCTGGGAGGAGATGAGCCGACCCTCAGAGGCCCTGAGCCCTGCCACCCCGGCCCGGGCCGTTCCCACCATGCTCTCACCATGCTGAACTCCGGACGGAGACCTGCTCAGATGCTGTGCAGCCGTTCCTCACCACCGGTCCTCAACCGCCTCTCGCGGGCGCGCTCAACTGTCCAGGCCGGATATGCAGTCCAGGTGGGGCCTCATTGGCCCGCAGCGCCTGAGGGGCGGGCTTAGGCCCCACATCCCACTAATGATTGGATGTGGCTCAATTCCGCAGGGCTTGGCACTTTCTGATTGGATGTGCCTTTGGCGGGAAGGCTCTGGAGTGGCTGGAGGGGGAGGAGCGGTGAGGAGCTTTTGGAGCCTGGGAGTCTGCGCATCCCCGACATCCAGCTTAGCACAGGACAAGTGGGGCGCTCAGGCTTTGCAGGACAGGACAAGTGGGGCGCTCAGGCTTTGCTTAGCTGCGCATGCGCGATGGAGGGATGCCCTTGCAGCCCCGCACACTCTTCGTACCTCAGTCGTCGCCTACCATCCTTTTGCCTCACCTCACACCGCCTTACCTCCCCTGGTGCTGAAAAGCTGTTCCGCCTCACCGGGGGTGGGGTGGGGGTGGGTGTGGGTGGGGGACAAAGTCTGGCTTCTTCAGAGTTTCGGGGCATCTGCCAAGTCCTGCGTTGGGACCCAGCGCTGTTTTGGAAGTCTGTGTAAGCAGCTGTCTATTCCGACATTATTTTCTCTGGGAGAAGGTCTTGAAACGGTTTGGCAATGCAGCTATGGCTGACCTCCAAGGCTCTGTACCCTGGGCTGGCAGAAGTTGAAACTCTGCCTCAGGCTACCTCAGAGCTGGGGGCTACAGATGTGTGCCATGCCTGGTGGGAGCCAGACCGTCAGTCTGCCATTTGGAGGAAACCTAAGTTAGTCGACATACCTTTCTTTCCTCAGGATATCTAACTGCACATAATTGAATTGTAGGCTGTATCCTGGTGTCTTTGTTTGCTTGAGGTTTTATGTATTCCACCCTGGTCTTGATTTCCCTGTAATCAAGACTGGATTTGAATTTACGATTCTCCAGTCTCCACCCTCTGAGTACTGGATTTACAGATCTGCATCTCAAGCTGGGAACAAACCCATGGCTTCAGACATGCTTGGCAAGTGCTCTACCCAACCCAGCTACAACCCTAACCCCCAGGGCTGTGTTTATAAGAAACATTTTTTCCTGATTATGAAATTAACACATTCAGAGTAGAAACTGTGGGAAAGGCATAAATCAAATGGAACACCATCAGCGAACTGCACACGTCTCTAGAGAAACACAGTTCAGCTGTCTTTCATCCCGGCGTGCATACATTTATGACTTGTTTTGTAACCAGAATCAAACATGTTTTTTAAAAAAAATATGCAATAAACATCTTTTGAACAGTATCTTCTTGCTGCAGTCTTATTGTTGGATATCTGATTTGGTCACTATGCATTTAAAACGTGGGCAATTTATATCTATATCACACAAATAAATACATTCCTTTAGGTATTCCAGTTTCAGCATACAGAATCCAACCTCATCTCCCTGCTTGGTTAGTATTGTCTCTTCTGGGATCCAGGAGGGAGGCTTGGTTATGAGAAGCACCTGGCTCGTGGCTTATTGTGCTTGCCACCAGCTGCAGACTTTTCACTTCATGAGAATACAGTGGGTGAAGACAGTTACTGTCTCCCTGAGTCTTTAGCTCCTGGGTATTGTGAAGGCCGAGTCTGTTACTTTCTGTAGTCTGCTGGTTCAACTTGCCTTTGGTCCACAGTGTCTATGTGGACAATCTCAACAGTTTCCATGTTTCAAGCATGATTTTAAAGACCACTTTGTTGAGATTTAATGGTCTCACTCTATAATGTGCGTGATCCCGTTAACTCAGGAACTCCTGGGCTCAAGCTGCGCTCCTCCTCTGGCCTCCTGTGTGGCTGGGACTACCAGTGTTCACCACCATGCCACTCCTGGTATTTATTAGAGGAAAAGGATATTTACTTTGGCTTACAGTTTGAGGGTACAGTCTGTTAGGATGGAGAAGCCATGGCTGCAGATTTTTTTTTAAGTTATTTGTGAGTCAGGAGCCCATGCATCCAGGTTGGCCTTGAACTTGCTATGCAGCCCAGGGCAGCCTAAAACTTTTGATCCTCTTGCTTCTACCTCCTAAGTGCTAGTAATATATAGTTGTGTAACTACGCTCAGTTTATGTGGCTCTGGGGATCAAACCCAGGGATGCATGCACGGCAGGCAAGCCCTCTGCCATCTGAACTTTGTTCCAGGCCAATAGGCACCCATTTTTCTATGTATACTAGTTAGTTCCATGTATACATGTCTAACTATCAACTTGACACAGTCTAGAGTTACCTGAGAACGGAGTCTCACTTTACAAAATGCCCATATCAGATTGGCCGGTGAACAGTCTGTAGGGGATTGTCTTGATTGATGGCAGTGTAGAGGGCCCCACCCACTGTAAGCCCGATGGTCTGGGCTGTGTAAGAAAATCTAGCAGAGTGAAGCTTGGCCAAGCCCAGTGAGGAACATTCATTCATGGTCTCTGTTTTAAGTTCCTGCCCTGACTTCCCTCAGGAATGGACTATGACCCAGAAGTTTAAGCCCCAATAAATCCTTTCTTCCTGTTAGTTATTTTTGGTCATTTTGGTTATTTTGGTGTTTGTTTCAGCATCAGATTGAACCTGTGCATCTGGTTATTTCTGTAGACAGTGAGCCAGTCGATTGAACCAAAGAGTACAGGCAGTTTTCTAGTTCAGTACATGATGAAAAGGGATCTTCCAAAAATTATGTTTTGTTTTGCCTTTTGAAGTTAAAGTCTGGGATTGCCAGGTGCAAATCTTTTAGTACTTTGTCTACTAAGGTCACAGAACCTTAAAGTGTCCCCAAAGGGAGCCCTCTAGAACCACAGCAAGCCAGGTGCTACTGCCAGCAGAAGAGCCTAGTTGAATTTTCATGTTAGAAGGATCATGTTTCTGCAAGGGCTTATGTTGTCATAAGGACTTTGTGTGTCAGTCCTTGCAATTGTCACTGCTGACAGCGGAATGACCCACAGAGAGGCGAGAACGAAACTCGCTTCAACACGACTTGAGTTAGGCAGGCTGGCTCAAACTTCTGGAGTCCCACCCCAAGCAGTTTATTTTTGACATATTTAGGCAGAGGACAATTTTGGAGAAAAGTTTCCTCCTGACGGTTATCACAGCAAAGCTCAGGCATGACTCCATTGAAACTCCCTCGCAAAGTTCTGGTCTTTTGCCCGAGGAAGGCTAGATACAGGTAACTGACTGGATCACTTGTTTGGAAGAGGAAATCTCGAGATAGGCTCAAGCATTTGGACTGGGTCGTAGCTCTTGCTTTCCACTCTCATCCTGGTCTGCAGTGAGGGAGACAGAATGAGCAGAGCAGGAGGATGAAAACCACAGTCTGCCGTGGGAAGGAGCGAGAGCTTCCATGACAGACAAATCGGGTGTGAGAGCAGTTGTAATTGGTGAAGAGATGGAAAGAGAAACCCAGCACTCCGGACCAGGACACGGGGAAATATTTCACTACAGAGACACCCCCACCCCACGCCCCGGCACCTGTGTATGAAAATGCAAATTAAATTGAAAAGAAAGGGGCCGGGCGGTGGTGGCGCACGCCTGTAATCCCAGCACTCCGGGAGGCAGAGGCAGGCGGATTTCTGAGTTTGAGGCTAGCCTGGTCTACAGAGTGAGTTCCAGGACAGCCGAAGCTACACAGAGAAACCCTGTCTCAAAAAAAAAAAAAAAAAAAAAAAAAAAATTGAAAAGAGAGAGAGTCTGACCTGAAAATGCTGCTAGAGGGGTTGCCTGTTTGAAAGCAGCTCCCGGGGAAGTGGAACTCTAGAGTTGTGGCTCTCAATCTGCAGGTCATGACCCCTTGAGGGGGGGAGGAGAGGTCACATATCAAATATCCTGAATATCAGACATTTACATTACTATTGATATCAGTAGCAAAATTCCAGTTATGAAGTAACAATGAAATAGTTAATGGTTGAGGGTCACCACGGCGGGAGGAACTGTATTAAAGGATTGCTAGGAAGGTTGAGAATCACTGCACAGAAACTGGTACAATGGTGGTCCAAGGGAGGCGGGTTTCAGACTAAAACAATACTGAAACTCGGCAGGCAGACACCAGTTCCCAGGCTCTACTACCTAGACTTTCCGAGGTTTGGATGTCCGTGCTCATCCAGCTCTTCTACCTACTGCGTACCCTTCTCTCTCCGGCCAGCTTTATTCCCTGCTAGGTGCCTTCTTGGATGGCTATCCCATGGACTTAGAATCACCAACATCCCAGAGTTTCCAGAAGCCTCCCCTTCATAGACTCATGCAGCGTCCTCGCAGGGCCTCTCGGCAGGGCCTCTTAACCCTGCCTTCCTATTGCTTGGCTTCAGTGCCTCTCCGGAATTGTGCTCCATGATCCCTTGAAGCAAGCATCCCCTACGCCTGCAAAGTCAGTACCATGTGGTTGGTGCTCCCAAGTTCTGCCTCGGCCCAATGGAGCCTGCCTACCTCGGCCTAGGACTGCTGGAGTCTTCCCTTTGGTAAGTCGCATTCCTAAAAGGTCGCTGTTCTGCAGCAGGGAGCCCATCAGTTCCTTCTTGGTTCAGATTCTCTTCTTTCAATGGAATTCTCATCTTCGCGAATTGGACCTTTCAGCAGGTAACTGAAGTGGGAAGACTCACCCTACCTGTAAACCCTATGGAGTCCTGGGCTACAGAAACGGGAATGTGTGCTAAGTCCTGGCGTCCACCGCTCTGCTTCTTGACTGGAGGCGTTGTGGTCAGCTGTCTCCCCTCCTTGCCACCGTGTCTTCCCAGCCATGATGGACTGTATCTCTTGACTCTAAGCCTGCACAAACGCTTTCCTCCTTTTAGTTGCTTCTTCTCAGATCTCTCTGTCCTAGCAGGGAGAAAAGTAGTGAGCGCCTGAGCTGAGACAGCCTCAAAGAACAGGTTGGAGCTCCAAGAAGACCCAAGGTTTGAAGTAAGCAAGCTACAGCCATCAAAATGGCGGCATGCGGGTGGGTGAGAGAACTAACAGAGCCCGTGCGTGCGACAGAGTGGAGAGCACAGGGATGGACTCACGTAAACACCATTTAGCAAAGGAGCGAGGCTGCGTGCTGGAGGAGACAGCCTGTCAGCTGCTGGAGCAGCCAGGCACTCACTTGTGAAGACCGATTCTCAATGAAGACCTTACAGAAGCACAAAACAAACAAACAAACAAACAAACAAACAAACAAACTAACACCCCAATGCAAAACATAAAACTGAAAGGCAACACCGAAAACTTAGATGACTTTTGGCCTGGCGATGATCTTTTTAGATCTGACATCGAAGGCACACAGACTCAAAGAAATAATTAGCAGGCCAGGTTTCATTAACATTTTCTGGTTTTTGAAAGACACTCAAGAAAAGGAAAGTGTGTGTCACAGGCGAGGGAAGGGCTCTGTAAATGCTGTATGTTACTAAAGGACCTGAAATAGAATAGACAAAGAACCCTCAGAACAAACAGTAAGAAAACAGCCGGGCTGTGGTGGTGCGTGCCTTTAATCCCAGGCCTTGGGAGGCAGAGGCAGAAGGATCTTTGTGAGTTTGAGGCCAGCCTGGTCTACAGAGTTGGTTCTAGGACAGCCAGGGCTACACAGAGAAAAATCTGTCTTGGGAAAAAAAAAATCCCCAAATCCCAAACAACGCCCAAAGCTAAACCAAACAAATGGAGAAAAAAAAAAAAAAAAAGAAAGAAAAAAAGAAAAACTGACTGAAAAGTGGACCAAAAACCTTAACATTGTACCTGAAAGGAAAGACTCTTTACACCACAGAACATCAGGGAAACACAAACTGAAGCGGCGAGACACCCTAACACATCTATCAGGAAGGCCAAAGTCCAGAGTGCTGACACCACCAAAAGCTAACAGGGGTGTGGGGCTCCAGGAACTCTCATCTACTGCTTGTGGCCACACAAACTGACCTCTCGGGAAGGCAGCTCGCCAGGTAGTGTCCTCTTACCCTCTGGCCCGCCTCCACCCTCCTCAAGTGAGTGGGAACAAAAACTCACATGTACAAGTTTCGTCAGGTCTGTTCATAATTTTGAGAACTTGGAAGCAGCCAATGCATCCTCCAATAGTTGAGCTGTGAATTGTCCAGATGGAGTATCATTCAGCTAAAAGAAATGAAGAATGAGAAATCAGAAAGAAACCATAAATGACATAAATGTGCACTGCTACATGGAAGAAGCCAGTCTGAAAGGCTGCGTACTACTTCAACTTTGTGATGTTCTGGAAAATCCAAAGCTACACGAGCATGGAAAACATTAGGACCTCTGAGCTGTTCTTGCAGTGACCGGTTTGTTTCCAGTATCTACCACGGCTGCCTTACAACTGCCCTTGGCCTTCCTGATAGATGTGTTAGGGTGTCTCGTTACTTCTATTTGTGTTGCCCTGATGTTCTATGGTGTGAAGAGTCTTTCCTTTCAGGTACAATGTTAAGGTCTTTGGTCCACTTTTCAGTCAGTTTTTTTGGTTTTTTCCATTTGTTTTGGTTTGACTTTTGGGATTGTTTTGGGGTTTTGGATTGTTTTAGTTTTTGTCTTAGTGTTTTACTACTTCGAACAGACACCATGATCAAGGCAACTTTTTATTTATTTATTTATTTATTTATTTATTTTCGAGACAGGGTTTCTCTGTATAGCCCTGGCCATCCTGGAACTTACTCTGTAGACCAGGCTGGCCTCGAACTCAGAAATCCGCCTGCCTCTGCCTCCCAAGTGCTGGGATCAAAAGGCGTGCGCCACCACTGCCCGGCTCAAGGCAACTCTTACAAGGACAACATTTAATTGGGACTGGTTTACAAATTTGGAGGTTCGGTCTTTTGGCCTTTTAAGGGTGCCTGCATGCATATGTGTGTACTGACATACATACACACATAAATAAAAACTTTTAAAAAATATTTTAAAAAAAATTTAGGTGTTCCTAAGAGCCTGGAGAAAGGGAAAGTGAATAGGTGGGGTTTTTAGGGCAGTGAAATTATTCCTGGGATTTTACACTGAAATGGAAACTTCTGGTTTCTTTGGAAAGTCAGCTAGGTCAAATGATGTTTGCTGGGGCATGCAGGTGAAAAGATGCTTTCCTGAAGCAGACACGTGAAAGAATGTTTCGCTGAAGCAGACACAGGTGAAAGGACATTTTGCTGAAGCAGATACAGGGGAAAGGATGTTTCACTGAAGCAGACACAGGGGAAAGGATGTTTTGCTGAAGCAGACACAGGGGAAAGGATGTTTCACTGAAGCAGACACAGGGGAAAGGATGTTTCACTGAAGCAGACACTGGGGAAAGGATGTTTCACTGAAGCAGACACATGCAAGGATGTGTGATATTTAGAAAGAATATAAATATGGCCCCATGACAGTGGGAGCTCGAGCAGTGGTTTGCCTTGCTAGTCTTCGCTGACAACACACGTATCTGTTCACCTTCCATTGCTTCATGAGCTTCGCTGGTGGTGGCATCATAGAGAGAAACTCACCAAAGAACTTATCCTGCGCTCCCTCTGGCTTCTTGCCACTTCTGCAGACTCAGGCAGATTGGTGGGCCTCGAGGTTTCTTCTGGATTGAACTGACCTTGCTGATTCATGTGTGGTGTCTGCCAAGTGGACGGGAATGCAGCTGCTGATTCGTGTTTGGTGTTTCTTAGTGGACTGGACTGAGAACAACGAAGATTGGAATCACCCCAAGAACTATTTCTAAGCAGATCCGCTCCCCTATATTCTAATAACCTTTCTTTTCCACTACCTCTGGTGGGTGGTGGACTAGAGGGGAGGTTGAACTCTTATTAAGATGGGTTGAAAAAACTTGTGCCTATATTACATTGATGGCTCATGACATTTTCATGCTTCATGGTTCATAGAGCTACACAACATAAGAGCCCTAACGTAAACTCTGTTAGGCAGGATCATGTATCAGCTAGAACAGATGTCTTGAACAATGGGCCATGTTAATAAATGGGAAGCCACGTGTAAGATGGAGCAGGAAGAGCACACGAGATCACTGCACTTTCTGTGCATATTTTCCAAGAGCCTAAAGCTTGTATTAAAAACAAATGAATAGCCGGGCAGTGGTGGCGCACGTCTGTAATCCCAGCACTTGGGAGGCAGAGGCAGGCGGATTTCTGAGTTTGAGGCCAGCCTGGTCTACAGAGTGAGTTCCAGGACAGCCAGGGCTATACAGAGAAACCCTGTCACGAAAAAAACAAACAAACAAACAAACAAACAAACAAAACCAAAGCAAACAAACAAACCCCAAAACAAAACAAAAACAAAAACAAATGAATAGACAAACAAATGAACAAAGACCCCACAGCTTTTCTTTTCTTCTTCTCTTCCCTTTGGTTTTTCAAGGCATGGTTTCTCAGGGTAGTCTTGGCTATCCTAGAACTCACTCTGTAGACCAGACTGGCCACCATGCCTGGCACAGTCTGTTAAGAGAATAAAAACTAGGCCTGAGCATACGGACAGGGCAAGGAACACTTGCCGAGCTGAGTCTGAGCAGCCTCACTCCAGAGGTTGTGCTCTAAACCATTGCACTCAGACATTATCCTCATCAGGTTCTCTTTGTTGTGTGCTTCTGGGACATTACAGTCTTTTAATTAATTAATTAGCCAATTAATATTCATTCATTCATTCATTCATTCATTCATTCATTTAAAGACAGTCTCTCTATGTAGTCTTGGAAGTCCTGGAACTCACTATGTATACCAGGCTGGCCTCGAACTCACAAAGATCCACTTGCCTCTGGCTCCAGAGTGCAGGGATGAAAGGCATTTGTCCCCATGCCTGAATGATCCTTTTCCCCCCCCCCTTAATTTATTTTTTCACTGCTCATCCTGATTGCAGCCCCTCTTTCCTCCCAGTGCCCCCTCAGCTAGCCTCCCCCATCCTTTCTCCTCTGAGAAGGGGGAGGGATGATGCTTTTTGTTTGTTTGTTTTGTTTTGTTTTGTTTTTTGAGACAGGGTTTCTCTGTGTAGCCCTGGCTGTCCTGGAACTCACTCTGTAGACCAGGCTGGCCTCGAACTCAGAAATTCGCCTGCCTCTGCCTCCCAAGTGCTGGGATTACAGGCGTGCGCCAACACGCCTGGCTGGGATGATGCTTTTTAATGGTGTCTTTGGGGCCATAATCTGAAAGATGCCTTATGTTATTATGCAGAATGGTGGCTCAGCTTGCCTCCCACCAAATCTTCACCCCACTCCATCTTTTCTTCTGATGCCCTCTGGCTAAGGCCAATGATCTCATTTTACTGAACCCTGCAGACCTTTCAGTAGCATTCGGCAAAGGGTAAAAAGCTTGAGCTCCCTTCTGTGCTTTGAAAACCCACCAATCCCTGAGCCTACTCAAGATCAGGATTTGAAATCCCACCAATCCCCACCCTAGAAATTGCCACCCTGGGAAACTCTGCCCCCCAAGAAACCATACACAGGCCTTCGTCCCACTCAGTTCTCTGCTGTTTCTCGCTCGGGCAGAGACAGCCACCCTCTTGTGTCTTTCCCAGTAAATCTCTTGGGTGAGCTTTTTCATACTGTGACTTCCAGGATACCTTTCCCTCCAGAGCTGCACCACTTGCACTGGGGAACTCTTTCCCCCTCAGACCTGTAACACTCACATGGCTGCCCTAACTTGACAGGCTCTCCAGTGCCTTGGCTTCCCTTCCCTGTGTGAGTTGCACCAAGACTATCCCTTATCTCCAGACCACCCACAACAGACTCACCTTCTGGCCTACTGATTGCCTGGCACCCAGTCTACCATCAGCAATTTGGTAAGTCCCCCCTTAGGTTGGTAAAGACTTCCCTGAGTCCAAAGAAGCCATCCCTGAGCATCTGGCGCCCCTCTGATACTCTTGGAGTCAGAGGTACCTTTCGTCCTCTGGGTGGGATTTCAAGTCACAAAATATCTTTGCCTTTACTTGGACTAGCCCAGACACACTCACCTTTCTACCCAACTCACCTGGACTGTCCTCCGACTCCAAGCCTGGGAACCAAGACCCTGCCTACCTCTCTTCTGTCGGGCGATATGCCATTGACATATTTAACCAATAGTTTTAAATTAAGGAGCAAGGTCACAAAGCATTACTTGATGTAGTTAGGATTCTCTTGTCCCCGGAGGTGACCAGACCTTGGGCCAGTGCTCACCATTACAATGCATAGCAAAAGACCAAGCCTCAACTAGTTACTTCGTTCCTCTTCCTGTTCTACCTATCGGGCTCTCCTCGCCTACTGAGAAGTGTCCTCTCTCTGGCTCCTGGAGCCCTCGATATCCTCTGGGGCCCCATCACGTGGGCAACTTGCTAGTTACTAAGATTCTTGCTGCCCTCGTGTCCTTTTTTCCTAAAACTGGGAGTGATACCCAGAGAAGAACTCTTGCTGGTTTCCATCACAGAGTTTATAGCAGCACGGCATGAGAAACGAACGGTTCGGGTCCTAACCCTTCTCACAGGCCTGGGTATAACTGTTGGTGTCACCACTGAACACCACTGACGAACTGCCTCCTTCACTATCTACTATCACAGGGCTGGAGAGATGATGGTTCAGCGGTTAAGAGCACTGACAGCTCTTCTGAAGGTCCTGAGTTCAAGTCCCAGTAACCACATGGTGACTCATAACCATCCATAATGAAATCGGACACCCTCTTCTGGAGCCACGTTATAATAAATGAATAAATAAATATTTTTTTAAAAAAACAAAAAACAAAAGCCGGGTGGTGGCGGCGCATGCTTGTAATCCCAGCGCTTGGGAGGCAGAGGCAGGCGGATTTCTGAGTTCAAGGCCAGCCTGGTCTACAGAGTGAGTTCCAGGACAGCCAGGGTTACACAGAGAAACCCTGTCTCGAAAAGCCAAAAAAAAAAAAAAAAAAACAAAAAACAAAAAACAAAAAACAAAACAAACAAACAAACAAACAAAAATAAAAAACAAAACTATCTATTATCAGTTTCATCCAGGACCTCCAGTGGGTGGCTTAGACCATCCTCACCCTCCAGGGCCTAATTGACTTGCTGACCACCACTACAATACTGGCAAGGATTAGATTTACTAACAGCAGAGAGAGAGGTGGTCTTGTCTCTTCTTCAGGGAGGACTGTTACTTTTGTGTCAACCAGTTATAGTGAAAGATTAAGATCTGACAACTCGGCAGATTTCCAAAAATAGCAGAAATAGCTCCATGCCTCTGGCCGGTGGTCATTGACAGTCCAGTATGGGACTGGGCACTGCCTTTCTCAAGCTCCTCCCTCCTTTTTCCAGTCCTACTAATTGCACCCTATCTTAGAAACGTCTTGTCTAGTTTTCTTCAACAACACATTCAAAAGATTCCTAACTAGACCTGAGTCAGTTGCTATTACAGGATTATCAGGCCCTGACTACGGGAGCAGAGGTCTATAACACCACTTACACCCGACGGTGAAGATCAAACTTGCCCCATGGACTTTGATGCCCCTACACTGCAGGAAGTAGTTTAATCATAATGTTGGCCCTCTTCCCAACCTCTGGATATTTATTAATAATAAAGAGTCTGAGCCACCTTCTGGGTCTTGAAAACTCACCCATCCCTGAGCTCAAAAAAACCTACCAATCACTGAGCCCACCCAACCCTAGGACTTGAAACCCCGCCCTGGAAGCGCCGCCCTCCCAACCCTATCTAATCCTGCCTTCCACGCAGTCTGCTGCATCTCCCGGAGCTGAGGCAGCCACTCTCTGTGTCTTTCCCAATAAAGCTGTGTGAGGTTTGTGGTGCTGTGTGACGTTGTGGCGCTCCTTGGCTCCCGATTACCCGGATGCCTTTCCTTTCGTAGCCTCAACACTCGAGTTGGGGAACCACTTCTCAGAGCTGTAACACTTAAATGTGGGCTGCTGACCACTCCCTTCTGCAAAAAGCATATATATTTTTTCTCTTCAGAAACTGGCTTTCCCTCCTCCATCTCTGGTTTTTGTTTCTCAGGATCATTTGTTAGTATGTCATCAGCCTGTCTGGTGAACGTGGGAGTCCATGCGGTTTTGGCTCAGGCCTTTCTCTTTTTACCCTCATTCTGCGGGTACGCCTACGGTCCTCTTCAGTTATCATCTAGATGTCTGTCTTAGTCAGGGTTTCTATTCCTGCACAAACATCACGACCAAGAAGCAAGTTGGGGAGGAAAGGGTTTATTCCGCTTACACTTCCACACTGCTGTTCATCACCAAAGGAAGTCAGGACTGGAACTCAGTCAGATCAGGAAGCAGGAGCTGATGCAGAGGCCATGGAGGGATGTCGCTTACTGGCTTGCTTCCTCTGGCTCAGCCTGCTCTCTTATAGAACCCAAGACTACCAGTCCAGGGATGGCCCCACCCACAATGGGCCCTCCTCCCTTGATCACTAATTGAGAAAATGCCTCACTGCTGGATCTCGTGGAGACATTTTCTCCCCTGACACTCCTTTCTCTGTGATAACTCCAGCCTGTGTCAGGTTGACACAAAACCAACGAGTACACACACCTCTATACGGTACTGTTTGCTTTTAAAACATGAATGGAACTTTTCTGTCTTCCTTCTATAAGGGAAGGGGGAAAAAAAGGTCTTCTTTTAATCTGGCTTTCTAGCCAGGGTCCAAAGGTTAACCTCACCTAAGAGGAACAAAAACCTGGGTTTGAAGGGACAGGACTTTCAGCCCAGCATTCAGGAGACGGAGGCTGCAGCAGCAAGGGTCTGAGCCCAGTTTGAGCTGCACAGCAAGATCATAGCTATATGCATAGTGATATAGATATAGTTTGTATTATATATTACAAATATGCTACATATGTGCATAGAACATATATGTGCATGCAAGGGAGAGAAGAAACAAGATAGGCCAGGAGAGTTGTGTTGCTCAGGGGTAGAGAACTTGCCTAGTGTACGTATGCCCCTTGAGTTTGTTCCAGTACCCCCCAAATGAAAATACCACTGTCTCAAAAAACTCCGTGAAATTATAATAATAACAATAATAGGGGCTGGAGAGGTGGCCCAACAGTTAAGAGCACTGATTGTTCTTTTTTTAAAAAAGATTATTCATTCATTTATTTTACATGTATAAGTACACTGCAGCTGTACTGATGGTTGTGAGCCGTTGTGGCTGGGAATTTGAATTCAGGACCTCTGCTCGCTCCAGTCAGCCCCACTTCCTATTTATTATTATATCTAAGTACACTGTATCTGTCTTCAGACACACCAGAAGAGGGCGTCAGATCTCTTTACAGATGGTTGTGAGCCACCATGTGGTTGCCGGGATTTGAACTCAGGACCTTCCGGAAGAGTAGTCAGTGCTCTTAACCGCTGAGCCATCTCTCCAGCCCCCTTATTGTTCTTTTTATGGCACAGATTTGATTCCCAGCACCTACATGGTGGCTCACACAGACCTGTAACTCCAGGTCCAGGGGATCTGTGGCCACCAAGCATGCATCTGGTGCACAGATATACGTGCAAGCAAAATATTCACACACATGAAATAAATCTTAAGAGTATCTTTATATTTTGAAGCACTTCAGATCTAGATAATAACCCTAATAAAGGTAGAGTCAGTGTGTTGACTCAGCAGGAGAAGGGGGCTTGCTGGGAAGCCTGAAGATGTTTCCTCCCCGGGATCTACACAGCAAAAGGTATTCACCCCGTGTTCTCGATAAGGTGCTTAATTTTGATTTGACAGGTTAATTGATGAACGGAAGGGAGGTTCTTGATTTCTGGATATTACTACTTTGATAGCTGGACTTTGGTGTTCGGTCTCAGGAGGAGGAGGAGGCCGCCAAATAAGGGACTAGACCTGGGGTCTAGCTTAGGAATGTAATGTATCAAGCAAAGCAGAAGCAATGGGGGGTGGGGGGGGAAGGCCCGCCCGAGCCAGGTTTGCCAAGCTGGAGCTGACTAGAGTCTCTGGAATTGTTTCCAGTCTCTGACTTTATACATTTTACTGCACTGGAAAAAAAAAAGGTTAGTGGTTTCTTACTGATCCCCGGCTGAAGTCCCAACTTTACAAACATGTTACAGTTTGTAAGTTTGTCCTGCTGAACAACCTGCTTCCTGTTTACCTCTCCCGCTTCCGCTGCCCGGGACAGAGCCCCCTAGCACCAGTAACACGGTTCCTTCCATCTCAGGGCCTCTGCGCACACCACTCACGCATCATCACGGCTCTCCACCGGGGTGACCCTTCACTGTTCCGCAGGGGCACGATCACTGTCCTCTAGGAGGCATTTCCCGACCATCAAACCTCGACCAGAGCCCAGTTCCGGGCTGTGTGGCGCCCATCTCTCAGTAATTAGTACATCAACTCCAGGAAGTTCTCAGCCAAGTTTGTTTTAGATGCTGTTTGATCCAAACATGACTGCTGCATAGAAAATACTTAATGTTTTCCAAATGTGAGCTTCGAAAGTGTGGCTCAGATTAATTTAACAAACTGCCCTGCCAAGTCCACAGCATGAGAGCCGGGCACATCCTGTTGACTCAGCGCAGTCCAGCCCAGAGCACCCACTTAGCGGCCGGAGCTCTGCCCGGGCTCTCCACTTAGATCTAATCTCTAGCCGTCTGATTTGAAATGGTTAGGCGTGGATACTTCCTTAATATAGACAAATCAATACATCTTTTTCAATTCTCGCCGAACAAGAAAAGGCTCAAGGCAAGGGCTGGTCGCGGCGGAAGAAACGTGAGCGAGGTGTGATGTTACGTGGGTGCTTTTTTTTTTTTTTTTTTTTTTTTTTTTAATTATTTTCATTTAAGTCTGAGCGCTTGCTTGTCTGTGTGTGGTCCATGTGCATGCAAGTGTCTATGGAAAGAAAGAATCCAATCCACTAGAGCAAGAGTTACAGGCAGCTGTGAGCTGACAGATGGAGGTGTTGGGAATTAACCCCCCTCCCTCCCGCCTTCTGTAAGAGGGGCAAGCATTCTTAGCAGTCAACCAACCTTACCTCTGGACCCCAACATATATACTTTTTGTATGTTGGTGTTGGCTTATGTTCTTGCTGTTTGTCTTGTTTTGTTTTGTTTTGCTTTTATTTGTTGCAGTTAGGGTGTTTGTGGCTGTGATAAAACATTATGACCTTATTTCAGTTTACAGCTCATAAATCCATCTCTGAGGGAAGCTGGGGGTGAGGGGTGGAGGGGAACTCAGGGCAGGAACATAGAGGCAGGATCTGAAGCAGAGGCCAGGGCGGAGTGCTGCTTGGCTGCCCTGTTTTCCTGGCTATCACAGCAGGCTTCGTGATGCCCGGTAGGACCACCCGCCCAAGGCTGGCACCGCCCACAGGGGGCTGGGCCCTCCCTCATCAATTACTAATTAAGGGAATACCCCACAGACTTGCCTACTGGCCAATCTTATAGAAACAGTTTCTTGGTTAAGATTCCCTCTCCACAGGCATGTCCAGGTTTCTGTCCATGATAAGGCCAAGCAGCACGTTGTGGTTGTGGTAGGTTTTCTAGTTATTTCTTTTTAACATTGGGATTTTTGTGATCTTTGATGGCTTGGAACTAATTAGCTGGCCTTGAGCTTGAGGCAATCCTCTTCTGTCTGCCTCCTGAACGCTGGAAATACTGGCCCATGCCTTTGGCATAATGTACCGGGTGGTGGTGGCGGTGGTGGCGCAGGCCTTTAATCCCAGCACTTGGGAGGCAGAGGCAGGCGGATTTATGAGTTCGAGGACAGCCTGGTCTACAGAATGAGTTCCAGGACAGCTAGGGCTACACAGAGAAACCCTGTCTTTAAAAAAACAAAAACAAACAAACAAACAAAAAACCAGGAGAAACAAAAGACATAATGCAACCCATTGCTTTGCATTCGAGCTAAAAGAACAGGTTAAAAAAGTTTAAAAACAGAATGTGCCAAGAACTATAACCCAAAATGAAGACTGAAATGGAAATGTGTGTTGCTCCTTTACATTCTTTTGGAAGGGCTTTCAGATAGTAAGGCTCCCAGAAGGCTAAAAAACGACTCTGGAAGCCAGGTCCTAGCAGTTGGGAGGTAGAGGCTGGAGGATCAGGGCATCGGGGTCATCCTTCTCTACACACCGAGTTCAAGGCCAGCCTGGAGTAAGGCACATGAGACCCTATCAAAAAGGAAATAAACAGCAGAGATACATTTCATTTTACCTAGAGGTGATAATCTCAGAGAACTAACTGGAAATCATTACAGATGAGAAAAGAATTAACGAGTAGTTGAGTTAAAAATATGAGATGTCCTCTGCTGGACCGGGCGCCGGTCATCTTTAGCCCCAGCTCTGTGGAAGAAGGGCGCGTAGATCCCCGAAAGTTCAAGGGTGCAGCTTAGCCTGCATAGGGGTGCAGCTTAGCCTGCATAGGGGTGCAGCTTAGCCTGCATAGGGGTGCAGCTTAGCCTGCATAGGGGTGCAGCTTAGCCTGCATAGGGGTGCAGCTTAGCCTGCATAGGGGTGCAGCTTAGCCGGCTGGGGCTGCATAGTAAGAGCTTGTCTTTTTAAAAAGCAAGACAAAACGAAAATCAATCAGTCAATCAATCAATCAATCAATCAATCAATCAATCGAATGGTCTGATTGCAGAGCACCTAATAAAGAAAGACACCTAGGAATCAACTTGACAAGAAAAGGTCAGAAAACATTGAGGTGCTATTTATTGTTGGACACAAATAGTAACGTTCCAACACACGGGTGTGCTGCCAACACACGTCTATGTCTCTGGTAGGAAGAGCCAGTGCCAGGAGGGTGCCAGCTTTTCCTAACTAGCCTCTGTCTACTAACAAGACTGGAGCTTGTTTGGAACTAGGACAGTGCAGGCGGGCTTAATGCCCAGTTTGAGCAGTGTCACACAGGACCGTGCAGGGACAGCAGTTCTTGTTTCCTGTGTGTGTGTGTGTGTGTGTGTGTGTGTGTGTGTGTGTATGTGTTCTTGTGATTAGAGGGCACCTTTCAGGAGTCAGTTCTCTACTTTTGGCAAATGGCTCTGCAGGTCAGACCTGGTCATCATCCCGCTCTTACCTGCCGAGCCTTGCTGCTGTCCCTGGAACCACGTTTCGTTGATCTCCCCTGCCTCCCCCCTTATTTTGTTGAGCAGAATGTAGTAATTAAAAAAATATAAACACATTGGAATAATTATTAAGGCTTCATGTCCTTTGGCTCTGGCATGACGAAGAAGGAGATTTATGTTTGTGAAGATGCACCCCGCCGTCACTTTGTGCAGAAGGAAGTTGGATCTGATTTCCATAGTCAGCCTTAAATAACCCGTCTCTTGGCCCAGCAGACTCCCGGGTATGTGTTTTCCTGCCATACCATCTTGATGAAGGCCAGCTATCGAGCTCCGAACGCTTGGACCCGTACTGATTGCCTTTTATGGAAGGAACAGTCTGCCCCGAGCAATCCTTCACGCTCTGGTCGCCTATGCCGGGCAGTACGGTGGATAAATGTGTGAGCCGCAGACATTCACTAATGAAGGGACAGAGGGCTGTTGTTTTCTTTCCCGGGACGGGGTTTCACTGTGCACTGACTGTCAGTCACCATGGCCGCACTGGAACTCACTCTGCAGATCAAGCTGGTCTCGAACTCGGATCCGCCTGCCTCTGCCTCTCAAGTGCTGGGATTAAAGGCATACGCCCCAATCATCCAGCTGGGGGCAAGAGACATATTAAAGACTCTTGTTTGCTTTTAGATAAAAATAAAGGTCACGCCTGCTCCTTCTGAGCTAAAGGGATGAGACCAGCCTAGATTTCTCTTCACCGATAGCACGGAAGTTGGCCTCTCAAATGGTAGGTACTGAGCACCCAGTACTCCTTCTGGACAACCCTGCTTTCCACTGCGCAGGGCAGTGGCGTGCTCGGGAATGCCCTGAGACAGCACCCGAGGAAGAAGACATCTATCCTGGGCTAACTGGCTTGAACAAATTGCCTTCTGTCTGTGCCTCTGTCTCATTTGTCCAGAGTGCCTGCCTCATGGGCACTGGGAGGACTGAGTCAGTGTGTGTTGTAGGTGTGTAGAGTACTTCCTGGCAAGCACTCAGCCACTGCTACTTAATTGGGCTGCTGGTCTGGATGGAACCCGGGCCCTCCCAGAAGCGCCTTTGAGGGCTTAGATTATCTGTGCTTTCACCTTTGCCTTTGTCCTAATGGTCTAGTGTTTCCATATAAAACCCAAGAAAATAAAGGATCTCGTCTTGTCTTTATTCGATGTGGTTACAACTCATAAATACACTTGTTTTCCTCCTGTTCCCAAACTCTCCTCCACACGTGGTGACGCCCCCTGAGCCCCGTCCTCTCCTTCTCACTGTCCTCTCCCCCGGGAGCGAGGGAGGGACGCTCCTCGAGCGGCTTCATCTTCACCCAGGGTCTGTCTCGGTCCATGCAGTAAAGCCCTCAAGGCCTCTCAGGGTTGGGGATGAGCACCACGAAGCCTTGCAAGGTCCCCGGGATGTCCTTCGCAAGTGACCCTGTGGCCAGCTCCCTCCTCTGTCATGTTTAGAGCGCAGAGAGGCATGGTGGGGTCACAAGCCGTCCCTGTGTCTGAGGCTCTGCGGCTGAAGCCTCTGGGAGCTGGTGGGTCTGCAGCAAGGTCCCAGGCTCGCTCAGGCAGTAGTCAGAGTCCTGGGCGGGCGCTGTGGCCTGCTAGTGTCCGGTGCTGCTCTCAGGAGGTGTCTGAGGCCACGTCCCTCAGGGTTCTGTTTCTCAGAGCCGACCCAGACCCTGGGAGTCCTGGTGGGTGGAGCAGCCTCAGGAGGAAGGCGCTGGGCCCTCTCTCCTCCTTCCCCTTCCCAGACGCCATCAGGCATGGGTGGCAAATGGGTCCTGGCCCTGTCAGAGGTCTTGGCACCCTAGGGTCTCTGTCTCGGCCAGGTGCCAAGCTTTGCCGTCCTCCTGGTAGGGCGTAGACAGCTCAGAAGGGCCAGGGGCTCCCTCTTCAGGAGTGGGGTATGGAGGCTCAGGGGGAGCCGGAGGGTCCCCAGGGCCCCGGGTCCCCCCTAGCACTGGCCCGTTGTATATGTAGATGTTGCCGGTGACAGTCACAGAGCCCCCGGTCACATGAATGCCGTTTGCACCTGTGGGCGGGAAGGTGGGAGGAGAGAATGTTTCCAGAACGTTCTCCTTTCCTCCCAGCCCCCCCCCCCATTTGTCACTCCTGTCTTTGAGTTAGGGTCTCACTCGGCCCAGGCTGGGTAGCGCAGGACAGCTCTGAAATGCCGTTTCCAGTGCTGGGGTCACAGCTGTGCCCCAGTCCCAGCGCCAGCCTTGCTAAAGGTTCCACGCGTCCTGGACACGCTGACCCGCTTCCTTCAGACCCCTCCTTTCCGTCTTGCCTCCGCATCTTTTTATTCTGTCTGGACTGTATTCTTCCTCCCCGCCCACCCAGCCACCATCCCTCCTTCTGCCCCCTACTCCATCCTCGCTCTGGCCTGCCCGGCTCACCGTGGGCCACCTGGCCGTGCTCCCCAGGCTCAGCCTCCAGCTCCCTGGCCTGGACCAGGGGACTCTGCTGTTGTAGCACCACTTCCTCCAAGGACGGGGCCATTGGGGGTCCAGCAGGGGCTGGGGACAAGTCTCCAGACATGGGTAGGAGTGGCTCTGCCAGGTCAGGGAAGTGTGGGCTGGCTCTTGGCGGGGGGCAGGGGGGCGACTCTTCTCCCTGCAGAGGAGGTAGAGAGAGAACCATTCCTCATCTGTCTTTGTCCCTACCACGTGCCTCAGGACCTTTGCACCTCCTGCTCCTCCAGTTCCTAGATCAATTTCTTCAAGACTTTCCCGGTTAGCCTCCTCATCTCTTCAACCCACTGCTCAAATAATCAGGGTATCAAAGAGGCCCTGTCCACTCTGTCTAAAAGAATGTGCCCCAATCCTTCGTCAGTCATTTTATTATGGCTGCTACCTGATGTGTGTGTGTGTGTGTGTGTGTGTGTGTGTGTAATTACTATTAAGGTAGTTTTGTTTGATGCAGGTTCTCTTACTCTAGTCCAGGATACCCTGAATTTCACTAAATAGCACAGGTTAGCCACAAACTCATGGTGAGCCTTCTGTCTCTGTCTCCCAAGTGCTTGAATTACAGAACCGAGCCACCCCGCCCTCCCTCCCCCCTCTCTGCCCCCCCCCACACACACACACAGGCAACGGAGTCCAGATACATGCTAGCTAAGGGCTCTAATCCCCGGCCTTTGCACGGTATTCTGGTTTCACTCGTGTGCAAACCCCTGGGTGGGAGGCACTCTGTCAGGCTGGACGTCTGGTGCCTGGAATGGGGGCTGGAACGTGGCACACTCAGCAGCCAATCAGTAGGCGGAATGGAAGCTAAGCCTGCCTTCCCGGAACTCACAGCCCCGCCCCTCCTGGAAGGCTTCTTCCACTGCTTTACCTCTGGGTGCCGCTTGAGCAGAGTACCTGAAATGAAAACCACAGTGGGTAGAGAGGCCTGAGGTTCCCAACCCTCCAACGCCTATCCCGACACCACGTGTCCCAGCGGAGGATGATATTGCTACCCTTATCCCTAGCGTCAGGATGAGGGCCAGGGGAGAGAACGGTGTCCAGGACCCCGAGAGTCATGTGTGCGAGGGTTTGCCCTGCACCATCCCTCCTGTCAATCACCACCTCCACGCGGGAGGCTCCTTACCCAGTTTCCTGCAGAGGGAAGGGTGTCTCATCCAGGCGCAGGCCAGGATGGTGGTGAAGAGCAGAAAGAAGACCAGCGACAGCAGGATGGCCAGCAGCAGCATCGTTCCTGCCAGGACAGCAGACAAGAGGGATAGCACCAGAGGACAGGGGGAGGGGCTTCTCCCGCGAGTCAGACAGCCGCTTCCCTCTTTTGGAGCCATGGCCCTTGGGCTGTGGACAAAGGGGTGAGGCTGGTCTCGGGAAGGATCTTTTGACCACACGAGAGACTCTGTCCTGAGTGATGGTGTCTAGACCGCTCGCAGGCAGTGGGTGAGGGACGCTTCGGAAGCTGGCTTTCAAGACTGGAAGGCAGAGGGGGAGGGGAGGTGGTGCTTGGGCCTAAGGGAGAGCCCCATTTCTGTGACCTGGCTATCTATCTTAGGGAGCGTCCGCTGGACCTGAGATCGCCTCTCTGTGCCTGTGAGAACTTCATTCAGTTCTGAGCCTGGCCTATGGCACCTGGGGAGGGCAGGAATTGCGAACTGCTCACCGGCTTGCTCATGACAGGGCATAAGAAGGAAAGAGGCAGAGATGGGAGTTTGGGTCCCAAGCTTGGCCCCGGGGATTCAGCCACAGCTGTGGCCTGAGGAAATACAGAATGCAAGGCATGGAGAGAAGCCAGACCGGGCGCCTGGACACCTAAGTCCCTGTCTTTAAGTCAGTTCACCGATTAGAGCATCAGTTCATCATATATAAAACAAGCAGGCTAACAGACTTTAAAAGCCTAGCTCTGACACGCCAGTGACATTTGATGCACAGCTGATTTTGGATGCATAGCTAAAAGTTTCTGAGAGAGCATGGGAAAAAATTTATGACACACTGTTAACCAGTATATAAATGCATATATTATATAATATATACTAGTTATATATTATAGTATATAAGGGAATATATATGTGAATATAAGAGAAGCTAGTATATAAGGGAATATATTTTATAATATATACTAGTTATATATTATAGTACATAAGGAATATACTAGTATATAAGGGAATTTTATACATATATACATATATATGTATATATATACACATATATAATAGAAGGGAATATACTATATATATGTATATATAGTATATATAGTATATATACTATAATATATACTAGTTATATATTATAGTACATAAGGAATATACTAGTATATAAGGGAATTTTATACATATATACATATATATATATATATATATATATAATAGAAGGGAATCTAGTATATAAAGTGGTTCGGTGGTTCAGCATCTACTGACAACTCCTCCCCATCAAAAACGTCAACCATAAAACACTCTTATCACTCCACTTTTAGTTTAGAAAATTATATGACTAGAAATGCATAGGGAATGTGTTGGAAGGGAGAGACCAAAGCAGTTAGAGCAGAAGGGCTCTACCTTCAGTGGGGAAATTTTAGCTGAATTTTCGTTCTCTCTTTCTCTCCTCCCTCTCTCAGAGACGATCTCTTGCAGCCCAGGCTCTAGCTACACACACCACAAACGCAGGGATGACAGGCATGTGCTACCACACCTGGGATGAATTTTTAAAACATTTTAGAGAGAGAGAAAAAAAAAAAAGCCAGGCAGTGGTGGCACACGCCTTTAATCCCAGCACTTGGGAGGCAGAGGCAGGCAGATCTCTTAAGTTTGAGAACAGCCTGGTCTACAGAGTGAGTTCCAGGATAGCCAGGGCTACACAGAGAAACCCTGTCTCGAAAAACCAAAATAAAACCCAAAAAACATTTTATAGCACGTGTACCTTATAAATGGGCCCTGAGTAAGGAAGACGTACATACAGACAGTAATAACATGATTCACACACACACACACACACACACACACACACACGTGCACGCACACGCAGGACCACACACAGGTGTGATTTGGGGCAAATCATTTAACAACTCGGTTTTCTCTCCCCATCAGTGAGAATGAATAATCCCACTTTATAGAATCATTAGGAGCTTAAGTGGGATCACTGAGGGCTTCCGAGGAGCGCTCAGTACACTGGAATCTATAATTACCAAAGTCTGGTCATTCAAAAATGTTACTACATTCTGCCAATTAGTAGCGATTATAGTCATCAGGAACAACCTCTAGTCAACCAGCAGGCTGGGAAACTAGTGGGTTTCCTGAAAGACAGAAACCAAGAAACAAGAAAACCTAGAAAGAGCCCAGTCGGGGAGCAGTCTCCAGCAGACGTGTGTCACTGAACAATGAGGTATTCAACGAGTGACGGGAGGCTGTGACGGAATCGCATCCAAACATACCGACGAAGCCGGTTAGAATTACGTCACAGCACAGGAATGCTTCCTGGCATAATTTGTAATTTTGAAAGTGTAGGAAAAGAGTCTAGGGATGTTCTAATCTCCAGGCCCTCTTTGGAGACAGTCTTACTCTGTAGCCCAGGCTAGCCTCAAACTCTTGATTCTTCTGACTCAGCTTTCTAAGTGCTGGGGATGACACGGGTGCCACCACACCTAGCTTTCCAAGTTTTTGTTTTTGTTTTTCCTTTGGTGGTATATGGGTTCAAACTCAGGGTCTTATGTACCCCAAGCAAGCAATCTACCACAGAACTACACGCTACCTGATTTGGATTTCTTCGGAAAGAATGTTTCTTACTTTGTCTAACCTTGGGAAGAAAGATGCACCTGTCTCTGTTTCTGTGGGTGAGAGGGAGGCTGAGGCACCTTCCCAGACCCTGCCTGGAGTCCCTCAGCCCAGCGTCTTACCTGGCTCTGGTGGGTTCTTACAGATGGTATCAGAGTAGGAGGTACCCGGCGCTGCCTCCACCAGGCCCAGGCTCTCACATCTGTGGACAAACAAGACTGTGAGCCCCTCCTGCTCCCCTTGGGGTCCAGCTCCAGGAACACGTGGTCAGAGTGGCCAGGACCTGAAGTCAGGGATGGAGGAGATGGCAACCCTGGGGCTTCCTGGAGGTGAGTGTGTGTGTGTGTGTGTGTGTGTGTGTGTGTGTGGTGGGGCATATGGGAAGGCCCCTCTCACCTGGTATGGGGTTGACAGCGGGCTCGGGGGGAGGAAGAGTTCTGGAAGTGTCCTGGCTTACAGGTGACACAGTTGATGTCAGTATCCATAATCTCATCTGACAAAAGAAAGGCGGGCCAGTCAGGGTGAGTGGGTGGGTAAGTGGGAGACTGGGGGGGCGGGGGGCTTCCTTCAGGTCTCCTCTTTGCCAACCGTTCTGTTCTGTAGCTGCTACCTGCCCCAAGCTTGGCTTCGCAGCCCGCCATCTTTGCCCAAGCTTCCCCGGTGCTGATAAGCTCTACCTTCTAAGCCCCTCACACCAGTTCAAGTCTTGGCAGAGCCCCTCCTGTGAGCCCGTTTCAAGGAACGCTAGGTTTATGCCAAAGAGGACTCCAGTGGGGAGAGGCACCCTGGGCACATGTTCCTTTGCCCTTGATGCCCAGCCTCCCTTCACCGGCTGCCTTCGGTGCCCTCTGACCTGTGACCTCAGCTTCTGTGCCCGGCCCGCAGAGTACAGGCCGCTCCTCCTCACAGTGCACACACTCGTCGTCCAGATACACACAGGACATCCCCGGCTTGCAGCGGCACTCGGCTTTCCGATCGCTGGTGCAAGGGGCAACCTCCTGGAAGCCCAGCACTGTCGGGCAGAGAGGGAAGAGTCAGGGAGGAGCTGGCCCTCCCGCGGCGCCCCATCAGCCGGGTGGCGGTCCCCACTCACCCGAGTCACAGGGGCGGCACAGCTGGCAGGTGGAGAGATGGTTCCAGTGTTCGTTGTAGGAATTATGGGGGCACGTCTTGCAGGCTGTGTCTTGGCTGTGGCTGCAGGCGGCATGGACAAACTGGCCTGTGAGGAGGGAGGGGGGAAGAGGGGTATCAGGAGACAAGGAGTCTGCCCCTGCCTCCGCGGATGTGCTGCACGCCACGGAGCCTCTCCTCGGTCTCTTTGTCCCCATCCTGTCTTCAAGGCTACACGACTGCCCTTTCAAATCTCAGTGTCCGTGTGACAATGCTAATGCCTCTCACTCCCTCTCCTTCCTAGCTGGTTTCACCGGTGTTGGGCGTCACTCTGGCTAGCCTCTACCACCCGAACGTCCTGGGGGCCACTGTTCTCACCTGGGGGACATCGGGAGCAGCAGACGCCATGCACGGGCTCGTAGTATTCCTTGTCCTGGTCCCAGCAAGTCTGGTTTTCTATGCGATATGGGGGCACCTTCCAGGGGAGGCGGAGACAGAGAAGAAGAATGAGCCACACGGTCAGCTCTGGAGGGCAGAAGGGCTAGAGAGAAACCTCACCCATCCCACATGGACCCTCCCTCACCAGCTGGGGCGGAGAGGCCACCAGAAGCCCAGCGAGTCCCAGCAGGAGTGGCCCCCAGAGCAGGCCGCAGGGAGAGGAGGCCCCGGGCAGGCGCATGGCGCTCTTTTCGGGTCGGCTGACCAGACCGGGTGGAGGCCTAGGAGGAAGGTGGGAAGCCCGGACGTCCTGAGCAGCAGTTGGCCACGACTTCCCAAGCCTGGGCGGCTGGGCCGACGTGCCCCCGGGGGCCGGGAGCGGCCGGGCCTGGCCTCCAGGGCTCCAGCGCCGGGCTCAGGAAGTGGGAGTGGAGCGAGCCGGCCGGGGGCGGGGGCAGGGAGCTCTGGGAGCAGAGGCCGGCCTGTCGCAATCGCGACGGGGGAAGAGGAACAGGCTTGGCCGCCTCGACGCAGGGCGGGAGGGGGTGGCCGGGAAAGCACGTGAGAGCGGCGGGGCCCGGAACCCGGCCTCCACCTTTCTTCGGAAGCCTGGCCCTCCGAGGGGGTGCTGCCGATCAGGACCACCTGATGGCGGGAAGGGGGGTGGGGGGCGACAGAGCCAGTGGCTGAGCCATCGTCGGGCAGGCTGACCTCCGAGAAGAGCCCGAGGCAGAGCTGACCCGGTTGACCCCGACATGGATGTTGAGAAGGTGGACTGCTGGGTGCCAGATTTGCAAAGCGGAGGCACCAGGGATTGACTGTGCACCCAGCCAAGATACCCAGCGTCTGCCCAGGCCTTGGCAGAGACTGAGGGCCTGCTCCACTCTGTGACTTTTTAAAAAGAAGCTGCCACAGTAACAAGCCCACCCACGCCACACACCAGGGGGCACGCCACAAGACACTGGAGAGAGTTCAGCTGGCCCTGAATCTGCCCTGTCCTCTGGGGACCTCTCTCTGGAAGGGTGTGTGTGTGTGTGTGTGTGTGTGTGCATGTGTGAACCCAGGTCCTGGTGAGTGGGGACCTCTGGACTGGGCCTGGGTACCCTGGTTCCAGCTTGCGTGCACATAAGCCTATAACTCTCTTAAACAGAGGAACCTGAGAGCCCAGCCAGTGTGGGTACCTTGCTTTCTAGAGAAGACCTGTCCAGGGTGCCAGGCAGAGGAGCGTGGGGTTCCAGGGTTGTCCAGGCTGGTGGGCCTTTTCTTCCTGCCATTAATAGCCCAGAGCTGCTGGGAGTATGTGACACCCCTCTTTCCCACTTCCACTGGTTGTCACCCCCAACTCCCTTCACCCAACCTCCTCTCCAAATTTCAATTCAGAAAGCGACCATGGAGACCCTGACGAAGCCTAATGCTCCTGTGCTCCTTGCTAAGCTATGGGCTGGTTTGGATATCTAGTCGAGGCTCACGGAGTTTAGCATGATCTGGCTCATGCCACATGCCAGGTACATACATATTCATGGAACAAATGAGGGCTGTCTACACCGCTTAGCCTTTGCAACGAGGGGAAGTCTTCTCTTGCGATAGCGCACCTGAGCACGGGCCTTTTCCATGTGAATTAGGTCTCCAGAGAGGCTTTCGGTGGAGACGAAACGCTGGCGAGGGAGTGAGTTTTAGAGAAGGCTGGGGGGACCTGCCTGGGCTTTAGATAGTCACACCGTGCTGCCTCCCCACTGGGTGCCGGGCCAGCAGCTCCACTCTGCTACCCCCCCCACCCCCCCACCCCCCCACCCCCCCACCCCCCCACCCCCCCACCCCCCCGCTCTGCTACCCGACAGTGGTAGGGATACTGGATTAATTGCAGACTTCTGATTTCCTTCTCTGCTCGCTCGGGGAGTCGAGGCAGGGGCTTGACTCACTTGGATCTCTTAAAAACAAAGGAAAGGTGAGTGGGTAGCAGCAGCCTTAGATAAATTTCACTATTTCTTCTTTTTATGTTTTATTAGGGAAAATTCACATGTATTATCCAGAGAGAGAGAGAGAGAGAGAGAGAGAGAGAGAGAGAGAGAGAGGTATTTGGAGTTACCATGTTGTCTTAGCTTTTGTTTGTGACCAGTCCTTTTTTTTTTTTTTTTTTTTTTCCCCTGTAGCTTTGGCTAACCTGGAACTCCCTCTGTAGTCTGGGCTAGCCTTGAACTCAGAGATCTGCCTTTCTCTGCCTCCCAAGCTCTGGGATTCAAGGTGTTGGCTACCACTACTGTCTTTAATGTGTATTTTAAAGTGTCTGAGTTTTCACATGTAGATCAGTGGATTCTCATTAACTTTTTTCACCTGTTTATTTTTTATTTATGCAGTAAGTATGTGAGTGTGGGCACTTTCTGAGCCAGGACTCAGAAAGGTGGGGAGACCCGACCCACCTCCTGGCTGCCTACAGAGACTGCGGACAGACAATAGGAAATGGCTAATATAATGCCTCTCCAGCCTTCTTCTGGGGATGGAGACTCAGGGTGAGAAATCTTCAAATTCCTAGTGAGCACAGCATTGTCTTGGCTTTTTGCCAGTTTCCAGAAACTTTCATCAGTGTCCATTGGGCAATACCAGACCAGGACTGAGTGCCCCCAAACTCCCAGAAGGCGTGAAGGACTTTTCTCCCAGGCCTCCCTCAGCGGGGATTACTGAAGCACCCTTTCCCCACAGCCTATGAGTAATTCCCAAAGAGAACTGGTGTGAGTCTATCACTCTAAAACACTCCCTCCTTCTTCCCTATATTTCCCTTAGCCAACAGATCCTGTTAGCCAGCCCAGCTGGGCTGGTAGACAGAGAGAAGTGGATGGAACTGATGACAGGTGGCGTTTACCCTGAGTGTTTGGAGTTTCCATGGGAGCAAAGACTTGTCCAGTTATTCTCCATCTTGGTAGCCTTGCTCCCCAGAAGACATTTGGAAATATCTTAAGACATTTTAGGTTGCAACTGCTTGGAATTCCCTCTGTCACCTAGTGCACAAAGGCCAGGGATGTTGCTGTGACCTGCAGTGCAAAGACAGGCCCAGACAACGAGGATTGCCTGGCTGGGAATGTCAGCAGAAGGGACCTTGTCAAGCCCTGTAACTAAGCAAAGGAGTAAGTCATCTTCCCAGGTCGCTAAATTGAGGACGGGAGAGAGAAATTGTCTGGTCTATCCTGTGAGACTTATACTGCATAAAGAACGATAAAAAGATGCCGTTTGCCACCGTCGGCCGCCCCATAGTTAGTGCTAATATAAGAGTAAAGGGCTATGTTTAATTGTGTGACTCGTTTTTTACCCTCGAAAGCATAAAGGCTGAAAGGGAAAAAGTGAGAGAAATTTCCACAAATGAGCAGATCCCGCAAATCAATGTGCCCTCGGAGGGCCGAGATGTGTGATGTTTCTCCAGTGCGCGCTCCGCTCTGTCAGGAGATAAACCTTGGATCCTAGCCACCATGTGCCGTTCTGTTGTCTGTGGAGTGGCCCAAGAAGTAACGACCGCTGCGTTGGGCCCAGGGGCATACATTTGTAACTTCAGTGCTTGGAGGACTGGATAGGAGGACTGAGAATTTGAGAACCTGCCTGGACCACAGAGTGTCTTAGAAACAAAACAGAAATGGTAGCCACGAGTCGAGTCACCAAGATAAACAAGGCTGGTGCTTGTCAGCAGAGTTTTCATAATATGGTCTACACACATGTAGGCATGTGGAAGCGATCACAGGTGCATATGTGGGCCACATCATTAACAGTAAACAGCGGGAGGTGTTGAGGCAGGCTTTCCTGGGTGTGTGTGTGTGTGTGTGTGTGTGTGTGTGTGTAGGAGAAAGGGATCCTTCCTGTCACCTGTCCCCGGAATAATGAGGCCAGAAGACCCATGGGTCCTAATGCTCACCCCACTGTGACCCTGAAGGTTGGCTTCCTTTCCTAGCGCTGCTGCTGCTGCATCGTTTACGGCTGTACTGAGGGTTGGTGGGTGGCTGGCATGGGGCAGAGAAGGCAGCCCCTTATTTAAGAGATGGCTTGGGGCTCGGAGAGGCAACAGGAAGCCCTGGGTAGGGGGCCTTTCTCAGAAAAGGTAAACATGCCCTTGAAATGACATGCAGGACTCTACTGTCTTGGAAGTCAGGAAAGCAGCACCAGACTTGGGAAACCGCGGCACCCCAACCCCTGGGTGGTCCTGACAAGGTCACTTTGTTCTTGGGTCTTAGTTCCTCCGTGTTCTGAGCGGGGAGCTAGACGCAGTCACCTGGTAAGGCCTTTGTCGTTAGGCAGCCTTACCTACCACTTCCTGCTCCCTCAGTCTTTAGATGAGAGCCCTGGGCCCAGAGGGGTAAAAATGTCCATTCTACCCCCTCTCTCCTCCTCCATCCCTCCCTCCTTCCCCCACCTCTCTTCCAACTCTCTTTCGATAGATAGGATCTCTCTATGTACCCCCCCCATTGTCCTAGCACTCACTGTGTAGACCAGGCTGGCCTTGAACTTAGAGTGCTCCGCCTGCCTCTCAAGTGCCAGGAGTAAAGGATGTACCACTGTGCCTGGCTTAAAAATGCTTTCTTGCCGGGCAGTGGTGGCACACGCCTGTAATCCCAGCACTCTGGGAGGCAGAGGCAGGCGGATTTCTGAGTTCGAGGCCAGCCTGGTCTACAGAGTGAGTTCCAGGACTACACAGAGAAACCCTGTCTCAAAAAACCAAAAAAAAAAAACCAAAAAAAAAAAAAAAATGCTTTCTCGAAGACAAACAGTTTAAAAATAAAAATGGGAGTCATAGAGTAACACGTATGAAGTGGCCACACTTATGATTATGATTATTGTTGGCATTCTGTCCAAGCTCCACCCCACAGTTACCTGGCAATAGCCAGGTATGCCCCGCCCCATATATCTGGCCCACTATAAAAGGGGCTGCCTGCCCCTCCTCTCTCTCATCACACTCTCACCTCTCTGCCCCTCTTGGGCTCTCTTCCCCTCCCCCCTTTCTCCATGTGGTCATGGCTGGCCTCCACTCCTATCTACTCTCTCTACTCTCTCTACTCTCTCTCTCTCTCTCTCTCTCTCTGCCTCTACTATACTATTGACTCCCATCCTCTTCCCTAAATAAACTCTATTCTATACCATGTCGGTGTGTGCGTGGTCCTTCAGGGGGAAGGGGTGCCTAGGCATGGGCCCACCTTAGGTACCCCCTTCCCCCATGCCGCCATGCCACACTCCCTAATATCCCTTTCTCTCTTTTATATCCCATCTATTATTATTATTATTATTATTATTATTATTTTACTTTTTGGAATTGCATGTAGGCTGGCATGCCATACACATCTGTAATCACAGTACTTGGGAGGCCAGCCTTGGTTATGAAGCAATTTTAAGGTCGATTATACATTGAACCTTTGTCTCAGCATGTGGCACAACAAAGCATGTAAGTCTGAGAGACACCCAGGAAGAGATGGGTTGATGAACATGTCACAGTGGTTCTCTTTGGGCTGTGGGGAGGAGGAAGGGTGGGGGGGACAATAGGCAGCTTTTGTTGTTTCATGATTCTGCATTTCTGGGAAACTATACTATGACAAAAATGTGTCCACCTGGGAAGCTGAAGCAGGAGAACTACTGTGAGTTCCAGACCAGCCGGGGCTACAGAAAGATCCCCTGGTCCTGTGTGTGTGTGTGTGTGTGTGTGTGTGTGTGTACATGTGTATTTGTGTGTGTGATGCTTCAAATGGGACTCTGACCCAAGTACCACTCTCTATTCTCACATCAGGCTTGCGCTGGCCCATTCCAGCTCTCTAGTGCCTCGGTCACCAAGCCACGCCAAGCCACTCTCTCACACTCTGCCAGGACATGCCAGAGTCACCACACTCTTTGGGCTAGGCAGTCTCACGTAGTCCTTGAGATGAAAACTGTTTGTCATGCTGCCTTAAGCCAGTCCTTGGGTTTCAGGCCCAGCTAGCAAACAGAAGAGGCAGGGAGGAGCCAGCTTCTCGGAACCTCGCAGACTAAACAGCCGGGGGAACCGGGCACCTTGCCTGTAGGACACTGGTTTAAGGGCTTGCTTGATTCAAGGGAGCATAGAGGCAGCAGGGGCTACGGAGAGGTAGAAACAAACAGCTCAGAGACACACAGCCAAGGAGACATTACCTTGAGAGGATGACTCCATGGGCTTTGTGTGGGAGGGACCAAGCCCCTCCTGCTGGGCTGGCTCCCCAGGAGTTATGACTGGTCTCTCAGGAGGTAAATGACTAGAGGCAACGTCAGAGGAAAAGTTTGTTTGCATTCTGTTTGCAACTGCTGCCGTCCTGCTTTGTGACGTCAGAAAACCGGTTTGTTGTTTTGGAGGGTCAGTTTCCTCCTCTGAAAGGCAGAGAAGGAGGCGGCCTCCCTCTCCTTACTGAAGGTTTTAAGGTGTCATGGAGGTGTGTCAGGGCAGCTGTCAAACAGCCCAGCTAGCAGGTAGAACCCAGGTTGTCCGGTTCAAGACTGAGCCGAGGCGCTAACGCAGAGGGGTGCCCTCTTATTTGTCTGGCAAACGCCTTCTTCAAGATTCAGCTGCAATGCCAATCTTCAGTGTGTGGCTTGAAATGAGTCCCTCCAGGGTGTCACGTGAAATGGGTCCCTCCTGCTGCCTCCCCACGCTCCAGCATTTGGTTCTTATTATCCCTGCCTCCAGAACCCTCATCTCACTGCATTTCAGCTTCTAGGTATGCAGACCTGTTGCTTTCTACGAGCCTCTATGGTGGCTTCGGTCTGTGCCTGCAGGTCTGGGGCACAGAGAACACCACCTCTGGCTGCTGCTGCTGCTGCTGCTGGACAGAGGGTAGGAAGGGCCAGTGAGCACACCGGAACACTTACTTTGTGGTGACTGCCCTCTCCGGGGCTCAGTGAGGCTGTCACTAGTGAGCTCTGCAGGGCCTGGGCTGTGTGAATGGCTGTCCTGTGGCTCTTCACACTTTCCTCTGGGGTGTGAGCCTTTGAGGCTTTCACACCTGTGTGGTCAGTGCTTGCACTCTGTGTCCTCCAGCTGGGGTAGCTTGAGGGAGATTTTGGAGAAAAGCGCAAGCAGCCCGAGGAAGGACTTCTTCTCCTTCCTAAGACAGTGTGCTCAGATACCAGTGTGGACACAGCTTGTGTTCTCTTCCAGTGTCTGCCACCCCTGCCTGTCCCTGGGCTCTTGGTCTGTGCCCACAGAGCTCAGCCTGGCCCCCACGCGCACACGTTACCTCTGGTGCCCGCATTCCTGCAACCCTGTGACCACAACAGGGGACATTACACATTCCTGGCCTATCAGCCAATGGTGTCAAAAAGAACAGAATGTCCTAGGACCTGGCCCAGCCCCCTACTTCACCTGGGCCCCTCCCAGGCCTGGACTGGGCCAGGGAGATGGGGTGAGAAGTTCAGAGGGAAGGGGATGGGGAAGGAGATGGGGAGGGGCAGCAGGTGCTCCCGGTTTGGGGGGGAACCCTTCTCCTTTTCCTCCAGGATCCTGGGTGTGAGGCTGACCTGGGATGACCTTGAGGGACCCTGGCTTCTGAAAGTCCACTAAATTGTCTTTCCCCTGGCCATCTTGCCTGACAGGAGAGTCCCTTTGGAGCTAGCTCCCTCCTCCTCCCCCTCCTCCTCCCCCTCCTCCTCCCCCTCCTCCTCCTCGTCCTCCTCCTCGTCCCCCTCCTCCTCCTCCTCCTCCCCCTCCCCCTCCTCCCCCCTCCTCCTCCTCCTCCTCCTCCATCTTCCCTCAGCTCGTTGTCCAGTCCTCCTCAGTCTGCCTCCCTTCTCTGCCTTCCCTGTTCTCCTGGTTTCTCCACCTACTCTCAGCGATCCTCCTTCCGGTGAGGCCTCCTTCCTGGCTTTTGGGTGTCGAATCCTTCCTCCCTGCTCCAAGCCTCACTTGTCTTCTGACCCTAGTCTCCTTGCCAGTCACCTCGCCATCCATCCCTGGCCGAAACTCTTCAACAGGTACCTGGCCCCAAAGAGCCCTCCTCCCTGGAGAGCTCCCAGACCAGACTCCTCCTCCGACCCTCCCTCGGCCCTGCTCACCTTTAATTGAGATGCTAATGAGGCTTCGGTCGCTGCCATCCCTGCCCGTGGCCGACGGGCGGGCTCTGGAGCCCGGCACTGCACCTGTCAGGTGAGAGGGTGGAGAGGCTCCGCTGCCAGATTTAACTGGAAAGGAACCAGTCACAGCCCAGCCACACCTGGGAGCCGGGGACAGGAGGCAGCTCCGGCCTCCTGCAGCCCGCGGTCCCCGGGGCAGAGAAGGAGGTAGCAGGGAGCTGGAGGCCAGGGCTAGAGCCTAGAGCGGAGGAGCCAGCGAAGGCAGGGGAGGAGGGGAGGCAGGATCAGAGCGCCTGGCACAGAGAGGGAGACCCAGAGAGAAGCGGGAGTCAGCTGGGCCAAGAGGGCGTGAAAGCTGGGGCGAGTCAAACAGTCCGGGAGGAAAAAAAAGGGCAAGAGCGCTGAGCCAGGCAGAGTGCCTGCGGTGGGGACCCAGGGAGGCGCCAGCGGGCAAACGAAGGTGGCCTTCGCTGCGAAGCCCTGGGCCTCTCCAGTGAGGACACTCAGTGCTGCCTACTCGGCCCCGACTCCAGAAGGTCAGCTGGCTCCTGAAGAGGTGGAGGAGGGTGGGAGGACGGAGGGAGAGTGAACTCAGCGTGGGATGCAGGCACGGCCAGGGGCAGCCGCATTCTGCCTCCATACTAAAGATGCTGGACCACACCAGAGCCCCTGAGCTCAGCCTTGACCTAGACCTTGACGTCCCCAACTCGGCTAAGGGATCCATGAAGGGTAACAGTTTCGAGGAGCAAGACCCTTGTCCTCCTCTGCCCATGCAAAGGCTGGGGAAGGGGGACAAGCGTGAAGAGCAGGGGCTGGACCCGGAACCCTCGGCGCCCCGGCAGCCCACCGAGGAGGAGGAGGCACTGATCGAGTTCCACCGCTCCTACCGGGAGCTCTTCCAGTTCTTCTGCAACAACACCACCATCCACGGTGCCATCCGCCTGGTGTGCTCCAAGCACAACCGCATGAAGACGGCCTTCTGGGCGGTGCTGTGGCTTTGCACCTTCGGCATGATGTACTGGCAGTTCGCCTTGCTGTTCGAGGAGTACTTCAGCTACCCCGTGAGCCTCAACATCAACCTCAATTCAGACAAGCTGGTCTTCCCTGCCGTCACTGTGTGCACCCTGAATCCTTACAGGTCAGTCTGCGGGGGGCGGGGGGGTACCATAGAGAGGAGTGGGTCGGTGCTAGAGCGTGTGCTTAGCGAGCACAAGGTCCCCGAGTTCTACCCTCAGCAGCCCACAAAAGCAAGCAAGCCCGAGAGCAAACAAACGTGGTCATGGAGCTGTGAGGTCAGAGAGCTGAGAGGCCAAGGCCTTGCGGGTGCCGTGGAGGTGGATAAGATCTTTGTGTAGAGGGGATATTTGCTGTGCTGGGGAGTAGGCACCACGGGGGTGGGCTGAAGCTGTCCCCGAGGTCTCCGGCTGACCTGTGCTGGGGATCGCCACTCACCTGCCTTACCCACCTGCCCAGGGCTCTGACTTTTTTTTTTGGGGGGGGGGTTCGAGACAGGGTTTTTCTGTGTAGTCTTGGCTGCCAGGAACTCACTCTGTAGACCAGGCTGGCCTCGAACTCAGAAATCCGCCTGCCTCTGCCTCCCAAGTGCTGGGATTACAGGCATGCGCCACCACCACCCGGTAGGGCTCTGACTTTTAAGGGCTGTGATGTGTTCTGAAGTTTTGGGTTTCATCAGTGCTCTTTGCCAGTTTGGGTCTGGAAACTGGGCTGTTACCATGGAGAAGAGAGGAGGGCGGGGCTGGGTGTTTGTACATACCATTTGGTCTGCACTAGGCCATGCCACACATCGAAAACTTACATCAAGCCAGACTGTGCTAGGCGCCCAGCACAAGAGGATTGCTGCTACTTCAGCGACCTTTATCGAGGGCCAGGTACTTTACTAGGTCCTGGAGATGGAAAAGCCACCGCAGGGTAGGAGAGGTAGGCGTGTGAACAAATACTGCAGCACACCGTGATTAGTACAATAAAAACTTAAGTTGGCCTGCCTTCCAGGAGTGTAAGGTCTCTCGGGAGGGCTTGAGTGAGGGTAAATGCGGGTGAGCACACCCTCAGGAATGCAGGCAATTATGGCTGGCTGGCATTGGTCACACGCTGCGGGTGGAGGCTCTCTCGGGTAGCCTGTCATGTCCAAAGATGTGTCATGGATTAACAAAGGTTGGGAAGTCCTGCTCTGGAAAGGTGAGACCGCCCCCATATAACGAACACGGTAGGGGTCACTTACTGGAGCTGAACATATCAGACCCTGGGAGGTCTGCAGCCTCCTGGTGGCTTATCTGTTTGGGGGCAGGGACTGGTTTTGTGTATAGGAAACTGAGGCCAAGAGGCCAAGGCGAGTCAACAGGGTCACCAGTCCTGACCGGATTCGGACTTATCCCATTAGTTTGATCCCCGAACTCGGCCTTCTCTTATTCTAAGAGTTGCCACGTGGCATAAGCAAAGTTGTCCACCTGTGCACCTCCATTCCAAGCCTCGAGATCGCGCCTTCCCCTAGCCCAGTCTCTCCTCGGGTTTCTCAGTCCTTTCTCACCCCAGGCCAGGCAGGGTGGGGGACGAAACAGGCAGAAGGTGCTGGCAGGGGAGGGGCCGGGGCCTGGAAGAAAGCTGCAGGCACTCAGTAAATATTTGTGGTCACAAAGATGAGGCGATACGGGGAGGGCTGGGTGAGTCTGTTGAAGTCTGCATATTTTCTAAGGTTCTGCTGGGTGCACGACCCTGGACAGGCCAGGAGAGAACACCAGGGAGTGGACATCACAGTGCCTAGGGGCCCTGTCTGGGAAGCAGCTGTCCATACAGAAAATTTCCCTCTTACTAGATGGTGGCAGAGGGAGGAGGAGAGAACTCAGAACGGAGGGGAGGGTCCTCAGTTATAAGAGGAAACTGAAGACCTCTTAAGTACTTGACTCAGTGTTGGGTGACTTTTAAGCACTAACTCCTTAATCCTGCAAAGTCTAGAGAGGTGAGCACTTTTATATATGTCCCTTGTTGCTTTCTTTTCTGTTTTTCTTTTAAAGACAGGATCTGGGTGCAGCCTAGGTTGGCCTTGAACTCCTGGCTTTATAGGGCCCTCGCTATTACACCTGTGTTATTTCCAGTTTTCAGATAAGGATAATTGATGTTCACCGAAGTGGAATAATTGGACCCAAAGCTGTTTATAGCTAATAATGAAGAAAAATAACAGTAACAATAGAGAATGCCTATGTGTGCCCCAGATGGCTTTCCAGATGGATCTAAATCTGAGTGAAATATTGTTAAAAGGGCCAGGTGTAATGGCACGTGGGTTTTAAACCTAAGACTGTGGAGGCAGAGGCAAGCAGATCTCCTGTGAGCCGAGCCGTAGGCCAAACTAGTCTACATAGTTCTGGGACAGTCCGAGCTATGTCGTGTTGTTAGCTGTCCCCCAAAACCCAGGCTGAACGAACCTAGGAGATCCCTGCTCAGCCACCCTGTCCACTTGCTCAGGTGTCTGACCTTTAAGAAAAGAAACATTGCCGGGCGTGGTGGCGCACGCCTGTAATCCCAGCACTTGGGAGGCAGAGGCAGGCGGATTTCTGAGTTCGAGGCCAGCCTGGTCTACAGAGTGAGTTCCAGGATAGCCAGGGCTATACAGAGAAACCCTGTCTCGAAAAACCAAAAAGAAAAGGAAAGGAAAGGAAAGGAAAGGAAAAGAAAAGAAACATTATGAAATGATTTAACCCCACGACAGACTTAGGGAACGGGTACCACTATTCCGTCCATCTGATGGATGAGGAAACAGATACCCAGAGAGTTAAACTCAGACAGATAGCAGGTGTTCACACTGGAATGCAAAAAGTCACTTCCAGCCAAGAGCTAGAGCCTCTCGGGTTAGCAGTGAAGTCCCAGATCAGGTGTGACCTCAAAGCTCCCTCTCACAGGACAGCAAGGCTTCCCAAGGTAGGGGAGCTGGTAAGAGCCCAGCAGGAAGAGAAGCAGAAAGACCGGGGCTCCTGGTTAGGAGTGCAGGGGCGGGGAGCCCCTGGCCAGTGAGAGGCAGAGGTGGCAGACAGCTAGGGGAGTCTGGTGGTTGCTGCCCTGAGTGTGAATCACGGTCGGTCGGTCGTTGTCACAGGGAGGGGCGCGTGATCTGGGGAGAGAGGAGGTTAGGATGGAAGATCCAGTTGTCGAAGAAGGCCTGGAGGGGAGCAGAGTCGCGCTGGGGCGTCCACCTGGTGGGGGACACAGCCAGCAGAGAGTTGTACAAAGGAGGCCCTGACGGCAGCTCTGTGTGGCTTGACAGTTTCTAGTCACTCGAAGGAAAGAGCTGTTGATCCCCACATTCTGGGAAACAGAGCCTATCTCAAACATGTATGCAACTTAGGACTGGACCCAAGGCAGAATTCAGCCAGGCCCGCTGGCAGTAAAGACAGGAGGAGACTTGGAAGTTCAGAGTTAGTTTAGCCCTGGGTACACCTTGAGTCTGAGGTTGGACAGGCTGCATCAGACCCTGTGCCCACAACAAAGAAAGCCTCGGAAAGAGCGGGGCGCTTCCGAGCAGGGTAGATCTGGTCTGAGCTTTCCTGCAGATGGCAGAGCAGGGGCCTGGCAGCGGGACTGGACAACGGGAGGGGCATTTCCCCAGAGAGCCACAGGAGATGTGGCTCTGAGCCGGGAAGCCACCCTTGACCTGCACTCTCATCTCATCTGGATGCCAGGCTGTCCTTGGCGTCTGGCAGGGAGAGGCCAGACGGAGGGCTGAGAGCCTGGGCTGGCCAGTGCTCGGGCCTTGCTTGGTCAGGCGGTCCGGTGCTGGGGTCAGCGTGGGGCAGTGCAAGAGTTCTCGCACAGACGAAGCTGTGTGTGTGTGCTTTGTGTGTGTGTGTGTGTGTGTGTGTGGTGGTAAGTACGTGGAAGAGGACTTTCTGGAGCCAGCCTTCTTCCTTCCTTTCCTGGGTTCTCTTCTGGGGGCTGAACTCAGGCTGCTCCTCCGCTATTCGCTATCCGGCAAGCCTTTTTTTTTTTTTTTAAACTTACAAAGCCATCTCAGCTTACTGAATAAGAAGGGCAGATGACAAAACTGAGGCCCCAAGGACCTAACAGCACAGAAATAAAAAACCATCGATTGTTGAGAGGCATGAAAATTAGAATCTGGGTCTCTAGTACTCTCCTGTGACTTTTGTTACAACTCCGAGGTCCCATGGTAGATACGAGGTGGTCAGCACTCCCCTGTGATGGCGCACATCTCTAATAATGAATGTCCATGATAATAAAAGACCAGCTGTAGTCGCATGGGACCCACGCTCCCAAGAGTGAGGGGTAGCCCTTTTCATATATTATTAGCTCACTGGGAAGCAGGAACTCTTCGACATCTGTGTGGGGTTCATATTTCAATGACAAGGTGAACATCTCATTGGATTGCAAAGGAAAAAGGTTTGTTTTTTAAAAATACTTCTTTTTAGCCGGGCGTTGGTGGCGCACGCCTTTAATCCCAGCACTTGGGAGGCAGAGGCAGGCGGATTTCTGAGTTCGAGGCCAGCCTGGTCTTCAGAGTGAGTTCCAGGACAGCCAGGACTACACAGAGAAACCCTGTCTCGAAAAACAAAACAAAACAAAACAAAAAAAATACTTCTTTTAGATTTATTTATTTTATGTATATGAGTACACTCTTGTTGTCTTCAGACACACGAGAAGAGGGCATGGGGTCCCATTACAGATGGTTGTGAGCCATGTGGTTGCTGGGACTTGAACTCAGGACCTCTGGAAGAGCAATCAGTGCTCTCAACCGCTGAGCCATCTCTCCAGCCTAGAAAAAGATTTTACTGCGTGAGTTGTTATTTATTTTGGGGACTGGCTATCCATAAAAGATGTCTTAGGTCACTGGGTGTCACATTCTACATGGCCTGGGCCAGCTCATTAAAACATGGACTTCTAAATTGGGAAGTGATGGCTGACCTTTAATCCCAGCACTCAGGAGGCAGAGGTGGCCGGGCGGTGGTGGCGCACGCCTTTAATCCCAGCACTTGGGAGGCAGAGGCAGGCGGATTTCTGAGTTCGAGGCCAGCCTGGTCTACAAAGTGAGTTCCAGGACAGCCCGAACTACACAGAGAAACCCTGTCTCGAAAACACCAAAAAAAAAAAAAAAAACAAAAAAAAAACAAAAAACAAAAAACAAAAAACAAAAAAAAAAAAACACTTCAGTGCAAAAAGGAGGCAGAGGTGGGCAGATCTCTGTGAGTTTGAGGCCTTCCCTGTCTTCAGAGTAGATTCCAGGACAGCCAGGACTATACAGAGAATTTCTGTCTTGGAAAAAAAAAAAAGTGGAATTCTCCACAGGCATCATCCTGACAGCCTAAGAGAGATTGCAGCAAGGGTTTGTTGTGACTAACTCTTCCTAAAGAAATAATGTACCCTGCTTAGAGGAGACAGTGTTGCCCTGAGCCCAGCCTGCCCAGAGGCAGTAACAGCCCTGTCAGTGAGGCCAGAACTGCACACAGCCCTCTGCCTCAGCGTGGAGCCCACACTCACCACCCGGCTGTCCGTCCTCTCAACAGTTCAGGAGAACCTTTGCGTCTTAAACTGCCGTCGCTGGGGCAGCCGCCACGAGGGCTCAGAACCCACGCAAGAGATCCACATAAGGGCTACGTGTGAGCGTATCATGAAAGAAGCTGGAGCTGTAAGGTCTGCGGGTGTGCCCCGTTAGCACTCTTCAGAGCCGGCTTGGGAGAGAAAGGGCTGGGAAATTGATCAAAGAGAGGGGTGTCAAGTGTGGCCTGGGTTGAAGCAGAGAGTAGGGCCAAGCACACAGGAATGCACTGCCAAGGGAAGAGACTGGTTTCTCTCCTGTTTTCAGCAGAGGTTCCTGAGGGAGTGTTTGGGAGCCCACCAAGGATATCAAGCCTGGAGGAGTAGACACAGAGGGGAAAATATGTCAGCAGGTGACTCTCTTAGGAGTTCTATATCCTGCCAGCCTGCCTTATAGAGAGGAGAGTCAGAGGAGAGGCTAGCTTCAGAGAGAGGATGCTGATAGCCAAGTTCAAACAGGCCTTAGCCATAGCCAGGAGTAGTGGAAAAATAAAATAACTCTGGAGTCCAACAAGCCTGGGTTCAGAGCTATTCAAAGCTCAGGATTTCCCGGGTGAGTGACCCTAGGGTAGCTGCCTAGTGTAAGTACCTCGGTATCCTGAGTTGTGGAATGAGACAGTGAGGCCTGATGGAATTGGAGTGGGAGCAGGGAGTCACCCGCTTCCCACAGGTGCCAGACAGACATGGGAGAGGGCAGTGAGTGTGGCCAGGGTAGGAAGTGGAGGCCACATAGGGCGGACCATCCTGCTAGCGTCCCATCAAGGGAGTCTTGATCTGTTGTGTACCTTCTGGTCTCAGGACAAGACCTGAGTGTTTTCCTGTGCTTTGCTCAGTGGTCAGTTCTCCCAGCACTAGTGTCAGTCAAGGGCTCCGAATCCTGTCTGACAAAAGCAGAGAAGTGTCCTTGGGGTCAGAAAGACCCCCCCTGCATGGAACCCGACTTCCTCGGGGACCAAGGCTTGGGAGACCAGACAGGCGAGCGTGTGCCCATTGGCACCCAGTCCAGAAGAGACAGGAGGGTGAGTGCCTGGATTGTCACTGAGAAGACTTTGGTTCGGGGATGACATAGTCTCCCTGGGGAAGAGTGTCATGAAGGCAGAGAGGTAGCAGTGGTGGGGGAAAGGGAGATGACAGTAGTGACTGTGTCATAGTCATAATTCCAGCAGAGTTGGGGATCTGAATTCTTCTTGTATGACACTGAGGAAGTTGAAGTGACACTGTCCTGGGCATCCGGCTCCTTCTCCATCTCCCTGAGGCCTGGCCATCTTTACTTTAGTGTCCCTGAGCATTTCCTAATTTCATCTTTCCAGAACTTTGTGTGGCAGGCTGACCCTAGCGCTGTGTCCATTCTACAGATGGGCAAAGGTTGGATGCCTTACCCAGCATTACCTAGCTGGGGCACCAGAGTGCCCTTCCAGCAGGGGGCAGTGTGTATGAACTCTAGTGGTCTTCCTGGGACAGTTAGAGGACACTGAAAAGTTGGAGCACCTTCTGACTCACGCATGTCCTGGGCACACTGTCTTGGGAAAGGGCGTGGCAACGGCATCAGCCCAGACTGTTGAGCAGCAGATGTATGGGCATACCTGGCTCCTCAGAAGGGCTCACGCGAGAGCTGGCACGGCCATTCTTGGAATCATCAATACCGAGTCAGTCTCTCAGAAGGCCTTGGGCACACACCTTGGATCTGAGCTCTGTTTTCTTCTGTGAGGGAATGAGGGGCCGGGTGCAAAGAGGGAATGCTTAGGGTCCAGCCAGCTGGGTTTTCAGGACGAAAGTAGAGCCCAAAGGAGAGACTCCTGTAGCTCTGAACTGGGCAGCAGGACGTTGGGAGCATGCATGCGATTTTAAATAAGCTTGTGGCTCAGTGGTGGGGGCTGGAGGAAGGACCTGGGCATCGTAAGGTCCCAGTGCTTGCATCTGACCCCAGATGCACTGAGCCCACACCTCTGCCAAGAGCAGGCTTCACTAGTGCTCAAAGTTTGCGTTATTATTATTATTATTATTATTATTATTATCTTGTAGGTGTGGTTGGCCTAGAACTCACAGAGATCCTCGAGCCTCTGTCTCCCAAGTGCTGAGATCAAAGGTGTGCGCCATCACACCTGACTCTCGAATTTTTCTTTAAGTGACATTTAATAGTCAAGATATTGGGCATTTCTAGCCAATTCCTCGTGTGTGTGTGTGTGTGTGTGTGTGTGTGTGCGCGCGTGTGTGTTATTTTTTGAGACAAGGTCTCACTATATAGCCTTGGCTGATCTGGAAGTTGCTATTCATATCAGGCTGGCCTAGAGATCAGAGAGATGTGCCTGCCTTTGCCTCCCCTATGCTGGGATTAAAGATGTATGCCACCATGTTTGGCATAGTAAATATTTTTAAATTATTATTATTATTATTATTATTATTATTATATTTTAAATGTATAAAATGAATACATTTGAATGTATGTATGTTTTTGCACCAAGTTCATGCTGTGCCCATGGAGGCCAAAAGAGGTTGAATCCTGGAGCTGGAGAGATGGCTCAGCGGTTCAGAGCACTGAGTGCTCTTCCAGTTGAATTCCCAGCAACTACATGGTGGCTCACAACCATCTGTAATGTGATCCAATGTCCTCTTCTGGGGTGTCTGAAGACAGCGACAGTGTACTCATAAAAAATAAAAAAAGAGCCAGGCAGTGGTGGCGCATGCCTTTAATCCCAGCACTTGGGAGGCAGAGGCAGACGGATTTCTGAGTTCGAGGCCAGCCTGGTCTACAGAGTGAGTTCCAGGACAGCCAGGACCACACAGAGAAATTCTGTTTTGAAAAAACAAAAACAAAAAACCAATAAACAAACAAGCAAACAAATAAATGTATAAAAGAGGATGAATCCCTAAGAACTGAAATTAGAGATGGCTGTGAGCTACCTTATAGGTGTTGAGACTTGAACCCAGGTCATCTGGAAGACCAGCCATTGTGCTTGGCCTCTGAGACAGCCCTCCAATCCCCCTTTATAGGAAATATTAAACTCAGGTAGTACAAGCGCCCCCTCCCAGCTTTTTTCTTCCCCACCACTGTTCTGGGCACAGCCGGTTCTTTGCAGCCAGGTGCTGTGGAGGGAGGCGTGCACCTGTAAGCTCAGCCGCTCACTAAGGCAGGAAGGGGTCAAGTGTGAGGCCAGCCTGAGCTTCGTCGAACTTCTGGCATTCCATAGAAATCTTAAAAGCGCCTGTCTCTTCCTTTAAAAAGTGTTTGCTGAATTTGGGATCCGGATTGTATGTGATCTGAAAATCAAGTTGGGAGACATATGACATGAGCAGTTGTAGGATTCCGTATGTTTTGGCCTCTGGCAGGGTGCCAGTGTGCTCCTCGGTATAAGAAATCTTGCTTATATTAAATTTAGGAGTAGATCTGATAGAAATAAGGTTTGCTTTTGTTAATATGTACATGCAAAGGTCTGTGAGTATAAACCACATGTGTGGGTGCGGCTGGAAGCCAGAAGAAGGAGTCAGATTTCCCTGGAATTGGAGTGATGGGGTTGCGGGTCCTGGATGTGGGGGCTGAGAACTGAACCTGGACCCTCTGGAAGAGCATCAAGCGTTCTCAACGGCATGCCCTCTCTCCAGCCCCAGCGTGGTGGTATTGAAAATATTTTCCATTTGTTGCTAGAATGTAGAAATGTAGCTAATATTTATGTATTGGATTTGCATCCTGCAGCCTGGTTTTAATTTATCGTGTCTGCTTCGTTTCTTAGACTGTAATTCTAAGGCTGTATGACCATCGTGCAGATGGTCATACAGCCAGGATTGAGAATGAAAAATGTAAGGATTTATATGGAATAGTATTTGGGTCCCTTCCAAATCTCTTATAATGTAGTCTTTGGAGAAGCGGCAAAGGTGGGAACTTCTTCTGGTATTTTCAGAGCAGTGCAGGGAGATTCTGGAAGTGCAGTTACTGCGAAGCCACGATTTGAAGGCACAGGTAACAGGCATTCCCAAAGGCCACCCTCCCCAAAGGGGATCGGGCGGAGCGACCTGAGCAAAGAGAACACACTCTTTCTGACCTGTGCAAATACAACTCCTGCACCCTACACCACCCAGCCGGCAGCCCTGAAGCTCTCATAGGGACCACTGATCCCTCGATGTTTATGAAGAACACCGTGGCTCTTCAGGGGTTCGTCGGCTCGCTCCTGGACCCACCTCCTCCCTTTCGGCTTTTTCAGATACACTGAAATTAAAGAGGAGCTGGAAGAACTGGACCGCATCACGGAACAGACGCTTTTTGACCTGTACAAATACAACTCTTCCTACACTCGCAAGGCTGGGGGCGGCCGCCGCCGCAGCACCCGCGACAGCCGGGGTGCTTTCCCGCACCCCCTGCAGCTCCTGCGCACACCATCTCCGCCCTACCCCTCCCGCTTGGCGCGCAGCGCGTCTTCCAGCGTACGCGACAATAATCCCCAAGTGAACAGGAAGGACTGGAAGATCGGCTTCCAACTGGTAAGCCCCGCCCCTCGGCCCAGGGCCCGCCCTCGAGCTTGCTGGGCTCCGTGGACCGCCTACCCCATCAGACTGTAAGGCCTGATGGACTTTCCAGCAAGTAACACCAATAAGAGAATGAATGAATGAATGAATGAATGAATGAATGATAGCAGAGGATAAGTACTGAGAAGTAAAATCTGTTGCAGAAAGTAAACATTTCTGAATTCTAATCCATATTGATGGGACTCAGTTGAGACCCTCCTATGAAGAACTGAAGTTCTTCAAACCTGTAACAGAGAGTAAGTAAATGAGACACTTAGACAGTAAAATGAGGTGTGTGTGTCTGTGTATGTGTGTGTCTGTGTGCATGTCTTTGTGTGTGTGTGTCCATGTCTGTGTGTGTCCATGTGTGTGACCCAGGTCCTTGGCAAGGGCTCTTCTGCTGAGCTACATCCCTACACCCTAAACATGTAGACTAACAAGGAAGGGGAGGAGGAAATGGGACAGAGGGTCATCTAGTGGAGGAGACAGGGAGGCCCCGGTGAGATGGGCTGTACCACCGGCACACGGAAGTTCTAGACCCACCTCTGTTGTGGGAACAAACGTCTGATCCCGGAAGCTTTCGCACCAGTGAAAGGGGGGGGAGGTTGTATAACTAATTACAGTGAGGAGTCACTGCCTACCATCACCTCAATCCCATGGTCCTCTGGCCAGCTCTCCCAGGGCTTTCTAGGAAGGTGTTTCTCCCCTTCTGTTCTGCCCAGACCCTGCTCCCTCCACCCACCTGCCCATCAGCCCTCAGAACACCTCAGTCCCGTGACCTTGACCTTGGTGGCTCTCTGAGGGGCCTTGACACTCCCGTCTCTCTGCAGTGTAATCAGAACACATCAGACTGTTTCTACCAGACGTACTCATCTGGGGTGGACGCCGTGAGGGAGTGGTACCGCTTCCACTACATCAACATTCTGGCCAGACTGCCGGACACCTCGCCTGCGCTAGAGGAAGAGGCTCTGGGCAACTTCATCTTCACCTGCCGCTTCAACCAGGCGCCCTGCAATCAGGCGTGAGTAGGCCTTGCCGGCTCAGTTGTTCCTCAGAGTCCCCTCTCCTGGGTCCCCCTGAGGGCTCAGGAGATTCTTGGTGGTTAGGTGAGGAGATGACGTAATGCAGGTGCCCAAGTCTGTGCCCAGCATGCCATCCGTGGACGGCAGGTCCCAACCCGAGTTCCTGCTACGGTTCTGTCGCTCCGTGGCCTGGTGACTCTTCCGTTTCACGTCGTTCTTCAGAGTCTTTTCTTTGTAAAATGGGAACAAATGCAAGCAAAAAGGAAGGCAGTTTAGTCAGTAAATACTCCTGACTGTGTGGACCATGTGCCAGCCTGTGCTGCAGGCATCTGGGATATATTACAGGAAAAAAAATATGTCCCATCCTTGCCTGATTGGCACTTTTACCAAAGTGATAAAGACCACGATGCTAACGCCCACGTTGAGAGTCGTGTCACAGGCGTGAGATGACAGATATGAGGTCACCTGATACACTCTCGGGCATAGTGGGGGTCTGTCCTCCTGCGCCCAAACAGGTGAAGCGACATGCCCAGAGGCTCAGGCTGGCCTAAGGATTCTCCACAGCCCACTGTCCCTCGGGGATAATTTCTGTTAGGGCCCCTGCTACAACGTCCTTCAAAAGGGGCCACATCCACCTGTTCAAGCTCTCTGAGAGCTGCCCCAAGCTGGACGTGAGGGGGCTTCCTTCTGCAGCCTCTGGCTGTCTACTCCTGCTGCCCCTTCCTCTGCTTCTCGGGTTTCAAGGGCTACCTTCTTGCTTCTGGCTGGAGAATGCACCTAGGCAGTGTCTCTATAGGGGACCCTTCCCTCCAGGGTCACCAGGACCAGGTGTCACCGGCTTCTTCTGGCTTCTCACTCTGCGAGCTCACTGCCCATCGCGGCTCTGGCCCGCCTGAGCTATTTGTTTGTTTAGGGATAAGCCCCGGCAGCTGGCAAGCGAGACAGCTAAGCCCCCCAGCGGCCGGCCGCACCTGTCGCCAAGCCTCTCTGTCCCCTTCCACCTGGAGTTTGTCCCCACCCTCTCCCTTTGTCCTCTCCAAGCTCTTGCCGCCCTCGCCGGCAAGTCCACCTGTCACCCTAGTCTCGGCACGCGGTCCCTTCCTCAGCTCATGATCTATCTGCAAACTGTCCAACTTTCTGCCAATTTCGCCCTTCGTTCTCCACAGGAAGTCTTTGTCCGTCTCTGCTGCTGTAACAGAATACTACAGACTGGTTGGCTTATGAAAAAAAAAAAAAAAGACGAAGTTCGTGTCTTACAGTGCTAGGGTTGAAAGTCCAAGAGCCTGGTGCCGGAAGCGGGCGGAGGCTCCCACAGGGTAACACGCAGAAAGAGGAAGGGAAAGAGAGCATGGGAGAGAAGGTCAGGAAGGGCGGGCTGACCGGCTGAAAGCCCACGTGTTCATAGCTCGCCCTCTCTCGAACTCCGTGGTAATGGTAATGCTATAGATCCATTCGTGCGGATTTGCTCATGGTCCTGTCTCTTCCTATTGGATCCCATCTCCAACACGCTGGGAAGTAATTTTCCAACCCAAGAATGGAGAGGCACATTCGAAACACTGCAGAGAGCTTCAGGGTGTTATATTAACTATTCCAGTCAGTCCCTGTTCAGAATCATCCGAAGTAGAAGCCCGGAGAGACTCCGCAGTTAAGAGCACTGGCTGCTCTTGCAGAGGACCCAGGTTCTGTTCCTAGCACCCACATGCGGCTCACAATTGTCCTTAACTCCGGTTCCACGGAAGCCGACGCCCTTTTCTGGCCTCCAGAGGTGCCAGGCATGCTCGCGGAACACAGATATGCAAGCGGGCAGAGCGCTCACACACATACAATCAACATAATGAAATCCTCTGTCCTCTCCAGGGGCTTGCGGAGTCTAACTGCACTTCCTTAGCACAGCCTCCTGGACCCTCCCCTTCACCTTGGACCCTCCCCTTCACGGCCTCCTGGACCCTCCCCTTCATCTTGGACCCTCCCCTTCACTGCCTTCTGGACCCTCCCCTTCACCCTGGACCCTCCCCTTCACGGCCTCCTGGACCCTCCCCTTCACCTTGGGCCCTCCCCTTCACCCTGGACCCTCCCCTTCACGGCCTCCTGGACCCTCCCCTTCACGGCCTCCTGGACCCTCCCCTTCACCCTGGACCCTCCCCTTCACCCTGGACCCTCCCCTTCTCCTTCCTCTGCTCTTTTGGTTTTCTTTTTCCTTTTGTTTTTTTGTTCTGAAGATCAAAGCCAGGGCCCCACAACGTGCAAGCAAGCACTCCATCACTGAGCTCCGTCCTCAGACATAATCTTCTCCTTAATAACACGTAGTAAAAGCCTTCCCTTTCATATGTACACTTTAGTGGTTTTTAAATATGTTTAGAGTTGTGCAACTACTGTCATTATCTAATTTTAAAACATTTTCCTCACCCACCCTCAAGGAACCCATTTACTTATTAGCAGTTCCCCATTCGATCCCTTTCAAGCCCTGGGAACTATAATCTGCTTTCTTGTCTTAATGGACTGTTCTTTGTGGAGATTTCACACAAGGGCTAGGGAAGTAGTTCAGTGGTAGATTGATTGTCTAGCATTTATTAGATTCTGGGATGGAGATTTTACATACATACATACATATACACACACATGTACATATGTATGTATATATGTATGTGTATACATGTATATATACATATATGTGTGTGTATACATATTTATATATGTGGCATCTTTTGTGACTGGTGGCTTCTGGCTTCTTTCACTTAGCATATGTTTTCCAGGTTTATCTCTGCTGTAACACATGTCAGAACTCACATATGAGCAGTTAATACTGTGTTGTGTTGTGTAGACACATCACGCCTTTCTGATGTGGAGCTTGCCTCCTCTTCGGCCTTTCTAAAGGGCGCTGCTGTGGGTGATCCTGAGTAAGGCTTTGTACTGCTCATGCCTTGGTTTTGCTTGCCACACGTGCGCGCGCGCGCGCGCACACACACACACACACACACACACACACCCCGAGCAAACGAGCGCAGCGCTGGGTCACATAGCCGCTTAGCATCTGGAGGCTGCCTGACTTGCCTGACGTTCCAGGGGGAAGAGGGGGGGTTGGGGGGGTTCAGGTCTTTCTGTTCATTCCCAACAGCGACCCTGAGGGATCTGCATTTTCCACATCCCCTGCTTGTTACTGTCTACCTGAAAGACAAACAATCAAGTGGACAAAACTCCCTCCGCTTGTTTGTATTTGTGCACGTGAGTGCGTAGAGGACAAGTTTCGGGAGTCGGTTTTTCTAACTGTAGGGGTGCAAGTCTGGTGGCCAGCACCTTTGCCCGCTGGGCCATCTCAGCCGTCATTTGTCCTGCTTTGCTTGGGGCAGTGTACCCAGTCAGTCCCGAGTTCGTGGGAAGCTAACACAGTTCACTAAGCACTAGTACTTTAGTTTAGCGCCCCCCACCCCTTCGCTCGCCTGTTTCTGAGATCTTCCTTTGACAGGGGAGGAGGGTGAAAGGCTTGTTGGCTTTCTTTCTAGTATTTGCTGCATTTACTCATAAGGAGTTGAACTCTAGAGGCTGTCGTTGTTGTTGTTGTTGTTTGTCTTTTGACAAGGTCTCTCTTTTATCCCAGGCTAATCTGGAGCTCCCTGTGCAGCATGTCGCCCTAAGCAGACTCACACTGGCCACAGTCCTCTTGTGCCGACCTCCCAGGGGCTAGATTGCAGGAGTGCATCGCCATACCTTGATGGGGCTTTTTAAAATTGACATTTTGTGCACACGCATGCATGTACTCACACGCACGTGCTGTGGTGTACTTGTAGAGGCCAGAGGCCTGTGGAAGTCAGTTCTGTCCTCCCACAGTGTGGATCCTGGGGTTTGAACCCATGTTGTCAGTCTTGGCAGCAAGCACCTTTATCCGCTCAGCCATCTTGCTGGCCCAAGGCTTTACTCTTTTTTTTTGTTTTTTGTTTTGTTTTTTGTTTTTTTGTTTTTTTTGTTTTTTCGAGACAGGGTTTCTCTGTGTAGTCCTGGCTGTCCTGGAACTCACTCTGTAGACCAGGCTGGCCTCGAACTCAGAAATCCGCCTGCCTCTGCCTCCCAAGTGCTGGGATTAAAGGTGTGCGCCACCACCCCGCCCGGCCCAAGGCTTTACTCTTAACCATCTCGTGATTTGGCTTCTCAGCGGACATTGTACTAATGGGCTAAATGTACATTTCCTTGGATGTGCATTTACAAACTTTACATATCTACATAAATGATCTTGTATGTTAAAGGTCTTATTTTATCTTCTTCTAAAATACCAAATAAAGCCCTCCTAGGCTCTGTACTTAAGACCCATGATGCTCCCATCAGACCCACCGACCTCACCTGCTGCACGATATCCATCCTGGTGGGAATCCACCACAGTGTGCCCTTCCCTCCTGCCAGTGAGCCGGATCAGCGGCCCTTTAGGATAGAGCTCTCCTCTCACACCCAGCCCCTCTCTAGAAATGCTGGCGCTTGCTCTCACAGCCTACCCTGAGCCCATCCTATGCCTGCCTCGGTTTTCAAAGCCAGGAGACCGTCCCGGATCTCCACATGAGCAGAGCCACACCCACCTCTGGTCATCGTCCGCTCTCACTCCTCTGCTGGACACAGGCCAGAGCCTCCTGCCCGGTTGGTTCCCACTGCCATCTCCCGCTTGACAGGAAGGAGAACACAGGTCCCCTCCCCCCACATGGCTCTTAGAACCTGCGGTTTGCTGTCAATCTGTCTGTCTGCGGCGGCAGTGTGGCCTTGTGATTTCCTCTTGATTCCCAAGCCTGTTAGAGGCCGGCTGTTATCACTGGACCTGCTCGCCTGGTGCGCAGAGGCCTGTGGAGACCGCTTGGCTTCATTCTGCCCTTTGCTCTGAACTCCTCCCTTCAGCCCACACTCACGTGGCTTCTGTTCCCTCCCCTACGCTGAATCCCCCCATCTCTCCATTTCCCTCGTCCACGAGCCAAGAGCCAAGATTGAGATGCTGAGAAGTTAGGAGTATCGCACGAGTCTTAGTGTACCATTACAGACGCGAGGAAGCAAGCGGTGGGGTGAGATGAGAGGCTGGTCTAGCAGGTGGATGCCCGCCATCACCGTCCTCGCGGCCCTGGGATCCCCGCTGACCGCCAGAGGAGAAGAGTACAGCGCATGCCTTCATCGTGGAAGGCATCTAGCAGGCAGTGCCAGTGGGCACAGTGGAGCATCATGGGCGGATCTTAAAAACAGAGCTTAGAGGCCGGGCGGTGGTGGCACACACCTGTAATCCCAGCACTTGGGAGGCAGAGGCAGGCGGATTTCTGAGTTCGAGGCCAGCCTGGTCTACAGAGTGAGTTCCAGGACAGCCAGGACTACATAGAGAAACCCTGTCTCGAACCCCCCCAAAACAAACAAACAAACAAACAAACAAACCAGAACTTAGGAGGGTTTGGCTTTGTTTCTTTTAGAAAATAAAACAAGATCTATAGCGCACAAGATCACGTATGTAAATCCCAGGCCTGCCACCACTGTCTGTGTGGCCTTGTATGATACAGAATAGGAGTGGTGGCTGGGGTGACAAAGGACCACAGGCCTACTTCCCAGCGCTGTGCAGACACACTGGAGGTGACAGGAAACTGATGCTCCTTAGGCCCGGAGGGGAATTTCCTCCGCCTCCTCACCTCCTGCACCACTGAGCTCCTGTCTTCCCTCTCTGATCCTGTTATCCTGGTTCCCTCGCCTACTTAGGAATTATTCTCAGTTCCACCACCCCATGTATGGGAACTGCTACACTTTCAACAACAAGAACAACTCCAATCTCTGGATGTCTTCCATGCCTGGAGTCAACAATGGTGAGCAGCCCCTGTCCCCACGATGCCCTTCCCACTGGCCAGCCTCACCCCGCCCTTACCTACCGCTGCCATACATTCTAGAGATGCTGGGGACCGTCTGGGTCTCACCTTGAAATGCCTCTCGCTGTTCTGGAAGGGTCTGCTCTGTCCTTTCTCCCCCAAAGCCCCCCACAGTCCATTCTAGGGCTGGAAGGGATTATCCTGTAAGTTAGCCCAACTCTTCTGCTGCCGCATCCCCAGGTCTGTCCCTGACGCTGCGCACGGAGCAGAATGACTTCATCCCCCTGCTGTCCACAGTGACGGGGGCCAGGGTGATGGTGCACGGTCAGGATGAGCCTGCTTTTATGGATGACGGTGGCTTCAACTTGAGGCCTGGCGTGGAGACCTCCATCAGCATGAGAAAGGCAAGGATGCTCGGACCAGGAACTGGGAGGAGAACCCCACTGCACGGAGAGGAAGACTTGGGACATGGGAGGTAGATTTGACATCCAGGAGACTCAAGCGAGGTCCTATGAGTCGTCTCCAGGATGCGGAGGTCTTTGGGAGCAGAACCGGATAGAGGGGCTAGCCAAGGGGCCCCCGGGAAGCAAGGCTTCGAGAAGAACTCAGGTGCTAAGAAAGGTTCAGGGTGTCTGTCCTTGGCATTTCAGAGGATTCTCTAAACCCATGCACGGCCTTGAAAGTGGTACGGGGAGGGGTGTTGGGGTGCTGGAACATGTTTCATTCATTAACACACAAAAGCCAAAGACAGGAAGGGAAGGGAGGGGGAGAGAAGGACTGAAGGCAAAAAGAGCAAGTGGAAGTGAGCCCCCCCTGACAAGGCCTCTGGGAGCCAGGCACCCACGGACGAGGGGGTGAGCTCCAGACAACGCAGGGGCTCCCTGGCTCACCCCAGGAGCTCTGCTTGCGGTAGTCACAGAATAATGAGATGGGGAGGCTGGTGGATTGCTGGCAGAGGGTGAGTTTGAACTTGGGAATGAGGGGAGGATGAAAAGCCTGGGTGAAGCCTGAGTCGCCCTCCCTGCCTCTTCACCTGAGATCTCTGGATGTGCCATGGTTCCCAGGAAGCCCTGGACAGCCTTGGTGGCAATTATGGAGACTGCACCGAGAATGGCAGCGATGTCCCCGTCAAGAACCTCTACCCTTCCAAGTACACACAGCAGGTACACAGAGCTGGTCAGCTAGGTGGAGGGGATGGAGAGGAAGGTGGTAGAGAGGGCCCTGGGGTGCAGCGGTGAGGAGGGCGGGCGGGGTTGGGCCAGGCCTGAAGCCTCTTGCCTCTCCCCTCTCCTCCAGGTGTGCATTCACTCCTGCTTCCAGGAGAACATGATCAAGAAGTGTGGCTGTGCCTACATCTTCTACCCTAAGCCCAAGGGCGTGGAGTTCTGTGACTACCGCAAGCAGAGCTCCTGGGGTGAGCCAGGGAGCCCCTGCGTTGTCTGGAGCTCACCCCCTCGTCCGTGGGTGCCTGGTTCCCAGAGGCCTTGTCAGGGGTGGCTCACTTCCACTTGCTCTTTTTGCCCTCAGACCTTGTCTCCCCTCCCCCCCTTCCCTTCCTGTCTTTGGCTTTTGTGTGTTAATGAAGGAATTGCCTTGTTTAAAAATAACCTACAGCAGAAGGAAGTGTGTGTTTATGCAAGCACATGTATGTTCGTGTGTGTGTGTGTGTGTGTGTGTGTGTGTGTGTGTGTGTGTGTGATGTGTTCTCCTGCTGTGGTTTCAGTGTGTCTGCTCCTTCTTTGAAGTGACCATCAGGGCTGGCTCCTGGGGGATTAGGTAGAGCAGCCAAAATCTCACTGGTGTCTGGGTAGAGATTATTAGAAGTGCTGTTTCTGTCTCGTCTCTGTGTTTTACGAACTGTGTGGTGCAGTATCCTTTCAGCATGCAATTTGTGAGTTAAAAAATCAACCTTCTTCTCTCTTCCTTTGGTCCTTCCTCCCTGCCCTCCTCTCTCTCTCTCTCTCTCTCTCTCTCTCTCTCTCTCTCTCTCTGTGTGTGTGTGTGTGTATGTGTGAGTCTATGTATGTGTGTGTGTGTGTTGGTGTGTGTGTCAGTGTGTGTATGCATATGTGTTTGAGCCACGTGGGTCATAGGTTGAACTCTGTTCAAGCTCAGGAGTTTTAGACACTGAGTCATCTCTCCCCCAGGGATTCAATTTGTAAATCAAATGTTAGAAAATGTTTTTACGCCAGGCGATGGTAGCGCACACCTTCAATCCCAGCATCTGAGAGACAGAGGCAGGCAGATTTCTGAGTTTGAGGCCAGCCTGGTCTACAGAGTGACAGCCAGGGTTACACAGAGAAACCCTGTCTCAAAACAACCAAAAAAAGAAAGAAAGAAAGAAAGAAAGAAAGAAAGAAAAAGAAAAAAAAGGAAAGAGAATGTTTTCACCCGAGCAGGGCACAACACGAGCTGCAGAGCCCTGGCGCGTCCCGCGCGTCCGGCCATTGTCCTGAGCGCACCCGCCGTTTCCTTTCTGCTGTTGCACAGCTCTCCGGGGATGCTGGGAGAAAACCATTCTAACAGGAAACTACAGGACTGCAGGCTCTGTCTGCACAGACCCTGTCCTTCAGACCCTCCTCCCAGAGCTTTACACACTCAGCCTTCAGCGGGGTGAGAGGGGGGAGGGGGCCATTGCTGAGGGTCAAGGCACCAGACACCACGGACACAGACCGACCACTGTGGAGCTGTGTCTCCTCTGCCCCCGCCCCATCTCCTGTGGTGTCTGCCTCCTTTCTTGCTTGGCCCACCTCACAGGCCTTGCCCTTTGTCACTGCTCTTGGGGGGGGAGGTGCCCCTTCCCCTCCCCCTGCCTCTTTCCTCCTGCCCACTACCTCCCTTCCCTTGCCCCCTGCCTCCTGCCCCTTGCCTACACCCCTGCCTCTCCCCTCCTGCCCCCTGCCTACATCCCTGCCTCCTGCCCCCTGCCTACACCCCTGCCTCCGCCTCCTGCCCCCTGCCTTGGAGGATTGCAGAATGTCAGAACTGGAGGGAACTCAGAAGCCACTTGGTGTCACCTTTTTTCTTGGATGGGCAGACAGTCCTGGAGGGGAGGGGAGATGGGCAGCAGGGGTGCTGGCTTGGTGACAGCTCCCCTCAGTCTCCTCCCTGCTTGTTGACAATTCTAAGTTCTTCTTTATATTCATTTATTTACTCAAACAGGGTCTCACTACATAGCTCTGGCTGTCTTGGAATTCACTATGTAAACTAGGCTGGCCTCAAACTCACAGAAGATCCTCCTGCCTCTGCCTTCCAAGAGCCGGGATTAAAAGTGTGGGCCACTATGCCCGGGCCTTCTTTCTGAGTTCTTGTACCTTAGAAACTCTGAGAGAAACTGTGCAGGTGACGGGATAAGCTAACAGCAGCGTGGCGCCCTTCCTAGGTCTTCTTCCCCCAGAAGGCGAGCCGCTAGACTGCTTCCCGCTGGGTCCCGCGGTGGTGGGTAGAGGGTTGGGGTCAGAGATGGAGGGCTGTGTATACCACAGCACATTCCCCAGCCTCTCTCTCTCTCTCTCTCTCTCTCTCTCTCTCTCTCTCTCTCTGTGTGTGTGTGTGTGTGTGTGTGTGTGTGTGTGTGTGTGTGTGTGTCGGTCTGTCTGTCTGTCTGTCTGTCTCACGCACACACATTTCCGTGCACACACCTATACTATAACAAAACAGTATTTTAATTTTTTTCTCATAGCTCCTCAATGCCGTTCCACCCCATGGGCCCTTTCTTCTTTCCATGTGTCTGACTGAGATGATTTGGATCTCACAGACTTCACTCACTTAAATTGTATGGTTTTAGTAGTTTCAGGGTTGGGTTTTTATTCTGGTCTCATAGTCAACATCTATTTGAGAATTTGATAAATCACTCCCCAAAGAAATTTCATACCTATGCGTAGTCCCCTAAGTTTCCCAACCCCCACCGCCAGCCGCTGGGCAACCACTGGCCCCTGTGCTGACCGGTTCAGGTAGACAGGACCGATAGCCTTTGCTACGGGCTTCTTTAACTTAACAGTGTTTCCTGGCTCCATCTATGCACAACACGGCGGCGACGCTTTATTCCGTGTTATGACAGAGCAGTATCCTGTTGGGTCGATAATAAAACTGTCATTTGTTGAGGGGGAATCTCATACTGGAGCCCAGGCTGGCTTCAAACTTACAGCCATCCTCCTGCCTGGGGCTCATGAGCTCTGGGACTCCTATGGTGTCCTGCCGTGCCCAGCTCTGTTCTGCGTATTTTTTATTCACTTACCGTGTTGATAGATGTTTGGGTGCTTCTGGTTTGTGGTTTTGTGACTAATGCTGCTGTGCGCATTTGCGTACGTGTCCCCGTGGGGAGCTGGGCTCATGGTAACTGTTCAAGCCTTCTGAGGGACTGTCATACTTTTGAAGGTGGCGGTACCATCTCATATTCCCAGAAGCAGTAAGTGATGCCCCCCACCCCCACCCCCCTTGTTCTTGCTGGCAGTTTTGGTTTGGTTCAGTTTTTTTTTTTTTTAACAGTTTTCCTAATGAGTGTAACATTGTATCTCATTGTGGTTTAACCTCTTTATTATGCAACCGTTGTTCCCATTTTTTTTCTGACTCAATTTGTTGCCTTTTGGACACATTTATTTGGGTGTTCCCAGTCCCCAGCTTTCTTGAACAATTTTGTTGTGGTTGCCACCCCCCCACCCCCGGGGACACCATGCGCTTGCTAAGAGGGTGCCCAGACAGTGTGTAAAAGCTCGCTTGTGGAAAAGGTGGAAGTGCCCTCAGAAACCAGGCGCCTCTCTGTACTCACAGGCTACTGCTACTATAAACTGCAGGGCGCCTTCTCCTTGGACAGCCTGGGCTGTTTCTCCAAGTGCCGGAAGCCTTGCAGGTAAGGCCCTTTCCTCGGGTTGGGCTTGGTGACTGGGAGACGCCCACTCCGTCACCACTTTTATCTGTCTGCAGTGTGACCAACTACAAGCTCTCCGCTGGCTACTCACGATGGCCATCTGTGAAGTCCCAGGTAAAGTAGGGAGGGGCGGGGTGCATGCTCGTGTGAACATAGTTGCACACACGTACAAGCTGACATGACACGGTGGCCCTCGGAGTATCACCCACGTTGGTATATTTGGCTGACGCCACCCCACCCGTCCCTGGGAACCTGAGGGCTATGGAGGTGACGTCCTTGGCTCCCCATTTCCCCCCAGGATTGGATCTTCGAGATGCTGTCCCTGCAGAATAATTACACTATCAACAACAAAAGGTCAGGCCTGCTCCTGAGCTCCTGGACAGGACCCTTGGGGCAGGGGGAAAGGAGGCCTGGGAAGGGGCTCTGATGGGTGTTGGGGAGAGGGCCGGTGAGTGGCGTTAACCCTCCACCACTTCTTCCCACCCTCTCCCCTCCCCCAAAGGAACGGAGTTGCCAAACTCAACATCTTCTTCAAGGAGCTGAACTATAAAACTAATTCGGAGTCTCCCTCTGTCACGGTATGGCCTGCCTTAGTCAGGAAGCCTGGGATCTCCCGGGGGCTTGGTAGGGTAGCTGTGAGGGGGGCAGAGGGTCACCTTGAAGGGCCAAAGGGGTTTGTGCCTTGGGGGTAGAGAACAAAGAAAAGGAACAGGGGTTCAGGATAAGGGGAAAGAGTTGGAGGGGGAGTCTGGAGGAGAGGGGTGCCGTGGGTTTTGGGAAGCATGTGAGGCAGACAGCCGGAAGAAGGCCCTTGGGACCTGCCCCTGTTTCTGCTGGTCTGGTGACCATTTTTTTCCCTGTGGGTGATGACAATCAGGAGGTCACAGGCATGGCGAGGAGGTCCAAGGTGGGCCCCAGCTCCGAAGGGAGCCGGCTTGGTAAGGGGCTGGGCGCTTCTTTCTCCCGCAGATGGTCAGCCTCCTGTCCAACCTGGGCAGCCAGTGGAGCCTGTGGTTCGGCTCTTCTGTGCTGTCTGTGGTGGAAATGGCCGAGCTCATCTTCGACCTCCTGGTCATCACACTCATCATGCTACTGCACAGGTTCAGGAGCCGGTACTGGTCTCCGGGACGAGGGGCCCGGGGGGCCCGGGAGGTGGCCTCCACTCCGGCCTCCTCCTTCCCTTCCCGTTTCTGTCCCCACCCTACATCCCCACCACCGCCACCTTCCTTGTCCCAGCAGGGCACGACCCCTCCCCTGGCCCTGACAGCGCCCCCGCCTGCCTATGCTACCCTAGGCCCCTCCGCCTCGCCACTGGACTCTGTAGCGCCTGACTCTTCTGCCTGTGCTGGGGCGGCGCCCTGAGAGAGGAGAGTGCTCCTCTCGCCCAGGCCAGTGCTCCCTTGTACATTGAAGGATAGCTCACTTCAGCAGGCCTCCCACGGCTGCCCAGCTGTCTGTCTTTGGTGTGCCTGAAGGAACAGGCTAAGCCAGGGGGCCCAGGAAGTTGTCCAGAGGACGGGGACTAAAGAGCTGCTCCGAGCTGCCCCACCCCTGCCTCTGAACATGGCTTTCCGCACAAGCACGGACAAGTCCCTTTTACCCTCGGATCAGCCAAGCCAAACTTGGAGCTCTGACAAGGAGCTTTCCTGGGAAACGACCAACGAACAAACATAAACAAGGCCCAGGGAAGCAGCCACAGCTTTCCTGCCCCATGACCAGAGCCTGGCCTGGCCTCACTGCCTTCGAGGACACAGATGTTTGCTCCCCCTCTTGAACTTGGGTGGGGAACCCCACCCAAAAGCCCCCTTGTTAGTTCTTTGGCAATTCCCTTTCCCTCACTCCTCAGGGTGGGGGCTCGAGTGAGGCGAGGGTAGGCCTGGCCTTCTCCTTCATTCTCAAGACTCTCTCTCATTGGATGCCCCACACCCCAGTGCCTCTGTGTTGTCTCCTTCTGACTTGTGTGGCTTCTGAGCTGTTTCCTCCATCGCCCCTCGGTACACAGCTCTGAGTCCCTTAGAAACCTGCTCGAAGGTACCATTGCTCTTGTGAACTTTTTTACCCTCTCCTGTCTCCCCCAGAATTGTCCTCCCCTCCCCTCCCGCTCCCTCCCCTCCCCCCACAGTGTGCTGTATTAGATGTTCACATTCTTTTGTGTCTGCCTCCCTGGGGAGACTGAACGCCTGTGGCCAGGGATGCGTTTTGCTCATGTTGGTAGCCTTCCGGTCTAGCCCAGTATCACTTGGAACAGGTAGGCAGGTACTCAATAAATGCTTGCCCCATCAGACAGTGTCTGCAGCGCTGGATGGGGCCCCCGTGACGTATCTAGGGAGGGGCATGCCAGGCCCTGAGGCACTGCCCTACATTTTTGGGAGGGAGGTCTTAGAGCGGAGGGAGGCAGCCATCCCAAACAGTCACAGTTACGTCATCAGGAATAGGAATAGTCTCCTTCAGACTCCACCCAGCTGTGATGTAACTTCTGCCACCCTCCTCCCCGTCATACCCTGGTGGTGGAGGAGGAGGAGTTGGAGGAGGAGAGGAAGAGGAGTTGGAGGAGGAGAGGAAAAGGAGGAGGAAGAGGAGAAGGAGGAGGAGGAGGAGGAAGAGAGGAAGAGACTGGACCAGTTCTTCCAGATTGTCAGAGCCTTGTGTAGTCTTACCCACAGTGAGGGGGGCAGAGAGAACCCTTTCAACCCAATAAAGAAGCAGTGTGTGTGTGTGTGTGTGTGTGTGTGTGTGTGTGTGTATCTGAGCAGAAGCCTGCTCTTCTCACTCCAGTGATCAGACCTGGGACCCAGAAGTGAGCCTGTCTTGTGTTTGGGAGTAAGACTTAAGACTGTTTCTGCTTCCCCATGCATTACAACATCTATCCTCAGGACACAGAGGACAAGCAGGGCTTCCCCCCACCCCACCCCCTTCAGGAAACGCCTATGTAGACCAGGCTGGTCTTGAACTCAAAACTCACAAAGATCTGCCTCTCCCTCTGCCTCCCAAGTGCTGTAGCATAGGAAAGGTGTGGCCATTTTGAACTAAAGGCTGTGGTCTAAGGTGTGTGAAGAAGGGGACCTTGTAGGAAGACGGAAGGAGCAGGCCACAGTCATGCGACCTGAGCGCAGGCTGACTTCCCTTTCCTAGACTCAGGCAAATGGCAGGAAACGGGGTTGTTTCAACAGTGTCCCTGTCACAGCCTCAGGTGTGGCTGCCCTGGCCTCTCCCTCTCTGCTCGGCCCCAGTCCAGTCCTGCCCAGCCCTGTCCTGTCTGTGATGGCTGGGAAGGGAGGGCCTGCTGGACAGAGGGCCCAGGCTGGATCTGTTATGGAGACTGCAGCCAGCTCCCCCTCCCCTGAGCCCCAGTTCCCCTCATGCACCTGTGGTCCCTCCCAGGGGTCTGTCCTCATCTTGCTTCCGGACTGAAGACCACTGCTGGGACTTGGGGGTCAGAGTGTAGGTGGGGCTCACTCCTCCCCATTTCCTTATCTGGCATCGCAGGTGAAGTGACTTAGCCTGGGCTGTAACTGTCACAGAGCTGGCCTGGGTTCCAGGACCTCGTCACTGACTCACCTGGCCTCTGTGTCAGGACTGTGGCCAGGGCCCATGTCACAGGGACTTGGAGCCCAGTGCCCTTTGGATTCGGCATGATGTCAGGCACCTGCGCATGTGTGAGGCCTGCCACGCACCGTGGGGGAGGGAGGGGGGCTGCTATCCCGAGCTCTTCCTTCCATCCTTTGATCTGCCTTCTCTAACCACCAGCTCTGACCCCTGTTCTACCCACGGTCACATCTTTTTTCTTAAAAACATAGGATTCTTCTTCTTCTTCTTCTTCTTCTTCTTCTTCTTCTTCTTCTTCTTTTGTTGGTTCTTTTTTTTGGGGGGGGAGCATGCAAAAAATTTTATATGTGTTTTACACAAATGTATATGTGTGCACCACATGAATGCTTGGTGCCCACAGACGTAAGAAGAGGCCTCCAGATCCCCTGGAACTGGAGTTATGGATGGTTGTGAGCCGCCTTGTGGGTTCTGGGAACTGGATGTGGGTCTTCTGCAAGTGCAACAAGTGCGGGTCTTAACCACGGAGCCGTTTCTCCAGGTTGTTTCTCTGTGCCATTGGTGAAATGAGCCAATTCAAGCCAGACTAGATCTTTTTAAAGGCAGGTTTGTCAGGAAGCTGCGCTTGGGCGGGTGAGTTCACTGGCCCCCAAGGAACAAGGCCAGGGAAGTCACCATGGGGAAAGGGGAGATAGGGGAAGGAGAAAGAGAGAGAAGGGTGCGTGCACATAGGGAGAAGGAGGAGAAGATGAAGAAGACAAAGAAGAAGATGAAGAAGAAGAAAGCAAAGGAGAGGGAGGAGGGGGGAGGAGAAGAAGGAGGAGGAGACAGAGGAGGAGATGGAGGAGGAGACAGAGGAAGAGGAGAAGGAGGAGGAGGAGGAGGAGGAGGAGGAGGAGGAGGAGGAGGAAGAAGAAGAAGAAGAAGAAGAAGAAGAAGAAGAAGAAGAAGAAGAAGAAGAAGAAGGGTGTCCAAAATGTCTGGATTATATAGGGAGGACCCTCTTGGGGAAGGGCAGCCCAGCTCCTGGGCTGGGAAGTTCAGTGTTGGGGCAGGGTATGCCAGGTAGGGACTGAGGGATGCTGGGAAAACCTGGAAGCCAGGTCTGCTTTGGTATGTAAAATGTGCACCTCAGTCTCTTGTCCCAGGTCCGGAAACCAAACACCATCTTCTCAGTTCTTTCTTTCTTTCTTTCTTTCTTTCTTTCTTTCTTTCTTTCAAGATTTCCTATTTTTATTTTGTATGTATGGCTGTTTGCCTGCAGGTATCTCTGTGTACCACATGCATATCTGAGGCCAGAAAAGGGTGTCTGATCCCTTGGAACTGGAATTAGTGACAATTATAAGCTGCCGTGTGGGTGCTGGGAACCCAACCCTGAGCCTTTGCAAGAATAGCAAGTAATTTTAACTTCTGGGCCATCTCTCCAGCCCCAGCCGATGCCGTCTCTGTTCCCAGAGTCTTATCCTTATCATTTCTATCTCCTCTGTAAAACTAGCTGGCCTTTCACGTCCTCAGAATCTCCTGTTTTTACCTTCTTCCTTTTCTTTTTCTTTTTTTCTTTTTCTTTTCTTTCTTTTTTTTTTTTTTTTTTTTTTTTTTTTTTGGTTTTTCGAGACAGGGTTTCTCTGTGTAGTCCTGGCTGTCCTGGAACTTACTCTGTAGACCAGGCTGGCCTTGAACTCAGAAATCCTCCTGCCTCTGCCTCCCAAGTGCTGGGATTATAGGCGTGCCCCACCACACTGTTTTTACCTTCTTAAACCGAGTTTTATGGAGCACCTTAGTACTGCGTTGTTTCAAAGCTTCAAAGGTGCTAGGAAAAGTCTAAGCCCTGGAGGAAATTCCCCTTTTGTCCCAGTCCCTGGGTAATAATGGCTTTGGCAGCTTGCATAGACCATTAAACGTTCCTTGTAATATTAAACGTGGAACCTCGAAGCAGTTAGTTATTATTTACAAATTATTGATATTGTAGGATGCTTAACATGTGTAAACACTCCTAATATTAATATGAATCTAACCATCAAACCAGCCTGAGAATGTGCCAGTGTGTAAATATGTGCAAGTATACACACACACACACAGACACACACAGACACACACAGACACACACAGACACACACACACACACACACACACACACACACGTGCGCGTGCACTGAGGATGAACTTAGGGCCTTGTTTATGCTGGGGAGGCCCTCTAAGCTGAATTACACCCAAGCCCCACGTCCACTCCCCCCCCCCCCCATTTATCTCTCTTGGCTTGCTCCTATTGAAGACACTCCCTCACCCCCCAGCAGCAGGGACACCTCCAGCTGGTCTTCAGAAGCTCTGCCTTTGGGGTCACAGAGGAGAGGAGACATCAGGGTTAGGATACTGGAGGCTGGAGGTCAGCGGTAGCCCACAGGGAGAAGGGCGGGAGCTCCGATTTCAAGGCCCCAAGCCCTAGGCCCCTGTTCCTGGTTTTTCCCTCCATATCTCAACGTCTCAGCGGCTAAAGGACCACAGGTTTGGCTGAACTGGCACAAAAAGAAGGTCATCGACTCTCAGGGCCCTTGAGTGAATGGTGTTCCCATGTTATAGGGTGCGCTTGGGAGCAGACCCGCCCAAATGCGAAGGGCAGGAGGTATCCATCCCTAGTAAGGGGTGGCTGTGGGAAGGCAGAGGAGCAGGGAGAACAGCCGGGGCGGGGGTGGGGGGGGCTTGCAATAGGAGCCAGGAGTCCTGATTCTCGGATCTGCCGCCCAGTGTGCAGAGTCCGGGAGATTTTGCCTCCCCCCTAAAGCTACAGAATGTGGTCTGGCTGTTTTTGGGGTCAGTCCCAATGGATGCAGCAGAATATCTAGCGCTGGGTGTGGTGGCGCACACCTGTAATCTCAGCTTGTAAGAGGTGGGCAGATCAGAAGTACAAGCCCAGCCTCAGCTAGACTGTGCGTGTGAGGCCAGCCGGCTTGGGCTCAATGAGACCCTATTTCAAACAAGAACCAACAGTTTGGGAAAGGGGCCCTGGGAACCCTTTACAACCAGAAGCATTTACAGAAGCCTGAATCCTCTGTGGCTTCTCTTTCGCTATGTCAGGGCAGGCATTTTCACTCCAAAGTAGTAGCTGGGAAGACAACCAAGGTTTAGGATCGGGGGCGGGGCCGGGGGGCCTGGAGGGACTGTCTGACACCCCCTCACCCACTCCCCACCGTGGCTGAGCCATGGTGGGCACCTGGGGGAGCTGTCTGGAAAAGTTAAGATGACAGTCAGTGGGAGGGACCGAAGGTCAGGGCCCAGGCAGGGTAGAAAAGTACATTTGGTTTCCCTCCCGGTTTGGAATGACCGGGTAAGCGGCCAAGAAAGCGAGATTAGAGGGAACTCAGGGAGGGAGGGAGGGCGCGAAGGGACCGAGTGCCCACCGAGCGCCAGATCCTGCCCTCCCTCAATGACTCCCGCCTGCCATCCCAGAGATAGGTAGGCTGTCTTCGTTTGGTGCGTTTTGACAACAGGCTTGGAGGGTTAGTCCGCTCGCCTAAGCTCACCCCCTTAAAAAGCAGAGGAGTCCGAACTGGAATTCTGTGGACTCTCAAACTCTTAAGTGGTGTTAAGTGGTTGTTGGGGCGCCAAGCTGTGGGACCCGGGCTACAAAGCGTTAAAGCCCTCTCCTCCCTCCTCCTAGTTGCCTCCTCCCTCCTCCCTCGCCTCTCCCCAGGCTCTTCCGGTCCCGCTCTTGCAACACCTACCCCCGCCACTCTGCCTTTCCCTCCTACCTCCTCTCTCCGCTCAGCTTAAGTTTTCTTAAGTTTTCCGAACTCCGGCTCATGATCGGGCCTACCGGGTACGAGGTCCCGGGGGACCGGACCCTGATCTCCATCTGCCTCTGACTTCCAGCTTCTCTAACCCGAGGCGCAGGCTGCCACCGCCCGGGCCACCTGCTCTGATCGCCTTACTTCATTCACCGGCGTCGCCAGTTGCTGCCCTGTCCCCAGCCTCAATGGGGGAGTGAGAGGCCACTGCCGGCCGGACATGGGTCTCCCCACCGTGCCTGGCCTGCTGCTGTCACTGGTAAGATGGGAGACAGGAGGGAGGGTGGGCTGCCGGTGAGGCGCGGCCTGGCTGGAGTGGGCTTGTGCTAGGGGTAGGGGCGGGGGCAGGGGCTTCTGTGCCCAGGGTTCGTTGGCCCTGGGTTGCTGTGCCTCACCTGGGGCTGCCCTGAGATGTGGACGGGAGAAACCTGAGAGGGAGAGAATTCGGCCAGCCAGACTGGCACGCCTGGGGCCTGACAGTCAAGGTCCTGGCCTGTGTTGGGCTGTGGCGAGGCCAGCTGCTTGGCCAGCTGCTGGCCAGTGGGATTAGACGGAGCAGCCCCTCTTTCTCTGGCCGAGGTGGTGGGGCAGGGTGTTGGAAGACTGAGTAGAAGGAGATCCGCCGGCGGGACGAGTTTGGGATAGCGTGCTTGGGAGTGGACCAGAAACTGGACAAGGCTGGCCCGCCTTCCGGTCCCGGACTTCTCCCCGAGACAGCCTCTGCCCTCTGCTTCCATTTCTGCTTCCAGACAAGAGGTCTCCCCTGGCCTGACCCTCCTTACGTAGCTAATAACCCGTTACCTAGGAGATCTATCCTCTAACTCCCTCCGCACAGACCCGAAAGTCAGTCTCACGGTTTCCAATTCCACGGTTCCAATTGGGGAAGTTGGTAGCGGCTTGCTCTCGTCACTGGAAAATGTACTTTTCTGTGGCCTTGGTCTGGTGCTCAGGTTCCCTTGATTTCTGCGTGTCCAGAATCATTCTGTGTAGATCCTCGGGGGGGGGGCGGGGGATGGGGGCCCCCTGGCTGTCTGGGTGGGCTGTACCACCTGCACAGTGTTCTCTGGGTCCTGCCTCTCACTGGCCCAGCGTTACCCCTGACACCTGCCTTTTTCTCCATCTCCATTCTCAGTCAGTTTCCAGAACCTCCTTACAGGACAGGGCTCCCTTTTGTCAACTCCCTGCCCTTTCTCTACGTCCCATTCTAAAGCAGTGTCTCCAGAACTCTGTACTGCTTTGGTCTGCCTGGTGTCACCTCCCCTCTCCCTTCTCCTGTCTCCCAGTCTCATGGCTCGTCAAGACTGTCCCTTCTGGCTACCCCCACCCACTTAATTCTTTTCTCTTCAGGGGTGGATCACCTGGATTTAGGGCTCAGCCCAGCGCCCTGACCCTCGTGCTGACTTCCCCTGCTTTTAGTTCTTTCATTTCCAAAACATCTATGATGACAAGCACCTCATAGTTGTTATTTTAAGATTGAGTAGATGTGTGTGTGTTGAATACTTATTCAGTTCATTCATCTCCTACCCTGCTAGGTCCAACCTCAGGTGCTAGGATTAGAGGTGAATGAAATCCCTGAGTTCAAGTTGATGGTCCCACACACAGAGAGGACTCAGTGAATGCTTGGCTTCTCTTTTCTCATCTCAGTCGCCACTCTTCGCGACATCAGACATCACAATAGCTGTCAGTGTCTGGCAGAGTGCAGCGGCCAGGCTAGGTAGGGGAGAGATGCTGACCCAGGTGGGGATGGGCCACTGTGAATGGAAGGCTCCCGAAGTCGGCACTGGGGCTGTCCACCGCCTTATCAGTACAGAGCATCGTGACTGTGAGGTGTACGGGTGCTGAGGTCATGGGGCAGCCATGGACACGGCAGGGCTGTGGCGAGGCCGAGAAGACTTTGCTACTTTCAAAGAGTTTAAACCCAGGAGTGGAGATGGCTTTAGAATACTCTGGAGGAAAAGATGGTCCAGTTCCAAGGCCTTGTGATGTACTATCCTGGAGACAGACTGGGGGAGGAGGTTGGGCTGTAGGCCAACTGTCTTCTTGCTTAAAGGCCTTTGCCTGTCTGCTGGGCTGAGCTTGCTGGCATAGTCCCTAAGGCTCAGAGAGTGTTGTTATCTTTGGCTCACGGAGAGCTCTTGGAAGTGTGAGCTATGTCCCATCCCCAGCACCCATCCAGGCCCTGGAAAGATCTCGACCATCGGCTAATGGCTTAATCAACTAAGGAACAAGAGATGGGTCAGATAGGAACAAGGGGATGTTGCGTAGAAAACAGGACTTGGAACTGGGCTGCAGAAGCCAGGAGGAGGAGGACAGAGGAGTTAGGAGCCTGGGTTGGGGGAATGGAGAGATGGGAGTTTGTGCTGAAGGCGATGGTCACAGGAGCTGAGCACCTCAGCGTGTGTGTGTGTGTGTGTGTGTGTGTGTGTGTGTCCATGCTGAGGAATGTGACAAAGAGAGAATGGGCACTTTGGAGTGTGTGAAAAAGAACCTCGAGCCCGGCACGGAGCATGCCTGTTATCCTGGAACTTGGGAGATGGGGGTCAGAGCTCAGATCAAGGCAAGTTTTGGCTATGGAGGGAGCTTGAGGCCAGCCTGGATTACTGAGACCGAGACCGTGTCCTTAAGAACACCAAAAAGAGCCGGGCGGTGGTGGCGCACGCCTTTAATCCCAGCACTTGGGAGGCAGAGGCAGGCGGATTTCTGAGTTCGAGGCCAGCCTGGTCTACCGAGTGAGTTCCAGGACAGCCGGAGCTACACAGAGAAACCCTGTCTCGAAAAACCAAAAAAAAAAAAAAAAAAAAAAAAGAACACCAAAAAGAAAGAGTCGCCACTTCTCGGCATTTTGGCAAGATCAAGTGTAGAAATAGAGCCATGTTTAAGGACCTAGGTGGAGGCCTGTTCCCCCTTCCTCCCTCCCTCCCTCTTTCTTTTTTCTTCTTTCCTTCCTCCCTCCCTCTCTTCTCCCCCTCCCTCCTTCTCTCTCTCCTTCTCCCCTCCCTTTTCCCCCTCCCTCCCTCCCTCCCTCCTTCCTCCCTCCCTCCATCTCTTTTTCTCCCTCTCCCTCTCTCTCCCCTCCCCTCCCTCTTTCCCTCCCTCCTTCTTTCCCTCCCCCTCCCTCCCTCCCACCTTTCCTTCTTCCCTCCCTCCTTCCTCCCTTCCTCCCTCTTTTGCTCTTCACCAAGCAGTCTGGCCAGACTGTATTCCAAATAGCAGCGAGTTTCTCAGACATATGTGCTCATGGAAGGATTTATCCATGGAAATGATGTTTGAAGCCAGGCCCTGGAGGCACAGAGGAAGATTCACACCCCAGTGGTACAAGTTGAAGCCTGAACGTAGATACCGTAGATACGAAACTATGTGGGTAGCCTCAGCGCCTGCAAAGATTTGAGACAGGCACGTCCCTTGCACCAGAAGGTTGATGCCTGCCTGAGCCACATAGCGAGGCCCTGGGACACCACTGTGGAGTAGGAAGGAGAAAGGAGCTTGTAAGACTCAGTGCTCTGCGCATGCGTGCGCGTGTGGGTGGAGAGATTCCAGGAGAAGGACTGACAGATGACTCTTAGGGCTGTGGCAGAGTTTGCAGCGTTGATACCAAGAAGTTGGCGGTGTGACATCTAGGTAAGGAGGCTGGTGAGCTCAGAGGGGGCAGGTTAAGTAGGTCGCTGGCTGGCTCAGTGGAGTGTGGTTGTGCTGTCTGAAGCAGCTCTTCTCAGCCTCTCTTCTAGCTCATTCCAGCTGCACTGCGCTTGCTCGCCAGCTGGACTCAGCCACGGCGGGTTGTCAACAGGGACATGTGCACGAGTGGACCTGTGCGTGGAAGGGGACGCTCAGCTTCTGAAGTATCTCCCAGAGGCAAGCGTGTCTGAGGCAGGGGGGATGCTGCTTCCCTACACCTTCCAATGTACATCATCTCTGTCTGAATGAAAGGCGCCTCAGTCTGTCCCTCTGGCCTGCAGGCCTGGCTCTGGGTGATGTGACCAAGACATGCTCTGATCTCTTAGCTCCTAGGGTTTGTGGTCTGTCTGGGGAGATGGTATCTACTCGTTTGAAATAACTATAGCTTCTGATAAGAGCCCAGAGTGGGTCTGGGCAGGTCGTGTTATTCAACAAGAACACGTGACTGGGTATCGGAGGAGAGCTTGGGTGGGGAGACATGAATCATCAATGGGGGGCTTCGTGGGTGGGAGGTAGGATTGTGGCAGCGCTCTCAGAGGAGGTCACCCCCGAAGAGCTCCTCACCGCATAGGTCTTGACATTAAGTGGGACGAACTCATTTTAACGTCATGAGCGTATTGATGTGGGGGACGGGCCTAGTGAGTGGGTCCTCGAAAGGTGGCTGGGTCAAGTTTGACCGCGGGGGGTCCATCTCAGCTACTCTGCCCTATTCGGCAGCCCCGGCACAGGAAGTCACACCTTAAGGCCTCCCTAGGCGGAAGCTGAGGGGTAGTTAGAGAGGTGTCACCTCCTCAGCCTTCTCTCCTCAGGCAGCCCCCAGCTTCCTGCCCCTCCTCTGTTCCAGGCAAAGGCATTCAGGTTTGGGCCAGGACCTTGGACCTGGCTACCCTAGTCCCTTATTTGCCTTATAATACAACTGCTAATAGGGTGCCTGTCCATGGTGCTTGTTGAAAGAACCAGAGGGCCCTGGTATCCCTGGAGCATGTGAGATTAGAGAGCTGCTTCCGTGCCTGCCCCATCTCTTTTGTTACTTTGTTTTCGTAGAGACTCTCTGTGAAGCCCTGGAGGTCTTGGAACTCTTGAACCCAGTGATCAGCCTGCCTCTGCCTCCCAGAGTGCCTGGATTCATGCCGGGATGGCTCCCTCCATCTCTTCTAACCTTAAGAGGGCTGTGATTTTTGCTCCGTAGCTACTTGGCTTGGGGAGTAGCTATAAAGCCTCAGAACTGGCCCCGTTTCTTAGGGGTCTTCTAGAGAGCTCCCAACCGGGAATGTGACGGCTGTGGGAATGTAGTGAACTCCGGGTGTGTGTGTGTGGGGGGCAACCTGGGTTCAGTTCTTGCTGGAACTGGGGAGTGTCAGGGGGCTGCTGGGAAAGCGTAGGGAGCCAGGGAGCCGGGATCCTGGGACAGGCTTTATCAGCTGAAGACGTGTTGTTTAACTTTGACGAGGAATCAAGGCAGGTCCTAGTCTAAAGGAAGGATGTCGGCGATGGAGGAGGCTGTCCTCTGGGAGGAGCCTCCTGACCTGCCGGGGAAGCCAGGGGTCAGGAAGACTTCCCTTTGGGATGGGGTGGAAGAGGGAGGCATTTCCCCGAAATCGGAGCCCAGTGGGACAGGGGTTCAGTGCCTGGCTGTTTTGAGGGAAAGGACGAGAACGACTCAGAGTGGGGGTGGGAGAGAGAGACACTGTGCGCCCTGGAAGGGGCAGATGGGGTTCCACTTGCTGGCTGGCTTTTCTGCTGACTCACCGACCTTGAAGAGCGGAGGGAAGCAACAGTTCCCTGTCCCCCGTCCTAGGACTCCTCCCTCTCTGGCCTGAGTCACTGGGGCGGAGCTGCTGGGAAAAGATTTCCCTTTCCCGGATTTGACTTAACCCCCAGAGTTCTGGAGAGGGAGGGGCACGTGACCAGAGACACCAGGCTCCTTCTCTGGAGGCTCATCCATCACTGGCGGGAGATGCTCCTTCCAAGGCCGTCCTTGGCCCGGAGCCCACCCCTGCCCCTTCCTGACACTGCCTGGCCTGTTGACTTGGCTTCAGGTTCATCTGATGGGGTTGGAAGTCCCACTGACCTTAGGTACTCCAAGCATTTCTTCTTCGGGGAAAGGAACCACACTTTCATGATTGGGAAGTTCTTATCGTAACTAATCCTTCCTGTCACTCTGGAAGCCAGTGTGTGTGTGTGTGTGTGTGTGTGTGTGTGTGTGTTGCACCCTTGCCTGAGAGATTGCTGGTGTGCTTCTGCGTGTGGCTTCTCGGGTCTATGGCTGAGGCTCCGGCTTCCTGGCCCGTGCAGCTGCTGTTGCCAGGAGGTAGCGCTTCGAGGAACAGCAGCTGACAGGGTACTGGCTGCCAGCCTCCTTCCGAAGGGCCCCCAAAGGCATCAGTGAGTCTAGGTGGCTATAGGCGGTTAGGTCTCTCCTGAATGTGACCTGATGGGTCAGTGGCTCCTGCATCTGCCTTGAAGACCGCCACTACTTTGACATAGAGTGGGGGGGGGGGATGACAGAAGGAAGGTTGAGGGAAGCCCAAAGCTGGGAGAGATCAAAGAGCTGGGTCTAAGTTGAAGCTAAGAGGGCTTCGCTTTCTCTCCACACTGAAGCTAGTTACATACAGGAAAGCCGTTTGGTTGCCATGAGCTTGGTCACGTTTATAAAGCCAGCCTTCCAGAATGTCCCGCTTTGGGACTCCTGAGCTGCTCTGGTCATCCTGATCACCAGGCTCTGGCCGGCTCTAGTCCGTGGCACACTTGTCTTTGCGCATACCAAACCCTTGTCGCCTGCCTTCCCTCTCCGCTTGTCCTGGCCGACCTGAGCTGTAGGGTCAGTTTAGCTGTGAAAGGCCCGGATGTGAGACAAACGTTCCGAATTCTCCACTGAGCCTGTGTGTGTGTGTGGGGCCTCCTGTGAGGCCCTCCGATGCATTCCCAGCTTCCCCTCCCCCTCCCCCTCCTCGAGGGCACACAGATGATGCACGGAGCTCTTCCTTTTGTTTCTGCCCGGGAATGGCGCTTGGAAGAACATCATCCAGGGTTGCGTGTTCATATCTGGGTGTGTCAGCGTGCGTGGCGGTCAGAGGTCAACCTCAGGTGTTGTCCTCAGATAACATTCACCTTGTGTTTTGAGACAGGATCTCTCTCTGGGACCAGGGCTCAATGACTCAGCTGGACCAGGTTGCCTAGAGAGCATGGGGACGTGCCTGTCTCCCCTCCATTCCTGGGAATGCAAAAGCTTTTTATGTAGGTGATGGAGTTTGATCTCGGGTCCTCAGGCCGCACAGTGGGCACTTTCCTGAGCCATCTTCGAGACAGCCCTCCCTACAACCTGATCCCGCCCCCCCCCCAGTCCCAACGGAGCACTTTATAAATTACTGTAATGGAATTCAGAGAGGTTTGCAGATCCAACTGGCTCACGTCTAGGAAGTCTCCATGCACAGGCACAGTGTGAAACCTGCACCCAGATATAGAAATGCCAATTGAGCTGTAGGATTGATTGTCTGTTGGAAAGACAGGCTATAGCTGACACAGCCTGCCACTCCTGGCTACATTTCTTTTCTTTTCTTTTCTTTTCTTTTCTTTTCTTTTCTTTTCTTTTCTTTTCTTTCTTTCTTTTCCTTTCCTTTCCTTTCCTTTTCTTTTCTTTTCTTTTTTTGAGACAGGGTTTCTCTATGTAGCCCTGGCTGTTCTGGAACTCACTCTGTAGACCAGGCTGGCCTCGAACTCAGAAATCCGCCTGCCTCTCCCTTCCAAGTGCTGGGATTACAGGCGTGCGCCACCACCCGGCCCAGCTTCTGGCTACATTTCTTTTGTGGGGCAGAGGCCACCTCAGTGCTTCTGTGTGAGACCTGGAGCTCCGCCCTCAGCCCTGCAAATGCACCGGAAAACTAAACATTCCTTGACCGGCTTTCCTGTGAGCAGCCTCGTGAGCTGCTTCAGGGAACTGAACCTCAGGGATAAAACGCAGCTGGGGCCTGAGGTCTGATTGCTCAGTTGGCGAAACAAATGCTAACTCACAGAACCGCCAGAGACCAAGAAAATGCTAGACTGCACAGTGGCCACTGGCTAGGGGAGAACGTTCCTCAGGGGAGATGTGAACTTGGCGGTGTGTGTGTGTGTGTGTGTGTGTGTGTGTGTTCAGTTTGTTGCTACCTCTAAGGCCCCACCCCTGACAGTATTTCCTTTTTCTGATTGTTCCCTCAGGTGCTCCTGGCTCTGCTGGTGGGGATACACCCATCAGGGGTCACTGGACTGGTCCCTTCTCTTGGTGACCGGGAGAAGAGGGATAGTCTGTGTCCCCAGGGAAAGTATGTCCATTCTAAGAACAGTTCCATCTGTTGCACCAAGTGCCACAAAGGTAGGGGACAATGGAAGCAGAGAATCCTCTAGACGTTCCTTTTGCTTGTTTCTGGTGTTCCCAAAGCGCGCCCCCTCCCCTCTCCCAACACAGCAGCCTAATCCTGACCCCATCCGCAGGAACCTACTTGGTGAGTGACTGTCCAAGTCCAGGGCAGGAAACAGTCTGCAGAGAGTGTGATGAAGGCACCTTTACGGCTTCCCAGAACCACGTCAAGCAGTGTTTCAGTTGCAAGATATGTCGGAAAGGCAAGCCTTGGGATTGGGCCGGGGCTCTAGAAGGGGCATGGTGTGCGAAGGTGTGTGAACGTGTCTGTGTGTCTGGTGGGTGTTGGCCAGGGCTCAGGCTTCGAATCTGAGTGCTCGTGAAATGTGGCGGGGACATGCACGCACATGTGCGTAGGGGGAGTGTCCGTTACAAAGACGAGCAGGTGGGGCAGAGCCACGGTGTCAGGATTTGCGTGGGAAAAGGGGGGATGCGAGACTCCTACACCATTTCCTCCCCTCTTCAGAAATGTTCCAGGTGGAGATTTCTCCTTGCAGAGCTGACCAGGACACCGTGTGTGGCTGTAAGGAGAACCAGTTCCAGCACTACCTGAGTGAGACGCACTTCCAGTGCGTGGACTGCAGTCCCTGCTTCAATGGCACCGTGACAATCCCCTGTGAGCACCACTCCCCCAAGTCCAGGACTCTCCCTCCTCAGGAGTATCCTGCCCCTCCCCCCCACCCCCATGAGGTAGCTTCTCTACTCCCGGTTCTGTCTGTGGGTATGAACTCCTCAGTGGCGCCTGCATCTAGCCCTTCTCCCTGCCTCTGGCCCTCGGACTGCAGGCACACTCTCAGTCCTACTGTTTTCTCACAGGTAAGAAGACTCAGAACACCGTGTGTAGCTGCCACGCAGGATTCTTTCTAAGCAGAAATGAGTGCGTCTCTTGCAGCCAGTGAGTATCTGGCGAGTACGTGGGCACCAAGGGTGGATGAGCAGCTGTGGCCGAGAGGCCCTAGCAGGATCAGAGGAGGAATCCTCCAGCTGGATGCGGACAAGACACCACAACAAGCCATCGGATAGCCCTTTCTCTTCCTCCAGGACGTTAGGGGATGGGCAAGGGGGCTTAGTGGGTAAAGCACTTGCAGCAAAAAGCCCGGCCACCTGAGTTCGATCTCTAGGACCGTGTAAAGGTGAAAGGAGAGACTATCAGCTCCACACAGTCATCCTCTGGCTGCCACAGCATGCCTCTTCGGTGTGGGGCAGTTAGACGCACGTGCGTGCACTGTTCTCGGGTGTGTCCGACTGGTGATGGTGTCTTGGGTTTGGCTCTGATGCCACTCTGCTTACTGGCGACTCCTTCCCAGCCTCCCCGACAGGCTTCCTCGATCCTGTGGCTCCGCATGGGTTGCTCTTACACATTTGCTTCCAGAGGAGAAATTCTGAGACTCTCCTAGTAGAACGGACCCGGGGGGGTTAAATCCCAACCTAGCCATTTCCTGGCTCTGCCACCTGGGGCAAGTTCTTACATCCCCACGCCTTGTGTTTCTTAACCTTTAGGGTAAGGGCAGTGTGGGTGGAGGAGAGGGCCAATGGGAGAGCCCTGGCCTAGCGTATTGGAGGCTCTGGGTTGGATCCCCAGAACAGACAGCTAGACCAACAATCTGTAAAACTGTCTGAACAGCCCAAAGCTGTCTCCTTTCTATTTTTTTTTCCAACTCAGAAGAGCTCATGTACCCAAATCCCATGTTTTTCACCCTGGCCTCATGAGGTAGACCAAACTTCCTTTCCTTGTTCTTCTACTGAGAACTCACATTCCTCTGCCGCCCCTCCCCCCACCTAGGGTAGTTTTCTCATCCTCCTGCCCTGTGACAGCTCTCAGTGGCTGCCCCAGTGATAGACATCCTAAAACCTCTCATGCCCTATCATCTCCAAAGTCAAGCGCTGTAAGCAGCAGAACCACTGTCCGGGAAGCCCTCCAGCGTCTCGTCTGAGTCCGCTTTCCGGGGGCCAGCTGGAACTAGTTCAGCTTAAAGCAAAGACCGGCTTCTTTTGCTCCTGGTTTCATTCAGTTCGCGACGTTTGGCGTCGCTGCTTCTGAGGTAGAGCATCACCACCAGAGCATAGTGTGCAAGCAAAGTAACTTCACGTTGTAGCGGCTGAGTGGCCAAGAGAAAGGGTGTGTGGAGTGGGGTCAAAGGTGAGCCCCAGGGACCTAACCTTTACTAGTCCCTGTGTCCCAGTGTGCCGGGACCAAGCCTTCAACGCATGAATCCAACAGGACATTTCAGATCCACACCCTGGGCCTCTCCGTGCTACAGTCCCATCGGCAAACAATGATAAACTCAGTCCACCCACAGCGCCCGTCTACCATGCCGTGTCAGGGCTAACGACTTGATCCCGGAAGGAGGGGTCCTGAGCTCCACGAGGACACCTCCTGGGCCAGAAGAGTGAAGTGACTTGTTTCTGTCATGTTACCAGCCAAGGGCTGGAACGGAATCTTCACTCTGACTATAAAAGCCTTTTAAAAATTTATTTTTAAAGTATTGGTTGATTGTTGAATCCGGGCTCTTTGCATGCTGTCCAGGTGTTCTACCACGGAGCCATATATTTTTGTTTTGTTTTGTTTTGATTTGATTTTTTTTCGAGACAGGGTTTCTCTATGTAGCCCTGGCTGTCCTGGAACTCACTCTGTAGACCAGGCTGGCCTCGAACTCAGAAATCCACCTGCCTCTGCCTCCCAAGTGCTGGGATTACAGGCGTGCGCCACCACGCCCGGCTCCCACGGAGCCATATTAACCTCAGCCCTTCCACCGTTTTGTTTGATCTCATTTCATTTTATTTTGTTTGTTTTCACTCAGGGTTTCACTGGGTAGCCTTGGCTGGCCTGGAACTCATGAGGTAGACCAGGCTGGCCTTGAACTCCTAGAGATCTGCCTGTTTTAGCCTCCTGACCACTGAGATGTGCCGCCATGCCTGGCATTTAAAAAAAAATACTTGAAAAATTATTTTTATTTTATGTGTCTGAGTATTTTGCCGGCACGTATGTCTGGGTACTGTGTACGTGCTCGGTGCCCTCAGAGGCCAGAAGTGGGCGCTAGATACCCTGGAACTGGAGTTACAGATGGTTGTGAGCTGCCCTGGGGGACAATGACTATTTCAGACTCATCAAGATGGCCCACTTGCCCTCTCTCTCCCTTTCCCCTTCCTTTCCTCTCTATTCTCTCTGGACAGGGTCTCCTGGAGCCCAGGCTGAGCCTGACCTTGCTGTGTAGCCAAGGGTGACCTTGAACGATGCTTTTGTCACTACCTCCCAAGTGCTGAGGCCACATGCCTCTACTGCTCCTGGCTGTCAGCACGGCCCTCCCGTGGTCCCTTCAGGGTGTAGAGTGTAGTACGATGGGCTGTCTCATTCTTCTGCAAAGGCTCTCTAGGCGGGCTAAATTCCATTATTGTGAAGAGTTAGGGACACAATGGCAAAGCGAGGCAGCCTTCCTACTCACCAGTGCCCGTCTCTCCCTTCAGCTGCAAGAACAATCAGGAATGCAAGAAGTTGTGCCTGCTACCTCCAGTTGCAAATGTCACAAATCCCCAGGACTCAGGTGAGGGGGAGGGGCTTGGTGCCGTGCTCCCCAGCTGACTCCGTTGCCTCCCTCCCCCCAGTCCTTCCTCCACCCGCCGCCCCGCCACCAACCTCCACCCCGCCCCCGCTGCCAACCCCTCCCCCCCCCACCCCGCCGCCAACCCCCTCCCTCACCCCCACTCCACCCCCGCCGTCAACCCCCTAGTCTCTGGCGCCGCCTCACTGAGCACCTTCTGTGTCGCCTGCAGGGACTGCGGTGCTGCTGCCCCTGGTCATCTTCCTGGGGCTTTGCCTTTTATCCTTTATCTTCATCAGTTTAATGTGCCGATATCCGAGGTGGAGGCCCAAGGTCTACTCCATCAGTGAGTGTGGATTTGGAGGATAAAGGGTGTTGGTGGAAAGAGGGGAAGGGTCCGCGTGGGAGGGAAATGAGGGGTGGCCTCTCTAATCCTGGCTAAGCACTCTAGGCTGAGTGGCTGGGTGGGAAGCCATACTGATATCAGTTAGTTCTCCCGTCCCTGGGGCCACATAGACCCTGAGGCATGACACCACAAGTCCCCAAGGCCTGGGTGACAAAGCAGAAAGGGAAGTGAAATTCATGATACCGTGTTTCTTTTTTCTCAGTTTGTAGGGATTCCGCGCCGCCGGTCAAAGAGGTGAGAAAAACCGACCCCAACCGAGACTACTCCTTCCAACGCCTGATACCCAAATCACTTGCAACGAGGGTGGTGGGCTCCCTTAGCTCCTCTATCCCCAGCCCCATAAAGAATTACGGGCCTGAAGGGAGTCCTTTTCTTTCCCCCAATAATGCTAAGCTTTCTTTCTTTCAGGTGGAGGTCGAAGGAACTAAGCCCCTAACCCCAGCCCCTCCCCCAGCCTTCAGCCCCACCCCCGGCTTCAACCCGACTCTGGTCTTCAACCCCACCCCAGGCTTTAGTCCTCCTGTCTCCAGTACCCCCATCAGCCCCGTCTTCGGTCCTAGCAACTGGCACAACTTCATGCCACCTGTAAGAGAGGTGGTCCCAACCCAGGGTGCTGACCCTCTGCTGTACGGATCGGTCAACTCCGGGCCAGTCTCCCCTCCTGTTGAGAAATGGGAAGACTCCGCCCACCCACAACATCCTGAGAGTGAGTTGAGTTTGCGCTGGGGGCTTTACCCCTGGAGGGGGTCAGGCAGGGTGGAGGGCGCAAAGGCGGGACTGCCGCTGGAGGTGCACGGTCCTTGTCCCCAGCTGCAGACGCTGCGACGCTGTACGCTGTGGTGGATGGCGTGCCTCCGACGCGCTGGAAGGAGTTCATGCGGCGCATGGGGCTGAACAATCACGAGATCGAGCGGCTGGAGCTGCAGAACGGGCGCTGCCTGCGCGAGGCTCAGTACAGCATGCTGGACGCCTGGAGGTACTGCACGCCGCGATGCCAGGCCACGCTGGACGCAGTGAGCGCCGTGCTTGCCGAAATGGACCTGCTAGGGTGCCTGGAGGACATCCAGGAGGCTCTGAGACGCTCCGCCTCCTCGTCCACGACCCGCCTCCCGCGATAAGGCCACACCCCCCACCTCAGGAGAGGGACTTGAATCACTATCCTGCTAGATGCCCTGCTTCCTTGTGGACCTCTTTGAATGGAAAAGAAGCAAGGGTCTCTAAGGGGCAGGCTCGGGCTGGCAGCCACTTCCTTGGTGCTACCGACTTGGTGATCATAGCTTTTCTCAGCCGCCGAGGACTGTCTGAGCTAGCCACGTGTGCATGGCAGGAAGATGTGCCATCTGCTCCCGGCCAGCTGAGGGTGCCAAAAAACCAAACAGGTAGAGGAAAGGCACAACATATCCGATGCCCACTTGGGATGCACAGCGCCCAAGCAAAGCTTCTCAGGGCGTCCTCAGTTGATTTCTGATCCTTTTTTTTTCCACAGTAGATAAGCAATCTTTGTATCAATTATATCACACTAACGGATGAACTGTCTAAGGGAGGGGCAAGCACGGAACAACGGGGTCTCCAGCTGGAGCCCTCTACTTTTGTAAATACACTAAAAATGACCTCTGACCCCGGAAAGAGTGGTCTGTGGACAGGAGAGAGTGGGCAGAGCCCAGGGGGTGAAAAGTCTCCCGGGAGGTCCGGCCATCCTGCCAGCTAACACTGGACCTCACCCTGTGGGTACCCGCGTTTCCACTCTCCACCCTCATCCAGCGTCAACCAAACAACCACGTTTCTGAGGACTTTTATGTAGGGCTTGGGGGGGTTTGTCTGTGAGACAAAATGTTCAGTTCTTGAGCTCCAAAGTCCTCAGCAGGAGGTGATGCCTGGGTCAGGTTTGGTTTGAGGTGGATCCTTGAGGTAGTGTCCAGGGGAGGGGGTGACCAGCACTCTCGGGGAGACAGTTCCTCTAGGAGATGTATCAAAGGGCCTCGGCTTGCCTCATACTTCTCTGTGAAGGAAGGAGACAAATGCATTAGGTCAAGGTCAAGCAACGAGTGGGCTGATGGGTAAAGCGGAGTGCCCTCCCCTGTGTTGGCCCCTGCTCTGCACAGCCTAGCTCTTAGAACGGCCCCTCCCTCCGTACTGCCCTCCTGTCCTACAGCAGTTTCTGCACTTACGATGTAGACACGGGCGTGTCCAGCTGTATGATGTGGGGGCCCCTCATTCTCCGCAGCTGGGCTCGAGTCAGCTTCCGGGGCTTGCCATTCCCCGGCTCCGGTTCTGAGGCTCCCTCGATCCTTTGGCTGGCCAGCTCCTCCCTGATCTCCCTGAGCATGTCCTCGGCCCGCAGGGGGCGGGGGCGGAGTCCGGGGGATAGAGTTCCCTCATCTTCATCCGAGGACTCCCAGGGGCTTTCCCCAGCAGAGTCAGTATGGGCGGGAGAGTGGGGGAGGGGGCTCCGACGCTGTGCCCTGTGTAGGGTTTCTACCACCACATCCCCTGGTGTCGGAGTCTCATCTTCCTCCTCGGACCAGGTCGGTGGGGCTCTCCTGGGTAGACTGCCTCCTCTTAGGATCCCATCTGGAAACTCTGGGGCACTTCGTCGCTGGAGAGCTTGGGGGTTAGGGGGCTGGGGGCGCAAGGGAACGTCTCTGAGTTCCAGGGTGGAGAAGGTGAGGCGAGGGTCCCTACGAAGAGCCTTGGACCGAAGCCTGTTCAGGGGGGAATGAGAGGCCTTCGGGGAGCTGGGAATTAAGGTGCCGTAGCCAGAGTCTGAGGTATCATCGGGCACTGAGGGCGTGTCTTCATCTGTATCTTCCGTCACCACCAGGCGGGGGATTACGGTGAACTCCAGAGTCCTACGGTGAAGAGCAGAAAGTCAGACTCATGCTGAAGATCACATTCAAGGCTGAGAAGCCTCTCCTATTACTCCACTCAGAAATGCCTCCTCCTCCTCCTCCTCCTCCTCCTCCTCCTCCTCCTCCTCCTCCTAACTCACTGTCCTGTCTCAGTGCGTGACAGTGATCGGCTTCCCCGCTTCCCTGGATAGGATTGTGCTTTATAAAAGACCCTGGGTACAACTTTTGTACAGCACCTGTGCTGAAGCTGGAGCGTCACAGATTAGTACAGCCCGTGCGCAAAGTCATATTTGTAAAAGAAAAAGACCTTGAGGGAAAGCTGGGGGCGGTTGCTCCAGAGGAATGCCTCGTGTTTCGGAGTCAGCCTGAGTTACTCGCCTCAAAAACAAATTAGGCTCAGGTTGCTTCTGAGCACAGCACCTGGTCCAGCCCTCATCCCAAGCAGCTCGTCTCATTGGCTGAGTGGGCCCGTGGGTGGGTCTTCTCTAAAAGTCTGTTGCTAAGCCGCTGTATCAGCCCAGATGAACCTCTTACATTTTGGGGGGATGGGGGAGGTAGGGGGTGCGGTTGGAACTTGCTGTGTCCTGGAAACTCGGCTACTCTGAGAATCCATATCTACCTTTCCCCCGGGGCCTGCTCATCTCGGGGAGCTCACAGGCCATGTCTCTGTTTCCTTTGCCCCGGTGCCTACCCTGTGCCTCGGTTCCCTTCGCATGGCGACTGCCAGCCTGTTCCACTCGCAGCTGCAGCTCGAGTTCTTGTTCTCGCACCAAGTCCCCCGAGGCTCTCCTCACCCTTCTCGGCCTCATGCGTGCCTCCTCCCTCCTCCCCACCTGCGTCCCCCTCCTTGGATGGCGATGGAGCCTTACCTCCCCTCCGCACTGCTCTGGGAGTCCTCCGGGGAAGGGGAGGGCGTGGAGGGCCTGGTGCTGGGGGACTCCCTGCCCTGGTCCCGATAGAGGGCCAGCAGCTCCCTCTTCTGTTGAACAAACTCCTCGGCCTTCAGCTTCTGTAGAGTGACCTGGGGAAGGACTTTCGTTATTATGAGCTCTCATTTATAGAGAGCGCAGTTGCTGTATGCTGGACACTGCTGCCCGATGGCGTCTCTGATTCTCCTCACTCCCATGCCGAGGCGCAGGTGCTTACATGCCCTTTCCTACTGAGAAGGGAACTGGAAGGCTAGGGACCACCACAGGGGTCATTCTTACAGGAAGGGAACACAATGCCAGGATATGGTGGCACCGAGCTGCAGGGCTGGCGGGGGAGGTAACTGGGATGGACCTTTCCTCCGCTCTCATGCCCCTGCCTCCGGGGAAGCCTTCTGATGGCCCTCTTTTAGAAGCTCTCCCTGACCGAGAGGATGTTGCTGCAAGGGCCCGGACCGGACTGTACTGGTCCTCAGGTGACCCTTGGGCTCATGGCTCTCTCATCACCTTGGCCTTCATCCTGCAGGTGGGCTGGGCAGGGGCAGCAGGCTGAGGACTCCCCTGTGCCTTAGACAGGTAAGAAAGGAAAGTCATGGAAAGATGGAAGGGAAGAATGACACATGTCTGTGTCCCTTCTGAGTTTTCAAACAGAATAAAGCAGTGGCAGCTGATAGATGTCTTGCCAAGGACCTCCATACACAGGGCGCTTTGTCACGCACCCTTCCCCTCCAGCATGGCGCCAAGAGCCCATCTTACAGATGCAAAGACCTGGCTTAGTTGCAGCTGCTTGCCAAGGAGGCTCTCTGGTAGAGAGGAGAGCCCGGTGAGCGCATATGCTTTAAGTCTGAGCTCAGTGACGGCAGGCTTTTGGGCAGCCTTGAAGGGCTTTGAGTTATCACAGGAGGTTAATGTTGGGAAGACAGCAAAGCCTGAGGAGACAAGGTGGGTGGCAAGAGGAGGCTTGGCATGAAGGAACACAGAAGTGGCTGCTGTGGGCAGAGTGGATACCAATATTCATAGGCGTGGCTAAGAAAATGCCACAGGGCTTCCCAGCTGGTGAGGAAAGGGCTGACGGCTAGGCCGAGCCCAGCATGTGGAGCTCGGTGTATCCGCTTGAGGCAGCCGCATCTCTGAATTTGAGGCCAGCACAGTCTACAGAGAGAGTTCCAGGCCCGTCAGAACTTATACAGTGAGACGCTACCTCAAATAGAAGAAAAGAGGGGCTGGAGAGGTGGCTCAGCGGTTAGGAGCTCTGGCTGCCCTTTCAAAGGTCCTGAGTTCAATTCCCAGCAACCACATGGTGGCTCGTGGCCATCTATAATGAGATCTTGGTGCCCTCTTCTGGTGTAGTCATGCATGTAAGCAGAACACTGTGCACATAATAAATAAATCTTTTTAAAAAAGAAAGAAGATAAAAGGAAAGAAGGAAGGAAGGAAGGAAGGAAGGAAGGAAGGGCTGTATCGGAGACTTTCATCTCCTTTCTCAGGCATCCCCACCACAGCTAAGATGCTGCATCTGTCATAGAGCAGGGACCTCAAGTGTCCCCTCGCCCCACACAATGCTCTCTTCTGACGGATGCCAGGCCAGCCCGATGACTCCGTATTTGCCCTTTCTCAGAGGCTTGGGGAGTGCGTGCCAGCAGCCCTGGGGCGCCCAGGCTTCTCCAAAGCTTGGGTAGGAGCGCGAGGGCATCTGGGTCAGGACGAGACATGTTGGACGAGGGTTGGGCAGACCTAGGAGAATGATACCAAGTGGGCAGTCCTCACAGCTCTCCTCTCCCTGGCTTCCCAGGCACTGACCCAGAGCAGAGGCTGAGACAGGAAGCTAGCTCTGGGGGCCAGCTCCCGTGTCGCCTCCCTCTTCCCCAGGCTTCATCCTTCTGCTCAGCGTGAAGGTGGGAAAGGTACAGGTACAAGGGGAAGATCGCAGGCGGCGGGGCTGCATGGCCTGGCGTGAGGAGAAGCCACGCCCTTTGCCCCCACGTGCCCCAAGTTCGACTTTGTGATTGATGACTGCTGAGGATAGGGTTGGTGTGGAAGGAAAGGATGAGAAGAGGAAGTTGGTAAAGAGTATCTGCTGGCATCGGCTCACTAAGCTTGCCCTGGTCCCTCCCCGGGAAAGGCAGGAGTTGGGAAACGCCCCCCCTCCCCCGCCTCCCGAAGGGGGGAGATGTTGGGTGGCAGAGCCCAGGGCTTCCAGCTGCCTCAAAAGCTTCAGCAGGGGGATCTTCTTGGCTACAGCAAGAGGAGAGCCAAGCAGGAGGGGAAGAAAGAGGCAGAGTGCACTTCCCCACAGAGCCGATTGGGCAGGGAGGGAGGGAGGAAGGGAGGGAGGGAGGGAGGGAGGGCACCCAAGCAAGACTCTTGTGGAGAATCCCCAAGAGAGAACGCCTCTTTTTCCTGCAGGTCTTTGGGATTACCACATTCAGCTGTCTCCCCAGGGCTGCATGACAAGACTTCTGTAGAAGGTGCTTTTTGCATCTCAGCCACTAACACCAAAGCTGTCTTCCAGCTCTGCACAGCCTGCAAGGCCTTCCTCCTCCTCCTCCTCCTCCTCCTCCTCCTCCTCCTCCTCCTCCTCCTCTCTTTCCTCTTCTTTTTTTTCTGAGACTGGGTCTTTCTATGCCGCTCAGATCCAGAACTTGCTGTCTAGCCCAGGCTAGCCCTGAACTCACAATCCTCTTGCTTCTGTTTTCTGTGTGCTGGGATCATAGGAGTGCTCGGCTAGCACTCTGTGTCACAATGACACACACTCTTTGAGCACCCATGAAGCACAAGGCCTCCTGACAAACCACACCCTGGCTTGCTGGCTCTCACTTGCTGGCTCTCACGGTACCTTCCCAGACGAAGGCCAGGCTTAGACAGAACACAGGGTGGGCTCTGGACTCTCCTCAAAATCTTGCTTTAGCTTAATTGGCCCCTCTTTCATCTCTTGGCCTCTACCTCTGCGGGTTCTCAGTTCCCTTTCCTCCTCCCAGCCACCAAGTCTCCCCACCCCCACCCGCAAGCTCATTTTCTGTTAAAGCGTAAGCCACCTCTCTAAAGTGCCTCAAGGAAGCTGCCTCACTAACTGCAAGGGGAAGACGAAAAAGTGTGAGCTCTGGGCAGTGAAGGGACTAAGAGATTCTCTGTCACCCGTGTGTGTGCATGTGTGCGAACGTGTGTGTGTGTGTGTGTGTGTGTGTGTGTGTGTTGCAGTGTTTCAAGCTTTGAGTGGCTGGGATCCTCACTGCAAGTTTGATCACAGAGGAGAAATGACGCCCCACTTGTCACCCTGTAGGGCCTGTCAGGGGCTGTTATTTTGCATACGAACACTAACTAGCAGGTTTTACTGGTTCCCAGACGTCCCAAAGGGAGAATGTGGGAGAAGGCTTGTTCTGAGATTCGGAGCCAAAGGAAGAGGAGAAACTTGAGAGGTTGGCGAGGTAAAACAAAGTTTACAGGTGTGGCGATGCAAATCCAACTGTGCACATGCACGCACCCACCCACCAATAAACAAACAAGTAAATAAATGTTCGCATCGCTTCCTGAGGCTGGGGCTGGAGTGCGGGAACCAAGCACTTTCCCAGTATAGCAAAGATGCTGGCTGGGTTTGATCCTCAGCTCTGCCAACACACAAGACAGAGTCTCTAATGCAAATCTCCAGCTCTCTTCGCCATTCTGCTCCCACAGTGGGTTTGCCTGGAGAAAGCCAGGTCCAAAACCCAATCCCCAGAAAACATAAATGTGGCAGTAGTTGGGAAATGGGTCTTTGAAGATGTGAAGGGCCTAAGAGGAAGATCTCAGACAGGCTACTTCATGCATTCCAGATGGATTCTAAAGCGGACGCCTGGTGTCTTCACAAGAAAGGGAGGGAAGGGCTGGAGAGATGGCTCAGCGGGTAAGAGCACTTACTGCTCTTCCGAAGGTCCTGAGTTCAAATCCCAGCAACCACATGGTGGCTCACAACCATCCGTAATGAGATCTGACACCCTCTTCTGGTGCGTCTGAAGACAGCTACAGTGTACTTAGATATAATAGTAAATAAATTTTTAGACCGAAGCGAGCAGAGGTCCTGGATTCAAATTCCCAGCAATCACATAATGATGGCTCTCAGCCATCAGTACAGCTACAGTGTACTCATATATACATAAAAATAAATAATAAATAAATCTTTTTTAAAAAAGAGAGAGAAAATGCTAGCATTAAAAAGAAAGAAAGAGGCCAGGCAGTGGTGGCGCACGCCTTTAATCCCAGCACTTGGGAGGCAGAGGCAGAGGCAGGTGGATTTCTGAGTTTGAGGCCAGCCTAGTCTACAGAGTGAGTTCTAGGACAGCCAGGGCTATACAGAGAAATCTTGTCTCGAAAAAACAAAAACAAAAACAAAAACAAAAAAATAAAATAAAAAAATAAAAAGAAAGAAAGAAAAAGGGAGGGAGGGAAATCTCGACACCAGTACACAGAGGGGAAAGCCAGAGACGGGGGTTCAGGAGCTGCTGCCCCATGTTACAGGCCACAGAAGCCATCAGTAGCTGAGATGTAGATTCTCCCCTAGAACCTGGGCAGGAAGCTCAGTTCTGCCAATACCTTCATTCTGAACTTGTGGCCTCCAAAATTGTGAGGGGCTGTTTCTGGCTGTTTGGTTTGGCTCTTGTGGAACCGCTCGAGGCTCAGTCAGCTGGGGGTCAGTCAGCTGGGGGCCTCAGTGGGAGGGGCTAAGCATGTGCCCTCCCACTGAGCTCCGCCCTCCGCTTGCTTTTTTAGTCACTGAATTGATAGTAACTGTTGCAGCTATACTGATGACTCTCTCTCTCTCTCTCTCTCTCTCTCTCTCTCTCTCTCCTACTTTTATCGATTAAGTCTGCCTACATCACTACCCTGTTTAAAACCTCCACTGGCTCCATAAAGTCTATAGGACAAAGTTCAAAGTTCAAGTTCCCAGCATGGCCCTTAAGACGGGCGTGGCCCCGTGGGACCACTTCCTGGACTCAACTTCCGCTGCATCCACCCTTATACTTCACACCCTGGCAATACCAAGTGGACATCCCGCTCGGTTCTACACATGAGCACTCGGGGGGCACACGCCCACACAGTCATGTACACATACCATACACAAATACACACACACACACACACACACACACACAAAATCATGTGCATACACCACACATAATACACACACACAATCATGTGCATACACCACATACATAATACACATACAGTCATATGCATAATATACACACATAATATACACACAGTTATATGCATACATCACATACATAATACACATACACAGTCATATGCATAATATACACACAGTTATATGCATACAGCACACATAATACATACACAGTCATATGCATAAACCATACATATAACTATATGCATACACCACACACACACATACACACACATGCACACACTTGGTGGGAATGGGAGGGTAATCTAGAACATGGTCCCGACTGAGTTCTAGATGTTTGTATGATCCAGCCCTGTTCCCTTCCTGTTAAGTGAGAGACGGGGTCGGGGCTGACGCGACGCTCCAGGAGTGGAGCCTCTCTCCACACGCATGACTGTTTCCCGTCTCTGGATCTTTGTACTGGAATCCCCTTCCTCCTGCCTTGCTGTCTGCTCTACCTCCAGCTCCGATGGGCTGGTCTCTCCCCTAAGCTCCCTCAGCACCACTGCTTTCCCAGCAGCCCGCTGGGGACCTGGGGACGGAAGGCATGGCCGGTCCCCTGCTGCAGTCTTTGGCACGCTTGCTTCTGTTATTTGCACCCTGATTACTCTAATGAGCTGCGGCACAGATTCCTGGAGGGCAGGAATGGTGTTTTCATTCTTTTCGGATTCTCTGGCACCTACCACTAGTGCCTGTCCCCAGGAATTGCTCCATGGGTGTCTCTGAACAGAAGATAGGGTTTAGAAATTCACTGTTTCGGTGTGGGAAGGGCATTAGGGTGTACGCCGTGTTGGGCTGTCTTGGTAGATGGCTGCAGGCTTTCTGAGACTCTGGAAGGCATCCGACCTGCTGCTGCTCATGTCTGCACCTGCACCTGCACCCAGCCCAGCCTCTCTGTCCTCTTCACCCCTCTGTGATGTTGAGTCCTAAGCTGGGGGGAGGGGGGCGCATGCCCACCCCCCTCCGAGTCTGGCTGCCACCTACCTGAGCTTGCTGGGTCTTCTCCAGCCACCGTGCCCGCTCCGTTGAACTGGGACAGTGCACTGTGAGGGCACTGGAGACACACTGGAACTCTGTGAGGTGGATCAGCAGGAAGCTGTCTGCACAGAGAAGAAGCGCTGCTTTTAAGGGCTGGGCCTTGTCTGACCCTGATCCCGACCCTTCCCTCCTCGGGAGAAGAGACATACTGAGGTCTCGCAGTGGTTGGCACACGAGTTTCTCCAGCATGAGGGGAGGACGGATGACCTTGGCTCTGTCCGCCTTGCGTTGGGGTTTGGTAACCAGGAGCATATCAGAGAAGAGGAACAGGTACACATCCATCTGCAGGTAAGGGTGTGAGAGGAAGAGGTAAGGTCAGCCAGAGCCAGTGAGCGTCAGGACAAGGTCAGACCTGCAGAGTGCTCAGCCGGGAGAGCGTTGACTTGGTTCCATATCTTGATTTATAAGCAGGGGACAGGGCTGGCTGAAGGTCATACAAACAACCGGCGCTCGGGCAGGACCAGAACCGTGACCTCTAGCCCAGTCCACCACACTCCCAGTGCTACAGTGTGCGCATGTGCGGGAGAGGGCCGGCTCCTGGGTGTCTTGCTCTATCACTTTTTATGTTATCGCTTTGAGATGAGGCGGACCGGCCAGAGAACTCTCTGGATCTGCTTGTCTCGTCCCAACAATCCTGGACGAGACAGATGCAAGCAACCACGCCCCATTTTTCTTTTTTGTTTTGTTTTTGTTGTTATTGTTCTCTTTAAAAAAAAACATTTATTTGTGGGGCTGGAGAGATAGATCAGCAGTTTAGAGCACTGACTGTTCTGCCAGAGGTCCCACGTTCAATTCCCAGCAACCACATGGTGACTCACAACCATCTGTAATGGGATCGAATGCCCTCTTCTGGTGTGTCTGAAGACAGCTACGGTGTACTCATATACATAATATAAAATAAAATGAAGTATTTATTTTATATAGCGATATGTGTCTGTATGGCGGTATACACATGCAAGTGAAGGTGCCCACAGAGGCCAGAAGAGAGTTTTAGATCATCCTCTAGAGCTAAAGTTCTGAGCCACCCGACGATGGGTGGTAAGAACTGAACTTGGGTCTTCCGTAAGCCCAGCCAGCACTCTTAGCTGCTGAGTTATCTCTGTAGTCCCTAGACAAAGTTCCCTAAGAAGGTGTTGAGGTTTCAAACTTAGGTTCTCATGTTTTATTTTGTTTGATCTTTGGATCCAGTTTGGTAAATGACAGCTTCTTGATTTTTTTTTCTTTGAAAGAACTATTTGTTTTGTTTATTTTTTTTAATTTTAATTTACTTAATGTATATGAGTGTACTGTAGCTGTCTTCAGACACACCAGAAGAGGGCGTCAGATCCCATTACAGATAGTTGTGAGCCACCATGTGGTTGCTGGAAATTGAACTCAGGACCTCTGGAAGAGCATTCAGTGTGCTCTTAAAGGCTGAGCCATCTCTCCAGCGCTGTTGGCTTTATTTTATGTGTATGGACGTTTTGCCTTCATGTATCTGTCTGTGTAGCACATGTATGCAGTGCCTGGGGAAGCCAGAAGAGATGTCGGACCCTTGAGCTGGAGTTATAGACAGTTACGAGCTGCCATGTGGTTGCTGGGAACTGAACCTGGGTCCTCTGCAAGAGCAGCCAGTGCCCTTACCTGCTGAGCTAGCTCTCTCTCCACCCCCAGGTTCTTGTGCCTACAGAGCAGCAAGCCACCTCCCCGGCCCCATTTCCAGCTCCTTCCATGTCCCCTCAGTCACCCCTGAGCATGGCACCCTCACCTTCCCTTCTCGCCCTTCCTTCACGCGCACGGGTCCTTCCAGCAGCAGCTGCCTGGTGTACTCAGGGGCAACCCCTAGTATAGGCATCATCAGATCCAGGGTGGAGAACGGACGCAGCCTCTACGGGAACAGAGAGCGGGAGGAAAGGGCATCAGGGCATCGTGCCGGCGAGCCTCTCCATCCCACCCCCCACCAACCCCCACCCCGTGGCTCCTTGTGCTGTGGCCGGTCCATCCTTTCTGTACCTGGAGTCGCAGCAGACACCGCCAGGGTCCCCTCTTTACTCTTCCCATCCACCCTTTGGGCTCCTCCCACAGGAAGGAATGATGGACACACCCAGCTAGGACACACCCTCAGGTACCTCTGTCCTCTTCCCGCCAGGCTTCCCCTCCATCTCCTTTCCCTGGAGCCTGGCATTTTTGGGGTCCGTTTCCTCACCTTCTCCACCTCCTCGCTGGAGGGCTCTAGCACCTCGTAGGGTCCTATGCGCTGGGCCACAGCCATTAAACTCTCCTGCTCTTCCCCCTGTCGGACCTGCCCGTTTATGTGTCGCAGGAAGGACTCCACAGCTGCGATCTTGGGGTGTGAGAACCAGAAGGAAGCACAGCTGAGGCCGGCTTCCCCACCCAGTGGGAGCCACAGCACTCTAAAACAGATCTAGTCAGTCAGCTCTGCAGGAGGAACGAGACCTTCCGGGAGCTCTAGAGATCAGTTCTTACCCGTCACCCGCCAGCCCGCACCCCACTAGGGCCCTAGCCCCACCTGAATACCTACCATGGCGGTCAGGGCTTCTCGGGCTCGGGGCTCTGGGCTTCTCTTGAGCACAGCCTGCAGCAGCAGTGGGTATTTGGTGATGCGCTGGTGAGGCTTGATGAGCAAGTCACCCAGCGTCTGTCTCCCGGAGCGCTTGTGTTTCTCACACCACTGCAGGGGACCGGGGTAGAGCTCAGGAGTCCGCAGGGCCCACTCCTGCCTGCCCTTCCAGTAACCGCCTGGCACCCAGCTAAAGCCTGGCGTGACCTGGCTGTGCAATTGCGCCATCCCCCACCCTCACCCCCCACCCCGCGGCCCCTGTGCTCCACCGCACCCCACCTGCACGAAGGTGTGGAAGGAAGGGTTCGTGTCTTGCTGCTCCCGGGCGTAAGCCATGGTCTGTTTGACTCGAAGGCAGTACTGGACGTAAGGCTGGAACCGCTGGCCAAACTGGAGCAACGCATAAAGGGCGGGCAGGGGAGGGCCGTGAACAAACTCTGGCTGTAGAACGTGGCTGCGGGCTGAGGAGAGAGCCTCACACAGCCCCTCGGAGAAGCCTCTGCCACCTCCCAAGACCCCTCCCACAGCCAGACCCCTCACTCTGCTCTGGAGAGGAACCCACACCCGAGAGGCAGACCCTGACCACCCCCAAGCTGATCCTGTCCGTGGCACTGGCTGCCCCAGCTCCTCTGGGCTCACTCTCTCACCATCAATAATTCAGCCTGACTCGTTTTCGGGGCACTGGAGCTCCTGTTTCTATGACCTGAAAGTTGCCCAGAAGCCCTGCTCTGAAGGAAGAGGGTGGCAAGGCTCTCAGGAACCTGCCTGAGCTAGCTTTGCGCCCCATCCCAAAGTCCCCTGCTGACCCAGAGACTCTGGGGAGAGAGTCTAGTCCCAGGCTAGCTGTCTTTCACACATTCAGTGCCTCCGGGGTCTCCTTTCCTGTAAGAGACGTTTTATTCCATTTCTTTCTTTTATTCTATGGGCATGAGTGTTTCGCCTGCATGTGTGTGTGTGTGCCCCATGGGCCTTCCTGGTTCTCTTAGAGGTCAGGTCTCCTTGAACCAGTTACAGATGGTTGTGAGTCACCAAGTGGATGCTGGGAAACAGACCCAGGTCCTCCGCGAGAGCAGCAAGTGTTCATAACCGCTGGGCCACCTCTCCAGCCCTTAGACCTCATTCTTGCCCTGAGCTGTCTGCCGATGGGTCTCAGTGAGATAACTAATATTTTATAGCTGCCCAGTGCGGCACATTTGTTATTACAGCGCCCGAAGCCCTGAGGCAGGAAGTGCTTGAACTTGAAGCCAGCACGGGCAACATTGTCTTCAAAACTCTGTTTTTAAAACAAAACAAAAACAGGTAGAGATGGCGAGGGCCTTTTATCCCAGCACGTGGGAGGCAGAGGCTGGCAGATCTCTGTGAATTTGACGCCAGCCTGGTCTACAGAGTGAGCTCCAGGATAGCCAGGGTTACACAGAGAAACGCTGTCTCAAAAAAGAAGCAAACCAAACCAAAAACAAAAAAACAAAAAGCAAAAAAACCAACAAACAAACAAAACCAAACAAAAAACCCCAATAACAAAACCCCCAAATAATAATAATAATAATAATAATAATAATAATAATAATAAAAAGGAACACAATACAAATTGTAGCACTGATGACTGCACCCCTCTCCCACCTCCTAGGTATATTTTCATTTCATAAGGGTCCCTAGAAGACCAAAGAGCCTTTGGGACAGGTCACACTTGTGGGATGGTGTGACGGAGATGGGGCTCTATTTTAGAACTCGGCTGGGCTGGGCCCTGTGGGTTGGCTTGTCCTCATCCTGCTCTTTCTGGGCCTCCCCAGACTCACTGTCAGGAAGCCATTTTGTAAGCTGACAGGATCCAAAGGTTGGCCAGAGGTGCGAGTGTCTTCCAGGACAGGCTGCAGCACCTCCTCCCAAAATCTCCGGTGGGCTCTAATCAGGTTGGGGACGTTTCCAAACAGGGTCTCAGCCGACACCTGGAGGAGCGAGCGGAACTCAGTAACAGACAGGAAGGGGCAGGTAAAGACTTTCAGCCTCAGTGACAGGCCTGGGGAGGAGGAGAAGAGCCTGACAGCAGCCTAGAAGATCCCAGGGAGTCCCGCTACCCCCACCCCTGCCCCGCAGCACCGGGGGAGCTAGGGGCCTGTGGCCAGCTGAGGGTCTAATGCGAATGGGAAATATAGGAAAACCAGGGGCATCCCAGAAAGCAGGGCTGTGGGAATTCAGATGGTGCGGCCTGGAGGGCTCGCCGTGGCCCTGTCCCTTTCTACCCTTCCACTCACCTCCATCAGCAGTCCTACCCGCTGCAAATTCAGCAGACCAGATGCCAGGAGCTAGAGGCAGGGAGGAAGACAGGGACTCAGCGCCCGACCTTCCTCCTTCAGGGTCCTCCCAGTGCCGCCATCTTCAGTCCCCCCCCCCCCCCAGCCCAAGCAGGTCTGAGGCCGGGCTTGGATTCCTGCTCCCTAGCCCTCATCCCAGCCCTTCGGCCCCAGGGGGAGGATGGAGGTCATACTAAGGCCCCAGGGACCCAGCTAGGGAGGAGACGGGGTGGAAGGCGGCTCACATCGGTCATGATCTTGAGCTTTCTCAGGTAGATCAGCTCGGTGGTCAGGAGCTCCCACAGTGCTTCCTGCTGGTGGCAAAGCTCGCGGCTCATCTCCTGAGGGGGACAGTGCTGGTTCACTTGGGGGCCCCTGATGAGAGCAGGTGCCGTTTGTTACGCGCTAGATCTGGGCCTCGGGTTCTGGTCCCTTTACGCAGGACCTTTTCATCCTAGCCAGTCCTCTAGTTTGTAGGAGGCATCGCCCCCATTCTCCATATGAAGCAAGTGAGGCTCGGGGTGGGGGTGGGAGGGAGAGTCCTCTGTCATAACCAAGGTTTCACTACTTGGTGGCAGAGCTGGGATTTGATCAAGCTCTCTAGATGTTCTCCCTCCTACGTGCTGTATCCCAAGGCCTTTGTCTTTTCCAGGACAGAAGTGAGATACGTGGGTGCGTGTGTGCAGGAGGGGCTGACGCGTTAACGGAGACGTATACCGTTTCAAGCCCACCTCGTGTCCCAGCACCAGCTCCTTCCAGGACTTCTCCATGGTCAGGGCACTGTCGCCGCCCTCTCCCATCTCCCAGTGCCTCCGGTCCTCCGGCGGCAGGCGGGGTATCCCAAACATGCTGAATGTGTGCAGTCTCACTTCCAGCTCGTGGGCCTTGGTGACTTCCTAGGACAGCAGGGAAGATGGTTAGCCTGCCACACCCTCAGCCTCTGGTGCCCAGGCTCTGGATGGGCTGTGTGCGTACACATGTGTACACACGTGCGTCTGGTTGGGCAATGAATGGGCTTGTTATTGCCAAGGAAATGAAGTTACAGTTTTGTCTGCAGAAAGATCCCAGGGTAGAGGAGTCTGAGGGGACATCCCTGACCAGAACAATTCCTTCTAGAAGTTTCCTAATTCAGAATAGGGCTGAGGGGGGCAGAACCAGACTTCTCAAGAGTGGTCCATAAGAATTGATTTTCTTTACTTGAAAAAAAAAAATAGAAAAAGAAAAAGAAAAGAGGCCAGGCGTGGTGGTACATGCCTGTAATCCCAGCACTTGGGAGGCAGAGCCAGGCGGATTTCTGAGTTCGAGGCCAGCCTGGTCTACAGAGTGAGTTCCAGGACAGCCAGGGCTACACAGAGAAACCCTGTCTCAGAAAAAAAAAAGAAAGGAAGAAAGAAAGAAAGAAAGGAAAGAAAAGAAAAAGAAAAAAAGAAAGAAAGAAAGAAAGAAAGAAAGAAAGAAAGAAAGATAGAAAGAAAGAAAGAAAGAAAGGGGAAAAACCCTCTTGGTTTTTGGTGGTGCTGTAAATTGAACCCAGGACCTTCTGCATGCTGGGCAAACCCTCCACCACTGAGACTTACACCCCAGACTGAGGGGCTTTCAAGTAAGGACCAGGACTAGACCTAAGGAAGCAGGGTCTTGCTGGGTGGTGGTGGCGCACACCTTTAATCCCAGCACTTGGGTCACTGTGAGTTTGAGGCTAGCCTGGTCTATGGAGTGAGTTCCAGGACAGCCAGGGCTACCCAGAATAACCCCGTCTTGAAAAAAAAACCAAACCAAACCAAAACAACAACATAAAACAACAAGGCATGGTCTCCGGTAGCACAATGACGTAAAATGGACACGTTTTTGTGTGTTTTTAGGTGGGGATTTGTTATGCAGCTCAGTTGAGCCTTGAACTCGTGGCCTTCCTGCCTCAGCTTCCTGTGCACTGAGACTGTAAGTGGGCACCATCATGCTCGGCTCAAAGCAGAGATATTTGTCAGACATCATGCCTTAAAATGGTGTCAGATAACGGGGGACACAATTTTTGTTGTTGTCTTTTTTTTTTTTTTGTATTTTGAGTCAGGGTTTCTCTGTGTAGCCCTAGCTATCCTGGAACTCACTCTGTAGACCAGACTGGCCTCAAACTCAGAAATCCACCTGCCTCTGCCTCCCAAGAGTTAGGAGTAAAGGCGTGCACCACCACTGCCAGACTCAGCCCGTACTCTTAACTGCTGAGCCATCTCTCCCGCCCCCAAAGCAGGGTATTTAATATTAATAGTTTAGTCTCATGGGATCCAGCAGCCGCGTGCAGCGCCGTTCCTGAGAGCACCTCTGCGAGACCTGTGCTTGACTGACTTCTCAAAGGTGCTTGCTGTCAGAGGCTCCCTGCCAGCGCTCAGTTCCTGGAGGTTCTGGCCTCTGTCTCTAGAGCCCGCCATGGCTGGGAGTGTGAGCACTGGGACAGAAGTCAAGGGAATCCTTACCTTGAGTTTGGGGGAGTGAGGTGGGCCAACCGCAAAATGGCTTCCATGCCTCTTCTCTGGCTCTGGTTCCCGAAGCGTCAGAGGAGACAGGCCTCGGGTCTGGCCAGAGCCCTTGGTAAAGGGGACATAGTGCGGTAGGCGGCGGCGACTAGGGTCCTGGGGGGGAGGAGAAGACGGGAAGTTCTGGGAGTGTCAGAAAGATTAGAGAAGCAGTGGGGCCAAGCTTGGCTCTGGACCGTGTCCCTTGCTCCTGCAGGCTGGGCTGGCTCGCGGCTCTCATCAAACCAGTTTGGTGTGAGTTGCTGCCGCTTTGAGTCACAGTGACTGCTGCCAGGGAAGCCAAGCTCGGCCGGGTAGGGGCATGCCTGCCTGGGTCCTGAGGGGGCCTGGAGGTAGAGGCTGAGGCCTCCCGTAGAGCTTGTACACAGGCACACACACGCCTGGGCTCTGCATCCGCGACCCAGCTCCTGCCCAGCTATACACACGCCCTCCGTGCCAAGGGCTCACAGGGCGACCCAGGCTGTGCTCTGAGGTCATCCCTTCGCGGGTAGCTAGGCTCCCTCACACGTGGAAATGAAGAGACCGCGAAGGTTCAGCCTCCTCCCTAGGGCCTGCCTGCAGCGAGTGTCCTAAGCCACTGGGAGTTGCTGTCCTTCTGTGTTAGAGGTTGAAGCCACAATTCTCCTCCCAAGGCAGGCCTGGTCACATTCCTTGTCTGCCTTGGCCCGAATAGCCTTATATACTTCCGAGTGTCCCTTTCTGCCCTCTGCCTGGGCAAGTCTCGTCTCCAGGGGCGGAATCCTCTAGGGAAGCAGGGAATACCCGAAGCTAGAAGGGGTTCTTAAGGTAGCACGGAGGGTAAAAAAACAGCCTAAGCCTGGTTTCCACACCCCTTTCCTCTACTAGGCTTGGAGGTGGGCGGGGCAGGTGGAGCCAGGGGCGGGGCCGAGACAGTTCCCGCCACTCCCCCTCCTTCCCCTGTGAGAACAGGGGCGCCCTGAACCTTTGCTCTTCTTCAACCCTGACTCAGGGAGCTTTTGACTCCTCCCAACTCACAGAGAGACTGAAAGATGCCTTTCCTCACTGCACTGGTAACTCAGAAATGCCTCTAGTCCCTCCTCTGAGCTCCCGGCCTCTCCCACACTGTTGTCTAAGGCTGGGATCCTGGCCCGGCCACTGCCCACCCACCCACCCCCAACCCTCCCTAGCAACCCCGGAAAGCGGAGGAGGTTAAGGGACAAGAATAGAGCAGCCTGTGAAACTATAAGGGGACAAACTTCAAAGCCTTGGTGTCATCCCTCCGGCCCCACCCAGGTCACCTTCCGGGCACAGGCCAACTCACCAATACAGCACCTCCTCTGGGATATAGATTCCTAGCATCGCTGTGGGCAGAGGTCTGGTGACGGCCCCCGTAAGCCTCAATTCGGGAAGCAACCAGGCCTTGGAAGGGGCCCTCATTTGCAGGACCAGAGGCTTGCATTGTTTCTCTCCTGAGTTACCCCCAGAGGATCATAGCTCCAATGTCCAGGAGAAAGGGGGGGTATCCCCTTTTCTGCAAGACAGAAAGGCCAGGCTGGATTAGAGGGGAATGTCTCCACAGGTCGGAGAGCAAGGAAAGACGAGAAGACAGAGTGGGAAAGAAGAGGGCCAGGTGGTGATTACTTGGGGGAGGTGGAGTGTGTGCTGTCTATAAGTTAGTAGGGGGGAGGGCAGGTCCAGGTGCATGCTGGGTGGGAACATCTGCTTTACATTTGGGAAGCACACACCCTTCAGCTCGGAGGATGCTGCGGTCTCAGGAGCAGCTGCAAGCAAGGGCCACAGAAATCTCTAGCACTCCAGATAGCCCCAGGTAGAAGGCGTTCTCTTGTACCTAGATGTCTCCTTTCCTGCATTACCTTTGTCAACACTGCACAAACTCCATGGGAGGAGTAAGGCTGACTAGAGACAGACAAGTGGGTCCCTACAGGCTAAGAGCGGCTTTTGTTTTCTTTCCTGATTTGAGACAGGAGGGTCTCACAATATAGCACAGGCTGACCCGGAACACACTGTATAACCCAGGCTAGGCTACCTTCAAACTCTGGATTCCCCTGCCTCCATTTCTAGAGTGCTGTGATCACAGACATAGTCCATCATGTTTGGCAACTTTTACATTTTTAAATAGTGGAGGGGGGCAGCAAAAAGAAAAATAATGTGAGCCGGGCAGTGGTGGCACACACCTTTAATCCCAGCACTTGGGAGGCAGAGGCAGGTGGATTTCTGAGTTAAGAGGCCAGCCTGGTCTACAGAGTGAGTTCCAGGACAGCCAGGGCTATACAGAGAAACCCTGTCTCGAAAAACAAAAACAAAAAAAGAAAAAGAATGTGAACAACACACAGTTCACACTCCCCTGAGTTCCAGCTAGTTTTATCACGGTGTGGCCAGCCAGCCACCCTTACTGGTTCACGAGCCATCCATGGCTGCTTTTCTTTCTGTTAGTCGCAACTGTGACTCAATAGGCAAGAGACTCTACAGTATGTCTTTTACCGAGAAGTCTGCACTTCCCTTACCTGGACCCCCCACGTCCGTCCACGCACAATCTGGGGCAGTCGGGAGAGCGGGTCAGACGGGATCCGTAGAGATGCGCCCCGCTGAGGCAGCCCGCTGGTCTCCCTCTAAGTTCTGTCTTTCCAGGCCTCTGAGGGCACCACGGTGGAGCTGGGAGTCCGGTGCAGATCTCCACCCCTCCTTCCTAAACCTGGATGGAAGACCCATCCCTTGCGGTAGGCAGGGCCTGAAGGGAAGAGGCCCTTAATGGGAATCGGACTCAGGAATCCCATACAGGGGCTGGTTTCCCACCTACTGGGCCCTAAGCACCTCCATTTCCTTCCCCAACTTTCTCTGACTTATGCGCAGAGGAGATTGCTTATTATGTTTCTTGCCCCGGGCCAACAAGAGTCCAGCCCCCAAGGGCAGTCCCCTGCCCCTCCCTCCCCCGCCCCCCTTACTGTCCCTCCCCACTCCCACCTTTCCTATCTTTTCCCAGGCTCAGCTTTTTTCCCTCCCTCTTTCCCAGCCTCCTTCCCTCCTCCTTTTGAGGCCTTGCGACCCTGCCCCAAGTCCTCGGTTCCCTGTCCGCCCCGGCACTCGCCCTCCCAAGTGCTCACCTGTGAGCGCGCAGGCGTCCCGGCTTCCGCTGTCCTCGATGCCCGCTGGATCCGGTGGGAATCCGGGCCGTTGTCAGCTTCCTTGGCGATGGTAGCCCCACTGTCCCAGCCTGGGACTAAGACCGAGCGGCCCGCGGGGCCAGGCAGCACGGGGCCGAGAAGGGAGGTGAAGGTGGAGGCAGAGGGGCGGGACGCGGGCTGGCACCTCCCCCTCCCGGCCTCCGCGGGCCGTGCAGCGTCGCGGTCCCGGTCACCCGGACGGAGAGGGTTGGGAGCCGGACTCTCCGTACACCAGCCCCAGACCAGGAGTGCTCACTCCGCCGAGTGCGCCTTTCCCTTTCTTTTGAGCCTGGACTAGCCAGCGATCTGTCACTTGGTCGGGGTCAGGGTCCCGGAACCTGTGCCACCCGCAGGCCATCAGTGTGTCCTCCCTTCCAGGCCAGACCCCCTGCCAGGCGCCAGGGTAATGAGGGGTAAATGAGAGGTTGGGCGCCGCTAGGCGGAGGCGGCGAGGTAATGACCAAGTGACTTGTGGCAGGTACCGATCCCTTCTTTGCATCCAGGCCCCTCTTGTCTGTCCTAGACCGTTACCCTGAGAGGGAGCCAGCCTAGCATGAGGAAGGGCGGAGGCCCAGGGATCCTCGGCACCATGGCTGTCCTCTGGCCACGGAGTCCAAAGTGTAGCCCTTATCTCCAGTGGACCTGCTGGCCTGCCCTGGCAACAGGTTCTGTGGACTTTGCATTTGATTCAGGGAGGGGTCAGGGGCCAGGCTTAGCCCATACTCACCACTACCGCCATTACCTAAGCCTGGAGAGGGGGAGCATACCAGGTGAGGGCACCCACCCTCCCACCGGTGTGAGCTTGGGCCAGTGTGGCCTTTCTAAGGGCTGTACAGACTGAACGGTTTCTCCAAAGTGGTACAGCACTGGCTGGGCGTGATGTGAAAGGCTTCCCCTCCCCATCCCCCTCACGCTCCCCAGTCCTGTCTTTCGGTCTGAGGGAAGCACTGGCTGTCTGAAATGAGAGGCATCATCCAGATGTGCAATCCAGAGGTGGAAGTCTCTGCAGGAGGCACGGGCAGGGAGGTCTGAGGCCCACTTTGGGATCTTCCTTCTGCCAATGGACTGGATTGGGTCTGACATAACCTCTTACCACACCAAGCATCCCAAAGTCCACAAAACCCTTTCAGAAGTATCTCCCTGTGTTCAGAGCAAAAAAAAAAAAAAAAAAAAAAAAAAAAAAAAAAAAAAAATCTCTGACTCTCACCCTCTCCCGTGGCTCCTTCAGGCTGCAGAGGCGGCGTCCTTACGGCTGGCTGTTTGAATGTGTTCCTGTTCCCGGCCACACATTTGCCCTTCAGTGTTTTCCAGATTATCCTGTGAGATGCCAGCGTTACCGAGGAGCCCTCTGGACCTCTGGCTGCCTCCATCCTGCCTCCTGTCCCCTGGTTGTGTGCCCTGGGGGGTGGGGGGTGGGGAAGGAGTTGGAAGAGCACTGTGTTGGCCAAGGATGTATAGTGTTGGCCTGTCCCTCGCATTCACGCTGTGGGGGGCCGGGAGAAGAGGAAGCCATATCCAGGGATGAGGGAGAGCCGTGAGGGAGAGCCGTGAGGGAGAGAGTTAATGAAGCAGTTGGGGCTCATTACTGGCTATATTAAATGACACCCCAGAGACAGTTGGCGCTGAGGGCTCCTACCTTCTCCTCCCACCATTTCCCAGATAAAGATGGAAGGAGAGGGAGGGAGAGAAATTGGAATTGAGAGGATAGGAGAGACAATCCTGGACTTACATCCTCCTGGGGTGAGCTGAGGATGCCTCCCACAGACCCAGGGAGAGTTAACCCTTTCCCTTCCCTCGGGGCTGAGGTCCCAGCTCCACCTCCCCAGGCCCCCGGGGGCCTGTCTCAAGCTTCTCTGGGAGGACAGGTTCCCAGACACAGCTAAACACAGAGGTGTGGCCAGCTACGGGTGTGTGGGCAGGTGGACCCGCGGGCTCTCTTGGTCCATTACTTCTCTTCTGGCTCTGGCTGGCTGTCCTTTCTATACCTGCCCCTTCCCCCAGGCCCTTCTGTGCGGTGGAGGACGCACTCCTGGGTCGACCGAGAAGGAAATACAAGCAGAGGAACTGAGTAGTCTCCTGGGCCTCTGCTGGGAGGGGCTGGGGGTCACTGGTCAGAACAGAGGGGACCCCCTGGATACCTCTTTTCTTTTTCTGCTTCCTTAGAGGTTCCCCGTAGCCACACCATGGGCCACATTCTCTGGCCATGCCTCAGTTTCCTCTCTGGGCCAGGTGTTCTTCATCAGGCTCCCAGCTTGGCCCTACAGCTGAGGAGGTGTCTGTCCTAGGATCCGAGTTTGGAGAATCAAAGGCTCTGTCTGAAAGGTAACTTTGGGGCCCGGCGGCGGCGGTGGGTCTTGTGGGGTTGGCATAAAGCTTCAAGAGGTGGGAGGGGGCAGAAGAGGAGCCAGCCCACATCTGAGGGGAGAGGCCGGCCATCTTAGTGAGGTGCTAGAAGTTACCAGCAACAGGAGGCAGCCAACATAACGGGAGCTATGTCTTTTCTGAAGAGTTGGGGACAGACTGGGGACTTGAGCAGGAGGTGGCAGATCCCGGGAGGCAGCCAGGCCACTGGGTCTGGCTGCTGGCGCCTTACGTCAGCCGTGGGCCTTTTCCCTGCCTTCCTTCCTCCCGTCCACCTATACAAGGTCTGAGGAGTCCAGAGATAAATGAGAGAATGCCAGACAGACTCAGGGAATTCCAGACTTGTGGAGAGCCAGACGGGTAGATAAAACATTGATAAAGGTAGACACAGACGTGATGGACACTTTAGAGGGACCAGTTCCTATGTAGAGCAGGCAAGGAAGGCTTCCCGGAGGAAGTGAGCTCTGTACTGAGACCACCATGTGAGCGCACAGGGTGCTGCTGCCGGGGCTGCAGGGAGGACACTTCTGGAACAAAAAAAATGGACAAAGACCCGCCATGTGGGAGAGCTTGCTTGTAAAGATGCCGGGAGCGGAGTGTGGCGGAGCACACTTGGCCCCGCGTCCCAGGAGGCCAAAGTCCAAGTGTTCACAGGCGCCTTGTGCAGCCCAGTGAGACCCTGGCAGAAAAAGCAGCCAACAAGGCTAAGGGGATGTCTGGGAAGACAAAGGCCTGAGTTTGATCCTCAGGACCCACTTAATGGAAAGAAAGACTCTGACCTCCTCACACACATACATATAATTGGAAAAAAATAACAAAAGGAAACAAACAAACAAACAGGGCTCCGGGGCGTGGCTCGGGGCTTGCCTGGCCTGCGTGAGGCGCTGAGCTTGGCTCTCCGAACCAGCATAAACTGGTGGCACGCGCATCACGCGCATCTCTTACTCCAGCACTGGGGAGGCAGAGGCATGACAATCAGAGGTTCAATATTATCCCGGGCTATACGAGACTTATATACAAACAAGCAGAAACACGGAAAGGGAAGGTTTTCCAAAGACTCCAGCGTCTGCTTTGATGGCTCCCTAGGGACATCCCACCATCTCTGGGTCGTGGTGACTTGGGGAGGGTAAGCCCTCTTTCCTCTGGCCTTCAACGGTCTCCTTGTTGGACCCCAGTCACAGTTTCAACTGAGTCTGCTTGAACTTTCCTGATGCTTTTGCTTTGGTCGTCTTGTGTCCTTTGGCGTCGCCTGCAATGTCTCCCCCAACCCCCCCCCCACTTCCTTCAACCCCCCCCCCTCAGGCCTAGGCCTTACTTTCTTCCCTGCGGGCACCGGCCTGCTTACAGTGTTTCTTCAAAGGTCCCCACTGCTTTCTCATTCCAGATCCACAGCGATCTGTTTCTGTGTCGTGGACCTTAACTAAAGGTCCCTGAAGCGGGGATGGCTTCATAAAGCGGGGTGCTAGCGTAGCGTCAGCATTGGCTGGACTGCACTGACCCGACTTGCTGGAAGACCTAGAACATTCCACGCGGAGGATGCTTGCCCACACGGTCTCGGGTTCCGCATGTATGTAGATAGCTGGTGTTTGGATGACTTTGCCTGATCACCCCTGATTTAGAGAACGCGGCAGCAGGCTAAGCGGGGTTCCGTGGATGGGGTGGAGTGCTCTTTCAGTGTGTGAGAAGCTGTTTGTCTATTCTAGCACCGCAAGAGGCGCTGTGGGAATGTGAGGAGTCTGCTGGGGGCACAGGTGACAGAGGAAGTAAGACGAGGACCAGGGAGCCCCAGGCAGGATGGCCTTGGAGTCTGGCGTCTGAAGTCCAGGCCTGTTCTCTGACCGGGCCTTCCTCTGACCTGAGAAGAGTGCACATTTTTCACCCAGACTTGTAGTCTCAGTATCCCAGGAAGCCCTTAGCCGTGAGGCGCCCGTGACCACACCAAACCCCTCACCTCTGGGATACTCCCTACCCTCCCTCTCTGCTTCCAGAGAGCAAAGCAAAGCAAAGCAAAACAAAATAACAAAATAACAAAACTCCCAAACCACAGCAGTGATGGGTTCTTTACCGATGGGATCGCAGCTGAGTAGGGAGAGCTCCGCCCCATTACTGTTGCTCCTAGTGGCATCTCCTGGAAATGACAACTGATTTGGCTTGGTTTTAGGGGACAGTGGATAAGCCTTATGCCTGTTCTTGGTTTTAGGCGACAGTGGATAAGCCTATTGCCTGTTCAGCCATCTGAGGGCTGGCTGACATCCTGACAGAGGGTCTCTGACTTGACCTAACAACAACCCGGGAGGCTTCTCCCAGCATGCCCTGGGAGATACACACGGAGTCTGATACACGCACGAGATTGCCTCCCTCAGGCTCCTTCCTCAAAGCCCGTGCTCTGTGCTGACTCTGGGTCTCCTGGGTTTCTGCAGCCGTAGGGTGTCTCCAGAGCCCACGTGAGTGGGCAATAGAGACTAGGTTAGCCCTTGGGAAAGTTTTCATAGCTAGGACAGCTTTCCCCAACCACTGCCAGTTTCTACCAGCCCAGCCCACATCACTGAGTCAGAGGTCGCAGACCTGGCTCTCGTTGGTGTGTGTGTGTGTGTGTGTGTGTGTGTGTGTGTGTGAAGACCCACTTGCCAGGGCGGCTGACTATCCCAACCCGTCTCATCTTACCACTCCTTGTTCAGCCCAGGAATGCCACAGCTCTAAATCATTATTTCCAGTTTAATTGGCCAACCCTGACTTTCAGGAAGTTCTTTCCCATCTCTGTCCTGCATTGGTCTTGCTCAAGCTTAATGTCCTTATGCCCTGGGGAATCCCTTCTTATTAGAGGCTGTCCTATGAGCCAGCTGCAGCCCAGGTTGTTTTAGTGCTCCTTCTCAGAAGGTTTTTGCACCTTTCTTCAGAGACCAGGTCAGTGGATTCACCTGGGCTGTCAGTGAAGCCCGAGGAACTGTTTTCAAGAACTCCACAATGACCGTTTCACTCTCTCCGCACCCTCCTTGAGGAGACCAGTGCTGAGGCTCTTATCCCTGTAGACACCGCCAGACTCATCTCCAGACTGAAGTCCCAAAGGCAGAGTGGAAGGCACAATATCCATCCAGTCAAACAAGGTGTTAGCGTGAGGTCCGACCTCGGGCTCCTCACAGGACAGTGATGTGAGTGTGTGTGAGACCGGCCTTCACTCCAGGGCTGTGCTAATCCTCTCCATCTGCCTCCTTCACTTTCCTTGCTGATCCCGTGTTCACTGGTTGGGTGTTTTTAGAGTGCAAAAGGCCAGGTGTGGTGGCATGTCTCCCAAGGAGGCGGGGCGGATTGAGTCCAGGAATTCAGGACCAGCCTGTTGTCTGGGCAGCATAACAGGCCCAGCATAACAGAGGAAGATGAAGAGGTGGAACAGGAGGAAGGGGAGGAGGGGGAGGAAAAAGAAAAGAAGAAAAGAGGAGGAGGAGAAGAAGGAGAAGAAAAAGAAGAGAAAAAGAAGAAAAGAAGAAAAAGAAGAAGAAAAAAAGAAAAGAAGAAGGAGGAGAAAAAGGAGGAGGAGGAGAAGGAGAAGGAGAAGGAGAAGGAGAAGGAGAAGAGAAGAAGAAGAAGAAGAAGAAGAAGAAGAAGAAGAAGAAGAAGAAGAAGAAGAAGAAGAAGCCACCACAGATGTGGTGAGCACCTAGAATTCCCACACTTGAGGTGGGAACAGCAAGATCATGAGTTGAAGGTCACACTCAGCTCCACAGTGAATTCAAGGTGTGCCTAGGTTAGAGAGTTCGTCTCAAAAGGAAAATATTACAAGCAAAAACAGAATTAATGTATGTGTGCTGTGTACACGGCCCGCAGAGGCTTAGTGTGGCCTGCTGCCTTGTGTCATGGTATCAGGGTGTCTGTCAGAGGGTCCACTTAGTAGGAGGGTCTCTTTCCTTTTCTCTCTCTCTCTCTCTCTCTCTCTCTCCCTCCCTCCCTCCCTCCCTCCCTCCCTCGTGCTAGAAGTTAAACTCAGGGCTTTGTACATGTAAAGTAATTTATCACTGAACTCCACTCCCAGTTCAAGAGTTCAGGAAGCCCTTCATAGACACCTTATTTTTGTTTTGTTTTTGTTATTATTTTAATTTATTTTCTTTGAGACATGGACTCTCTACATTGCCCTGACTGTCCTGGAACTCATTGTATAGACTAGGCTGGCCTCAAACTCACCTCTGCCTCCTGAGTGCTGGGATTGAAGGCGTGCTCCACCACATGTGACTTCATAGACACATAGGAAGTGGACTGACTTGTCTATCTTTATGTCAGATGATGATCTCGTAACAACTACATTTAAGAGTTTTATAACAACAGCTAATCCTTAAAGAAGGCTGGTTAGGTGCAAGGTGCATGTGTTCTGTCATTGGTTCCACACCTAAATTGTAGGCGGGACTATGGACGTGGCTCAGGTGGTGGACCGTTTTTTTTTGCTCCATATGTGTGAAGCCCCGGGTCCCATCCCAGCGCCACAAGAAGCAGGCATGGTGGTCCATGCCTGTCACCCCAAGCTCCCAAGAGGTAGAATCAAGAAAATAGAAGTTTGGGGTCATCCTTGGCTATATAGTGGGTTCAAGGCCAGCATGACTGCATGATAGCCCCTCTAAAACAAACAAACAAACAAACAAAAACAAACAAACAAACAAGCAGCCCAGGTAGTGTCACCGCCCCATAGCCTGAGGACACGGGCTCAGAAGAGTCATCAAACAGTTTTAGGATGCTAATGTTAACAAAGAGTCAAAGACAGAATTTCAATTCAAATTCCTCGCATCCCTAACTCTTGTTTTGTTTTGTTTTTTGTTTTTGTTTTTTTGGTTTTTTTGTTTTGTTTTTTTTGTTTGTTTTTTGTTTTTCGAGACAGGGTTTCTCTGTGTAGTTCCGGCTGTCCTGGAACTCACTCTGTAGACCAGGCTGGCCTCGAACTCAGAAATCCACCTGCCTCTGCCTCCCAAGTGCTGGGATTACAGGCGTGCGCCACCACCGCCCGGCTTCATCCCTAACTCTCAACTGCCATTGTGTGGGAAACGGACAGTTTGTACATGCACGCTTGCCTCCGATGAGGCACACACTGGAGCTAACTACCTAGCAAGGCGTGGAGGCCCTTCTGTACCACCCAGGACGCTAGAGGAGTAGCAACAATCTCCTGTGCAAGGCCAGCTTGGGATGTGCCGTGAGATTGTGTGTGCAGGACCAACAACCCCGGCAGAGCTTGCCGGCTTCGCTTCGGCCCTAAGGGTCATCTCATCACTCAGAGAAACAGACCCGTAACTCTTAAGGTCTTCACAAGGAACACTGATGCTCAAATTTACAAGCAGGGTGCCATGCTGTGTCCCTATAATCCCAACTCCTAGGGAGGCTAGGGCAGGAGGATGGAGAGTTACAGGTCACGGTGGGCTATATAGGAAGATCTAAGCCAGCCAGGTCTACGCGGCAAGACCATGCTGTAAATAATCAAATCATTCAAATGAACCAGGAGAAGAACCAGCTTTTGGGGATGTGCATTCTGTTCTGTAACAGGCGCTTCCCGATCTTTCATGACCGACGCTGTCTGTGTTGCTTGGTAGCTTTCTCCCATATTGACTCTGGTTTGAATTTATTTGCTTGGATCAACAATGCGGTCTACAACAGTTATATGATGCCAGAATTTGGGAGGTTGAAGCAGGAAGATGATGAGTTTGGGGATAGCCTGGGCTACATCGTGAGATTTTTTTTTTTCCCCTTCGCAAACTAAACCGAATCAAACCAAACTAAAACAAAACAAAACCAAAAAACCCATCCGTCTTGTGCTTTTTCTCTCTCTCTCAAAGATCTTCCCAGCAGCCTGAGGAAGAAGCCAGTACCTTCTGCAGGGCGAGAGACGTTGTGGTATGAGCCGTGTCCTTCTGAGTCCTTCCCAGATGTCTTAGTCACTGTCCTATTGCTGTGAAGAGACACCATGATCAAGACAGCTATTATAGAGAAAGCGTTTAACTGGGGGGCTGACCCACAGTTCCAGAGGCTTGACTCCATTATCGTCATGGCCGGAAACACGGTGGTATGCAGGCAGGCGCAGGCGCTATGGCTGAGGGCTGTGTCCTGATCCAAAGGCGGGGAGAGAAAGACACTCTGGCCTTGGCATGAGCCTTTGAAACCTTAGAAATCCCACCCCCATGGCACTCCAAGAAGGTCATACCTCCTAATCTTTCTAAGTTTTCTTTTCTTTTCTTTTTTTTCTTTCTTTTATTTATTTATTTATTTATTTATTTATTTATTTACTTTTGAGACAGGGTTTGTCTGTATAGCCCTGGCTGTCCTGGAACTCACTCTGTAGACCAGGCTGGCCTTGAACTCAGAAATCCGCCTGCCTCTGCCTCTCAAGGGCTGGGATTACAGGCGTGCGCCACCATGCCCAGCTCTTTCTAAGTTTTCAAATGGGACCTTGTCTTTATTAATAAGCTTCAAGCACTACAGCTGGGCAGATACCCATCTATTGTAACCCGTCTACACCTGCCTCCTCCCCAGCCTGTGCCCCGTTACCTGACAGCTCAGTCTTGCCCTGGTTGCTCCTGATCCACTAGTGTCCCCAGGGCGGCGCCCCTGGCAACCTGCTCTTGGCAACTGCTCATGGCGACTCTCCCTCTCTCCCTACCAGAGACCCTCTCACCAGGCTTGGGAATCCTGCCTCTTTGTTAACCAATCAGAGGTGACGGAAAACAATTTATACACAACGTTGAAACAGGAGTTGCTTGACAGCGCCAATGTCCAGACTGCAACCAGATCTCTGGGCACAGTAACTGGAAGACGCAGTGCACAGAGCCTGGTGGCTAAGCATTCAAATCTATGAGCCTATGGGGGTAACTGTTATTCAACCAACCACAGAAGACCAAACAGAATAAAGCAGGCCCATACATATCCTGGATGAAATCAACCCAGCCTGGACCAAACCAACAGTCCCATCTATACGGCACAGAGGTTAATGATTAGACGTCTTGTGGGTGCCTGTTGATAGTTGCAGTTGTCTCTCCTGACTTACTGATTGCTTCAGCCGAAGAAGTGCCCACCCACCCTGCTCCTGCCATGGAGGAGCAGCATACAGTGACAGGCAGGTGTGTGACAGCATAAAAATCTGGTCCCTCTGTTCACATCAGAGACAGTTGTGCAGTGTCAAAAAACAGCTTTGACATCCAGGGTAAACTGAGGCGGGACGTAGATCCCGTCAATCAACCCGGGCGGCTGAGAATGCTCCCTAGGAGATCAGTGAAGAACTTCTTGCCCCCCCCCCCCCCGCCCCGAGAGAGGCTGTTGAGAAACTCCTTGGGGCCTGCCCCCTGGAGAGAGAGGCTTGGGGCCTATGGTGTGAGCCAATGTCTCCAGGCCTTAATGTGTCCCCTTCTGCCCTCCAGAGAGGCCGAATCCAAGAGAAGGCCCAACAGTGCTCTTCTCCACAAAGGCTGCTTTCCTAGAACTAGCTGGCAAGGGCTTGTGTGTTGGTTAGACTTGTGTCACCAAACGAAGGACCCAAGATAGGGAGCTTAGAAAGAAGGTAAGTTCATTTTGGCTCACGGTTTTGTAGGGCTCGCAGGTTTTTAGGTTTTAACCACTGGTTGCCCCTGCTGCTTTGAGGCTTGTGGCAACCCAGTGTGCCATGGTGAAAGTGGATCAAACCATTCACCTCACAGCAGGGAGACAGAAGAGAAAGGAGGGGACAGGGATTGCTCACATATCATAAGAGTACCCTCAAGGGACCCAAAGACCCACTTCTGAGAGTGTCCACTACCTCTCAATAGCACCAAGTGCTGGGTGTGGCTCTATTCTACTCTTTAGGGAATAATGGCATGAAAAACATCTCTTCCTGCTTGGCTATTGCATATTATTATTATTATTATTATTATTATTATTATTATTATTATGTTAATATATTCCATCTGAGGTTGAATGTGAGGCTGGGGCAACTGCTTATAACAGAGAGGAGGGATAGAGGCCCCCACCGAGAAGGACAAGGACTTCCTGCCCCAGAGAAGGCACATGCTCAGTGATTTATCTAACATGCGAGGCCAGACAGTCTGTTTGATGTCAGCCATTTCAAAGAACAGCTAATGTGTCTTGTGCTGGTTAGTTTTGTTGTTGTTGTTGTTGTTTGTTTTTGTCACTATGGTACAAGTTCAGGTCCTCTGGGAAGGCAGAACTTCCGTTGAGAAAATGCCTCTAGGTATGTCTTTGAGAGAATTTTTTTTTTTTTTTTTGATTAATGATCAGTATGGGAGGGGCCAGCCCACTGTGGTTGGCTCTAACCCTGAAAAGGTGGTCCTGGGGCGTATAAGAAAGGCTAGCTGAGCAAGCCAGTCCGCAGCGAGCCTCCCCCCCACCCCCCACCCCCGCCCCCGGCTCTGCTTCAGTTCCTGTCCTCATGAGGTGCTGCCCTCGCCGGCTGCTTTGGTCATGGTGTTTCTATCACAGCAACAGAAAAGAAAACTGCAGCGTCTCTGCACCCCCGTGTCTTCAAAGTGATTGTGTTGACTTTGTACAGTTACTGGAGGGCCAGAGGATCGTGACACTCTTAGAATGCTACCCCACTGCACTGGCTGGGTTTGTGTGTCAACTTGATATGAGCTGGAGTTATCACGGAGGAAGGAGCCTCCCTCGAGGAAGTGCCTCCATGCGATCCAGCTGTAAGGCTTTTTCTCACCTGGTAATCAAGGGGGGAAGGCCCATGGTGGGTGGTGCCATCCCTGGGCTGATAGTCTTGGGTTCTATAAGAAAGCAAGCTGATCAAGCCAGGGGAAGCCAAGCTGATCAAGCCAGGGGAAGCAAGCCAGTAAGTAACATCCCTCCATGGCCTCTGCATCAGCTTCTGCTTCCTGACCTGCTTGAGTTCCAGTCCTGACTTCCTTTGGTGAACAGCAATGTGGAAGTGTAAGCTGAATAAACCCTTTCCTCCCCAACTTGCTTCTTGGTTGTGATGTCTGTGCAAGAATAGAAACCCTAAGTCATATATGTGTTTGCAACTCAGCTGATGATCATGACTCCAGTAGGATACATCAGTGAATAATTAATACTGACAAATGTCTATTCACACACACACACACACACACACACACACACACAGAGAGAGAGAGAGAGAGAGAGAGAGAGAGAGAGAGAGAGAGAGAAGAGAGAAACAAAGCATGAAACCCCTCACTTCCTCCTCGAAGTCATGAACACTGTGCAGGGAGCAGAGCCCGACAGGGATGAGAAGTGAGAAACGCTGACCTGGCACTTTCTTTATCGCTAGGACGTTGCTTTAGGCGGGGCTGGACAGTGCTTTGTAATGGATTAGCATGACCGGGTTTCTTTTTAAGATTCATGAGTATAAGCCGGGCGTGGTGGCGCATGTCTGTAATCCCAGCACTTGGGAGGCAGAGGCAGGCGGATTTCTGAGTTTGAGGCCAGCCTGGTCTACAGAGTGAGTTCCAGGACAGCCAGGACTACACAGAGAAACCCTGTCTTGAAAAAACCAAAAAAAAAAAAGAAAAAAGAAAAAAGAATCATGAGTATAAGCTGGGCAGTGGTGGCTCATGCCTTTAATTCCAGCACTCAGGAGGCAGAAGCAGGTGGATCTCTGAGTCTGAGGCCAGCCTGATCTACGGAGTGAGTTCTAGGAGAGCCAGGACTGCACAGAGAAACCCTGGCTCTTAACCACCAGGCCTCCCCCACCCTCTCAATCATTACAACAGGCAGACGATACAGTGTTCTGCCACGAGGGCCTCCCCTGTGGGTGACAGGGTGCTGCCACCTCCACCGTGTCCTTTCCTCGCACTCGGGCATCTTTGGACAATTAGGAGGTAAGGACATTACATCGCCACTCTTCCTGGACGGTCTATCTGAATCCAGGAAATGCGATGTAGACTCCAATAGTTTCCATTTTTAAACTTTGTCCCTAAGCAGAAAATATAAATGTCCTTCCATGGTGCCACCTTTGTCCCCAGCGCTTAAGGAGTCTGGCGTAAGAAGAGCTTACTGTACCCCAAACCAATTCGGACCTGAACGAACAGGCTGCCCGATTTTCATACCTGGACACATGAAAGACTTGGTCAGAGTAAAGCTCTAGGACAGCAGAGGGACACAGAGAAGCCCTGCGGTGCAAAACAAAACAAGAAGTGTTTAATTGCTACTAAGGGCAGAGACATCTATATTATTGTTCCGAGGCGGGAGTCGTGTGTGCTTTGGTGCCTATGGGGGCTTGAGGGTTCTGAGGTTGCTAGGTAGGTGCAAGAGGGGCTGGTATGTAACCCAACCCAAACAGGATGCCACCCTGAACTATCTCCTGTGCTCGCCTGCCTTGGTAGTGCCCTTCTGTAATCCCAGCGTTAGAGAGGCAGAGGCAGGAAGATCGCTGAACATTCAAGGCCAGCTTGATCTACATAAGAGTTCCCAGTTGCCCAGGGCTGTGTTATAAGACCTTGTCTAGTCCCCTACCCCAGAAACAAAGCAACTGGCAGTTTCAAAGGAAACTCCTCTCTCCCCCACCACCCCAAATTTCAAAAGGCAGAAGGGACAAATGACTATCTGTGGTGCCTATCGGTGTCCCAAAGAGCCTGCTGGCCTCGGGGCCTCAGTAACACCGGGACCTGTTGCCCATTTCAGAACCCATGCTGAGGGCCCAGCTCTCCTCCTTCTCTATCCTCAGCTCCCTCTCCCCAGCTCCTTGTCCTTCTTAGAGCTCTGCTATTTCCACTGTGCTCCCTGACTCCTCCCCCTCCATCCCTGGTCTCCCCTCGTGTTCTCTCTCTCTCTCTCTCTCTCTCTCTCTCTCTCTCTCTCTCCCTCCCTCTCTCTCTCTCTTTCTCCCCCCCGCCCCCCACCCCCCCCGCTCCCCCCCCCCCGCCCTCCCGCCCCCCCCCCTGCTCCTGCCTCTCTCATGATGAGGTCCAGTCTGCGGGCCATGCTCAGTCCACGACTCTCTCTCTGCTCTGGACTCTCCCAGGTGCCTCTGGCTGTTCTCTCTCATGTCTACAATAAGGTCCTTCCCCTCAACCATCCCATGGAGTGATCATGTTGTCAGTTTAGACAGCAACTTTTGTTTTTTTTTAAAAAAAAAAAAAAACATACTTTCTAGGTTTGTTTTGAATTTGTTTTATTTTTTTATTTTTATTTTTTTTTTGTTTTTTTTTTGTTTTGTTTTGTTTTGTTTTTGGTTTTTGGTTTTTCGAGACAGGGTTTCTCTGTGTAGTCCTGGCTGTCCTGGAGCTCACTCTGAAGACCAGGCTGGCCTCGAACTCAGAAATCCGCCTGCCTCTGCCTCCCAAGTGCTGGGATTAAAGGCGTGCGCCACCAACGCCCGGCGGTTTTTTTTTTTTTATTATTTGGTTTTTTCAAGACAGGGTTTCTCTGTGTAGCCCTGGCTGTCCTGGAACTCACTCTATAGACCAGGCTGGCCTCGAACTCAGAAATCCACCTGCCTCTGCCTCCCAGAGTGCACTCTGTTTTGAATTTTTTAAGGCTTAAAAAAACTGTGTTAGTGGGCTGGAGAGATGGCTCAGTGACTAAGAACACTGACTGTTCTTCCAGAGGTCTTGAGTTCAATTCCCAGCAACCTCATGGTGGCTCACAACAATTTGTAATGAGATCTGAAGCTCTCTTTTGTGTGTCTGAAGACAGTGACACATATATAAAATAAATACATAAAAAATCTTAAAAAAAAAAAAACTGTGTTGGGGCTGGAGAAATGGCTCAATGGGTAAGAGCACCGACTGCTCTTCCAAAGGTCATGAGTTCAAATCCCAGCACCCACATGGTGGCTCACAACCATCCGTAAAGAGATCTGATGCCCTCTTCTGGTGTGTCTGAAGACAGTTACAGTGTATTTACATATAATAAATAAATCTTTAAAAAAAACTGTGTTAATAATTTTCCATTATTATAATGCAATACCCAGGGCAGTCCAACTTTATAAAGAAACTTAACTTACAGTACTGGAGTTGTGTGTTGGCTAGTTTTTGTCACCTTGTCACAAACCAGAGTCATCTGGGAGCCCCAGGTGAGGAGGGGCCTCCATCAGTTTGCCCTGGGCGTGTCTATGGGGAATTTTCTTAATTGCTGATTCATGTGGGAGGACCCTGGCCACTTAGGTTAGTGCCACCCGGTTAGTTCTACCCTAGGCAGGTGGGGCCTGTGCTGTATAAGAAAATTATCCAGGAAGCCAGAGGAAGCAGGCCAGTGAGCGGGCCATGGCCTCATTCTCACTGGCAGAATCCTGACACAGCTAGAACACCATAAGCCAAGAGGCAGGGAGTGTATGTGCCTCGCCTTTGTGACACAGAGGTCACTGACTTCTCGGGATTTGGAGATTCCCCAGTTCCACAGTGTGACAGGAAAGGCAGGGCCGCCTCTGTGTAAACGCTGGGGTAGCGTAGCCTCAAAAGCATCCCTGCAGGACGACCTCGTGGAAGACGGCCTGAGAGACCAAGGATTGCTGGTGCAGACAATGCCAGCCAGTTGGGAACTGCTGTTTAGAAGAGGTGCTTCCTTGAGATTGACAGAGGGGGGTGGTGGGTGGGGTGGGGGGTGGGGGGTGGGGGGTTGGGGATTGGGGTGGGGGTGGGGGGAGTGGGGGGTGGATGGTATTAAAATCGCAAGCTGCAGTGCTCGGATGAGTTTACTGCAGCGTTTCTCACCTGCTCCCGGAGTCTGTGTCTTTGCCTCTGCGCCACCTCACCCCACAACCCCCAAGGGCAGGTGGGGTCAGGCAGCAAGTAATCCAGGGCACAGGCACCACCACAGGGCTATGGGTGCTGACTGGGCCAAAGGGAACTAGGACAGTACGGAAGGACGCTTCAGCGTGTTGGCAGCAACACATGCAGTTGGGTCCAAAGGGTTCGGGACACCTCTCCCTCAGTGGAGTTTTTAGAATTAAATTTTGTGTTGAATGTGTTTGAAGTCTAAGTTACACACACACACACACACACACACACACACACATCTGATTTGAAATGCACATCACTGAAACTCAGTGGTCACTATTCCCATTTATTTTGACATAGCGCAGGGTCAGGGAACTGAGTTTAGCTGAGGACAGCTTGGCCCACTTTGTACAAGGAAGTCCTGGGGTTTGATCCCTGGCACAAAACAAAAAAACAAAAAACAAAAACAAACAAACAAAAAACAAACCAAAAAACCAACCAAACAACAACAACAACAACAACAACAACAACACAAGCAAGCAAACTCCAAGCAAAGCAAACGAGGAGGCCGGTGCTCTGTTGAAGCACAGCAGAACAAACCGAAGCCAAGGCTGAGCACCGTGAATCCCAGCGCTCAGGAGGCAGAGGCAGAGGACCATTGCAAATTGGAACCAGATGATCTGTGTAGAGAGTTATAGGCCAGGAAGGCACACCCGGCCTCAGAAACAAACAAACAAACAACCCCAAACCTCTTACACCAACAAAATGCATTCTCAGGCTAAGGCATTGAGCTTCCGCCATTGATCAGAACAGAGGGCTGAGGTGACACTGAAGAGTGGCTGGTAAGGAAACAAGGAACGGAGAGGAAGCCTGCAGAGTAGGGGAGAATATCTGCCAGCCATTCATCTGATAGAAGAAAAATATCCTGAATACATGGAGAACTAAAAACAAAAACAAACAACAAAGTCAAGGAAACAAAGGGACTAATCAAAGTGTGGTCCAGAGATCTAGAGTTCTCAATAGAAGAAGTAAAAATGGCTAAGAAATGTCTCAAAAAGTGTTCATCTTTGCGGTGGTTTGAATGAAAATGGCCCTCATATGCTCATAGGTTTGAAAGTTCCAGCTTTACCTAGTAGAAGCCTTTGGGAAGTATTTGGAGGTGTGGCCTTGATGAAGGAGGTGTGGCCTTGATAAAGGAGGTGTGGCCTTGTCGAAGGGTGTGGCCTTGGTGGAGAAGGTGTGGCTTCGATGGAGGAGGTGTGGCCTTGTTGAAGTGGTGTGGCCTTGATGGAGAAGGTGTGGCTTCGATGGAGGAGGTGTGGCCTTGTTGGAAGAAGTATAGAGCCCTGTTGGAGAAGGTGTTATCATTGCGAGGTTTCAAAGCCCACACCAGGCCCAGGGCCTCTCTCTCTGCCTGCTGCCTGTATGTCCGTATGTAAGCTATCGGCCCCATGAGGATCTGCGGCAATGTTTCCTGCCATAAATGATCGTGAGCTAACCTTCTGAAACTGTAATCAAGCCCCCAAGGAAATGCTTTCTTTTATAAGCATTGCCTTGGTCATGGTGTCTCTTCACAGGAGTAGAACAGTGACTAAGACAGTCGTTCTTAGGAGTCAGGGAAACAAAGATGAAAACAACTTTGAGATTTCATCTTATCCCAGTCAAAATGGCTAAGATCAATAAAACAAGTGATCATAAATGCTGGTGAGGTTGTGGGGAAAGGAAACCCTCATTCCCTGTTGTTGGGAACATAGATCGGTGTGGCCACTCTGGAAAGCCGTACGGAGGGCCCACAAAGCACTGAGAGTAAATTTACTGTGTGACTCAGCTGAACCACGCCACCTGGCATAGGATTCCACACCCTAATCCACAGACACTTGCTCAGCAAGGAGCTCGCTCGCCACGCCGTGCACGTCAGCTAGGAAACAGAAGCGGTCTAAGTGCTTTTCAACAGGTGAGCCGGCAACGAGAATGTAATACATGTACAGAATAGAACACTCTTCAGCTGCAGAGAAAAGTGAAACCGTGAAATCTACAGGTAAATGAATGGACCTAGAAAGGATTCTATTGAGATGGATAACCTGGACCCAGAAAGAAAAACCCTACACAGTCTCATCTGTGGCTCTTAGCTCCAAATCCTCAATAAACCCACGGAGTGACCACAAAACCCAGGGAAGTTTAAAGGGATCATGGAGTGTGTGTGTGTGTGTGTGTGTGTGTGTGTGTGTGTGTAGAAGGATCCAGGTGATTTTAAGTAGTAAGTGGAAAACTGGGAAGGGTTTTAACTAGGAATGGGAGGTCAATACTGAAGGAGACACACATGAGGGATGAACTACAGGGTTGTTTGATAAAGCCTCAAGGAATTTTATTACATGATATTTAACTAAAAACATACATACATGGGGTAGGGGGAAAGATCATGCCACTTGGGTAAACAGTGCTCCCCACAAGAACCATAGACTACCCAAATCCCCAGTACCATGTCTGAGAAATCTCCTTTTGAATGGTGGTGAGCGTAGTCCAAGCGACTCCCGAGATAAGAGTGGCCCTTGCTGGAGTCTCAAAGGCGAGCCCCTCCTGCTGAAGACACTTAGGGAACAGGGCTATGCGAGCTATGTCTAATTTGAAAGGCTCCTTCCGGCAGTCTACTTTTTACAGTACTAGAAGGGGCTGTGCAGGCTGCCAGTGGAGGGAAGCAGGGGAGAGTCCTCCCCAGCTGTGACATCCGTGAACCACAACGTCGACCAGCAAGGCGCCACAGCTGCAAAGGTGCGGTGGCAGCACTCGAGTTGGTGGTAACCAACTGCTGTCTAATGGACTTAAGAACCACTGGACAGCCGGGCGGTGGTGGCGTAAGCCTTTAATCCCAGCACTCGGGAGGCAGAGGCAGAGGCAGGCAGATTTCTGAGTTCGAGGCCAGCCTGGTCAACAGAGTGAGTTCCAGGTCAACCAGGGCTACACAGAGAAACCCTGTCTCAGGGGGTGGAGGGTGGGGGGTGAGGGGTGTGTGTGGGGGAACCACTGGACAGGAAAGAAGCCAAGCCAGCTTCTCAGGGCTAATCAGGTCATGGATCAGAAGAGAATCAAGTCTTAGAAGAGGTACAAGTCGGCACTAAATCCTAACTACATTCTAAATCTGATCCTTATCCCACAGGTAAATCTATGACTCCTTTCAAACCAGTTTCTCCTTAAAGCAAATGGAGAACATCACAGAAACCACGACTGGACACAACGCAGAGACCAACAGAGTACACGGAGCCCAGCTCCAAAGGCTGCGTCTACCTTACCGCTCCTGCATCGAGGGTTCAGGGAACCTTGAGGGAGAGAAGGCAGAGCAATTTTAAGTCAGAATACCAAGGCGTCTACTGTGAAAGTATCTCAAAGCAATGGCTGTGTAAACATTATCTGAACACTATCAATATAAATAGACATGGTAACACAGCAAGGGGGTGGGGATATCACATGGTCCCCCAAACAAAGAGCTACAGGTAAGAAGTGACTGCAGAGAGGAGAATCAGCCTTAGCTAGGGATAGGCCCCTAATTGCTTGTCCTATACAAGGGGTCAGCCCTGAACACCAATACACCAAAGCAGACTCAGGGGGTTGCATGTATGCATTTGTGCATACACATACACACATGTATGTATGTGTATGTGATTTATATGTATAAACAATACTAGCCAAAGAAAAAGAGGCTGTTAACGTGAGAGTGAAGGGGCACATGAAAGGAATCGGTAAAGGGCTTGGGATGGACTGCAGGGAGGAAAGGGAAGGGCAAAAACTGTAATTATATTTAACTTAAAATGTATAGCCGGGCGTGGTGGCATACACCTTTAATCCCAGCACTTGGGAGGCAGAGGCAGGCAGATTTCTGAGTTCGAGGCCAGCCTGGTCTACAGAGTGAGTTCCAGGACAGCAAGGGGTACACAGAGAAACCCTGTCTCGAAAAACAAAACAAACAAACAAAAAACAACAAAAAAAAGTATAAAACTTGGGCTGGAGAGATGGCTCAGCGGTTAAGAGCACTGACTGCTCTTCTGGAGGTCCTGAGTTCAAATCCCAGCAACCACATGCTGGCTCACAACCATCCTTAAAGAGACCCGATGCCTTTCTCTGTTGTGTCTGAGGACAGCTACAGTGTACTTAGATATAATAAATAAATCTTTTAAAAATGTATAAAAATTAAAAACTAACAAAACGAAGAGCAGGTAACCGTTGGTTGCTTACTGTTCTCGGAGTCTCCACAGACAAGGCATCCCTGTCCCCTGGCCCTGGCTGCAGTGTGCACCATCGCTATAAGTTTAGTTCCAAGATTGATTTCCTAGTGCTGTATGGAACCCAGAGCCACGAGCATTCTAGTCAGGGGCTCCCTACCGAGCCAAATCCCGCCCCTACCTTTTTTCTTAAAAATTTTTTAAAGATTTACTTCATTTTTATTTTATGTGCAGGGTGTTTTGTCTTCATGGATGACTGTGCGCCACATGCATGTATTGCAATTTGGAGCCTGGAAGAGGGCATCAGGTCCCCTGGACTGGGAGCTTCAGGTGTTGAGAGGCACCACGTGGGTGCTGGGAATCGAACCCATGCCCTACTCAAGATCAACCAGTGTTCTTAACTGCTGGGCCGTTTCTCTCGCCCCACACCCATCGTTCTTTCAGAAAATGGCAGACAGGTGACTTGGTGAAAAGGCAGGAGCCAGGGAACATGGCCCGATGCCTCACTGCGGCAGGGGTATTCCAAGAAGGTGACTGTAATGGGAATCTAAACGCTCCTTGGTTAGCATTTATATGGCAGCCTGCAAGAAGCCTTGGCATCCCTACTCCTCGTACCTCTTACCCTCGTACCCGCCTCATCCTGTCCCCAACCTGGTCTATATTGGGTCCATCCAATCTAGACCAGGAAGCTGAGCCACCGGTCTTAGGGCTGGCAGAACGAGCCTGGGAACTCCAACTGTTCCAGGTTGCGTGTGGAAATATGGATCTATGCTTTATAAAGCTTATAAAGGCCGTTCACAGGGTCAGGGAAGTCCCTGTCGTCTGAGCAAAGATGAAAAGCGTGGATAGGCTGAGTCAGGAGCCGGCTGGGGCGTTAGGGGCGTGAGCGGTGCCTAGAAGGAAACCCAGAGCTTGAGGAGCTGGAGGATTGGACAAAAAGTCATGGGGGGGGGGGAGGAGGGGCGGGGCGGGAGAGGAGTTCAGAGCCCCAGGGTTTCCAGAAGGGAGCGCCGAGGGCTGGACCTGTACAAGTTATTCACCCGACTCATTCTAAAGATCCAGATGTGAGAGCTCTGGAGTTAGGGATGAGAAGCACAGGTAGCCGTGCCTGGAGGTTCTCCGAGGTTAAAAGCAAGAGATGCAGGGTCTTGTTCTCGCAGGGTTGCCCCGGGGTGACTTCTGTTAGTAAAGAATCCTGTTTACTACCAGCTGACTCACGGTCACCTGTGGTTTCCATGGTTCCCAGCAACAATGCAGCATAAACCAATTTCTAGAGGGCGTGCATGCAGGGTGGAGCATCCTCTCCCTTGTCTGGCTCAGAACTCAGCTGTTTCTGTGCTCACTGCGGGGGTGGGGGGTGGGGGGGTGTATGGAGAGGGGAAGGCGTGTTCTCAGGCATGGGTTCCCTTGGGAGGTGAGGCAGGCGCTTGGTCTCACAACTGGGGCTGATTGCGAAACTCTACGCTGAGCTGATCCTAGGTTCCACTCCCTCGCCTTAGTGGGAGGAGTCCAGAAAGGCAGACGCAGAGAATTCCCAGCAATGAAACGTAGAATACTTTGTGAGCTCTGGTCTCTTAGAGTTCTGCCAGCCAGTGGCGGGGTTGTTTGGAGCCAAAAGTAAGGAAAGCCAAAGTAGCAGGTGGCTTCCCCCAACCCCACCCTAGAGGCTAGGCTTCCCCATGTATTCCAGGCTTTCCCGGAACTCGCTGTGTACTCCAGGTGTGTCTGGAGTGGGCTATCTTTCGGCATCAGCCCTCAGGAGAGCTGAGCTCACAGGTGCACACCACATCCCCCCCCCCCCAAGGTTTCTTTTATGCACGGCTCTAGGGCCTACAAAGTCTTTTTTTTTTCTTTCTATTTTTAAGATTTATTTATTTCTTATATGTAAGTACGCCGTAGCTGTCTTCAGACACTCCAGAAGAGGGAGTCAGATCTTGTTACGGATGGTTGTGAGCCACCATGTGGGCGCTGGGATTTGAACTCAGGACCTTTGGAAGAACAATGTTTTTAACCACTGAGCCATCTCTCCAGCCCCCTACAAAGCCTTTTTATTTTCACGTTTTCATATGCTTTGGGCAGAACATGGCGAAGATGCTAAATCAAAGAATATCACTCTGTTCTTTAAAAAAAAATTTTTTTTTCCTAGATGGAGTCTCACTATGTAGCCTTGACTGGCTTGGAACCCTCGGTACGTAGCCCAGGCTGGCCTTGAATTTATAGAAACCCACCTGCCTCTGCCCCTGAGTTCTGGGATTAAAGGCTTAGACCACCCAGCTCGGCACAATGATTCCTCTTCAAGTTACTTGACAATCAAGACGGCTGAACCTGGTGGTACGAATCTGTAGTCCCAACACGCAAGAGGTGGAGGCAGGCCAGGTGGGCGACATAATGAGCTCTTGAACGCCTCTAATCCCAGCATTAAGGAGGCAGAGGCAGGCAGGTCTCTGTGAGCTGAGGCCAGCCTGGTCTACACAGAGTTCTAGGACAGTCAAGGCTGTGTCGTCAGGCCCTGTCTCAAAAACAAAAGGAAAAAAAAAAACAAACAAACAAAAGAAACGAACATCAGAGCAGAAACTGAACATCCTGATATCTGCTTGTTCTGCCAAGTCAGCGTTTCTCTGTAGCCCAGGCTAGCCTTCAGCTGTAGCTGGGATTACAGGTCTGTGTTTCCAGGCTTGGCCTACATCGATGTCCCTCAAATGTGGCATCCTTGCTCCTTGTCATTTTATTTGGTGTCATATACCCACAAAGCACCAACATTTTTGTAAATTAAAAGAGTTACATCCAGATGGTGGTGCACACCTATAATCCCAGCACTCGAGGGAGATCCCGAGTTCCAGGCCTGCCTGATCTACACAGCAAGCTCCTGGCTAGTCGGGGATACAGAGATTCTGTCTCCAAAACAAACACCTCTCCCCCCAAAAAAACCCCAAACAAAACCTCAGACCTAAAGCAACAACAATAACAAAAATGCTTAACAAATCAATGTAAAATCCTTCCTCCAACAGTGACTAGGGCTAGAGAAAGCTAACACAAGGTGTTGCTTCTTACCGGCTAAGAGACCGATTAAATAACGTTGATGCCTGTCTGTAAGAATGGAGGGAGATTGCGAAAAGCTTTGCATAGCGGCGGGTCGGGTCGTAATCACTGAGGTTTATCCTCGGTTTGTTATTTCGCTGATTGAGAACTTTCCCCATGCACCGCCCCCCCCCCGGGGGGGGGATTGTAAAGTGACTTAGCCGCTACACAGAACAGCTCAGTGGCTCTTCAAATGGCCAAATGGTAACTGACCCTGGGATCCCAAAGTTCCCCCTGTCGGCAATCATCAGAGAGCTCAAGACACATTTATACAAAAATGTGTACACATGGCATACACCTGTAACCCTAGCATCCAGGAGACAGGAAGAACAGAAGTTCCAGCTCATTCTTAGCTTAGCAGTGAGCTGGAGGCTAGCCTGTGCTACCTAAGGCCCTGCCTGAACAGTTTGATTTCATTTATATAAAATATCCGGAATAGACTAACCATAGTGACAGGGACTGATTATCCGATTCCTGGGGGTGCGGAGGGGGAAAGAAGAGAGCTACGGACAAGTTTGGGGTCTCTGTTGGGGGAGAGGGGAGGTAAGAATGTTCTGGAATGAGATAGTACCGGTGATGGTGTCTCAACACCATGAGTATGCCAAAAGCCATGGACCAAGTTTAAATGACAAGTTTATACTGTATGAATCACAGCTCAGTAAAAATGTCAAAACCAAACAAACAAAGCCCAGGTGAGCACTTTACCCTGGGAATGAGTGACCGAGACTTCATGGGCAGAGAGCGGAAGCAACTGGATGTTTAATGTTCCTGTGTTTTCTGTATACACATTGAAAAGAATGTGTCCTTAGTGACTGTCGTTGAATCATGGAGACTTTTCTTTCTTATTTCCTTCAATACTTCATTGGCCTCAGGAGCCATATTACTGGCTATCAGTGCCTTTTGGTGAATTAAATAGAGTTCAAACTGGCATCCCAGTGACGGTGATAAAAATAGCACCTAGTATTTCTTTCTTTCTTTCTTTCTTTCTTTCTTTCTTTCTTTCTTTCTTTCCTTCCTTCCTTCCTTCCTTCCTTCCTTCTTTCTTTCTTTTTTCTTTTTTTTTTTGAGACAGGGTTTCTCTGTATAGCCCTGGCTGTCCTGGAACTCACTCTGTAGACCAGGCTGGCCTCGAACTCAGAAATCTGCCTGTCTCTGCCTTCCAAGTGCTGGGATTACAGGCGTGCGCCACCACGCCCGGCCGCACCTAGTATTTCTTGAATTTAAAAAATATTTACTTCAGGGCTGGGAGCTGACTCAGGGGTTTAGAGCTCCTGTTGCTCTTGCAAAAGACCTGGGTTCGATTCCCAGCACTCACACAGCAACCTCACAACATCTGTAACTACAGTTCTGGGGACCCAACTCCTTCTGAGAGGTCAGGAGTGCACACATATGTACATACATGCAGGCAAAATACACACACCTATACAATAAAATGAACGAATATAAATTCTAAAAATATTTTATTTTATTGTTTCTATGTGGTGATTTGAATATGCTTTGCCCAGGGAGTGGCACTATTAAGAGGTGTGGCCTTGTTGGAGGAAGTGCGTCACTGTGGGGGCAGGCTTTGAGACTCCAATGCTCAGACTCCACCCAGAGTGGAGGAGATAGCCTCCTGGCTGCCTTTGAATCAAGATGTAGAAATCTCGGTGGCGCATGCCTGTAATCCCAGCACTTGGGAGGCAGAGGCAGGCGGATTTCTGAGTTCGAGGCCAGCCTGGTCTACAGAGTGAGTTCCAGGACAGCCAGGACTACACAGAGAAACCCTGTCTTGAAAAAACAAAAAAACAAAACAAAGAAAAGAAAAGAAAAGAAAAGAAAAGAAAAGAAAAGAAAAAAGAAAAGAAATCTCGGCTCCTCCAGCACCACGTCTGCTTACAAGATGTGCTTACAAGATGCTGTGCTTCCCACCATGATAATGGACTGAATCTCTGAAACTGTAATTAAATATTTGAGTTTCTAAGAGAGTTGCCTTTGCTGTGGTGTCTCTTCACAGCAGTGAATCCCTAACTAAGACCATCTATATGAGTGTATGTCTATATGTACCATCGACATGCCTGATACCCGTGGAGACCAGAAAAAGGTGTCGATCCCCTAGAGCTGGAGTTACAGGTGGTGGCGAGTCTCTATGTGGGTTCTGGCAACTGAATTCAAGTTCTCTGCAAAAGCAACAAGTGCTCTTAACTTCCAGGCAGCCTCCCCAGCCCTTTACTGGTTAATTGTACACACTACGGGACCCTAAGTGTGCTCTCTCTCTCTCTTCCCTGTGCCCGCTCAGTACTGGAGATGACTCCAGGTCTCACCTCACACGAGCGAGCTAAGTGCTCTACCGACAAGGTCCAGCCACAACCCCACATATATGTGCTCACTGATCTTTACAAACGTAAGCAACAGGTATCGTTATTGTATTAACAACAGGTTTTGAAAGGGAGAAATCCAGGAGCTCAGAGAGATACAGCACTTTCTCGGTCATTCCAATTCTCTGTGTGAATTCAAGGGTACATTTTCATGCCCAGACTAAGCTTAGATAGAACAAGATTCTGTTGTCCTATGGGAGGGTCTGTGGAGTCAGGTGAAACCTGTGTCCGTGGTGAGCTTTGCCCTTGTGTACACCCTTCCTCCCCACAGTTCCTTCAAAGTCTGTCCACCAGGGATTTTAGCTAGCCATAGAGAACTATCTGACGGAGACACAGTAACTAAAGCTAGGCGGGAACATCCAGAGTCATTTATATAACTGTTCTTATGTAGTGACACTTGGGTGGCTCAGAAACAACTTGATATACGAACCAGACTGAATCACAGAGTTCCTACCTGACTGTTTGTTTGTTTGTTTGTTGTTTTTCCTTGTTTGGATTGTTTGTTTTGTGAGATGGGGTTTTTCTGTGTACCCCTGATATTCTGGAACTGGCTTTGTAGACCAGGATAGCCTCAAACTCAGTGACCTGCCTATCTCTGCCTCCTGAGTACTGGGATTAGAAGCCTGCACCACCACTACCTGGCTATTTATTGTTTTTTTTAAAAAAAAGATTTATCTATTTTATTAATATGAGTATACTGTAGCTGTCTTCAGACACATCAGAAGAGGGAATCAGATCCCATTACAGATGGTTGTGAGCCACCATGTGGTTGCTGGGAATTGAACTCAGGACCTCTGGAAGAGCAGTCAGTGCTCTTAATCTCTGAGCTATCTCTCCAGCCCCCAATTGTTTTTTAAGACAAGGTCTCGCTGTGTAGCTCTGGTTATCCTAGAACAACTTGCTCTGTAGATCAGGCTGGCCTTGAATTTTTAGAGATCTGGCTGCCTCTGCCTCCTGAGCGCTGAAATTAAAGGTGCGTTACCCCATGCTGGCCCTTTCAAAAGTTTCTGCTGCAGCTGTTTGCTTTCTCTGGGTCACCTGTTCCCAGCAAGAGCGACTTCTGTGGTTTCAGAGTGTAATGAATCACAAATTGTGAATGCAGAGAGCACTGTTAAAAATAAGATTTACTGTTAGTTATATGTGTGGGTCTCTAGGTGTGGCTGCCAGTGGAGGCGAGAAGCAGCATCAGATCCCTCGGAGCTGGAAACCACAGGTCGTAGTGAGCTGCTTGGGGTGGGTGCTGGGCTCGCCAAGGGTACTGAGGGGCTGACCTGGCCCTCTCCAAGGACAGCAAGTGTTCTTAGCGCTGAACCATCTTCCTAAGTTCCATTTAAAGCATACATGAAGCCATGTGTGTAATGAAGATTAGCCAAGGGGATTCGGGCAGTCCCAGAAGCCCACGCCCAGCGCGTATGCTGGACAAGTACCCCACCCCGGGCGACACCCTCAGCCTTTGTTTTCCAATTTTTATTGGGAGTGGGGGCCTCCTCGAGCTGCCCAGGCTGGCCTTAACTCAGTCTGCAGCCCAGATGGGTTTTGAACGTTCAAAACTTTCTGCTTCAGCTTCTCGGGTACCAGGGACACTAGCTTGTGGCAAAGATTGTAACGATGATTAGAAATATCACAATTATTGAGCCGAGGGTGTACCTCAGTGGTAGATCGTGTATTTTGTACATCTGAGACCCTGAGTTCAATTCCCAAAGAGAGAGAGAGAGGAGAGAGCAATTATTAAGGGTATAATGGTATTCCACAACATTCCAGACTGGTGGCAAGCAGAGGGACAGAAGTGACACATTTCATGTCTCTGAGAGACTCTAGAGATGGATGTGGAGAACGTGGTGAAGATGGATGGGGAAACAGTTCCATCTGAAAAATTAAATGCTCAGAGTTTCAAGGTATTTTCCCAGAGGGATGAATTTTCTCCCACCACGCCAGTCTGTGCAGTTGTTGGAGTCCACCAGCAGGGGGCACTGTGTACCTAGAGATGCTGGCCTTAGCCTGTGCTCCAGGCTCCTCACAAGCTGGCCACACCTCTCAGATCTCTTCAAATTAATTTTGTTCTCTCTGTATGCTTAGGGTTCTTTTTTTTTTTTTTTTTTTTTTTTTTTTTTTTTTGGTTTTTCGAGACAGGGTTTCTGTCCTGGAACTCACTCTGTAGACCAGGCTGGCCTCGAACTCAGAAATCCTCCTGCCTCTGCCTCCCAAGTGCTGGGATTACAGGCGTGCGCCACCATGCCCGGCTTCATACTTAGGGTTCTTAACCTGGTCTCCATGGCTTTTGATGTCCTATAAACATCAGGAGACTATATATGCACCACGAACTCACCATCCTCCTGCCTCCTGCCTGTCCCCAGAGTGCCGGGATTACAGGCAAGGGTCACAATACCAGGCCTGGTTTTATCGTTTCAATCAAACTCTCAGAGAGATTTGTGACATCACGCCCTCGACCCCCCCCCCAAAGTCAAGAACTCTCTGAGACCCAGTCGCAGGAGGCCGATTAGATACGAAGGGCCAAACTTTACATGTGTAATTTAACCATAATCCTCAAAAGGATTATCCCAGAACTCCCAGGAGGAAGACCCCAGAATTTAGCAAGGATAAATTTAGTTAGTCCTGACCAAGAGGGCTGGCTGTGCTGTGCCTTCTGCTGGGATGGTGTCCTCCATCGGGAGGACTGGTGGTCCTGAGGTCCTGTCTAGGTGGCACTGACAAGGATGTAAGCGGAACTTGTCAGGAGTAAGCAGACAGGAGCAGGGATCACCTACAGGGCACCTACAGGGCTGTCCCACAGAGCAGCAGGGCACACTCAGAATAAAGTCATGATCCTGCTCCTCTGTAATCCCAATACTCGGACTCAGCCTAGGGAGGGAGGGAGGGAGGGAGGGAGGGAGAGGGAGGGAGGATCTGAAATTCAAAGTCGTCCTTGGCTATGTGGTGAATGTGAGAGACAGAGAGACAGACAGAGACAGACAGACACCCACAGAGGAAGACACACAGACACACAGACACACACACACACACACACACACACACACACACACGCCTGCTGCCTGTTGTGCAATGGAGCTGGGCAGGGAACCGAGGCCAACAGAGATTTCTAGGTTACTTGAGGAACTCAGCTATTATTCTGAGCAAAACGGAAAGCTACTGTCTGCTTTTAAGAAGAGGAAGAAATACACACTCTTTTTTTATTTTTATTTTTTATTAATCTTGTGGTTACAAAAGAACAGCATAGAACTTAAGCAGCCTTGGGGGGTGGGGGTGGGGGGGTGGCACACCTCTTTAATTGCAGCATTTGGGACACACAGGCAGGTGAGTTTGTGGCCAGCCTGGTCCACGTAGGAAGTTCCAGGCCAGCCAGGGTTACACGGGCGACCTTGCCTAAAATCAAACCCGGATCGCTTAGCGATTGGTGTGTGGCGTGTGCGCATGCTCAGGGAGGGCAGCGGTCAGCTTCAGCTGTCGCTCCTCAGGCGGTGTTTATGGAGACAGGGTCTCTCAACCTGGGGCACTTCAGCGAGGCTAGGGTAGAGCGCCCCAGAGAAGCCACTGCACTAGCTTTTCTTATGCGCACGCTGGGGACAGGACTCAGGTGTCCACGCTCTTGCGGCCGCGTGTCCTCTCCCCTAGGCACAACTTCCGCGGAAAGGTTCTTTTGTTATTTCCACACTTGTAAGCAACGCGAAGACTCTCTCTTCACTTCGACCCCACCCCACCCTCGTTGGCGCCCACGGTTCTCGCATCCTTTTCCCACGGTGTTCCTGGGATCTCAGGAAGGGTGACACAGATGTCCTGTTTGGCCTGAGCCTCGGGGGTCCTTCATCCTTGGCATTTGGCCAGTTATGAGTCCTTGTTTTGACCCTTGCCCACGGCTCAGGGAGGCATTTGGGGGGATGTGTGTGTGGCAAAGCTAAGGGCTGCATTAGTCTATGGATACAAACATAAATAAATATCTAGAAGGCAGTTTGACGACATGTTCATTTAGCATAGGACCCTTAGGGCCATAGGCTGTTTGGTTGGTTGGTTGGTTGGTTGTTTTTTGTTTTTGTTTTTGTTTTTCAAGACAGGGTTTCTCTGTGTAGCCCTGGCTGTCCTAGAACTCACTCTGTAGACCAGGGAAAGAGACAGGGTTTCTCTGTGTAGTCCTGGCTGTCCTGGAACTCACTCTGTAGACCAGGCTGGCCTCGAACTCAGAAATCTGCCTGCCTCTGCCTCCCAAGTGCTGGGATTACAGGTGTTAGTTTAACTATTCTTAAGTAAACACTCACTGGGTGTGGTGGCACAGGCCTCTAATTCTTGCACCGAGGCAGGGGTATTGTGAGTTCAAGACCACTCCAAGCTATATCATAACAACACCGGGTCTCAAACAAACAGAACAGAACACAATGCAGGAGCACTTCACTTGAGACTGTGGCGAGGCTATGCCATTTCTACGGACCTTTGCACCCTACCCTGCGGAAACTCTGCAGTCCCTGAAAACTCACTCCTCACCCCTCCCGCTCTCAGCCCTGAATAATGAACCATTGTCATATATAAATTACACGATAGTGGGTTTCACTGTGGCGTTTCCATACCCGGTGGAATGTGTCTGACAGTCACATTCCTCCCGTGAGCCCCTCTTGCCCCCCTTCCACTCTTGCCCATTCCTTCCCGACTCTCCCTGGGTGCTTGTCGTTTATTTCTTGAACTTGACTTCTCTGAGAACCTCCCAGAAGAGGAGTCACACGGGACCTGCTACTTCCCGACCGGCTTACTCACTGGTATACTGTCCTCGGGGTCCGTTCGTGTCCTAGCTTGTGTCAGGCGTTCCTTCCCTTTTAAGGCTCAAAAAGTATCCCATGATGTGTGTATGGACCACGCCGGGTCAAGCCATTCATATGTCCACGGGCACGGAAATCACAACCGCAGCGGAAGTACAGTTGGGAAGCAGAAATGAAAATAATTTTATAGTTGAGGTCAGCACGACATAAGGAACTCTGAGAGGGTCTCAGAGTTAGGACGGTAGAGAACCACAGCTGCAGGGGGAGGGGTTACAGGAAGGAGGGGCTCCAGGAGGAGGGGCTACCGGGAAGGGAGGGGCTTCAGGGGAGGGGCTACCGGGAAGGGAGGGGCTTCAGGGGAGAGGCTGCTGGGGGAGGGGCTACCGGGAAGGGAGGTGGATACAATGAGATCAGCCACTTAATCTCTCTTGAGCATGTCTTCCTGCTTTGAGGTGCCACATTCTCAAACCACCAGCCAAAGCCAACCCTCCCCTAAGGTGTACGTCCAGCTTTTTGTTGTGGCAAGGAGACTGGTGGCCGGTTCACTGCCTCGATGGAAGGGTACCAAAAGCCAGCAAATTCTTCACAGAAACAGAAAAAATAAAAAAATAAAAAAGAAAATAAAAGAAAAGAAAGAAAAAGAAAACCAATCCCAAAGTCAAATGGAATTACAAAAGGCATCAACACGGTGTTGTTAAGATATCGCTTGGAGTGGCCTTGAACTCACAATACCCCGGCCTCGGTGCAGGAATTAGAGGCCTGTGCCACGTGCGCGCGCACACACACACACACACACACACACACACAGAAAAGGAAAACAAACAAACAAAAAACAAAAAAGACCCTTGTATGTCAACAGGCTATTTTGACGTCGAGGGGAGGAGCTTGTGGGGTAGGAGTGAAGATGGGGAGTCAGCAGGAGGAGGGGGGAGCTGTGGGCCAGGAGGAGGGATGGGAGCCAGGGCACATGAGGATCGCTAGACCTGTGGGGACAGGTAGGTCCTTTGTAGATCAGGAGAGGAAAGAAAGAGCAGATGAAGCTGTGGGTGGGTGGCTTTGGCTGCAGGAAGGGCGGGCAGTTCTTATCACGTGGCTCTAGGTTCCCAAGAAAGGGAGAAGAATTTGGTCAGGTGACGTACAGGAGCGACTGAGGGGGCTAAGAGCTGCTCCAGGCCGCAATGGTTTAGTCACCCCGGGGCGGAGTGGGCGGAGAGTGGAAGGCAGACCGATCTTAGGGGGATGGTTTTGCTTTGCTAAATGGGCATGCAGTCAACTGCCCTCTAAACGTCTTGCTTACACACATCAACGGGCTGCTCTCGGTCATGCTTACACACATCAAGGGGCTGCTCTCCGCCTTTGTCAGAGGAGCAAGCGTCTCTTTGCAATGGGTGCGAGTTAATGCAGAGAGCCTCATGGCTGGTCCCAGTGCCGAGAGCGAAGGGCTGCCCGAGCCTGCATTTGCCCTTGCCCCTCTGCCTCCGGGTGAGGAGGTGAGCACGTTTGGGTCATTAAGGGCCACAGCCACGATATACTGACGACCATAGACCCAAACCATATGGGCCGTTCACTGATGGATCATTGCCAGCAAGATTCCCAGCTGTTAGGGACACCCAATAACTGGACCTTTGTAGATTTGCCTGCCAAACCCTCCCCTAGAAAACTGCAGCCGCCGGGCAGTGGTGGTGCACGCCTTTAATCCTAGCACTTGGGAGGCAGAGGCAGGTGAATTTCTGAGTTTGAGGCCAGCTTGGTGTACAGACAGAGTTCCAGGCCAGCCGTGGCTACACAGAGAAACCCTGTCTCGAAAAAACAAAAAAGAAAAAAAAACAAGAAAAACAAAAAACATAAAAGCACATACCTTTAGCTGGGCGGTGGTGGCACACGCCTTTAATCCTAGCACTTGGGAGGCAGAGGCAGGCAGATCTCTGAGTTCGAGGCCAGCCTGGTCTACAGAGTGAGTTCCAGGACAGCCAGGGCTACACAGAGAAACCCTGTCTCGAAAAAACAAAAAAAAACAAAAAACAAAAAACAAAACAAAACAAAACAAAAAAACAAAAAACAAAAAAAGAAAGAAAGAAAAAGAAAAAAAAAAGAAAAGAAAACTGCAGCCGGTTGCACCAGGTCACTGAGGACGCTTTGCCTCTCTTTAGCCTGTCCTCGGGAGCAGTGGGACCCTGCTGTGAGTTCCTAGTGAGGCTGAATTGCACTAGCACCATGTGACAGGCCACACCTGTGTTTGCAGCTTAGGCGTATTCTTTTTATTACTTTTTTTCTTCTCTCTTGGCTTTAAACTCCACTGTGTAGCCGAATCTGGCTTTCAACTCCTGATCCTCCTGCCTCTACCCGCCAAATGTTGGGATAACAAAGACAGATGTGATCCACTACATCTGGCTCTATTGTTTATTTCGTGGGTGGTTTGTGTGTGTGTGTGTGTGTGTGTGTGTGTGTGCGCGCGCACTGTTGTGATGGAACCCAAAGCCTCACATTTGCTAAACTAGTACACAACCACTGAGCTAGGAGATCAACCCCAGGGCTTCTCTTCTGGGGGACAATCTTCCTCGGTGGCCCTTAGGGGAAGGCAGGCATCTGAGACTTGCCCGCCAAGGGGGAAAGGGCTCCCCACTGCCTCTGAGTTGAGCTTTGTTGAAATCCGATGATGTTAATAGAGACAGCCTTTCCCTGCTTGTTCTGAAGGGAGCCTCCACTGGGTTTCACTCACGTGACCTTTTTTTTTTTTTTTTGTAAACTAGCCATTCTGCTTGAAAATCTTCCCATGTCAGCATCCCAAGAATCCAAACATCCTCCATTTGATTTTTCTTATTTTTATTCTTTAAGATCTTGACATTCTTTGAGTAACACCGGCAAGGCACCACTGACCCCTTCCTGAGATCACCTCCTGCCTCATACAAGAGTGGGGTAATCACTCGGGCCTGAAGCTCTTTTCTCTTGCAGGGAACCTCAGTAATCCAGACTCTTTGCTGTGTAACGCCTGCTGTTTCAGAGTTTGCAGTCCTGCCTCTGGCTACTTCTGTGGTGCTGGCATTATAGGCTTCCCCACTATGTCTACGAAGGTTGTTGAGGGCAGTCTGGGCTCCTTGCGTGTACCGGAGCACAAACCCACCATTGAATCTCAAGACGCCCACCCTCCTCGGCACTGGAAGGACAGTGCGTGGGAAACCAGAAACCACTCTCCAGCCTCTTGCTTCCTAGAGGCCCGTGGGGTGGGTGGAGGGGGTGGGGCTAGGGAAGTGGGAGGTGTGTGTTATGGAAGCTACTGCTACCCGAAGGGTGGGCGGTGGGCGGGCGGGTCAGTGACTCACAGCTGCTGGAGCCTACAGGTGGGGCTGAGTGAGTCACCTTTATTGCTCGAGGGAGGGATGAGGTGGGGTGGAATGGAGAGACACACCGAGTTGGGAAGAAATGAGGAATTTATATCTGAGAATTGGGCCTGTAAGACCTTGAGAAAATAACCTTCATTTCCAGTTAGCTGACCGGTCCGTGGGCAATGATCCTACATTCCAGATTTCTGTGGAATTAAATGAAAGCGTTGCTTACATAACTGAGTGTACACTGGGCGTGGTGACTCACTTCTTTAGCCAGCCCTGTGATCTCTGCGAGTTCAAGACCAACCTGGTCTACAAATAGTTCCAGGGTAGCAGGGCTGTTATACAGAGAAACCCTGCCGGGCGGTGGTGACACACGCCTCTAATCCCAGCAGGCAGAGGCAGGCGGATTTCTGAGTTCGAGGCCAGCCTGGTCTACAGAGTGAGTTCCAGAACAACCAGGGCTACACAGAGAAACCCTGTCTCGAAAAACAAAACAAAAACAAAAAACACAGAGAAACCCTGTCCTGAAAAATAACAACACCAAAAACCCACCATAAATAAACAAATAAACTACAAATGGTGGTGGTATCATCTCTTAAATCTTCATTTGCTTTCTAAAGGCAGGTAGGGTAATAATATCTATTTCCTTCAGAGATTACGGGTGTTAACTAACGCATGTAAGCGCTCTGCACAATGGTATTGGGTAAATGTTGGTCACTTTCATCAGTTGGGGGGGGGGGTCACTAGTTAGTTCATCATCAATGGATGAGCACATTGTCCCAGCCTGAGGATCGGCAGTTAGGATGCATTAGGTTGGGACCAGGCAAACAATCCACTTGTGCCCGAACTGTGTGCCTGCTAGGTGCTCATATGCTCATACTTAGTCTCACGCCCCCACGGGGCGATCGAAGGAGATGAAAACCAACTGATAAGGAAGTGTTTGTGCTTTGCCTTCTCCTAAGAGACATCGAACTTGGAACCAGGGGCCCAGGCTGCGCTTTCTGGTGCAGCCTCCAGGGGGCGCGCCCCCTTTGGGGCGCTCTGTGTGGCCGGGGAGGCTGCGGTGACTGTCAGAGGCAGGAGGATGAGTCAGCCTCCGAGGCTTCCGGCACCCCTCGGGTTCTCGCTCCCAGCGCAGCCGCTCCCTGCCCTCGGGATCCCGCTTGAGTCACCCGCTGGTATGAACTTGTGGCTCTGCAGGAGCCCAAGCCTTCCCTGCTGCCTCGGGGCAGTAGGGCCAGCCCTCTGGCATAGTGGAACTTCCCACGGGACTCCCCCTCTCTCCGCGGCGCCAGGGATTGCTTCCCTCCCCCAGTTCCAGGGCTTCAGGGCCCCGAGGCTGGCATGGGATGGGCTAGGGCTGGACGGCAGGAGGGACACCGGAGGAAAACTTGCCACTATCCAAACCACAGGGGAGCCATGGAGCCTGTCCAGTTCCCCTGGACCCCGGAGAGTGTTCTCACCTCCGCTTAAAGTCAGAAAGAGCAGAAGCCCACCCCCACCCCTAGCCCTTTTCCTTGACTTCAGGTTTAGAAGTTAACAGGGCTTGAGGCTGGCTCAGCCCCTGTGGATGGTAACTTGGAAGAGCTGGTTGATCCTGGGAGGGTCTCGCAATGGGCCACCATGCCTGGGAAGAGGTGACTCCCAGATGGCCAGGACCTATATATAGCCTCCCACTCGAGAGGAACTTGAAAGTGCCCAAAGTGATGTCTAGCACAGAGCACCCAAACATTGTATATAGTAATGTACATACAATTATATATATATTAGATATAAAATCATAATTAATACATGAACCACACAGATCTCTGTGTACACACATGTACTTTACAGGGCACCCCGTGTAAGCTAGGTATTGTCCCAGTGGCTCGACAGGAATTAATTCTCTCAGGCAGTCTTCCCAGGACACAGGGCATACATAAGCACTGTTATTGTTCCCACACGGAGGCTGAGGCAGCCTAAGTTCAGAGGGTGAGCTCGAGTGGGTGTGGCGATGTATGTCTGGAAACCAAGCAATTGGGAAGCAGCATCAGGAGGGTTCGTGTCATAGGCTCCAGACCTAGCACAACTGACTCCATGATGGAAGAGCCACTCCGGCTGTAAAACAGCATGTAGGCAGCAGCACCTGCCAAAAAATGAAAACAAAGACCCAATCCATCAAAGTCCACCATCACGGGGACGGCTCTAAATGTACTAACCTAGCTTTGGGGCTTCTATAGTTCTGCTTCTGCCTGACGGAAGTATGTCAACCCAGGACATTCTTTTCTTTTTTTTTTTTTTTTTTTTTTGTTTCGTTTTTTGGTGCTTAAAAGCTCACCCCGAAAGAGACTTGGGGCTACACTATGGGATCCTCAATGCCCGTGTACCCATGTGCCGGCTAATAAAGTTTCTATTGGCTTAAACCCATGCCCAGGTAGTTTTCTCTGGGGGGTGACCCAGGACATCAGGAGTTCAAGACTGTTCTCAACTATGTGCTGAGCTGAGAGTCAGCCCAGGATATATGAGACTCTGGAAGAGGAGGAGGAGGAGGAGGAGGAGGAGGAGGAGGAGGAAGAGGAGAAGTTGTTGAAGGAGAGGAAGAGAAGAAATTGAAGAGGAGGGGAAAGGAGGAGGAGGGGTGAGGAGGAAGGGTAGAAGAGGAGGAGGAAAAGAAGAAGAGAAGAGGGAGGGAAAGAGCTTGAGAAAGACGGAAACTAGAAGCTTTTGCCTTAGACCTCTTCTTTCAGCATTGAGACTTCAAATATTTCAGGGGGGGTATAGGGGCTGTGGGATGTGGTAGTGTCTAGACATGTATTGTAAATGCCCCCCCCCCTTTTTAGGGTGTATAGGAACACAGTTATTGACACTGGAAGGAGGAACTATTTTCCAGCCAGGAACTATTCCCGCTGTCCCTGCCCGCTGCCCCTGGGTGCCAGCCTGAAGAGACTTCCTAGTGCTTCTCTTTCTCTCTCGGCTGTCTTTGTCACCCTGGTCTCTGGCCACCAATATCACCCTCTGCAAGTCTTAAGGACCACACCTGCAGGTTGGGATCAGTTGCTTTTGATACCTGTCAACAGAGTGGGCCTGAGTCTCTTGGGGGACATGCTGAACACAGACTAAGCATGTGAGCGTCAGTGAGAGCCCATTTGTGAGTCTCAGTGTTGTTGCTACAATCAGTGATGGCACAGCTGCCCCTTCTGTTCGTCGTGGTCGTCGTCGTCGTCGTCATCATCATCATCATCATCATCATCATCATCATCGTTTCTTCACATTTATTTTTCTGCAACCACAAATTTTAAAGGTTTGTTTATTTTATGTACCACATGTGTGCCAGGCGCCCACAGAGGCTAGAAGAGGGCACTGGGTCCCCTGGCACTGCAGTTACCGTTGTGAGTTGTCGTGTATGCGCTAGCTATCCTCTGGAAGAGCAATGGATCCCCTTACCTGCTGAGCTATCTTTGCAGCCCTCCTTTCTGTAATATGAGACGTAGTTATTTGGGTGGGGGGCTCCTCGGTCCTCTGGTCGTCGCCATGGAGAAGCTGAGGGAAGAAGCCAGAGGCTGCGGCCGCTCTTCAAGAGCGGGCCAGTTCTTGGCCAGTTCGCAATCCGCTGGGGCTTTATTCCTCTGGGGATTTACCTGGGATTTGTGAGGGGCTCAGATCCTGGGATGCCTGGGCCTTGGGTTTTAAGCCGACTCTGGGGATAAAGGACTGTTTGATTGTCTGGATTTGGACACAATACAACACGGAAGGTGTGTACTCAGGCTGGATGAGAACTATGTCATTTCAACAGATCTGTGACAGACAGGAGCCTGTACTGACTTATGAGAAGACTATCAAGCCGGGCAGTGGTGGCGCACGCCTTTAGGCAGAGGCAGGTGGATTTCTGAGTTTGAGGCCACCCTGATCTACAGAGTTCCAAGACAGCCAAGGCTACACAGAGAAACCCTGTCTAGAAAAAAAACAAAAAAAGAAAAATAAAAGACTATCAAAATAAATATATTTTTTCTCTTTTTGTTTTTTTTTTTGTTTTGTTTTTTCGGCTATATATATATATATATATATATATATATATATTTGTTTGTTTGTTTTTGGCTTTTTTTTTTGTTTGTTTGTTTTGGTTTTTTCGAGACAGGGTTTCTCTGTGTAGTCCTGGCTGTCCTGGAACTCACTCTGTAGACCAGGCTGGCCTTGAACTCAGAAATCCACCTGCCTCTGCCTCCCAAGTGCTGGGATTAAAGGCATGCGCCACCACTGCCCGGCAATAAATATATTTATTTTTAAAGATTTATTTATTATATGTGAATACACTGTAGCTGCCTTCAGATACCCGAGAAGAGGACATCAGATCTCATTACGAATGGTTGTGAGCCACCATGTGGTTGCTGGGATTTGAACTCAGGACCTTCAGAAGAACAGTCAGTGCTCTTAACCAGTGAGCTGTCTCTCCAGCCCATAAATATTTTTAACCATAAAATAAGTTGCCGGGCAGTGGTGGCACACGCCTTTAATCCCAGCACTTGGGAGGCAGAGGCAGGCAGATTTCTGAGTTTGAGGCCAGCCTGGTCTACAGAGTGAGTTCCAGGACAGCCAGGGCTACACAGAGAAACCCTGTCTCAAAAACCAAAAACCAAAACAAACAAAAAAGTAGTTATTTAAGAATTCCTTTAGGGCTGGTGAGATGGCTCAGCAGGTAAGAGCACGGACTGCTCTTCCGAAGGTCCTGAGTTCAAATCCCAGCAACCACATTGTGGCTCACGACCATCCTTAGTGAGATCTAGCGCCCTCTTCTGGTGTGTCTGAAAGACAGCTATAGTGTACTTACATATGTTGATAAGTAAATCTTTGGGCTGGAGAGAACAGGGCCCAGAGCCGGTAGAGGTCCTAAGTTCAATTCCCAGAAACCATATGATGGCTCACAACCATCTATACAGCTACAGTGTACGCATATACATACAATAAATAAATAATTAAGAAAAAAGAATTCCTTTAGATGTATTTTGATCATATTCACCCTCCTTCCCCAACTCCTCTCAGACCCAGTCCCTTCTCTACCCATCCAATTTTGTGCCTGCCCTGCCCTGTCTAGTTTGTGTTGCTGATACGCTTTTGAATGTGTGACCCTCCTCTGTGGGGCAGTTGACCTACCCCGGGCATAGCCACTTCCCAGGGCATGTCTGTGAACAGACTCCTCTCTCAGAAGCTACCAGTTGCCAGTATTGCCTCAGTTAGGGGTGGGGCCTCCCTAGTACCTCCTCTAGCCGAGCTGAGCATTTGCCTGATTTGAGCTCTTGTAGGTCTTGTGCACGCTGCCAGGACCACTGTGAATTCCTATGTGCAACTGCCTGCTGGATTTGCATCATATGGCTTCCTAGTCGTCTTCTGGTCCTCTGTCATGAGGCCTCCACTACCCCTGTGCTTCCTGGCTCAGTCAGCCTGGACAGCTCAGGCGGGGGTTCCTGACCGGAGGATGCAGGATGCAGGAAAGGCCTGGGGAGAGGGATGGGAGGGCGGGATGATGGAGACCTTAGATATCCAGCGGGTGCAGGGAAAAACAGGCTTCTCCGGAGGCAGGCTTCATTGAACAGCTCTTTTGTGGGGGGTGGGGGGGACAAAGGTTATTTAAATCTTTGGGGACTGAGTAGTCTTTCAGGGTGAGTGCACATCGTTGGCTAGGCCTGGGGTGCTGGGAATACCTTATTTGCATGAAGAGGAATTCCAGGTGCGTGCTGGACATGACCTTATAAGAAAGGAAGCTTTACCTGGCAGGGACTGACCTTCTGAGCCTGACCTACTGTGGTGGAGATGAGGGTCAGATGCAGGACATGCAGATCCCGGACTGTGGAGGGAGTGGTCCTCACTCCTACCGCTCTCACGATGAGTTTTCTGGGACTGGACACAACTTGACCTCACTCCTGCTCCAGACTGGCTCCTCTCAGTTCCACAGCACCCTGGCCCCACAGACATCCACCGCCTCTGGCTTTTACAGCCTTTCTGCTGTTTCTTCCTCAATGATTCCTGAGCCTTGGGGGGCGGGGGAGGAGATATGCTATAGAGATAGCCCCTTAAGGGCTGAACATCTCACAATCTCTGCACCTTGACTACTGTAGAAACTTCATAAAATATATACATTCACCTATAGAAAAAATAAGTTGTGTAGCTACCCTATACAAAGCACAAAGTCCCCACTGACCGCAGACGACAAACAGAAGTCTCAGTGCCAAGAATGAGTTTCCTCTTTTGGAGTCATGGGTCAGTGAGGTCCCATAGAGTATTGGACATGAACATTATATAGTTACGCCTCAGAACTCGATGACAAGATCATGTCGCTGAAGACAGGTACAGCTGAGTCTTAGAGCATGGGTAAAGGGAGCCGGAACTCACCTGGAGGTTTCGTCTAGTCCCCCTAGCTTTCCTAGCGTCAGAAGGTGTGACACACACTCTTAGGGGGAAAGAGATCATCAGTCTTCCCAACCATAATCTCTGAGAGCTTTATTAATGAGACCAACCTGGAAAGACGTACCCACTGGTACAACAGTGGCAATGCCATGGAAGCAACCAACCGTGTTTTGACTGGATTTAAGGCCCGCCCACAGGATGAAGCCACACCTGACACTGGGGGAGAATCTGCTACCATTCTGCCAAACGGCCAGTATTAAACTGATTTCTAGTAATTAATAGTTATACCCATAGATTTGTGCTCCTCAAAACCCTCATTAGAAAAGCTTTATTCTGAGAGTTTGGAGAGATGGCTCAGTAGTTAAGAGCACTGACTGCTCTTTCGGAGGTCCTGAGTTCAATTCCCAGCAACCACATAGTAGCTCACAACCATCTATAATAGGATCTATACTTACATACATTTAATAAATCAATCAATCAATCAATCAATCAATCAATCAATCTAAGAAAGGAAGGAAGGAAGGAAGGAAGGAAGGAAGGAAGGAAGGAAGGAAGAAAGAGAAAGAAAAGCTTTATTCCTTAGTGATTAACCCAGAGATTTTCCCATGCATTCTGAGGACGTCTGTCTGGGGCTCAGGGTCTCACCAAGTCTCTAAGGGATTTGAGTGGGCGGTGAGGCGGAGAAGCACGGCTCTGAAGACCGCGGTAGTAGGCTGAGGTGAGCCCACCACTCCTCCAGAGACTGTCACTTGCAGTCGCGTCTAGAACTACTTGTCTTCCGACTATTGTATTCTTCCATGGAGTGCAGGGTCGCAGGTGGGAGGGGCCTCTGAATGAACCTCCTTCTGCTCAGCCCTCTCGCCCAGCATCAGTGTACTAGATTTATTCTCACCAGACACGTCTATTCTCACTATTCTCCGTTGCTCAGTGGAGTTCACGTCTCAGGGGTTCTGGGCCATCCTCCGAACTCTCCACGTGAGGCTGAGATCCTTTAAAGGTCAGGGTCAGAGAGCTCTGTTGGGAGCCCACGGCGCCCTGTGAACCCTCTTGTCTGTCTGTTTCCCAGATCTCCAGGAGAACCCACCCATTCTGCCTTTCATTGAGGTTGCCTTCCCTCGGGAGACGGGTTCTACCTGCATCACCCAGTACAGTTGCCTCCTCCTCCTCCTCCTCCTCCTCCTCCTCCTCCTCCTCCTCCTCCTCCGGCTACTAGGCTACTCTTCTAGATACTAGATTAAGCCCTGAGTCTTCCTTGTCAATGTAACTGGATTTAGAATCACCTAAAAGACAGATCTTTGGGTAAGTGTATGAAGGAATTTCCAGAGTTTTGACTGAGGAAGACCCACCCTGGGTGTGGTAACCCTGTCTCAGGCGCTGTGACTGTGTAAAAGAGGACACGGGAGAAAATGATGTGAAGCTCTCATTGTTCTGTCTGATCTCTGAGCGCTGATGTAATACTTCCCCATGCCTCTGCACACAGTGAGGCCACCCTCACAGTCATGCCTCTGCACACAGTGAGGCCACCCTCACAGTCATGCTTCTGCACACAGTGAGGCCACCCTCACAGTCATGCTTCTGCACACAGTGAGGCCACCCTCACAGTCATGCCTCTGCACACAGTGAGGCCACCCTCACCGTCATGCCTCTGCACACAGTGAGGCCACCCTCACAGTCATGCTTCTGCACACAGTGAGGCCACCCTCACAGTCATGCCTCTGCACACAGTGAGGCCACCCTCACAGTCATGCTTCTGCACACAGTGAGGCCACCCTCACAGTCATGCTTCTGCACACAGTGAGGCCACCCTCACAGTCATGCTTCTGCACACAGTGAGGCCACCTGCATCCCTATACTTTCTCTGTCATGGTGGACTGTACTCTTCAACTATGAGCCAAGATAAATCCTGCTTTCTTTCTTAAATTCCTTTTTTTGCTGCCTTTTGCTTTAGACCAAGCTGGCCTTGAACTCACAGAGAACCATCTGCCTTTGCCTCCAGAGTGCTAGGATTAAAGGTGTGCCCCACCTCCGCCTGTCAAGTGAGCAGGGTCACACTTCCGTTGAAAGCAGATCGAGACAAAGCAAAGGCCACTCCTTTGTGAGCAGTCCTTTGTTCAGGACAGCCCCTCCCCAGGCCCGCTATTCTAATTTTGGAGGCCACACCTATATCTAAACACTTGTTGAAATTTACAGAACTCAAAACAACTGGTGACCTTCAGATAACTGGAGTATGTGTAATGCTCTTCCTAGTTCTTCAGCTGTGTCTCAGCAAACACAAAGGTCCCAAATTGGTGAGAAGTTTCACTGTGGAAAAGTACTGAGTCATTCCATAGAGCTCCCGGGTGAAGGCTTGGTGACACTTACCTGCAATCCTAGCACTCAGGAGATGGAGGAAAGAGTTCCAGTCCAGTACCACAAAACAAAGTGAAAACCCTAAATATACACAAACATACAGATACTAGCCCAGTGATGCGGGGACTGAGTACAACTGTCTGGGAGGAGAAGAAGAAGAAGAAGAAGAAGGAGGAGGAGGAGGAGGAGGAGGAGGAGGAGGAGGAGGAGGAGGAGGAGAGGGGGAGAGGAGGGGAGGAGGAGGAGGGGAGGGGGAGGGGGAAACAGCAGCAAACAGGAAACTGCACAATTTTTTTCTTTCTCACTATGAGTTTCCCAAGGAGGAGCTTTAAGGGCCATAACTCCCGCCACCCTTTAGGGTCCTAGCTCTCGTATAAAACTGTTTTCCTTCTAAGCTAAATAGTAAGTGGCTGGATCAGAGCCCTGGTAATGGTAATAGTGTCGTGAGCACTAATCTATGAATTGAGTTGGATTGGATACATGTGTCCAGTAGCTGGCAACACCGTATAATTTTACCTTTCCCTTTTTTTTTTTCCCTTCTGTTTGCTCCTTTTGGTTATAATCTGGTATATCCCAGGCTAGTCTGAAATTAGTAAGTAGTTGAGGATACCTTGAGCTTGAGATTCACCACCTCTGGCTTGCAGAGGCCAGAGGGTACAGATGCAGGGCTTTATGCATCCTCGCTAAGTGCTTAACTGAGTGACAGATCTATGCTGCTTTTAATCTTGGTCCTCCAGGAGTCAGCAGCTACTGTTAAAGGCTGAGACAGGGGCAGGTCTTTGAACTGTGTGTCTGTTTCTCACTAAATGGGGATATACTCACAGGTGCCCACTGTGTGTGTCCGGTCAGGGGTCAGGGAATTCCAGTCTGTCAGTAAGTGAGGCAGGCGATCCACAGAGTAGAGAAGAAGGAGGAGGAGGAGGAGGAGGAGGAGGAGGAGGAGAGGCGGCTTCGGAGCTAGCTCGGCGACAGCGGGAGGGAAGTAGACAGGCTTGGTGGTGACCTCAGCACGTGACAGGCAAAGACAGGTGGGGCTCTGTAAATGCGAGGCCAGCCTGCCCTACACAGAGAGTTCCAGGACAGCCAAAAAGCAACACCTAAAAGAATAATAAGAATATACAATGAAAAGGGAACACTGGGTGAAAGTCGACTGCTGGAAGTGGAGACTGCTTCAGCCTTGCAGAGTGGCAACAAAGAATAAAGGCCCAGGAAAGAACTCCTGCTGAGCAGCCGGGAGAGCCACCCAAGCTCAGAGCGGGCTGGATTGGTGGGGAAAGGAGTCTGGAGGGAGAGCTGAACAGCCCGAGGCGCAGAGGGAGGAGGCGGGATGGCTCGGCGCTCAGCAACAGTGCCCCAGGCATGCAGGTCTCTCTGGTCCTAATGGGATCACCCCAGGGGAAGAAGGGACCTCTGCTTGGGGGACAGAGACCTAAATACCAATGTACTCTGCCCGTGTTTCCCAGCATCAATAGCGGGTGGTTGATAGCCAGGTATGCTAGAAGCCAAGCCGCTTCTCACTTCTGCCACAGTCTCCCCCCACCCCCACCCCCTGTGTACCTCTCAGCATTCCCCGCGCCACTGTCATTTCCTCCATTTCCTCCCCACTCTCCCTCCCTTCCTGCCGAGAATGACCGTGGCCGTGGCTACCCAAATGACCCACCCAGGACCTCCGTCCCTCGCTCTCACAGAAACGCCACTCGGGGATAGACGCAGCCTGGAAACTATTCTGTCTGGGACCAAGAAGGAGGAAAGGAAAGCAGAGAAAGGTCGGGGTGAGGGGTGAGGGAGGGAGGTAAAGCGAATCCCAGGTGTTTACCAGCCGGTGGGAGGACCAGTGAGATTGAGATCTGCAGGCTTGAGAGTTGGGTGGGGCTTTGGGCCTCAGTCCTCTGGCCCACTGGCATCACCGATGGCTCTTCCTGCTCCTGTCCCTCACCTCCGCTGCTTCAGAGTGGCTGTGCCTCCCCATTTTTTGTCAGCCTCAAGGATCTTTGCCATTTTCCTTGCTTTTCCTTCTGCTGTGGGTTCCTGGGATTGGCAGAACTCAGGTCATAGGCTTGTGCTTTTACCCACTGCCCCCGCCCCCCAGTCAGTCCTTGAGCAGTTTTTGAAATCACTTAGCTCTCCCCTGCCCCCCTTTTATCTTGAGACAGAACCATGCTAAGTGTCCTAGCATTAACCCTGTGACTTTCTGAGACATGTTTCTCGAGTGCCTGCTATGTCCCGGGTGCTACTCCAGATGATTGGCAGGCATTAGTGACCAATAAAAACAAATATGCAGCCGAGCAGTGGTGACGCACTCCTTTAATCCCAGCACTTGGGAGGCAGAGGCAGGCAGATTTCTGAGTTCGAGGCCAGCCTGGTCTACAGAGTGAGTTCCAGGAAAGCCAGGGCTACACAGAGAAACCCTGTCTCGAAAAACCAACAACAACAACAAATATGCAAAATGCTGGGAGAGGGCGAGGGTTAGAGAAAACTTAAGGGAGCTGGAAGAGGAGGCGGGGCCCTGGGAGGGTGCTCCTGAGGGTGGTCAGGTGGGCCTGACTGAGAAGGGGGCATCTGAGCCCCCTGCAGGAGCTGAGGAGTGTGCTCTGAGCATCTAGAAGGGGCTTGATGCTGTGGGAGGAGCCATTCTAGGCAAAGGCCCTGAGGCTGGAGACCTGTGGGAGCGAGAAGAAAGAGGGGAAAGGCCCCGGGGTTTGGAGCCGAGGACTACGCAAAGGGAAGTGATTTGCCACATCTTCCTACTTCATTTTCTTGCACTTTCTGGGTCTCTTGCTTCAGCCTCCAGGGCTGCAAGGCCTGCCCCTTTCTCCAGACTGTTGAACGGAGGCTGCGTCTACCCTCCTTGCTCTCAGCAGCTGAGTTCTCTTTGTGTTCTGAGTGTAGCCTGTCTGAGAGTCATTGACCAGGAAGCCAAAGGCTCCGACACACCTTATGGACTTGAATGGGACTCCTTGGGATTTTCCAAGCGAGTCTTGTATAAGAAGGCCAAGTAGCGGGAGGGTCTTGTTTTGTTTTGTTGTTGTTTTTTAAAATTAAAAACCTTAAAAAATTTTGGGGAGCCAGGTATGGTGACTCAAGCCTTTAATTCCAGTTCTTGGGAGCCAGAGACAGGCTGACCGCTGTGTGTTCAAGGCCAGCCTGGTCTACTAGCTTTCATAGTGAAATTCAGGATAGCCAGTACTGTGTAGAGACTCTGTTGAAAAGAAAAGGAGAGGAGGAGGAGGAGGAGGAAGAAGAAGAGGTGAAGGTGCTGGTGGTATTGTGTGCTGACATAAAACAATAATGTTACTTTAAAGGAAACCAGAAAAGATTTCTTATTTTCTTATACTATTTCCTATTATATGAGTTCCCATGACCTGTGAACATGGATTTGTGTTTCCCCGAATCACATGCTCCATTGTAGAACAAGTTACACAACCTTTGATAGTTAAACAATGAAAGATCGCCTTAAGTCAATACACTTGGCAATCATGATGCTGGGACCTTCTGTAGGTGGGCGTGGTGGTTTGAATGTGAATGTTCCCTCCCTAGGCTCAGTCCTCAATTAGTGGCCCTTTGGGCAGGTTTGGGAGTTGTGGCCTAGTTGGAGGAAGCATGTCTGTCCCTGGAAGAGACTTTTGGGGTTTCAGATGGCTTGCATAATCCCCCCTCCCTGTATTTGTTATGTGAGGTCTCAGCTTCTGCTCCAGTCACCAAGTCCGCTGCTTGATGCTGCGCTCCCTCCCAGCCACCCACCCCCACACACCCCCTCCGCCACCATGGACTCATCCCTGTAGAACCATAAGCCAAATAAACCTTTCTACAAGATGCCTTGTTCGTGATATTTTATCACAGCAATAGAAGAGTTACGAGTGGGCTCAGTGGGCTATGGTGCAGAGGAGAAATCTTTCCTTTAGGAATCAGATGTTCCCTGTAGCTTTCTTTCCCTACTGGAGTCTAGAAGTTGGCTAAAATTGGAGGTGCATTCTGGGAAGTTCAGAGAAGGTTAGGTTAGATATGAAAAGAAAGGAGGTGGGGGGGGGCTGGTGAGATGGCTCAGTGGTTAAGGTACTGACTGCTCTTCCAGAGGTCCTGGGTTAAATTCCAGCAACCACATGGTGGCTCACAACCATCTGTAATGGGATCTGATGCCCTCTTCTGGATTGTCCGAAGACAGGTTCAGTGTATTCATATACATAAAATAAATAAATAAATAAATCTTTAAAAAGAGAAGAAGGGTGGGCTATTAAAGGGCTGTCATTACACAACAGAACACCTGAGAGGAAACTACTCAAAGGGGGAGATATTTGACTGGGCTCCGTTGCTTCTGCATCACGAGAAGGAGCACAGTGAAGCAGGCGTGTGGCAGGATGCAGTGGCTCGCCTCTTGGTGAACAGAAAGACAAGAGCTGTCCGATGCAAGACACACCCTCCAGCATGGAAAGATCCCCTGGCTGCCACACCTCTGACCCTGGCTATAAAGGATGGTTTGGCTTCTCAGCTGTCTGAGGACTCCCTTCCTACCCTGTGTATTCTGCACAGCCAAAGCCGCAGTTAGCCAAGGAAGACGGTCTTTCTCGAGAGAGACTATCCTCACTCAGGGGGAATTTGGATAGTGGCATTTCTCTGGTAGACTCTCCAAAGAAGTTTTCAAGACCGATCTTTAAAGGCCTGTCCCCAACCTCCTGCGTTACTTCTGTCACTTCCCCAAAGTGCCATTGTGAGCAGTTCCTGGAAAGAAGCCTCATCTGCAGAGGATAACTGATTAGCACTCCAGTGATGTAATGAAGTTGGAATGTCGCAGGCCCAGAGCTTACTTACAATTTATCTCGGGCTATCTTTACTCTCTAAATAGCCATTCCTTGCCCATCTATGTCTCAAACCTAACACCCTGTGATTAAAAGAGTAAAAGTCCTTTGAAATAGATGAACAAGCCTCAAGTTTCTATCAGTTGAAAGAGCTAGGAGTTTTGTCTGCCTTGCTGTAACCCGTCTCCGAGATTCCCATCAATGTCTCCTGATTTGTGACTGTCTTTGCTCTCTTACTGTGGGACCTTCATGAAAAGACTTCCATGCCAACATGGAATTTGGGGAACTTGAATCTGTATTTCCTGGCCATGACTACTCATATTTTGCTCCAGAATAAACTATCTTCTAGCTCTTTTGAGGTAAGAGTTGTGTTCTTGTATCAACACCACCACGATATAAATCCATCAAGGGATTAGCCCATCATTGGCTTGGCCAAAGCTCCCAGGAGTCTTTTGGGAAAGGTGTCTCATCTTGAGTGTCTGTGTCTCCATCTGCAATTTCTTCTTACCACATTCAATACTCTTCTAGTTAGTTTCTAACTGTTTGTAGAATCATTAGAGAGGATTTTTAGACTTAATTTCTTTGGAGAATGGTAACTCACATGTCAATGTATATGACTTTGCAATATATATGTTTGGTCTTCACCTCAGTTTTCTGGCATATAGCCCCTAAATCCTTAGACCCTCTGACATGGTAGCACTCTTTTATATGAGCTGTCTAATGGCAACTCCGAGGTAGGTTGGGTGTCTACCGATCACCTGAAAGACGGAGGCTGGATTAGATTTGTCACTATTCAAAAACTCAGGTGTTATGGAAAGATATAATCCATCCATCTGTGTAGGTGACACAGTGTGCTCACGACACTCCGGGAACACCCAGAGGGCAGGGCTCAGGCGCCTCTGGAGAGATGAACACCTGGAGGTTTCTGGAGGGTGCTATGAGGAAGTAGGGCAGAACTCTAGGGATCAGTGGAGGAGGAGGAGGATCCAGAGATTAACCGAGGGTGTGCAGAGAGGGAGGCGGCCTGTGATCTACCTGAACTTCATTCAAGCTAGCGATCACTCCTGTGAGCCCAGCTTAGGAGAGGCAGGTACTGTCTTAGTAACCCACACGAGAGCAAAGTGTCGCTGTGGGCCCTGCTTTACCCTTCTTCCCTTTTTGCCCTCCTATAGCCGTCACCTGTGGGGCCCAGCACACCTCCAGTCCTCTCGGTACTTGTCCCTCGTGGTGGTTTGGATGAAAATGGCCCCCACTGGCTCATAGGGAGTGGCACCATCAGGAATTGTGGCCTCATAGGAGGAAGTGTGTCACTGGGGGGGTGGGCTTTGAGATTTCAAACGCTCAAGCCACGCCCAGTGTCACTCTCTCTTCTTGCTACCCGTGGATCTGGATATAGAACTCTAAGATACTTCCCCAGCACCGTGTCTGCCTACATGCCACCATGCTGTCCCTATGATGACAACAGTTCAAACCTCTGAACTGTAAACCAGCTCCAACTAAATGCTTTCCTTTGTAAGTTACCATGGTTGTGGTGTCTAAAAACCCTAAGACATCTCTTAATAATCTATTTGCTTTCCTGTGACTATCCACACAGCAACCTGGAAACCCCATTATCTGTCCCCGGGATTCCGGTCTGCTTCTGTAACAGAAGCCCTGGCCATTTCTTCCTTTCCTTGCTCTGTGAGTCTTGGCCTTAATCCTTTGTAAGGATCCTTTATACTCGGCCCGTAAGTGCTGCCCTAGGTGAGCACTGAAGCAGACCGTCTGAACTCAAGGAGAGCCTGTAGAAACCTTGATGTATAGAATGTGGGTCAGAGGTGCTGAGACTGTCTGGGACTTAATCTTGACCTCTGTGTGTGTGGGGGACAGCGTTAAAGAGAACCTCCAACTTGTGAGGTCTGCTGTTATCTCTAGGTAGACAATCTTAGAACCGAACGGATCAGAGCACCCCATCTGCTCTGGAATTACGTTCTTCCTAGTGGGGAGAAATAACCCCCACCCCATTTTAGGGTTATAGAGTGATGTGTGTTGTGAACACACAATAGGCGGAGCCACGCACTGCTCTGGACTTCTTACACACTGAGCCAGTGATCTTAGTTGTACGACTGGAACTCTTCTTTCCTAGCTTGGTCAGAAAAGGAATTTCTTTTAGGATATTTGATTTCCAGGGAACCTCCAGGGGTAGAGAGCCTCACTGGAAGACCACAGGGCCCCTCCCTTGTCTGATGGGGCAGTGAAGGCGGGAACCGTCCCTGTAGAACGCCATCTGTTCCTTTGCATGTTGTCCTTTGCAAACAACACTGGGGGTTGGGGGTGGCGGCAACAGTCTACTCACATACATCAAATAAATAAATCTTTAAAAAAGAGAGAGAGAGAAGAAGAAGAAAGAAGAAAGAAAACCCATGACTGGAGCTGGAGAGATGGCTCAGCGGGTAAGAGCACCGACTGCTCTTCTGAAGGTCCTGAGTTCAAATCCCAGAAACTACATGGTGGCTCACAACCATCTGTAATGAGATCTGACCCCCTCTTCTGGGGTCTGAAGACAGCTAGAGTGTGCTTACATATAATAAAGTAAATCTTTTTGTTTTGTTTGAGACAGGGTTTCTCTGTGTAGTCCTGGCTGTCCTGGAACTCACTCTGTAGATCAGGCTGGCCTTAAACTCAGAAATCAGCCTGCCTCTGCCTCCCAAGTGCTGGGATTAAAGGCATGCGCCACCACGCCTGGCCCCAAAGTAAATCTTAAAAAAAAAAAAAAAAAAAAAAAAGGGAATCCCATGACTAATGTGACTTGCCACTATACTCTGGGACTCCTAGGTAGGGACCTGGCCAGTATTTAATAAAGCTTGCTTCAAATATGTCGAATTCTCACTCAGTGGGATTAACAAGCCTTGGCTAATTTCTAGGCTAGCCTTGAACTTTCAATCTTCCTACCTTGGCCTCCTAACTGCTGGGTGTGCACTGCTGTGCCCAGCTCGGATGTTGCTTCTGAGGTTGCTGAGAGGCCGGCATGGCAGTCCACAGTCGTGTGAGGGGTCCTTCCTTCTGCGGGTGTGCCTTGACATGACTTAGTCCTGGCCAGCACCTGGATTTCAGCCCTGGAGAGACTGACGCAGAGGGCTCTTCTGGGTCCAGATTCCTATGTCACAGGAATATGCTCCTGTTTTGGCTGCAGGGTTTGGGGGACAGTTGTTATGTGGCAATGGATAGTGACACTGTCCCCAAGACTCATCCCCACTGCATCCTCATCTTCCACGGGGCTGACTTCCTGACCTCATCTTTTCTCCTTAGCAGCACTGAAGATCGAGCCCAGAGTCTGGTGCACAATAAACAAGACTGGATGGCTTTAAAAGACTCCCGCACAAAGGAAACGAAGGAAAGGGGAAAGAGGTTGGCCACTTTAGTCACTTATGGTCTGAGAATGGGACCAGGTCAGGGGGCGGGGCATTGAAACATTTGCATAAGTCTTGCAAGATGAGAGAGACACAACATTTTGAGTTCCTTGCCAGAAACACAAGTTAAACCGTGTTTGATAGAAAAAGACTAATATTTCGTGTTTCTTACACTACCGTGCTATATCCCCAGTCCCCCTTTTAAAGAGAGTTTGTGTGTGCATGCGTGCAGAGGACAGAGGACAGCCTCGGGTCTCATTCCTCAGATGTTGCTGCCCTCCTCCTCCTCCTCCTCCTCCTCCTCCTCCTCCTCCTCCTCCTCCTCCTCCTCCTCCTCATTTTCCTTCTTCTAGCAGGTGGTTCACTGACCCATAACTCACACAGTCCAGGGCTCACTAGGCTGGCTAGAGAACACTGTGGAATCTGTGTAATAAGCCTTTGCCGCCATATGACTTTTCTTTTTTTTTTTTTTTAAATAGGTTCTGGGGATCAAATTCGTGTCTTGGTGCTTGGAAGACAAGTATTTCACCAACAGAACTATCCTCACAGACCCCTTCCCTTAAAAATTATTTTTTTGAGAAAAATTTGCCCAGACTGGCCTTGAACTTAGAGGCCTTCTGCCTCTGCCTCTGCCTCTGCCTCTGCCTCTGCCTCTGCCTCTGCCTCTGCCTCTGCCCTGCCTCTGCCCCTGCCCCTGCCCCTGCCCCTGCCCCTGCCCCTGCCCCTGCCCCTGCCCCTGCCCCTGCCTCCCAAGTACCCAGGGCAGCCTGTAACACCCACTGTTTCTTGTGTTTCTCCACCCAGACGAACATCTAGCTTTCCGAGCACACTGGAACTCGGCTCTCTGCGCCTGGGCCTTCCTCTTCTGCTCTCTCCAGTGAGCATCCCCCCACTTGCTTCCGTGCCTCTCCCTGAGGCCCGCCTGGAGCAGGCTGTGACCGCCCAGCACGCTGGACCACCTTTAATCTGCTCTATTTGTTGGTCACGCCATTTGTCACCCCTCACGCACTAGGATGCACTTACGCATTGTTATTATTTTTTTGTGTGTGTGCTAATGAGAATGAAGCCTGAGGCCTCACACGTGCTATACCGAGCCACACCCGAGCCTGTATTATTAGTATTAATTAGGCTTATCGTCTTCTTCCACTATTAGGCTGCAAGGTGCGGAAGGACAAGGGGCTGGCCCGTTCTGTTCACTAATGTCTCTCCATGCCCATCATGTGACCGGATGGACAGTAGGTACTTAAGAGATATCTGAAGCCGGGCGTGGTGGCGCACGCCTTTAATCCTAGCACTTGGGAGGCAGAGGCAGGCGGATTTCTGAGTTCGAGGCCAGCCTGGTCTACAGAGTGAGTTCCAGGACAGCCAGAGCTACACAGAGAAACCCTGTCTCGAAAAACCAAAAAAAAAAAAAAAAAAAAAAAAGAGATATCTGGTGACTAAAGGAAGGGGAAAAGACATCTCAAAATACCCCTGACACAGAGGAAACCAGAGCTGATCATTATCCAAGGCCAGCCACACCACACTGAGGGCAGCAGAGACAAGAGGAATCCTGGGGTTCCAAGACCAGTCAGTGAGCTCCAGCCCCAGAGAGATGTTTTCTCAAAGGACTTAGATGCCATCTTTGAGGATGGTGCTCAAGGTTGTCTTCTGGTCTCTACAAGCATGTTTGCTTATGTGTGCACATACCTGCACTCTCATGCACGCACACAAATCCACACACACACACACACACACACACACACATCTGTACATACACATGTATACATGACATACATTTACAAAAATAAACCCAAAATATTTCCATTCACACAAGGACCAAAGAATCCAGAGTAGCAGATGGGAATTCTGAGAGTTATCATATGATTGTGATGTAGAGAGAAAAGAGAAAAGGGTACCACAGAGGGAGAGAGATGGAGAGGTCTGGGCATATGGCTCTGTGGTAGAAGATTTGCTTAGCATGCATGGGAGAAATAGATCAGAGTTCCTGCTATAGGAAACTAATAGACTAGCTTTGTTGTTCTGGGGAGCCTACCAGAGATTACCACTCAGACACAATCTACAGAAGTCTTTGTTCCAGTCAGCCTGGATGGTTACACTCAGGTATTCAGAATCTAAGTGTATTGTTAACTGTTTAAAGTTTTTTCTTTTTAAATTAATTATTTATTTTATGTATGTGAGCACACTGTCACTGTCTTCAGACCAGAAGAGGGCATCAGATTCCATTGCAGATGTTTGTGAGCCACCATGTGGTTGCTGGGAATTGAACTCAGGACCTCTGAAAGAGCAGTCAGAGTGCTCTTAACCACTGATCCATCTCTCCAACCCCTGAGTAAGGAAGGGTTTTATAAAGGCAAAAACTATATCCGGGTACCTTGCTCAGTAGTTGCATGGGCTGGGGGAAAGGGGCAGAGGGGAGTTTTTGCACAAGCAAGCAGTGTAACAGAAGCTAAGATAAGCAGTTAGTTGGAGGGGAGGTGGTGTTCCATTAGCAGGGCATTTAACAGAAACTAAGATAAGTTAGCTGGGGCACCTTGACTTCAAGTTCCTAGAAAAGAGTTAATTTTCCATGAGGCTTTTTTTTCCCCAAAGAGATGAAATTCTAGCTAAACTTAAAGTGGCCACAGAAAGAATACAAGATGAAGGAAACCTTGCACTGCCTTGCCCTGTCCTGTTGACAGGCGCACCATTATTATTGCTGTTGTTTTTAATCCTCTGGGCAGTTTTAGAAATTAGGTGTCATGGTAAAGGGGTTTTACAATAAAAACCAACCAACCAAACAAACAAACAAAAACCTGACTTTCTAGGAAGTTCAACGTCTTGCCTAAAGTTATATTGCTAGTAAGAGGTATAGGTAGGAAACCTAAGACTTCTGATTTGAAATCCCACGTGCCAACTGTGATTTGTCTGTCTCTGGTTTTGTGGGTGTGGACCTCCATGAACTGCCAATGATTTCCTCACTGCTGGAGTTCTGGCAAAGGGACCAGAGCAGGGATGAGGAGAGGGATAAGGGCCTTTGTAGTCAGGTGTTTCTCTCTGTGAGCTTTCTTCTTTAGAACAAAGACCACAGGCCATCACACCCTCACTTCTGTTCATAAGAACACATCCAGGAGATGCAGTGCTCCAGGTCAGGTGAGGCTAGGCCAGCTGGGGGAGGTGAATGCAGAGTCCTGAATCCATGGTATCCTGGGGCTGTCTCTGAACCGTGTGACCTCTGTGCCTACAATCCCTTCTGAGAGAAGCTTTGCAGGCAACGGTCTCTAAAGCCTCCTTATTCCTGCCCTGCCCTACACTGGCTGCTTTTACAGGATTGGGTACTGGCCCAAAGACAATCTCATCGCAGACTGACGGAACTGTGATTCAGCTTTGTGGCTATGGATATGACCAGACAGGAGAATAGCAGCAAACTGGGCCTCTTGGTAAAGGGCAGGAGCAAGAAAACAGAAAAAGGGGGGGGGGAGTGAAGGTAGCCATCTCAAGGAAGTCTGGGATCCTGAATATGAAGCCTACTGTTTGGCAGTTCCCAAAGTCAACCCCTAGCCACCAGACCTTTATGTTGTGAATCCCTTGAAAAAGTCTCCTCTTGGTGTAGCTCAGGGATGGAATACATGTCTGGCATGCATGAGGCCCTGGGTTCAATGACCAGCAACACATATATGCGCACAAAAGTGTCTGCTCACATTAGACCTCAGTTGAGGGGTGTCTTAAGTAGTCTGTGGCTTGTAGCACTGAGCGCTAGTGTACATTTTACATTCGCTTTTTTTCTTTCTCTGTTGCTGAGGACAGAACCCAGGTAGGGCCAGCTAGGCAAATGCCCACCATTGAGCTGTATGCCAAGCACCCGTGTTTACTTCAACTGTTTACAAAAGGCCCAGAAGGGAACATGCTGGAATGCCTTCTTCCCTCTCTTCTGGCTGGTTCCTTCCTCAATGGCAACCATAGTTACAGATTTGGGAGGGCATCCTTCCATCTCAGCAAACATAATCCCATTTGCATTCTGTCCCGTTCTTCCCATTTTACACACAAATTCTCATCGTTCTGAGGCATTTTTCCCCCTTTGTAGTTGGGAAGGCTTAATTAACTTTTGCTCTCGGTGAGAGCAGACTCGTGACGCTCTGTGTAGCAAGATTGCTTTCCTCATTCACATTCCCGGAGGGGGGGTGGGGCAGCAGCAGAGGCCTGGACCCTCTGGGAGGCTGGTTGTGCATTTGCATTCATGCCTGCACACACCTGTGCATTTCCAGGAGGGGCTGCCGGAGAGCTCTACCGCGGATGACTTTGTTAGTCAGGTCTGCACCATTGTGGAGCAAGAGCTGGAATAATCAAGGAAACATTTATGTTGGCTCGTGTTTTTGTAGGTTTCTTCTGTGGTCCTGGTCCTGATGTTTGGGGTCTGTAGTGGTACAGTATAGTCGGGGGTGTTCACCTTGTGATAATCAAAAAGCGAAGAGAGAGGAAGAAGGGGACATTGGTTTGGCTCCCAGAAGCATCCTCAAGGGTCCATCCTGAAAGACCCTAACTTCCTCCCATTGGGTGTTACCTGCTAAAGATTCCATTCTAGCTCCAGGTGTTGGAGACCAAGCCTTCAGTCCATACGCCCTTGACGGGCATCTCAACTCTGTAAGGCTTACCCGAAAGGCCAGGTCTCACTAACAAGCCTCAAGCCTGACCTTTGTTTTAGTTTCTGCCTCATGATGAGGAAAAATAATCTTTTCTGGAGGCGTTGAGAGGATAGGCTGAGGAGGACACGTTGAAGACCTGTTCTGTGAGTTCTCATGCCGTGGGCACTCACAACCTAAAGGGTGTGTCTGCCCTCTGCTTCCAGCATACTCCCGGCTCCCAACAACTCAGGAGGCCGAGGCAGGAGAATGGCCTTGAGTTTGAGGACAGCATAGCTACACGGTGAGTTTCTAGACCAGCCTGGGTTACAGTATGAGACCTGAAACAACAACAGGAACGACAAAATGGTGCATGACGTGAGATTTTAATGATGAGAGCTGTCTGAGGAGATAGGAGGGAGGGAAAGGCTGCGAAGGTGGTGGTTTGGCTGGGAAGAAGCCAAAGGAAGAAGTAAGCAAACTGATGCATAGGGAGGAGAAACACAGTGGGCATGCGTCCACGTCCGCCAGTACTCTGGGTGGGCAGGAGAGTCGGGTTCCTGTGGTGGGCCTGGTGTCTACCCTGGCCACCAGTGGCCTCTGTTTGTCATTTTCGAAGTGAACCATCTCTCAGGGCATCTCTGTGTTTTGTTTTTGTTTTTGTTTTTTGTTTTGTTTTCGTTTTTCGAGACAGGGTTTCTCTGTGTGGTCCTGGCTGTCCTGGAACTCACTCTGTAGACCAGGCTGGCCTCAAACTCAGAAATCTGCCTGCCTCTGCCTCCCAAGTGCTGGGATTAAAGGCGTGCGCCACCACCGCCCGGTGCATCTCTGTGTTTTAATAACTTCTGTCTGCTAGACTTGCCTTATAATTTGATAATGTGCCATTTGAAGCATGTGGTCATGACAGGAATGTATTTCCTTTAGTATAAATATAGGCGTGCCCACGAGTCAGAGTGCTTGGCCATTGGACGGGCGATTAGAGAAGCTGTGTCCCTGTGTTCCTACTGGAAAAGCCCTGACCACCACGTCACCTCCAAAGCTGCTTGAGGGCTGAGATGTGACTCAGTGATAGGGAACTTGCCTGGCGTGGGTGAAGCCGTGGGGTTTCACCAAAGAAAGCTCCCTGAGAGCTTCCACGTTGAAGTCGGAAGTGACAAGACTTGGCATGGTGTTGTGTAAGGCGTATGGCTGACATCATCCTGAAGCATTCTAGATACAACAGCTAGTGTGAGTGTGTGCTGCTTGTAGGGGCTGCATTAGTCAGGGCTCTACAGAGGCTGGATAATAGGAAGTGTGGAAGTGGGCATAGGTGAGAGAGAGGGAGAGATGCATGGGGGTGCTTTTAAAAGTTCTTTCTAGGCCGGGCGGTGGTGGCGCACGCCTTTAATCCCAGCACTTGGGAGGCAGAGGCAGGCAGATTTCTGAGTTCGAGGCCAGCCTGGTCTACACAGAGTGAGTTCCAGGACAGCCAGGGCTACACAAAGAAACCCTCTCCAAAAAAAAAAAAAATTCTTTCTAATTATGTCTCATTGTGAGTGAGTGCTGTGGTTGTGGGGGGCAGAGGTGTCGGGGTCCCTGGAGCTGGAGTTACAGAAGCAGTTTTAAGTGATCTGGTGTGGGTACTGGGAACCTAACTTGGGTCTCTAGGAAGAGCAGCGTGTCCTCTTAACTGCTGAGCCAGGGAGATTGAATCTTAGGGAACTGAATCGTGTAATCATGAGTTTTAATGGGTCCCAACTACAGGGGACTGTCGGGCCAGAGACCTAGGGAGGGGCCCATGCGACACTTCAAGTGTGTCCGGGTTCTATCAGTCCTTCAACAGACTGGATGATGCCCCACCCATCCAACCTGCTTTCTGTGGAGTATGCCAACCTCGTCCAAATGCTACCACAAAAGCATCTAATCAAATGGTGCACCAGCTGAGGACCGCCTTCCAGCTCAGAAGACATGTGAGATGAGCCACCTCGCCCCTGTAATCTAGCACTCGGGAGGCAGAGGTCAGAGTTTGGAGAGTTTGAGGCTAGCTGGGCTACACAGTGAGACTCTGTCTTTAAAAAAATGGGGTGCACATCTTTAATTCTGGCCCTTGAGAGGTGGGGATAGACAGATCTCTCTGAGTTTGAGACCAGTCTGGTCTACATGGTGAGTTCCAGGCTAGTCAAGGCTAAAGAGAGACTCTGTCTTAAAAATAACAACAACAGAGCCGGGCGGTGGTGGCGCACGCCTTTAATCCCAGCACTTGGGAGGCAGAGGCAGGCGGATTTCTGAGTTCGAGGCCAGCCTGGTCTACAGAGTGAGTTCCAGGACAGCCAAGACTACACAGAGAAACCCTGTCTCGAAAAACCAAAAAAAAAAAAAAAAAAAAAAAAAAAAAAAAAACAACAACCCAACAAAACAAACAGGCAAAACTCCAAACTAACCAAAGCCTGGGAGTGTGCTCCAGGGGCAGAGCACTTGCATAGTATGTGCAAGGTTCTGAGTTCGATTACCAGCATGCCAACTTTTTCTTTTTAAAGATTTATTTATGTATTATATGTAAGTACACTGTAGCTGTCTTCAGACACACCAGAAGAGGGCATCAGATCCCATTATGGATGGTTGAGAGCCACCATGTAGTTGGTGGGACTTGAACTCAGGACCTCTGGAAGAATAGTCAGTGCTCTTAACCGCTGAGCCAGCTCTCCAGCTCAAGCATGTCAACTAAAAACAGAGGAAAATGACCCTCCAAGCAGTCACCAGCCTGGGGTTCCCACCCCCATTCAGTATGTTCAGTATCTGGGTACGATTGGCTCGCATCCTCGAGCCCTGCTTTGTGGAAAGTCTGGAAACTGCCCCTAGGTTCCAGGGAGCATGTGAGCGGGTGTCGGGCTGCATTCTCTCCGTCAGTCTGGTTCTTGATTTCTATTTCTATCTGGGCAACCATCTTTACACTTTCATCACTCCTGTTTGTCAACCCAGTCCCCTTCTTCCTTTATTTCAAAATCCACCCCCTCATGATCTTACCCAGATGCATGCATGGTGTGTGTGTGTGTGTGTGTGTGTGTGTGTGTGTAAAACTTTCCAGTGTTCTAGCAAGATGCTGCAATGACCATACCGTGCAAGGGGTGTTCGATCCCTCTGCTCATGAGATACTCACTGCGAGGCGTCTCCACTGCTCCGGCTCCTGGTGCTCGGCGTCCCTCTCTTCTGTTCTTCTCCTGTTTCTCTCACTACCAAAAGCTTCTCATAGGACGAGCACATTTCCCCATTTTCTTTGGCAGTGAAGTCCCCGCCCTCTCTCGCCCTGAGTCTCTGTCCTGGCTCCCAGCCTCCTTTTGGGTGCTTGCTGTGATCTGTCGCAGGGCCTCAGATGTCCTCTTGGATGGCTTCGGGAAGGCGAGGCCAGGGCCCTCCCATAGCAGCTGGAGTGGGTAACATTTAAGGCCACCTCGACCCTGGCCTTCCCAGGGCTGCCCAGGTGGGAAGGTCACCTTCACTTGTTTAGCTTGTGGCAGGTGACCTAATTTTGTGAGGACAGACGTCTGGTTACTTAGGCTGCAGACACCAGGCTTGACTTCAAACAACTTAATGATATGCCTACCTCTTCGGTCCACCTTCTGGGAGAGGATACCCGGCCACAGGGCAGGTGAGTCTCCTCTGGAGGTCGCACTTCAAGTCTTTGACAGCCATTAGGAAGTCACCGTCTCTTTTTTTTTTTTTTTTTTTTCTGCTGGGTAGGTGGACTCTTGCATGCTGGTCTTCTGCACCACCGAGATATCTGCTTCTTGTTTGTGGCATGGAAGGCCAGACTCTATCCGAGTTCAGACTCCCAAGCTCTCAAGCCCCTGCATTCCTGAGAGGTGTGAATGCGGTTCTGGGGCTAACTGAGTACACAGGCACGCCTGAAACCCTGGCTCAGTTCCACAGACAGCTCCTGGCATAAGCCTCAGCACACCAGACCAGGAAGGTAAAACCGGAATTCTTACAACAAAGCCACACAGTGACCTACTGAGACTCAGTTGTAATCTGACCCGGCTATGGTAATGAAGTCCCTCGGCTTCCCTCTATACAAAGACCTCACCCAAAGTAACCTGACAGTAACCAGTTATTTCCTGTCCCTCTGTCTCCTTGTTGCTGCTGGGCAAGAAAAGTCACTTTGAAATGGCCTTTCCTCATCCCTTCCTGTTACTCGGGCTCTCCAAACAAATTGTTTTATTTGACAAGATGAGTATTGTCTGATTCTAAAATCGCAAATAAAGCTAGTTTAAGATCTTTATATTTATTGTCATTTGTTTGGGGCACTGCGTTCCTTTGTTTTATTTTATTGACATCCCAAGTGTTGCCCTCTCCTGGTCCCCCCTCTCAGAGTTCTTCATCTGATCCCCCCTCCTCCTCTGAGAGAGTGTGCCGCCCTCCATCCCCTCTCTCTGAGGTATCAAGTCTCTACAGGATTAGGCATATCCTCTCCCACTGGGGCCAGACAAGGCAGGCAGTCCTCTACTACACATGTGCCCAGGGTCTTGGACCAGCCTGTGTATGCTCTTTGGTTGGTGGTCCAGTCTCTGGGAGCTCCTTGGGGGTTCAAATTAGTTGACACTGTTAGTTTTCCTGTGGGGTTGCCTATTTTATTTATTTTTTGTTTTGTTTGTTTGTTTTTGAGACAGGAATTTTCTGTGTAGCCCAGGCTGGTCTCAAAGTCACTCTGTAAACCAGGATGGCCTAAAACTCACAGAGATCCACCTGCCTCTGCCTTGAGAGTGTTGGGATTAAAGGTGTGAGCCACTACCTCTGGCTCAATCCTTTATTTTTATTATTATTATGTATATATGGGTGTGTGTGTGTGTGTGTGTGTGTGTGTGTTGCTGAAAGTGGGGATGTGTTAAAGTAACTGTTACTGTAAGACCTGAAAGAAAAACGGGGCACCCGCCTCAGAAGCCGGCACCCCAATCACACACGAGAAACAGACCTGATGCAATTTGCAAGAGGGATTATAATTTCCAGAGCTCTGGGGGTCACAGTCTCACCATGCAGGGTAAAAGAAGTGAGCCGCGTGGACAGACTCGGATTGGCTTTTTATAGACTTATAACAGAACCCGCCTACCACAAGCTTCTAAGCCAATCAGTTCAAACCATCCGAGCCCACGGTCTCTTGAACAAATCAGCCTCCCACAGAGGCCGGATGGGATCTGGTTAAGTCATTTCCGCTTACATGGCCGCCATGCACAGGGTCGTGCCCACCCTCCCCCACTGGCAATAGGGGGACCCAAGCGCCCCCAGGCAGGAGCTCCGCAGCCCTCGTGGTGATTCCGCCAGCCCCCAGCAGCGCTCGTCCTTGCCATAGCTGCTCTGCCGAGGCAAGTCGGGAAAAGGCGCCAGGGACACTCCCAGAGGTTCTCGACAGGACCCCGGAGGCGTGATGATATGTGCATACTTCCAGGCCAACAAAGAGTGGACTGAACCTCTGCTCCTTTGGGGTCACCCTAGACTCAGGCACGGGGGATTCCTAGCCTGCAACTTTATCCTTTCATTACTCACCTGAAGGAATTGTCATCTTGGAGGCTCACTGTCTCTGGCTGCTAACATAGGCCTAGTCCTGGAAGCCTCTGGGCTCCATCCAGTCTAATCTAGGCCTAGATTGTTTTGGCCTTTGAGACTCGCCACCTGATTAGCTCACCCTTCCTAGTTCTCTCTGAACTCCGGCTGGCTGGTTCAGCTCAGCTGTCCTGGCTCAAACTCCTTTCTGCTGACTGGTTCGATCTGGTTTCTCTCTCAGCCTCTGTTTGCTCTGTGTGGCCTCAAACTACCCCTGGAATCTGTTCTGATCTTCTGGCCCCTTCGCATTCTTTGGCTCGTTCCGTCTTCACCTGTGTCTAGCTTGTTCTCTCTTCAACCGTCTCTGTACAACTGTCCCCATGAAACTGCCTCCTCTTTCTCTCTGCTCGGCCCCTCAACTGGCTTCCCTTTCCTCTCTCTCCTTGTGAGCGTTAGAACCTTTCTCGGATTCATCACTTTGTCTGCCACTCAAGTAGACATCCTTCTTTTTCTTTCTTTCTTTCTTTCTTCTTTCTTTCTTTCTTTCTTTCTCTCTCTTCCTTCCTTCCTTCCTTCCTTCCTTCCTTCCTTCCTTTCTTTCTTTCTCTTTCAAGATATATTTACTTATATATAAGTATACACTGTTGCTGTCTTCAGATACCCCAGAAGAGGGCACCAGATCTCATTACAGATGGTTGTGAGCCACCATGTGGTTGCTGGGAATTGAACTCAGGACCTTAACCGAACTCAGTGCTCTTAACCACTGAGCCATCTCTCTAGCCTGTGGTGCTTCTACAAACTAACTTTACCTTCATTGTTTGGATTAAAGGTGTGTACTAAGGGTGTGTCTGTATATGAGAGGGAGAGAGAGAGAGGTGGGGGGGCTTAAAGGGGTGTGTGTGTGCGTGTGTGTGTCAGAGAACAACACTGTGGGGCAGTTCTCTCGGTCTACCTTTCTATGGATTGGGGGCTTGAGCTCAGGCCACCACGCCTACATGCCAATGCTTTAGTTTATTTTTGTTCTGTTTTCGAGACTGACTCTTGCTATGTAGCCCAGACTGCCCTCCAACTCAGGATCCTCTTGCCTCAGCCTCTCTAGTGATGGTGCTACAGATGTGCATCGCACATCTGGACTTCCTGTGGTAGGCAAGGTGTGCTGGGGCGGTGACGCCCGTGACATCTGTGAGCTCAAGCTTGAGCTTCAGAAAGACCCTGGTGTGACGCAGTCTCTGGGGGTTCCAGAATGCTTCCTGAATGGGTATGACAAGAGCTTTATCCTGCCTTCCTCTCTCCCCTCCCTCCCCTCCTTCCCCTCCTTCCCCTCCCTCCTTCCGTTCTTCCTTTTTTTCTGGCTTTCTCGGTGCATGGAATGTAGCCCGAGGTCCTGTGCATGCTAGACAGACACTCTCTACCTCTTAGCTAGAACTTCAGCTCCCTGAACCCCGTTCTCAAGGTGTGGTCTTACTGTGAGGTGGCAAGTGGCAGGCAGAAGGCTGGGAGGCCTTGGACAGAAGGTTCTGGGTGTGGCCGGACCGGCTGGTGAGGGACTGAGTTTACATGACAAAAGGAGATTAGAGATTGGTGCTCAGAGTTCTGTCCTTTTATTTCCCTCTCAATTGCCAGTTTCACTTCCACCTCTTGATCTCTAACTCCAGAGGGAAATAATGAAAGGTCAGGACGCGGCTTTGCAAATTGAGAGACAGAGACCATTAGTGACTCATTCAGTCAACATCTGTAAATGGGAAACAGTGTAACACAGGAAGCAAGGGTAAATATTATCATGGCTGTTTCGGCTCATTTATGTGTATGTAGATAGGGTGTTTATATGTGGCGCGTTTGTGTGTTGTGTCACATGTATTCTTGGGTCATAAGATGTTTGAATGCCACTGGCTCTGAGAGCAGGTGGGGAGGTCACAGATGGAAAGTTCAGATCACTGGAAAAGTAGTTTTTTGGGAGAAGGGTCAAGTCTGTTGGTCTTCCCAAGGCTTTGTATGTGCTAAGCCTGTGTTCCACTGTGGGCTACATCCTCCAGAACCCACTGGAAGGATTTTATTGTGAACCCTGAACTCACCGAGACTACATAAAGTATAGTATTGGAGAGCAAGATATTTCTTCAGGATCAAAAATCTCTAAGAGTTGGGCATGATGGAACTTGTCTGTGGTCAGAGGCAGAGGTGGGAGGAGGATCACCGCAAATCTGCCCTGTCTCAAAAAACCATAAGAGGCAAGGGATAGGGGAGGTGGCTCCGTCAATAGAGTGCTTGCTGTGCAAGCATGAATTCAGGTCCCCAGCTCCATGCAGAAAGCTAGGTGTGGTAACGTGTCTAATTCCAGAACCAGGGAATTAAAATCAGTGGCTGTGCAGCTCACGGCCAGCCAGTCAGTCAGCCAGTCAGCCAGTCAGTCAGCCAGCCAGCCAGTCAGCCAGCTAGTCAGTTAGCCAGCTAGTCAGTCAGTCAGTCAGTCAGTCAGCCAGTCAGTCAGCCAGCCAGCCAGCCAGTCAGCCAGTCAGTCAGCCAGTCAGTCAGTCAGTCAGCCAGTCAGCCAGCCAGCCAGCCAGCCAGCCAGCCAGCCAGCCAGCCAGTCAGTCAGTCAGTCAGCCAGCTAGTCAGCCAGCCAGCCAGCCAGCCAGCCAGTCAGCCAGCCAGTCAGTCAGTCAGTCAGCCAGCCAGTCAGTCAGTCAGTCAGTCAGCCAGTCAGTCAGTCAGTCAGCTAGCCAGCCAGCCAGCCAGTCAGTCAGTCAGTCAGTCAGTCAGTCAGTCAGTCAGTCAGTCAGCCAGCCAGCCAGTCAGTCAGTCAGCCAGTCAGTCAGTCAGTCAGTCAGTCAGCCAGTCAGTCAGTCAGTCAGTCAGCCAGCTAGTCAGTCAGCCAGCCAGTCAGCCAGCCAGTCAGTCAGTCAGTCAGCCAGCCAGTCAGTCAGTCAGTCAGTCAGTCAGCCAGTCAGTCAGCTAGCCAGCCAGCCAGTCAGTCAGTCAGCCAGTCAGTCAGTCAGGCAGGCAGGCAGGCAGGCAGGCAGGCAGTCAGCCAGCCAGCCAGCCAGCCAGTCAGTCAGTCAGGCAGGCAGGCAGGCAGGCAGGCAGTCAGCCAGCCAGCCAGTCAGCCAGTCAGTCAGTCAGTCAGTCAGTCAGTCAGTCAGTCAGCCAGTCAGTCAGTCAGTCAGTCAGTCAGTCAGTCAGTCAGTCAGTCAGTCAGCCAGCCAGCCAGCCAGTCAGCCAGTCAGGCCATTTCTGCTGAGCTCCAGATTTAGTGAGAGAACTAAATAAGAAAAAAAAAACAAAAACAAAAACAAAAACAAAAAACAACAACAACAACCAAAAACCCTTAGGAAGGCATCCACTATTGGCCTTTGGAGTCTGCACTCATGAGCACACATCTATGATGAGACCATGCACATAAGCACAAACATAATATACACAGAAAGAAACAAAAGAAGACAAAAGTAATCCGTAATAAATGTCACAGGAGCTGGGAGATAGTTCCTCAAGGTGGCCTTTGGTGCTTGTTATGAGGCTGACCTTGCACCTGAGTCTGCAGCGGGCTCTCAGATCATCAGCTCGTGTAGTCAAGGCTCTGCTATGATAATCCACCTCTAACCTGTGGAGCCCAGCCTCGGGCTGAGGTTCCCCTCCCCCCTCCCCCTCCTCCTCCTCCTCCTCCTTCTCCTCCTCCTCTTTCTCTCTCTTTTGAGACACGGGCTCTTGGAGCTAAGGCTGGCCTAGAACTTGCAATGTAGACAAGGATGACCTTGAACTTTAGAGCCTACTGCTTCCACCTTCCAAATTCTAGGGTTTTAGGTATAGCGCCACCATGCCATTTAAAAAGAGATTTTAGGGCCGGAGAGATGGCTCAGCGGTTAAGAGCGTTGACTGCTCTTTCAAAGTTCCTGAGTTCAATTCCCAGCAACCACATGGTGGCTCACAACCATCTATAGTAGGATCTGATGCTTCTTCTGGTGTGTCTGAAGACAGCTACAATGTACTCACATATATAAATAAAATAAAGAAATCCTAAAAAAATAAAATAAAATAAAGGGCCGGGCAGTGGTGGCGCACACCTTTAATCCCAGCACTTGGGAGGCAGAGGCAGGCGGATTTCTGAGTTCGAGGCCAGCCTGGTCTACAGAGTGAGTTCCAGGACAGCCAGGGCCATGCCTAGGTTTTAGGTGAAGTACTGGAGACTGAAGCCAGGACTGTGTGCGTGCACTCTATAGACTGGGCTAGACCCCTAGTCCTTAGATTCCCCTTCATAAAGCCAGGTTGCCCACTTCGTGCTCAGCCCTTCTCTGGGTTCTATTCAGCCTCTACCCTGCAACATAGAACGTGTCCCTGTGCTATAGAGGAAAGCCGGGCGTTCAGAGGTTAAGTGACTTACCCAAGGCCACTTTGAATGGCCCAGGCAGGATTCGAACCTGAGTCTGCCTCTGCATGCACAGCCTCCCTCACTGGTCAGTTGTTCTCTCGGTCTGCTGACCAGTCCATTGCACCGGCACGCCGCACCGCGTGGGCTTTCTTCCGAGCTGGAGAGTCAACACTTGGGAGTCACTGCTCGCCAACCCTAAACCCAGCGCTGTATACTGAGGACAGGCAAGGGACAGGCTGCTGGGCTCAGGCCATTACAACCAGGGACTCTAGACCTTCAGGATTAGACAAATGATGAAACTGTCTCTCCAAACAGGGTCAGGAAACTGCTCCATAGCCGGATGCCAGGAACCGATCCAAATGGCTATCATCCCCGTATCTGTTATCCCATCTAAATATTATGAGATCTCTGTACTTGCTTTCTCTTTGACCAGAAAAAAGGAATATTGTAGAAAGTGGCCAGACGAATATGGGGGCTGCCCGTATTGGACTTGTCAGATACATATGCTAGGATCACGGGTCAATCCTTTCTTCTATCAACACAGCAAGACACTCTTTTTCTACATACAAGACCCATGGGATTCCAGGTGGGAGGCAGGAGTTGTTGGTAATCAACCCGGGTCCCCAGTAAATACTATCTGTATCCAGAGAAAATATGTCTCAATTGCCCAACCTCTAGATATCAGAAAAGCAGGGGAAGTAATCAAGCCCCTCTTCCCTCCTCCGGGTCCTCAGCTCTTTGACAGCACCCCGCATCAATGGCACTAACTTGTCATTATGCCTTTTGCTTCAGATCTTGCCCCTGGTTTATCAGCTCCTTAATGTCACCAGACCTGGTTGCTTTAAAGATGTCTGGTTATGCATTACCACCCCCCCCACCCCACCCCTGAGCCAGCTCACAATGACCACTTAGAGCCTCTCCAGCGATAGGCCAAGTAACCTTACCTCACCTTTTGACAGCTGCCCTGACTCTGATGTTGCCGTGACTCCTTACCTATCCTCTAGCCCTCTCTTTGGCGTGGCAGACTGTTTTACGACCTCTGGGACACATTCTGTAGAAACACTAAGCTCCCTAATCTGCAATAGAACCATAACCCTTGATATGTCATCTCTGCCACAGTGCTCTGCGGTCCAGAAAACGTCAATTCTTTGTGGTACCCAGGTGTATGATCGCCTACTCGCCAGCTGGTCAGAGTTTGCATGTTGGTACTCCTTTTCCCTGAACTGGGAGTAACCCAGGGAAAGGAGCCCCTGCCAGTCCCAGTTGTAGATATGATAGCTGCCCGACAGAAGAGGGCGGTTCAGGTTGCGTCACTCTTGGCCGCTGCGGGAATACTTCTAGGTGTTGGTACTGGAATTGCATGGATATAGGGCCTTCCATGGTCAGATATAATGAGTTCACTTCCAAGTTTGAAAGCGGTTTTCAAAAAAACGACTGAAACTGTGTTTACTATCCAGAAACAGATCGATTCTATGGCAGCCATGGTGCTTCAGAACCTACAGGGGCCTAGATGTCCTGACAACAAAAGGAGGAGGTCTTTGCCTGTTCCCCCAAGAAAAATGCTGTTTCTTTTTTTTGTTTGTTTTTGTTTTTGGTTTTTTTGTTTTGTTTTGTTTTGTTTGAGACAGGGTTTCTCTGTGTAGCTCTGGCTGTCCTGGAACTTACTCTGTAGACCAGGCTGGCCTCGAACTCAGAAATCCACCTGCCTCTGCCTCCCAGAGTGCTGGGATCACAGGCGTGCGCCACCATGCCCAGCTAAGAATGCTGTTTCTATGTCAACCAATCCGGGATAGTGAGAAATAAAATCCAGATGCTACAATCAGACATACAGAATTTCAGGGAAAGCGAGATCTCCACTTCTGGGATTTCCGAAAACCCTATATGGAAGTGGATACTCCCGTTCATAATGCCTCTCCCAGTCATCCTCCTGGTGTTATTACTTACTCCCTGCCTCATTAATCTTGGTTCTACATTCCTTCAACGACAAATACAATACTTTTTAAAATAAACTATTAATCGATTTCTGTTACAGGATTACCAACCGCTGTCCATAGAGGAACCTGATGTGAATGTTTACCAAGTGGACCCTGATGGTGAAAGTGAGCTACACTTTGAATTGATGATGTCCCTAGACAGCAAGAAGTTTAAGAGACACAGCGCCCCCATTCCCTTTTCACTGTTGGCTTCCCTCTACCCCCTTTTTCTTCTCTCTCTTTCTCTCTCTCTCTCTCTCTCTCTCTCTCTCTCTCTCTCTTTTCTCGAGACAGGGTTTCTCTGTATAGCCCTGGCTGTCCTGGAACTCACTTTGTAGACCAGGCTGGCCTCGAACTCAGAAATCCACCTGCCTCTACCTCCCAAGTGCTGGGATTAAAGGCATGTGCCACCATGCCCGGCCCTTTTCTTCTCTTTATGATAAGAAAAGGGGGGGGGGATATGTTGGTATGGGGACAGGCTCCAAACCCAGTGACATCACACCTAGGCGACAGAGACCCGCACATCTGCAGCCATGGCAACTGATACACATTCCCAGAATTCACTTGGCTCACCTCCCACCTTTACTTGCTAAGTCATTATCCAAATGAAAGGCAGAGCCCTCCGGCCTCTCTCTAACCCCCTTTCTTCCACCACCACCTTTGCCCTTTTCGCCCACAATAAACCTGTGCCACATGGAACTGCTTTGGCCTGGTGTAGCCTGTCCGGACTCAAGCCACAATTCTAACACAACACTAAATACCCGACCGAAGAAACAGCCACCCACCCACCACCCCGGCCTCCGTTCCCTTTGGCTGTCTCACGGGTGTCGCGGGCGCCATCTTAGATCTAATGCTGCATGTGGAAGATCAGGACTTTTCAAGGAGTCGAGGAGCCTATGGCGCCTCACCCTCCAGCCCACTTTTCCCTCCACAGGGTTGACTTCCCCATCCCCCACAGCTTGCCTCACGGATCCCTTCTCTACTTCCTAAATGTCGGTCTTAGACGTGGGTTGCCACGCCTGCCCAGCTTTTAAGTGAGTTCTGGGAATCCAAACTCCAGTCCTCATGCTGGTGTGGCGGGCCCGTCAGCTTCTGAGGTGTCACCCCGGGCCAATCGCTGCGAATTCTTGATGCCTTCGAATAAGGACATCTTGCTTTGCCTTTTCCAGGCGGAGGGTGTCAGAGGGAAACAGACCGGCTTGTGAATCTGGCCTACAGGCAAGGCCCTGCCCAGCTGCCGTGTGATATCTGGCTCCAGGTGTCCTCAGGCCTCCAGGCCACAGGCTTCACCTGAAGCCAGCTCTTCTCCAGGCCTGGGCACATTTAGTCTCTCAGTCCTGTTACTTTAATTCTTCTCTACTCAGTTTGCTCCTAAAAACAGTCATGTGGTCAGCTCTGACCAAGGAGATGTGACAGCATGGCCTCTGAGGGAATTCTAGAAGTAACTTACATTTTTTAAAGAGCCACAAATGGTGAGCTCTACCTGTAATCTGCACTCGGGGAGGCCAAGGTAATAGAACTGTGAGGCTGAAGTCAACGTGTGCTGCAGAGTGAGACCAGAGTGTCTCCACAACAGCCCCCCAAAACAAACCCACAAATCGAAAAACTCAACACCCCCCAACACACACAGCAGAGAGAGACAGAGACAGAGAGACAGAGAGAGAGAGAGAGCAATCTAACAGTGTAGGGAAATTTTACTCTCCCAGTCTTTAAAGACCGATATTGTGGGATGGATGAGGCCCTGAGTTACTGCGGCAACCATGTGACCACAATGAGACAAATTCAAGGACAAACATCAATCTACTAACACTCGGCCACGGAACACCCTGACTTTGAACTTCCTGTCTGTGATTCAATTCCCTCATTACATAACAATCTTTGACCTGACCTCGTATGAGAATATGAGGGCCTGGATTTGACCCAAGGGAAAAAACCGGGGCCTGGTGCTGTGTGCTTGTTATCCCAGAGCGGGCAAGGCGGGGACAACAGGTCCCTGGGTCTTGCTTGCCAATCTGATACACTCAGAGAGATGGCTTCTGAAGAGAAATACCCAAGGTTGATTTAAGACTGCTGCATATATGAGGATACATGTTCACTCACCCATAAACCCACATGCACACACACACACACACACACACACACACACACACACAGGAGCATGCGTGTCTCTGACTTTGAGCTTCTCAGCTAGTCGGTCCTGGAGGGGAAGGTGGACGAAGCAGAAGGGACAGAGCCAGAGGCACAGGTTGGCTGGCGGAACAGAGATGCAGAAAGCTTAGCGCCCCACCCATCTGAGGTAGAATATTCCACGCTGCAGCATTGCCTATACAGCATCGCTAGAATGGTGGCTTGTGATGTCATTCCAGGCCCAGGGTACATGGGCCCGTCTTCTGCAGCCATGAGCTGTCTCTGCTGAGCCCATCGGGAAGGCATGAGGCTTCCTCAGTCCTCTGTGCCGCCAATCAACCACTCATCGGTCCACTAGGCAGAGACAGTGCTGTGCTCCCTTGAATAAGAAGCCACCTCCCGTACGATGGATGCCCACCCAAGGGGGGTAGGGACCTGGAACCATCAGTTGGGGGAAGGTGACTCTGTCATCAGCTCTGTGGTGTGTTTGGGGCCTAAGCTGGGTCTTTAAAGCAATGATGGCCTTGTGTGTGTGTGTGTGTGTGTGTGTGTGTGTGTGTGTGTGTGTTGGGGGGTGTATGTGTACATGCACATGGGAGGCTGGAGGCCGACTTCTGCTGCCTTCCTTAATCTCTCCCCACCTTGTCTTCTGACACAGGGTCTCGTACTGAACCTGGAGCTCGCTCATTGGCTAGGCTGGCCGGCCAGTGAGTTCTAGGGAATCCTCCTGTCTCCACACTCCCAGGACTGCTGGCACAGATGTGTCTCGCTTTTTATTAAAGATTTATTTATTTATTATATGTGAGTACACTGTAGCTGTCTTTAGGCACACCAGAAAAGAGCATCAGATCTCATTACGGATGGTTGTGAGCCACCATGTGGTTGCTGGGATTTGAACTCAGGACCTTCGGAAGAGCAGTCGGTGCTCCTATCCTCTGAGCCATCTCTCCAGTCCCACGTCTGGCTTTTTATGTGGATTCGAAAGAGTTGAAGTCGTGTCCTCATGCTTGAGCAGCAGGAAGTTTACTGACAGGGACATCTCTCCAGCACGGGAAAGAGGGCTTTGAGTGGGTGTCGGGCACCATGGGTGTTAAGGCTAGGTGTTGATCCAGAGGAGAACCCACCAATCGGACCTACGACTCAAGGGTCAGAGGTGTATAAACACAGTTAAAAGGAGGAGAAACCTAGAGCTATGGAACTGTGTTGACTTACCTCTCTCTGCCCTGAGCTCCTCAGAGTTGAGGGCCGTGCTGTGAGCCAGGTTCTTACTCATTGGCTAAGCATCTGGGACTCGGGAGGAATTCTCTGTTTCCCACATCCTGGGTAGATAAGGATTCTCCCTTTATGGGTAGAGATTAGAGGAACGAAGATTCACAAACCTAAATCAGCCAGACAATGTTGGTTCATGGCAAGAAATATCAAAGATACCTTGTTAATGCAAGGACCCTTAGGGGCTGGAGGGATGGCTCAGCGGGTAAGAGCACTGACTGCAATTCTGAAGGTCCTGAGTTCAAGTCCCAGCAACCACATGGTGGCTCGCAACCATCCTGACGCTCTCTTCTGGTCTGTACAAAGATAGCTACAGTGTACTTACATATAATAAATAAATAAATCTTTAAAAAAAGAACGAACGAACCCTTAGATTGCTTTCAGCCTCTGGGTTTGGGTGTGTCCGCGCAGACGGCTGTGGAGAACGGCAAAACATCTGCAGATCTCTGCTGCCGCAAAGCCGAGCCGGGCTGGGGATTGCAGGCCCCAACTGTGCTGCTCAGTGTGACTCACAATGAGCTCCCGGCGACTTTCAGACAACCCTGCTTACCCTGCTTTCAGCTTCCGAGAACCTGAGGACTCTGAGAACCTGAGGACTTGGTAATCTTTCATAGGAGTGAGGGCCTAACTTTTTTTTTTTCAGTTCTGGGGACAGAAGCTAGGGTCTCACATGCTGAGCAATCAATTTATATTACAACCAATCAGGCGCTGCAGGAGGAGTCACTAGAGGCAGGAGGATCTTTGCCAGCTTGGTGTTAACATACGGCATTCCAGACCAGCCAGGGCTGCACAGCAAGATCTGGAAAAACAAAATACAAAGGGTTGGAAAGATGGTTCAGGAGTTAAGAGCACCGGCTCTTCTTCCAGAGAACCTCAGTGTGCCTCCCAGCATCCACACTGGGTTCTTACATCTGCCGGGGGCTGCAGCTGCAGGAACATCCACTGTCCTTGAGCATCAGGACTCTGGTATATATACCCACATGTTCGTGTACACACACACACACACACACACACACACACACACACACACTTAAAAATAATCTTAGAAACCAAACATGTCCCCCAAACTCACAATGACCCAAAGAACCAGGACTTCCATTGAAGGTTTATTATTGTGGGTCTGTGCTGGGCGTGTCTTATGTGCACACAGTAGGCCAAATCAACTGGGCCCACGGTTGCCAAGATCCACATGCGATGGTCGCCGATTTCTCTAGTCACTTCCTGGTGAAGTCCTGTGGCAATTTCTGGTTGCACAATATATCGAATCCAGATTTTCCTTGTTCAAATTACCCTCGCCACAGTTGTCATAGAAGCCTCTAATTAAAGCAAGGTTGCTGCGCAGGGCAGGGGCTGCCTTGGGGGAAGGGAGTTGGGATCAGCAGTCCTCTTCTGGCTTCCGAATGTCTGCTCACCTAACTGGATTTATTGTTTCTTTTTATTAACATGTATTTACACATGTGCTAACTGGACGTACTGATGTGGTCCGGTGTGAGGCATCATACGTGGACGGGACGTGCACTGATCAGATCAGACTCCTCTCAGAATGCCGTCTCCAGCTGTCCCCTGTCCTTTTAATCACAGTTCCAGCTTCAGAATAACTTTTAGTCTCCGCACTTGATTTGGAACACGCGAGACTTGTTTTTCTGGATCTGGCTCATTTCATCTAACATCGTGTCCTCCAGTTCTGTTGTGTGACAGATGACAGGTCTCTTTCTTCTTTATGGTCAAATAATACTCTGATGGGTGTGCATACTACAGTTTCTTTATCTCCTCCTCAGGAGACACCCAGGCTGACTCCATTTGCTGCTGTTTGAAGAGTGCCATGATAACCACAGATGCTCAGGCGTCTCTGTAGTAAGCAGAACACACCCCTTCAGCTCCGTATCCAGGGGTGGGATGGTTTGATCATATGGTAGTTCTATTAGTTGTTTTGAGGAAGGGTGCTGATGTCCACAGGGCCTGGATGAGCATTCTTTTTTTTTTTTTGGTTTTTCAATACAGGGTTTCTCTGTATAGCCCTGGCTGTCCTGGAACTCACTCTGTAGACCAGGCTGGCCTGGAACTCAGAAATCTGTCTGCCTCTGCCTCCCAAGTGCTGGGATTACAGGCATGCGCTACCATGCCCGGCCAGGAGCTTACATTCTAACTAGCAGTGTATAAGGAATCCCCTCAGCCTCCTCATTCTAATGGGAATGAGATGATGCTTCATCGAAGGTTCGATTTGTAGTTTCCCCGTGGCTGATGCTATCAAACATTTCCCCATATGCTTGTTGGTTATGTGAGCCAGGGAAGGTTCTAAGATCACAGCCAGAGTTCAGAGGAGCCCGTGGTGTGATGGGTAATATCACAGGTGGAATCCAACAGTCTGAGACTTAGCCTCTCCTCGCCCCCCTAAAGGAACCCACGGTGGAACAGGCGTCCCTGCTCTGCGGGGGTCCCCAGCCGCAGGGCTGGCAGCTGTGTTCTCGTACACATTACTTACTGCCTTGTTCTCTGAGAGATCTCTCCGTCTGCCAGAACAGAGCCAATTTCCTAGATTAAATTTCCTCTGATGAATGACCTATTTTACATTTTGTTCTCTCCGGATAGATCACGATTCTCCACTGGTCATTTAACAATTTCCAATCAACTACAATTGAAAGGAGATATAAATTATACTACGTACGAGGGCTGAACTGCACGGAGAAAACGATTCATCTTTGCTCTCATGGGGGCGGGGGGAGGGGGGGCTCCCAGGAGAGGTGACCGCCTCGCAGCTTTTCACCTTCGCCTTAAATCCAGCAGGTGGTCCGATCACTCAAGGTCTAACCTATCACTGTGCCTTTTGATACTTGGGCATTGCCAGGGGTGTGTGGGTGTTGCCGTCCTCGGTAGGGATTCCAGGCTGGCCCAGAAGGAAACAGGAGGGAAGCCTCTGGAGGGTGCGGTCGCTGACCTCGAGCTGGGTTTTTCCAGTCTAGCTGGGCCTGGGCCTTTGGAGGAAGAGCTAGCATTTTTCCTACTAAAAGATTAAAATAAAAAAAAATTAATCCATGTGTATGTGTGTGCGCTGAGTGAGGGAGCTGGAGTTCAGGTGGTTGGGAGTTGGAGTGTGGGAACTGACGGAGAGTCTTCTGCAAGCCCCCTCCTGCCTCTTGATACCAGGGAGGTTATGCCTGTTTCCCAGACAGGGGATTGCCAGCTTTCTGAATACCATGTGTATTTCATCTCCTTTCTCTTCATTCTCTTCAGTTTACCCCCGCCCCCACCCCTAGCCTTGGTTGTCCTGGAACTCACTCTGTAGACCAGGCTAGCCCTCAAACTCAAAGATTGTCCACCTACCTTTGCCTCCCAAATAAATGCTGGGATTAAAGGCATGTACCACCGTGCCCAGTGCATTTATTTTTGAAACTGGGCTGTAACCCAGGCTTACTTCAAACTATGTAGTTCGAGGCTAAATTCCTCGATATTTCTGTCTCTGTAGATGTGACAGGAACCTTAATCAAAGGCACAGCTCACAGGGCCCTGCAGTGCATCCCTGTGATACCAGCACAGGAAGCTGACACAGGACTGTGAGTTCAAGGCCAGATGGCGACATATTGACATGCTATCTCAAACAAACAAAACCAAAACAGATGAGTTGTGTAGTGGTGGCGCACCCCTTTAGTCCCGCCACAGCAGAGGGAGGCAGATCTCCGAGTCTGAGGCCAGCCTGGTCTACAGAGCAAGTTCCAAGACAGCCAATGCTACTACACAGAGAAGCCCTATTCTTAATAAAATTAAAAAACAAAAAACAACAACAACAACAACAACAAAAAAAAACACTCCCCCCATAGCCCTGCCAACAAACAATCAAAACCAAAACCAACCAATCCATCAACCAGGAACAACCAGGAACTTCACACAGGACTCCTGGATCATCCTAAATCTCACCCTTATGGAAATTCAAGTAAACTAGCCCCTCCCATACCTCAGGATATCTCAAGGGTGGTGTAACCTGGTCATCAAATGAGCTCTGGAATATTACACCCTTTGCCAGCCAGGCGCCCAGTTCATACACACAGCTATGGTGTACACAGAGATGCTTTTGATCCTTCTCTTCCATACGAGGGACCAAATCCACAACCTCCCCCAAGCTCCTCCAACTCTTTACCTCCAAGTCACACCGCAGCCCTGTAAATGCTTACTCTTTCTTGTTTCCCCAAGTGTCAATGACAGAGAGTTCATGGGTCTCCCCAACTGCAATTCAAGTCAGGCCGACACCTGTAGGTGCTGGTGACGTCCAGGTAGGGGTGGTTAGAATAGCACACCCGGCCTCTGGAGCCGGAAGCGTCCTTAAGGTCTTGCCTGGCCAGAGAGGCAGGTCTGGCTTAGGGGTTTGCAGGGTGGAGGCTTCATGTCAGAAGGTCTCACCCTGCCTGCATTTCCACAAGGGAAGCAGATGGTTTGGGAAAATCCAATTTAAAAGGACAGAAATCGAATTAGCTCTCCAGGGGTCTGATGGCCAAGACGGGTGGGGACAATTGCATTATCTGCTCAGGGCTCACCAAGCCAGCACGAAGGCTCAGAGGCTCGGAGTGGGTGGGGTGGGCACCCCTGGGTCACTTAGGCCTGGATAGACTGAGGGGAAGAAGAGTGCCTTGAGAAGTTATTGCAGGGACACCCTGTCATTTGGCCTTTTTTTTTTTTTTTTTTTTTTTTTTTTTTTTTTACCGCCTTCCTTCAGCCCTGCTCTGTAACTGACTTAAAACTAATGGCCGACTTAGTCCACAACCATAGTAGCTGTCCTCAAATGCCTGAATGGAGAAGGGTCCTGGGCCCCAGTGGAAGAGTGGGACAAGAAAGCTAATGGTTCATCCTTTTTTGCTTGTCTACCATAACATCCCCCAACAAACAACACATCATTTGCACCATTTTAAACCCCCAACACACGAATCCTGGACTCTCTGGACTCATTCAACAGTAGCAGCTCCTGGGCCTGCAAGCCGGACAGCCGGACGGCTCAGTGCATAAAAGGCGCTTGCTACAGAGCCCGAGGATGCGAATTCAAGCCCTGGAACCCACTCGGTGGAAGAGAACTGACTTTAACAAGCTGTCCTTTGAAGTCCACCCGTGAGTTGTGGTGTGAACCCCGCCCTCCCTTAGCTAAACAGACATACGCAACAAAAAGGTAACTCAAACAAACAACTCTGGTAATTTTCTGTTTCTGTCTCCCTAGCTGAGTCTCCTCAGATCTACTTCCTGTCTCCGACTTTACCTATTCCAGGCACTCCGGGGCAATTACAGCTACTGGCCCTCTTGTGTCTGGCTTATTTCACTTGCCCCACAGTGACATCAAGGCTCCTCTGCCTCAAACTCAACAGTCCCTGCTTCCCAAGCACTGGGATCAAGGGTGTGCGTCACCACTCTTTGCCAGATAATATTCTACTTTGTTCATCTGTTATGAACCTGTCATAGCATTCAGGAACATTTTAAGTCTCTCTCTTTCTTATTAGATATATTCTTTATTTACATTCAAAAGTTGTCCCCTTTCCTGGTCAACCCCCCCCCCCCGCCCCCCAAGTCTCTCTCGTCTTGATTCAGGACCTTGCTCTGCAGCCAATCCTGGCCTGGACCTGCTAACTGTGCCTCAGTCTCCTGAGGGCCGAGACGACAGGTATGTACCCCTATACCACACATTTTAATAATTTTTTTTTTTAAATCTATGGCTCTTTTGTTTGACAGTGTGTTTGTGCACCACATGCGTGCCTTGTGCCCAGAAGAGAGGCATCATATCGCCTGGAAAGATGTCTGTGAGGAGCTCTGTGGAGACTCGGACTGGAAGGCGGTCCCACGCCTTGGGTCGGCTTGACCACGGAGGGTCCAGCCCAGGCAAGGCTCTGCCAGTGTCGAAGACAAGAACTACCACAGGCTTGCCTGCCACTGCCAGCTGGTTCTTGCTCTCCCCTACCCACTGGTTTACTCAACTAGTTCCAGGGTCTGTGCAGGGACAGGGTCCTGCGATGAAGCCCTGCGTGCGTGTATCGTAGAGTGGTCCCATCTCTTTGATTAAATCCCAATGGATGTTACTCAGCCATTCAACCAAGAACTCTTCACAGAGAAGAACGCGGAGCATTGGCTCTGCCCAGTTACCAAGGTCTTGGTGCTCGAGGTACAACAATGAGTACATCAGATTCGGGAGTCCCCAAGGCACCGCCCACTTCCTGCCCAAAGAATACAGAACAGCTGAAAGAGGGGGATGGCCTGGTACACTTGGGAGACTTGAGGGCTGCCTGGGGCTTGAGGGCAGCCTGATCTAAAGAGAGAGGGCAGCCTGATCTACAGAGAGAATGCCTGGCTAGCCTGGATAACAGATTAAAACAAAACAAAACAAAAACAAGCACTAAAAAATGCCTTCAACCCAAGCAGTTCTAAAAACTAATTTAAAGAAAGCAACACCAACACTCAGCCCTAGACACTGTTACAATCTTTTATTATGTATCAAATTGTCTTCAATATAACTTACAACCTGATTTTATCTGATAGACACTTTTATGTATTTAAAGGCAAAAACAAAATTCTCTTTATATACAATATCTTATGTCTAGAGTCTGGCAAATATAGTACCTTTCATTGCAGGATTTTTGCTTAACGTAACAAGCAAATATAAACAACCAAAAAAAAAAAAAAAAAAGTCAAAATAAACTGAATCCCCCAGATCCCTTAACTACAAATGTCAATAATGAATAAAGCATTAAAAAGACAAACAGAATGACTGTTATTTAGAAATGCAAAATGAATACTAATATTAGTGGCAAAAAAAAAAAAAAAAAAAAAAATCAGCAGGCCCGGACGGTCAGTCTTCGGGGCTGTGGTTCCTGCTCGGGGTTGGGGCAGACTCTAGACCATTTCTCGGCTCCTGCGGATGGCGCAGCACAGGATCATGCTGAAAATCATGCCGAAGATCTGCAAAGACAGGAAGGGGCGTGGTTTGCCTGACTGGAAGGGAAGGAGCATCACCCAGGCCAAGACAAATGGCCAAAGCAACAAGGTCCAGGAAGGATAGCGATGTAGGAGAAATCAGGCCAGATAACAGGAAGGACGGCAGGACTGGGGTTCCGACAGTCAGCTGCTGAGGTAGCTCCTTAGAGAACACTCAGGGTGAGACCCTAACAATGCAGCTTTAAACCCTATCTGCAGCGTTCCCGACGCTCCACCCTTCTCTTTCCTTTGCAGGGCTGGGATGGAAACCCAGGGCTTTGCCCATTCCAGCCTAGTGCCCTCCCTGCCTCTGGCCACAGTCAGAGCGCTCCCACTTCCTAGGAGTAAGAAGGAGCTGCTGATGGTGTCCTCCTGGCCAGGACCCTACAGCGCTCCGAACAGGACCCGGGCCCAGCTCTCTTCCCTGGACCCCCTCCCACTCACCATCACCACGGCGATGCCGATGCCCACTGCTCCAATGATGTGGAACTTGCTGTTGAAGACCTCATCAATGGCTTCCGGGCAGGACTGAGGGAGGCAGACAAGACACACGGTCAGAAACGGCTCTCACTTGGGCGTGCACCTCTTCTTCGCTGACTCTGGTCATTCTGGGAGACGTGGCTAGAGGGCCAACTGGAAGGGGTGTATTTGGGTACAAGGGCTGTCCTGGTTGGTGACCAGAGGGGGAACTGAGGGATATGGGGGGCTACCCTAAACTTGAGAACACTTAAGAGAAGGGGGAGGGGGCTGGAGAGATGGCTCAGTGGTTAAGAACACTGACTGCTCTTCCAAAGGTCCTGAATTCAAATCCCAGCAACCACATGGTGGTTCAATCTTTAAAAGAGAGAGAGAGAGAGAGAGAGAGAGAGAGAGAGAGAGAGAGAGAGAGAAAGAAGGGGGAGTTTGAGATCTTGTCTGTGTGTGTGTGTGTGTGTGTGTGTGTGTGTGCACGCGTGCGCACCATATTTGTGCCTGGTGTCTGTGGAGCCCCTGGGACTGCAGTTACAGGTGATTCCGAGATGCACCTGTATTCTAGAGGGCTGGGTCCTCTGGAAGAGCGAGTGCTTTTACCACAGAACCAACTCGCTCTAGCACCCCCAACCCTTTCTTTCTTCTCTTTTTGGAAGTTCTGGGGCCTAAAAGAGGTCCCTCTGGGTCCAGTTCCATGTGGCTGCAGAGAGTCACTTTTACAATTCTGCTTCTGGATTAAGGAAAACTGACCAACCGGGAACTGTTTCTAAAGCCTTCGGAGCAGCCATACCCTCCACGGGTTCTGCTTGTCCTTTAAGGCCCGGGACCTGGGCAGTGCGCATGGTCCCAGGTGCCTGCAGCTGTAGGAGCTAGGGGGTTCTGTCCTGTCTCTGTCTCGCTGCCACTTGAGAAAAGAGGCCGCTGGGAAGAATGCTGCAAAATTCGCCCAAACCCTTGCAGGGATCTGTCTAGGCAGCAGGGCAGGGTGCCAGGGGGTTGCTTCTAGGTTTACCTTAGTCTGGATGCTTTCCAGAATCTGCTTTTTGGGGCAGATGTCCGAGATAAATTGCTCCAAAGCACCGCCTAAGCCACAGCAGTTCAACTGAAGAGGGAAGGCAGCGATGGGGATGAGGAAAAAACAAAACAAAACGATATGTTAGAAGAGGCGTGCCAGCCTGGTATAGAAATCCCCGAGTGTGGATACCCTGCAGAAATGTACGTATCCGGAGGGGTCGGTGTTTCCGCTACAGAGGTGACCTACCGCCGTGTGGATGGCTTTGAGTGTTTCCCGCTGGGGCTCATCCTTGTTCTTTAACTTCTGGTAGGTGTCCTTGTAAAACTCCTGGACTTCTTTAATCACCTACGAAGGACAGAGGTGGGTTTCTCAAAAGCTGCTTCATGGGTACTCTTCACGTCACGCTCGGCGCCGTTCCCACGTCAGCCTCCAAAGTGCCCAGGTTACAGGAGTCTGCCATCTTGCCTGGCTACATTTCTTTTGAGGAGGTGGAGTGGCCCTGGGAATCCCCAGCCTCTATCCCTTCGTAAATTCTTTTACCAGCTTTTTGAAAACAGATTCCCACCTTAATCCCTTTTCTTCTTCCCTCACTGAAGAATGTAAGGGGCCCTGCCTTTGAACGCCGCCCTGGTGTGTTCCGGCCTGGCCCTCAACTCCTCAGAGGTCACCAGAGAAACTCAAACTCACATGCTCAGCCCCTTCCTTTGCCCAGAAGTTCCCCCCTCCTCCCGCCCCCCGCCCGCCCAAGAAGCCCCATCTCATTCAAGGTCTAGATCCACACTCCTAACTTTACAAACTGGAAGGGATGCCCCGGTCCACCCTCACCTTTTAAAATCTCAAGGTATTTTTGGTTATAAATGACTAGCGTGACATTTGTCTAATATCTTTCTCCCACACCAGATGGCAAAGTTCCTCAAAGTGTGGGACCTGGAACCCGGATACTTGGGGACCTCGCATGGCATCTGGTGCGGTACTTATAGGATGTATTTACAGATTACAGAAAGGGAGTCTTTGCTGATTACGGAAAGCCATGTTGTTCCGAGTGACCTTTGGAGGAGCAGCGGGGGAAGGACTGTTTAGCTGTGATTGACAGGCACACAGATGGGCGCACACACAAACGGTTTCCGAAATGTTCTGAAAGGTCGCTGTGGTGCTACCCCCATGGGGCAGGCTACGCCCCACGTTCCCGGTCCCCGAGGACAGCATGTCTTGCTCTTACGTGGAAATATACTGGATAAAGAGGTGTGTTCAGTGGAAAACCAAGCAAGTGACTAGCCTGGACCCTTCGATCTTCGTCAACCCTCTCCCCAGCTCAGAAACTCTAATCTCTGTAGGCCCCACGCGCTCTGCGGGAAGCACCTACCTCATCCTTGTGGGTGTAGCCCCAGACGGCTGCGGCTATCTCAATGGCGAATATCACCAGGAGGAATCCGAAGAACTGGAAGACACAGGGGATGTGGTGAGAGACTCCAGCAAGCCAGTCAGCAGCGGCAAAGGATGGAGTGTCGACAGACAGCATGCGGGTGGCCAGGCAGGAAGAGGGTGACCAAAAACCAGCAGAGAGCCCATGAATTCTCAGGGGAAGTGAGATCCGCTGCCCCTAAACTGGTTCTTGGGGGTGTTAGTTTGGAGCTGGAGCAGCAATAAATCACCACTGCCCACGCACAAATGCCACTGAGATTGGGGAAACAAAGGCAGCACATTCACTCCGTGGCATTTTGGGCAAGATGGAAACAATTTTTGAAACAAGGGGAGAGAAGGCAAAAGGACCTGTGGATCTGGGGGAGTGGGGAGGGGAGAGGTGGGGGGGAGAGGGGGGGGGAAGCAAACGTGGCCTTTGAGAAAGGCGGAAATAACATCCTAGCATTTAGCTGCATAAAGGGAGTGGAGTGATAAGGAATCCAGGACCACAGGCAAGCTGGCCGTGGGAGCCAGGCAGATGGGGCTAGCCTGGACTAAGGACCGTGAGAGGCGCCTTCCTTACTCCGCCGGTTCTGCCTGTCCCGTGCACTAGGCTTGGTGACATTTTGGGAAAGGAATGGGATTGAGGTAAGACTGGCTAACTACTATCCAGAAGGAATACTCACCAATCCCAGCATGCACTGGGACTCTTGGACAGCTCCACAGCAGCCCAGGAAACCAACCAGCATCATGAGGGCCCCGGCTCCAATCAGAATGTACACTCCTGAGGGGTGGGGAGAGGAAAGGGACAGACACACGGTCGCACATGTTAGTGGGGAGGCTCAGGGACGGAGACCTTTTCTTAACAAGACCGCTTCCTCCATCTCGGCTCCTGGTGCCTCTCCCGGGAACTCTGCTCCACCACGTCAATACCTTATCCGTGGGCCCTTTCCTAGAAGGCGCCCAAGGACAGGTAACCTCAGATGCTCAGGAGACAACCCCTGGCTCAGTCTGTTATGTTTCTTCCCAGCGGGACAATGCACTTGAGCTAATTACTGAGACCTCTCAAACTACAGCTTGGGACTGGAGAATACGATCCCCTCAGAAAGCCTTTCTGCATGCTGCCAGGCACCCAACACCCCAGGGCCATGCTGGCCAGAGTTTCTTGTTCTAGTACAAAGGACGCATAAGTGGGTATTAAATCAGAAGAGCCTTGTCTTAGCTCCAACACTGCTACTAACTGCGGTGTGTCTTTTAGTCAGACTGCGTTTGTGGGGCTGGAGAGATGGCTCAGGGACTAAGAGCACCTGCTGCTGTTTGTTGCTTAATATGGGGACCAGAGATGGGACCCCAGTACCCATGCTGCCATCTCACAAAGGCCTGTGCCTTCAGCTTCCAGGATCCGGTGCCCTCTCCTGGCCTTTGCAGACACCTCACATTGCTGACACAGAGACATACACAGACACACACATACACACATAGACACAGACACACACAAAGACAGGCAGACACACACATAGACACAGACACACTCAGACAGGCAGACACACACACACACACACATAGACACAAACACTCACAGACAGGCAGACACAGACACACACACATAGATACAGACACACACACACAGACATACATATTGAGACAGGGTCTCTTCAAGTAAGTTCTGGCTGGCCGGAAACACTGTGCAGAGTGGCCTGGCCACAAGCTCACACATCTCCATCTGCCCCTGCCTCCCAAGTGGTGGGTGGGTTCACAGACCCACATCTCAGCCAGGTGTGGTGGCATGCCTCTTACTCCTTTTCTTTTCCTTTCCTCCCTCCCTCCCTTTTTCCTCCATGATAGGATCTCACTATGTGGCTCTAACTGTCCCAGAACATTCTCTATAGACCAGGCTGGCCTTGAACTCACAGAGACCCACCTGCCTCTGCCCCCCAAATGCTGAGATAAAATGTGTGAGCCACTATGCCCAGCTAACACAACTTTAATCACAGTACGCAGAGGCAGAGGCAGATGGAGCTCTGTGATTTCCAGGTCAGCGTGTTTTACACAGTGAGTTCCAAGATAGCCAGGGTATGTAGTAACCCTGTCTTAGAAAAGAAAGAAGAAATGGCAAGTTGTTTGTTTGTTTGTTTAAATAAAATTCAGGGTGATTGGGGGTTGAGAAATGGCTAAGCATGCGTGTTATGCACCCATGATGACACGAGTTTGAGGTCCCAGAACCCACACCCGCAAGAAAAAGCCAGGTGCCGTGTATGTGCCAGCACTGGGGAGCGGAGCCAGCCGGATCCCGGGAGAGAGCTGGCGGGCTGCTGGACTCAGCTGAAAAGAGAACTTCGGTTCAGTGAGAGGCCGCGCCTCAGTCATCTGGAGAGCACAGGAGACACCAGCATTCCTTTTGGATCTCACATGTGCACACAAATTAAAGAGAAATGACTGGGGCTTGGAGTGCACATAGAAGCCCTGGGCTCAATCTTTAGTACAACCAAAAGCTGGGTGGTAACAGTGCAGTCTCCTGGAACTGTTGTGATGTGTGCAACCAGGTAATACACACACACACACACACACCAACTGTCATTAATCTCAATATAAGGCCTAGATAACCACTGCAAAACAATGTGATTTTACACAGCACACTACGTGACAAGGGCTTTGGGCAGGTGCCACAGTGACCTCACCGTCGTCCCGATCTGCAGCACCCAGCGCCGGGCTGGACTCTGCAGGCAGGAGGCCGTGGGACTGGCCCGCAGCTGATGCTCATGGGAGCTCAGCGCCGAGCACACACAGTGGGTATTTGTGCCTCTCTCGCCTCCTCCTATCGCCGTGGTGACGCGAAGTCACGTGGGGTTACTGGCAAACCCCAGAGTGCATGAATGTGGGTATTGTTTCTGTGCATGCCTGGCCCAGACGGGGCAAGGGGACAAGTGGGGCTTGTCCTCAAGTCATCTTCCTGGCCAGCCAAATGTAGGTGGGGCCCGAGCACGGGAGGCGGTGCAGTCCCGTGCATGGCCCCTGGGGAGGAACACCGGCTGCCAAGGGGACACCACTGGGCGTGCAGTAGTACAGCCCTGGTGTCGGACTGTCATCAGGGCAGGACAAGGAAGGATGAGCTCACTCCTGGGGGCTGCAGACTAAATGGGGAAGAGCATTGAGAGATCGAAAGGATTTATAAGCACATGGAATAGAATCAAGTGCAAACTAATACCCACTTTCTCTGAGTCCACACCCCGCTAAGGGAGCTTGGGCACCCTGGTAAGGCCAGGGCAGCCGGGGTAGCAGTGAGCATTGAGGGGGGGGGGGGAAGCAGTTCTCACAGAGAGAGAATGTTCCCCTAACGGGCCTCTTGGTTCATGTGACAGATCCACTCCAGAAAGATTTTTAAACTAAGAGGCCTGTTGGCTTTAAATCTCGTCCGGACAGCTGCAGCTCTCGAGCGTCTGTCTAACCTTCTCCAGTCAGGAGCAAGACAGCAACCCTGGCGGTTAAGCTGTAGGGCGGCCCTGTGAGTCATGGACCCAGTGCGAGCCTTGGATTGAATCTGTTCCCCACTTTAGCCTTGAGGGGCTAGAGCTCAACCCGGGGCTTCCTGGAGGCGAGGCCGGTCCTCATTTCTGACCCCCCCCCCCGCCCCAGCTCCTGGCATGCTTTAGAAAAGAACTGTCCCCCTTAGCTTCCTTTTGGGAAGGCGACAGCCCTTGTTAGCAAGGGCTGGCAGTGGTAAATGACAGAGCGTTCCCTTTTATAAGAGGAGTGAATGTTAGCTTTCTGTCTGACTCATGGAAACATGTATTCGTCAGAAGGCCTTCTTCAGGATCTCCACGCTAAATTGCTTAAGGGCTGTTTATTGTACTTTTTTTTTCTTCTCTTGGGCTGACATTATAGGCCTATTTAAATGGGGTGGGGGAGGAAGGACTGGGGTGGCAGTAGCATATGTCAGGGTGCCCTTTGCACGGGAAGCGGGGTGTTCTGTCCCACCTGTGTACTGGGCTCTGAGGTCAGGCTAGCAAGGACGCAGAAGCCTCCCGGGGAAGGCCCAGCTCTCTCTAACTCATAAGCATTCCCCTTCGCCCATTTGTGTGGAAAAAGAACCTGATGTAGGCTCATGTTCCCTACTTAGGTTCATTACCCCCAAACAATTGCCTCCCAATCTACTCTCCCCCAGCCCTGCCCCCCCCCCAACCCCCCAAGCCCATTCTTGCCTCCTCTCCCTCCTATGGCCGGGTACTCTCATTCAGAAGAGACACATTGGTGTCTCACATGCTGAGCATGGGAACCCTCAGAGAAGTGTGGGTGTGTATACCCACACTAGTTTCAGGTGGAAAAATGGATACCACCATGGTATACGCACCCAGCACAGGGAGGCCACCTTACTGAGGACATTTATATCCAAAAGGTCCCAAGGAGGGATGGAGGGACGGACACCGACAGCCTGGGGCCACAGCTCTTAAATTCCTTCACTCCGGCCAAGGTTCTATCTAGAAGGACACCGCGTTAAGAGCCATGGGCCCGGGACCAGGAAAATGTAGCTCTGTGACATATTTGTCATCCTGGGACTGTGTCCTGCTGACAGGATGAATCTACCAGGACTGACCTGGAGAGAAGGCCCTTCTGTGTATGGGTAAGGTATTAGCTGTTCTGGTAAGGCTTGCATTTCTACCTCACCACACACCTAAACAAAGAAAAGGGTTGCTTGAAAAGTCAGCCGCATCCTCTGGCTGGCCCGAGGGTGGCCATGTGAGAGGGATGTCCACCCTATCGAGCTAGAGAACTCAGCCCGGGTGTAACTGGTCCTCCTAGCACATGTGTCGGGAGGACTGCGGTTCCCACAAAGGGCTGGTCTCACAGTCCAGTGGGAAAGAGGACCCAGAGGGCAGAGGCTCGTTGGCCCTTTGCCGAGGGACAATTCCAGTTTCCCAAAATATAATGGTTGTCCAGGCAGGGCCCAGACCTAGGTACCACTCAGTTCCCGGATGTCTCAGTGTCTTTGGCAGTAGCCCCTTGTCCCAGAATGACGTCTTCAGAGCTGAACTCTTAGCAAGCTGGATGGCATAGGCCTTTAAAACCAGCCACTCAGGAGGCTGAGGCAGGAGAATACAAGTTCAAGGCCAACCTAAGTAAACTCAAGGGCAAGCACTTAGTGAGACCCTGTCTCAAAGTCTTAAGGGAAAAGAGGCCTGGGGATACAGCTTAATGACAGGGTGGTACCTAGCCTGCCGCAGGCCCTGTGTTCAGTCTCCAGGGGCCTCCCTCCCCCAAATCATTGTCCTGGTCATCATCATCATCAACAACAACAACCACTACTCTAAAATGCTGACAGAGTCCAGTGCCAGCCTCCCGTGAGGCGCTGCTGGCTCGGGCTCTGCTCTGACTCCTCCTTTCGTCTCTCTAGGGAGGACTGCTGAAGACCACTTTAACTTTATGACAACTGGGAGGATTAGAACCCCAGCGGTTCCCGGAACTGGGCTGCTCTGCCTCCTCACACAGTTTTCTTACCTAACACCAGCTCACCAGAGCCAGGGAGCAGGGGCTTCTCTCTTAGCCTTACTTAATTTGTGTAACTCAAATAGCTTTCCCCCCCTCCCCCGGCAATGAAGCATAGAGAATTCCAGAAGGAGAGGGGGTTTATGTTCTAGGGACGAGAGCTTGGGCAGGCGTCTGGGCTCTCAGGTTGCAAAGTGGGAGTTAATTCCCTAGTCCTTGTAGAGTTTCAGGGACAGAACCAATGAACTACACTAGGGAGGGCTCAGACGTGGGCGTGGTTTCTTCCCAGGTCACCCAGTCACCAGTGAGAATCCTTCTTCCCACATCTAAAAAAATCTACAGAATTACCCGGGAGTCCTGAATGCTGGGGAGAAGTAACAGGTGATCAGGTGAGCAGGCCACAGGAAGGAGTCAGAACTCTTCTGGAGACACAGGGACGATCAGGCCCTTGGTCAGGACAGCAGCCTGAGAGGTTCCCTGTTCCTGGACTGAAAGGACAGACATCCTTGCCCATGGATCTGCCGTCCTTAGGGACTGGGCTCACAGCTCTCTGTGTGCCGGGCATGGAGCGTGACAGGCTCCCCTCAGCAGCAGGGAAGCACACCCCGCCCTCCCCTGATCAGATCAAAGCTTTGTTGCTAAAACAAGTCAGGGCACTATGGAAACATGCTCCCTAAAAACTCCCAAGTTAAAAAACAAAACAAAACCCAAAAGGCCCAACCATAAACCACCCGCCTTTCTTTTATCCACTTTCTTTTTAACAATAGAGCAACACACCCAGGCCTTCCCCACTCCACTGCCCTTGAACAACAACAAAGATCAGGAGAACAGGAGAGGGACAGAGAGCTCAGGTGCTTGCCCCCTGGAGACTCCTCCTGTCTACCTGGCCCGGGCTGGCCCCAGGGGGGAGGGGCAAGGGAAGGCTGACTGGCTGGAGCCTGTGTGGCCCCCTGGTCCCCGCAGGCTGCGAGGTGATAACCCTGTCAGAATGCTGTCTTGTCTTTTGTAAAAATAACGTTGGTGGGTAGGAAGGAAGTGACTACGCACGCTGGGCCTCATGACATGACAGGATCACCCTAAAAATAGGGGGCTTCCTACTTCTAAATCGGGCAGACTGGAACCAAAGGCTGAGCTCACTCAGGCCGGCGGCGGCCATGAGATGGTCCTTGTGGCATCTCCTCTCCCAGAAGAAGAGAAAGGGGCAGCATGGAGCCAGGGAGGACGGAGGAACCTGGGTAGAGAAGGCTCCTGCGCAGACAGCTCCTGGCTGGCTGAAGCTGGGGTGATTCCCACCTTACCGAGTGTGGAAAGCCTTCCCTAGGGCAAAAGCAGTTTTCCCCAAAGGACGGGATGGTCTCTCAGGCCTACTGACTGACATTTTCTTTCCTCTCTTTCTGTTCACTTATTTTTATTTTATGTGCATTGATGTTTTACCTGCACATATGTCTGTGAGGCTGTCAGATCTCGGAGTTACGGACAGTTGTGAGCTGCCATGTGGGTGCTAGGAATTGAACCCCAGTCCTCTGGAAGAACAGTCAGTGCTCTTGACTGCCGAGAGCCAGCTCTCCAGCCCAGACTTTCTCTTTCTTCTCTCTCCACTGTTCTCTTTCTGTCTCTTGTCTCTTGCTCTCTAGCTCTCTTGCTTAGCTTCTCTTTTGACATCCCCCTCAGGGCCTTCTGCAAGCTCCTCCTCCTCCTCCTCCATCTCCATTAATATTAATTTTGATTGTCTATTCAGGAAACTGGTCTGGAGAGAGACTAGGAGGGGAGCCCCTTCTCTTCCGGGCTCTGCAGATGCACGCAGGACAATGGTTTCTGACTTAAGATTACGATTTAGTTTGGAGACAATGGCATGGGAAGCGACTCTTACACCCTCAGGAGTGGTCGTCCTTGCCGGACAACTTCACGTCAGAGAATGGTCACGATGCCAAACTCAGCTGGCGAGGCGAGAAACCACAAGAGTCAGATAGAAACGCAGACACAGCTGTACACTCATAAGCCACCTAACTTGAAAGGGACAGGGCTGGCTTATGTGGCCAGCTCCTCTCTCCCGGTCCCTAGGCCCCAGGTCAGCACAGAGTTTCCAGGGTTGAGTGCCAACGCCTCCCTCTCACCTGTGTAGAAGCTGGAATGGTTAGTTTCTTGCTCGAAGATGCTCTTGGTCTGGGAGTCGAACCGGAGCCATAGTCCTATGGCGAGCACTGCAATACCGGCGAGCTGTAAGATACACAAGGCATTGGCTGGCGTCAGTCCTGACTGCCTGGGGGAACACACACAACCAAAGCAGAGGAGACTCGCAAAGGACTTTGGCATCCTCTCTCCTTCTGCCCTCCAAGGGCATCTGTCGGCAGAAAGCGATCTGAAAGATGTGATTAGCCCGTGCGGTCAAATCACCAGAAAACTGGGATTAACAATTCCCTGCCAGAGGTATTGCAGATGGCGGGCCCAGAGGACTACACAGCAGTGAGGATGAACCACGAGGGCTACCAGACACTACGAGTATGTCTTACAATGTGCAGCAAAGGCACAAGTCACTGAGCTCACACCCCAGGGCTCCCTATAATTAAATGCCAGTATGCTGGTAAGCTGCACGAATATAAAATATATGTCATAGAAGTAATAGTGGAGAACAAAACAGAACAGAGATAATCTGTGACCATCAAGTGAGTGATGAGCTCCAGGTGTGCGTGTGTGAGTGTGCGCGCGCATGTGTGTCAGTGAGTGTGTGTGTGTGTGTGTATGTGAGTGTGCGTGTGTGTGCGCGCATGTGTGTGTGTGTACGTGCACGTGCACATGTAAGTATGAGAGTGTAAAAGTATGTGTGCATGTGTGTGCGTGCATGTGAGTGTGTGTGCATGTGTGCATGTGTGTGTGCATGTGTGTGTGCATACGCTCGCGTGCATGTATGAGTATGAGAGTGTAAAAGTGTGTGTGCGCGTGTGTGAGTGTGCATGTGAGTGTGCGTGTGAGTGTGTGTGTGTGTGTGAGAGAGTGAGTGTCGGATGAGCAGGGCAGGTGAGCGCCTGGGGTGTTTAACAGGATGCTAATGACACTTTACTCCTCTGCTGTCCAGGAAGGTCTTGAACTTCTGGGCTTTAGCCATCCCCCTGCCTCAGCCTCCAAAAAGGCCAGGTATATACTACCAATTCGGTTGAATTTTTACCTCGAGCAAGGACAGACGCACGCACTGGGGCTGGGGACAGCATGTGACATGACGGGTCAGACGTGCTCCTCACATGCCTACGTCAGCCTCTTAGTTACTAGTCGAGCCCTGCCCTGGCCCTGGCCGCGCAGATGCTGTTGGGGAAGCCTCTGCCAAGCCTTCCCATCCCCCACCCCCCCAGTGCCAGCTGACCTCCCATCGCTGGTACCAGGGCTTGCTGGGGGAGTGGCTAGCGGTCCTCCAGTGCAGTGGCTGGCGGATGTGGGAGACAGACCTGGGTGTCTGGTCTACCCACCCTATCAGAAGCACCTAGGGCACCATCTTGCTTTTGGGGGAATCTTGATTCTCCGCCTTAGGAGCTGTATGAGAGTCTGTGGTGTGGACACCCCTTCCCCCCCCCCTTTCAGTTCTTTCTCCCCATCCCGTGGCAATAAGATTGGATGCACTGAGTGTCAAGTGTGCATGGTGACACCAGGACGGGCCACCCAGGATGTCAGCCTATAGAAGCCACCTTGCCGTACCCACAGAGGTGTAGGCTGCTTCGATCCCACTGTGTACAAACTGAGTTCCAGGCGCAGCGCAGGCTGGTTCCTGGCTTAGAATCTCACCACTTTGGCCTTTCTACCCTCAGACGGGAATGGTGGATGTGGCCTGCCTGTGCCCTGCCAGTCTGGCCAGGGACTAAGGGGACCGACATCAAAACTCCATTAGAAGGTAGGAGGCACCTAATGGGCTTTGGGAAAGCACCAGGTCACGCGACCCAGCGCCCTCCGCTCTGTGGATGCTCATCTTCCCACGCCGCTCAGTCCCCCTCTTAGATAAGACATCGCCAAGCGCCACTAAGAAGGCCCCAGACCAAGTGTCCCTGGCTGGACAACGGAAGAGTTGGCCGCAGGGGCTTGGAGAAGGCCACCTAACCTGGGGTTTTGTTTGTTTGTGTTGTCAAAAAAGTCGCCAGGGAGGACCAAAGCTCAGGAAAAGCGGATAACAGGGAGGACGAGGGAAGACGGAACAGTGCGCGTGAACACTTGGTCAGGTGTGAGCCAGCTCTTGTCCTCGATTAGTTTTCTTTTCTTTTCTTTTTTTTTTTAGACAAGGTCTCACTATGTAGCTCTGGCTACTTTAGAGCTCATGTTGTAGCCCAGGCTAGCCCCTGCCTCCGTGCCTGGAACTAAGAGTGTGTGCACTACCAAGCTCAGCTCCTGTTCATTGCAAGACACGTCCCGCACTTTGCACTTTGGCTTGTGAAGAACTTGCTGTGTGGACCCGGCTGGTCTTAGAACCTCTTCCTGCCTTCCAAGTGCGCTCGAGAGTTTGTGTTTGTGTGTGTGTCTGTGTGTGTGTGTGGTGGTGAGGTTTGCAGGCGGTTACTTACTGCTGGGTTTTTTTGTTTTGTTTTGTTTTGTGTTTTAAAAAAAAAAAAAACCCTCTGGAGCTAAGCGGCTGGAGAGGAAGCTGTGGAAGCCATCAGCTGCCTTGCTCCGAGTAATGGAAAGACAAGATGCCGCAGTTGGCCGGGTTGGTGGTAGGGCTGGGAAGCCTCAACAGCTTGCACTGGTTCCTTAGGCAACAGTGTTTAAGGAGCTCTGAATTCTTCCCAGGGGACCATGCTTTGGTGGCAGGGGTCTGGGGGGTGGGGGGTGGGGGCGTGGGGTTGGGGGTGGAGTTACTCTGGTCGCCACTCCTGGCTCTCACTCCAGTTACTTCAGTCACAGGAGACACTAAGAGACCAGGAGCAAGGCCCAGGCAGCTTCAACCTTTAAAAAGCATCATTTCTCAATCATTTCTCAAGGGACTCTTGTGTCTGCCGTGCTGAAGGTGTGTGGCTTGAATTAGGATACGCATCGGTGGATTTTGGCATCTGCAGAGGTTGGGGTGGGGGCAAGGGCTCTTGGGTAAGGTAGGATCAGGAGTCCCTGGAATGTCACCTTGCAGACAGCAAGGGAGGACTGCAGTGCATCTGTGGGGCAGAGAGGTTGACCCCACCCCCAAGCTGCAGCCCTAGGACTTCCCTTCCTGGATGGACTGGAGCCAGAACAGACCTTAATCTCTTGATTGTTCATGTAGATAACTTAACCCAAAGGACAATAACTTCCCTTCCAGGCCAACTACCTGATGTGTAGTGGTCACATCAGTCACAAAACTAACTGCCCCGCCCATCTCTGTCATGTCCATCACGGACCTGGGCAAGTTTGATGCAGACAGATGCTCAGCCCCGCCCTTAGAAACCGGCGCCCGGGCAGGCCGGAGGATGGAGAGGGAAGTCCCGAGGCAGCTCTCCTGGCCCAAGGCGGCTCTCTCAGCCAAGGCCCTGCCTACAGTTGGCCTCACTACCTTTTTTGTTTCCAACAAAAGCCAAATGGAAACAGTCTGGTTTTGCTCCGAAAAGCTCCTTTGCCATCTGGCCCCAAATGGTTCCATCCATGTGACAGCAAAGGAAACGTGGGGTTTCTCATTGTCTCACTGGGGCTTGCTTTGTTTTGCGGCTCATACGGATTTTATTTTATTTTTTAATTAGTGTAAGATGGACCATAAGAAAAACAGACAAACCTAAACTGCATAGAGTCTACCAAGAACTCAGCCCGGAACTTCTTTCTCTCTCTTTTCAGTTCCTTTTTTTCCTAAACAAAACAAAACAAAACAGAAAAAAAACCAGTGTGTGTGAGGGAGTGTGTGTATGTGTGTGTATGTCTGTGCATGTTAGATGTGTGTCTGTGTGTATGTTATATGTGTGTGCTATGTGTATGTGCTTCCGTGTGTGCTACGGCACATGTGTGGACATCAGGGGACAGCCTGCATTCACCTCCAGACAGGGTGTCTTGCTTGCTGCTGTGTAAGCAGAGCATCTGAGAGCCTCTGGGCTGCCCTTCTCTATCATGGTGACATGGGTTCTGGGGACAAGAACTCAGGTCCTCGGGCTTACTGGGAAAGTATTTAACCCACCGAGCCACCTCCCCAAATCCCACACGTTCTGGATTGGGTTTGGGACGGAAGTTTCTCTAAGGAGCCCAGCTTGCCCTTGACCCCTCTTCCCGTCTCCTTCGGCTTCCCCAGTGCCAGCCCACCAGCTTCTATGAAACTGTCAGGGTCGTGAGGAACAAGCAAAGTCAGAGGCCATCACAGACCGGAGATTAAGGACAACGCCCGCTGCCATGTGGGACCTTGGGTGAGACCCAGGAACAGAATGAACGGAAAGCAAGTGTGGCGAGGCTAACAACAATGTGGTGGAGCAAGGTGTGGCGGGCAAGCCTGTACTCCAGGCTGGGGCCGGAAGGCAGTGAGTTCCGGGATACCCTGGGCTCTATTATGAACCCTTATTTCTCACAAAACCTCCCCCAAACTCAAATAAACCCTAAACAACCATGGTAAGGTATGGCGCGACGGTAGAAGCCAGTGGAGGCTACACTAGCTGCCTCTGCAGGTCTAAAATGCAGCAGCCGGGGCTGCCCACCTGACTCCTTCCAGGACGGCTCAGTTAATTAGCTTCTTTACTGCCTCTGCGATTCTGTCTCTGCCAGCATCACACTGGCAGGCCTCTCAAGCCTTAAAAAAAAAGGCAAAACAGAAACCCAGACTCCCTTTCTTCAACCTTGCTCCCTACGGTGCTCCCTATGGTCCTGAATCCTCACATAGGTGAATAGTTCCTACCTACAGCTGACACCAAAGAACCACAGGCTCCTCCTCCTATGACTGGAATCTGTTTCCAACCCTGGCATTCCTGACTCTGCGCACCAAGTCCCTGTCCTGAAATGTCACCTTGGCCACCTACACTGCTCTTGCACAGAGCATAGGCCCCTTAAGGTCAGATCAACTCCTTTATTCCTTTTCTTATTCGCCCCACCCCCACCCATCCTAACCCACCTTCAAACAACATCCTAACGACAGCTCCAAAGAGGCCCCGGAGCCCTTGCCTACTACTTCACGACAGGCAGAGCTGCACAGTGCAGCCTGAATCCCAGCACTCAGGCGGCAGAGGCAGGCAGATCTCCGAGTCTGAGGCCAGTCTGGTCAATACAGTAAATTCCGGGCAAGCCAGGGATACACAGTGAGGTCCTGTTTCCTTCCCCACCTTCCAACGCCGTCTCCCTGCCCGCGCCCCACCACCACCAAAAAAAAGTGCAGCGGGTCACATCTGTAATCCTAGCACTTGGGAGATTGAGGCAGGAACATCTTTTTGAGTCCAGCATGGGTTACACACTGGGCTCAAGGCCAGCCTGGGCTAAGTAGTAAATCCTGACTTAAAACCAAAAACAGAGTAGTTCAGTGGTCCGACACTTGCCTCCCAGGAGTAAGGCCCTGGAGGAGAGGTGGGCGAATCCTTAGGAAGACTCTACTTCCTGGTAGAAGTCTGGTACTTCCTCCTAGCAGGACCTCTATGCACAGTGGGGCTGGTCTCAGATTCTCCATCCTCCCTTGTGCTTTTCAAAGGGCTGGGATTACAGGCGTGTACCGCCACGCCCGACTCTTGTAAAGCCTTCTGAGAAGCCAAGTTTCTGCAAAGAGCTTGCTCTGCAGTCCTCTCTAACTCCGCCCTTTGAGAAATCCAGCCACACACTCCGATTTTGGGGTGAACACGCAGGTAACCTGGCCACTGGCTTAAGCCAATTTCAGAGGCACAAAACCTTCTTCTTCTCCCTGCCGTTGCCTTCCGGGGTTAACCTGGGAACCCAGGCCTTGGACTTGGGAGCCAAGCCCAGGAGCCTCCAGGAAGGCACCACATTCCAACTCACGCCTGTTTTCCCTGCTCCACAGAAAGGGCAGGGTATTAGTGAGTCACATGGAAAACCTCACTAGCAGGACAGTCTCACCCTGAAACACGACCCACAGGCAATGGAAATACCTCCAATTCCAAAGGCCGACTTAAAGAGAAAGAAAGAAAGAAAGAAAAAAAAAAAAAGCTAAACAGTAATAACGAAGCAGAGGGGTACCTGGTGGCTCAGCTGTTCCTGGCCAAACTGGATCCAGTCAGAACCTGTGGAGTATACACCCGCGGGGGAGGGGAACTGACAGAAACTCTTCAAGTCTGGGCAGATGAATTAGGAGGAGACTAGCAACTGATCCACAACTGCCCCGGGTCCCTCGGGTGGGGGGGGTGACCCCCAAGAGACGGGTCCCAATCAAAACACACTGGGGTGCACCGGGTATTCTGGGTGGGGCTGTCTCTCATAATGTGGTTTGATTGGCAGTACTTTTTTCTCTTTTTAAAGGATAAAATGCTTATCCTGCTTTCCCTAGCTGGGGTTTCGGAATCCAGAAGCTAGAGAGCAGGTGACCTCATCCTGTTGGGCTTTCTTTGTATTCGGTAGGGGTGGGGATGAGGAGGCAGGATGGGGGAGGAGGACAGTGGGTGGGGTGGGGGTGTGAATTGAAATCGGATTTCATGAACCCTAGGTATACACTTTATATGTAGCTAAGGATGGACTTCAGATCTTCCTGTTTCCACCTCAAACAAGCCCGGTTTTGGTTTTGGGGTGCCGGGGATTGAACTCATGGCTTTGTGCATGTTAGGAAAGAGTTCTTCCACCAACTGACTCAGCTACACTTCCAGCTGAACTTGAAGTGGATGGACTTAAAGCAGCCTCGCTTGCCATGCTGAGAGGGACTGAGGCGTGTGCTGGGGAGTGGAGGTCTGGGGGACGGGGAGGCCTTTCTCTTGTTCTTCCTGAAAAACAGCGCCTATTTCAGGGGAGGATGGCGGCATAATAGAGATGTAGCAAGCGAGGAGGAGCAGGGAGCCCTAGACCCAGCCACGGCCACCTGCCTGACGCAGCCACAGGTTCCTGGCTGCACATAGGGTGGTGCCAGAATCACCTGGGGAAATCTAGGCATGGGCTTGACCCGGCTGCACCAAGGACGTCAGGCAACGTGATGGCACAGCCCCGTGGAGAAGGACCCCGTGCAATTCCGGCACAGCCGTCCGTCCGTCCGCCAGGAGCTCAACACCAAACACTTTCCTCCACCATTAAGAGTCTTTGTTCATCTCCTCAGCTTGGTTTCTCTGTGAGACAGGCGCAGTGATACATATTTAGGCTTGCGGTGATCCGCATGCACCATGCACACACCACGCACACACGCACGTGTGCACATGCCAAACTACTGCTTCACTTTCAGTATAGGTTGTGCAGTACACACATAAAACACTCTGGTCTGTAGTGTGAAAAATAGTAATACCAATAATAATAATAATAATAACAAACCTTGAGAAAGACTAGGGACGAGTGGGCGGGTTGGCCGGCACTCCCTGGAGGTTTTATGTCCTCCCTGTGATCTGAGGAGGTGGCTGGCAGAAGTCACAAAACCTGGGACACTGGGTTTCTGTTTTATGAGGCTGTGTGTCTTGGGTGGGAGGCCGGTGGGTAAATCTACCTTTACTTTTCTTTTCTTTTCTTTTTTTTTTTTGAGACAGGGTTTCTCTGTGTAGTCCTGGCTGTCCTGGAACTCACTCTGTAGACCAGGCTGGCCTCGAACTCAGAAATCTGCCTGCCTCTGCCTCCCAAATGCTGGGATTACAGGCGTGCGCCACCACGCCCGGCCTAAATCTACCTTTTCTACACCCAGGAAATGCTTGCCAGAGCTGAGGGCTGGACGGAATGGCCGAAGTGCGGTGTGAGGCGAGGCCGGAGAGGTGTGCCCAGCCCCAGGCTATAGCATCTCCTGGGTGTTTCCAAGTGGGCAGGGAGCTCAGAGAGCGAGGGAGACACCGTCCCAGGCAGGCACAGGACAGGGCACCAGCTCCATCACTGCCCCCCTCAGCAGATACCCCTCCCCCCAGCTTTCTGCTTCTGTTTGAACACAGCGCCCTCGGGCACCTGTAGGCACTGGCCCACCCTGCCCAGGAAGACCAAACAGTCAGGATACAATTTCACCATCAGCCGGTTCCCAGGCCCTAAAACAGCAAACTTGAAGAACGCCACGGAGGCGAAGATAAGGCCCTCTATGTCCACAGGCCTCACCATTCAAAAGCAAGTCAGGCCACCCGGACCCACAGGCTCCGGGCCTCACCCATCCCCATGGCAACCTCCTCTCGCCAGCGAATGCCAAGCCTGAGATGGGCTGGCGGTTAGGAGGCTGGGCCACGCAATGCCAGCAAGCACAGCACACACAGGATCTCCCAAGGGGCAGCCTCCTCGCCCGTCTCCCCTCCCCCTCCCCCACCCGGGACGGGAACTGTTGGCTGTGGGAAGGGAAGGGCATAGCCAGTTCTAGAGGCAGGGGCCCTCCTACAGCCGGGCCCCACCCCTCCGTTATGAACAATACTCAGGTCCACTCCAGCAGAAGAGTTTATGCCTGCCTTTCCGTGAAGATCACACTTGTTAGCTTTTGTTTAAAGAGCAAGAGGATGGATGTGAGATTAACAGAAGGAAAGGCCGGCAGGCACAGGGCAAGTCTCGGACTCTCTCAGCTTCTATCAAGTGGGGGTGGGGTGGTCGTGATCACCAGCCGCAGTTCGCTAAGGAGAGTCCCTAGAACCTGCCTCCGTCTTAGACCTGCAGGAAATTTGGCTGGGGTGGGGGTTACTGGGGATCCTGTGCTTGATCCCACGCCCTGGGTTATTCTGACACTTTCACGACTACGATCACTACCCTGGGCTTTTGTTTATTAAATACCGCACAGGGAGGATGGCAGGAAACAGCTTTTTCTGGACTCGTGCGCCTAAAGGAGCACTTTTCCCCACACCTTTTTTTTTTGCAGAACCCCAAGGGAGGGAAGGGTGGGACTTCCTGGGCTGAAGTGCTGTGTTCGGGGATTGGGGGGGGGGTGAGCTTGTGGCCAAAGCTGACAGGAGCACGGCTGTTTCCCCCACTGGTCACAGAGACGGGGAGTGGCACTCTAACCAACCCAACCACAAAGCCACAGGAAGTCCTCCTGGACTGCTGGCCAGAGCCAGCGGAGGCCAGCTGGGGTGGGGGAGGGAAGACTGAGGCAGGCCCAGCGTGAGTGATCAAGGCTCGGAAGCAGGAGCAAAGCGCTCAAGTGGGAACCTGCACCTGCTTCCCAAAGGTGCGTTTCCCTCTTTACCCCAGTTCTCCAGGGACTCGGGGGAGTCGAAGAGGCTCCCATGGCCAGCCAGGGCTGGTTTCCTGAAGACTACACACGCCTGTTTTCCAAGGCCAAGTTGCTATATACATCATGAGCGCGGACTCTGGCTTCACACGACCGACCGACTCTTACTGCAGTCCAGCTGAAGGTTCTCCAGCTTTAGCAGGGACTGAACTCCCAGCAGGCTCTCCTGTTAGAAGCAGGTGAGGGGAGCTATACAATGTTTACACAGAGGCTGCCAGTAACAGGAGCAGCTGTCACCTGCTCCCTCCCACGGTGGGATGTGGTTCTCATCAGGTTAGGATCCTTCTTCTACTTGTGACTAGGGATCCTCAGAGATGTTAAGCAACTCACTCAGAATGACACAGCCGGAACAGGAAGGGCTCAAATTGAACCACAGTCACAGAGATGAAAACTCTACTTGAGAAAACTGCCCATGAGCGGCCGGGAATCCCCAGGTCCCCCGGACAGGCCGGATTTGGAAAAATAACACTAGCCTGAACTTTAATTGAACGGCAAGGATTTCCTCTCTTGTCCAGGCTTGAGAATGAAGTGTCAGCGTCCTGGGGAGGGAGGGCACAAGCCAGCGCTTCCCTTGGGTTCATCCTTTCTCTCTGCTGAGGCAGGACAGGATGTGGTCCCTGGAAAATGTGCTTCAGGGTGCTCCACCCAAGAGCCCTTCGTTTTTCTATCCCGATGTCCTGTCCATACAGAAGCAATGCTGACTTTGGCTTGACACCCTCTAGGATCTGTTTTCCTGCGTGTGTGTGTGTGTGTGTGTGTGTGTGTGTGTGTGTGTACCCAGAAGGTTCTAGATAAAAAAATTCGGTCCTCTTTTGGGAAGTATATGGGATGAATTGGACAGGAAAAGGGGCAGGGCTGAGGTCTTACTCTTGTTTAGGGTAAAGGAAGATTGTTTCTTTTATTTCTCCCTGTCCCCGCCCCTCCCCCCATTTCCTTGGCTTCTTTGTTGTGGTTTGGAGGCCACGCCTCCCAGAGTCCAGGGTGGTCTCTCCACTTGCTACACAGTTTAGGATGACCCGGATCCTTCCGCCTCTGTTGCTCCTGAACATTCCGGCATTAACGCCGAAGTTCAGCTTTATGAGGTGAGCCTTGACCAAGAGGAGACACCCTTCCCAAACTGGGGAGACAGCCAAGCATTGTGTGGATGGACAGAGAAGCCCCGTGACACATGTGCTGGAGGCCAAGTTCAGCTCTGAGCCACCTTGAGGTGCGATTCCACAGAGCTGGAGGAAAGCGATCTGGGTGAATAGAAATGTTGGGACCAGCTCTATGCTCTAAACTCGTATAGAGCTAGAGGTTTATGTCTTAAAATTTGAGAAAAAATTGATACTCCTATAATTCAACATTTTTTTAAAAAAAAAATCCAGTTGTAAAATACCCAAGTTAAAGAAGGGGTCCGTTTGCGTCCCGGGCTTTCCTGTGTGAGTGGCAGTCTGAGAACATGGCTGCCCTGCACGGTGACCTGACTTAGATGACTCCCCTAGCCATGATCAGTCAGAGAAGAGGAAACAGGCTCAGCGAGGTGAGGTAACCTGCCCACGTCACAGCATCCTCCGGGTGACTCAGCCGTGGGCTCTCTTTGTCACTCGCATGACACAGACCACAAGAGAGAAGTCTGTTTCTCAAACCTAGCCTCATTCTTGGCATAAACGGTTTGCACCGGATTTACTTCTCCAGGGTGTGGAAGAAGATTCAGGGTAGCAGTCACCCCTTTTGGGGTGGCCTGACCCTTTCACAGGGGTTACATATCAGATATCTAATCTGAGATACTAATATTATGACTCATAACAGTAGCAGCATTATGGTTATGAAGTAGCCACAAAAATAATTTTATGGTTGAGGGTCACCCTGACACGTGTCAAAGGGCCGAAGCATCAGGAAGGTTCAGAACCGCTGATCTGGGACCACATCAACTTTTCTCAGGGTATCATCCTAGTAACGGGGTAGGTCTGGACATGTTCAGGAGTTAAGAAGTCCTCTATTCTGTAGACAGAATCTGCATCATTTAATCAGCAGGGCCTGCGGGCTGGGGGTGGTGCTCAGTTGTAGAGTCAGCCTGGCGTGCTTGAGGCCCAGGCTAGACTCTTTCAAAAAGGAGACATCTGGGCTGCAGTTTCCCCTGCCTGCTTGCCAGACACACCACACACACACACACACACACACACACACACACCCCACCTCCTGACTGGCCAGCTCATCAATAATCCCCTTTCTGCTGAAAGCAGGCGTTCTGATCACGTGATGCTGACGACGATGTGGGGAGTGTTCTGCTTTAGAGCCCGCTCCGCTCCACATACTGGTTTTTCTCCCACAGCGCACACCTCGCTACGGTGTCCAGGGATTAGACGTGCACGCTCCTGCTGGCTCGAATATCCTGTGTGGCCCAGTGGCTCTCATCCCACCCACAGAAGCGAAGATGGTCCCAGAGGTGGGAGGTGACGCTTCTTGTACAGCTTTGAAACGGGGGCATGAGCGTATGCCCTGGCAGTGTCACACGGCCAGGGGCACGCACGGCGCTACCTGACTGACTCTCTGGCTGACTCTCCTCACCCATCACGACCTGTTTGGAGTCTCTACAGCAGACACACTTCCCACACTGCTGGGTCTTACCTATCGAGTCTCTCGGTCCTTCCGTATTTTAGGTCTCTTAGTTTTGGATGACAAGCGTTCACACATCTGCCCCCTGACCTACACCCAACCTTAAGCAATTAATTCGCTTGAGCTATTTTCACAATGGGCCTTCTAGTAGGCAACACCAACTTCCTTTTTATGTGTGCGTGAGAAGCCGGGTCTCCCACGGAGGAAGACCTTGAACCGCCAATCCTCCTGCCTCCCCCACCTAAGTGCGGAGGTCACAGGCTAGTGCCACCAGGTTTGTTTATGTGGCTTTGGGGACTGAACCCTGGGTTCTCACGCTAGCAAGCGTTTTATCACATGAGCTGTATCCCTAAGACTTCAGACTTCACCTCCCATCTTTTTAAACGAGAAAACTGGGCATAGAGGCAAATTGTTCCTCTGAGGTAACACCACAAATAACGTATTGGACTTAATTCTGGTGGCAAAGCTCAAATTCAAAATCATTGTGTCAAGCTGTGTTCCCCCACCCCACCCCCCAGCCCTGCACTGGGAACCGGATACAGGGACACAGACGCCACATCCCCGTCCCAGAACCGCTAAGTTTGGCTTGAGGTGCTGTTGAAGCCGGCCTTTCTCCCATGAGCGGCCGTCGGACAGCCTGGGCAGGGGTCTAGGCCTCCTTTCTCCGGCTGCTGTTCCTCTGAGCCTCGCCCACACCCCTGTCCCACTCTGCTCTGCTTCCCAGAGCCCTGAGTGACTTCAGGACTTCATGTCTCCTCTGGCTTAGCTTTCTCTCTGCCACAGCTGCCCTCCACTGGCCAGGGCTGCCAGTATTCTTATCTCTTAGAAATTTGGGTTCTGGGGTAACTGTGGCATGAGCCTTACGTCAGCTTCCTGTTACAAAGGGCCGAGGGCTCTCGAAGCCCAGCACTGAATGATAATCTAATTTCTACGTGGCAACGAGTTTTCTGGGTCACTTAAAGGTTATGTGCCTTAGACCCAGGGTAACGATTTGATTAGCGGAAAGCAGCTTGTGAAGACTGTCCCAGGCTGGTAAACAGAGGTCTAACATTTGAGTGTTGACAGGCAGGGGGGTTATTAAGAGCTTGAGGCCAGTATGGTCTACACAGAACATTCCAGAGTCAGCCTGGGCCATACAGTTCGACCTTGTCTCAAACCCAACCCAACACCACACATTTGAGGGCATTAGCGGTCATAGACGGGCCTCCTGCTGTATCAGAAAGGTGATGGTATTCATCCTGGAAAGGGGCGGCAATAGGAAGCCGCTTTAGTGGGGGGAGGGGCCATTGTGGGGTGCACACTCCTCTTTAGGATTAGGCAGGTGAGGTTCCCCAGCCTGGAAACACTCATCCAAACTGGGGTGTGAGCATGTCTGGCGCTCTGCCAAACGCTCATTCTTGTGACATGCCGCCCCCATACCTAAAGTTCCACCCACTGCCATGGTGAGCTCATAATTATTCATGGCTTTGCCCATCTTTTCACTTAGTTTTAGCAAATCCACTGCACTGCAAAGGTGTGTGTGTGTGTGTGTGTGTGTGTGTGTATATATATATATATATATATATGCTACATATATACTATATATACTGTAGACTCACGGTAGGTGGAAAAGGAATAAAAATTAGAATACTGCAGGAATCCATTTGACTTTAAGAGAATGGTTCAACTGACTTTCTGGTATTTTTAGTCCAAGTCGATGCTAGCGCCAGTGAGCCACACAGGGTCTGTGTTGTTTCTGATTCGGACACACTGGCAGCTCAAACCGAGGCAGGTGTGAGTGAACAGGGGCTGCCTTTTTTTTTTTTTTTTTTTTTTTTTTCTTTTTTTGGTTTTTTGAGACAGGGTTTCTCTGTGTAGCCCTGGCTGTCCTGGAACTCACTCTGTAGACCAGGCTGGCCTTGAACTCAGAAATCTGTCTGCCTCTGCCTCCCAAGTGCGGGGATTATAGGCGTGCGCCACCACGCCCGGCTTTGGGGGGGCTGCCTTCTGATGCTAAGAGGAGGTGGGAAGGCAATGGGAGCCAGCCACTGCCCTGCCCTGCCCCGGGGCGACCCCCTGATGGGCATCGGGTCAGGTGTGATGCTCTGTCCCTCTACACAGGGCCCTTGTACTCACTGAGCAGGGACTTAACGGCCGGGCTGAGGACACTTCCAGCGAACAGTTCCCAAACCCATGCAGCCTTCTTTGGAATGCAATTAACATGGGCCATTTCCCAGCTAGACTCCTCGGGCTGTTTCTGTCACTAACCAGGTAGCTCCAGACTCAATTCCTACCCTTCCCCTTCTCAAAGTCCCCAAAGGAGAGCCGAAATAAGGCCGAGCTGGGCCTTCTACACTCCATGGGGTGGGAAGGGGAATCACCAATGAGCAAGACCTTTCTGGAAGCTTCCGAAGCCGGAGTCCTTGTGCGCTCTAGAAATACAGAGCACCAGTTAAATTAAGCGAGTGTCCAGTCGCTCTTCCAGCAATGATTAACTGCAGAGTCAGTGAGGGGAGGCGGCTCTGCAGCCTGGGTTGCCCTGGGTCATCATGGGAGCTCAGAGCTCTGCTCCTCCTCTCTTCTTCCTGATCCTGGGGCCTGGAGCCAGGGCCTCCGGCATCTACACCCCCAGTCTTTAAGACAGTCTTGCCTGCATGTATGTGCCGCGTGATGCTCTGTCGATCAGAAGGAGGTATGGGATCTCACGGAGCTTGAGTTACAGGCGGTTGCGAGCCGCCTTGTGGTTGCTGGGAGCCTAACTTGAGTCCCCTGTAAGAGCAGCAAGTGCTCTTAACCACGGAGCCCCCATAGCACCAGTCTGGAACCTAGGGTTCCTTTTGTGTTGTCTTCTTTGTTGTAATGATCTAAGAGACATTGACTAAAGTCAATGCCGATTAAGCTAATTCAAAGTGTTTAGTCTTTCCTACGGATGGCCAGACTGAGTGGACTTGAGCCTCTGAAGAGTCCCTTGGTGCCCATGCTCAGGGGCACAGTGTTTTTAAAGGGGAAACCCACACAGATAATGGGGGGGGGGTCAGAGTAACCTTGAAAAGGTCATTCATGGCAGTTATTTTGGTTAACACAAATGGACCATTGTCAAGGTCATGGAAATCTCAAATGTGTTTCGAAGGTAGATGTGACCGGAATGTTTGTGTGGGGGTGGGGGGGTGGGGGGTGGGGGGTGGGGGGGTGGTCAGAACAAGATAGCATTACCTTGGTCATTTCAGTATTTTTCTTTCTTAAATCAATCAATCAATCTATCTATCTATCTATCTATCTATCTACCTACCTACCTACCTACCTACCTATCTACCTACCTATCTGTTTTTGAGATGGTCTCACGAAGTAGCCTTGGCTGTTTTTGAAAGTCACTCAATAGACCATGCCTCTGAGATCCCCCTGCCTCTGCCTCGATTGACAGGAGTAATTAAAGTCATGTGTCACTAGACCCAGCTAAACTTGGGGTTTCTATCAGCACCTATTAGTCCCACCCCCGCCCCATTCAATTCCAGGAAGTCATTCATGTCAGAAACATGGGACTCAGGGAAAACCAGAGGTTACCTGGAAACCAAGGGAAACAAATTAATATGGGGCTCTCCCCGATCTGAAGTTCATGGGCCCTCCAGAACAACAACAACAACAACAACAACAACAGCAGCAGCAACAACAACGAACCAAAAAAAAAAAAAAAAAATCCAAATCATATATGATGTTTTTCCCCCTGAAAGAAAGTCCTACTAATTTCATGGGATTCCCTAAAAAGGTAACAATATACTCACAATACTTAAAACTTAGCTGGGCATGGTGGTGGCCCATGCCTTTAATCCCAGCATTTGGGAGGCAGAAACAGAGGCAGAAGGAGAAAGATCTATCTCTGAGATCTAGGCCAGACTGGTCTACGTGAAGAAACCCTGTCTCAAAAGACAAACCAAACAAATAGTAATAATAAAAAAACTCCACAAAATCCAAAACAACACCAACACCAACACCCCCCCCCCCAAACAGACAAACACCCCTGCCCACATGAACCCATGACTAAGTATTTTCTTGAGTGGATGGGGTAGAAAATTACCCGGATGGATATAATTTTTATAAAATTGTCTCATCTGGGACAGGATGTTGCTTTCCACAGCTGCATGCCACTTGATGGAAAATAGCAATGTCCCTGGACCGGCCTGACTTTTTCCACAGAATGGAGCAGCCAGGTGTCCTGCAGTCGGACTTTGAAAACACAACACACAAAAAATTACCAAGACTAGCCTTTCTCTCAATCCAGAACTTCTTCGGTTGAAATACACTTCTGGTAGTTCAGGGTCAGGGAGATTTACAGCCTTTGAAGGGGAGAGGGTTTTGCTCTTCTGTGTGTAAGAAGTAAAACCTGTTTCTGCAAGACTTTGACTAGAAAGCAAAAGCCAACACTTTGCTGGCTTGGGGGGTGGGGGTGGGGGTCTGTGCTGCTCAAGGGCAGACAGCTTACCTTCCGTGCACAAGGATTTGCCTCCAATCCCCAGCACCGAAAACCAAAAGAATAAAAAGTAGACGGGTCCTATTAAAGTCCCTGTCACCCAACCAGAACAGGGAGGAACTCAGAAATCACAGTGTGATTTCTTTTCTCAATGCCACATGGGTTTACCCAGAACACGCAAGGCAGCAACAGAGCTGCAAGGCCACCAGAGCCCTAAGATTTGAGCCCCCGCTCCTGTCCCTGCCCGGGTCCCAAGCCAGAAATAAGAAAACACCCAGGCAAAACCACCCACCTCTCTGCTTGCTACCAAAGAAAACATATTTCTCGTAAACCCAAGGTATTTTTAGGTCCCAAACTGTGTGACCCATTTCGGAGGCCACAGCTTCTTATAAAACTGGAACTGAACCCCAAACCAGGCGGAACCACCCCAGGACACACAGGCCTCTGTGTTAAGATGAAAGGTTTATGCCCAACGCACCTCTTGAAGAAGCGCAGGAACCAAGAAAGGCTCACTGAGGAGGGTGAGCAGCCAGCGGCCACCCTAGATCCACTCTGGCAAGGCTGCTTATCAAAAAGCCTGTCCAAATTTGGGAAGTACCTAGTAACCAGCAGCAGCCTGCAGCAGAGCCTGCTCCAGAGCTCAGCAAGGTCTGGAATGTTGCCACCGGCAGTTTGAAAACAGGGGCAGTGTCTGTGAAGCATGTGTGTATGTGTGTGTGTGTGTGTGTGTGTGTGTGTGTGTGGCGGGGGAGGGGGAGCCCAGTTCTCACCACCACCCAGAGACTGGGATTCCTGATCTTGGTTATTGGTAACTATGGCTGGGGTGGGGGAGAAACCGAAGCTCTCTCTAGGCAGGGGCCAGTTCCTATTTTCCAAAGCTGTGCAGACAATTCGCCTCAGCTCACCCTCTCCCCAACCGGCCAGCTCCAGTACAAGCAGGGCAGTGTCGCTCCAGCCCAGGCGCTCTGTGGGAAGCCATTTTATGCCACACTTCAACCCAACATCCAAGTCAAACAAGGCCTGAGGATCAGCCATCTGGGTGGGGAGGGGCTCCCCTTACAGCCGCCTACCCCTCCACAGCCTGCCCTGACTCGAACCCTGATGCCTCGGAACTCTCTAGAGGCTCCTCAGCTTCATTTTCAGGAGTGGGTGTACCCCGTCCTCCCTGAGTCAGACGTGCACAAAATGGAGTCAGTTGTCTTTGAAGTGTGAGGCCGGCTCCGGTGGCAGGGAGATGTGGAGAAGCCGCAAAGCCACACCGTCCGGCCACGCTGAGTGGGAGTGTGGCCTAATCTGTGGTTTAAAGATCCACACTTACCTGGGGGCTTCTCTCTCTCTCTCTCTCTCTCTCTCTCTCTCTCTCTGGCCTCAAATCACTTTCTACTAGAAAAACACAATAGCTACAGGGAGAAGCTGACCTTCCCAGGGGCTGGGGGTGCCTAATCCAGGGCTGGGCATTGACCAATACAATCTATGACCATAAAAGGCCAAGGCAATGGAGCCCCTACTGCGACGGAACCTGAAGCTAAGGAGAACCCTGCCAGCCTGGGTGAGGGAAGGCAAAAGGAGAAGATCCCAGAAACAGGTTTGTACTCGCTTGGAAAGCCAGGGAACAATTCTCAGCGTCCACCGTGATTTCCCAACTCCTAAGTGGCTTGCCGGGGAGTCTTATTAACCAGAGGGGCAGTGGGGGCGGGGGAGGGATGGTGGGTGGAGGCCGGGGGGGGGGGGCTTGTTCTATAGGCTGATCTCTCGAATGGACCTTTGAGACCATTTGCGTCAAGTCAAGTCGTGGAGTTTTGTGATGAGGAAACTTCAGTGTGGATCAGAGAAGTGAGCTGCCCGCAGCTCCCAAGTAATCTGCCTCCCGCCAGGCTCTGAGCCCGCGGCCCGGCTCTCTCTGCCTAGTTTCCAAGCAGCTGCCACAAAGGTGATGTGCCTCTGCTACTTCCGTCCTTCTGCTGGGTGGGCAAGGGGCGGAGATAGGGGGTCAGAGGGTGTGCAAGCAGAATCTGGCTTTCTCAATGGGTCCTGCCCTTTGCCGAGGCTGAGGACCATAAAAGACCTCACTATGCGGGATCTGGGGGAATGGGTAGGATGGGGGAAAGGCCAGACAGAGGCAACAGGATCAAGGACAGTCTGGCTGCATAGCAAGGCCCCAAACAAGCAAGCAAACAAACAAACAAAGAAACAAAAATGAACGGAAAGGCCCACCCCGGCCTGGCTCAAGACTGGCCACCACACTATAGCCCGAAACACTTCTGTCACCCGCCATTCAGACATTAGAAAGATGTTTTCTTTCTCAATTCTTTTCTTCTGAGGGAGTGGAGAGAGAGACATGGAGGTCTGAGGGAAATTTGGGAACAACCAAAATAGGCTTGTGAGGTCTGGCTCTGAGGATGTTGGAAAAACAGACTGATGGCTGGCTTGGTCGTGGGCATGCGACACCCAACTTCAGAAAGGCAGGCTGGGCAGGCTCGGCTGTCACAGAGCAGCCCCCGGGGGCCATGCTCGGGCCTAGGAGAGGCAGAGTCCCCTTTTCCGCTCCTTCCTCTCTTCCACTGTCCCACTGCAGCTAAGAAAGGCTGGCTTCTCTTTGGATTCCTGTGACCCAGCCCCTCAGCAACCGCCACAGACAAAGGTGGCCCCGGCTTCCGAGAGCCCATACCAGGTACCAAATGTCAAGCTCATAAATCACTGGTCTCAAGAGATTGAAGAGGTGACATCATAATAGTCCCAGGGGGTCCCCTGAGATCACTGCCTGCCCTAAAAGATATTCTGAGGAGTTTCCTGTCAGCCTCCCTTTACTCCCGCCAAACCCAGCTTACTAACCCCGCTTGATAACACCCCGTCACTTGACCCTGCATATAGCACTTAACCTTTCATGGGCAAGGATTCTGGTCATCAATAGGCAAGATGGGGGTAATGTTTCTTTCTCTGGCCATACAATGGAGCTTGGAGTGGCCTTTGGAGACTGTAAAATACTTAACACAGAGATTGATTGTAACACGCCCGTCCCTGTTAGAGCCCAGGGTAGGACAGGTAACAATAATTAGTGAACTGTCCACCTCCCTAGTGGTAAGAGAGACAGGAGAGTAAAGAAAGAAAACAGGGGGGTTGGACAGATGGCTCAGTGGTTAGGAGCACTGACTGCTCTTCCGGAGGTCCTGAACTCAAATCCCAGCAACCACATGGTGGCTCACAACCATCCTTAATGAGATCTGACACCCTCTTCTGGAGTGTCTGAAGACAGCTACAGTGTACTTACATATAATAAATAAATTAATCTTTAAGAAAAGAAAAAAACGAAAACGGGGGGCCCAGAGGTTAGAGCACTAACTTAGCTTTCAATCTTGGGCACTGTTTCCTCACGGTGGACACGAGAGCTAGCACCTACAGTTGGCACATAATCTCTAACACATTTCCCAACCCCCAAACCAAACCCTCTGAGAGCGAGCTTGTTCTGCTTCAGGAGGCACAGTGACTGGTCGGGGCAGGGGGCTCCGGACAGGAGTGGAGTGGCAGCAGGAGACAATTTAGCAGACTGTAGGCCAGCAGGCAACAGACTGGGAAGACATAGGGTGGCCTCAGGCACCGCCCCTCAGCCCCTTGCATATGCTGTGGGGGCAGGGGGGGGATGGGGGTGCAGGCAGGCTGCGGTACTATGTGGTTTCCCCTTAGCACCGCACAAACGTCCACACCAACTATGCAAGCGTCTGGAACTGACCAACAGACTAGCAAGGAGGAGTCTCCCCAGAGGACAGGGCGGGGTTGGGTGGGGCCGGCTGCCTTCAGACTTTGTTTTGCCGTCCTCAAACTGTGGAGTGGGCCAAGCCAGCCTGGGAGCTGGCTGCCTGTCTGCAGAGCTGACAAGGAGGGAATGCCCTCTGACATCCTCACAAGTTGTATGGGTGTGGTGGCTCCTAGAAACCCAAGGCAGGTTGTGCAACACTTCCAAGCAACTCCTCAGAGTATTAAACCTTATAGTCACCGAAAGATGGGAAGCAGCCTGCGGCCGGCGCCCAGCCTCGAGGGAATAGTGAACTTTTTTTTTTTTTTTTTTTTTTTTTTGGTTGTTGTTGAAAGCCTTTGGCGGCACCGGCACTGGAGTTGCCTAGTTAAACTCTTTCTTGTTTGCCCAGGAGCAAATGCTGTCCACTCGTGCGTAGGGAGTGTACCCTCTCAGCACTAAGACAAAAGGGTCCTCTGTGTATTTCCTGGCTTCTGCCCCTTAAGTTTCCCGAGAGTGGACACTCTGTTTCCTTCCCCAGAGGTCCATCTGCAGAGTGGTAGGGAGTCTACGAGCACCTGCCTCCGGGTCCTCTGCAGGTGACGGCCATTCCCCCTGGCCCCACCTGGACACTTTTAGGGCGAGGCTTCAAGCCCGCAGTGCCTGATTACCTGGGAAATGCAGAAACACCGGATTTATCCCATCTAGAGGCGCCTTCCCCGCCTGCCTTTCTCTAACTCTCCCAGAGTTCTCTCTCCAGCCAAGATAGTTATCGCTCTTGAAAAAAGAAGCAAGACAATCTCGTCTTTCAGGTAGCTCTGAGGGAGGCATGGACGTTTTCAGTTGAGAGTTCAGATCCTAAACAAGGAAAGTCTGTCCTCCAGGTGCAGGGAAGACTCCTCACACCCACTTCCTCTCTCTTGCGGCGCCCCTCGCCACTTGTGGGACCACCGAAGTGGGTGACACTCAACTGCCCTGCTGGCCAGGAGCCTCGCGGGCCAGGGAGGGCATCGAGTGACTCGAAAAAGGGTGCTCCGCTCCTCCCTCACTGCTCTCTCACACTCGGCGGGTGCTCCGGGTGGGAGCGGGCACAGAGCCCATCTCAAATACTCGGCGGTAGAAGGACCCAGGGCGCACAGCCGGAGCCACCAGGACCCTCGGCTCTCCCACCCACTCCCGCCCACCTGCCAGTCCCGCCCGGCCAGCTGGCAGCCGCTGCGCCTTTCTCTTCTCGCCCGGAGTCCGCCTGGCGCGCGCAGTACCAGCAGCTCCCCGCGCTCTCGGCCGCCCGCCGGGGACACTCACCGCCCGGGATGCCGTCCCGGGCCCGAGAACAGGTGGCCTCGGAGAGGAGCGCGCGACAGTCGCCTCTCACTCACCCAGAAGATGAAGTTAAATCCGAAGAGCAGGTATTTGATGCACTTGCTACCTCCTTTGACCGGCATGGTACAAGCTGGACTTGGCGTGGGACAAGAGGCACGCACGACTGGGACAGAAGGGACTCGACAACCGACTGAGACTCGCTGCGGCTAGGGGCTGGCCTGAGGCTCCACTTTTAAAAAGTGCCACTCCTTACGGCGCTCGGCCAGCTGCGATGCGCATGTGCCGAGGAATGCCGACCCCGCCCCCCGGCCCACCTGCCCCGCCCATGCCTTAATCCCCTCCCCAGACCCAGGTTCTGGAATTGCGGCTCCACCCACTTTGCGGAGCTCTCCCTGCAAACTGTTTTCCTAGTCCGGTTTCTGGGATCCTCTTTCCCTTCATCTTCCTTCTCCCCACCGTCTCGGGGTCTTTCCAGACCTCCATACCCGACTTCTTTTTCGTAGAGTTAAGTGTCCGCCTCGCCTTTCCCGTTCACGCTGGTTCATCCTGGGCTCTGCGTAAAAGCCTACGTTGGAAGACCCCCAAGGGCCATCTAATCTAAAAAACCTTTTTCGGATCCCTGCGGCAAGTCTGCCCGCCCGTTTGCCTGGTTTGCGTTCTCTCTGACACCTCTTTGTAAACCTTTCCGGACTGAACGCACTTATTTGAGCACGGTGGCCTCCAGAATGTTCCAGGAGCCAATCTGAGCAGTTCTCATTTGCTCAAAAACTTTCTACATTCAGAGACTTAAGTTGAAACCCTTCATTCTTTATTTACTCAGTCCCTTCCCTGCCCCACCTGGTGCCACACCCCTACTCTGCCCGGCCTCAATGCCCTGCAGCAGGAGTGTGTGCTGGCCGCCCTGCCCCTTGTGAAAATTCCATTGTGCTTTTTTTTTTTTTTTTTTTTGGTTTTTCGAGACAGGATTTCGCTGTGTAGTCCTGGCTGTCCTGGAACTCACTCTGTAGACCAGGCTGGCCTCGAACTCAGAAATCCGCCTGCCTCTGCCTCCCAAGTGCTGGGATTAAAGGCGTGTGCCACCACCACCCGACTAAGCTTTTTTTTTTTTTTAATTTAAACTCATTATTTTGAGACAGAGTTTTACTATGCTGTCCTGTCTGACTTGGGACTCCCTATGTAAACCAGGCTGGCCTCAAACTCATAAAGATCTGCCTGCCTCTGCTGGGATTATAGACATATGCCTTTCTGCCCGGCGATTTCATTATTTTTGAAATAGGATCTAGCCGTTGTGGCCCTACTGACCTGGAATTTGCTTATGTAGCTCAGGCTATCCTCAACTCCAGTCCTCCTGCCAGAGCGTTTTTAGGCCGCCACGTCCTGCTCCATGGATCTTCTTTTCTTGCTTCTTCTACCTGGGCGAGGAGGTCCTTCTCTGTCCTTTACACTTTTCTCTCCCACGCCCGTGCAGGAAGTTTCCTTAGCATTCTTTATTGCAAAAGCAAACCATACTTATTATAGAAACATCAGAAAGTACCAAGAAGCAAAAAGAATGTGAGTTCAAATTTTACCTGGGTCACAGTATCTTGGGGGCCAACGCTATAGGAGACTGCCTCCAAAACCAAAAAATAATAGCAAGACTCTTTTTCTTTTTTTTCTCTTGTTTTTTGTTTTTTTTGGATCTGGTTTTTTTCGAGACAGGGTTTCTCTGTGTAGCCCTGGCTGTTCTGGAACTCACTCTGTAGACCAGGCTGGGCTCGAACTCAGAAATCCGCCTGCCTCTGCCTCCCAGAGTGCTGGGATTACAGGCGTGCGCCACCACTGCCCGGCTAAGACTTTTTTTTTTTTTCCACGCATGAAAACCAGTCTCCATTAGCACAGCACAGCTCTTGTTTCAGTGCTTATCAGTAAGTAGACGGATTCATTAATCCATCCACTTAAAAACCTGTTTCCCCCCACAGTGTACGTTAGGAAGGTTCTTCACTGGGGGCAGGAGTCGAAGGCAACAGATTCTATCCTAGTTCTTCCCAGAAGCAGCTTAGGACCTGGGAGAAGGAGACAGGCAGGAGACTTGGAGGGTGTGTGTGATCAACTTAGGAGTCTCTTGAGAGCTCTCACAAAGTAAGAGTTACAATCAGGGAAGCCTGGCAACGCCGGGGCTGGGGCTCCCATGGTCTTATGGAGAGAACTGGTGAGGACCTTGTCCTCTGAGAGTGAAGGTGAACCCTGGGGGGTGTTAGGTGGACCCCTGACCTGCATGGGCGGGGCAGGAGGGTGGCCTGCAAGCCCCTTGTTTGTATCCCCAGTCCCTGGTTTAAAACCTTGGGGTGGGGCTGGAGAGAGCATGGACAGCTCTTCCAGAGGTCCTGAGTTCAATTCCCAGCTACCACATGGTGGCTCACAACCATCTGTAATGGGATCTGATGCCCTCTTCTGGTGTGTCTGAAGACAGGAACAGTGTACTCAGATGCATAAAATAAAGAAATAATTCTTAGAAAATAAAATAAAATAAAGCCTTGGGGCATTGGACAGAAAATCCGAGTGCATTTGAGGAGGTGCGGTTAGGTGACACGAGCGGGGGGGATGGTACAGGTAGATGAAGGGTGGAGCTCTGATAGGAGGCCCGGACAGTTTAGGACAAACGGGAAGGCAGGAGCAGCAATGGGACCTTAAAGTCTGCTGAGGGGACAAGGTGGGACCCAGAGGGAGAGTCTGAGAGAGGAAGCCGAAACTCTAAGAGCTTCCTCCTCTCCTTCTGAATTTTCTTCTGTCTTACCACATGATTCTTCCTGAGGGTAGTGCATGAAGCCTCCTTTATCCGAAGACAGGGCATCTAGAGACCCTAACAGGCAATTCTATGGATGTCCCTGGATCAATCTGAGATCGGCCCCACACAGGCGCTGTCTGTGACCGGAGCTGACTCGGGAAGTCAGGGGGCATCGGCAGTTAGGTGGAGCCGGGAATGGACATCCGGGAGGAGCTGTGCGAGAGGCCACAGAAACATAGAGAACAGGCATCTGTCTGTGCCAGGGAAGCTCATGGTGGAGGGGGAGCGGAGTGCAGGAGAGAGAGGGAGGAGGCAGGTTCTAACCTGAGTCTCTTGCCAGGGGCAACGGATGTCCACGGGGCTTTGCTTCAGTAAGCCACTGAGAAGACCACTGAGGCACTGCCGGAGGCTGGGAAAGGGTAGAAAATTGTACTGTTCTGGTTGGGGTCCGTCCATCTTAGGAGAAAAGTTCTAAAGAAAAGGTTTTATCTCCTTGTATCCCACCCCTATCCCTGCCGTGGGAGAGTGGGGTTCAGTAAACATTTCCATCCACATCAGAAACTGCTCTGGGTAGCAGTGAGTGCTGAAGAAAAGACCCCACTGCCCCACCCCACTGCCCCACCCACTGCCACACCCCACTGCCCCACCCCACTGCCCCACCCCACTGCCACTTATTATTATTATTATTTGGTTTTTTTTGGAGACAGGGTTTCTCTGTGTAGCCCTGGCTGTCTTGGAACTCACTCTGTAGACCAGGCTGGCCTCGAACTCAGAAATCCGCCTGCCTCTGCCTCCCAAGCACTGGGATTACAGGTGTGTGCCGCCACACCCGGCTCCATCTATTATTATTAATACCCATGAAAAGGAACAGCTTAAGACCCCATTACATATGATCATGGATTCTTTTTTTTTTTTTTTAAGTACTTTTTTACTTCTTTGTTTATTTGTAAAGAGTTGCAGTGTGGCCTTAAACTGGAAATCCTCCTGCCTGAGATCCCAGGCCCACACAATGATGTTGCCTGATAGGACTAAATCACTGGACCTGGGGTGAAGGGGCAGGAAAGCCCGCGTTGGGTCCTGGCCCCTCCTCTGCGGTTTATCAGGACTGGCTGTGCGCTCCTGGCTTGGGACTCTGGTCCTCTATGGTGCAGTGATGTTCTGGGCCAAAGTGTGTTTGTTACACAAGCACCATGCTGCAGGCAACCAGGAAAAGGGAGGGATGGAAAAAATGTGGTTTGCTTTAACTAGAAGAGGAAAATGTGGGTAAGCCCTTGAGTCAGAGATCACATGGCGGCAGCCAGGCCTTCCAGACTTTTATAGAGCTGGGACTGGGAAAACTTATTCTGCCTTCCCTGGGGGTGGGGTGGGGTGGGGTGGGGTGGGGGGGGTGGGATCCAGTTTCTGGAAAAACCCCTGCTCAACTCAGGGGGTCCCAGTTGGCCCTTGTGCTCCCCCTGGTGGTGAGATTTAAATGCATACGCATACGGGCAGGCCGGCTTCAGTGTGGTCACTTGTCCCAGAGCCTGCTCCTGCCCGTGTGGGCACCAGCATATGCAGCCGCAGGCAGGATCCTTTTCCCCAACAAGATCCTTCTGGCTACTGTATCAAAAGCAGTGGTTCCCGGCCTTCCTAACGCTGTGGCCCTTTAACGGCAGTTCCTCATGGTGTGACCCCCAATTTATTTTCTTCCTACCCCATAACTGTAATTTTGCTATCGTTATGAGTCATGCTGTAAATATCTGATATGTGACTCCCAAAGGGTGTCATGATTCACAGGTTGAGAACAGCGCACTTCTCTAACGCCAGCGGTGCGAGCATTCAGTCTCGGCTGTGTGGCTTGCCTGGTGTGACCTTTGAACCATCAGCGTATTCCTGTATTGGTGCACATGGTGGTGGTGAGCACCTTCTAACGACTCTCCCTCCATTAGGGGTAGGGGGCTGGAGAAGTGGCTCAGCAGTTAACAGCGCTGGCTTCTTTTCCAGAGGACCCGGGTTTGAGTCCCAGCACACCATTTGGGATGTTCCAGGGAATCTGACACCTTCTCGTGGCCTCTGTGGGCGCCAGACACACAGGTGGTGCCCAGACATCCAAGCTAAGAAAACATCCATGCTAACATAATACCAAGTAAGATTTGTTCGTTTGTTCATTTTTGTTTGTTTGTTTGTTTTTCGAGACAGGTTTTCTCTGTATAGCCCTGACCGTCCTGGAACTCACTCAGGCTGGCCCCAAACTCAGAAATCTGCCTGCCTCTGCCTCCCAAGTGCTGGGACTAAAGGCGTGTGCCACCACTGCCTGGCCAGATTAAAAAAAAAAAAATTAAAAGACCATTTGCCTGGATTAATGTCCATCCCTTGCTGGCTTTCTGTAAATATCTCTGGCATGCGTTCAGGGAGACACGCCTCACGCGAGGGTTGGTCCTCCTGTGTCTGCTTTTCCCTTGGCTCTCATATTCCCAGCATGCCCCTTGTCTAGTTTACCTCTCTGTCAATTCCAATCATCGTATTTGTTCAGCGGCCGCCCAAACCTGTCCCATCTTAGACCCTGAACCTTGTGGATGTACCAGTGTGCTTGGAGTAGGGGACTCTAACATGGATTAAGTTAAAGGATCTTGAAATGGAGATTGTTTTGGTGGGACTTTGTAATCACAAGCGATTTCTGTTGTTTGCTTTTATGTTTCGACAGATCTTGCTAAGGAGCCCAGGGCCTTGGACTCTACATCCTTTTGCCTCATCCTTTTGAGCACTGGAATTTCTCTCTCTCTCTCTCCCTCTCTCTCTCTCTCTCTCTCTCTCTCCCTCCCTTCCTTCTTTCTTCATCTTTATCTTCTTCTGTCTCCCTCCCCCCTCTCCCTCCTCCTCCTCCTCCTCCTTCTTCTTCTCCTCTCTCTCTCTCTCTCTCTCTCTCTCTCTCTCTCCCTCCCTTCCTTCTTTCTTCATCTTTATCTTCTGTCTCCCTCCCTCCTCTCCCTCCTCCTCCTCCTCCTCCTCCTTCTTCTTCTCCTCTCTCTCTCTCTCTCTCTCTCTCTCTCTCTCTCTCTCTCAACAAGGACTCTCTGTGTAGTCCTGGCTTCCCTAGACCTCACTGTATAGACCAAACTGCCCGGGACTTACAGAGAACCCTTTATCCCTGCCTCCTGAGCGCTGGGATCAGAGGCTTGCACCACCGCGGCTGATCTGACGCTGGAACTTCAGTTGTGCTCCGCCACCTTCACGTTTGCAGGGTTCTCTCTTTAAGCGTGTTTTATTTCATGTAACGTGTGTGAGTGATGATGGTTCAACAGGTGTGTGTTCTATGTAGTGCTTTCATGCCTGGTGCCCATGCGGGACAGAAGGGGGTGGCGGATTCCCCGGAACTGGAGTTGCAGAAAGTTCTAAGCCAGGATGTGGGTGCTGGGAATTGAACTCGGTCCTCTGGAACGTAGTTAAGAGCCAGTGCTCTGAACTGTGAGCCATCTCGCCATTCCCCCAAAGCGTTCTTAGGTCACAGGTTCCTAACCAGAGGGTGAGATGTGAGGTCAGAAGCCCAGGTTAGGGTGACGCGTAGCCTTGTGCCAAGGGACACAGGTGCCTCTGGAAGCTGGACTAGGTGAAGAAATGAATCCCCCCTCCAACTGTCAGCACGAACAAGTCCACCACTGCCCACGTACTGACCTCTGACCTCTGGAGTGGGAAGATAAATAAATGTGTTATTTTAAGCCACTACATTTATCATAATTTATTGCAGTAGCAGAAGGAGATGAACACAGTTATTAAAATAAACATTGGGATCAGGGTGCAAAATCTCTGTGGGGTTCTACATGCAAAATGGACTTCCTCTTTTTCAGTCCTATCTTTCTTCCTTCCTTTCTGCATTCAAGCCCTGCCTTGCCCGGGACTCTCCCTCCTTCTCCCACTAACCTGCTGAGTGCTTAGGGCCCTGTTTCCTAATATGTCTCATGTGACAGAGCACACCTTCAATCCCAGCACTTGGGAGGCAAAGGTAGGTGGCCATCTGTGAGTTCAAGGCCAGCCTGTCTACAAAGTGAATTCCTGGGTAGTCAAGGCCACACACACAGTGAGACCTCCTCTCAACTATCTCAACAATCCAAACCAAAATCAACCAAAGAATACATGGAGGCAGAGATAAGAGCTCCCCAGAATAGGTTGGCTGACCAGACTAGACAATTTCCTGAGCTCTGGGTCCACACATGAAACCCTACTTCAGTAAAACAGGTGGTGGATGATGAGGAAGAAGATGATTGACATGATATCAACCTCTGGTCTCCATATGTAAGGTCACATTCCATGTGCACCTCCACACGTGTATATCCCCCCAAATGTATGGCCATATGTAAACACACACACACACACACACAGATTCACACAAGCGCACACTTACAAAAATCCCCTTTGAACACACACTTACAAAAATCTCCTTTAAATATCTATTTCTTTAAAAAAAAAAAATCCCGTTTCAGAGCTGGAGAGATGGCTCAGTAGTTAGAGCACTGACTGCTCTTCCTGAGGTGCCGAGTTCAATTTCCAGCAACTGCATGGTGGCTAAGAACCATCCATAATGAAATCTGACGCCCTCTTCTAGAGTGTCTGAAGACAGCTACAGCGTACTTACAGATACTAAATAAATAAATCTTGTATACAAATTCGCATTTCATGGCAGACAACCTTGTCTCCTGCCTCTGTACCCAGCCTTTGTCCACCCCATCCTCATTGCCTGTGAATGCAATGTACATGTCTGTACATGTTTATACAGAGCAGTTTAGCCCTACCTGGGCATTCCAGTTTCTCTCTCTCACTCTCTCTCTCTGCTCCTTCCTCTTGCCCATCTTTCTCAGGTCATCCTCCTCAGAAGGAGTGTGTGATGGTGAGATTGTGTTTGGAAGAAACCAGTGTTCAATACTGCCTACTCGTTAGGCCCCTTTACCTCTTCTTGCTCATTATTCCTGTTTGAAGACTTCCCGGTTCCCTTCCCCAGTATATTGCAACTCTTCTGCGACACTACGGCTTTCTCACTCATATGGTGCAGAGATGTCTTAGAGTGCTTATTATTATTTACCCAACTATTGTAGCTAAAAGGCAGATTCCACAGAGGTGAGAGGGCTTGGCCATCCTTGCTGTATATCGCATGCTTTGAATAGGTCAGACACAAAGTAGTCGCATAGTAAATACCGAATGTGCAAGAACCTGGCCGAGAGGCCCTTGGCTCTCCTCCTGCTGCTCTTTCCAGATGTCTGGGTGCCTCCCTTCCTTCCCCGGTGTCAGTTCCTGGTCCTTCTGCCTTTTGCTTCCTTCCCCAGTGTCAGTTCCTGGTCCTTCTGTCTTTTGCTTCCTTCCCCAGTGTCAGTTTCTGGTCCTTCTCTGCCTTTCGCTTCCTTCCCCAGTGTCAGTTCCTGGTCTTTCTCTGCCTTTCGCTTCCTTCCCCAGTGTCAGTTCCTGGTCTTTCTCTGCCTTTCGCTTCCTTCCCCGGTGTCAGTTCCTGGTCTTTCTCTGCCTTTCGCTTCCTTCCCCGGTGTCAGTTCCTGGTCTTTCTCTGCCTTTCGCTTCCTTCCCCGGTGTTAGTTCCTGGTCTTTCTCTGCCTTTCACCTAGCTCCTACCGTTCCAGTGTCGTCAGCCTCCCGAGGCTGCTCACGTGCGTGCTCGTGACATGCTCCTGTAGTCATCTTTGTTCTGTTTATTTGCTAGGTATTTAATGTAACTATTTTTTTTAAAGACGGGGTCATATTACATAAACGTGACTGGCCTGAAACTCACTCTGTAGACCAGGCTGGCTTCAAACTCGTGGAACTCTTCCTGCCTCTGCTTCCCAAATGCTGGTGTTAAAGGGGTGTGCCACCACAACCAGCCCTTGATTAACATTTTTTTTAGGACAGATCTTACTCTTTAACTCACATCGACCTGGAATTTAGTGTGTAGTCCAGGCTAGTCCAGAGCCTAGAGGCCATCCTCCTGCCTTGGCGCTACACATATTGGATTTACAGGGATGAACCTTCATGCCCAGTTACTTGTTTCTTTTTAATTATCTACAAGACTCTTAAAAAATTCAGTCTGACTTGTGATGTCATGCCTTGTGCATTTTTAAAACAAACAATCGCTAGTAACCTTGATTCCCAGGCAGTTTCTGAATACTGAAAGCAAGCCTCCAGGGCTAAGCTGTGGGTGGGTGTCTATTACACTTCAGGCCTGATTCTCACCCATGTAGAGAAGCCCATTTAATATGTTAATTCTCTCAGAGGCTGAGGATTCATCATCGCACAGAAGCAAAGATAACAAATTAAGAATTGAGGACTCAGCGAGCCTGAGTTTGAAAGAACTCAGATGGCCCAACCCCAGAGCCTCTGGCTAAAAGACTGACTCCCAGACTGTCAGTGGATATATTACTTTTAGCACTACTTGGTGTCTTTTGTTCTATTGATTGATTGAAACAAAGTTTCCACCATGTTGCTCATGCTGGTCCAGAACTCCTGAGCTCAAGGGATTTACTAACTCAGCCTCAGGAATATCTGGGTTTACCATGACGCGCAGGCTCTCGTAACCTGAGGTCGCCTGCAAACAAGCGAAAAATTTCTGCAAAAAATTCTCCTGTGAATTTGCATATTGTTTTTGCCTTTTGTTTGTCCTCTTAAACTTCTCCTTCCACAGCTGCAGAGAGATTACTGCTCCTTCTGTACTATACGAGGTGGGTAGGTGGGTGGGAATCCTGGTGGAACCTGCCCTTGGCTTAGTGGTGGGCACTGGTACCCACAGGTGTCATCATTAGCTTTTCTTCTGTCCACAGGGGCTTCTCTGCTCTGGGCAGTACTCTGGATTCCGCAAAAGAGGCTCCCCTCCCCTCCCATGGCCCTCTCCCCGTGTGTGTGTGTGTGTGTGTGTGTGTGTGTGTGTGTGTGTATGTATGTGAGAGAGAGAGGAGAGAGAGAGAGAGAGAGAGAGAGAGAGAGAGCTTTCTTCATAGGAAGGCAGAAAAGGAAAATATTAGCACTCATGGGTTCAAATTCAAACTCCAGGACATTTACGTGGTTGATATGACAACCTAGGCAAATTGTTTTCCTTTTCAGAGGCTCCATTTCCTTATCCATTAAGTGGACTCATATTCCGGTGCAATCCCTGAGAACCAAATGAGCCCTTGGCTGTGGAAATGCTCTGTAAACTGGAAACACGCTCACAAAAGACCCTTTAAACTTTCTTTTATTTTATCTATGTATAATTGTGTTGTGTGCCATGTGTGTAAATGCTCACAGGGACCAGAATACAGCATCGGATTCTCGGGAGCTACAGATACAGGTGCTTGAGGGCCGCCTAACACAGGCGTTGGGGCCTGAACTCACCCTAGAGGAGCCGCAGCTACTCCCTGATGAGACGTCTCACCACCAGGCCTGAATTTAACCGAGGTTCTGCGTCTCAGGCCTAGGCGTGGTGGCGTTACAACACGATAAATGGCCTTGAGCCTTGGAGTCCTGGACTTTTGGCAAGAGGAACTCTTTTACTCTTTGAAGAGCTGGTTTTGTCTCCCCAGCATCTCAACCTGGCGTGTTGATTCCTGTTCACCGAGATCTACCTCACGGGTACAGTGAGTGCCAGGCCCTGTGGGATTGCAGGCACAGGCAGGGTCCACATCCTGCTTAAAAGGAATCACCACCCAACTGGAATGCGAAATAGCGAGCGAAGGAGTAGTAGAGCAAAGGGCAGAGAGAGGTAGGGACTCACAGTGGACTGCCCTTGAGCAGTGTGAAGCCACAACCAGGAGACACAGGGCATGCTGGGGACAGCATGGGGGGGCACCGCCCACTTCCACCCAGCTCAGCAGAGCCTGCCTGGAGAAGGTTCTACCAAAGGGCAAGTCAAACCGCCATGTTGCTGACAATAATTTTGTGCTTCAGGGGCCATATGGCTGGGACTCTGGCCCCTCCTACATTCCTTATAGTAGTGCTTTGTGTTCCCCAACTGTGTCTGGGGTGGGGTGTGTGTGTGTGTGTGTGTGTGTGTGTGTCTGTCTGTCTGTCTGTCTTGTATGCATATGATGGTGTGGACCTTCAAGTTTGAGTGTAGGCAGATATAGGAAGGCAAAATGCATACAGGATGAACCGAAAGGGGAGGAACTGTCTGGATGTCCACCTGGGACCTACTTACGGGTGTCATGAAGCCATCGCCCGAAGACACTCAAGTCTGAACTGTCTGATGACGTGGGGACCCCTGACCTGGCTTCCAAGAGCTGCCCACTTCTGTCGCCTTATAGCACCTCATGGTTCCCTCCCCTCTCCCTCTCCCCCACTAAGCTTTTGTTTTGTAGTAATTTCAGGCTTACAGAAATTCCACAGCGGTTACAGTGTCTTCCTAATGTTAACATCTTACTCAGCTGCGGTGTGGAGTGGCACACGCCTTTAAACCCAGCACTCAGGAGGCAGAGGCAGGCAGATCTCTGGGTTCGAGGCCAGTCTTGGTCTACAGAGAGTTCTAGGATGGCCAGGGCTACACAGAGAAACCCTGTCTTAAAAACAAAAAACAGCTGGGCGTTGGTGGCACATGCCTTTAATCCCAGTGCTTGGGAGGCAGAGGCGGGCGGATTTCTGAGTTCGAGGCCAGCCTGGTCTACAGAGTGAGTTCCAGGACAGACAGGACTACACAGAGAAACCCTGTCTCGAAAAAAACCAAAACCAAACCAAACCAAACCAAAACAAAACCCCCAAAAATCCCAAAACCAAAAACCAATCAAACATCATCAACAACAACAACAATAAAGAAAGCCACAAAACCCACAAAAACCAACAACCTCACCCAAATATTCCCCCTAAAGCAACAACCACAAACCAAACCATAACATAACATTGTTGTGGTGCTGTAACTAGGCTGTAGGTTTTGATCAGATTTCACTCATTTTTTTTTCCCACTAATGTCTTAGTGTTCCAGAGTCCAACCAAGTTCCTGCAGGGCACTCCGCGTTCTGCCTTCCTCAGACTCTTCGGGACTGGCTGGGCTCTGTTCTTGTCTCACTACCTTTTTGGCCTTGTGGCTCTCTGGTCTGTGATGGCTTTCCTGTTTCCAGAAAACCCCAGTTCTTGGAGCAGCCTGCCTCTCTGAGGGCAGGGCCCACGCTGGGAGCTTGGTTAGCAGGGTGTCTGGGGAGCTGCCTGCCAGCAATATCTCACTGAACGTAGTCTCACTCAACGTCTCCTGTGCCTTCTCCTCCTCCTCCTCCTCCTCCTCCTCCTCCTCCTCCTCCTCCTTCTCCTCCTCCTCCTCCTCCTCTTCCTCCTCCTCTCCTCCTCCGTCCCCCCAACCCCCCCCCCGAAACAGGGTTTCTCTGTGTAGCCCTGGCTGTCCTAGAACTCACTCTGTAGACCAGGCTGGCCTCGAACTCAGATATGCACCTGCCTCTGCCTCCCAAGTGCTGGGATTAAAGGCGTGCGCCACCACTGCCCGATATCCTCCTTCTTTAACCAACATGACAAAGTACTTGTGTTTTTTGTTTTTTTGTTTTTTGTTTTCTTTTTGTTTTTCGAGACAGGGTTTCTCTGTGTAGCCCTGGCTGTCCTGGAACTCACTCTGTAGACCAGGCTGGCCCCGAACTCAGAAATCCGCCTGCCTCTGCCTCCCAAGTGCTGGGATTAAAGGTGTGCACCACCACGCCTGGCTTACGACAAAGTACGTGTTTATCTTACTTTCTTTTTTCTCTTCAGATTTTATTTAATTGTCTGTGTGTTTTGCCTCAGTGCCGCAGGAGGCCGCAGAGGGTGTTTACATCTGGACCTGGGGTTACTGAGGGGTATTAGCCACCATGTTTGTGCTGAGACCCACACACAGGTTTTGGAAGAATGGCCGATGCTCTCAATCACTGAGCCATTTCCCCAAGGCCTTTACTTTTGTTTGTTTTAGTTGGGTGTCTTTAGGTGTCTTTTGCTGTGAGAAAACACCATGACCGAAAGCACCTCGGGGAGGAGAGGCTATTCCAGCTTGTAGCGTACTGTCCATCCTGAAGGGGGGTCAGGGCAGGAGCTGAGCAGAGGCCATGGAGATGCCTCGAATGCCCTGTTCTCCGTGGCTCGTACAGTTGGTGTTGTTATGGCACTCAGGACCAGGAGTGCAATGTCCACATCCATCAGTAACCAGTAAAAAGCTCTACAGTCTTGGGATGTATTGGAGGCTTTTTTTTTGTTTTTTGTTTTTTGTTTTTCCGGGGTTTTTTGTTTGTTTGTTCGAGACAGGGTGGGATGTATTGGAGGCTTTTTTTTTTTTAAACTTTTTTTTTTGAGATTATAATATAAGTAAAGAATGTTTCCCCCTTCCTTTTCCTCCCTTTGGGGCCATTTTCTTTTTCAAATGAGGTTTTTCTCCCATTTCTTCTAGCTTGTGTCAAGCTGACAAGAACCCAGCCAAGACACCACTCATGCAGAAACCCTTTTTCCTTAGCATGCAGTTTGGGATCCTGTTGTGTGACTAGTCCAGGTACTGGCAACGGACCGGAGAAACATCCTACCCAAGTCACACTTGGTGAACGCGGGGTTTATTGGGGTTCCTTACGGGAGCAGGTGTGATCCAGTAGGCCCCACAGCATGGGCGAGGACTCTCCAGAAGCTACCAGAGTTTTCTGCAAGGGAAGGCTCTCCGTCCCTCCAGCCAGAGCCCGTGCAACGGTGGGGTGAAGCCTTGCAAAATGTGTAACTTTCTGAGCTCTGTAAGTTCCCACTGTGTTCAGTGGGGACTGTTCCACTTTGCTGGACAGAGCCCCACAGCAGGTGCTGGTGGTCCAGCACAGCGGGGCGCAGTACAGCAGGGACAGAAGGTGCTGACTCTGCGTCGGATGATTTCATGCGGGGAGCAGGGAAGGATGTCTGACAGGCAGAACGCTGAGAGAAGCCAGATAGGGCCAGGCCCAGCTGATGTGATTATCTCTTGTCACCAGCTAAGGTCCTTCAAGAGAGTCATTCAACTGTTTCCTTCTTTCCCTTCCTTCCTTCCTTCCTTCCTTCCTTCTTTCCTTCCTCCCTTCCTCTTCCTTTCCCCCTCTTTTTATTTTTTTTATTTTTTTTTATTTTATGGTTTTGGAGACAGTGTTTCTCTGTTTAGCCCTTGCTGTCCTGGAATTCACTCTGCAGATCAGGCTGGCCTTGAACTTACAGAGATCTGCCTGCGTCTGCTGGAACGAAAGGTATCTACCACCACCACCAGGCTTCATTCAGCCTTCTTAAGGGCACACTCCCCATTGACCTAAGGGTCTATTGGTAGGCCCCACACCTGTGAAACCTCCATCTCTGGAGACCAAGCTCAAAACACATGTCCCTCCAGAACATCCTAACTAGAGCAAACACAAATATGTTATTACTGTTCTCTCTCTCCAGCCATGTGACCCAAGGGGCCTTGTTAGCAGTGGCTTTCATGAGGTCAGCGCTTGAGCTGGGGGTGGGGCTATCAGCTAGCTTCAGTCTACTCTGTGATCTCCCTCTGTTTTCTAGTCCCAGGCGCTTTGCTTCAGCCCCGTGTCCTGGAGGGTTTCACGGCCCTGTCTGGCAGTGGGTGAGTCCCCGTGGTGTCTTCCCCTTCTGCCCGTTTAGCAGGGTCCCAGCATCCTTTGCGTAGCAAGCTCTCCTCCAGCTCCGTGGGGCTGGACGTGCCGACGTCATTTGGCCCCTACCATCGTTGCTGGCACCTCACCCATTTTCCCATCCACCTTTGCCGAGCAAGCCAGGAAAACAGAATGCCAGACCCCTGGGTGCCCTGACTTGCCCTCCCCCTGAGGTGTCTCTGATTTCCCATTCCATGGTGACTGCACCCCGGAATTTCTACTGCTGGAGGCTATCCTTCACCCACTACTAGCCTTTGGGGCCCGTTCAGAGGCTAATCCTGGGTAGCTTTAGCTTCGTATCTGTTTCTAATTTTAATTTTAAAATAACTTATTTATTCACATAATTAAAAAAATGAGGAGGCAAAAGAGTGGAAAGAGTGATGGGTTCTGGGAACTTGATGTGGAGGGAAGGCAGACTTAGGACTCAAGCAGGCAATGCGCCGCTCTCATTAGACTCCCGGGCCAGATGGAACAATTGTTAACTTTTTTTTTTTCAGGCATGTAGGGAGAAATTAATTAATTAAGATTTTTTTGGGGGAGATGTCTCTCTGCGTAGCTTAGGCACCATAGTAAAGTTGCAATCCTCCTGTCTTGGCCTCTTGAGTATTATGACTACAGGCCTGGCTAGGGAACCCTAAATAAAGACTAATCATTAGCTGGTATTAGTAAACTTTTGGAAGCCGCGTCCCACCGGCCCTGCACAGAACTTGCTGTGTAGAGCAGGCTGGCCTGAAACTCAGGTAGGACCATCGGTCTCTCATGTGTGCCACCCGCTCCAGCCTTAGGGAGCCTCTTGGTTTCATCACGTATGAGGATGACACTGTCATTTCCAAGAAAGTCTCAGCAACACACACTGAGATGTCTGTAGGTTGAGCAACAAGATGGGGTCGGTCCGGGGGCGGTTCGCTTTTCACCTCACTTCCTAAAAAGTGAAGAGACGGTGTGGACCGTTGTTAGAGCTGCTCGCTGGCCATGTGGGGTTTACGTCAGGAGTCCTTCTGCTTCTGTGTGTTTGAGCTCTCCCAAAAGGAGGAGAGACACCCACCTATCCTGCCCCTCCTCAGTCTAGCCTTCCACCAATAACCAACAGTGGTTTTGATGGCTTCCTTTTTTTTTTTTTTTTTTTTAAGAGTTAAAGTCAGATCTTTATTTCAAATGCTGATCTAGCAAGTTAGCTAGTGTTTCCCACCAACTCTGGGAGCAGAGACCTTCACAGGCTTCACGATCTTTTGTTTAGGCGCTGCCCGTGTGGGGTCCTTGGCAGCGGCCATTGCTGTCTAATTTGATGCCTGCTTAGCCTTTTTGGCTTCCTTGGCAGCCCTGCTCGCCTGCTCTCGCTGAGCTTCCCTGACTTCTGGCTTCTGATTCCTCTTGGCCATTGTATCAGCAAGAGATGCACCCGTGAAGGCTCGCTGGAATTTGACTGCACGGCGGGTTCTTTTCTTTTGAATTTCTTCCGACTGTCCTTTCTTATGTTTTCTTCTGTAGAAGACAGTCCAGTTTATCTGCCGAGATCCTTTTGGAAAGGAATGCGGACTCAAATTTTGCATTAAGAAACTGGAAAACCTTCCCGTTGGTCCTGGCGTAGCGCTGCCCGTGTCCCGGGGAGATCTTGTAGCCGCTGAAACTGCACAGCTCGACCTTCATGGTGACAGATGTCGGCCTGCCGGCGGGAAGATGATGAAGAGATAGATGTCTTCCTTTTCATACAAAACAAGCAAATATAGTCATGTGTGTGATTACTTACCCCCTCCTTATTTTAAACACCAAAGCACATTGCTATGGTTTGTGCCTTGTTTCTTCTTCTTCTTCTTCTTCTTCTTCTTCTTCTTCTTCTTCTTATTATTATTATTATTATTATTATGTGGTAGGGAGAATTATACTCCTCTCCAGGGGTGGGGTGGTGAGATGGATTAGTAGGTAATGGTAATGTACCTGCTGTACAAGCCTCAGAACCTGAGTTTGGATCTTCTAACAGCCATATGAAAGCCTTCCATGGTCAGGTAGCTCTGTAACTCCAGCACTGCAATGGTGGAGACAAGCAGACTCCTGGGGCTCACTGGCCAGGCAGCCTAGCCAATTAATGATCACTAGGTTCAGTAAGAGACCAGTGATTTACAGCAGTTTCTTCTAAATTGAAATACTCCACACCAAGAGGAGGCTTCAGACATAAGAAGTAAATAAAACTTAAAAGATCCAGGAAGTAGACAACTCACAAGTCTCAGGAAGTTCCTGAAACAAGATTTCTAAAGCCCCTTCCAAAGGCTGTATAAGCACCCAGTTCCAGGAGAAGGACACTCTTCCGTGGAGCTTGTGTGAGCCATTGCTTGCTGGGGACAGTGTATCATGACATAGATGGTGTCTGGGACCCTGAGAAGCAGGAGATACATCCCTCCAGGGGACCTGCCATCAGAAATAAGGAACTACCCTCAGCAGGCCTAGATGCCCGCAGGCAGCTCTTTGTAAAAAAAATGTTTCTATTTCTCCTAATGTTAGGAGTCAACAGTTGTACCGATTTTATTTGCGTGTGACTGCTTTTTAGTGAGTGAAAGGAAAGCACATGGAAGTGTGTGTGAGGTGTGTGTGAGAAGTATGTAGATGTGTGAGAATGTGCAGAGGCACAACCTCCAGCCAGAGGAGGGAGTGAAAGTGAGTGCAAATTCAAGCTTTGGGGGAGAACAAAGGAGAGCAGGGGTGGGGGGGTTGGGGGTGGGGGGGTAGGGGTGGGAGTGGGGGGATGGGAGGTAGGGGTGGGAGTGGGGGGAGGAGGGAGGGAGAGGGAGAGGGAGAGGGAGAGGGAGAGGGAGAGAAGTTGCTTGTGTGTATTTATTATGTACCTTCTAGATATCCATGCTTCCAGTTGAAAACCCAGATCCTGTGTCGAGGCTGGACCGACAATTGCTCATGCTTGGGTGGGCTTTTTGGTGACGTGGCTGCCTTTGAGTCTTTCATGGTCCGGAAAGAAACCTCTCACTTAAAGTCCTGTAATCAACAATAATGACCTCTATGGTTCACTAAGCTGTACCAGGGTGGGCAAAACAGTTCCTTTGGCTTGTTGTCAGTGCCCTGTCTGGGTTGATTAGACATTTTTTTTTTCACATGTCCCCACAAAACAACTTGGTGTTGACTTCTGGCTTCTACACGCACATGTACATATCTATATGCATTCTCTCCTTCACTCGTGATGTATAAATATGGAAACACATATCTACACACATGCATACACATGCATGTGCCTGTGTGTGCATGCATGCAAACACACAAATGCCTGCATATACATTTGCACATACACACACTAAAGGCTCTCGGATATGTATACACCTTAGGTATCTGAGAAGTGTTATCTAGCTCCACAAGAGGGTCTTTGATGATTCAAATTAGATTAAAACTTGTAATGGGAGCAATCACTTCCAATTATTCAGATGGTCTCCATCTAACTCCATAGGTTAAAGTAGAGTACGCTCGGAGAAAACTCTGATAGATTCTGAGAACCATGACTGTGATGGCTTCTCAGTTAGCGAGAGAGAGAGAGAGAGAGAGAGAGAGAGAGAGAGAGAGAGAGAGAGACTATAAGTCCAGGAATTTGGCAGCATACAGAAGCAGCAAATGCACAGTAATGAGCTCTTTCCTGCAGACATTAAAAAGAAGGTAGCCCTAGCCACTCAGATGAGTCCCACCCAGTGAGTCCTATGTGTCAGATAGGACTTGAAGTGCAACATACATAAATCCGTGGGCTAGATTCGTGGGGATCCATCACGACAACAATGAAACCTATACACTCTGTGTTAGAGCTCTAACCCTATCACTAGGGAGATTGCAGAAGTATTAGTTCCTCCTGGTTATGCCTGGGGTCTGGAGTCTGGTGGCTCTGGGCTTGAATCCAGACGTAGTCACATACCACTTGTGCAATTTGGGCCAACTTATGTCACCCACAAGTGTCTGTTCTAGATGCACAGGGGAAGTACGCAGAATACTTGACTCACGAAGGTGCTCTGAAGATCAAATCAGATAACATATACCAAGAGTTTAGCCAAGGGTATAGGTGCATACGAAATGCCCAAGAGAGGATGGTTATTGACCCTTTTGATTGTCCAGCTACGGTGACAGCCACAATTTCCTCTGAGCTCTACGGCTCACTGGCCTCTCTTCTGACTCCTTAGGGGTCTAGGAAGCTACCTGTGAATCGGCCCTTGGGTTTTACACAACCCTCCACCTTGTCTGGTGTGCTGGAGTCTCTTTGTGAGGGGGCACTCTGGCTGGCAATGTAAGAGCTGGGACTCTGTCCTGTGTCTTCGGGGTGATGTGTACAATGACTGTCTCGCACTGTGCTCTGGGACCTCGCAGTGTCTGCGAGGGGCTGGTGTGCACTTTCTCTGACTGGGACTCTCCAGTCCTCCCCAGAAGGGCATTTCAAGGGCACAGTTGGACCCTGGCAGGCTTGTGCTCCTCCCCGGAAGTGTAGACTCCAAGAGCACTGGGGAACTTCAAGGTTCCTCTGAAGTCTGCGCAAGGCAACACTTGTGAGTTCCCTGCTCTTTGAGTTGGGAGGTTTTCACTGCTGGGTAGGCACATCTGCTGAGCAGAAACTCTCCCTCCCAGCGTGGAAGCCCCCACGTCTTGCCCTCTGGGGACACATCCAGTAAGCCTGCTTCTGGGAGGCAGAGGGGGGTGCTGGGAGGCGGGGGTGGGGGTGGGGGAAGGGGGCTGCTGTTCTAGCCCTGCCACTTCCTTGCTGGGTGCCCCCCACCCCCACCCCGGGATTGTGAGTCTCTTTTTGAACTCTGTTTTTATGAAAACTGTTGTCTGTTTGAAAAGAAATGAAACAACCTATGAGGGTCGGTGTGGAAACATCCTAGCGGCAGGCCTAGCCAATGCCTTCTGACTAACACATCCCTCCCTCCCATTCCCTCCAGCCATTCCTTCTAGGCTCCTTACCTGTTCCCTGGGGAGGGGGTGGGGGAGCCCCGCCCTCCCTCCTTGCTGCTCCCTGTGCAGGACTGCAGACCTGGGCCTGCCTTAACTGTCTGGAATCTTCTGCTGCGGGCCAGCCTTCACTCTTAGCCCCTCCCCGGCCTGCTCCTCTTCCTCCCTCCTCAAACCCACTTCTTCCCACCACACAAGCCCCACAGAGGCTAATACTCTTGCCGGGCACAGAAATATCATTGTATTTTTAGCTCTGGCCCTGCTCCATCCCGCGAGCGCCCCTCTTGGCATAAACTTGGCCAGATCTTCAAGTTGTTGTCCCAGCCCTTGAGTCACAGGAAACCACTCACCCCACAGTATTTATATGGCTCTGCCCACATCTCTCCTGCCGCCATTTTGCCTCTGTGACTTGCCTGACTAGCTTGTACATACCTCTTTCCTGCTTCCATCACACACACACAGACACACACACAGACACACACACACACACACACACACACACAAACTCTAAAGTGTTTTCTGTCTCCTGTCCCTTCCTTCTAGCAGAGGAACTGCCCCAGGAATACCAACCCAAAGGGTACAAGGATAGGCAGAAAGAGGGAGACATGTTTACTTCTTAGTCTTTGAGTCCAGTTGCTTGGAGGCATGAGCAAACTCCCCCTCCCTCCACATGCACACAGCATGCCCCTCCCCCCACATGCACACAACATGCCTCTGTCTTGTCTAAGGCATGGAGTTAACCTGTGATAGCCAGGGTTCTGAGGCAAAGCGGTTCACCCAAAGATAACTGCGGTCTCCTTTTCAACTTAAATTTAAAGAGGAAAAGTCAAGCAACGAACCCTGTCCCACTTTGGATAGAAAATGTTAAATCTAATCCCGGTGGAGAAAACGTTTCTTAAAGCAGAGAGTTGGGCATTTCTCCACACTTAACCATTCTCTAGGCCAACTCTGTTCCACGTCTCTCATATTTTGAATGAGAGAGCGAGAGCGGGAGTGAGAGAGTGAGCAGGTGCTCGGGCCATGGCAGACACGGAGACATCAGAGAACGGCCCGTAGATCCTTTCAACTACTGTGCTTGAGACGGGGCGTCTTTTGTGGTCTGGAGACTTGTAAGCCAGGGTTAGGGCTGGCTCGGCTGCAAATCTTCAGAGCGTCTCCTTCTCTATGTCCTGCTCACTGTAGGAGCTCTGGGATCAGCGATGCTTGATACTGTCCTTTCTGTGGGTTCTTGAGAGCAGAGCTCAGATCCTCATTCTGGGGTAGCCGAGTGCTTTCTACCAGGTGTGGGTAGTGTGGATTTCCCGGTCAGCAGACTGCCTCCCCTGGACTGGTCCAGGGCCTGACGTATGCTAGGCAGGCTCCGCATTCTTCCTTGGGTCTCCATTTCTCCGGGTGACACCAGCCTCCTTAGGGTCTGTAGTGCTATCATTTACTTGCTTGGTGCCCCGCCCACCCCCCTTCCCCAGCACACTCGAGCTCTATTTCCACAGCGAGCTGGTGGCCCCGGTCAGGATCTTTCTCTCTCAGCATTTGCATGGCCGGTTCCCTCCCTTCTATGGCCCTCAGCTCAGCCCAGGGCTCCCAGCGCATTTCCTTCTCATTTAATCCCACAATTGCCCTTACTACTGCTTGTCATGCAGTAGATTTCATTTTTACTTTATTTTTTTTTTCTTTTACCTCCATAAAAAAACGTCCCAGGGCAAAGGCCATTCCTTTTCTCCAGGGCTTAGAACTAGACCTATACCACAGTGTTAAGTCTTCTTTGTGGAACATAGGAAATGATATTCAGTGGTCGGAGGACACCCCCCTCCCCGCCCCGTCCAGGCAGCTTAGGCCCTGGTAGGTGGGTGGATAGGTACTTGGTGTCCCTTAGAGGACAAAGGGACTGCCTGTTAGTCAAGCAAGACACACTGAAGCCTCAGGGATGGAGCTCAGAGCTCCCTTCGAGAATGCTCTGGGGCATCTGCCAAGTAATTCCTGTTCTTCCCTTCCTGAGCGACGAGTTAGCCAGGCTGGGAGAATAAGTCAGAGAAATGACCCCCGCTAGCGGGGTCAGTTTGGACATCGTAGTGTTAATGGTCAACCACCCAAAACATACTCATACACCCCCTCCTTCTGTTGTCTACCAGTGTGGCTGTTAAGGAGTTGAGCTGTGTCCCCCTATATTCATAGTTGAGGTCTTGACCCCAACTCGGTTGGAAATCGTGTTGTTGCAGATGCAGCCGGTTGTTAAGATGTGGTCATATGGGAGTGGGTTGGGCTCTACCATGGCCGTCCTTATACAAACATTGAACTTGCCAAGAAAGAGAGTCAGCCAGCCCCAGAAGAACACGCCCTGGACAATTCCAGTTAAGTGGGACCTAGAAGAGTCAAATGATAGGAAATAACAGTGGTTGCTAGAGACGGGAGATTACATGGGAGAACAAGGAGCCAAGGTTTCATGGACAGGTACGGAGTTTCAGGGTGGGACAGACTAAAAATTCTGGAGCAGGGTAGAGACACTTAACGTTGCTGTGCTGTACAGTTAAAAAAGGTTAAACTGGTCTCTCACAGTTACTTTTATTTTACTTCTCTCTTCTGAGGTTGCAGTCCTTCATGGGGGAGGGGCTCTGAGGGGAGGAGCACCAGCGGCAGAGGCGTGGCCTGCTGCTTGGTACCCACACACCGGAAGCAGAGTGACAGATGCAGATGCTCAGATATCGTCTCCCTTGTATTTTACTTTTGTTTATTTTTGAGATGGTATCAAAATGCAGCCCTAGCTAGGCCTGAACACAGGATCTACACGTCTTAGTTTCCACCACACCCAGACCTGCTGTGTATGCCTGACAATGCTAATAAGCCTACTAAAATGTACATAAAGAGGCAACAAAGATGGGGAGATGGCGGGAAGAGCTTGGAGAATTCTCATCCACTGGACCACTGAGATTGCCAGCAAAGGATGAGCAGCTAGGAAGGAAGCCTGGCCCGATCCTGGTCACAGCGCACAGGAGGGTTCAACCCCGCCCACAGCTCTCTACCCACACCTACCGGCCCACACTTTGATCTCTGACTTTGGCTCCCGAATCCAGAGACAGCACAATTCTCTTTAAACAACTCGGTCTGTGTTGCTTTGTTACCACAGCCCCAGAAAGACACAATGCCTCTCTGTGACTGGCAGGCATCCCTCTCCAGCCCCCCTGGTTTCTGGAGAATTGAGGCCGAGCTGACTTCTAAGGGCTCTCTGAAGCTGGCATTCCTTCCCTCCACTGGTTCTTAGCCAGTCCTGTCTCCTTGGCCTGCTCTCTTCCCTGCTGTGCCATCAGAGTGGAGAAGTCTAGGTCAACCGGAAGCCAGCGATCTTCAAAGCTTGTCCTATGCCCTAACCTCAGGCCTGGGTGCTCCCCCCAGCCCCACCTTGATAGAATGTGTAAATGAATGCAGTACAGGAGGGATTGAGGGATGGAAAGACGCACTTTCCTCTGATCTCTATCAGAGTTGCTTTGACAGAACGCCTGTGTACATAGAATAAGCAGGGATAGTCGTGGTGACGACTAGTCAATACAGAACCCTGTGGCCTCTCTAGACTGAGGTGAGAACAGAAAGTCTGGCTGGGGCTGCCTTCAGGTCAGGGCAGGAACTGCCATAGCAGAGGTAAAGCCTTTCCTTCCTTTAGGGCTACTGAACACAACATGGGCCTGGTTCTGGTAACAGACAAAGGAAAAAGGCTTCCGTGTCATCTGAGGCAGAACGGGCCGGAGGACGGGGATAGGAAAGGCAGAGTGGACACTGGGGGCAGTAATAGGCTCTGTTCCAGACCCCAGGGAACTCACAGTCCCGGACAGGGAGGCAGAGGGGGAAACAGCCGGAGAGCAAGGCCTGGGCTGCTCTCATGGGGCCTGTAGAGGCAGCAGTGGGCGCAGAGAAGGTCGTTCCACAGCAGGGCATGGAAAGGGCTGCATGGAGGAGGTGCCAGCTGAGGGAAACCTTGACGGAGGGAGGGAGGGGTGGAGAATGGGTGGAGTAGAAGCAGAAAGAGCACCAGGACTGTGGGGTGTGAAGAGGCCATGGGAGTCTGGGGTGCAGAGTGGGGATGGGATGGGAAGATGGCGAATGAGGGTCTCTGTGGTTGGCAGTATCCCTGTCCCAGCTGTTGGGTTACCGTCCTAGGGGAGGTTTGAACAAACATCTATTCCCCTCAAATAGGGCACCAACAACAACCGAAGAAACCATTCCACATTCGTCTCTCTGGGGGCGGGCGGGGGAGGGGAGGAGACCAGTGAGTTTCCTGTGAATCACAAATTTCTGAGCTTCCGTATTTTTGTAATTTTTTTTAAAAAAAAACCTGCGATCTGAAGCATTTGACCCCAGGAAGGAATATTTCAATGAAGTGCGGGAGGAAGACACCAGACATCAGCTTGTACTCTTATTAGGGTTGATTCTAAGCCGGGCCGTGGTGGCGCACGCCTTTAATCCCAGCACTTAGGAGACAGAGACAGGTGGATTTCTGAGTCCGAGGCCAGCCTGGTCTACAGAGTAAGTTTCAGGACAGTCAGGGCTACACAGAGAAACCCTGTCTCGAAAAACCAAAAACCAAACAGACAAAGGTTGATTCTAAAATCGTGTCTCTAAGGCCTGGCTGCCAGATTTTGAGTGGCGATTGAGTCATGAACACCCAGACTTTACACGTGGATCGATGGCTGTCCTGGCTGGTTTTGCGTGTCAACTGGACACATGCTAGAGTCATCCGAGAGAAAGGAGCCTCAGTTGAAGAAATGCCTCCTTGAGATCCAGCTGAAAGCCATTTTCACAGTTAGAGATCAGTGGGGGAGGGGGCAGCCCATTGTGGGTGATTCCATCCCTGGCCTGGTGGTCCTGGGTTCTGTAAGGAAGCAGGCCGAGCAAGCCATGAGCCAGTGAGCCAGTAAGCAGCACTCCTCCATGGCCTCTGCATCAGCTCCTGCCCCCAGGTTCCTGCCCTGCTTGAGTTCCTGTCCTGACTTGCCCCAATGATGAACTATGATCTGGAAGTGTATGCTGAGTAACCCTTTCCTCTCCGACTTGCTTTTTAGTCATGTTATTTTCGTCACAGCAATAGAAACCCTAAGACAATGGGTTCGTAGGCGGCTGGACTATTAGGAAGTAGGGCCTGGTCAGAGGAAGTAGGTCACTAGGAGGTGGTGTATGTGTGTGTGTGTGTGTGTGTGTGTGTGTGTGTGTGTGCCTTTGTAGGGTATATCTTGTCCTCTGCCTTTTCCTCTTTGCTTCCTGGCCACCATGAGGTAAGCAGTTCTGATCCAGCATACCACATTTGTCACAATGCTCTGCCTCAGAGAGCAGAGGCCCAGAAACAACAGAATCACTGTGCCACAGACCGGAGCCTCTGAAATATAAGTGGAAATAAATTCTTCATTTTTCTTGATTTTCTTGTCAGCCCTGGGAATTGAACCTAGTGTCAGAGGGGAGAATTCAAGTCTGTGGCCACCCACTCAAGTTCCCAGATCTTTGTGTTCGAGGGCAAAGCATTGGGCCAGCAAGGGGCACGTGCTTAGAAATAGAAATAGACAGTTTCTTGTTTCTTTTTCTTTCTTTCTTTCTTTCTTTCTTTCTTTCTTTCTTTTCTTTTCTTTTTTTTTTTTTTTTTTTGATTTGGTTTTTTCAAGACAGGGTTTCTCTGTGTAGTACTGGCTATCCTGGAACTCACTCTGTAGACCAGGCTGGCCTCGAACTCAGAAATCCGCCTGCCTCTGCCTCCCAGAGTGCTGGGATTACAGGCATGCGCCACCACTGCCGGTAAGACAGTTTCTTAAGAAAAAGAAAGCACTTCTGCGAACAGGGCTGGGCCCGGTGAGCTGAGGGGAGGCTTGTTCTCAGAAGCACTGGGTCATGAAGTCGGTGGCCATTTTTACATCTTCTACATAGTTCCTACCTGTCCCAACTCAAATAAGGCAGGCTTTCTCAGGGGTGCGTTTGCAGTGTGTGGTCCAGCAGGAAGGACCTCCAGGGTTTGCCTGACAACTGGCTTCTTTCATATGTTAATCTTGATGTAAATTTCACCAGTCCCCAAACCTCCGAGAGACTTGGCTCTAAAAATTGGGGGTCGAGGGGTGGACACAGAGGGCGATGATGAATTACTCTCCTGTAGTTACCGCCATGTTGATGGGGGTGCAGTCGCTGCTTGAGAGGGACCACGAGACTGTCTATCTATTGCTAAAGAGAGGCGCTGGCTTTTAGTGGCCGTTGATTGCAATCCCTGCATTGTAGGGAGTTTAGTTTCAAGTTGTTACAGAGCAACCATGCGGTGGTGGTGCACACCTTTAATCGCAGCACTTGGGAGGCAGAGGCAGGTGGATTTCTGAGTTCGAGGCTAGCCTGGTCTACAGTGAGTTCCAAGACAACCAGGACTACACAGAGAAACCCTGTCTTGAAAAAACAAAACAAAACAAAACAATGACAACAACAACAAAAACCAAAAAGAAAGAAAGAAAGAAGATACAAATGTTACAAAATCGGGAATACAAGATGGAAGCCAGAATAAGGATTTCACCAATGGACAAGCACGGAAGGCCTGAGAACCTGGAAGCCATGCTTGTAGTTGCCTTAGAAGGACTGTCCTCTGTGGCTGTTTTGGGTGTGAACCTTTAGATTGTGTGACGGTTTGTATATGCTCAGCCCAGGGAGAGGGCGTGGCCTTATTAAAGTAGGTGTGTCACTGTGGGTGTGGGCTTTAAGACCCTCATCCTAGTTGCCTGGAAGTCCGTCTTTCGCGAACAGCCGAACAGCCTTCAGATGGAGACGTAGAACTCTCAGCTGTGCCTGCACCATGCCTGCCTGGATGCTGCCATGTATCCTTGATGATAGCGGACTGAACCTCTGAACCTGTAAGGCAGCCCCAGTTAAATGTTGTCCTTATAAGAGATACCTTGGACGTAGTGTCTGTTCACCTCAGTAAAACCCTAAGATTGTTAAACATAAGGCCAGTGGAGAGATAGCTCAGTCATTAGGAGTGCATCCTGCTCTTGTAAAGGATCCCAGTTCAGTTCTCAGTACTCACATTCCACAGCTCGGCCCAGCCCATAACTCAAATTCCCAACTCCCTCTTCTGACGCTCTTGGGCATCTGCATTCACACTTGCAGAGGATGTCCTCAATACACATAATTTAAAAATATAAAAATAAATCTTAAATCTAAAAACAAAAATGAGGGTTCTAGGTTAAGACTGTGTCAGCCAGGCAGTGGTGGTGCACGCCTTTAATCCCAGCACTTAGGAGGCAGAGGCAGAGGCAGGTGGATCTCTGAGTTTGAGGCCAGCCTAGTCCAAACTAGTTTACCTTTACCTTTCTCTTGAGTTCCTCCAAACGCAAGAGGGCTCCTTAGCTCTCTCTCTCCCTCCCCCCCCCCTCTCTCTCTCTTCAAGACAGGGTTTCTCTGTATAGCCCTGGCTGTCCTGGAACTCACTCTGTAGACCAGGCTGGCCTCGAACTCAGAAATCCTCCTGCCTCTGCCTCCCAAGTGCTGGGATTAAAGGCATGCGCCACCACTGCCCGGCTCTTAGCTCTCTTAGAATAGAGAATAACATATCCTGCCATCCCAGAGAGAAAAATCTCATCTCATACCCAGAGTTCCTTTCACGAAGGTTCTTCCATACCAAAAGGAGAGAGCTATCAAAGGTATAATTGCTATTTTTTTTAAAAAGATTTATTTATTTATTATATGTAAATGCACTGTAGCTGTCTTCAGACACACCAGAAAGAGGGCATCCAATCTCATTACAGATGGTTGTGAGCTACCATGTGGTTGCTGGGATTTGAACTCAGGACCTCCGGAAGAGCAGTCAGTGCTCTTAACCACGGAGCCATCTCTCCAGCCCCTACTTGCTACTCTAGCTTCTCCCCTATACCCCTAGCAGGCTGAAGCATGTTACATGAGTCATGGTATGTATGTATGTATGTATGTATGTATGTGTGCGTACATGGAGTGGGGTGGAGGGGCTTCAAGCCAAGTCAGGAGGGGCCAAACCATTTTACCTTTAGGGTGAGGGGGCTCAGGGCTATCCAGCTGGCTCTGCCTCAGGTCATAGAGCAAAGACCCCAAGACCTCTCCCAAGCAACGGGCCTTAAAATAGGCAGGGACTTTCGGTTCTTGAGCATTCTTATCTATGAGGCTTTTAGAGGCACACCCAAGTCTCTTTAGGACACACCTAACTGCATTTGGCCTCTATTTAAGCTTTTTTATTTTGCTAACAATTGTTTAAAAACAGTTGTTTTTTTTTAACAAACAAACAAACAAACAAACAGTTGTTTGGTAACAAAGTAGGTTTTCTAAGTACAATAGTACAATAATCAGAAATCCTCTAGCCCTGAGCTACAGGTAGGCAGGTTGATGTAAGGTGAGACCAGGTGGTCAGCCCTGGGATCATTCACCACCCACCCAAAGGTGTGGCTCCCTGAAAACTGCTTGGATCCGGTTACTGAACATTCAGGAGTGACAGGTAACATCAGAATTCCAGCTCGGCTAGCCGCTCAGCGCGCAGGAAGAGCTGGCACTGTCAGCAGGAGTCTTAATAACAGCCGTGGTTTGAGCTGCCTACGGCAGTATATCTCTCTCTCAGGGTCTCTTAGGATTTACGAGGCAGATGACGTCACTTTGCCTTCTGTAGAGACTCTCCCTGCTAATCAAGGTTGGCGCTGCCTCTGTTAAGGTTTCTGCTTTAAGGAATTTGAGGACATCCTTCCCCTTAATCTTCAGGACATCAAAGACTCCAGACATAGTGACTTTCATTTAAGTTATGACAGGAATCAACAATATTGGTAACCAGTGTGGTGTGGACCCTGCCTTGGGCAGCGGAAAAGCTGTCTTTCCGTTTTTCTTTCTGTCTCTTCCGTTGGGAATGTTCAGTCCTGTGATGAGAGGCTATGGCAGCCCTTGGTCCTTGCTGCAGGTCCCTGTTACGCACCATCTAGAAGGCAGTGCTCCAGCAGCGGACTCTCTGAGGCCCAGCTTTCCTGTTTTATTGAAAGCTTTTGGGTTAACATAATTATTTGTGTCATTGAGATTAGACATACTCCTTGGTCAGTAAAAAGCAAACACAGGAATATCTTGGCAAGTTGCAAGTTGTGCCCATTGGGAAGGTGGTTAGAAGGTTAGAGGTGATGTGTGGGCTGAGTGATGTGGAATTGGAGGTTTAGGGGAGTACCCATAAGAGAAGAATAAAACAAGACAGGAGACAGATTTGGATATGAGCAGTTGTGCTAGCTGCCCAGAGATGCTGGGGGTCTTCAGAGGAATTTCTTAGTGTTTACTTGTATTACGGAGACTCTAGGTTTGAAAAAGACACATGGGTCCTAACTGTCCCTGAGGGCATAGATATTTCCCTTAGGGGGAGTGCTGAGGAGTAGGAGGGAATGGGTGACTGGAAACTGGAACTCTCACGTGTCTGTCTTAGGGTTTTTACTGCTGTGAACAGACACCGTGACCAAGACAACTCTTTTTCTTATGTATTTATTTATTTTATGTATGTGAGTACTTCAGACATACCAGAAGAGGGCATCAGATCCTATTATAGATGGTTGTGAGCTACAATGTGATTGCTGGGACTTGAACTCAGGACCTCTGGAAGAGCAGATGCTACTCTTAACCACTGAGTCATTTCTCCAGCCTGACCAAGGCAACTCTTTTTTTTTTTTTTTTTTTTTTTTTTTTTTTTTGGTTTTTCGAGACAGGGTTTCTCTGTATAGTTCCGGCTGTCCTGGAACTCACTCTGTAGACCAGGCTGGCCTCGAACTCAGAAATCCGCCTGCCTCTGCCTCCCAAGTGCTGGGATTAAAGGCGTGCGCCACCAACGCCCGGCTCAAGGCAACTCTTATAAGGACAACATTTAATTGGGGCTAGCCTACAGGTTTAGAGGTTCAGTCCATTATGATCTAGTTGGAAACATCACAGCATCCAGGCAGGCATGGTACAGGGGGAAGTGAGAGTTCTACATCTCCATCTGAAGGCTGTTAGCAGAATATGGACTTCCTAGCAGCTAGGATGGGGGTCTTAAAGCCCACACCCCAGGGCTGGAGAGATGGCTCAGCAGTTAAGAGCACTGATTGCTCTTCCAAAGGTCCTGAGTTCAAATCCCAGCAACCACATGGTGGCTCACAACCATCCGATATGAGATCTGATGCCCTCTTCTGGGGTGTCTGAAGACAGCTACAGTGTACTTACATATAAAAATAAATAAATCTTTTTTTTTTTTTTAAAGCCCACATCCACAATGACATACCTACTACAACAAGGTCACATCTCCTAATAGGCCAAGCATATACAAACCATCACAGTGTCCCACAAGATTTTATTCCCTATTTTTGTTATTTTCTTTAATATGGCCCACTACCCATGTATAAAATAGCTATTCTGATTTCTTTCATTGTAGTCTTGAGGTAGGTTTCTTCAGTTCTTGCTCTGAGAGCCATGGCTCTAGAAATCTTTTGGAGAAGCAGAAAGGTAATGATCAATCAGTTTTCTGTAACTACTTTCCTGTTGATGAGGGTACAGTCTCTGCTTAAGAGGGGACCACAAGATTCTCTACCTACTAGATGGAGAAGGGAGGCCTTGGCTTTTCTATAGGAGGAGTTGGTTGGAGTTCCTGAATTAAAAGTTTAGTTTGAAATGGTTACATATCCCAGAAGACACAAATATTGCCAGAATAGAAGTACAAGGTTTAAAATAACTTAATCCCGCCAATGGGCGGTCCCAGAAGGAGTAGGAACCAGGACGCTGTGCTTACGTTTGCTCTAGGAGAGCCATCTTACCTTTCAGTCTCCTTTCACAGCCGACCGTTCTCTTGCGTCTTACAAAATAAAATAGATCCAGTAGGGCAGCCTTGTTTACACACTTATTCTTTGGCTGAAGTTTTCCCCACCCCGTTTGTACTGAGGTCAGACAGTATTACCATGCCATATTAACCTCATTGTTTGGGGATTCTTGGGTTCTACCTTAATCCGTGAGGATGCATTAGAGCGTCAAGAGGCCCAAGTGAAAAGACAAGCAGCGTCAGGGTCACTGCGGTGGAAGGAGCATGCGCTTCATCCACTCTCAGGGTCCTTCAGACTTGGGGCGCCTCTTCACACGGCCCTTGGCATCCCTGAGTGAGGCAGCAGAGTCACAGGAGGATCAGAGGCCCTGGCTTGACTTCCTACTCTTCTGCACTCGCTCTCTCCTGCTGGAGTTTAAATCAACTGCTTATCTGCCTGCATTCCCGGATCATTATCAGAATGCCTGAATCTTATTCTATTATGAACTTTTCTGAGTGTTTCTTATCTCAGCATGGGGGAGGTCATGTCTCCTAAGAGTCTCTTTACAAATAAATGAAAGTAACTCCTGAGCTATCAGACTGCATGGCTTTAAAAAAAAAAATCCATTTAGGTTAAAAGTGTAAGGAGTTCAACTAGAGCTCATGGGAGTGTCCCTTTATCTGGGGAATTGTCTCCAAATCCTTGGGGATGGGGTTGTCTCCCGTAAATGAACAGGGAGGAGACGAGGACAGTAAAGGTGTGTGTGAAGCAGACCTAACAGCTTCTTGAACTGCGGTAGTAAAGAGTGTGTGTGTGTGTGTGTGTGTGTGTGTAGGTGGAGTTGACTTGTTGCTTAGCTACGGGCATCACAGTGCTGGTGAGTCTGTCCCATCATCCAGGTGGGCAGAATGAAGATCTGGGTGTATGACCAACTGGCGACTGGTCAGGGACGTCTGAGTGTGAGGATGCTGTAAGGCCCCAGCAGCGCTGAGGACTGTAAACACCATGTGTGTGCGTGTGGAGGGTCCCCATGCCTCTGCCTGTGGTTGGTGGTTAGGGAGAATTTACTACCAGGGAAGCCCACACGTGCAGACTAAATGCAGTCCACTACTAACACCGCCTTCTAATCTTAAGCCTGGGCTCGGAGCTGCTGTCAATGTGTATACTTTCTCCCGGGGCATGCTGCATTTGCTGTCGATTACGGAGAGGAAGGGTCTCCACTGTTTCTCCCATGGCTGGCTGCTTTCCTGTTAACCTTGAAGTCGCTTCTGCATTCCATACTGTCCTGCGGCATTTGGGCTTTGTACCTGCTAGGCAAGAACTCTATCTCTGAAACACACACACACACACACACACACACACACACACACACACACTGAATAGTATGTATCCTTTAAATAGTTTTACTCAAGTGTTCTCTTACAGATGGAAACTAACACACCTTCTCTGTAGACTGCTTCAGCCAGACCCCCTTACCCAGTGGGTGGGGCAATAGGAAGTTAAGACACATTTTTTTTCCCTATTTTTTTGAACTTTATGACAGCCACTGGATCCCTCCATGGCTGTGGCTCTTGCTAGGCAGCCCTCGGACTCTCCCTCACCCTTGTCCAACCTCTGAGGCCGATAGTAAATCTTCAGACTGGGCCGCATTCCTGGCACTTTGCCGCCAGCCGGCATTTGTCCCTGTATCACTCTCTCCGGCAGTCTCTAGCCCTGTTTCTTTCTAGAACACTGTTAGATGCTGTAAGGGTGTGTCTTAGCAAATAGTGGGGAGATGTCCCTGGCGAGGGGGAGTGGGGCAGGCTGGGGATGCCAGTGAAGACTTCCTAAAAGTCCAGGTGACAAAGGGCTGACAGAGGAGGGACTAGAGCTGGGAGGTATATCTAACATAGAGTTGGTCAATTTGTAATTTGTGGGTGGATGGGTAGAGAAGACACCCCCCCACACACACATACACACCCCCCCCCCACACACACAGCAGCCTCCTGGCTAGAGGACAAGGCAACTCTCTGCAGCTGCTAACAGAGTATGATGTTTTATATATTTTTTTTAAATCTGGGGCTTGAGAATGCAGTTTGGGGCAAGCCTGGGCTACAGAAGGAGATTCTATCTTGAAAAAGAAGAAGAATGATGCAGGATGATAGAATTACATGTGCACAGTCTGTCTCTGAAATTGTTTTTGTTTTTTGTTTTTTTGTTTGTTTGTTTGTTTGTTTCAAGACAGGGTTTCCCTGTGTAGTCCTGGCTGTCCTGGAACTCACTCTGTACACCAGTCTGGCCTCAAACTCAGAAATCCGCCTGCCTCTGCCTCCCAAGTGCTGGGATTACAGGCGTGCACCACCACGCCCGGCTTTGTCCCTGAAATTTTGGAACAAATGTTGGATCTCTCCTTCCATGAGCCCCCAGGATTAAGCTCCGGTCAAGACACTTGCACAGGAACTGATTTTACCTACCGAGCCACCTTGCTGTCCCTCCTTCCTTTTCTGATGGTCCTTGATCATCATGGGCAGTCAAACTAGACTTTGCAGGGGTCTGGGAGAGAGCGCTGTGAAGGCGTGGCACCTAAAGTCCCCAGCACCCATGGAACAATGCCCGGGTGCTGCAGAGCACGCTTTCCTCACTGGGGAGAGAGGGTCAAGGGGATCTCTGGGGCCTCCTGGCCAGCTGGTGATGTCATGTCTTTGAGCTCCTGGTTCAGTGAGAGATCCTGCCTCGAAAACAAAACAAAACAAAAACAAAAACAAAACAAAACAAAACAAAAAAAAACAAAAAAACAAAAACAAAACAAAAAAAAACAACCAACCAAACAAACAAAAAAAACCCCAACCAACCAACCAACAAACAAACCAAAAACAAAGGCAGAGGAAACTCCATGGGACAGATTCCAGGAGATTGTTCTCTGCAGTGGGCGGGCCTTAGCGGTCACATGGTTATTCTGATGTCGCCCGTGCACCTAGTACTGCTGCTCCCTGCCTTGGCTGTGGAGGAGGACCTCTGTGGAGGAGGACTTCTGTGGAGGAGGACTTCTGTGGAGGAGGACTTCTGTGGAGGAGGACCTCTGTGGAGGAGGACCTCTGTGGAGGAGGACTTCTGTGGAGGAGGACTTCTGTGGAGGAGAACCTCTGTGGAGGAGGACTTCTGTGGAGGAGAACCTCTGTGGAGGAGGACCTCTGTGGAGGAGGACCTGTGTGGAGGAGGACCTGTGTGGAGGAGGACCTGTGTGGAGGAGGACCTCTGTGGAGGAGGACTTCTGTGGAGGAGGACCTCTGTGGAGGAGGACCTCTGTGGAGGAGGACCTGTGTGGAGGAGGACTTCTTACAGTGGATGGGGACTGTTGATGAACAGACTCATAACTGGTTAAGCCACCGAGAACAAGTGATGGTTGAAGGTTGAGGTGGCGTGGCTCCCCGATGCTCGGCAAAGGATCATGGGCACATCACTCCTTCCGAGGTTTAGGGAGCACCGAGGAGCAGGGTGGTGGTGGCGGAAAGACTGTAAGAGCCAAGGGGAAGGGGTGGAGTGTGGACAAGCTTCTGTGCCTAACACAGTGCCGTCTTAGAACAGGCATGGATTTGGTAACTAGAGCAGAAGCACAGTGGTCACCAGGCCTGTGATAGCCGTGCAGCTCTGGACCTTCCAGAAGGAGGGGGGGGGGTCACAAGATGTCCACCTGGGATCCCAGCTGTCTACACTAGCCTCAGCTCCAATGATCTTGGGAGATGCTAGACTGCCTAGGAAGTGGAAGGCTAGTAGGAAGGGGTACTCCGTGGTGGAGCTTCCGTGGGCTTGCCATGACGATGGGGTGGGACCTTGTGGTGTCACAGCTGTTTCGGGCTCACCTATGTTTCCTGTAAGCGCTCTCTCACCTGTGCTGTGTAGACAAACACAACAAACTCACTGGTCTCAGCAAACTGGGCTTTGATAGAAACACAAAATAGAGGGTGATTGAGGACACAGGCGTGAGCCTTTGACCGATGCATCCCTACCCATGGTACACACGTCTACCCATGCTTATACATGCCTGCCTATGTCTATCCATGTCTACATATGCCTACGCGTGCACCCTTGCGCACACAAGCACTCCGAGACATTTCACGCAGCCCAGGTATTTTGGAGTTCTTCTCCAGGCACATGAGTTACCAACTGTGTGCATAGCTAGACCCTTCCCACCTTTGCAGCTTGCCCATTTTATACAGACTTAGCAGGTTAGGGCTGTGGCTCGGTGGCAGACCTACACACACCAGGCCTAACACACACACCAGGTCCTGGGTGTCTGCAGGACTGAAAAAGGTTGCAATTAAAGACAGCGAGTGGTTCCAAAGTCAAGCCTATGGAATAGAGTATTAGCAAGTTGCCAATACACCGGCATCTGTCTTAGGATCTCCTCTAGCTCCGCTCCTCTATCCTGTTAAGTCTCAAACCCTGGGACAGATGGCTGAGGTGCCTATTTAATAGATCAAAGCGGATCTGGCTTAAAAAAAGGGGGGGCTGTGTCCTGAACCCCCAGGGAAGAACAGTCCAAGTAAGGTGGGACACTATAGCGGGCCAGGAGGCTTTAGTCCAAAGCAGAGACCATGTGAGTCTTTGTGTAAAGAGATGGTGAAGAAGGCGTTCCTAAGGTCTAGGGTGGTAAATGAGAGATACAGGCAGGGATCTGAAGGAGTAGCGTATAGGGGTCAGGGACTGCCCTGTGTATAGGGATGACAGCTGCCTCAATAATCCTGAGGTCCCAGACTAGGCAGTAAGAACCATGAGGCTTCACCAGTCAGGGTGAGGGTGTTACAGGCAGAGTGAGTGCGCTGAAGACTGCCTTTTCCAAGAAAGTGCCGTGGGACAGGCTTTAAGCCCCGTCTGTGTTTTGGAGGAATGTGGTACTGAGAGCACCAGAGCTAGGAGGATATTCATAGGAGGGTGGCGTGAGGCCACCGAGGGGGAGAAGCGGTCTACGCTTTTGGGCTCATAAGGGGTAGGAGGGAGCACTGATGTTAGGAGGAGGCTCCCCAGAGGCTAGGAGAAGAGGGAAAGTTCCAGAGGAAGTGGTTGAAAAGAAAAGGAAGAGGGTTGCTTTATTTTGATATCTCTGTCCAGGAGTGGGTTTCGACAACTAGGTATAGTGAGGAAGGAGTGAGCTATTGGGTGGTCCCAGAGAGAGAGAGAGAGAGAGAGAGAGAGAGAGAGAGAGAGAGAGAGAGAGAGACTGCCCGCAGAGGGGACCTGGAGCCCTTGGCCGGCCGTGCTTACCACGGAGATCTGATAGGAATAAAGTTCACAGGAGTAAGGAGGTAATATAGACCAAGTAGCTCCCGAATCTATTAAAAAAAATGACAGCGCTTGCTGGCTACCGGACAGCCACCCTAAGTCCCTCTGTGGTAATCTTGGTTTTGTTGGAGGCAGAGGTCCTGTGGCAGGCTCAGAAGATCTGACAGCCTTTCTTGGGGAGGAGGAACTGGGGGGGGGCAATGCGGGGTAGTCAGCTCCCCAGGGTCCTGCTTGCCCACAGTTTGGATAGGGTCCTGGTGGTGGGTGGGGGGAGGGGCAGTTTTCACTCAGTGTTTGGCTTTGCCACATTTAAAGCAAGCTCCAGGTGGGGTTCTGCACCCCATCACATTTGGAGGAGATTAGGGGAGCTAGCAGGAGCTGGCATTTCTTTCTATCAAGGGAAGCTTTTTTCCCCTTATCTTTTCCTGCTATGCTCGTCCATTAAACACCATATATGACGTATTCAACAGATCCGTCTGGGGAGTTTCAGGGCTGTCAACAGCAATTTAAGTTTCTTTCGAATATCGGGAGCTGACTGGGAGAGGAAGAGAGTTGAGGACAGGCTCACCCCCCCCCCACCTTGAGTATCTGGATCTAGCTTTGTGTACTGAAGGAGGGCCTCTGTAAGTCATTCAAGGAACTCAGGGGGATTTTTATCCAGCCTCTGGGTAACCTCACTCAATTTTATCAAAATGAATTACCTTATGAGAAGCTTTTTTGTTTTGTTTTTTTCAAGACAGGGTTTCTCTGTGTAGCCCTGGCTGTCCTGGAACTCACTCTGTAGACCAGGCTGGCCTCGAACTCAGAAATTCACCTGCCTCTGCCTCCCAAGTGCTGGGATTACAGGCGTGCGCCACCACGCCCAGCTATGAGAAGCTTTTAAGAGGCCGGTCAGGAGGCAAGTCACACATTTTGACTCAGGCTACCCTGCCTGGGGACTAATCCTCAGCCTGGAGCTGACAGTTTCAGTGGGGATCCCTCGGGGGGGGGGAAATGTGTCCTCCCCCAGTGAATAGGAATCCTCTCGAGGTAGACCTCATCTGTGCCGGTTTGAGCAGCCAACCACACCCTATTCTTCTTTTCAGGGTTGAGAGTGGAGGAGAGACTAACACACGGGCCATGCCAGGTGAGGTTATAGGTTTGAGTAAGGAGCCTGAACTCTGGTGAAGTTAGAAGGGTTGGTAGAGAAAGAACCAAGGTACCTTTCTGTCTGGGAGAGGTTAGCCATAGAAGGGGACCTGCACTGGGAGGAGGCCATTAGGACCCGCCCCTTCCCTTAGGGGGGCGGGGCCGTCAGCTCGGGAGGGAGGCTGGCGATGGGAAGAGTGTAGTTGAGATTGGGCGAGATTGAGATTGGGGCAGGGAGCTGGGGTAGAGGGTGCCGGAGAATGAGGCCGAGAAAGAGAGCTAGGCTGAGCAGATGCCCAGGGTGGGATGCCCAGGGTGGGGCCACATCCTCTATATCGAAGTCAGTGGGAACCGAGAGACCCAGATCCTGCACAGCTTTGGGGCGGGGAGGGGTGGCTTTTGGCCGGGGAACCTGATGAACGTGGCATGAGCTGTAGAGGGAGGGGTGAAAGCCGAGGGGGAGCAAACCCGCACAAGGGCAGGCCGACCATTTGCCCACGCGCTGGCAGTGTTTGTCAAGATCAGTGAGGATTTGGTAGTCAAATATACTGCCCTTTGCCCATAGAGACTGATTGTCAAGTTTGTATTGTTCACACACACACACACACACACACACACACACACACACACACGAGGCAGACAGACTTAACGACAGGCTAAATCTGAAGGTGTGTCCGGGTCTGAGTGGACAGACAAGCAAGTGGTGTTGAGGGCTTGGGTTTTGAGTGGAAGGAGCCCATGGTCAAAGAGTGAGAGAAATGGACCAGGGGTGGGGGTGGGGAGACGAGATGTCCTCAGTTCCTTCCAGAAAGGGAGCAGAGGAGGGGCAGTGCAGAGGCTCAGTCTGTGGCATCCCCAGGTGTGCAGAGAGGAATGTCTGAAATCACAGAACAGAGACATCGCTCTCTGCTTTCCACGTGATCAGGGCCCAGAAGGGCAAGAGGAAGCTTTCTGGCATACTGGTGTGGATTTCCTAGTAAAGCAGACAACGCAGGGAGCCCCGCGGTGGCGCTTACCCAGTAGAAGGGGAGAGACTAGTGGTTAGAGCAGATAGAGAGGAAAGCAGCTAAGAGGTGCCCTGGGAGAGACCTTTGGAAAAGGGAGGGTTCCCGCAGAGGGGGAGGAGCAGGGTCTTAGTGAGTCGAATTGCCCGCCCGTGCGGTGGGGGTCCCTGGAGGGCGTAGGAGGGAGATACCTACTTGGTGGTGCCTCAGAGGACATTGTAGCAGGCTCCAGGGGCTAGAGAGAGGACACTTAGCAAGTAGGTGAGCGGAGAGGGGTGGAGAGAGCAGGAGGAGGAGCCGGAATGTAGACTCTGGAGCCAAACGTGTTGGGCAGCTGAAGTCAGCACGGGCGGGCGATCCACACCAGAAGGTCAAAACGGGTAGTTTGACTCAACTAGGAGAGTCTGAGCCCCTTAAAGGAAGGGCATGGCTGCTCCTAGGTATGGCGGAGGAAGAGCTCTATTGCAGATAAAAGGAGAGCATAGCTGAAGGTAGAGGCCTCTGGGAGAGGGGGAGGGGCAGGGAAGGGGAGAGAGAGAGAACTATGTGCAGCAACCAGGAGGGCAAAAGGTAAAAGAGGGGCAGGGAGCCGGGCGTTGGTGGCGCACGCCTTTAATCCCAGCACTTGGGAGGCAGAGGCAGGTGGATTTCTGAATTCGAGGCCAGCCTGGTCTACAGAGTGAGTTCCAGGACAGCCAGAGCTACACAGAGAAACCCTGTCTCAAAAAACCAAAAAAAAAAAAAAAAAAAAAAAAAAAAGAGGGGCAGGGATCCAAAATGACTCTACTGTATAGCGAAGAGCCTCTGAGGGAAGGGCGGCTCAACCCCTGGGCTAGAGAGGTCAGGGGAAGTGTGTGTGTGTGAGCATGCGGTATTGCTGTTGTTGTTGTTGTTGCTATTGTTGTTGTTGTTGTTGTTGTTGTTGGTGGTGGTGGTGGTGGTGGTGGTGGTGTGTCAGTCATACCCTGTAAGAGGTAGGGACTGAGGGAGACTGGGAGAACCTGGCAGCCAGGTCTGTTTTGATATTTTAAATAGGCACACAGCCATTTTCCCAGACTTATCCTTTATAGGTAACAGTTTAGTTTTGTGGCTATTTTTTAATGTTTTACTAAATAGAAGATATATGTATTCTTTTTATCCATCTTCCTCTTCTTGGAAAAGTGGCAGCATCCTATCTTGTTCTTTCTTTCTTTCTTTCTTTCTCTCTCTCTCTCTCTCTCTCTCTCTTTCTTTCTTTCTTTCTTTCTTTCTTTCTTTCTTTTTTGTTTTTTGAGACAGGGTTTCTCTGTGTAGCCCTGGCTGTCCTAGAACTCACTCTGTAGACCAGGCTGGCCTCGAACTCAGAAATCTGCCTGCCTCTGCCTCCCAAGTGCTGGGATTACAGGCGTGCACCACTACGCCCAGCTTGTTCTTCCTTTAATTAAAATAAATATTTATTTCATGATCCCGTGTGTGCCTGCGGGTGTGGGTGTGGAGAGGGGCTATGGCACACTCGTGGAGGTGGGGGGACAATCTGTGGGACTCTGTCTTCTCCTTGCAGCCTGTGGGTTCTTTGGATTGAATTCGGGTCACTAAGCTTGGCTACGTGTCTTTGCCTGCTGAGCCACACGGCTGGCCTCCATCTTGTTCTTTCTCCCTGGTACTATCTCCTGAGTGCACGTGGCCTCTGGAGACAGCCCTCATTTCTCCATAGCTTTACTCGGCCACACAGTATCATGTTTAATGAATAATCGGTCCCTCACCAGTGAGTACTTGGGTCTTTTCCTCTATTTGCTATGACAGAGGTTCCTGCATCCTGTGTGGTTTTCTGGTTTTTTTTTTCTTTCATTATATATATATATATATATATATATATATATATTTTTAAACTTGTGGGATGAATTCCTAGATAAGTTGTTGGCCAAAGTTTAGGCGCATACGTAATTTTGCTGAACATTGCCACATTTCTGTAAGGGTCATACCTTGCTGGATTCTCTCCAGCAGAGTATGAAAGGGGACCTTGCCCTGTAGCAGAAAGAGTATATGTCAAATGCTTGGACTTTTGACAATCTAAACGGTATCTTTCTGCACGAGGTTTCAATTTGTATTTCTCCTAAGAAGAGCAAGGTCGAACACTGCATTTTGTATTTTTCAAAATTGTATTATGTTTGTTTTATCTGAATTATTCGTTTTGTCAGTTTCCCTTTTTTATAGGGCCGTTTTTTTTTTTCTTTTACTTTTAGAAATCCTTTAGTGTTGGGGAAAATAAACAACTCTGTCTTTATATTGGTTACACATATTTTCCCTCTTATTTCTTCAATTTTTTTCCTTTGTGTACTAAGATTATATGTGGAATGTATGTGTATAGTTAAATTTATCTGCCTTTTCTTACTTCAAGGTCACAGAAAAACTTGTTCTTTCTTTCCTTCCTTCCTTCCTTCCTTCCTTCCTTCCTTCCTTCCTGTCTCAGTCTTTTTGAGACAGGGTCTCACTATGTATGTACCTTTGGTTGTACTGAACTCACCAGGCTGGCCTTGAACACAGAGATCTGCCTGCCTCCGCCTCCCAAGTGCTGGGATTGAAATCCTGTGCCACCTTGCCTGGCCTCTGTGCTTTCTTTGAGGACTTATGTTTAGGTATTTCATTTTTAAATGACTAGATTCACGATCCATTTAGAATGATGGAGTGTGTGTGTGTGTGTGTGTGTGTGTGTGTGTGATGACTCCAGTGTTAGCCTCTCCCCCAAAGTCACCCAAGCAGCCGGCTCTGAGGTTGTGGTTTAGACACAAACAGGGTGAAATGGGAACAGTTTCCGATGCAAGTCCAATGACAAGAGGTTCAGGGAATCAAGGACAAAGCCATTAAGTCCAACTGAGGAAGGTTACAGGGCCAGGTTCCTTTAAATCCGCCATGCCAGGATTCCATTGGCCTAGCTTGGTTAACTGTAAGTTAACTTGGTAAATTAACTAGTGAATGAAAACTAATCTCTTAGTATGCAAGATTAGAAGCGGTCGTCCGTGTATGGCACCAGCCAGCATCCGTTCACCCTTTCTGCAAAGCGGTACCCCAAATTTCCTTTAAGAATCGACCAGGCTCAGCCCTTGTGGTTTGGGTGTGAGTTGTTATCCAGCTGGTCAAAGTCAAAGTCAGCTTTTGGTGTCACAAGTTCAGGATGAACCTCGTGCCTCAACAGCAGCCAAGATCGAGGGCAGGGCTCTGACAGAAAGGCAGGGGCTCGCAGGTGACCCCCAGATCCCGCACACGCAGGTCAGAGCTGAACAGAGAATGGGAAGCCTCGAGTCTTTGGGGTGCGTGAACCCACCAGGCTGCCCGGAAGGCGGCCTCTCCCTACTCCCACTCGCTCATATGACCTAATGTTTGGTTTCTATTTTTAGTCGCTTGCAGCTAAGAAAGTCCTTCTGTTTGTCTGTTAGAGACATGGTCTCACTGGTTGCCCAAGGTAGCTTTAAGCAATCTTTCAATTCTGCTTCAGTCCCTGAGAGCTAGAAATACGGATGGGCCCCGCTAGACCTGGCTAAGAGAGTCTTAACTGAAGCAATGCTCAAGACTAAATTTATCTTATATTCTAGTTTTAAAAAGTAGGTTTTTTGAGACTTTCATGAGTATATTTTGATTATATTCTTCCTCCCAAATATTTCCCTCTCCCTCCCTCCCCACCCAACTTCGTTATTTCCTGTTTTCCCATCTTACTTCTTTCTCTCTAAAAACAAAAAGCCAAACCAAACCGTGGCGTCCAGCTTGTGTTGGGTAACTAACTACTCATGGGGTGTGAGGCCTGCCCTGGACTGTGGTCGATTTTACGAGGTGTGAAGTCTGTTTTCCCTCACCCAGCAGCAATCAAATATCAATAGCTACTCAGCTGGGCTAGGGGCGGGGCTTCTCATCACCTCTCCTCCATTTTTAAAAAAAACAAAACAAAACAAAACCAAAAACAGACTCAAGGCAGAAACAGCAATAATTTAGTCAGAATCTCAGAGTTCTCCCACTTGGGCTGGCTTCTTCCCCCTTGAGAGACGGCGCTTGTAAACTGTGTGGGAACACCACCTGTCACTTTAAAGGCAGAGCATGGAGAGCGGCCAACCAGGAAGCCTGTCCCCTCAAGTTCCACCCATGGTTCTTAAGTTCCATGCTCCTGGAGGGCAGAGACTGTAGGTTTTCGTTTGTAACTACTGCAGAGACTGCTAAATTGCCTCACTCGAGTCAGGTGCTGTCTGACACACCCAGGTTAGAATATGAGCCAGGCTGAAGGCTCTTCTTCATGTTCATTCTGTGCATACCACAGGTGGGGAAAATGGAGTCCGAGAGGGAAAAGCTCTGCCCAGAGGCCCAGAGCAGGCTCAGGTGTCCTGCCTGTCTTCAGCTTCAGGTTGAATCCAGCAGTTAAGCTCCACCTTCTGAGATAAAGGGGTGTCGAGTCCCAGGGCCAGCTTTAGGTCTGTTTGGCGAATCTGGGTACCTTTGGGCAAATCACCTCAGCCCTCTGAGCCTCAGGCTTCAGTTTCCTGTCACTTACACAAGGTCAGTTCTCTAAAGGACCAGTAGGTCCTGTGTGTAAGTGAGCTGAAGAGCTGGATGAGATATGTTGTCTCACACAGAAAGATTTAGAGCTGCATGGCCATCTGAGGAAGGCTGTCTGGAGGTGTGCGGTAAGATGGCTGCTGTAGGGAGATCACTACTTATCTTTATAGGATTAACTTGGAAGTTCTCACAGGCTGTGAGGTATTTCAGGCAGGTGCTACTTCTGGTGACCTAGGTCGAAGTTGAATCACCAGCTTAAGGCCATCTAGCTAAGCAGAGTCTGGGACCAATCTCACTCCCAAATTTAATGACATCTAGTTCAGGCCTGTCAGCCACCCACCCCATCAGCGTCTTTGTGAGACTCATTACTAAGGATGTGCCATCAGTGGCTGGCTTCCTAAGGTCTTCTGGCCAGACCATCTTGAGATAGCCTTGTGGTAACCCAACTGCTGGGGGCGCTGGAGGCCTAGGTTTTCCAGAACTTTCTATGGAGGCAGTGCATAGGGTGTTCCGGGCAGAGGTGGGGCGCTTCAGCAAGATTTCATGGCCAACTCTCTTGGGAAGCAAGGGAAGGCAATAGATACTTTGTCTGTTTTGATGGCCCATGAGTAGCTTTCCGGGAATTGTGCTCCCAGCATGCCCCGGTCATGCACACAGAGACCAGAATTCCTTTGAAGTAACACAGTAACACCCTGTGCTTCCTCCCGGCATTCTGAGGAAGCTCACGGGCAGCTGTGCAGCCAGGAGTCTCCCAGACGCCCACGTTCCATTTCCTCATGCCCATCTGCTGCAGGAAGGGATGGCCCTTCAAGTCTGAGGTGGGCCTGGAAGGCCTCGGCCACAGCCTGGTCACGAGCTACATATATTTTCTTGGTAGCCCCCTGATGCAGGAGCCCTGCTCCTCATTAATATATAGGAAACAGATACCCAGAGGACATCAATAACTCGCCCTGGGCATTTCAGGAGGCCATAGCAGAGCCAGGCCTCACCCTGCCTAATAGGAAGCTAGAGGCTGGTCACACTATCCTCTTATATAAGCCAGGGGGGGCTGTTTTAGTCAGGGTTTCCATTCCTGCACAAACATCATGACCAAGAAGCAAGTTGGGGAGGAAAGGGTTTATTCAGCTTACACTTCCACACAGCTGTTCATCACCAAAGGAAGTCAAGACTAGAACTCAAGCAGGTCAGGAAGCAGGAGCTGATGCAGAGGCCATGGAGGGATGTTACTTACTAGCTTGCTTAGCTTTCTTTTGTTGTTTTTTTTTTTAAAGATTTATTTATTTTATGTATATGAGTACACTGTAGCTGTACAGATGGTTGTGAGTCATTATGTGGTTGCTGGGATTTGAACTCAGGACCTTTGGAAGAGCAGTCAGTGCTCTTAACCGCTGAGCCATCTCTCCAGCCCTCAGCTTGCTTTCTTATAGAACACAAGACTGCCAGCCCAGAGATGGCACCACCCACAGGGGGCCCCTCCCCCTTTGATCACTAATTGAGAAAATGCTCCACAGCTGGATCTCATGGAGGCATTTCCCCAACTGAAACGCCTTTCTCTGTGATAACTCCAGCCTGTGTCGAGTTGACGCACAAAGAAAGGATGAAATCGCTATGCATTTGATTATTTTCAAAAGTACATACTATTTCAGGAGAAAAGTTGGACTCATAGAGTCTTAAGACAGAGATGGTACAAAGGCTCTCTGTGTTCGGTATATCTGCCTGCCCAGCTGCTCATAGTCTTCGTCCATATACTACACACACAACAGTGGCAGTGAACACGTGGCAATCTCATCTACTGACACACACTTTAATTCCAGCTGCTTTTCCTCCTCAACCTCCCTGCCCCACCCGCTCAGCCCCTCTTCCTTTTAATGTCCCCTTTTCAATCTAGGCATGGCATCACCTTCTGTCACCGTGTCCTTAGACTTCCCGTTAGTTGTGACAGTTTCTTAGGCAGGTATCCTGGCATTAGAAACACCTTTGTATCTGGTGTTTTTGGGGGGAGCTGGTGGCTTTTGGGGGTACTGCCCAGGTTTCTGACTCGAGGAGCCAGAAATCATGGCTACTTACTGGATGTGGCCCACAGGCTATGGATTATTGATCCTTACCAATAGATGAACCAGATGTAAATTGCATGGCATCCCTTGCCAGTCTCTAAACTCCAGAGTGGACTTTGACTTTACTCCAGAACCCAGACTTGGCAGATGACAGGGTTAGCTGTGTGGCCCAGGTGCAGGAAGACTTTATTGACAGTTTCGTGGGGTGCGGGCACCACACATGCCCTCTTCATAGTGCCTCTCCGTTGACCAGCCTCCCTACGCGAGGGCTCCTGAGACTCTGGATTCTTCAATCCTTGTTTCCTGGTTTTCTTCCTTTCTCCTGGACTCGTAGGTGGAATAATCCAGGACTACAGGGAACCCTTCAATGAGCAGTGGAGGGAGCTGAGAGGTCAGGAATTCATAATGCCTGGCTGACTGGACGGCCCTGTCAGGGGAAGGGGTACTGAGGCAGAGTGGGAGAAGGTCTGGAGACCGTGGGAAGATCATGGAGGAATTCTATGTCCCAGGCAGGAATCTGGGAAACAGCTTGTTCCTGAGGCACCTCAGAGTTGAGAAACATCGGGAACAGACTCTCATGTGTAAATACAGGGGATGCTGTTGGCTTGTAAGGGCTCTCTGTGGGCATGCACTTATGGTCAATGCCTGTATATATGCAGAGACAGTGGAGACATAGCAAAAGTCTCCATCCTCAACAATACCATAAAAATATAGGAACCCAGGATGAAACTTCTTGTCCAGTCCTAACCAAGGAGGTGACTAGGGTCCAAGGTCTTTAACCTTTGGAACACACTTTCTTCTTTAAGTTTCATCTTCAGATTTATTTTATTATAGTGTGTGTGTGTGTGTGTGTGTGTGTGTGTGTGTGTGTGTGTGAGTGTTTTGCCTACATGCATATATGTGCTTCCTTCTTGCAGAGGTAAGTAAGAGAGGTGTTGGGTCCCTTGGTACTGGAGTTACAGATGGTGCGAGCCGCCATGTGGGTACTGGGGTTCGAATCTGGGCGCTGTGCAAGAGCAGCAAGAGCTCTTCACCACGGAGCCATCTCTCCACCCCCAGTTTCCTCTCCTGTGGAGTAGGAAGAACAGTGTCCATCTCAGCAAGCTGGTGTCATTTGCCCGAGGCCTCCTCTGTGTCGAGAGCTGCTCCAGGGGCTTTCTGCGCATGTGCTGTCCTCCTTACTCACAGACCCCATATTTGCTGATTTGTCGACTTAACAAAAGCTCAGATCGACTCCCAGGGGCCATCGCTGGTCACGCCTGGGGTAGAGAGAGTTCGAGCTTGGGAGTGTGCATCCTGCTGAGTCTAAACAAGGCAACATCTCCACTTCTTACCTCTACTTACTTTAAAGGAGGATCTTCTTGATAAAATGTGTTTTGTATGAGGACTTATTTTTTTTGTGTGTTTTGTGCTTTTTTTTTTTTAATTTGCTATTTTGGTGTTTAGAGTGGTCCTAAGTACAGTGGGGACAAGAACAGGACACTTGTGGTATGGCAGCAGATCAACTTTGTTCAGACTTGGAGCCGTGGTGACAGCTTGGTCTGGTCCATGGATGCCAGTGAAGCCTTAGGTAGCGAGCTGCGAGTGGTGACCCCCTCCTCAGCTGGCCAACTGCTGGCGCGGGGCTTTGGTTCAAGGATGGAAGGGGTGACTGGGAGATGAAGAAGGCTGATGGTGTGAGAATGTCCTTGAGAATGGGAGGAAAGTCACAAGACCATGAACAGCAGGGGGTCAGTCCTCAAGGGAGGAGCTGGGGCCTTAGGAACACGATGAAGTAGATGACATAAACGCTCTTTCTTTTAGGGCCAATGAGATAGTTCAGCAGATGAAGGCTCTTCCCCCCAAGCCTGGAGCCCTGGGTTCCATCCCTGGGATGTGCCCCTCGTAGGAGGAGACAAGCGACTCCCACACGTGTTCCTCCGTATGTGTGAGGTACTCAGCAGCCCCATCCTGCTGACAAAATTAAGTAATAATAATAAAAAAAAAAGCTGTCGTTTTTTACGCAGCCACTCTTCCATATTTTCTTTTTTCCCTTGCTTGCTTTTGCTCTTCCTCCTCCTAGCTGCTGGAGAGGCTGAGGCAGAGGGATGCTTCAAACCTAGGTAGGTTAAGGCCTTCCCAGGCAATAGACATGCCCTGGGTCCCATGCACAGAATGACAAGAGCAAAGAGAAGAGAAAAATCTTCATCGTATCTTAAGCTTGTCAGATCTATTTCACATCCATCTATAACCATAATTGTCAAACTCACCCCTTCTCCCCTGGCCCGAGTGACCATCGTCTCTTGCCTGAATCTGGTCCAGCTTTCTGGCTGCAACACACTTCCCGGCAGCGACAACTTAAGGGAAGGAGGATTTCTTTTGGCTCACGGTTTCAGTCACATTTGGCTGCTTTGGTCCTGAGGTGATGCGTAACATCGTGGTGGCTGGAAGCAGAGGAAATACCTTCACACTAGCGGGCCACACAGGCTCTCTCTCATCTTCCATTCCGCCAGGATCTCCAACCTGTGGGAAGGTGTGACACCCCACATTTGAGCTTATCTGCTCCGCTTAGTTTTTTTTTTCGGGGTGCCTTCAGAGACACATCCAGAGATGTGGTCCACTCCCTGCTATCTTAGTTATTGTTACGTTGCTGTGACGAGACACCGTGACCAAGGCAACTTAGAGAAGGAAGTGTCTAACAGTAGGTTTGCTTACGGTTTCAGGTCAGAGCATCGTGACAGGAAACATGGCAGCAGGTAGGAAAGCAGGCATGGTACTGGAGCAGTAACTGAAAGTGTGCATTCTATCCACAAGATGGGAGGGGGGAGGAGAGAGAGAGAGAGAGAGAGAGAGAGAGAGAGAGAGAGAGACAGAGAGAGAGACAGACAGACAGACAGACTGGTCTACTGTGACCTTTAGAAATGTCAAAGGCCACCCCTAGTGACACATCTCCTAAAACAAGGGCACACCGATTGCTGAAGACACCACATACTTGAATAACTTCACGTGACAAATCTAGTCGGTACTGACCTGGAAGTTTCATCTCTGCTGGCTAACTTTCTCAGTGCTGGAGGGGTCTGTGGATGCTACTGAGAGAGGAAAGTCATCGACAGTCTTACTCAGCTGTGATCTACAGGGACGACCAGCTTGGCCCGATGTGCACAGTGGTAGTGTAGATAAGGCCCTGGGAGAAATACACACACACACACACACACACACACACACACACACACACATATATATATATATATATGATTTGTTTTTTTCAAGACAGGGTTTCTCTGTGTAGCCCTGGCTGTCCTGGAACTCACTTGGTAGACCAGGCTGGTCTTGAACTCAGAAATCCTCCTGCCTCTGCCTCCCAGAGTGCTGGGATTACAGGTGTGCACCACCACTGCCCGGTTTGTTTGTTTGTTTGTTTGTTTGTTTATTTATTTTGAGGGGGAATATTTTTTGTTGGTTTGGTTTGGTTTGGGTTTTGGTTTTTTCCCAGACAAGGTTTCTTTGTGTAGTCTTGGTTGTCTTGGAACGCACTCTATAGACCAGGCTGACCTTGAACTTAAGAGATCTGCCTGCCTCTGCCTCCGGATTGCTGGGAATAAAGGCGTGCGCCACGATGGCCCAGCTGATAGACAGGCTTAAAGGCTCTGCTTTATAAAGCAATCTGACAACATGTAGCGCCAGCCAGTTCCACTCCTAGGAGCCTATCTTGAGGAAATCCTCTACAATTAGGGCTGAGATCTACCTTCAAGATAGGCAGCCAGTATTGTTTCTGGCTGTCAAAAGAACATATAAGCATCCCAGTTGTCCTGGCTGGGATGTTAAAGGTCACTTGGCATCCAGTCAGAGTGGATTTTCACACAGCCATGAAAAACAATGCTACAGAACAGTTCTTAAAGGGCCGGGAAACACTTCTGATAGAACAGGACGTGAAAGAGAGCCAGACTGGGCAGAATCAGCGGTGTCAGAAATACACAGCAGGCAGCCTCCCGAGAAGCCAGAGTCGCATCCTCCCATCCTAATGCCTGTGCGTAAGTATATGCTAGAACTGGTCCTTAAATAAATAAAAATAATTAGACAGGAAAGAGACAATGAGATGGTTTATCAGCCAGTGTCTGCTGCACTAATATCATGAGTTCAATCCCTGGAAACAACTTTACAGAGTTGTACTCTGCTCCATTTGTGCAGTGTGCACACACACATACACACACACATGAGCACACATATACACATACATGCACACAGGCATGCATACATGAGCACACATGTATACATACATCCACAAGGCATGCATGAATACATGAGCACATGTGTACACATGCATGCACACGTACATGAGCATGCATGTAAACATGCATGCACACAGACACACACATATGCACACAAAATAAAAAATAATAAAATTTTGAAGAAAGAGAGAGGCTGCTGAAAACTCACAATCTATGCATTTGTACTCTATCTCTAGGTGATAGATGACTGTCATTTCCTTGTGGGCTCCAAAAAAAAATGTGACACAATGTACTTGTAGTTGTACGATGATGACTTTAAATTACTTATTTAGGGAGACTGGAAGGATGGTTCAGTGGGTAGCAGCACTTGCTGTACACGCATGAGGACCTGAGTCCACCTAAAAAGAAGGGTGTGGCTGTCTGCCACCCCCAGCACTATGTGGGGCAGAGCCAGGAGGATCCTTGAGGCTGGATGCCAGCCTAGCTCCAGACTCAGCAAAAGACCACGCCTCAAAGGAATACAAAGGGCACTGCACATGCACCACACACACACACACACACACACACACACACGTGCGCGCTTTTAAAAGAGGTTTATATATTTGTCTTGCACGTTACAGTCCCAACCACCTACTTGTGAACTGCAAGGAACAAGAATAAGCTCATTCTTTTTTTTTTTTTTAATTTATTTAATATATGTGAGTACACTGTCTCTCTTCACACACACCGGAAGAGGGCATCGGATCTCATTACAGATGGTTGTGAGCCACCATGTGGTTGCTGGAATTTGAACTCAGGCCCTCTGGAGGAGCAGCCAGTGCTCTTAACTGCTGAGCTCTCTCTCCACCCTGAATAAGCTCATATTTCCCTGGAGGGAAACTTTGCTACCCCATTATAAAAATCTATTTATCTTTTTAGTTGTGTGTCTGGGTGATGTATGTATGTGGGCATGCGCACATGTGTGTAGGCACCTACAGAGGCCAGAAGCTGGAGTTACAGGTACCCGTGAGATGCCTGGTGGGGAGGCTGGGAGTCAAACTCAGGTCCCGTGGAAAAGCAGCAAGTGTTCTTAACTGCTGAGCCACCTCTCCAACCCCAAGGATTGTTAGTCTTGTGTGTGTGTGTGTGTGTGTGTGTGTGTGTGTGGCTAGGCAGTCGTGAGCTGCTCAATGTGGATGCTGGGAACTGAACATGGGTCCTTGGCAGGAGCACCAAACCCAGGGGTGCTCCATCTGCGTGTCCTTCAGAGGTAGAATAGACAAATAAACAGCCATATAGTCAGCCATTTCTCCTTATCCAGTCTGTTTTCTGAAGTCTACTGTAGTTGTGACTTTAATAGAAAGTTCTAGAAATATCAGTTCCTAAGTTTTAAACAAGTTCATTATATTGTTGCAATTTCTCTATTCCCTTACTATTTATTATTGTTAGTTTCTTTCTGTGTGTTATATATGTAGAACTTTATAGGCATATGTGTCTAGAGGATAGTAGTATTTTATTATTACTTATGGATCTATTTATTTTTTACAAAGTTCTTTGAAACAAAGTTTTTCTGTGTCGCCCTGACTGACCTGGTATTCACCATACAGCCCAGGCTGGCCTCTGAAACACAGTCCAGCCTCAGCCTCCCTGTTGATGGGAATAGAAGCATGCACAATAGAGGCGGACGACACAGGCTTTCTAAAGCCAGGCGTCCGCCCTGGTGCCGAGCATCCTGGGAGGTCTCAGAACATGTTCCTCAGGATAAGGCGTGACCTTTATACCAACCAGACACTGGCTTACTATACAGCCATGAAGATGGTCTGTGATCACAAATGAGTGTGTGAGGGAACCTCACTAGAAGTAACTCTGAAGGGAGACTCAAGGAAGCATCCACGGACACAGAGCACCACCCTGGCAGGACTTAACCTCAGCTGGTGGAAGCCAGGAGAGCCGACCCTGGGCTGGGGACCAGAGGGAGCCTGAGGGAGCCTGTGCGGGGCCGTAGTGTTGGTCTCTTAACCTGGATGCTGGGACAGTAACCTTAAGGATGAGTACTGAACTACTAGCTGATGACCCCAGGACGTTTCTGTCTGAATACTGTGCGTCGATATGAAGGTTTCTCACAGTGAAAAAGAGTCCTAATGGTGCTTAAAAGCACACTTGGAATTTATTTCCCCTTAATTGGATGAAGTTTCCTGAAAAACCCACTGGGCTTCCTAGAATTTTTATTAATTATTCAAGTCTCCCGGGACCCGGTCCTGGTAGAACAGGATCTGTGAAGTCACTCCCACACCCCTTGTCAGGATGCTCCAGTTCCACCCTGGCTGTTGTTCTCCGTCGCAGAGCTGACTGCCTCTCCTGGCAGGTACACAGAGGCGGCTCCCTCGCTGTTAATAATGAGCTGCTGAGATCTGATGTATGTGACACACAGAGGCCTGTGACACAAAAGGGTAGCCCAGGGCCGGCCACACTGTAGTGCCTTAAAGGGAACAAAAACCCAGCTCCAGACACTGGAAAGAGAGAATCAATCCACAAAGAGATTCTCCAGCTTTTACATATGAGTTGTGGCCTGGTTAAGAGAGAGAAGCATGAGTTTCAATTTGTGGAACGGGCTTTGAGTTTAAGCAGAAAGTGCTTGGTTACTCACATAACGCTTGTGCCAGCCTGCTTGTGCCAGCCTGGTGTACAGAGCGGTTCCGGGACTGCCAGGGCTACACAGAGAAACATTGTCTCAAAAAACCAAAACCAGGGCTGGAGAGATGGCTCAGCAGTTAAGAACACTGACTACTCTTTCAGAGGTCCTGAGTTCAATTCCCAGCACCCGCATGGTGGCTCACAGCCATCTGTAATGGGATCTGATGCCCTCTTCTGGTGTGTCTGAAGACAGCGATAGTGTGCTCACATATATAAAGTAAATAAATCTCAAAAAAAAAAAAAAAACAAAACACAAAAACCCAACAACAAAAACCCAAACCCAAATCAAACAAAAACCAACCAACCAACCAACCAACCAAACAAACAAACAAACAAAAAATATCCCCCCTAAAACGAAACAAAACCAAACCAACAAACCTGTCTGTCTATGGTGTTAGTAATGGAATACAGGGCCTCATTTATGCTAACCACTCTACCACTCCCAGCCCACAGTACTATTTTTGACATGCTTTCAGCCTGAAGAACTGAGCTCACTACCAGAGGAGAAAAGTAGTTGCGACTCACCCGGCTGTGACCCCTGAGAGCTACAGTAATGACTGTCCTGGCAAGCTATGCTTACTAGTGCAATAGTGGCATTAACGTTATGGGCATAACTAAACACTTTCTGATTGGACTTAAGGCCATTCTAGGAGATCTAACATAATTGGGTTATTGGGCCAAAGAACCTGTGTCTAGACAGGTCATAGACCCAGGGGAGGACCTGCTCCTTTCATCCCACTGAGTGGACATAGTATTGAAACAACTCCTAATACTTATTGCTCTACCCAGAGAGTAATGCATATCTCATCCCTCATCAGAGAAACTTCTTGCAGTAGACGGTGATTAACACAGAGGTCTACGGCTGGTTAACATGCAGAGGCTCAGGGACCACGGAGTGCTCAGCCATAAAGGAGATATCTATATCGGGCCTTTTCCCCCCGAGGGTCAGGGATTATCATGGAAGAGGCAGAGGCAGTGGGTGACCACAAGGAAGCAGTGTTTTTATGGATAGCGTGGCAGGCAGTTGCACATATGAATTCCCAGTGGTTGTGACAGCATGCACAAGTCCTGGGCGTGCTCAGGCCGGGCAAAACCCCACCAGGGAGAGGGGAGGTGGGTGTGAAGCCCACTCCTAGCTGAGGAGCTATTGGCAACTGATGGCTGCAGAGAGGAGGGAGGGGGAGGGGAGAGGGGGAGGAGGAGAGGAGAGGGGGAGGGGGAAGGGAAAGTAACAGGGGAGGGAGTAGGGCAGGGAGTGGGGAGGAAGTGGGAGAGGGGGAGGAGAGGGAGAGGGAGAGATAGGTGAGAGAACAGGGATAGATAGATAGATAGATAGATAGATAGATAGAGGAGAGGCTTAGTAAGATATCTTAAAGATTTCATAATAACTGAGCTCCGCAGTGGAGGCCATCCAAGGCACCTCTAAATACCCTGTACTGTGTTTAATGTGCAGTATCTCCATCTTCGATGTATCTGGTTTTCAGCATCAGAAAAATTCTCTCTTGGGTAGTTTTTACAAGCTATTTAGTCATTTTAAAATGTCAAAATATACGTAGGTCTTTTGTTATTCGTCTTCAGTTAAGGCCTCCAGATGTAATCCAGGTTGGTTTAGAACTTAAATCCTGGTGCCTTCGCCTCCTGAGTCCCGGCATCACAGGCACACACTGTGTCTGGTCTCATTGTCTTCATCTATTACTAAATTTTTTTTTATCAGCTTACAAAGACTTATGGCTCTTTCTCTCTGTGAATCCCCCCCCCCCACCGTGGTCTCTGACACTCAAGGCCACACCTAGAGTTCTGCTCTCTCGTCCCACGGGAACCTTTTGTCTTCCCCACTCCTGCCCACCTCTTGCTCCTCCCACGGGGTTTCATAGTCCGCACGCATGCACGCACGCACGCACGCACGCACGCACGCACGCATGCTCAGATCCCTCACATGCAAATGGGCGAGGATGAAAGCTGGGCTCTTCGGCTGAGCGAGGCGTGTGATGTTTGTATGCCTGAGACTGGGTCATGTCACCCAATGTGGATACTCCAAATCCACAAATTTCCCTACAAATTTCATCTTCTTTCTTTCTTTTCTGTTGTTTTTGGGGGTGGGGTAGGGTGGGGAGGAGATGGGGGGACTTATTTTTCTTTTTTTGAAAAAAAATTAAGAGATTTATATGTATGACTGTTTGCCTGTATGTATGTATGTATGTATGTATGTATTATGTATTATGTGTATTATGTATGCATACAACACGCATACCTGGTACCTCTGGATGCCAGCAGAAGGCACCAGAGCCCCTGTTGCTGGGGTTAGTTGTGAGCTGCTACACGGCGGAACCCAACACGGGTCCTCTGCGAGGCCAGCCTGTGCTCTTCCCAGCTCCCTTTCACTGTCCTGAACAACTGAAGTCTGTGCATTTTGTCACATGGTCGTTTCTCTGTTGACTGACTTCTAGACTGGTTCTGTCTCCTGGCTATTGCGGATAATGCTGAAATGAACGCAGTTGAGAGACGGTCTGTGTACGGCATATGATTGGGGGCCCATGCCCAGGAGGGGTGTGGCTGGGTCTTACAGGAGTTCTATTTTCAGTTCATCTGCGGAGCCTCTGTACTATTTCTATAATGGCCGCACTAGAGTGCACTCCCACTTCCTGTTTCCCCACAGCCTCGCCAGCCTTGGCTTTCTTGCTGACAGCCATTCTGATTGGGCTAAGATAGACTCTTCAAAGTGGCTTTCATGGAATCTCTTTGACCATCGACATTAACAACAAACTTTTTTTGTTGCTGTTGTTGTTGTTTTTTGATCTTTGTGTTTCTTCTTTAGAGAACTGTCTCTTTGTTTTATTAGCCCATTTCTTGACGGTCAGTCGCACGTTCTTGGTGTTAACCTTTGAAATTCCTTTTATGTTCTAGGAACCAACGTCCTGCTGGAGGAGTGTCTGGCCTCGGAACTGCTGGAAGTGCTGAGAGTTTCCTTTGCCAGGCAGAGGACTTGACTTCCTTGTTGTCTCATTGGGTGACTCTTGGGATGCTTTCCTGTGTTGTTTAGAGCCTGTTAGAGATGGTGTGGGTCACAGGCGACCATGGCAGCTGAGCCGTTCGTCTGCCGCTCTCCTCGGGCTTCCCAGTTGGTTAGGGAAAGTGGTTTGGGACTGGAATTAGAACAGCACCGTTTCCCTGCTTACAAGGAACCAGGGTTGCGTGGGTTGCAATTTCCTCCGGATCTGTTAGCTTGATGGACCCTGGGTAGGCTTTCTCTGCTGATCCACACGGAGGGCCAACAGACAGGACCCACATGGAAGCCCATACTTCCTACCACTCATGGCTATGGATTCTTGAAGTCCATTCTCCGCACACACTGGTACACGCCTCCTCCGTCTCTCAGTCTCAGTCTCAGTCTCAGTCCAGCCACTGGTGAGAGCTGCACTTGGTTCTGTGCCTAATGAGCTTACCTCTGAGACATTCCGCCACCCCCCCCCACCCCACCCCCCACCCCACCCCCCACCCCCCCACCCCCCCCCCGCCGGTCACACGGTGCTGTAAATTAGACACTGGCAGAGACAGTGTGACATTACTTAATGAGTTCCAGGGTAAAGAGAAATGTAGGGGGCTGGCAAGATGGCTCAGCGGTTGAGAGCACTGGCTGCTCTCCCAGAGGTCCTGAGTTCAAGTTCCAGCAACCACACGGTGGCTCGTAGCCATCTGTAATGGGATCCGATGACCTCTTCTGGTGTGTCTGAGGACAGCCAAAGTGTACTCATATACATAAAATAAATTAAAAAGAAAGAAAGAAAAGAAAAGAAAGATGTAGGGACTTATTCTCCCAAAGAAGCAAACCTGGGTGTGACCTTCTCAAGATGGCCGCCCACCGAAGTGCCTCAGTTTACGAGAAATGCTGAGGGTTTCTCTGCAGCAGCCTCCACACGCCCTATGAGGCAGCCTCTCTGCTGTGTGGTTTGGAGGCAGCGTCTCATTCCCTTGCCCAGGCTGACCTAGGACTACTGTGCAGCCCAGACTGGTCTCGAACTTGCAATCCTTCTGAGTAGCCGGGATGCCAGGTGTGAGCTGCCACGCCTATCCCAGACTGCCTTTCCGTTTTTCCTGTCTGTTTCAGTGTCAAGCTCCCCCTTCCCGCGTGTCCCCCTCCCTCTCTGTTACCCCTCCTCTTTGCTTAGCTACCGTGAAGTTATGGGCTCCGCATCGGCAGTCATGCGGTTCGCTCTCGCTGTGTGTTCCAAGAACCCTCAGCCTCCCGCCGAGGGCGACTGCATTGTCCGCTACTGCACTGTAGCTGGAGGCTGTTGGAATTCTAAACCATCAGCGCTGTTTGATTTGCACTCGCCACCATGACTCCTTTATTTTCTGACGTTTATTTGTCTATATTTCTTTTTGTCTGTTTTACAATGGTCACATAAAAAATTAATTGCAATCATTATAATTTTTGTTTATACCCATTCTCCCCAAGTGTTCAAATGCTCCCCTTCCCCCAGGGCATCCTGGGTAAAGGGGAGACCTCCATCCTCTTCTCTTTCTCTTTGTGTGGTTCTGGGGATGGTGTCCACATCCTCCTTCACGCAAGGCGCATGCTCAACCACTGAGCTCAAACCTGCACCCCGACTCCTTTGTTCCTCTAGCACCGTTTGCACCCCTCCCTGGGAAGCCCCTTTGATTTTATTTAAGAAAGAGGAGTAGGGCCAACAAGAGTGAGTCGCATGGGAATGCCATAGTGGAAGCCATTGCTTTGACTGCTTTTCGGAAAAAGAAAGAAAAAGGCGAATTAGAAATCATAGTGTCGCAGCTTCTAAGGTCTGAAGCCACATGCGTAGGTCGTGGGTTACAGGACTCCCCTCCCCTCCCAGGGGTGCTCAGCGGAGAGGTGCTCCCTGCTCCAGCACCACTTGCAGTGGGGAGCCAGAGCGTAAGGTAGGGAGACTGACCACTGTGCAGGCCTCCTGCCTTCCAGCCCGGGGCCTAACTGTGCCAACTTCGATGATGGTATCTTTTGCCTGAGACTCCTGCCCCTGGATCTGGATGCAGATTGGAGTCTGGGAAGGTTAGGCAGGAATGTTTGCAAAATTCCATTCGTGTTCTCAGGGCATTGGTGGTGCGATTGGGAGATAAGGCGTCCACACGCAGCATGTTTATAAAAACCGCAGAAGTTGTTATAAGAGACTCTGTCAGTCCTTGCCAAGTCATGGTGTGAGGTCAGGCGGCTTAGGCAGGACAGCGTTTGGAGTGCTTTGGGCAGTGCTCATACACAGAGAGCGATAAGATCCCAGGGAAAGCAGCAGTCTCCATGGAAACACCCTCAGGAGAGGGTCCCGGCATGGCTTCCTTGTTAAAACAGATCAGCTGTGTAGCGTATGAAATGCCCATTTAAATCCTAGGCTTAAACTGCCTGTCCACTGTTAAACTTACGCCTGGCTCTCACGCTGAGTTTCCGTAGGAAACCGGTGCATGTGATGAGAACATGGCTCTGTGTGCTAAGTACTCCACAGAGCCAGTCCCTCAGCCCTGTGGCTAGGCAGCCTCGGGGCGTTCCACTGCCCTGCTCAGTTCAGGTCGCTCCCACAGACCACAAGTCCCAGTTGTTCTCGGCTCAGTTCCTTACACTGAGAGAATGTAGTCTTTGCTTCTCTCTCTCTCTCTCTCTCTCTCTCTCTCTCTCTCTCTCTCTCTTCTCTTCCTTCCTTCCTTTCTCTTCTTTTTGTGTCTTTTTTTGTTCTTTTCTTCTCTTCCTCCCTCCCTCCCTTCTTCCTCTTTCCTTTCTCCCTCTCTTCCTCTCCAGTTCCACCCTTCCTTCCTTTTTCTTTCTTCCCCCTTCCCTTTCTTCCTTCCCTCCTTCCTTCCTTCCTTCCTTCCTTCCTTCCTCCCTCCCTCCCTCCCTCCCTCTCTCTCTCTCTTTCTTTCTTTCTTTTTCTTTTTCTTTCTTTTTTCTTTCTCTTTCATTCTGTCTTCCCTCTTTCCTTTCATTCTTTCTTCCTTCCTAACTTCCTTCTTCCCTCCTTCTTCTTTCTCTCCTCCTCTTTTTATTATTTTCTCTCTTCTCTTCTCCTCTCCTCCCTCTCTTCCCTCCCTCTCTCCTTTCTTTCTTTCTTTCTTTCTTTCTTTCTTTCTTTCTTTTTCTGCATATTGGAGGTAGAAAGCAGGGCTGTGTGCATGCTGAGCAACATGATGTCCAGACCTCAAAATAATTGAAATATTCCAGTCAAGGGTGTTAAGCTCCACCAAAAAAGAAATTCAAGTATAATTTAGAAATAGACAGTGTGGGAAGAGGGAGTGAGTTGGTCCGGGCTGGGCTCCCTGAGGGAGAGGCACTGCGGAGGGGAGGCCAGCATCGCATCACCATCCGGGATGTCAAAGAACTCGGTGTCATCGGTCTGCTTCCGGACGTGGACGAAAATGATGAGAACAAGTTCTTGGTTGAGGAGGACGGCAGCGATGGCTAGGCCCGGCCCGACGAGGGCGAGGTAGACCCTCATGCCTACAGCAAGGAAACATGTCAGTTGCTCTGCAGGCTGCTCTGAATCTCTCCCCCACTCCCCTCCCACCCCCATTAACAGGAAGAGCCAGGCAGTGAAGGGCGGGGCAGGCAGCATCGTCTTGACGGCACTGATCTTTTTTAAAGCTAATGATATTGAAAAGGCTGTTCAGTCTCTGGACGAGAATGGTGTGGACCTCCTAATGAAGTGTATTTATGAAGGCTTTGACAACAGCCGTGCTGTGTTGCAACAGTGGCATGAAAAGGCACTTGCTGCTGGAGGGGGAGGGTCCATGGTTCGTGTTTTGACTGCAAGAAGAACCGTGTAGTCCAGCTGGAACTGCACATCGTTCTCAGGAGTGGGAGTTGCTGGTACAAAGACCAAAACAGCCAAATGGCCCCGCTGCCCCGTGGGGGGCATGCGTTTCTCTCCGCTTTGCCTTCTTGCTTCCCTGTTCAAATCTATAAAGAAGAAAACGACATTATCAGTTTCCATTAATGAAAATTGAAATAATGTAGAGAAAAATTTGTCTCAGTGGGGGTGTTTGATCCTTTCATAACCATGTCAATAATACGTATCCCATTCTGTAATTTATATTCAACTTTGTGCAATTTCTAACTCTGTTGACTGGTTTAAGGGTTTTTACTTTATTTTTAACCAATACTGAGAGAAGTGATCAATGTTGAGGCCAGTTTCCTAACTCAGTGCTGGTCAGGCAAGTGATCTTTATTTTTTAAAAATGAGAGATTGGCCGGGCGGTGGTGGCGCACACCTTTAATCCCAGCACTTGGGAGGCAGAGGCAGGTGGATTTCTGAGTTCGAGGCCAGCCTGGTCTACAGAGTGAGTTCCAGGACAGCCAGGGCTACACAGAGAAACCCTGTCTCGAAAAAACCAAAGAGAGAGAGAGAGAGAGAGAGAGACAGAGACAGAGACAGAGACAGAGACAGAGAGACAGAGAGAGAGAGACTGGCATCTATTAACATTGCAAAACTGGGCCACACTCCCCTTATTTGAGCAAAAGGTGTTCCCAGAGCAAGCAGCGGCGAGCCCCACTGCCAGGGTCCAGCTTTCTTCCCGCTTGCCTCCAGATGACGCCATGAGTGCAAGCGTGCTACTTCCTGTCAGCATCCGATTATCATGGCCTCTCAATCTCTTTGTGGTGACTGAGGGTCCAGAGCAAGAAGTCTTGCTCTATAAAAATGTCTTTACACGAGCCGGGCGTGGTGGCACACGCCTGTAATCCCAGCACTAGGGAGGCAGAGGCAGGCGGATTTCTGAGTTCAAGGCCAGCCTGGTCTACAGAGTGAGTTCCAGGACAGCCAGGACTACATAGAGAAACCCTGTCTCGAAAAAAAAAAATGTTCCTGCTGTGGACAGACAACATACACAATCTCTTTAGCGGGGCGTGGTGGCGCACGCCTGTAATCCCAGCACTTGGGAGTCAGAGGCAGGCAGATTTCTGAGTTCGAGGCCAGCCTGGTCTACAGAGTAAGTTCCAGGACAGCCAGGACTACACAGAGAAACCCTGTCTTGAAAAAAAAATGTCTTTACACAATATAAGTGTCTCCTTGGCACAAACTTCTCATTTCCTTCTGATGATAAGGCTGCCTGGAGAAGCTATCTCAAGTCAGAGAAAGGACTCCAGCAGCCTCTGAATGAAATACTTTCATCAGAAATAAGGTAGCAGCTGCCTTAGACATTCACACAAGTGTTCACTGGAACATTTTACGTGCCCGATGATGTCTTCAGTGTTCTTCAGGTAATGGGGATCGCAGAAGATTTGGTTCTGATCCAAATACATAGTCTGTCTTTCAGCTCAGTGTTTTCTAAGAAAGAAAAATGCAACATAGTAAAAGAAAGAAGTGTTTACACTGGTTATCAAAAAAAAAAAAAAAAAAAAAAAAAAAAGACCGGTGCTTGTAAAAAGTTAACATTACAACGTAGTTCGGAAACCAAGCACCTGGATGTGCGTGGCCGGGAGGGAATCGGCCTGGCTGTCTTTCCCTAAGATGCCAATCCCAGAGTGGCTGGCTGAGGCGAGAACCAGCGTAGAGTCTCTATAAACTGCTGTTTTTGATACCTGCTTTTTTTTGTTTTGTTTTGTTTTGTTTTGTAAGATTTTGATAAACTTCAGAAAATAAAATGTCACAGTGTTGAAACAAAAACAAAAAACAACAAAACAAAACAAAACAAACAAACATAAAAAAGAAATAGTGTGGCCAGTCATGGTGGCCCACACGTCTGGTACCAGCATAGAGGCAGGCAGACCTCCGTGAGTTTCAGGTCAGCTTACTCTAATAGTGCTTTCTAGGCCAGATGGGGTTACATAGTAAGACCCTGTCTGAGAGAGAGAGAGAGAGAGAGAGAGAGAGAGAGAGAACACAATACAAAACATCCTATATCCTATCATTTATAGTTGTAGATGCCGGATCAAGCAGGACCCTAGGCAGATTTCCCAACTACAGTGACTGGTTCTCTCTTCCGGAGCACGCAAAGGTGGCGTAAAGACAGGACAGGGTAGAAATGAAGAGAGGCTTGAGGTCAGAGGGAGGTGAGGCCAGCTGGCTTCCCATAGCTCTGTGTCTCTACAATGGTGCCACTGCCCGGCTGTGTGTCAGCATCTTCCTCATCTGCAAAGGGACAAACCCCAGCTCTTGCTTGTGTGCGGCTGTAACGGAATATCACGGACCGGAATATCACTTAACCCCCCTCCCTTTCAGGGTCTCACTATGTAGCACTGGCTGGCCTGGAACGTCCTGTGGCGAGCAGGCTGGTCTCCAACTCACAGATCTGTGGCTGAGGGGAGGCACCCTTGCTCTGTGCCTTCCTGCAGTAAAGGATGGACGCTTCAAACCCTGAGCTAAAGGAGCCGCCTCCCTTTATTTATTTATTTCACACAGTTTATCTTAGCGACGAGTAATTACTACACATGCTGGCTCTTGATGGTGAGTAATGTTTTTAAAAATTAATTTATTTTTATTTATGTGTATGTGTGTGTGTGCACATGTGTATGTAACATGCATGAATTTATGTGCACAACATGTGTGCAGGTCAGAAGAGGCCAGAAGAAGATGCTGGATACCCTGCAACTGAAGTTATAGACAGTTATGAGCCACCTCTTATGGGTTAATCTGGGAAATCTAAGAGCGGTAACTGCTGAGCCACCCCTCCAGCCCCAAGGGTTAGCCCTGATTGCCGACTTGCGCAGATCTACAATTACTGTGGAAATAACCCCTGGGCACTTCTGTGATGGTTTCTCGATTGGATTAATAGGGGTGAGGGTGCGGACCCTTGTCGTAGGTGTAAGTACCATCCCTCGGGCCGGGGGCCTGGGCTGAATTAAAAGGAGAAAAGTGAACTGAACGCCAGCAGCAGCAGCAGCAGCTCTCTCTGCTTTTGACTGAGATGCGATGCAACCAGCTGCCTCCAGGTCCTGCAGCCATGCCTCCACGCCCGTGACAGGGCCGTACCTTTGACCTGGGGACTGCAAGGAAGCCCTTTTAATTTCTAAAAGGAGCTTTGGTCAGGTACTTTGTCACAGCATCGAAGCCATTGCTAAGGCACTGTTGTGGAGTTGGGGGCTGAGAGAAAGAGAGCCCATTGCCAGGGAGAGCCGTGAGCGGGGGTGGGGGGTGGGGGGTGGGGGTGGGGGGGCTCATGTCTTGCTCTTCTGCCCCCTCAGTGGTTACTCTATACTATGGCTGCTTCTGTCTGGCCTCCACCTCCTTGGTACCCAGGATAGTTGCTTGATGTAAAAAGAGGGCATTTGATTAACGTGTAATGGGGGTGTAAATGTAGGCTCCCTACAGTGGATTTGGCGATGAATGTTCAAAATGCCCGAACTATCTTTTGAGGGCAGTCTAAGAAACTAGTCAGGCTAGGGGTCTGGTAAGGTGACCAGCTGTCCAGAGTTGCTGAGAACTGTCCCAGTGTTAGCCCCGGAAGCTCCCTCAGTCCAGAGCAAAGCATCAACTAGACATCTAACCCGGGGAAGGGCAGGTGGAGCCTCACAGCTGTCTCTCTGCTCTGCTGCAGCTTGCACCAGCTACTGAGCCCCCCAAGACAGTGACAGCAAATGGGTCCCCAGACACAGAACAAGCAAGCAAGCAGATACTAAAGGTGAATGAGGAACTGGAGAAGGACCCATGTATTAATGTGAGGGTGAAAAAGAAGAGAACAAAATTTTGGACTTTCCATGAGCTTTCCTATATTACAGGAAGACAAGACTGCCAGGTGAAAATGATCTCAGTTACTAGGGAGACTGAGGCAGGAGGACTTCACATTCAAGGCCAGCTTGGGCTACAGACTGAATGTCCATCCTGGGCAATGTAGTGAGACCCTGTCTCAGAATGACAGAAGGACAAGAAGGTGGACTCACAACCCAGTGGCAGCATGCTGGCCTTGCGCGAGGATCTAGGATTTAAACTCTATAATAAATGAGTGAATGAATCAATGAATGAATGCAACGAAATGACCTGAAGATACAAACAAGAAATTCAAATCAGACATCTAGATGGGCAATATTAGAAAATATTCCTTTGGGTCTGGAGAGATGGCATAGCGGTTAAGAGCATGGACTATTCTTCCAGAGGTTCTGAGTTCAAATCCCAGCAACCACATGGTGGCTCACAACCATCTGTAATGAGATCTGATTCTGATGCCCTCTTCTGGTGTGTCTAAAGACAGCTACAGTATATATATATACATATATATATATGTATATATACTGTATATATATATATATACACATATATATCAATCTTTTTTAAAAAAGAAAATATTTCTTTAAACCAAAGACAATATTTAACCAATAACTATATTACTGTTTTCTAGATTCATTATCGAATAATAAGAAAATAATGCGAGCGTTCCCTGGCGTGCTCCTTGCAGGATGTGCACTGAAGGTCTCAGCAGCTTTTCCAGCTTTGACTCAGCAGCTTCTTTCGCTTCTGGGAACCAACTGGGAAGGAAGCCGCCTCGTAGCAGGGACCGTGAGCAGTACGGGATGTCACCCGGCTGTGGAAAGGGTACAGCTCACCCTTCTGAGTCACCTGGCATCAGGCTTGTCTACTTGAATGAAAATTGCAACCGTAACGAAACCCAGAAAGGCTAACGCACGGACACAAGCATTCGAGCCAGCTCTGCCCATCCCAACGCCCCGCTTCCTCCACAGTGTTGAGCGTACACAGAGACCGGGGGGGGGGGCACGGGCCGCTCGCTCTCCAGGCTCTGTCCTCTCTCTTCCTCCCCGGAGGTCACCAGCATCCTAAATTTAGTTAGTGGTCACTTTCCACAGACAGTCATGCTTACAAATAAGAATACACAGGCATTTTAAATTTTATTTTATGACATAGTCTTTTCTTTGTGAGGAGTAATTTTTTTCATTTTATGTAAGCATGTCTTCTGTGAGTATGCAGGTATGTTGTCTTCTGTGAGTATGCAGGTATGCTGTCTTCTGTGAGTATGCAGGTTTGTCTGTAGTCTGTTCATGCAGTGCCCTTGGAGGTCAGCATTAGATCCCCGAGGCTGGACTCACAGACTGTTGCGAGCAGCCGTGTGGGTACAGAGTGGAACCCAGGCCATCTGGAAGAGAAGCAGTGTGTGCTCTTAGCCCTGCCGTCTCTTCAGCCCCTTATTTTTGCAGTTTTAAATGTCACATAAATGTTACCCTCTGGCAATTTGCTTGTTTGAGCCACAGGGTCTCGTGTAGCCCAGGGTGGCTTTGAACTCACTGGGTAGCAGAGGATGGCCTCGATCCCGTCTTGCTTCCGCCTCCTGTATTAAGTACCAGGATTACTGCTTATGACCCAACCACAGCGAGTCTCACAGGGGACAGGGGACCAACCTGGGCGTGAGGCGAGCACCCTACTGAGCTGTACCCCAGCCCTGATCTGATTGTTTTTTATTTTTATTTTTTTAAATGAGCTAACATTTTATTTCTAGTATTCCTCGATGACATCCTTGGCCTGAGATTCTCTGCCCTGGTTCTTAACCACTATGCAGCTGCAACCAACCACTTTCCGTGGCTTCCCCTCTCGCTCGATCTTACAGAGGCCTACCCATTCCCCTGGTTTCTTGCTGTCATCAACCTTATCAGGGTGATTTGGTGCTCGGGACACAGTGCCCCCACCAGCTTGACATACATGGGCTCATCACAGTTGGATGCGAGCACACAGAGATGGGCTTGGCGCCTTTTAGCGAAAGTCCTGGATGATCCCGGCGAGCTACAGGGCTGTCAGACTAGCTGTTTCTCACCCATGAATGGGGTGACGGGGGATTTTTTTTTTTTAGTTTCTGTTCTTCCCATTTTCTATGCACTTTTGTCTTAAGTCTGAAGAATACGAGAACCTTAAAATGCTCTCTCTGCGGTTGTCACCGTCCTCTGTGTGTCACTGTCCAGTACGCTGGCTCCACCTTGTTCTTACATTCTTGTTCTAACGTTTGCTTTTGAAGCAGTACCTTATGCACAGCCCATCCTCCTGCCTCAGCGCCCTGCTTATTTATTATTTTAACTCTTTAATTTCTCCCTACCGTTGTTATTGTCTTATGAACTCACTGCCTGTTCACATTCACCCCACGACTACCAAATTCTCTGCTGACTTTGATTTCTAGCATTTTCTCTCCGGGCTTAACTTCTTTCTTCCTGAAGAGCCTTCTTTAGTAGTCCATTCAGCAAGGTGGGTGAGGGTAAGCACATCTTTTTCCCGGCAAGAGAAAATGTCCCTAACTCTGAATGATGACTTAGTTACGGGAACCGGCGACTACGCCCCCTCCCACAGCCCTTGGACCGAACTCCTGTGGGACGGGTCTCTGTGTCCATGCGCAGGCTGATGAGCGGCTGAGGAAAGAGTCCCGGCTAGCAGCCCACAGCACGAGGAGCAGAACTACCACGTGACTGAGCCTTTTCCCATACTACCCTGCTTCCCTCCCTTCCTGTGTCCCTTCCCTTCCCCCGTCCCTCCCTCTCAGAGCATGTCCTAACAAGCATCTTTGACCGGTGGCTTTCCTTTCCCCGTATCACATTTGCACGTCTCAGCTGCAGCTTCCTGCCCACCCGCCCTTGTTTATCTGTGCTAAAACGCTCGGGTCTGTGGCTGCGAACAGAGAGCGCGCGGTCTGTAGACTCTGGGGCTGGCTTCTCGCCTCTCTGTGGCTCCCCTCCTTCCATGCTCTCTCCCGACACTTCTTACCCATTTTCTTATTCTTTGGAGTAATTTTCTTGGATTTCTAGTCCAACATCCAGACTTTTGATTTTTTTTTTTTTTTTTTTGCATTTTAAAGAATTATTTTGTTTTATGTGTATGAGTACGCATGTAGCTGTCTTCAGACACCCCAGAAGAGGGCATCAGATCTCATTACGGATGGTTCTGAGCTCCCATGTGGTTGCTGGGAATTGAACTCAGGACCTCTGGAAGAGCAGTCAGTGCACTTACGGCTGAGCCATCTCTCCAGCCCTGTTTTTGTATTTTATGTGACCGAGTCTCACTCTGTAGTAAAGGTTGGTCTTGAACTCACTGTCCTCCTAACAGCCTCCAGAGGGGATGGGATTAAAGGCATGCACCACCATGTCCCCCTCATTTGACTCTCAGGGCCGGCTGTGTATTTTAAAATGCGCTGTGTTTTTTTCAGCATTTTGAAAGGCCAGAAGAAGATGTCAGATCCCCTAGAGCTGGAGTTAACAGATAGTTACGAACCACCGTGTGGATGCTGGGAGGGGGGCCGGGTGCCCTGGAAGGTCAGCCAGTGTTCCTAACCACTGAGCCATCTCTCCGGCCCCCAGGAGGGAGGACATCATAACGAGATACCTGTGCCCTCCCCTTTGCTGTCAGGCTGTTGAGACAATTCCTAACACACTGAAGTTTGCCCAGGGATCTCATGCTGGGGAGGTAAAGTAGGAAGCTGGAGGAGGAATTTAAAATAGATTTTACACAGTTCCAACATATTGTAATACCGCTCTGCAGGGGGGTGGAGCCAAGAAAAAGAAGAGGAATAAGGGGAGGGACTACACCTTGACCAGTACTGCCTACACACACACACACACACACACACACACAGACACACACAGACACACACACACAGACACACACAGACACACACACAGACACACACAGACACACACAGACACACACAGACACACACGCACACACACACACAGACACACACACAGACACACACACACACACACACAGACACACACACACAGACACACACACAGACACACACACACACACACACACAGACACAAACACACAGACACACACACACACACACACACGCACACGCACACACACACACACAGACACACACAGACACACACAGGCACACACACACACACGACACACAGACACACACAGACACACAGACACACAGACACACACACACACAGACACACACACACAGACACACACAGACACACACAGACACACACACACACTCCACATCTCCTGCCCTTTGTTTAAGCCGAATTTCACATACTCAAGGATGGATTGAGGTGGGGGTCACTGGGTCTCCTTGTTCTGTTCCGGATGTGGCCCCATGAATAAACCTTCCTCCGTATTTCATTACCCTATGCCTTTAAATTGGTCCACTGATGGTGGGTGGCCAAGGCTAGCCTACTAGGCTTCCAGAGTCGAGCCTCTACCCCTCAGGACTCTGGTAACAGAAATGTGAAGGGCGGGCCTCGCCTCTCTCATTCTTTTTCTTTCCTGGCAATGCTGGCTTTCCTACCTTGGCTCATTGTGCTGATTGTGCTCTCTAGTTTTTGTTTGTTTGTTTGTTTGTTTTTAACTTGACACAAGCTGAAGTCATCTGAGAGGAGGGACCTCAGTTAAGAAAATGCTTCCAGGGCTGGAGAGATGGCTCAGCGGTTGAGAGCACTGACTGCTCTTCCTAAGGTCCTGAGTTCAGATCCCAGCAACCACATGGTGGCTCACAACCATCCGTAATGAGATCTGACTCCCTCTTCGGACAGCTGAAGACAGCTACAAGTATACTTACATATCATAAATAAAGAAATCTTAAAAAAAAGAAAATGCTTCCAAAATATGAGTCTATGCATAAGCCTGTAGGACATTTTCTTAATTAGTGGTTGATGAGGAGGGCCCAGCTCGCTGGGAGTGGTGCTGGGCTGGTGGTCCCGGGTTCTATAAGAGAGCAGCGTGACTAAGCCCGTGAGCAGAACCCTTCCATGGCCTCTGCATCGGCATCTGCCTCCACAGTTCTGCCTTGTTTGCGCTCCTGTACTGACTTCCTTTGGTGATAAACTGTGACATGGAAGCATAAGCCAGACAGTGAAAAAGGGAACGGGGGAGTGTGAGGTGTGTGTGAAGGGGGCATAGGACAACGGGGCACAGTGGTTCTTCAGAGGCTTAGCGCAGGTGGCGTAGTGTGAAGCCGTGAGGTAGGCCACCACTCCTGGACACACTGCCACGGCTCCCAGCTGAGTGCCAGGCATCCCACTGGGAAGGTCTCCGTCCCCTCCCCTCTCCTGCATTGTACCCGTTGTCTCTTTGAACAGGAATTAGTGTGTCAGACTGGGCTGAGAACTGGGCTTTTGGGACTAGGAGCCAGGGGTGGAGTGCATATGCGTGTGTGGATTTACGCTAGTGTGCCTGCGTGTGAAGAATCGGGGTTCTGGAAGTGTGATGAGGCCCCCGGGACGTGGCTCAGTGGAAGGCTATCATGTACAGGTCTTGGGCTCTATGCCTAGCAGAGAGCAGGTGTGTGCTCGTGCGAGCCTTTGGAGGGGGCAACAGTTAGAATGGGACCATCATTTCTACCCCGAGGCTTCCCAAAGGCTTGGACTGTGACCAGGGCTTTCATTTTTGCTGCTGTTTGTTTTGAGACGGGCTCTCTCTCCTATAGCCCTTGCTGGTCTAGAGCTTGCTAAGTAGACCAGGCTGGCTTAAACCTCACAGAGACCTTCCCGCCTCTGCCTCCAGAGTGCTGATATTAGAGGCATGTGCCACCACGCCTGTCCCAGGGCCTTTGTCTTTAACCTGTCTATAAAACGCTGGCTAGGATCCAAACAGGCTGATTTTGTGAGGTCTGGCCTGCACCGTGCATACCTGTGGGTGACGGGGCAGGAAGTGTTAACGTCCTTCTTCCTCTCACCCTGCTGCTAACTCGGCTAGCTTAGAGGTGTTTTTCAAAACCCCTGGAACCAGAAGCCATGTCGGTATAACCTGGTTCTCTCTCCTAGCCTGGACCAGGCTGTCATGGGAAAGCTACTGTCCCTGGTCCTCGCTGCCCGTAGGGGCACTCAGGGAGTCTCAGGGACCAAACAGGGCTGTGGTGGTGTTTGGGGAGCAGATTCCGGGATCTCTCCCTCCTGGCTCTTCAAGCCTTATCAGTCTGGAAGGGCTCCGACTACTGCTTCCTGCCATTGTTTCCCATGGTAATTAAGAGAAGGCCAGGGCTCTGCTGTGGCAGCTTGAAGCTATTGCGGCGCAGAGGACTGGCCTTGGTCATAGCTTGAGCCTTCTCTCCAGGGCTCTGAGGACTTCGAAGCCCCTGGACGGCTTGACAGCGAGACGGCCCAGAGCCTGAGCAGATCCACCCAGCAGTGGCTCGGGAACATGGCTTAGGAGTGAGCGGTGGCACCACTGAGCAGTGACTGGGTTTCCCTAGAGATCTTGGAGATACGCCCCTGTTTGTATGGGGAAGGTAGGATGGATGGGTTTGGGTGGAGAGCTCGCTTAGTCGTGGGAGGGACATACAGGGCTGATCCCTGTCCCTGAGGGTCTGGCTGGGGATCCTATAACAGAAGGGGCTTGTTTGGAGGGGAGATGCAAAGCTAGCTGGATCCTAATGTCCCTTCTGCTGTCGCTGCTGGGTCCTGCTTTTCTTTCTGAAAAGGCTTTCCTGCACGGCAGAACTGTATCCAGATGAGATTGACGGGTCCTTCCCCTCCCTTCTTGAGCACATGCTTGGAGTCCCTGATGCACGTGTGTGCTGGAAGGACAGGGGAGAAGGACACCCGCTTTGTGGCCCAGTCTTGGCCATGACCGGTTCACGTTCATAAGATGCTGGGTTCATCCCTCTTCGTTGGTCTGAACAGACATTATGTAAGAAGAGTTGTACCCACTCTGCCTGGGGCGGCACCTTCTGTGTTTCCTGTAAACTTCTCCAGTAGAGAGGGGTGGCAGCAGAGGCTCTGTGTGTGTGTGTGTGTGGGGGGGGGCTGTGCGCTGACAGCCAGGATGGAGTGGGTAATAGGGAGAGGCACATTGTAAAGAAATGTCCTCGGGTCTGGGGCTGATAGCGCCCTGTCCTCTTGTTAAGGTCACTCACCAAACATTTACAGAGCATGTCCTAGTTGCTGACAATCCTTGCAGGTCTTAGGGATGTTGGTGAGAGAGACAGTCCTTGGTCTAAAGGTGCTCACGGTCCAGGGCAGGTGACTAACAAATTCTCAGTGGTGGCCTCTGAGTCTGGGTTCCGATGGCACAACAAAAGCCAGCCCCTTCTCCTCCTAGTTGGTTGCTGTGTGTGATGGTGGAGTGGCACCTTTGTTCCAGATGCTGCAGGGCTCTGGGGACACGGGATGCCAGGCTAGCACGGAGGGCAGGAGGAGAGAGCCAGAATCTTCCCACCCCAGCTGGTCCTGGTACCATTGTCTGTGGCTCACCCGGATTGCCACTCTTAGGCCTGGCCCTGTCATAGGAGCATTTTGGGGACTAGTTCTCCATGTTTGAAGGAGGCATGGGGACCAGTGAGAATCAATATTATTATTATTGTTGTTGTCGTTATTGTTATTATTGTTGTTATTCCCTCAATTGATGCATTGATGATAGCATGTCCTTGCGGACATCTCTCTGGACAGTGAGAACCAGATCATTTCCTTTTCTTTTTTCCACAGATGAACCCTTTCAGGCATGAGATCTGCCTGCTTGTTCTGGCCCTCACCTGGCCAGGTAGGTACCCGGTGCTTTCTTTCCTTACCTTCTCCCAAGACCACTGGGAGCACCCCCTTCCAGGACTCAGTCCATGTGTCTGGAGCTCACCTGTGCTCCACCTGTGTTAGACTTGTGACTTTGGGAGTCACTGGTCACCTCCTGTGACAGTTACGCAGAACCTTGTTTTTGATTTACATCCCCTCCGAACGGAATGTCTGAAGGGACTTGGAGGCACAGAATTGTGCCATGTGATGGGAGCACAGGGCGGGACAGACAGACGGCACGCCAGCCTCGGAGACAGCATTTGTTGTCGTGTGGCTGAACCTCTCGGTATAGATGAGAACTACTGCACGAGAGCCACACAGAGCCAAGGTCTGAGGACGGTTCTCTGGGTTCCAGGCCACCCCCTTCTCACCACACCGCTTGTCCCACCTTACCCTCCCTCACTGAGAGTCCAAGTTTGCACAAGGCAGTAAGTGTCACTAAGATGAGTATGAGTCCTGGAAGATTGTTTCTCCATTAGTGCCATGAGTCTGGGGTCATGCTCAGAGGCAAGGAACCTCATTTAAAATGGAAAGCGCTTCCATGTGTCTACTTTCTATCCATCACAGCCTGGTTTCTATGGGGCCAGAGAGCTTTAGGCTGGCAGTTCCATCACACTCACCTGTGGCCTCTTCCTTCAGGGACCCTCTGCACAGAAGAGCCTCGTGACAGGCCGTCGACGGCCCGCTGCAGCCTCTTTGGGGACGATCTCATCAATACTTTCGATGAGACCATGTACAGCTTCGCAGGAGGCTGCAGTTACCTCCTGGCTGGGGACTGCCAGAAACGTTCCTTCTCCATTCTCGGTGAGTCCTGGGTACCGGTAGCAGGATCCCAGAGCAGGGGCCGCTGAGATGGTAGATAGTTCCGACCCTCAGGACCTGAGATTAGAGGTCACTTCTGAGAATGGGGAGGGCAGTGGTCTCCCCATGACACCTTCCCTTGAGGACAGTGGCCTTCCCGTGACCCCTTCCTTTAGGGCAGTGGTCTTCCTGTGACACCTTCTCTTAGTCTGGTGTAAGGACATCTGTGTTTCTCCAGTGATTGTGTCCATTGTGGGGGTGCAGGCAACAATTCAAGGCATTCAGTACTTTAGAGAAAGAAGATGACGTAGACGAGCTTTGGGACCTGTGGGATTCAGAATTTAGAGGCTGGATATCTCTAAGTTACCAGCCAGGATCTGATAGTGCACCTGTGTCGTCAGTGCATCCTTCCCACAGCTGCGGGATGCAGGGACGATCATCCTTGTTTACAGATGACGAACTGTGTCCAAAGAAGGCTGTCCCATCTACCCTAGGAGGAACTGGATCTCAGTTTCAGTCTATTCGAATCGAAAGGCACTCCCTCAGCACTAGGAAGAGAGGGTGTGCTCTAAGCTCTAGGCAGTGATAGAGAACTCAGGTCCGTTGGTCCACTCTAAGGACTAATCCAGCCGTGAACACGAGGGAGGGACGCTGTAGAGCCAGCAAGGTGGAGCCCTCTGCCTTGGGGAAGTGAGATGACCAAACAGACAGATCTATATTGTTAAGGAAACATTTTGAGAAACTTGTTAAAACTGGAAAGGAAGGCCTTGAATTCAAGAGGGACTGGTGTAGTGCGGGTTTTGTGGCAGGAGACAGTAAGAGAGAGGTTCTGACTCCCAAATCCCAACAGGAAATGTACATGTTTAGAGCCAGTGGTGGGGATGAGGCCCTTAATGGAACACTGCCAAAAGAAATGTCAGGGTGAGGAGGATTCTGGTTAAAGCCACTTGATAGGCTTCTTGGTGAAGACAAGTCAGAGTGATAGACAGAAAGGTTGGGGATGAAGAATTTGAGAATATGAGTTTTATAAACATCAATTAATAATAATTGATATTATTAGTGTATGTGCGCACGCAAATGCGCGTGTACATATGTACGCATTTGAATGTGCCAACTGTCAGGATCGAGTCTCACATCTACCTTGCTGAGGCATGGCCTCTCTTACTGTTTTGGCTGTGCTGGGCATTCCAAGCCATCTGGCCTGTGAGCTTCTGGGCCAGTCTCCTCTCTCCACTTCCCGTATCACCGGAGGAATGCTGGGCTCACAGACCTGGGCTCTGGGGGTCAAACTCAGGCTACTATGCTTGTACAGCAGGTGTCCCTCCCCCCATTTGAGGCATCTTATCAGTGGGATTCCCATTAATATTGGGCTAAATGGGTAAATCCGAGGATAGATCTCAAGGTCCGGACTTAGTCTAGAGAAGGCTGAAATGGAGCCCGGCACAAGGTTGGCAGCATGCAGTGCCTTGCTTGACACCTATGTTGGAGGGCTCTCATGATTGTCTCTCCTGCAGTCATGCTGTGGGTCTATGCATGGGTTAAGCTGTTTGTAAGCTGACTGTGGCCATGGCTGTGAGATCCCCCCACTTCCTTATTCAGTGTGGCCCACACTGGTCTTAAAGGGGAGGTTCTCTTGCCTTAGCCTTTTGAGTATTGGGGTTATAGGTATGACCAACTGTCTTGGCCTCCTCCTGCTTCTGAGATGCTCTTTGTGCTGGGCAGTTTTAAGTCAACTTGACACAAGCTAGAGTCATCAGAGAAGAGGACTGAGAGGATCCCTCAATGGAGAGGACGCCTCTGGAGGATCAGGCTGAGGGCAAGCCTATAGGCCATCTTCTTAATTAGTGACTGATGGCGCTAGCGATTCATTAGTGATGTGCTAGTGATAGCACAGCCCATTGCGGTGGTGTTACCCCTTTGCTGGTGGTCCTGGGTTCTATGCGAAAGCAGGCTGAGCAAGCCATGAGGAACACGCCAGTAAGCAGCACCTTAGCATCAAAGGCCTCCTGCCTCCAGGTTTTTGCCTTGTTTGAGTTCCTGTCCTGACTTCCTTTGATGATGAACAGTGATATGGACATATAAGTCAAACAGACACTTTTCTCCTCAACTTGCTCTTTGGCCGTGGTGTTTGATCGCAGCAATAGAAACACTAACTAAGACACTTTCTTAGGCTATCTTTCCACCAGCTCTCCTGCCTCTGTTAGCAATCCAGTCACTTTGGCATCCACCATCTTCCCTGTTCTCCAGCATCCCACAAGGGCAGGGAAAGTATCTTGTTCTTCTTTGTTTTCTGGTGTCCAGTGGGATCTCTCAACAAGGACTGGAGAAGAATCCTTGAAACCTGGAGCTATGCTGTATTAAAGCAGGGCTTCTCAACCTGTGGGGCGCTGCCCTTTCACAGGGTCGCCTAAGACCACCAGAAAGCACAGATGTTTACGTTAAGGTTCATAACAGTAGCACAATTACATTTATGCAGTAGCAATGGAAATACTTCATGGTTGGGGTCACCACAATGTGAGGAATTATAGTAAAGGGTCACTGCACTGGGAAGACTGAGAGCCACTGTATGAAAGGAAACTATTCACATGAGTGACATTTGAGGAGTCTTGGGTGAAGGGCTTGGGTTAGGTGGAGAACACAGGGAGGTTTTGCATGCACCGGGGGTAGCATGAGCCAGGGGAAGAGGCAGGAGGGAGGGAGCACTCATCATGGGGAGCCAGGGTCCAGATGACTACGGCTGGAGTGGTGGTCAAGCTTGAGCAATGGTTCCTGACCTCAGCAGGTGTCGGGTTCACCCAGGGGAGCTCTACAGCCATTGCTTGGTTCTAACCCCAGAGTTCTGGCTCCAGAAGCTTGGGAATGGGACCGAGAATCTCATGCCTAGTAACTTCCCAGCTGCTGTTCCTGGTGCTTCCTGGGGACCGAATGCTGAGAAGCATAGGGTTTTTCTTAGTTAGTGGTACTCTTGCTGTGATGAACCACTGTGACCAGAGTGACTTGGGGCGGAAAAGGCTTGTTCAGCATATGCTGTTCATTCTACATAACTGTTCTTCATCAGAGGAAGTCAGGACAGGAACCCAAGCAAGGCAGGAACTTAGAGGCAGGAGCTGATCCAGAGACCATGGAGGAGGGATGCTGCTTCCTGGCTTGATCCTCTTACTAAGCATGCTTTCTTACAGAACCCAGGACCACCAGCCCAAGAACGGCACTACCCACAGTGGGTTAGCCCCCAACCCCCACCAATCGCTAATTAAGAAGATGCCTTACAGGCCTGCCTATGACCTGATCTTATGGAGGCTTTTTCTCAGCTGATGTTCCTTTCTCTCAGACGACTTTAGCTCATGCCGAGATGACATAAATCTTTCCAGCAGAGGGTTGTAAGTGTGTGTGAGAGGATGAGGCTGAGGTACAGTGTCTTGAATCTGATGGGGGTGTGTCTTGGTTACTTTTCTTTTTTCCTTCCTTCCTTCCTTCCTTCCTTCCTTCCTTCCTTCCTTCCTTCCTTCCTTCCTTTCTTTCTTTCCGAGACAGGGTTTCTCTGTATAGCCCTGGCTATCCTGGAACTCACTCTGTAGACCAGGCTGGCCTCGAACTCAGAAATTCGCCTGCCTCTGCCTCCCAAGTGCTGGGATTAAAGGTGTGCGCCACCACTGCCCAGCTTGGTTACTTTTCTATTATTGTGAAGAGACACCATGACAAAAGCAAACAACAGAAAAGACAGTTTGTTGGGGCTTCCTCACTATGGAGTCAGGGACTCAGGCCTGCCACTCAGGTAACTCAGCATGTATTCTAAATGGACTCTTCCTACCTAACCATCATGGTGGAGAGGAACAGATACCCCACCTGGTGACTGTGGGCTTTGTTGAGTCAGATTGGAGTAGGAATGACAAGAGTTTTGGGACTGTTTTTTAAAAATGATTTTCTATTCGTGTGTGTGTGTGTGTGTGTGTGTGTGTGTGACTACATGCTATGCACATGCTGGTGCCTGTAGATCCCTTGCAGTCACAGGTCCTTATCTCTGATGTGAGTGTTAGGAACTGAATTCAGATCCCTGGAAAAGCAGCACATGCTCCTTCCTGCCGAGCCGTCTCTCCAGCCTTGGTACAAGATTTTGACAAGGTTAACAGTATCACCTCTCTACCCTACGGCTTCAGACTTAGGGAGGGGGACGCTGAGGCCCCAATGGTGGGGGATCTGTCTGCCTTGGCTTTAGCTTTGCTCTCTTGTGGCTCCTGCCTAGAGACAGGTTAGTAAGCAGTACACAATGAATCTTAGGATCAGGCACAGAGTTCATATTTTGGGCTCTGGAGACCCAGCCAGCATTTTTAAAAAGGCCCTCTTTCTCCCTACATAAGGGGAATTCAAACGACCTCCCCCCCATTAAAGGAGCCCTCATAGTCAAGGAAACTCAGGCTGTGTTGGTGTCTCTGGAATGTCATATGACCTCACCAGGAAGGCCCTTGTCTATGTTTCTGTTGCTGGGACCTAAGGGAGGGTTTATTTTGGCTCGCGAACTGGTTACAAGGGAAGTCACCCTTGAGATGACTTGAGATGGGAGCTTGAGATGGCCGGTCACGTAGCATCTACACTTAAGAAACAGAATAACAAACGCTCATGAAGAAGACCATTTCCCCTTTTTGCTCAGGACCCAGCCCAGCAAAGGATGCCAATCACTGTTAGGGTGGGTTTTCCCATTTCAACTAACCTAAGCAAGACAGTTCTGCTCAGGCATGCTCACAGGGCAACCGAACCTAGATACTTCTCCACACAGGCTCCTTCTAGGTAGCTCTAGAGCTCATTATGTTGACATGAGATTATAGTACCAATCCCTAGTGGCCTATGAGATTAACCACCAATGCCCCTTTGACTACTAAGGCTCTGGGTAGCACTGGGTTCATCACCTTGGGCTAGCCAATTGGCTTGTATTTCCAAGGACTTGGAGGCTGTGTCACTCTGAAGAGATGAAAACACAGAAAGAGCCACACACTCACATCCCTTCCCTACCAGAGTCCCCAGTCTCTAGCCTCCTGGTCTTTATGATTCAGGCACGTGAGGCTCAGGTGAGATCAGCTCTTTAAAACACGTGATCCGTTGGGCAAACTAAGTCTCAGAAGCATCCGGTCACTCTGGGATGTCTTGTTATTCGCTGGTCAAAGAGTAACACACTGCTGGGCCTCCGTGCGCTCCGGTCAATGGCAGGTTCTCCTTCACAGTATCTCCCTCCTGCCACCACACAGGGCTGTAGCAGAGACCCAGCCTCACGGGTCACTCTTTCTGGTTTCAGTACTCAGGGGACACTTTGAGACCCAAGGAGGGACCATGCATTTCCAGATATCCCTGTCGACTCTCCAGTGGTTTGCGATTCTTTTCTCATGACAGCTTGCTCTTGCCAAGGGTCAGTTTTCCAGAAGCCATTGGTTGGGTTGGTCAGAATCAGTTCTAGAGTAAACGTGCTTTACTGTATGTAGATTCATCACATTTCCATCCCGGTCCTCCTGTGAGGTCAGAAAGACCTGATGGTTACCTTTCCCGTTGATATTAGTGGTGTGTGGGAGGCAGGCTGGAGTAGTGTGGGGGAGGGCACTAGAGTCCTGGGTCAGGGGAGGGGGCCCTAGGCTTTGACCCTGGGTTTCGTTTTGAGGCCTAGGATTACCTTATGCTCAATTGTTCTCCAGAGACATCCTGTTTCCTTGATTCTAAACCTTTTTATATTCCTGTCTGGGTGTTTGCAGGCCTTGCTCATATCCTGGGTAAAGTGTTCCTGTCTGTGCACAGAGCCTACCTAATGCCGTGGGGAGCCCTTGTGTGACTGGGGGCCCACAGTCAGCACAGAGACTTGGGAGTCCCGATTCCTCCTGCTTTGTAGGTCCTTCTCTTCCTAAGTCACGACCACAAGATCCGGCTCCCAGATTAGCCCAAGGAGAGCTCTAAGTAACCGAAGGCATGCTCTGTCATTTCCACAGTGTCTGAGAGTGAGCCCCGGGACTCACCCTGATTCAAGCTCCCTGTATGCTTCTAAAGGGGCCGGATGCCTCCTGCTCCATCAATGGGGTGAGGGTGGGTGGCTCCCTATTTTCTGAGCATCTCCTGCAGTAAGTTTGAGGCCAGCTGGGAGCCTGGGAAGAACCTGGCTGGTTTGTCTTTCTTCTTGGGTGGACACACCCAGCCCTTCCCCACCCATCAGGGCTAGAAAATACTACCTTGGAGGTTTGAGGTGCATGGGGGTTCCCTTTTGGGGGCGTGTCTGTGGACACTTTGAATGGTATGCTTTTCTAATGGCTGCACAGTATTCGCAGGAAGGAAAGAAGAAGGCAGGTGAAATGGAGGGGTTTGGAGTTCCTCTCGGTGTCAGTGGCTTGCTGAATCCTCTGACTGAGAGATCCTAGTAGGCGACTTTGTGTTGCAAGAGGACACTTGAGCTTGGGGAACCAGTAAAACTGCATGCTGTGCTCCAGGTGACCAGTGTGAACTAACAGGTCTTAGTCCCAGTGGCTTCCCCACCACAGGGTAGCTGGCAGTGTCGGGGTATCTTTTCGAGGTTCATGTCTGGGGTATGTGCTACAGACATCTAGTGGGTGGGGCCCAGTCACTGTTACTCATTCTGCCGTTTGTAGTGGGTCCCGCAGCAAAGTGTCCAGTGTCCAGTGACAATGGTGGCCAGATGGTGAAATCAGGTTATATATTTAAGCCTCAGTTTCTTCAACTGTAATATTATAGCAATCTACCTGGCCTGGTGGTATTTGCATACACTCTAAATACTTGAAGGAGGTGACCTTGAGTTCCAGCCTGGCCCTTGCTATAGAGATGCTGTCTCTCGGAAGGAAGGAAGGAAGGAGACAGTTTAGGTCAGTGTTGTTCATACTGAGTTATATACCATGGGCTGTGACTACCATATGCAAAGAACAGCAAATGCCTGAAAACTTCAGAGTGAATGGCTTATGGTAAGGGTGAAAACAGAAACTGTGTGTGTGTGTGTGTGTGTGTGTGTGTGTACACACTGGCTCAGGAAGAAAGGGTGTTTGACTGTGAGACGTAAGAGCCACTTGCTCAGACGGTCTCAGAGATCCTCCGCGCTCACGGTGTGCCCTTTTAAACACTCCCATGGCCCCTCTGGCTGCCGATGTGGCCAATGGCTCTGAAGCCTCCTCGCCTTGTGGGCTCAGGAGCAGCTCCGCAGTGTCTACACAGTTCTGTCTTCACTGGAGATCACAGTGCTAAACCCACCCCCGCCCTACATTGTTAATTTCCACTTGTCTCTGTGTAGGAAATGGGGTCTGATTACATAAACTATCCATGTTCTAGCAGTAGGTGAGGGTCCTGACCCATCTGCTCTGACTTACATCCAACCCACCTTGACACTACTTGGCTACCTGACCCCTAGAGTTCTTAACTCTGGTCTTTCCTGGAGCCCTGAGCGACTGAGTCCTTCAAGTGTTCTGTGGTGTTTGACTGATCTCGGGGAGTCCTGTGGATGGGAAGAGGACAAATTGGAGGAACCACAGGGATTGGGGACACCATGAGAACACGGCCCACAGGATCAACTGACCAGGGACTCATGGGGGCTTGCAGAGATCAGGGAGCGTGCAGGGGTCTGACCTAGGTTCACTGCATATAAGTTATGGCCGAGTAGCGTGGCATTCCTGTGGGAGTCCTGAGGGTGAGAAAGGGGCTCTCCCTAACTCTTTCGCTTGCTTTTAGGACCTATTTCCTCCTCCTATTGGGCTGCCTCTTCTACCCTTGATATGATAGCATGAGCCTGGTCTTACTGTAGCTTGATATGCCATGGTGGTTGATGTCCTTGGGAGGCCTGCTCTTTTCTGAGAAGTGTACAGGGACTAGGTCTTGGGGGAGGGGAGGTATTGAGGAGAGAGTAGGGAGAAGGGAGGGGGAACTGCAGTCAGATCTAATATATGAGAGAAGGATTTTAAAACAATGTTCAATATGAAGGGCGGGTGACTCTCAGGCTGCCCCCCCCCCCCAGGGATCATCCACGTCCCACAGCTTTTATAACACAAAGTCAGTTTGTCTCCTTTCCTGCCACATCACAAGTAAGGTAACTTTGAAACAACTGGTCCACTTTTCCTTTGGTTTTAGACAGAGGTATGTGATGTAGCTCAGGCTGGTCTAGAACCTGTGATCTTCCTGTTTGAGTCTCTCTCAGTTTCAGGATCACACACCTCACTTTATCTTGACTCTTGTTTCCATTTTGCTCAGGTTTTTTTGTCTATCAAGCTGACCTCACTTCCTTCTCCTCTTTCTCTTCCTCCTCCGCAAGGAGTGCTCCCTCAGCCCTCCTCAAGGAGTGCTCCCTCAGCCTTCCTCAAGGAGTGCTCCCTCATTCTTCATTCTTCTCTTGAAAAGGGCAAGAGCTCTCATGCTCCCCAACATGGCTTTGGGGGTTCTTCTTCTGCTGCTGCATTCTGGGCTAGCCTAGCCTCATTGACAGTGGCAGTGACCTTTCTATGGCCTCTCTGAAAGAAAGACACTTGTTGGTCCAGATCTGTGTGGCGATGGCACCTCCCTAGCTGCCCAGGTTTGCCTACATATCCCCTAGCTCCACCCCTAGTCACAGTTTGCCTGGCTCTTGCGTCCCCAGCTCCCTTTTCTGAGTCTCCATCGGAGGGAGAGCCTAGAAGAAGGGCAGGCCTTCAGGGAATCCCTTCATGTTCCCAGGAGAAAGGTGCCTTTGGCACCTGGTGAGGTTTCCCAGGAAACAGAGACAAACCGTCTTTGTCCGCCTTCACTGTAATGGTGGGGAGACCAGGGAAGAACAGACTGAGGAGGAGACAAGCTGGGCGTCATACGGGTCGAGGACATCAGAGGGAAGGAGCGGAAGAGGTCCTCGCCCTGCCGGTGCGCAGGCCCTGCTGGTGGCAGTGTTTGAAGCACAGGCCTCAGGCACGCCTGAGACAGGTTTTGGCTTTGGACCCACAGTAAATACCTAGGGACAGAACGATCCTTGAGAGGGTTTGCACACTGGAGCCTGACGCTGTTTGTCTTTTAAAAATCACTTTCTCAGGGTCATTTCCCAGCATGTAGAAAAGCTGAAGTGATAGGATACCCATGCCCTTACACTGAAACTCTACCGTGAGGACACCCATGCTCTTACACTGAAACTCTACCGTGAGGATACCCATGCTCTTACACTGAAACTCTACTGTGAGGATACCCATGCTCTTACACTGAAACTCTACTGTGAGGATACCCATGCTCTTACACTGAAACTCTACCGTGAGGACACCCATGCTCTTACACTGAAACTCTACCGTGAGGACACCCATGCCCTTACACTGAAACTCTACCGTGAGGACACCCATGCCCTTACACTGAAACTCTACCGTGAGGACACCCATGCTCTTACACTGAAACTCTACCGTGAGGACACCCATGCCCTTACACTGAAACTCTACCGTGAGGACACCCATGCTCTTACACTGAAACTCTACCGTGAGGACACCCATGCTCTTACACTGAAACTCTACCGTGAGGATACCCATGCTCTTACACTGAAACTCTACCGTGAGGACACCCATGCTCTTACACTGAAACTCTACTGTGAGGATACCCATGCTCTTACACTGAAACTCTACCGTGAGGACACCCATGCTCTTACACTGAAACTCTACCGTGAGGACACCCATGCTCTTACACTGAAACTCTACCGTGAGGACACCCATGCTCTTACACTGAAACTCTACCGTGAGGACACCCATGCTCTTACACTGAAACTCTACCGTGAGGACATCCATGCTCTTACACTGAAACTCTACCGTGAGGACACCCATGCTCTTACACTGAAACTCTACCGTGAGGACACCCATGCTCTTACACTGAAACTCTACCGTGAGGATACCCATGCTCTTACACTGAAACTCTACCGTGAGGATACCCATGCTCTTACACTGAAACTCTACCGTGAGGATACCCATGCTCTTACACTGAAACTCTACCGTGAGGATACCCACGCTCTTACACTGAAACTCTACCGTGACTGTTGTATCTGTCTGTCACCTACGGTCCTGCTGCCTTACTCTCTTTAGAACTAGTCTCAGGCTGAAGAGGTGGCCCAGCAGGTAAGAGCCCTTCCCCTGCTTGCAGAGAGCACACTCGTATCCCCACCCCCAAACCTCGAACACATACATGTAATTAAAAAAATTTTTTTTAAAGTAATTTTTTTTGTGTGTTTGTTTTGAGACAGGGTTTCTCTGTAGCCCTGGCTGTCCTGGAACTCACTCTGTAGACCAGCCTTGAACTCAGAAATTCACCTGCCTCTTGTGCAGAGCAGGCCAGACCTCCGGCTTAGACATGTGGGGCAGGGCTGAATGAGGACAATTAGGAGGTTGGGGCTGGTGTTATTTGCTATTCTAGAATCATCCTGCAAAACCGAATGTGTGGAGTGGAAGAGGGTGGGACTCCAGACTGAGAAGGTCCGAGACTCAGAACTCAGCGATGACCCAGTCAGTTGATTTCCTGTGGACATTAAAGCAGCTGCTGGCTATTTAGGGATATTTTCTCTCCTCCTTCCCTCTGTCCCTCTGTCCCTCCTTTCTTTCCTCCTTCCCTCTGTGTCTCAATCTCCTGCCTCATTCATTTCCTTGTTTGTTTATTTACTCACGTGTGCATGTGTGTGCCACACACACGTGTGGAGGTAAGAGGATGACTTGTGGGAGTCAGTTTTTTTTTTTTTCCTTTTGCTACGGGGTCCTGGAGACCTGTCTCAGGTTGTCCTGCAAGGCAGCAAAGCGTTACCCTAGGAGGCGGCTCCACAGCTCTCTCCTGTTTTCTCAGGAGGTCGGATGCATATCCCGGTTTCCCGCTTGGTAACATTTTGGTTTGATCTGTTGAGCTTGGTGTAGAAACTCAGTCTAAGCTGATGGCCCTTCGGGTTTCATTTAATGAGTTTGGCACCTCTCCTTTATCCTGGCTGCGTTGCTAGGAGACTCTGCAGAGTGTGGCCACTTCAGGGTTAAAGAGGCTCACTTCACGGTCTTGACCATGGAGGTAACAACTCAAATCAACATCGATCCACACCTGTCTTCTGTGGGCGTGGCTCCCCAGGCTTCCTTGCCCCTTCATTGAGGCGGAGCTAGAGGCCACGCCTCCAACCCGCTAGGAGCTAGAGGCCACGCCTCCAAACCTCTAGGAGAAGACAGTCCCAAGGCTAGTCTCCCGCCTGATTCCCTTGCCCTGTTCTCTCCGGTCCCCTCAGACCCACAGTTGGGCAGTCTCCACTGGCTTCCCTTCTTACACTCTCCAGTTCGTCCATTCCCAGGGCTCCAGACTCAGGTCCACTGACTCCCTCCTTTATCTTTATCTCCCACACAGTCTGTTATCTCTGAACACCGACAGCTCAGACTTTGTGTTTCTTACAGATTCATTTTGGATTGCTAAGCTTTCAGAGCAGTGTGACTAATGCTTGTGTTTGCTGCTCACAGCCAGGGCATTGGCGGAGAGCATTTTACCGGGTGTTTGTGCTGCGGTGTTTGGCCATACAAACGTCACTCATGGAGATATCGGTGATTTATTGATTCCCGTTTACAGTTCCCCTACACACTTTCAATTTCTCACAGGAAGCCCCGTGCAGTTAAACAGTGGGACTCGAGTGTCCATTTTAAACAAACATCACGTAGATTCTGGCTTGGGTTCTCCTACGATGGCAACACTGTGCGTGATAAAGCTGGGTCCCTACAGTTCGCTCTTCTGTTTGTGCTTATACAATGTGAGTCATTTTTACACAAAGATGGTGAACTGTCGGAAGATGGCCATGCCTACAGGAGCCCGCTGAGGGCGGGGCCGTGCATCAGTCTGTAGTTCTTACAAGGAGTAAAATGAGGGATTTTCAGGGATCTTCGTTGCTTTTCTGTTGGGTCTTTCAGGAGAAGTCTTCCATGGAGATTACAGACGCATAGTAACAGATTTATTAATTTTGTATGGAACTTTTTTTTTTTTCCTTTCAGGGAACTTCCAAGATGGCAGGAGAGTGGGCCTGTCTGTGTATCTTGGGGAGTTTTTTGACATCCATTTGTTCGCCAATGGCACCGTGACGCAGGGGGACCAAAGGTAAGTTTGAAGCTCAGGTGTCCCATTGCAAAGGACCCTGGAGCCTTTCTCTCACATTTTTTCACTCCATCAGAATTGAAATGGAGAAACCGGGGCCCAAAGGGCCAGGTCTCTGCAGCGCTGGTCCAGAACCTTGATCTCCGTGCTTCACGGTCTGAAGCCTGTAACGTGGGCTTGGGTAGGGAGGTTGGGGAGATCCTAAAAAAAAAAAAAAAAAAAAAAAAAAAAAAAAAATGCAGCAGAAGCTCAATGACTTGCCCTTTGCCCTCCAGCATCTCCATGCCCTACGCCTCCAAAGGACTCCACCTCGAGCGTGAGGCTGGGTACTACAAGCTCTCCAGTGAGGCCTTGGGCTTTGCGGCCAGAATTGACGGGAACGGCAACTTCCAAGTCCTGATGTCAGACAGACACTTCAACAAGACCTGTGGGCTGTGTGGCGACTTCAACATCTTCGCTGAAGACGACTTCAGGACGCAGGAGGGTAAGCTATCTGTCCAGAGTATCTGGGGCTTTCAACCCGCTAATTTAATGTCCGCCGACCTCTGTTCACAGTCTATAGATTCTGTTTCATAATTTTGGATTGTCAGCTCATCTTTAGAAGGGTTTTATGATAAATTTGCACTCTGCATTGAATTATTGATTTTCTTTCTCTTTTTTAAAAAAAAACATTTTTCAAGACAGGGTTTCTCTGTGTAGCCCTGGCTGTTCTGGAACTTGCTCTGTTGACCAGGCTGGCCTCAAATTCAGAGATCCGCCTGTCTGTCTCCTGAGTGCTGAGATTAAGAGCAGGCGTCCCCACACCAAGCTGAATACTAATCTTAAAGGGAACATAAATCTGAATCTCAGACCTTCCCTAAGCTTTCTCCTTACTCCATGTTTTCAGGAGAGATTTTTCTTCCCTCTTATCCTGAGCCCAGGCCAAGGAAACAAACTTCTGTTTTTCTATTTTTCAGAGTGAGTTGCTTTTCCTGTCAGCTTTCTCGGAGGACCACACCTTCCCAACAGGGATTTAGCTCCACCTCCCCCATCACACAAGCTCAAGATGGCCGCCCTCGGCCCAAGCTCAGCAGCCAGCTGCTTGTCTGTTCTTCCCGCTTGTCTTTGTTGTTCTTCCTCTTCTCCTCTCATTTCTCTTTCTCTATCTCAGAAGTCTGTCTGCCCTTTTTGAAATTATTTGTGGCTTCAATAGAATGTTTGAACAGTGTAATATGTATGTATATATAATATGTATATATGTATATATATATATACACACACACATATATTTATATATGACTTACACTATGGAGAACAAAGTATCTGTTGGCAAAACTTCAGTCCCTGGCACTATTTTTGGAACCATCCCCATAAAGTGATTTATTTAGTTCAGTTCTCAATTCAGACCCAACATTATTTGTCCCCAAACAGACGAGTTTGTTTTCTGACTTCTGAGAGTCTCAACTTGTTTTGTTTCTTGATCTCTGAGATTCCCCATCCCCTCCAATAATAATATTTGTAATTTCATCTACTGGACCTCCTTCTGCTTCAGTTCTTATTTAGCCGTAAAGTATCCTACTGTACCAGATCTGGGCCGAAAAAGATCTTTGAGACCACTTAGTCCATCTTTTCCTGTACAAATAAAGAATTTGACACCCATGATGAGGGGAACAGTCCCGATCTCACTGGCTGGTCGGAGGAACTTCCCCGTCCCCTCTAACTGCTTCTCTACCTCTTCCTTAAGAAGTCCAAGCCCACTCGATGCGATTGGGTACCAAGAGCATCTATCACAGCATCCAATACACAGAGGAAGCCATGCAAACTCCAGTTCTCTCCACCGGTCTCCCCTGGTCTGTTTCCTTTAGCTTCTAACAAGTTACTCCAACCCTCACAGTTCCGGAGACCAGAGCCCCGACCTAGGCCTCAGCAGGGCGGTGCTTCTTCTCCAGGGAGAGGATTTGTTCCTTGGGTCTCCAGTCGCTGCTTTATCCCTTGACTTGAAGCTGTCATTTCACACTCTCCCCTATGAGTTCCTGCATCTCATTTCCCTCTGCGTGTCTGATAAGGATACAGATAGCTGTATACAGGGCCCCTCCAGGTAATCCCAGAGAAGTGGTTCCTCCCAAGACCTATAGCTGAATCATTTAATTTGTGGTATAATGTGTATAGAATATTTTAAAAATGAGCACATCATTGAAGGAGGACTTTCTTTTCTGCTCATCAAACCAAATAATTATAAAGGCCTCCCCTTTCTTTCCACACAAGGACGTTGATTTTACCCCACCTGTACCCCTTTACCTTAAATCACCTTTCTAGGTCTGGCTCTGTAAGAGATTGCTCACCTCAATGGTACAAAAATAACAGACGGAAACTACTACCATCAGCAAGGCTGTCAGGAAGAGCCTTTGTCCCAGGCTGTGTAGGTCTTTAAGCCCCCTGTGGTAGCCAGTTGCAGCGTGAGCACGATACACACGCAAAAGCACCTGGACGTTGAGAATGAGAACCTGGACGAGGCAGTGACTGGGGCAGGGGGGGTTGGGGCAGGAGGGGGGGGGTCTTAAGACTCGTGTCACATCCTTCCCTCCACTCCACACTAATGAGCATCAGAATCCACTGTAGCTGAAGGCGGAGCTTAAGACACAAACGTGTGTTGGTGACAAAGGAGCTCACAGTTGAATACTAGCTCAAAACTCACAGAAGGTCAGGGCTGAAAAGGAGCCCAAGGAGAGATGAGATTTTTTTTTTCCTGGAGAGTTGCCTGGGGTGCTAAACGAGGAGAAGGGCAGGCCCTGCCAGGCTGGGATGGGGGAAGGCAGGAGAGCTAGCTCAGAAAGTTGGGCGTTCTCGGGCTCTGTGTGCAGGACTAAGTGGAGAGAGGTGGCATGCTAGGAATGAGTCGGTTGCTGTGCTTGTCTCGATGACAAAATATCCAAACCAACAAGTCAGAGGAGAAAGGACTTACTCTGAGCTCACGGTTTCCGAGATCTCAGCCCATAGTCCTTCGATCCAGAGCTCAGGCCTTTGTGCCAGGGCGGGCAGGGACGTGTGGTGGGGGAGGTTGCACTTTGCGTGGCAGACAGAAAGCAGGGAAAGGGAGCACAAGAATGAGTCGGGGCAAGGGCATACTCTGAGTGACTTACTTCTCCCACTAGGCTACGCTTCTGTCTCCTAAAGCTTCCAGAACCTCTCTAAATGGTACCACGTGTTGAGGACCAAGCCTTGATCACACGAGAGTGTGAGGGGGGCATCTTATATCAAAACCACCACGAAGGAGGAGGAAAATGCTCCGCACAGAAGGGGAAGGGCGTGCCAAGGCCTGGAGAAGTGGGGTGGATGGCATCGCTTGCATTATCTTCCTTGTTAAATCTAAAATCCACCCAACCACTGTTTTAGAGAATTCATTTACAAGAACTATACTTTATTTCTACTTCCCCTCCCCTCCCCCAACTCCTTTTGTGTGTCCCCCACTCAGTCTCTCCTATGACCTCTTCTTTACTGTTACATGTATTCTCTCTCTCTCTCTCTCTCTCTCTCTCTCTCACACACACACACACACACACACACACACACACGTGCACACACATGTACATGCACACCCCTCCTCCCCCTGTTGAGTCCACTTAGTGTTGCTCATGTGTGTGTTTGTTTAGGGTTGACCACTCAGGCCTGAACAGCCTATGGGAGTGGGGGGCTCATTCTTAGAGAAGATCGAGTCTCCCTCTCTCTTCAGTCATGAGTTGCCCCACCTCTTCATCTAAGGGTGGGGCACGGACAGCTCTCCTCCCACCCATGTTGGCATGTCACTGGTGTTTCTGTTGTGCTGGTGTTGTTCAGGCAATCCCGGTTTGTTTGAAAATTCATGGGTGTGGCTTCTCTGTCAGACACCATCTCATAACGATCTTCCTAGTCTTCTGTCTCTTACAATCTTTCTAGTTCCTTTTCTGTGAAGTTAGATGTGTAAGTTGGGGTTGGGTACCTGTCTTAGTTAGCGTTTCTATTGCTGTGAAGAGACACCACGACCACGGTGATAACTCATAAAGGAAACCATTTAACTGGGGCTGGTTCACAGTTTCAGAGGTTCGGTTCGTTATCGTCATGGCGGGGCATGGTGGCATGTAGGCAGACATGGTGCTGGAGAAGATGCTGAGAATTTTACATCTTGATCCCCAGGCAGTAGGACCCTGTGTGCCACGTTAGGCATAGCTTGAGCATAGGAGACCTCAAAGCCCGCCCCCTCAGTGACACACTTCCTCCAACAAGGCCACACCCACTCCAAGAGGCCACGCCTACTAATAGTGCCACTCCCTATGGACCAAGCATTCAGACACACGAGTCTACGAGTCTACGAGGGCCATACCTATTCAAACTACCACAGTGCCCCAATGCCAACTGGTCTCTGCTTTTTGACTAGTTGCCGATATGATCTCTGTGGCACAAAAAAAGCTTCTTTGGTGACATCCTCATCATCTTTCATGTCACCTCGTTCATTGCATCTATCCCTCCGTCCATGGATGGTCAATTCACTTGCTGAGCTCCACTGCCCGTGCGCCGTGGCGTCATGCCGAGCACTGTACGAAATGCCTGTGGTCCAAATGCCTGAGTTCTAATCTAGAAGGAGTTTGATTCAGGTCATAACTGGCCAATAGCTTTCACGCAGAAGTCTTGGTACAGGCTGAACTGAAGCATCATCCCTTGGAAACTTTTCTCTGCAGGGACCTTGACCTCAGACCCCTACGACTTTGCCAACTCCTGGGCTCTGAGTGGTGAGACTCAGCGGTGTAAACGGGCGTCTCCTCCCAGCAGGAACTGCAGCCGCTCCTCCGGGGACATGCAGCAGGTGGGTACAGTCTGGCCTGGGTGTGGTCTGGATGCTCTGCGACTCCTAGAATTAAGGCAAGGGACTCGGTATCGTGGTTTCTTTCCCCCTTCGGGGACTGGGTGAGGAATAGTCTCTTTGGTTGTTCAATATGAGGTGGTGCTCATGAGTCTTTTTTAGATTGAAAATGCATTTCGGCTAGAATTTTGTCTAATTCTGGTAGTTTCCTTTGGCCTTGTATTTTCTTTAAAACTGGGTAGGTATAACCGGTGCTTCCCCCGCTTTGTGAGACAATAGCAAGATACATGGTGCTGGACCATGGGATTATTACAGTCCTGGAAGCTGGGGATTCCAGGGTGATAGTTCTGGAATCTGTTATCTGGTACAGGTACTCCCCTGCCTTATGTAGTATTTATATTGTATATAAGACAGGTACTCCTGTCTGATATTGCCTATGAGCAAAAGACGGGCTACCCGTATGGTCCTACTTACAAAGGGGATCCCCACCCCATCACTTTAGTTACAAAAGGATCACCCGCACCACTCCGCCTGTGGAAGGACGGCCAGCACCCTCCGCCTGCAAAAGGGCTGTCCGCATCACTCTATCTGCAGACCCTCCCCTCTTCAGGAGCTAGATATCACGAGATTCTAAAGGTTCCTTTTAGTTCTTAAATTCTTTAGTGTGTACGTGGTTGCTATAGTTAACAGATTTCAAAAATATTCGGTGTGTATGGGACGTATTCTTTCGGTGGTGGTAGCCAGGGAGCTGATGGTCTTCCCAGCAAATAACCCAGAACGCTTCCATGGCAGAGGCCTAATTCACCCAAATCTGCACCTAAGTAAACAAGTCCACTTCTCCTGTGTCAGAAATAACAACAATAGACACGAACACGGCAGCTTAGCACGAGAAAGCTCCGATAATAGCCGATTACTCATCTAATGAATCTGTTATTGTCACAAAACACCTTGAACCTCTGAATCCAGGAGCTTGTCTGACTCAGGAGAATATCCTGTGCGGACGCTAAATGTAGCGGCCTCAGCTCTTAAGCATACAGCTTCCAGCTTGTAAACAAGCACATCCCCAAAGCCATTTTTTGCCCTTGCGCTTGCTCACGGTGCTAGGCCCGCTGGGTGGCTGCCTGGCACGTGGCCTTGGTTGCTAACAAGGCCGGCTAAGCTCCCGACTGAGCGCTGAGAGGAATGTGCCTTGTGCAGAAGGGGGGGGGGGGGGATTTCCTCTTTCCCCTGCCTTGAGATATGTGACATTTGTCCTTTTAGGGCTGAACCGTTGAGATTCTCTCCCCTGTAGTTGGGCGTGCTGGTCAGTTTTTCTCAGCTTGACACAAGCTGAGTCCCCTAGAAAAGGGGGCCTCAGATGAGGAATCGCCCCCCGTCGCATCCGCCTGTGGGCTTGGAAAACGAGATGCCCAGCACACCGACACATCCAAGTAGGCAAGTGAGAGCGGCAAGCCCTCCCCCCTGGGATGCTTGGCCAACAGACAGATTTCAAAAGAAATTTATCCAAGGTACCGCGCGCGCGCGCGCGCGCGCATGCGCGTGCCTCTTCTCGTTTCCCCCTTTGGGTTTCTAGGTCGGAGTTCTGTTGTTGGTTGGTGGCATTTCCTCCCCTTCCCTTCAAGGCAAGGCTGAGAGCAACAGGTCCCGCAGAGCATATCTTGTTTTGTTTGACTTTGCAAACATGGGCTGCAAACAGCAAGGGCTTGACAGATGCTCCTCGCCCCCAGAGCGTCAAGGAACAATCCCTTCTATGCGGCGTTAGTGGGAGGCGCAGACAGACGTTTCCTGGAGAGAACCTGATACTGAGGTTGAGTTGAGGAGAAAAAGACTGGGTGCTTTGTTCAAGGAAGACAAAGCGCAGAGCAGAAGCAGCACCTCTGCGGGGGACACAGTTTAAGGCTCTGGGTGCATTAACCAGTATCCTGGGAACAGCTTAAGAACCTGAGTACCGGGTGCTTGGTCCAGGACTGAAACTCCAAACCACATCTCCCTCCAGGAGGCACGAACTCCTTCAAACCGGGCACTCCAAGTTCTTAGTTTCAGTTTGTTTACCTAGAGAACTGTATTCTGCCCTTAGCCAATCAGATCGTGTTTGCTCACAGCCGGGGACCCCTCATTGGCTGGGATGCGCGGTGACTCATCTCCTGGGAGGTGATTAATGTGGCCTCTACTAAGTCGTTGCTCCCGCTGGGCCCGGGGCTTAGAAATTGGGTCTGCTAACTGGGAGTCTTTTACTATTGGATGGCCTTTGGTTTCCGGAGCCGGTTGGAATGGTTGAGCTTTCTGGGGGAGGCTGCGCTTGGCCTGCTACTGCTTTGGTTAGGTGTCAGAATCAGCCACCTCTTTTTCCTCCTGATTTTCGTAGCTCTTTCAGAGAGCCTGGTCATAATTCTTATTCCTTGGGGAGGAACGTTTGCCTGTTGTACCAACAGACCCAGAGCCTCTCCCTGCTGGGACTGATAATGGTTGTTGGATCGCATCATTTGCAGTTTTTTTTTTTTTTTTTTCCAACTGAGTCTGGAGCCTAAGCCATAAATGCTCAGATTAAGTGATGTTTATTGGCTCATAGTTTTAAAGAACGATCCTTACTTAGCCTTTCTCTTTTTGTAAAATTAAGTCTGGGGAGCATGGGGGAGGGGAAGGGCTGAACTTCCCAAGGGAATGGTAGTCTTGGTCCTGTGTCCTGTCTGTAATCCGAAGCCCAAGGCCCCTTAGGGTTGCTGTTAGCCCACGGAGTGGCCACGCTAGCTATGAAAAAGACGCCCCTTGCCCACGTCCGTCTCCTGTCACCGATGGAAGCTGCCATAGTGAACATGACCACTGCACATCACACAATGCACAGACCTGCGGGTGATGACAAGGCCCACTATGAAAGTGTCAGCCACTTGGCGTATTGCCGTTGGGCACAGTGTGTAGCCTGTAGCACTGCCCTTGGTGGCATTGGCCTGGCCTGGCAGATCCAGTCACCAAAGTCATTATCACCATTCTCAGGTCACATTCCGCAGTGTGACAAGACTGGCTCCTGCCTTTGCCCCTGCTGCCAAGAGCGTGAGGACGCTTCCATGCTTGGCATCCAGAGATCTCTCCCTGCGATTCCTAAGAGCTGGTCTTCGCGATGACCAGTTGCTAGTGGGGAGTCCGAGCGGGCGTGGTTGTTGCTAACTTTTGCTTGAGTCACAGCAGGGGACTAAGCCGGTTGTGGCAGCATCCTCTGATGGCTCAGGATCGGGAGAAAGGGATTTTTTCGGCAAGGAATCCCAGGCTAACAAATACTCAAGAGTTGGATGAGATCCCCCAAGTTACTTATTCATCCCCCGAACCCCTGCATGAAGGTGCTCTGCAGGCAACGGCCAGATGCCCGGATGTGCTCTCATCTTGGCTTTAAGAGTCAAGGCCTGGGATAGCCTTGCTAGGGTCTTTCTGGCCATCATGCACAGCTCAGCCCTAGCGGCTCTGGGCTGTGTGTGGGCCCTTAGTCCACAGCAGTGCAGTCTACGCTACAGCAGTTCTACACCTCTGAATTTGGTGTTTATTATGCGAGCACATGACAATTTTTTTGTGTGCTGTTTTTGTCTCGCCTTTCACCACCTTCCATCCCGTAGAATGTTCTCGCTCTCCTTCGGGACAAAGTCCGGCTCACTGCCAAAGAGACTTCTCTTGTCCTCGGGAAATCACCTGTCTCATGGGCTAATATTTGCAAAACTGTTGTTGACTTTCAGTGACCATAGCACATCTCCTCAATAGCCCAGGGAAGCACACAGAGTATCCGTCCTGTTGGGGACAGAGCAATTTGCTCTTCACGTCCTGATTACACAATTGTTTGTTTGCAAGGGCGGACCTGTCACCCCTTGTCCCATCTCGATGGAGCCGGATGGGAGGCCGACAGGTGTGCGTGGGAGGGTGGATTCATCAAGGAGTTCGGTCTGCAATAGGCTCTTAGCAATTGGAACAAGCCATTCTTCTGTCTGCCTGGGATTTAAAGTCGTTGGATCTTTATTTATTTTTTATACTTTTACTTGACGTGTATGGGGGTTATGCGTGCGTGTATGTTGTTATACCACGTGCATGCCTGGTGCCTAAGGAGGTCAACAGGGTTGTCAGATCTGCTGGAACTTGAGTCACAGATGGTTGTAAGCCATCATGTGGGTGCGGAATGGGGAAATTAGACCTGGGTCCTTTGGAAGAGCAGCTAGTGCTCTTAACTACTGAGCCATCTTTCCAGTTCCAATATAGAAAGAGTTGCAAGAATTTGGAATCCGGTAAACTCAAGGTTCCACGTGTAGGTTAGTGGCTAGATGGCAGCACCATGGGGTGGCTTCACAGACAGGGTACCCACTCCCCGGGCCTTACGGTTAGGGTGTGAACACAAGCATCCACATACATTTCCCCTTGGCAACACGAGCTATTTCTCAAGTCTTTCCTGAGTCACAAAAAGGCTAAGAAAGGAATGAGGACTTGGGTTGGAGCCGTGGCTCAGCGGTTAAGAGCACGGACTGCTCTTCGGGAGGTCCTGAGTTCAATTCCAGCAATCACATGGTGGCTCACAACCATCTGTAATGGGGTCTGGTGCCCTCTTCTGGTGTGTCTGAAGAGAGCAATGGTGGTGAAACTCATATGCATAAAATAAAAATAAACAAATTAAAAAAAAAAAAGGTTTTCTAAAAGTAACAAGGACTTATGCAGGGCCATACAGGCCCAGGAGGGAGTCTCAGGCTCCCCCCCTTCATGTCCTCACAGGGTCCCTTTCCTGCTCTGCCTCTAAGTGTCCCCCCTCCTACGGGGTCTCTTCTCCTGAACACTCAAATAAGAGAACCCATTCCTTTTCATTCATTACATTGTCCACTTAAGAGCAGCTCCGGAGAAGAGCTAAGTGACCGTGGTGATGGTGACAGCTGTGGGGATGGCCTATGGTGGTCTAGCCTTATCTCAGAGCCTCAGCAGTTGCTATGAGGTTTCAAAGATCTCCTTTGACTGGGCTGGTACTTTGCCTGTTGGGCAAACCCTTAGGAGGGCTGGTTAAAGTCCTAGCATCAATTTCTCCCTATTACAACAAACCCCAGAGTCTGTGACAAAATACAGTTATCCCGTATCCAGGGCTGCGTGTCTGTGGATGCAACCAATTGCAGGAAAATGGTATCTGTTCTGAACACATGGGGATTTTTCTTATCATTCCTTAAACAATATGTGCTGACAACTATTTCCCTGCACTTATACATTAATTAGTAGTATAAGTAATTTAGACAGTGTTTCAAGCACATTGAAGATGTGTGGGGGTTCCAAAGGGAGACGGAGCAGTCATAGATTCCCATATGAGAGGTCCTGGAAGCAGTTCTCCAAGGCTACTGAAGGATGAGTGTTTCTCAGGTGTTTCCTTTCCTTTGCCTTCTCCCCCGAGAGGACCAGAGTGGGCAAAGAGTGGAATAGGACCCATCAGTACACCCTGAGATGTTTTGTATGGCTCAGGCACTGCTGAAACTGGATAAGGTTTACAAGGTAGAGATCTGAGGACCTGGCTCACAAGAGAACTTAACCTATCATGGAGGAGAAGTGCAGTGCGTTTTTTCAAGAGCTTGGGTTAGTTCTGAACTGCACCCCAGGGAATAATAGTGTGAACAAAAAAAAGTCCCTAGAGAGAAGCCACATCTCCCATGACCCTTCTGCAAGGCTGGTGGGGCGACTAGGACTTCAGTGATCATGGAGGGCTTGGGATGGTTTAGGTCCAGAGCCTGACGCCCTTTATCTTGGGCTAGCTTCGGCTCTCTCAACAGCCATTTGGCGCCACCTATTATGCCCTTGTGATTGACAGATAAAACCTTTTGGAATGTATTCACTTAGCAGATCGACAGGTTCCGCCAACCAAGAGGCCACAGCAGAGCCTGCAGCCCGAAGCAGAGATTTCCTCCCTTGCTTCACTCTACCCACGGGATGTTTTCACCAGTGGCTTTGAATAGTGCCTTAATGTGTGGCTTTCTTTGTTCGGTTACTATAATAACAGTGTGATGAAACGGTTAACTGTGCCGGAACATGGAATTTGAAGTAATTCAAATCTGTGTTCCTGGGCCACGATCATTTATATTTGGCTTCAGAATAAACTTTTTTTAATCCCCTCTGAGGTTAGAGTTATGCTTCTTACACGGACAATGCCTGACTCTTCTAGCTGCCGGAGTCTTGCTCTGATTCTGGAGAACTACATATGCTCCCAAGAGGCCGGCCCGGGGCAGAGAGAGAAAGCAGCGCCTAGGGAGGTCTCCATGGACATGGGCATATCAGCTAGGTTATATATAATCATCCTGTTTATGAGGAGCATCCCATGTAACTAGCTCCAGAAGAGGAACCCCCACAAACCCCATCTGTGTGTTGGGATTGGCATGAGCCAGGATGAAGATCTGAATCTTGACTGTGAGTCAGAAGCTAGGAATGTGGATAGGAACCCCAGGGCAGCCAGAAGTTATAAATGGACTCCGTTATCTCTTTCACCCCATCCATCCCTGCTGGCTGACCAATCGGGGAACTATCCTCTGCCCTGAGTGAAAAAAAAAATTTTTTTTTTTTTTGAGACAGGGTTTCTCTGTATAGCTCCGGCTGTCCTGGAACTCACTCTGTAGACCAGGCTGGCCTCGAACTCAGAAATCCGCCTGCCTCTGCCTCCCAAGTGCTGGGATTAAAGGCGTGCGCCACCATGCCCGGCACCTGAGTGAATTCTTGAACCCACTGCTTTAGACCCTTTCAGGCTCTAGGCACCTCCGGGGCGGCCTCCAGGGGGCGGCCTCCAGGGGGCCTCCGGACGCCCACGCTGGAGCTGGAAATATCAGGGCCCAGCAAACAACTTGTCTTCCTGCATTTTGCCCTCCTTTCATTATTCACTCCAGGCCTAGGAATGTTCATCACCCCCCTCCCCCCTTCTCCTTTGTCAGCTGTTTGAGGAGAGACAATAGCATAGCTACAGACCTCTGGCTCTTGCTTTTTCTCCTGCCTGGCAGGCATACCCCTTGGGGAGATACTCCTGCTTTCTCTCTCTTCCCCTGGATGGGGCCTAACATCCCCAGGGAAGAGGCCTGGCCTCCTCTGATGAACGGAAAATGGGATTAAGATGGGTCACAATTGGGTCTGCACTCCAGCGCAGGAGGGTGAAGTCGTGGATTGATGGAGCCGGGCCGCAGTTCTCTGCCAGTTTCTGGCACCACCGACAGGAGATGAAACAAGACAGAAGAAGCCGGTGCCGGGCACTGGAGCCAGGAGATACTGGAAGTGCAAATTAGCTGACCTTTAGTTTGTGTCCCTGCCAGAACGGCTTAGCAGAGAGCCAAAGCGAAGCCTTCGCAGACGGCCGGAGGCGAGTGGTACCAGTGGAGAGCGCTTGCAAGCTGTCTCCGCACGCATGCGCTCATTTCATCTTGTTTTGTAGCAACTTTCGGAGGGTAGGATTGCTACCTATGTAGATCCACCCGATAGTGGCAAGACATATGTGGCAACAATGGTTTGTGGTTAGGGTCAGGGCAGCTCAGAGCAGGATGTTCAAGGCCAGGCCAGAATCCCCCTCGCTGTTAGAGTCCAGGGTCCTACTTTCTCACTCTCTGTTGCCTTCAGGATGGAACTTGTAGCTCAGGGTCCAAGAGGCCATTCAAAGGCCTGGCACCACAGTCACATGCCAGCAGGGGAAGAGGACTTTGCTGGGAGGAGGTACAGGCTGTCTTCCTTCCCCTGTCCCCCTGGGCCTGTTCAGCCTGGATGCAGATGGGCAGAACATGGAATCTTCTGACCCATAGCCGTGCCCAGGGAGAAGCTGAAAGTTGAGAGTTCTTGGCTGCCATCCATGCTTCTAGAACTCCCACATTACTGTTCTGTGTCTAAACTTCAATGCCCAGGTCTCTCACATAAAATGGCATGCTGGATAGTTACGACCTGTCCGTATCCTCTTGTCTACTTAATTTTATTTGGAAATTGTTACTGTGTTACTTTAAAAAGATGATCGTATATGCTATTTATTTTTAAATTGTGTGTGTGTGTGTGTGTGTGTGTGTGTGTGTGTGTAATAGCCTTAGAGGCCTAGAGAGGGGGCATTGTATCTCCTGGAACTGGAATTACAGGTGGTTGTAAGTTAACATGTAGGTGCTGGGAACTGATCTAAGGTCTTCTGCAAGTGCAGCGCGTGTTCATAACCATGGAGCGAGCCATTTCTCCAGCCTCTGTTGTTGCTGTTGTTGTTATTATTATTGTGTGTCACACACACACACACAGAGAGAGAGAGAGAGAGAGAGAGAGAGAGAGAGGGAGAGAGAGGAGTGATGTCTATGTGTGTGTCATGTGATGACTATGTGTGTGCCATGTGATGTCTATGTGTTGGTCATGTACCACAGTGCACACATGGATGTCTAAGGACACGTGTGGAGTCAGTTCTCTTCTTCCACCTTAATGCGGGTCCTGGGAATCACACTCAGGTCGTCAGGTTTGTGCAGCAAGTGCCCTTATCCACGAAACTAGCTCCTCCCATGTACTTTAAATGATCCGCAGATTATTATACCCAATTCATGGTAAATGCTATGCAGATGATTGTCAGATGATATTGAGAGAATAACAAAAAGGAAAAAAGGTAGGTACACACACGTTCAGTTTGGATGCCGCCGCCTGCCCAGATCTTTTGAAGTTTTGGTTGACTCTGTGACCATGCAATCCCCGACTCACTATGACCTGCGGTTTGATGGCGAGTGACCACCTTCAGAGCACAGCCCGGCCTCCGGCCTGGCCATCGCCTGGCTGGACAGGGCTCTCAGGCTGCCCTGCATCAGGAGGTCTCTAAACTCCGAACAGTTAGCTGAGCCTCCAGTTTCCTTGTCGGGTTACTCTTGACATTTAACATATTAGGCATTAAAACACCGACACTTAAAGCATTAATCAATTAAAGAAATAATAGAATTTGCCAGGTGGCGGGGGCACACATATTTAATCCCAGCACTTGGGAGGCAGAGGCACACAGATCTCTGACTTCGAGGTCTGCCTGGTCTACAGAGTGAGTTCTAGGACAGCCAATGCTACATACAGAAACTCTGAGTAGAAAGAACATTCAAACAAACAGACAAACACTGAACAGAAAAAGAGAACACATCGTTTCTCAGGCTTATGAATCTTCCTGGATGCCTTGCTTAGTGAGACTCAAGTATGAGGATCCAGGTCATTTGTCTTAAGCCAGATTTTTTTTTTTTTAACTAGACAGCAGTGGAAGGAAAGGCGAAAGCATAAGACCCCAGCATTACAGAAGCATAGATACAGGTGTGTGTGTGTGTGTGTGTGTGGTGTGTATGTGTGTATACACACAAATATATATACACATGTATGTGTTTGTATGTGTGCGTATAATTCTTTCCAGATCCTTCAGTTTTCCTGATTTCCAGATGACTCTTTACAGTATAATTCTATTATGCGATTACCACATTTTATTCATCTGTTTATGGACATCTAGACCTGTTCCATTTCCTTGCGACTGTGAATAGCTCAGCAATGCACATGGATGTGCAGGGACTTCTGTGGTAGGGTAGAGTCCACTGGGTTTGTGACTTGAAGTTGCACAGCTGTGTCATACGGTAGTTCCACTGTCATTTTTCGGAAGGCCCCCTTTGCACTGACTTCCATAATCGCTGCGTTAGCTTACGCTCCTGTCGGCAGTGAATAAGGATCCCCCTTTCCCTGTATATCACGCGCATCTCTTGAACACCGTGATTTCACGCAGCCAAGCTGCACCAGGCGGAAGCTGTGTGATATTTACTGGGAAAAGCCTTGTTTGGCAGGGCTGTTCAAGGTGAATGCCGCTGTGGGCCTCCTTGGCTGCAGATAGGGCTGAGCTGAAATTTCTCATGGCAAGCTGTGTGACCCTTGTTTCTGACCTGTTCTTTTACTTACAAGATGTCCCTGCCAGCCGGAGGTGCGAGCATCCAGGCGTGATGGTTCACTGAGAGTTTATTCTTTGAGCTACAGCACTGGCCATGATTTATCTTCTAGAGATCCATTGCTTTGCTTTTAATCAGCTGTACAGTTATTACCTAGATACATTAAAGAATTAACCTCCCAACAATTTATATTATTTGTATGGTTAGCTGGCTTTGGCACTCTGACATGGAAACCTTCAGTTAAGTAAAGTTTCAAAGTAAGCCTGAGGGAGTCTCACAAGAAGATAGCAAACATAGTGTAATCTCTGACTCTTGAATTTTGACTACAGAGGGACGCGATGACCTTGTGTGTAATCTCTAACGTTCATACTCAAGGTAACCATTCTTTGTAAACATTTCACTGGATACATTTTTTCTTTAGTAATGTAATACCAACTTGAGGGTGTATAAAAGTTCCTGCCTCAGAACAGTAAAGTGCATTCAGACGCATTCAGATCTTGTGTGTGTCTGTCTGTCATTCGCCGGACCTGTACCTTCCTGCATACCAAAGACCCTGATTCCCCACGGGAGTGTGTGTTCCGACTGAGTCGGTCCGTGGCACCTGTATCCTTACGGGCACTGTTGTTATCTTTTATTTTGACGACAGCCATTGTGATGTAAGGGGTAAGAAAGAAACTCAGATTAGTTTCCGTGTGCTTTTCCCTGATGGCTGAGGATGCTGACGACTATAAAAAGCACTTACCAGCCTTTGTGCCCCTTTGCCTGCTTGTCCCATCAGCCCATGTATGGATTCTTTAAAAAATAGTGTTTATTTTTTGACAGTACTAGGCAGTAAACTCAGAGCCTCATGCAGGCTAGGCACGTGCTCTGTCATTGGGTGACATCCCCAGACTCATTTATTTTTTGTATGTATGTATGTATGTATGTACGTACGTACATGCATGCACATGTATGTATATGTATGTATGTGTGTATGCATGTGTATGTATGTGTATGTGTGCATGCATGTGTATGTTATGTATGTGTGTATGCATGTGTATGTATATGTATGTATGTATGCATGTGTATGTTATGTATGTGTGTATGCACGTGTATGTTATGTATGTGTGTATGCATGTGTATGTATGCATGTGCATTCACTTGTGGAGGTCAGGGGTAGTCTCAGGTGCCAGTACTTGTCTTGTGCTTCTTTGGGGCAGGGTCTCTTTCTTGTTGGCCACTGTGTATACCAAGGTAACTGACTGCAAGCTTGTCCCTGCATCGGGCTCATATATTGATATGATATTTTCTTTATTTACATTTCATTGGGCTCATATATTGATATGATATTTTCTTTATTTACATTTCAAATGTTATCCCCTTTTCCCCCCTCTCCGAAACCCCCTATCCCATCCTCCTCCCTTGCTTCTATGAGGGTGTTCCTCCACCTACCCCACTCCCACCTCCCCATCCTAAATCCCCCTACACTGGGGCATCTATCAAGCCTTCATAGGACCAAGGACCTCTCCTCCCATTGATGCCTGACAAGGCCATCCTCTGCTACATATGCAGCTGGAGCCATGTGTACTCCTTGGTTGATGACTTAGTCCCTGGGAACTCTGGGGGGCTCTGATTGGTTGATGCTGTTGTCCTTCCTATGAGGTTGCAAACCCTTTCAGCTCCTTCAGTCCTTTCTCTAACTCCTCCATTAGGGACCCTGTGCTCAATCCAATGGTTGGCTGCGAGAATCTGCCTCAGTATTTGTCAGGCTCTGGCAGGGCCTCCCAGGAGACAGCCATATTCAAGCTCTGGTTCTTAAGCCTGCTGTGGGAGCATTTTATCCACTGAGCTGTTGCCTTGGACCTATTTATTTTTTTGAGGCAAGACTGTGCTATGTAGCAGAGACCGGCCTCCAGCTCCCTGTCTGTCTGCCTCACCTTCTCAAGAGCTTGGAAAACAGGCATGGCCGCCATATTGGGACAACCTAAATTTTTTTTTTTTTTTTTACTTTATTTATATCCCAAATTGGAAAGGATGGACATACTCTTTTCCTTTGAAGGAAATACTGTGTCCTTTGAAAGTGTCTGTCAGTCTCTGCAGTTTGGCCCTCTGTCTTGCTGGGGTGTGTGAACTCTGCTTGGGTAGACAAAACACAGAGCATGGGTGATTGGCTTGCAGGAAGCGCTGATGCACTGCTCAGGGGTGAAAGAACACAGCCTAAGATGGGGACCCTGGGTGGGCTGAGAAACAGGCAGGCTGAGGCTGAAGAGGAAGGGGTTCTCAAACTCCAGGCATCCAGTTGTAGCCGGAAATCCCCGGCTTAGCTCAGTGAGTATGGCGTGGTGTGCAGAGGGGCCTTCTGTGGGAGACTTAGGCAGTGTGGCTCTGTATGACAAAGGCTTCCCCCATGGCAGTTCTTGATGAGAGAGACAGTCCTTGCCTGTCCATGCTGTTTATTTATTGTTCATCATGGAACATGGGTGTACATGACTTACTCGGGGTGGACCAGAGAGTAAATACCTTTTGCAGGAAGGAATGTCTGGGAAGGGAAGCTTACTGGCTAACCCCCCTGGGCCGGCCAATGTAGATACCTCATTGGCATGGAGAACTCCGTGCTATGTGACTAGAGGTTACAACCTTCCCGTGGGGGTTGTGGTCACGTGCCCCTGGTCCGGAGTAGGTGACTCTCCTATTGTCCTCAGTAGGTCTGAGAATACTGGGGATTCTGAACCCACTTGACCTTCCCAGCCTTTGTCTGGTGATGTGCTTCCACTTGCCCCACAAGTCTCTGAAGATCTGTTTTGTGAAAGATGCACAGGTTTTGAATCAACGTTATTTACAGTTAGAAGAGGGGCTCAGCTGTAGAGGAAGGGCGGGGTTTGTATTTTATGCAAACGTTCTGTTGAAGCAGAGAAGCTGTGTGGAGCGTTCTGGCTGTGCTTCTCCAGGTCAGCAGCCAGACAGGACTGCCTCAGGCCTCCAGCTAGACTCTTCTGGCTTCTTGATCCGGGTTCACCAATCTTCTTGGCTTCACACATGCCCACAGGAATTTAGGGTACATAGAGTTAATCCTCAGTGTCTTAGCTTGGCATCGCTGTAACAAAATACCTAAGGAAGTCAATGTGATACGCAGACTCCTTATTTTGTTCATGGTTCCCAAGCCTGAGCTCAGTGTGCGCCTCTCTCTGCCTTCTCTCAGGGAGGACACGGCTTCTCACAGAGCCCAGGCTGTCCATTTCTAACACGTGACCTCAGGGTTGGCCTACCTCTAAAGCATGTGCAGTCTTTCCTCTGTTTTGGACTTCAGCACATGCTAGATCCGGAAGGGACAACCTCGGGTTCTCTTGGTGCCGATCCTCCGATCCTCTGAGGGACAGTGAGTGAGCGCGTGGCCAAGGCCCGGACCATCCCTGGGCCGCGTTGAGAGGAGCTCTCCCCCCTGCAGGCCCTGTGGGAGCACTGCCAGCTTCTGAAGACGGCGTCGGTGTTTGCCCGCTGCCACCCTCTGGTGGATCCCGAGCCCTTCGTGGCTGTCTGTGAGAAGACTTCGTGTTCCTGCAGCGCGGGGCCAGAGTGCGCATGCCCTGTCCTCCTCGAGTATGCCCGAACCTGCGCCCAGGAAGGGATGGTGCTGTACGGCTGGGCCGACCACAGCGCCTGTCGTAAGTGCCTGGTGTCCCCTGAGCCTGCACAGGCTGTTTGTCTTGGGGGTAGGGGGCTGGCGCTCAGGGTGCTTTGGAGCCCTGTTGTGTGTGATGTGTGCCTCCCACAGTGCCATCAGCGGGTGTCTCCCGAGCCTTCTGTCCTGAATGGCTCCTGCCCTCTGTCACCTGGTCCTCTCAGCACTGGGCTGCAGGGGGAGTCCCTTCCCTCAAGGACTGGGTGGAGGAATAACAAGGCTCCCGTCCCTACCTGTGTCCCATGTCACACTCCCTCAGGAAAGCCACCCCCTGGCTTCCCACATGGTCTCTGCTTCAGCCCAGCAGGCAGTGAGGTCTCAGTGTCTTTACAGTGTCCCCTTTAAGCTACTCCGGAGACCGGAACGGCTTCATTAAACCTTCCCCTTTATTAACTCGCCCTTCCGGCCTCCAGACTCAGTGTGCTCTCTTCCGTCAGTCCTGCCTTGTAATACCCATTTTGGCATCTCCAAAATCTCACTGGCTCCACAGCCATTGTCCCTATCTCCAAATCACCATGATTACATAGGGACTTCTGGTCACCTTGCAAAGGCCGCCTCTCTCACGACATGGACCGAAAGCCCCGCGATGGGCAGCGGCTTGGCTATAATTAGCCAGATAACATGGCCTGGAGGAGGCAGAGCCCCTGCCTGATACTGACACCGCACATCTGCCGCTCCCCGTGGGGCGAACGGCTTTGCCATCAGGGCCTGCCATCTCTGCTGTGGGGGTGTGGGAAGATGGTTAGAGCCGCCTTCTCCTCTGAATAGGGAGTGGCTGTCTTTTCAGACCTTTGAAGGGAGGGTGGAGGAGATGTCTGGTAGATGGTCTTAAAGAAGCAGTTGGGGACAATTGTTTCAGGGGAGGCAGGCTTTGCCCACGAGGATCTATCTGTGTGCTCCGCGTGGTGAACAAGGCAGCCTAGTGAAACAGTGGAAGAGCGTATCACCGAAGTGCCCGTGGATAGAGTGTGCCCTGAGCTGGCGGTGAGGTAGCATTTGGTTGGCGCCAATATCACGAGGAAGAGAGGCTCGAAGATGAGGAAGTGATAGTTTCCCGCTGGTCCCTAGAAGCCATTCCTTTCCAGCCCAGAATCTGGTATTTTAGAAGAAGAGGTCAGAACCCTCTAGAGACAAACAATGGCCAAGCTTCCTTCACTGAGAACTGAGAACAGACAGCTGAGAGGCAGGCAGGGTGTCTGGACCAGGCCCTGCAGTGAGTCTTAGCTGAATCCTTGCAAAGCGGAAGATGCCCTTTCAGGGAAATGCGGGCTGCAGGGGGTCCATGGGCTGGTGGGTTGGAGATGGCCCCCGGGACCCTCCAGACAGAGTGGACAGTCAGAGCGCCAGGCAGGCCGTTCTCGCCGTGTGGTGTGGACGCTGCTGCTCCAGTCCGCAGCCTCAGGAGACTCCTTTGATCTGTCTTTCAGGCCCGGCATGCCCGGCTGGCATGGAATATAAGGAGTGTGTGTCTCCTTGCCCCAGAACCTGCCAGAGCCTGCCTGTCAATGAAGTGTGTCAGCAGCAGTGTGTAGACGGCTGTGGCTGCCCTGGTAATGAACGCCCCTCTTCATCTGCAAACCTGAGGCCCTGCCAGAGTCCTGGGCTTTGGGAAGAGATGAAGGCCACTTGTGTTTTTCCCTCCTGGCTGAAATCAGAGGTCTTTTATTTAGCTTTTTTAAAAGTCTTTGTACGGAGGGACCAGGATTGAACTGGCCTTTATTCTGAATTTATGTTTTCCTATTGTGCAGTACTCAGAAAGCACTGTGTCCAGGGAACTGTCGGGGGTCCCAACACTGACCTTGTACAGGGAGCCCCTGGCCTAATCTGAGATGTGGCTTTGTTTTCTCAGTTAGGGTTCATTCAGGCCAGTCTGGGAGAAAGGTCTTATAAAATATGTCCTGGATTTGCCTGTGTGCCCAGCTGAAAGGGCTTTTCCTTAGAAACTGTATGTCTAGGAGCCTGAGTGACAGTCACGGGTTGTATTCAGTAATATGGGTTAGGAAGTCCTGAGGCTCGTGAACTATTGAACTATTGGTTCAATTCAACCCTCTAGGCTATGAAAATAAAGAACCCAGCATGCTTACACACACACACACACACACACACACACACACACACACACGGCATTAAGTAAGTTCCTCAAGATTCCTCAGAGAAGTGTCTACCTTAGGCTCATGGGCTTGTCCACTGGACAACCCTGAGCAAGTTCTGTGGCCCATTCTTTCCTCTGTAGGATGAAAATTGGTATCTCCCTCCCTCATAGTCCATAAGTGTCGAGAATAAACACCACAGCGCATTGTCTTAGAGTTTTCCAGAAGCACTAAGCCTGTGGCTGCCCACGGGGGGTTCTAGAAGTGAGGGATAAACCGTGATCATGACGGTGCTGAGATCTCTGCCTTGATGCCCTTGGAACAGAGGGAGAGCTCCTGGACGAAGACGGCTGTGTGCAGAGCTCCGACTGCCCCTGCGTGCACGCCGGGAGGCGGTACCCTCCTGGCACCTCCCTCTCTCAGGACTGCAACACTTGGTAACTGAACCCCGCACAGCGTGGCCTACCCGGGGGCTTGGGGAGGGGAGGCTGTGACAGGAGGGGACGATAGTCAGTGGACCAGGCTGTGTCCTATGTGTGTCCTATGGCACCTGGGTGGGTCTAGCCTGAGCCCCTGTTCCTGGTTACTCCAGGCATCTCTTCAAGAATATCTCTGCATTTCATGGCTCACCTGCTGTCTCTGCACGCTGGGGGGAGATAGCTCCTCATTCTGTCTCCATCCCTTTCGGGTTTGCAGCTTCTAGTGCAGCGGTTCTCAACCTGCGGGTTGCAACTCCATGGGGGTCGCCCATCAGACATCCTGCACATCAGATATCTACATTATAGTTCATAACAGTAGCCAAACGACAGTTATGAAACAACAATGAGAATGTTTTTTTACAGTTGGGGGTCACCGAGACGTGGGAAACTAACTGTATTAAAGGGTGGCAGCCTTAGGAAGGCTGAGAACCTCTGCTCGGGTGCCTGCTAAGCCTCAGCGCCCCCCTCCCTTCAGTGTGGGTCCTCCCTCCCTTCAGTGTGGGTCCTCCCTCCCTTCACCATGGGTCCTCCCTCCCTTCAGTGTGGGTCCTCCCTCCCTTCAGTGTGGGTCCTCCCTCCCTTCACCATGGGTCCTCCCTCCCTTCAGTGTGGGTCCTCCCTCCCTTCAGTGTGGGTCCTCCCTCCCTTCACCGTGGGTCCTCCCTCCCTTCACCGTGGGTTCTCCCTCCCTTCACCGTGGGTCCTCCCTCCCTTCACCGTGGGTCCTCCCTCCCTTCACCATGGGTCCTCCCTCCCTTCACCGTGGGTCCTCCCTCCCTTCACTGTGGGTCCTCCCTCCCTTCACCGTGGGTCCTCCCTCCCTTCACCGTGGGTCCTCCCTCCCTTCACTGTGGGTCCTCCCTCCCTTCACTGTGGGTCCTCCCTCCCTTCACCGTGGGTTCTCCCTCCCTTCACCGTGGGTCCTCCCTCCCTCCACCGTGGGTCCTCCCTCCCTTCACTGTGGGTCCTCCCTCCCTTCACTGTGGGTCCTCCCTCCCTTCACCGTGGGTCCTCCCTCCCTTCACTGTGGGTCCTCCCTCCCTTCACCGTGGGTCCTCCCTCCCTTCACTGTGGGTCCTCCCTCCCTTCACTGTGGGTCCTCCCTCCCTTCACCGTGGGTCCTCCCTCCCTCCACCGTGGGTCCTCCCCCCCTGTGGCTCTCTGCGCATCTATTTCACAGGGCCTTTCCTGCTCCCTTCCCCCACCTGTCCTGCGGATGCCCGAGTATCAGAGCAGATCTTCAGGGCCACTGTCCGCCCTAGGTTTCCTTTTTCTCTCTCGGTTTCTTCCCCTTAGGAGGTCTCCAAGGATCTGTTGTGGCCAGAGTCATGCCCCTACCACTCCAACCCTTTAATGACCGCTCTGGCGCCGGTTCCCTTCTTTTCTCCTCTATCCTCTCTGCTGGGAGGGCGGGCGGTGCTATCTGTGAGGGAGGTTAGTGAATTAGGTGCCCTCCTGGCAGAACCAGTGACCCGAGCATGCCCTTTTGTCCAACAGCATCTGCAGAAACAGCCTGTGGATCTGCAGCAACGAGGAATGCCCAGGTAGGCTTGCCCGAGAGCGCGCGCGCGCGCGCGCGCACACGCACACACACACACACACACACACACACACACACATGCCTCTTCGCGCTTTCTTCCCTTTCTCTGTGGGAGAGGTGTGATCCCCTCCCCTGCCCTGCTGGACAGAATGCCCACAGCACAGCAGACAGAGGGTGACGGACCCCTCTGCAAGACCTCCTGACCTCAGCTCCGGCTTTGGGTCTCAGCCCCTCAGTCTGCTCCCTGGGGGCCTGGGTAGCTTCTTGGGGAGTAGGCTGCCACGCCCAACTCCTGTTTGCTCTGGGGAAGTTGCTGAGCTGGGAGACCTGAAGGGCAGGGCTGACCCAGCAAGGAGAAGAAAACTCTGGAAAACCAAGAGGAGGAGGAAGCTTCTGACAACTGTTTTGGCTTGAAGTGCTAGTATAACTTGAATTTTACAGCTGGGTTTCCGCAGCCCCCACACAGGAGTTAAACAGAATGATAGTGAAGGGCGGAGGGTGGAGATTTATTTAACCCTGGGAAAAGGAACAAATAAAGGAGTGTCCCCAAGCCTTCCCAAGAGCCCTGACTGCTGTCAATCCGGTTTCTACTGGTCGCACGCGAGTGGCAGGTGCAGCCTCCCCCTCCTGGATAATTGCCCTCAGCTGCCCGGGCCTCTGTCCTGGGGAGGTTTTGTCATTCCAGGAATTCAGGTGACTCAAGGGAGGAGTTAGCTCGGTCTGTACCTTCGGCCTTGGTAAAGGAGGCAGACGCCGGGAAGACGCCGGCCTTTTCTCAGTCACACAGCTGCTAAGAGGCAGAGCCAGGACTCAAACTCACAGCCAGCTGGATTTTCTACCTGTCCTTTCCCCCCTTTTGCTGGCCCCAGACCCGCAAAGTGACTCGGGCCCCCTGGACTCAGGCTTTAGGGCAGGCGATTCGGGATCTTATCTAACACATATCACACTGGGAACGTTGGGGTTTGGGGGTGTGGCTGCTTCCCTACCATCCTCTTCCAGACACATGCGTGGTCACTTAGCACCTTGCGTGACGTCCACCTCCTGTGGTGCCACAACCTTCTGAGAGTGTCACTGCTGGGACCGAGCTCTGAACCACACCTGAGCCTTTGGTGGACTTTTAACACCTGTGCAGCAGTGTGTGGTTTCTATGTCGTCTGCAGGTGTCCTGAAGCGCCTTCTCAACCAGTGCATCATACACTGCCAGGACCGCCCTGTTAGGGGTCAGGACAGCCCTGCTAGGGGTCAGGACCGCCCTGTTAGGGGTCAGGACCGCCCTGGTCCTGCATTTGATGTTCCTCATGGAAGGCTCTGGCAGGCAGGTTTCTAAATGAGGAAGAGCTGAGTAGGCGGCTTTCCATTTGTGTTCAAGATAAAAGTGGCCCTGGATGGGGGTGGGGGTGGGGGAGCATGGGTTTCAGGTGCCGGTGGTGCTTTGGTTAGAAAGGGCACTGACTCGCTTTCCAGCAGGGTTTCCTAATCTGTGAAACATGGTATCCCTAGTCTGCTTTCTATTGAACTGATAAACGTCACGACCAAAAAACAACTTTGGGAGGAAGGGGTTTATTTGGCTTTCACGTCCACATGGTCATGGGGAGTCAGGGCAGAGCCTGTTGTGACCATTGCCCACTGGCTTGTTTGCCACGACTTGCTCAATGAGCCTTCTTATAGGACCCAGGCCCACCTCCTCAGGTGCGGCACCGCCCACAGGAGGCTGGGCTCTCCCTCATTAGTGGTTAATCAAAAAAATGACCCCCAGACTCCCCCCCCCCCGGCCAATCTGATGGAGGCGGTTTCTCAGTTGAGTGTCTCTCTTCCCAGATGACTATGTCAGGTTCACAAACAAACAAACAAACAAACAAACAGCCCTAACCGGCCCCCAGGGTTCATTCCACGGCTGCTGTGAGACGTTTAGAACTCATATCAAGTCCCCCATCAGGATGGGCCAGGCCGGTCTTTCCAGAGCAGAGAACATCAACAGCGCTTATGCAAGTTCAGAGAGGGACTGAGACCCAGGGCGGATGATGGTGCAGGTGTTGGGGTGAGAGGAGGTAATGGGTGGGGTGGAGCTTTCTTGGGGGGCGGGGAATCTTAGAATAACCTATTGCTTAGTTTGTTCAGAATAATTTCTCTCTCCCTTTCCCTTTCTCTCTCTCTCTCTCTCTTTCTTTCTTTCTTTTTTTTTTTTTTTTTGTTTTTTGTTTTTTGGATTTGGTTTTTTTGAAACAGGGTTTCTTTGTGTAGCCCTGGCTGCCTGGAACTCACTCTGTAGTCCAGGCTGGCCTCGAACTCAGAAATCCGCCTGCCTCTGCCTCCCAAGTACTGGGATTACAGGCATGCGCCACCACCGCCTGGCTCTTTCTTTCTTTCTTTCTTTCTTTCTTTCTTTCTTTCTCTCTCTCTCTCTCTCTCTCTCTCTCTCTCTCTCTCTCTCTTTTCTCTTTTTAGTTTTCTTGAGACAGGGTTTCTTTGTGTAGCCCTGGCTGTCCTGGAACTCACTCTGTAGACCAGGCTGGCCTTGAACTCAGAAATTCACCTGCCTCTGCCTCCCAAGTGCTGGGATTACAGGCGTGTGTCACCACTGCCTGGCCAGAATAATTTCTTATTTATTTATTTATTTATTTATTTGGTCCCAGGGATGGTACCAGAGACTTGGCACGCTTGTTAGTGCTGTCGATGGAATGACAGCCTAGCCCCCCACCCCCCTGTTCAGGATAATTTGATGGATTATAATTTACCCCTGTGATTTCACCCTGAGACTCAGGTCTGCTCTGAACCACCCTGCAGGAAGAATGAGAAACACAGTAGCCCTGGCTAACAGGCAGCCGGGAGCTTCTCCCCCATGGCAGTGTGCTCTGAAGTGCTTGGACTTACCTGGGATTCTGCCCCCTGTTCCCCCAAGGTCTGGGAGTGTCCAGTGGTCTGTCCACACCCTCGCTGGGCTCTCTGGAGGTAAACCAGTGCCCGGCATGGACTGGTCAGCAAACAATGCATAGAGCTTTTCAGTCAGGCTTCCTTCCCCCTGTGCTGTCCTCCTGCCCCTTGGCAGGTGACCACACTGACCAGGGTCTGAGAGGCTTGGCTGTGAAGTGAGTAGGCTTCAGAGAAACCACGGACCCCCCACCCACCCATGGGGTAGCCTGTGGTGTCTGAGTTCAAAGCACTCTGCCCACTGTGGAAGGTCGGGCCGGGTTGACTTCTCTGTGTTCTGTCTCCCTTCTCTGCCAGCCGGGAATGACAATGCCCACCAGGGCCCAGAGCAGAGATCACCAGGCGTATTTGGTCAGAATTGCATTACGGAGTTAAAGGCTGTGTCTAGAGGCGCCCCGTGTCTACAGGAAGCCTGTCTTACCTTGCTGGAGGCCTGTGGACTGACCTTCCTATGAGGATGGCCATAGGAGAAGGCGAAGGCCGTTTACCCTGCCAGGGCACCCTCTCCGGGGCCTGCGTGCCGCACACCAGAGGGTTTGTCTATAAGGAAAAGGGTGTGTCCATTAGAAGAGAGAACTCCTGCTCCTCTCTCTCCCCTCTCCTTCCACCCCCTGCTCATCTTCCTCCCTCACCCCCTCTTCCTCCTCCATCTAAATGACAGGGCATCTTTACCCCGGAGAAGCCTTGCTTTGACATTAGAAGGTTCTATTCTGGACTCTCCTTTAAGAACCTCTGACTTTCTGCTCATCTCGAGTCTGGTGGTCGCCCGTGAAAAAATGCCCTCGCCGCCCTGCTCTGGACCGAGGAGCCGGAGTCTGGCCATGCGGTTTTGTTGGATGTTGGTTGGGCGTTCTGGTTTCCTCGGCCAGCTCCTACCCGGCAGCTCACCAGTCCATTTCCCAGGTTTCCTGTGTTTGCTTCTTGGTCCCTCAGTTGTACCACGGAGATAAGCCACGTATAATATTTAGACTTCTGATTGCTGAGAAAGAAATCAGCGGGGTTAGAGCAGGAAGTCTGATCAGAGGATTAGATTCCAGGCCCGGGCATTTGGCTTTCAGAGAGTTACGGTGTTTTCTCGTCGACCCTGCTGTCCCTGGGCATTGTGAGAGACTGCAAGTCCAGTTTCGCACTCAGATAAGAGTGTTCTCGGGAGAATGGAGAGGGCTGGGGGGAAGAATCCCACCCATTTCACGGCCGGCCAGGTCAAGGCATTTGACATAAACCACCGCACTGCTCTGTTTGTTCAACCGTGGTGACTTTAGAAAAAAAATATCCATTTCGAAAGGCCTTCCTGATGACACCGCTGGGTTCCAGGACGTTCACAATGGCTTGGGGTGACCCCTGGCCCCATCGCGCGTCCGCTCCGCTCTCCACCAGCATTTAGTGCACTCTCGGCCCTTGTCAGGACGCGGTGTGGGAGGAGATGCGAGAGTGAGCAGGGCCTTCCTGGTCCCTTCAAAGTCGGCCGGGCTGGCTTTATTCACTGGTCATCCTAGCATCCCGGAAGGGAGCCGTTGCCCTGGGGACCAGACAGATACTTGTTGGTCCCTCGGGGCTACTCTCCCTTACCCAACCTTCAAATGCTCCAAGGCAGTGCCACGGATTCTAAGTTGTACATTTAGCCTGGCCCAGCACTGCCTACTACTGAGAATACCAACGAGGCAGCGGAACAGTGGGGTTCCCTCTTTCCTGTCCTCATCGTTTTTTGGCAGCAGGAACCACCGTGTGGCTTTTCAGGACCTCCAGGCTGTGTTAGGACCCAGCGTCAGCCCCGGAGATGGGCGCAGGTGGAGCCGTGGGACTTCTCGGAGAAGTTTCCAGGGGTGGGCTGTGCTGAGGAGAACCTAGTGTGTGGAGTCAGGGGTAGTGGGTGGCAGGAGGCCCCGCCCCCTTCATGGGACACGATTTCCCGCAGAGCGACGGCAGAGGGTGAGCGGGAGGTGGCACAGACACTCAGCCAGAGACTGGCAAGAGGGCACGATGCCTCGGTCTTCGAGGATGGAGTTTCCCCAGGCTGGGTGGAGACATTGGCAGGGCCTCTTCCGCATGGATAATCATCTAAGGCACGAGGTCAGGGCTGAGCCCTTGGAAGATGGATGAGGGGGAGCATAGAGTCTCCATCTGCGGATGTATCTATCAGCTTGGGCTGGGAGCTGGCCTTGGGAAGGCGAATGCTGCCCGGCCATGCCATGTGTAGATAGCCTCCTGTGGGCGCCATGTTCCTCCGGAACCTGCCCCTGGCCCTGAACAGGTTTCCCTGTGGCCTAGGCTAGGGGCAAGGATGGAGTCTTTGATTGGCACTGGGCCAATCTCTATTTTTCCCACCTTCTGATCTTCATGGTTCTCCTGGGGTGAGGCTGTTCCCAGGCAACTCCACGTACTTCTAGGCCCCCCCCCCCCGCTTCCCCTCCCCCCCCCGTCCTGTCGAGAGCTCTGCCCAGGCTTCCAGGCTGCCATTTTTAGTTCTCTGGCCTTGAGCAGGGAAGTTTGAGGCCTGCAGAGCAGGCTTCAGGCGAGCAGCGTCCGTGTGTGTGTGTGTGTGTGTGTGTGTGTGTGTGTGTGTGTGTGTGGCGCAGACGCTCAGCTCTGAGAGCCTTGGGTTCAGGCCCCGACTCTAGCATGGACTGAATTCAGTGTTCTAGTTGTCTTCCTTAGCTGCCCTTGTTTATAAAAGGGGGTGTCGACCCGTGGCCAGCTTGAGAGAGGGAATTACCTGACTTAGAATCCTCCGCCCCCACTCAGCCTTGATTGTCACAGGGGAAAGGGCATCTGGGAGCTTTGGGGAGGGGCACCCCGTTTTCACTCGTACCTCACCTTGCCAAGCCGCAGCCTTTCCCCTCACCTCTTCCTCTGCGTCCTTCCAGGAGAGTGTCTTGTCACGGGCCAGTCCCACTTCAAGAGCTTCGACAACAGGTACTTCACCTTCAGTGGGGTCTGCCAATACCTGCTGGCCCGGGACTGCCAAGACCACACTTTCTCCATCGTCATAGAGACCGTGCAGGTGAGCTGGGCCAGGCTGCCTGTCAGGGCTGCTGAGGCTCGTGGCTGGCGAGAAGGCAGCGAGTGTGCTGGGGGGCCTGGGCTCCTGTCTGTGCACAGATGAGCCCGTCTTCTGCCCTTCCGTGACTTCGGGCAAACCTGGTCTGTCTTTCCCCTGGCTCTTGAGAGATGGCTACTCTTTGTTATTCAGAAGGGTCACGGCCCCTCAGGTCAAGTTCCCAAGTGGCTCCCTAAATCTCTGCTTTTTTTTGCAACTGAGGGCAACATGAGGTGGGCAACAGCAGGGTCCCCTCCTTTATGTGTGCCCTGGTAACAGGTATGAACTTCTCCAGCTAAAGAAGCAAGGATGGGGACATTTATAGGCCTCCCCTGGGGAAGCCCTGAATGCTTTGTTTATTAGGGCCAAGGAATAAGAATTGCTGAGGGCTTAGCAAGGTTTATTGTGAAAACCCACGCAATGATGGGAAAGGGCGTTGCTAAGGCTTGGGTTTACCACCTTCGGCTCAACTCTGGGCACCCCAGACTCTGTCAGATTGGAATTGTGCTGTTCGGCGAGGCCTGCCCACTCTAGAGCTGAGGCTGGGTCCTGGCCTGATGGGGGTTGTGGTAAGGTCGCTCCGCACCTCCATCTCGCAGTGCGCTGATGACCCCGATGCTGTCTGCACCCGCTCCGTCAGTGTGCGTCTGTCCGCCCTGCACAACGGCCTCGTGAAGTTGAAGCATGGGGGAGGCGTGGCCATCGATGGTCAGGATGTCCAGATTCCCTTCCTGCAAGGTAAGCTTGTGCCCGCTTCCTCTGTACTGGGCCAGCCCGTGCCCCTGCCTGCTGAGGGTTCCCAATGCTTTCCTGGGAACCTGATGAAGATTTTGATGGGGCGTGTGGGTACTCTGACTCTGGAAGAAAAGAAGGCTTCCAGAAGCAGAGGTTGACCCAATCGAGAGGCCACTGTTGACAGACAAATGGTTAGCTCAAAGAATGTTACTTGGACCAAGTGCCTCATGAGAAAAATCTTCTGTTTTTGTTTTTGTTTGTTTTGTTTTGTTTTGTTTTTTTCTGAGAAAAGGTTTCTCTGTATAGCTCTGGCTGTCCTGGAACTCACTCCGTAGACCAGGCTGCCTTCTAACTCAGAAATACGCCTGCCTCTGCCTTCCAAGTGCTGGGATCAAAGGTGTGTGCCACCATTGCCCGGCAAAAGACTTATCTATCTATCTATCTATCTATCTATCTATCTATCTATCTATCTATCTATCTAATGTATATGAGTACACTGTAGCTGTACTGACAGTTGTGAGCCACCAATGTGGTTGCTGGGATTTGAACTCAGGACCTTCAAAAGAGCAGTCAGTGCTCTTAACTGCTGAGCCATCTCTCCAGCCCTGGGAAGAATGGTCTTGTTTCCTGTCTTCACCCACGTCACAGGAACTGGCTTTGTATTGAACAACTTCCAAACTTTACCTTCAAAGCAGCTCTCGAATCCCTCTTTCCCACGACTCCCGGCTCTCCTGTAGCCTAAAACCCTAACCTGGCGCAGAGCAGATGAACTTGGCGATTGAGTACACTGTTTTCATGTGTGTTTACGCTCAGCGTGACCCCCGAGGGAGCTGACGTATTCCTCCAGGACCAGGCAGAAGCTGTCCCACACCTCTGCCATTCTGTAGGAGCAGACTGCTCTGCTGAGCTCTGGACCCAGCATCTTTCAGCTGGGAGGACTTCCAGCCTGGAAGGCCAGCAGGGGCCCGAGGCTTAGTGGTTGTCACAGACACTTTCCTTCACCTTGGGAGGAAAGGGTTTATTGTATCAGACGCTTCCACCTCATGGTTTATCACTGAGGGAAGTCAATGCAGGAACCGATGCAGGAGCCTGGAGGCCGGAACTGGTGCAGGAGGATGGCTGCTTCCTGGCTTGTTCCTCAGTAAGTTCCCAGGTTCATGTTCAGTTACTTTTCTTCCACCTGCCCAGGGCCACCTGCCCAGGGGTAGCACTGCCCCTTCCGTATCAATCAACAGCCAAGAGAACGCCACAGACACGCCTATAGGTCAATGGAAGCCTTGTGGTTCCTTCCTGCCAGGTGACTCTAGTTGAAAAACGAGAGGATTCCCTCACCTGTCAGGATGCTGGGGCTTTTGCTGCCCTCTTGCGTCCATAAGGGGAATTACACGTCAAGGTAGCCCTGTGGCTTCTCTAGGAATTTATTTGCCTCTATCCACTCAGTTCACTCTCCCCGCAACCCCTTCCTCAGCCTCATGGACATTTACCTGATTTCCACTCCTTGCTTGGCCTTGCCACAATACTTCGAGACCTCACAAACACAACCTTGAGACCCGCAACACACACCAGTCACCCCTGTCACCCTCCCTAATCTGAACTGACGCCCTGGACTTATGGCTTCAAGGTGACCTCCGCGTCCAGCACACGGTGATGGCTTCTGTACGCCTCAGCTATGGGGAGGACCTGCAGATGGATTGGGATGGCCGCGGGCGGCTGCTGGTGAAGGTAGGTCCCTTTCCAAGCCGCAGCCTCGCCGGAGCCCGACCCTGACAAAGTACCCCTTGTGCTGCGGGCAAACATGGCTTTATGTGGTAGGAGAAGAATTTCTTTCTCCTCACACTCTACACCCCCAGAGGGAGCGAGGAACAGGCTTCTCTGTGTGTGAGAAGCTGATGTTTGTTTTCTGGGTGCTCCCTGTTGTCCCCCGGGTCACCCCTCTGCGGCCTGGGTGCTGTGCGGATCTCCAGAATCGATGTCAGAGTCTCCTGTGAGACTGGCGTTGAGGCAGGTTTGCCGGCCAGTTTCTGAGCTGTAGTAAGGTCTTGGATCAGGGGGTGTCCCTGCACTGTGGGGAGCAAGGAGGGAAGAGCCAGATTGGGGTACCCAGCTCAACCCAGTATCCTGCGCATACGACATCTGAAGGAGGACGTGTGTTCGTGTGTGTGTGTGTGTGTGTGTGTGTGTGTGGTCCTCCACATTCCTTACTGAGCCCCTGGAAGGATGCATGTGTAGCCATGTCCTCTGGGGATTCTATCAGACTGGACAGGAACACGTACGTTTCACTGGCCTTCCAGATTTGCGGACCTTGCAAAGTCCCTGGGGCAGGTGGGCAGACCAGGAACTGCTCTCGTGCTGCCTCATAAGGGGGACAGCCAGGGGACATCGGGAGCCGCCAGCAGCCCTCGCCCAGTCACAACACAGTGAGGGGTAGTCCTCTGGCTGGCATCCTCCTGTCGTTAGACCACGGTCCTCACCGTCGGGTCTCAGGATGCTGTTGGATTCTTAAAAATGGCTGAGGAGTGTCCCCGCCATCTTTAGTGAGATTATAGCTACCGAGACTTGCCAGGCTGATGGCTAAAACAGAGCTGACCATAGTGACATATCCCAGGGAGGAGGAGGAGGAGACTGGGGCTGGAGGGCCAGCCTGGGCTACATAGTGAGTTTCAGCCAACCCGAGTTCAATAGCAAGATCCTGACACAACCAGAAAAGCAAAATCCCAGACAGCAAAAAGACGTTATACCAGAGGCATTAAAACACTTAACTCATTTATATCATAATACTAAACCTTGTTTCCTAGCAGACAGTTGTAAGCACTTTTCTCTTGGAAAAATAAGTTAGGCAGGGATCAGGAGACAACACTGGACGGCAAGAAGGATGCCACGGCCGCACATGGCTGCGGATCCTTAACGACTCACTTAATAGAAGACAGCTGGGTTCTCATATCTCTCTCCGCAAGCAATCTGCCACAGTATGTCAGAACTCAGGGCCTCTGGAAAATTCCACTGCGTGCTCGTAAGCCAGCGAGAAGGGACAGACAAGAACGAAATCGTGGAGCTATGCTCATGTTCAGTCTGGAAGGGCCTTGCAGGACCCCCACGGCTCCTAAGACAGCACTTAAAGGAACAGCATCCTAGGTCACACTGGTGTGGTTCAGTTATAAGCTGGAAAGTCAGGGAAGACCTTGATGCCGTGTGTGTGTGTGTGTGTGTGTGTGTGTGTGTGAGAGAGAGAGAGAGAGAGAGAGAGAGAGAGAGAGACTTGGCATTTGTAAAACAGACAAGCAAGGCCACTTGCCCATCTTTCTTACTTGCAAACATGTCTGTGGGTCTGGAACCTTCCATACGCACCTTGTGGGAGCTGGAAGGGGTTCCCCGGAGATGACCAGAGGGGTCCAAGCCTATGCGGCTCTGGAACTTTCGGGTGGGGTGGGGGCGGGGCGCCTAGTTTCATTGATTACTCGCAGAGCTAGAGTTGGACTCTTGGGTCTGGCCCTTCAAATCTGCACCACAGAGTTCAGTGGCGCCCCAGCCGGCCTGGAGAAAGGCTGCCAACACACCACTGCTTGGTCCCGAGCGTGCACTTCAGGTTCAAACTCCGTGGCTCACTGCTGAGGTCTGATGAGAGAGAGAGAGAGAGAGAGAGAGAGAGAGAGAGAGAGAGAGCTAGAATCGGAGCCCTGCTCCCTTCCCAGTGCCCTCAGCAGGAGAGGAGAAGAAAGGGCATTGCTCCTGGACACCACACACAAGCTCCTGGGGTGTGGACTATACAGTTCAGTCTGCCTTGCCGGGCTGTGACCAGTACCTGTCCCCCGGACAGTTGGCACGCTCTCTCACTGTTGCTTAGCCCTTGTCTGCTGATAGGCAAGATGGTGGTGGACGCAGGGAGCCCGTGGCCCTGGGGGATTCAATCTGCTTGCGCTTTCCAGCTGTGCCGCTCTCTCTAGGACCGCAGGCAATCTCTCTCCCTCTCCCTCTCCCTCTCCCTCTCCCTCTCCCTCTCCCTCTCCCTCTCCCTCTCCCTCTCCCTCTCCCCCTCCCCCTCCCCCTCCCCCTCCCCCTCCCCCTTCCCCTCCCCCTCTCCCTCCCGCTCCCCTCTCCCTCTCCCTCTCCCCCTCCCCCTCCCCCTCCCCTCTCCCTCCCGCTCCCCTCTCCCTCCCCCTCTCCCTCTCCCTCTCTCTCCTGCACCTTCCAAAGTTACTGAATAATTCCTAGAATCCTGGCTGACTCTTCTTTGGCCAGTGGCAGCCGAGCAAGGACGGGGCTAGCACCGGCTACATAGCTTGCAGCCTAGGGCTTAGTCGTCCTGACATTCCTTTTTCACCTGGGGAAATTTTTGTTGTTGTTGTTGAAAATGATCTCATTAGTAAAGCGGAGCCATTGTGGCGCTGGGGGACAGCTGCTCCAAGGCCCGGCTTCTTCCCCCGGCAGCTGTCCCCAGTCTATTCTGGGAAGACCTGTGGCCTGTGTGGGAATTACAACGGCAACAAGGGAGACGACTTCCTCACGCCGGCCGGCCTGGTGGAGCCCCTGGTGGTAGACTTCGGAAACGCCTGGAAGCTTCAGGGGGACTGTCCGGACCTGCGCAGGCAGCACAGCGACCCCTGCAGCCTGAACCCACGCTTGAGTATGTGAGCCGCAGAGCCCCGGGGGCTCCGGTGGTCCAGGCTGGACGGAGAGAGCCGGGGAGGCGAAGACCGAGCAATGGGCCCCGCCTGTATTTTGACTGTTGGCCTTTGGGATCTACAGTTGGCTCATTTCCTTTTCAAAGCTTGTTTATTGCACACCCTCCACCCACGGGTGAATCCCGAGAAAGATGAGAATACTGGGTCGGTTCTGGCCCGGACGGGTCCCCGTCTAGAGCAGCAGTGGGCGCGGGAGCTCTGAGATGCTCTAAGATTGCGATAGATGCGCTGCAGTGACCCCGTGCGGACGCGGCGCGGCCACATCTCTGCTCTCGCTAGCTCCGACCACCGCCTCCAGGCAGGGGGGTCCTTGGGGAACGCATTTTACCCGTCACTGAACCAAACACAGCACAGTAAATTGGCCCCAGAAGCCAGAGCCATATAGATTTATTTTTGCAGCAACTGTCCACAGAAAAGGGAACTGGTTCAGTTCGTGGGGACGGGGCTGGGGGTGAGGTGTGGATGTTAGAGTCCCCGAGGCTGGCCCCAGAGGCCCTGGCAGGTCCGTGTCTTATTCTGCACGGGCTCTTCTTTCTGCTCAACAGCCAAGTTTGCGGAGGAGGCTTGCGCGCTCCTGACGTCCTCCAAGTTCGAGGCCTGCCATCATGCAGTCAGCCCTCTGCCCTACCTGCAGAACTGCCGTTATGATGTCTGCTCCTGCTCCGACGGCCGGGATTGCCTGTGCAGCGCAGTAGCTAACTACGCCGCCGCGTGTGCCCGAAAAGGCGTGCACATCGGGTGGCGGGAGCCGGACTTCTGTGGTGAGAATCCCATACCCAGTCCAAACTCTTCTGACAGCTTGTGGGTCTGGGTCCGCCTGTCCTTTTCAAAGGTACTTTCTTTGGATTATTTCATCTGGAAACGGGCCCCGGTGACAAACTTGGGCCTCAGTTCGTTTGCAGCCATTTCTCCTGCCTTCTGCCCTTGGCTCGTGAAGCCGGGGAACCTCGCGGCGAGCGTGGGCCTGGCTGAGATCGCCTGCAACTGCTGCCCCCTAGTGTTCATTCTCCGTATGAGCATGCCGCGGAGTGAGTTTGGAATGCTGGAATCCTTAGCGTGTAATTTCAGGCAAGACAGAAACGTGGGGACGTGGGACCGGGCCCACGTCTTTGGCATTGTATAAAGTTATGCAGCGTTGAATATTGCCATTGTTCTAGTTGACTCTGCCTCTGTCCTAAGCTGTGGTAGATTCCTGCCATCAAAGATGGGCTTTGCTCCCGCACCGTGGTCCCCTGGGCAGTTAAACCCTGCTTACTGGTTTGTTTTTTTTTCTGGGAACATTTGTCTGGGTGTCCAGGCTCAGACAACTGGGAGATAGAGCCTCGAAGCTTCCTTTCAAGACCTCCCTTGGAGGTGCCTATCAATCACACTGAGAGAAGGCACGGAGGGCAGGGACAGTTGAGGAGGACTCTGGTGTGTGTGTGTGTGTGTGTGTGTGTGTATGTGTTCTTGAGCTAAGTTTTACAGAGGTGCTTATGTGGCAGAGAGAAGTTGGTTAGCAGAGCAGTAGGGTGGGCAGACCGTCTGGGGGAGGAAGGTGGGTGGGGCTCTGAGTGTTAGGGTGAGGGGATGAGTTGGAATTACATCTGGTCATGAGCCACCAGGTGAGTGCTGGGACCACACCAGCGTCCTCTGCAGGAGCAGCCAGTGCTCTCCATAGCGGAGTGGCCTCTTCGTCCCCTAGGACTTTTTTTTCCTCTTAGTTTGTGTTGTCATTTTGGTTGTTTGGTGAGATAAAGGCTGTGCCAGGATTCGTAATACTGAAGTCAAGGTAATCCACCTGCCTCAGTGCTGGGGAAGCAGGGAGACAGTAGTTAGGGGAAGTGGTAAAAAAAAAAAAAAAGAACATTATGGATTTGATGAGACGTACGTGTGTCAGCGTTGGTGGTGTCTCACGAGCTTGTGTTTGGAGTCCTAAGCAGTGAAAGATGATGAAAGATGGGACAAAGTGGGACATGCTCTGTTCCAAGGAGAGATGGAGGACGCAAGTAGGGACAAAGGGGACCTGGGTGCTCCCCTCTTCCTTCCAGCCCTGGGCGAAGGGGACCCGGGTGACCCCTCTTCCTTCCAGCCCTGGGTGAAGGGGACCCGGGTGCTCCCCTCTTCCTTCCAGCCCTGGGTGAAGGGGACCCGGGTGCCCTCCTCTTCCCTCCAGCCCTGGGTGAAGGGGACCCCGGTGCCCCCCTCTTCCCTCCAGCCCTGGGTGAAGGGGACCCCGGTGCCCCCCTCTTCCCTCCAGCCCTGGACGAAGGGACACTGACAGGCCAAAGGATGTGGTGCAGACCTTTCTAGAAGTTCACCTGAAGTTTAGCAGCTCGGCTCCCTGAGCCCTTCATTCAATGACTCTGAATGTCTGTTTCCTCTCTAGCATCTGCCTTCTAGCAAAAGGGGAACCTACTTAGTCAGCGCTGTGCTGTTTATGGAAAGGCTTTTGTCACTCACCACTATTAGGAGTCATCACTTGCCATGTGCAATGTGGTGGGTGACATCAGAAGGCCGTGCTGATTTAGGACATTCTCCCGGAAGGTCAAGAGCCTTTGGGGACATTCTTTCATCTCTCAGGAGCAGCAAAGAGCCTCCACAGAAGAGACTATGGGTGGAGCCGGCTGGCACTGTGGTAACGGAGTGATCTAGTTAAGGATTTCCAATGCCCGAGCCTCTCTGACAGCTTCAGTGCTGGCTTGCAGGAAGGAGCTTTTTAAGGACAAGAGGAACCTGTGTCTGTGAACTATGTGACTGATGGCCTTGGCTTCTCTCTCTGAGCCTAAGGAGAGCCGACCAGATCCCCGAGTCCTGGCCTCTCCCTCCCTTCACTTAGAGAAGAGCCCAAGTTTCCTGTCTCCTGGACCACTTTCTTGAGGAATAGACAGAGTTCCCAAACTATCACCTACATTCAGAGAAAAAATGTCACTGCAGATGATCGAGGGACAAAGACATGCCACACTGCTGCTTTGTGTAATGCCCAAAAGGCTCAGTCAGGAGGTACTCACATGTCTGTCCTTGTAAAATGGCTGTGTCCTTTGGGATGACAAGGCCATAGGCTCCCTAGAGGCAGGGACCAAGTCTTTCTTTTCATCTGTGTGGTTCTGAGCCTGCACACTGAGGTGTGCAGGGTTTCTCTCCAGAAAAAAGGCCCGAGCAGAAACTCAATGAGGCAGGATGCCAGCTCTGAAGACACTGCTGGTGGGGAGGGGGCTCTGACTCCAGCTTCCTCTTTTTATTGGATGGGAAGTACCCCTGCCACCGCACTGCGGTGGACTGAAGGGACTTGCTGCCTTTGTGGCGAGTGTGCTCCAGTGTCGCCTACCTTCACTCCACACACCCGACCAGGGGCACAGCCTCCTCACTCACCCAGAGGAAAGTCATGTCTCCCGCGATTAGGGAATCTGCTGCCGTCCCAGCTAACGAATCTCAGGTGACGGTAAGAAGGAGAGGCTCAGGGACTCTTCAGAAGTTCATGGCCAGGGAGACTCTGACGGCTTCTGTGGAATGCTCTGACTGTGGGTATCTGCTGGGGATGGAAGACTCTATCGTCCTTGGGAGGCCGGCGTCCAGAGCACGGCTCTCATTTCCTGTGCAGCAGCCCGAGGGGACGGACAAAGGGTACCCATCGCCTCCCTGACTAAAGACCTCCAACTAAAGACCTTCATTATCGGAGTGTTTCATTATTGGTCTTTTCTCTGGAACACGTCTCCCATTGCTGAGCCCTCTGAGCTGGGCTGGGACACCCCTCCAGTGTCACAATGACAATAACAGTGAACTCTTGTAACACGTTGGCTCACACGACCTCCGCAAAGGCCCAGTGTTGCCACAGTCCACTGAGGATGGTGCTCAGAAGTCCATATGAACTAGTGGTAGAGCTGGGATTTGAACCTGGGGACATAGCCTATTCTCTAGCTGCCTTAACATTTTGTAACCTCTCATTTCTATGTGCCAAGGGGGTGTGGGGGAGGGCTGAGGGCTGTGAGCAGGCCGAGGCTGCTTCCTTTGCTGGGGACAGGCATGAGTGTCCCTGCTTGTAACTTGCCCATCCTGAAAGGGACTGTTGTTCCCTTCTTGAAGTGTGACGGGTAAGAACATGAGCTCTAGGGTGACAGAGAGTTGGGCTCGGATCTCACCTCTGCTCCCAGAGAGGCCAGATCTTTAAGTCACTTAGCTCAAGTGTTGGCTTGTGTGGGTAAGAGCCCAGGGAGGGGGAGGGGGCAGCTAACTCAGCCAGGGGCAGCACACAGTAGGTGCCCAGAGACTGTGGCTGTCATTGCCCTTATCACCATGGAGACCCTCCGGCCTGTCACTCCCAATTCTAGATATTTAAATTTGCCAGGACTTTAGTGTTCTAGGCTTAGAGAATTCACAGGCAAGGAAAGCCTGCTCTGTGTGGGTAAAGAGAGACCATGTGTGCACCCGAACTTCCCACGTACATTTTATTTATTTATTTATTTATTTATTTATTTATTTGTGCCTGAAGATTCTCTTTCCCTCAGAGTGGGAAGGGATGGTTGTGACCATCTGGATACAGCAGTGGTCACAGCTGCAAGGTGTGATGCCATACCTAACGCCACCTCCTGTCTCCAGCTCTGGGCTGCCCACCGGGCCAGGTGTACCTGCAGTGTGGGAATTCCTGCAACCTGACCTGCCGCTCGCTCTCCCTCCCGGATGAAGAATGCAGCGAAGTCTGTCTTGAAGGCTGCTTCTGCCCCCCAGGGCTCTACCAGGATGAAAGAGGGGCCTGTGTGCCCAAGGCCCAGTGCCCCTGCTACTACGATGGTGAGCTCTTCCAGCCCGAGGACATCTTCTCAGACCACCATACCATGTGGTAAGTGCAGACAGCCGGCCCGGCTCTGAGCCTGGATGCCGGGGAGGACCGTGATGGCTTCCGGTGGCAGGACTGGGACTGGAAAACGGTCCTTCGAATCCTTTATTTCACAGATGGGCAAACTGGGGCCTCAAAGAGAAATGGCTTGTCCAGACTTGCATCCCAAGGGGGAAGCAGGGCTAGTGTCCTTCCAGGTCCTCAGGGTCTGTGCTGTGTCAGCAGTGGCCCCTCCAGGCCAACCGCAGGATTCCTTGAGCTTTGCTGCCCACTCGCATGTGCCAGGACTTACTTTCCCTTTTCTAGACTGGAAAATGGACGTGTCCCTGCCCCCTCCTCTCAGCTTCTTTCTAGTGTACGCAGGCACGTGAACGAGAAAATTCTGGTAGTTGCTGTTCACCTCGGCGGTGCTTTGCCTGCTAGTGTGCTTTGAGTTGCTTTAACCAAACACAAGAGGCTGGATCTTTTATAGAGTAAGAAGGTTCTTTTGGATTCTGGTTCTGGAGGCTGAACGAAAGCTCCAGGCTTGGGCGGGCACCTGCATCTGGAGAGGGTCTCATGTGTGAGACATACGTAGGACATGAAATGGCCTCACTCCTAACCCACTCCTGTGAGATTGGCAGCAAATCCATCTACAGATGATGCTCTCTTAGGTCCTGTACCTCTCCTGGGGTCAGGGTGGGATCAGGCTCAGGGCCTGGTAAACTACATATGCATAGGCATAGGGCCATTGGAAGGGGTTTGAACAGGGAACAAAGACGAGGAGTGTAGCTTCAGGGAGTGGCTTCTGGAGAATGGGGGCGATGTTGGCACCATTGACACGAAGCCGGATAGGCCATGCACTGAGCAGTGCTAAGGAATGGAGAGCAGGGTCCGAAGCTAGGGCCTCTGGGGGCCGGGCCGGCAGATGCTGGAGGGAGCGAGGGAGGGGGCACTTCAGGAGCCCGGGACATGGAGCCTGACTGTCTTGAGGATGGCGATAGCGGGGAGCGAGAGTACTTCCAGAAGTGCAGAGGAGATATTGATCTTCCTGACTCGATTACCATCTGGATTGATGGATGAGCCAGATAGACTAACTTTGGGGGCTGGAATTTGAGAACCCCTGAGGGTAAAGACCAGAGAACAGGAAGGGACTGACCAAGTCCAGAGTGTGAGGACCAGTCAGAGGAAGGAGGGAAGAGGGAAGAGGAAAAAGGGAAAGGGTTCTGGAAGACAGGGCGGGGATGTAAAGGGTGGACCCAGAAAGTGCAGGGTCACAGAGTGGAAGGAAGAGCAGTTGTCCCTTCACGGCAGTAGGGCATTGGCTTAGGTACTATGCTCAACTCTAGCATTGCACCTACATTGTGGCCTACCGACATCCTCCTGCACACGTCATCTCTAGATGGCGCTCAGCACCGACAGCGACAGGCTCTGCAAACACCTGACCCTGCAGGGGACAAGCTCTGCCATGTTTGGCGCTGACATCCTTCTTTTTCTTTTGAGTATTTTCCATCCACGATGGCCTGATTTTTTGTGGATGTAGATTTCAGGGGCACAGAAGGCTGCTGGTCACAACACCCGCTGTTGGCTGGACCTTTTGGGCTTAGCCCTGTCATAGGATTGCCTGGTAATACTTTTTAAGTGTTTCCTTCTGGGACCTTAAAGCAACACTGTTGGGCAAGCAGGGCTTGCTTCTCCCTTCTGCCATTATTGTGTGTGTGTGTGTGTGTGTGTGTGTGTGTATGTGTGTGTGTTAATGTGTGTGTGTTAATGTGTGTGTTAATGTGTGTGTGTGTTAATGTGTGTGTGTGTGTGTGTGTGTGTGTAGGTGTGTATGTGTAGGTGTGTATGTGTGAAGTTGGAGACAGGGGAGCAGCCTCGGTGAATGCGGAAATCAATCAGGCCGACTCCCACCTTCAGCCTTGAGCCTCCACATGTGCACTCACATGAACCCATTCCAAGTGTGTCCACAGACATGCAAAATACGCACACCCACCGACTCATGAAAATGCAAACATTTGGAAAAGTCATGAGAGTTGACATTTGACTCTTTGACACGTACCAGTGGCATTTAGTACATTTACACACACGCAGCCAGCATCTCTATCCTATCTCTAGAACCTTTATGTTCCTGAAAGAAGCCATGTCCATGAGATAGGAACTCCTCATTGCTTCCCGGCCTAGGAAGCCACTTGGCTTCTCCCTTCATGGGTGTGGCCTCCCCAGACATCTCCTGAGTGGGGGCACCCAGTACCCATCCTTTTCTTTGTGCCTGGCTTATTTCACTTACGTTACTGGTTTGCAGGATCACTCACGCTGCTGCACATACATAAACCCGTTCCTTACTGATGGAACGGCATCCCGCGGTGGGCACATGGCGCCCTTTGCACACCCAGTCAACTGCTGGAGGAAACTTGACTGCTTGGGCCTCTCTGCTGTTGAACATTGGTGTTTAAGTATCTGAGTATGTGCTTTAGGTTTGGGGCGTGCTCAGTATTCCTGAGGGCAACTACTGGATCACATAATAACCCCGTTTACCCTGTTGAACAACGACAAAAGTATTCTTTCACCAAGGCTGCAGCCCTGACAGTCCCACCGGCCATGGACCAGTGTAATCATTTCTCTACATCCTTCCTGACACCTTTTATGTTTCTCCTCCCCTCCTTCTCTTCTTCCTATTCCTCCTCCCACTTCCTCCTCCTCTCTCCTCCCCCTGTATGCGGTGTGTACGAGAGTACAGATACATCTGTGTCACAGCACATGCCTGAAGGTCAGAGGGCAGCCATCTTATTTGAAACGGAGTTTCTTGTGGTTTACTACGTTGCATAAGCCAAACTAGCTGGGCCGTTAGCTTCTGGAGAAGCTTCTGCATTCGCTCCCAATCTCTCTTTGGGTGATTGGGATTATAGGTGCACCACCTGTGTCTGGCTTTACAGGGGTTCCGGCGTTTCAAATTCGGGTCCTTATGCTTATATGGCAGGGCACTTTACCCGTGGAGACATCTCCCCAGATCCCCCTTTCTAATAGTTGTCTTACCAGGTAGGGTGTGGGATCTCATTGTGCCTATTGGCTATTTATAGGGTTTTACATGTCTGCTTGACTATTTCAGCCATTTTTGAATTGGGTAGTCTGTTTATTTTGTTAGTGAGTTATTAAGGATAACCTTTGTATATCCTGTGAGCTTTTTTTTTTCTCATCCTGTTCTTAGTGCCTTTTGATGGAGAACATGTTTCAGTTTTAATATAATCAATTTACCTATTCTCTTAACTTATTCCTTATGGTTCTGCACTGTTGCCATGAAATCTGTGCCAAATTCCAAGTCATGACTGCTTACCTCGATGATCCCTCCTAAGGCTTTACTAATGTTTAGATCTTTGGTCCATTTGGCGCTCACATTGTGCGGATGGTGGGTGGAAGGTTAGAGTCCAGCTTCATTCTTTCCCAGACGGAACTTCAGTTTCCCGGCACCGTGTAGAAGATGCCGTCCCATGTCTTGGCACTGGCGTAGAAATGCAATTGACCGTCTAGGCGACGGCTGACTCCTGAGCTGTTTATTTAGCTGGTCTGTATGCCTGTCTAGCTGCCAGTCCATATTGTTGTAATTACTGTAGCTTCGCAACAGGCTTGGAACCAGAAACCGTGGCTCCTCCAGCTTGTTTCGTTGTCAAGAATGTTTTGGTGTTCAGGGGGCTTTGAAGTACTGGATAAATCGTAGTCTTAGTTTCTGTAGGACCTGCCACTGGGGTTATATTGGGATGTATTCAATCTGTAGGCCACTTGTAGAGTCTTGTTATCCAGTCCATAGGCAGACGCTGCCCATTTCCTTAGCTCCTTGGCCTTCTAAGCAATGTTTTGTAGTTTTTTGGAGAGTCTTGTTAGCTTTTTGGAGAGTCTTAGCGTTTATTCATTGTGCCAAGTCCCAAGCCTGCTGTGACATTCTCCTGTATGCACACACTGTACTTTGAACACACACCCTCTCTTACTTCTCTTTCCCCTTCTTCCCAAATCCCATTCTTCCCTGAGTTCCCTTTCTGCTTCCATGTCTTCTCACGAGAGCAAATGCTCCTCTCAGCTTTCTGAGCCAGAGATGATTTCATTTAACTCTGTGGTCCCCAGTTCCGCCCACTTCTCCCCACCAAGGACATGAGTTTGTTCTTCTTCATGGCGGTGCTGCTTCATCATGTATGTGTTCCACATTTTCTATACCTGTCCATCCGCTGAGACACGCAGGCTGGGGCCATAACACAGCTTTTAGGAAAAGCACCGTGCGGATATCTTTATTGAACGCTGACTCTGATTCCTTCGGAGATGTAGGGCGGGGTTGGCACCTCTAGGCCATGATCGTGGTATATTTTTTTTTTTAGTTTCTTGAAGAGTCTCTATGCTGACTTTCAAAGTGGCTGTGCTAATTTACATCTGCGCCAACGGTGTGCAAGGCTTTCTTTTTCTCTATATCACTCCATTTGCTTTTCTTTTGGCCTTTGTGCGGGACAGGGTCTCAGTTTGTGGCTCAGGCTGGCTGGAACTCAGTTTGTTGTCCCCCACCCCCAACTTGCCTCTAGTTCATGGCAATCCTCCTGCCTCAACTTCTCAAGTGCCAGGACTACAGGTATGAGGCACCTGCCTGACTTCATCAGCGTTGGCATGCTGTCTGTGGCTAAAGAGGATGAACATTTTTTCCCCATGTATAGATTGGATGTTTCTAATTGTTTTTTTTTTTTTTTTTTTTTTTTTTTGGTTTTTCAAGACAGGGTTTCTCTGTGTAGTCTTGGCTGTCCTGGAACTCACTCTGTAGACCAGGCTGGCCTTGAACTCAGAAATCTGCCTGCCTCTGCCTCCCAAGTGCTGGGATTAAAGGCGTGCACTACCATGCCCAGCTTGTTTGCGTGTTCTTGCCCATTTGTTATTTGGGTTGTTTGTTCCATTTATTGTTTGATGGTTTGGGTTCTTTGCATACTCTGTCAGATGTGTATCTGGTAAAGCTCATCTCACGGTCTGTAGGGAATCACTCAGTTAACTCTTTGCTGTGTAGAAACTTTAAGAAAAATTTCTTTGTGTGTGCCCACGTGTATGTGTTTGTGTACTTATGTGTGTTGGCTAAGAGTGACCTTTGTTTTGGGGAAACTGTGTAAGAGCCTTTGGGTTTAAAGAGAGTAATGCGTCTTAAGAGTCACAGATGGTCAGTAAGCTGGAGAAGAGGGGGAAAGCAGGGATCAGCTCACGTGTGTGTGTGTGTGTGTGTGTGTGTGTGTGTGTGTGTGTGTCTCACCCTTTGCTGCAAAGTCTGTTGAAGGGGTGCTTCTGAGTGATGTCAGGTAAGGGCGGGGCACAGTCAAGACGCAGAAGTAACAAGCACATGGGAATTGAAGCAAAATGTCAGAGGCGACGTCCTGGATTGGGATGGGGCTGGTGGAGAGAGGCCAGTGTCGGGATGAACCCTAGAGTCCGACGGTGAGTCAGATTGAGTGGGTGGTGATACCCGCCCACAGTCCAGTTCTGGACGGGGACTGAGGTCTGGTGCAGACACGCTGTGCTTGCAGCGTCTTTGAGACACTGAAGGGATTTATAAAGGAGACATTCACGTGTACATCGCACGTACAGGTCTGAGCTCAAAGGGGCTGCGGCCACAAGTGCATGGGCCATTTTAGAATGAGATGGGGGTGTGAGTGGCAGCACAGTGAGGGGGAGAGAGAGCAGGGGATGCCCGGGGAGAGGGGATGTGCGACCTGCAGGCGAGGCTGGGACGGCAGTGGGGACATCCAATGGAGATTGTCTTCATTCTCCCAGAGAATGGCGTAGCCGTCAGAGATGGGGATGGTCAAAGGGGCATCACCTAGGAAAAGAACTCAGAGGGACCCACTGGACTTGGTGGCCTGATGGTCACTGGTGATGTTAGCAGGCCACACTTCAGACCTAGAGTTATGGGCCTGTAGCCCCGCTGCAAGGGGCAGGGTGAGCAGGGCGGGGGTGGGGGAGACAACGGATATAAAAAAACTCTAGCAAAAGCTGGCGTGTTTTCTCTGCAGTTACTGTGAAGACGGCTTCATGCACTGTACCACAAGCGGTGCCCCTGGGAGCCTGTTGCCCGACATGGTCCTCAGCAGCCCCCTGTCTCACCGCAGTGAGTACTGTAGCCCTGAGAGGCTGTTCTCTTCCCTTCTGTCTAGACTCTTTTCCACGAGCTGGGGAGAGAGCTGGCTGTGTTGTCTGGTACATGCAGGCGTTCCAACAGGGGTCTGGCTATGCCCAGCATCTCCTTGATGTCTTAGCTTGTGTAAGCGATTTTCAGGCATATCTTTGCACACGTAAATTCACGTGAGTGAGGCCAGAAGCGTTTTACTGTGTGGAAGGAGAGAGTTACCAGAAGCGGAGAGAGCACTTGAGTTACCAGAAGTGGAAAGATGTGTTCGCCTGTGGTAGTCTGAGTGCGGCGAGCAGCTGGCCGTTAGCTGACGGGCTTGCTAGCAATGACACCTACCACTCTGCAAGGGCTCTTGCTTCCTGGGAACGCGCTGATGAGGAAACCTCCTCGGAATCTTGTCAGAGGGATCTGAAAGGAGAGGGGTTTGGGCCATTTGCTCCCTATTTGAAAAATCTCAACAGCTAGAGTGCTGTCTCAGGATGTGGTAAAGATTGGAGGGTGTGGCCCACAGGGGTGGGCGTGGACCATGGGCGTGGGCTGGACTCACATCTAGGTTACAGAGGCTTTGCCTCTGGAAGGACCATGCTGGCCTGGAACGTAGTCTCCTGGTTGGAAGGGTGTAAGTGGATCCTCATCAGCTCCTAGTGTGACCCCTCCCTCCTCTGCTCCTCGCACTGAGACTCCCCCCCCACGCCCTTTGATTCCCAGCTCTGGACAGGGGTCTGGGTCCCTCCACACCAGTTCTGGAGACCCGTTCAGCACAGAGGTGGGCCAAGACCCCGAGTGTGAGGGTGACTCAAGGTGATCCAGAGTGTGGCCCCATGCCCCCAGGCTCCTTGTGCTTCTGCCCCATCCGTTGTGTTCTGCCTCAGAGACCTTCCTTTTACGCACCCCACCCCCACCCCAGCCCGGAGCCCTCTTGTCTAGTCACTGTATAGAAGCTCCTGGATTTCATCATCTTCTTCTAAGACTAGGAAAAGGCATTTTCTCTTTTGAAGTGTAGCTTTTTAATCCAAATTTCCACATAAAAGTGAGGTTGAGAATTCTGCCTTCCTTGCCCAGAGTGAGAGAAATGGTATTGTGTATGACAGGCTTTTGGGGAAAAAAAAAGGCATTGTCTCAACTCTGTGCTCTCGTCATTATCCAATCGCTGTTGCTATTCTTTGATTGACAGGAAATGTGATCCATTAGTGAACCAAGTAGACAGAATCCCTCTGTCCAGAGAGTATATCTTTTTTTTTTTTTTTTAAGGCGGGGTCAAGGAGGTCACAAAAGGGGGTTTGAATTCGTTTCTTTCAGTTTGAGGGTCTTGACAGTTGTTGGGCCACTTGAGGACAAGACATGGAAGGGAGAAGGGTGACCAGATTCTCATTTCTAGACCAGAAGCAAATCTTAGAAATGTACAGTGGAAACACATGGCGGGAGAGGGAGATGTCTCAGTGATGGCACACTGTGATGCCACCATTTTTCAGGGAGGCTGACCTTGGAGCAAAAGCCTCTTAGAGTCCCTGTGGTGGACAGTCTTTTTAAAACTCCATGAGCTGTAACTATTTCTTAAATGTTCCTATTGGGTCCTGTCAAGCTCCATTTTAGTACCTCAGTCTAGGTCTTCTCAAGTCTGAGTCTGGAAATTTCCACAGTGCATCTTGGTTCAGGGCAAACTGGGAGAGCAGAGTCAGGAGGGAGGAAGGTCTTCAGGTGACACCTGGCGGGTCTGTAGAGCCGCCACCAACTCGCCCGAAGCATCGAGATAGTTGGAGTTACACCCTGGTCTCACTCGGAGACCCTGGCTCAGGGCTGGAGCTCACTGTAGGCTGGGCAGTGTCAGGTCTCGGGGAGTAGGCAGTGCTGAGCCCCCCTCCCCCCAGCAATGAGTGATGGCTCCCGGGGGCTACAGGACAGTGCAGAAGGGTGATCTGCCATGGCTTTGCTCACCACCTCTCTTCCTTCCTCAAGGCAAAAGGAGCCTCTCCTGTCGGCCACCCATGGTCAAGCTGGTGTGTCCTGCTGACAACCCACGGGCTCAAGGGCTGGAGTGCGCGAAGACGTGCCAGAACTATGACCTGGAGTGCATGAGCCTGGGCTGTGTGTCTGGCTGCCTCTGTCCCCCAGGCATGGTGAGCCGCTGCATGCATGAAGGACCTTCCCATGCGTTTTCTTGTAGGCCATGGTGAATGAGGTGTCTGTGGAGCCAGAGAAAGGGATGAAACAGGGATAGGGATGCTGGGCAGATTCAACCACCAAATTCAGGGAGGGAGGGGCTTGGGAAGAGAATGTCTGGGCTTGCTGCTGATGGGGTTGAACACATACAGAGAAAATCTCAGCGCACAGAACTGCCTTAGGAAGCAAAGACACAATTCATAGACAATCCACGTCTAAACAGGCATTTCTACTAGAATTTTCCCAAGGGTAACATTTCATACAGTGGGGATGGAAGGATACACACATAGTTGTGTACGGTTTACATATGTCTTTTAAGAGAAGATGTCGATGTCTGTTCTTGTTTGATTTTGGTTGCTGCGATAAAGACCATCACCAAAAGCAATTTTGGGAGAAAAGGATTTATTTCACCTTACACTTCAAAGTCAGAGGGAACTCAGAGCAGTAACTCAAGCAGAAACCACAGAGGAACTCTGCTCACTGCTCCTCTCTGACTTAGGCTTAGCTAGTCTTTGTATGTAACTCAGATCTTCCTGCCTAGGGAATGGTAACCCCCACAGTGGTCTAGATAGACCCTCCTACCTCAATTATCAATCAAGATGAAGCCTTACGGATATGACCACAGATCAATCTGATTGCTCCCTCTTTCCTGGTGACTTGAGATTGTGTCAAATTGACAACCAAGACAGTGTTCTTGTGCCATAACACAAGAAAGTTGTGGTACTTTCTTTTCTGGCTCCATTAAATGACTTGTGGGGTCTTGCCCAGGCCTATGTGTCCCATGATTCTGATCCTGGGGCTGTAGATGTCCTGAAGGGCACACAAGGTCCAGTGCTTGGTTGAGACCACTTGACTCCTCTGTTTACCTTCTAGAAATGGCGGCAATGGTTGAAATATGCCTGCGCCTTCTGACCTCCTTCCCTCCCTCTACTTTAGTTTCTTTCTTTCCTTTTTTGTTTTCGAGACAGGGTTTCTCTATGAAGTCTTGGCTTCACTCTGTAGATCAGGTTGGCCTCGACCTCAGAGATCCACCTGCCTCTGCTTCCTGGGTGATGGGATTAAAAGTGTATACCATCACCACCTGGCTTTGACCAGTTTTATATAAATTCTATTATACATATATTATTATCATCATTACCTTGAATAATGCCACTTCTAGACTTTTCTCTCTCAAATGCATGCTGTCTTCATGCTCTCTGTGACTCTACTTCCAATGCACAAATTCTGTACTGAGGGATTGAGAGAAAGCTCTAGGGACCAACCCGAAGGTGGGTAGGATGGCTTGGGTGCACACCGAGGACTCGGCCTGAGGAGCTGTGGGTGTTCTGCTGGAAACCAGAATGTATTCTACATCCTCAGGAAGGCTGGGCACCGCGGCATGCACAGGGCAGGAGTTCTGTTCTGTGCTTCCTTTCTAGCCCTCCTCTCCCAAATGGAGACTTCTATTAATCCTCTCTAGGATGTTCCCCACTGTCTTCTCCCCTGAGGCTTCTAGAACCATTGTCTATAGGGAGGTAGAGACTGGCCTTTACCCTGGGCAGCGTGGCTTGCACTCTAGGGAAGGATGATTGGGGTCTCTGAGAGGAGGAACCCAGTCCCATGTCTGAGCAGCAAGCAGGGGCCCAAGAGACACTGAGATAAGGTCTCATGGTGAATATTTTAGGGATTTGCAGGCACAGTTGCCCCGTGGTATTTCTGGAGGGGAAATCTTGACTTGAGAGAAACCTCAGGCAAGGAAAGGGGCTTCTTCAGCACTATGTCAGCATCGGGAACTGTTTAATTTATTATTTTGTAAAAAAATTAGGAAACAATTGAGATGATGCTTCATTTTGTTTCCCAGGCTGGTCTTGAACTCCTGGGATTAAGCAGTCCTACTGCCTCAGCCTCCTGAGTAGCTAGAACTACAGGCACACTCTGCCATGTCCAGCTGGGTCAAGGCTTCTGTAAAGTAAATTGTGTGTGTGTGTGTGTGTGTGTGTGTGTGTGTGTGTGTGTGTAGAAAAGCATCTAGGCAGTATTAAATATTAATAACCACAACAGTTGGATTAGATCCGTAATCCTGTCTGGGAGTGTGACCTTACATCTATATTACAGACACTCCGTGAGGCACTCCTTTCTTACCCAGAAGCCCCTGGTATGCATTCTCTGAAACATGTGTAACTGAGGCCCCTTACAAAAGCTTCTGTCCATAGAGGTTGGATTATTTTCACAACTGCTTCATTACAAGACTGACTGATATGCAGATAGCCGGGCCAGTTTCAGCAGAGCAGAGAAATCCATGTAATTTATGAAGTGTGCATAGCGTGCTGGCTGCAGCGCCCCACACGTGTTCCTGGCCACAGCACAAAGAAAAGGGAGCTGGGAACATCTTGCCTGGGTGCTTCTGATGGTGCAGACCTCATTTCCACGGCTCTTTCCCTGTCCTCTTGTGTGAGGAGGAAGGCTACGGCATGATGCCAAGTATTTGAAGAAAGGACTAGGTATTCTGTATCTAATGACTTGCAAGGGGCGAGGCAAGTCACTTTGTGACAGAGGCAGATCTGCTGAGAGCAAAGAGACCCAAGGAGGAACGGGGTACAGGGACTAAGCTAGCGTGTCCTACATCCTCTGGCCCCACACTTATAGACATGCAGCCTTTATGTGAATCCCGGAGGCCTCCTCTGTAATGTACTCAGCCTGCCTTCCTCACTTGGTTGGCCATGGATGCAAGGGAGATGTATGCAAAATCACTTAAAAATATGTAAACAAACAAGGGATGGGGCTAGGGATGGACCACAGTTAGGGATGTGATTTTCTAGTATGCGGGAGGTCATAGGTTTAACCGCCAGCACAAAATGGGTGGCAATGGGACATTAGAGACAGTAGGATCAGAAGATCAAAGTCATCCTTAGGTCCATGGAGGGTTGAACGCCAGCCCAAGATGGAGATCTTGTCTCAAAGAAGCCAGAAAGGTCCGTAGAATTGTAATAAGAGAAGCATGTATTGTGTTTGTAAATAACTGAGGCTGAGCTTTAGAAACTGTGTGGCTCAGCTCCTTGTCCTGCCACTAGGAGGATGGTGTAAGATCTGTTTTCTTATATTTCCAGTCTGTTGCAGACCAATGCTTTTAAATACAGTGAAAACAGATTATCTGAGAAATGGAATAACAGACAGTAGTGATAGGAGTTGGGAGTATATCTCAGTTATTGTTCTACTGCTGGGATAAAACATCATGACCAAGACAACCTGTGGAAGACAGAGTATGTGTGAGGCTACTTTTCCAGAGTCTATGACCAGCCTGGGGAGCTTGGCAGCAGGCAGACAGGCATGGTGCTGGAGCAGTAGCTGAGAGCTCACGTCCCTGTCTGCAAGTAGAAGGCAGAGAGACTGAGACAACTAAGAATAGTGTGAGCTTTTGAGACCTCAAAGCTTACCCTCAAAGACATCCCTCCTCCTACAAGGGCATGACCTCTAATCCTCCCAAATAGCTGATAACTAGATATTAAAACAAGGAAGCTATGGGGGTTCTTCTTATTCAAACAACCACAGGATGTGATTTGGTGGTAAGGCCCTGAGTTCATCTCTAGCACTCTAAAAGACAACAAAGACCAACCAACCAACCAACCAACCAACCAACCAACCAACCAACCAACCAACTAACCATCCATCCATCCACCCACCCACCCATCCATCCATCTACCCCCACCTACCCACCCAAACACCCACCCATCCATACACCTACCCATCAAACAATCCATTCACCCATCCATCCATCCATCCACCCACCCATCCATCCATCTACCCACCCACCCATCTATCCATCTATTCATCCATTCATCCATCTACCCCCACCCACCCACCTAAACACCCATACCCATCCATACACCTACCCATCAAACAATCCATCCACCCATCCATCCATCCACCCACCCATCCATCCATCCATCCACCCACCAACCAATCCATCCATCAATCCACCCATCCACCTACCCATCCATCCATCCATCCATCCATCCATCCATCCATCCATCCACCCACCCACCCATCCATCCATCTACCCCACCCACCCACCTACCTATCCATCCATCCATCCATCCATCCATCCATCCACCCACCCCAACCCCACACCCCCACACCCATACCCATCCATCCACCTACCCATCAAACCATCCACCCATCCATCCATCCATCCATCCATCCACCCATCCATCCATCCATCCATCCATCCATCCATCCATCTACCCACCCATCCACACCCCCACACCCATACCCATCCATCCACCTACCCATCAAACATCCATCCATCCATCCATCCATCCATCCATCCATCTATCCATCCATCCATCCATCCATCCATCCATCCATCCACCCATCCATCCATCTACCCCCCACATAACCACACCCACACCCATCCATCCACCTACCCATCAAACAATTCATCCACCCATCCATCTATCCATCCACCCATTCTCCATCCAACCAACTAACCAAAGTATACGATCCACCGAGTTTTCATCACATATGACAGATATCACATTATAGTCTGTTTCTGCATTCTCATTGTCACTGGTTAGCTCTGACACTGGCCTGACCTTGAGTAGCCATTGTCCTCTTCTAACAAAGATGTTTCCTCTTGCCAGTCCCCTCTGAGCCTAAAAGCACTCCTTTGAATATGTGAGGCAAGCGAGGAGGCCTTTTCTTTCCCATTGTTACAGCCCTGGCTCCTACTGACAGAGGCCTTCTGCTCCACACCGATAGCAGATTATCTGCCTCCAAAGCTGCCCCCAGGGTCTTCTCGCAGGGGTATGGGGTGGGATGATTTTACAAGTAGCAAGAACCACAGTGGTGGTGATTTGGTGCTTCCAGTCCTAGGTCCCCACACTGAGTCACGTGGCAAGCTACCCCAGATCTTTGTTTCTTCAGCTGTAATATTGGGTCAGAAGCGCGCAGAGGGAAGGTTCCAGCTGCATTGTGTTGGTGTCATGGTGGTCACTGTCACAGTAAGTTCATGCAGACAAAACATGGGTGGCAATGAAGGGCTTCCGACGTCTTTCCTGATTGTTTTGAACTTTCATGACAGGCTTCCCTTTGTAGTTTGGGCTGGTCTGGAACTTACTAGGTAGCCCAGGCTAATACTTTTCTTTAGTTGAAAATGCTTGGAGCAGCTGCTCCTCCTTTAAGTTATACTACCTAATTTCGCCACTAGTCAGCAGCAGAACACAGCCCATGGCCCTGTTTCCTGCACAGCTTCTGATCCTTGTAGGAGTCCAGGGCAGAGCCAGAATCTTTCAACCTGCCTGCTTCTTAGCCCCCAGGCCAGCATACTGGCTTGCCAATACTTAGGCCTCTGAGGAGAGTGTAGCATCATCGTCTGGGAGGTGGCGATTTATCCTTTGAAACCCAGCAGCTACATCTTTCAGACTGGTACCCAGCTTTGCCGGCAATAGGGAATGGCCCGTCAGGAACTGAAAGACACAGGAAATGGTTCTTAAAACTAGATCCCAGGTACAAGGTTCCATCTGGAGTGAGCTTTGTTTTTTGGACACCAGAGATTTTATGGGGCCTCATGCATGTGAGGTGAATGCTTTATTAAGTAATAAGTGTTTATTAGAGCCAAGAAAGCCCATCTCTGTCAAAAACACTTCCCACAGTCACAATTTGCCACCTAACCAGGTTCACTGAGACATTTGGTTAATGAGCAAGACTTTATAAAAAGTGTACAGCGTGAAGAGTCATTCACTCTGGTGTGAGTTATCAGATAGGATTGCTTTCCTCCTAACTGACATGTGGTGGAACTCAGGTACGTTGAGCTGTGGCTATGGATGGATTAGAACCACTGAGGACAGGTGACGGCAAGCATTTTGGGGGAGTGAGTAGCCTGTTTGGCATTCAAGTACAGTGAGGAATAGAGGATTTTCCAGAGAAGGATAACAGAGCAGTTTTTCCTGCTTCATACTTGTTCTCAGAGCTGACCAGGATGAGGTTCTGAGCCTGGACAATGCTCACTGAATGATCCTGAGCTGACAGCTCCTGGTGGGTATGCCTGCCATGATTTCTCGAGTCTTCTACAGTTTTTATAACTTTTATCTCAGCACCTCTGTAGTATTCGCAAAGGACACGCTGGGCAGAGGTGGCTGCCTTCACGCCAGACTCGGCTTCAGGGACTTGCCACAGAGCTCAGTTATGGCTGCTTCCCTGGCTTGCCCGCTTCCTGTCCTGGTCACTTCCATTCATCTCTGTGGCTCTCATTTGCCAGGGACTTCTTCTTTCTTTCTTTCTTTCTTTCTTTCTTTCTTTCTTTCTTTCTTTCTTTCTCTCTCTCTCTCTCTCTCTCTCTCTCTCTCTCTCTCTCTCTCCTTCCTTCCCTCCCTCCCTCCCTCCCTCCCTCCCTCCCTCCCTCCTTCCTTTCTTTCTTTCTTTCTTTCTTTCTTTCTTTCTTTCTTTCTCTCTTTTGAGACAGGGTTTCTCTGTATAGCCCTGGCTGTCCTGGAACCCACTCAGTAGACCAGGCTGGCCTCCAACTCAGAAATCCACCTGCCTCTGCCTCCCAAGTGCTGAGATTAAAGGTGTGCACCACCACCGCCCAGCTACCAGGGATGTCTTTAAGGCTTTCTCTGAGTGGCTTTGACCAGGCTCTTATGTCTACACCATCTCTCTCAAGTCAGGAAGTTTCCACACTGCCTGGAATCCATTTCTTCTCCTTTCAGGTCATTTTTGCCTACTCACCAGTCCCCACATCACCGTTGTGTCGACGGCAGCCCTCACCTAACATGGAGACCCTATCTTGATAGTGCAGCCTGCCAGTTAGTGACGGTACCAAGGCAAATCGGGGCAGAGAGGAGAGCGTGCCTGGCCAGTGAGAACCCAGAACAGCCATGGTAGTGCTATCCTATGGAAGAGCTGGGATTTGATATGGGGTCCCTTGGAAGAGGGCTAGACACACGGATGCATCTAGATGAAGAGGGAGGAGAGAGGTCTCGGAGTGTGGCTGTTCAGGGTTCTTGACAGTGGGGTGACTCTTGGAAGAGAGGTGGGCACAGGCAGTATGGGCACCAGGAGGCCACGCCTGCTTGCAGGTGGAGAGTGCCCCTCAGAGGTAAGATGACAGGTGAGCAGGGCTAGGTTTCCCTTCCTGCAAACTCAGGCCCCCATTCCACTAATTGTAGCAGTGTGCATGTCTGCCAATCGTACGGTGGCCACTAGGTGGCAGACTTCAGACTGAAGTCTAAACTGGCAAAGCTTGGAGGATGTGGGAATGCCTTTTTTTTTTCTCCAACTTTTGATTGATTCTTTGTATGTTTCCCATCATGCACCCCGTCCCACCCATCCTTTATGGTGAACCTTGGGAGGCTCTTGCAGGGAGATGTTTGCAGCCTCTCCTTGCTCCAACCAACTGGCTGCCTTCTCTGTCGATCTCTTAGGCTTTGGGTTTTCTAAGAACCGTGGGAGTCCCAGGCTTAAACACGATCAAGGGCACAGTGGGCCGGCTCCTTCCTATCTCTTTGTACCCATACTGCCCCACCACTTACAGGGCAAGGGACTTGAGGACACCTCCTAAGGCCAACAGATGTGGTGCTAAGTGGAGAGAATATTACTCTTCCCACCTCCCAGGAAAGGTGTGGTGTGTGTGTGTGTGTGTGTGTGTGTGTGTGTGTGCACGCACATGCATGTGCACATATAGTTTTAAATGATGATTCTGCTATGGAAATCCTCTGCATACCCCTATTCCCAGGGTTTAATTTAATTCGAAGGTCTAGGAACTCAGGCTTGCAGGAGATTTTACCAGATCGCTGGACCGGGAATCATGCAGACCAGGGACCTCTTCCTGCTTGCTAGGTAGTTCTGGAACACAGCAGCTATGGGCCCGCCTGGGCTGTCCCAAGGGACAAGAGAGGGCAACGGGGGAGAATATATGACCAACGTATATTATATCACTTCCAAGGTGGAGTTGTGACGCTGTACTATCCAGGGCTGCTTCCTGGTTGAGGTGGCAGTGGATCGTGGTGGTGGGGTCAGGGTGGGCTTGTCAGTGCTCCTTAAGCCCAACAAGCCGGAAAGTTTTGTTTCTTTCCCTACCCACTTGTCCCAAGCAGGGAGTGTAGTGTGCTATTGAGTCCCTTCCTGAGGGGTGGGGGACGGAGGAAGGGACCTCTGGGTAGCATGTCAGAGCAGCAGGACTGGAAAAGGTGACCTTGGGAGGAGGGTCGCCTGATCCCGCGTGTCTTGGGCGTGCTTTTAGCTTGGCTTTGCTGTCTCCTTTGGTCAGTCTTCCTGGAGGAGTCCAGGGCACTAAATGCTTATTAATTCTTGTCAAACATGATATCAGTTTTCTTAAACTATGGCTATAACACCTACTTGTCAAAGATCATTTGGGAAAAAAAAAATTAAAACTAGAAAAGAAAATAAGCCCAGAATCCGTTATCCCAGTCCACTGCCTGGAGTCAACCTCTCTGCTTCCTTCTAGCCTTGGTTAACAACAGTAACAACAACAAAAATGTCTATATTCCAGACACATGAAATTTGGTCCACATGTGTGTACAGCTTACTTCCCCATTTAAAACAACTAACAGCTTAGTTAGGCATCGTCCACCTCATTAAAGAGTCCTCTGAAGGATCCTCTAGTGCCCCACCGAAACCCGGGGAATCCTTAAGAAGGGCATCATCTGCCTGGCTCTGAACACTTGATTGTTTCTTTTCCCGGTTCATTAGTAAATACTTCTTTAGTCTCCATCCATACTCTGACGTCCTCTGGAGACACCCTTCGTGTGACATGGCTGTGTCTGGTGTATGTCCTCTCGGAGCTTCTGATGTGGGTTTCCTAAGTCTTTGAAAATGCGTCCTAGGTTATGGCTCCCAGCAGGACAGAGGCAGTGGAGTCTTTGGCTGACGGAGAGACACAATGTAGAAGATGCCCATGTCTGCCACGCCCCAGCCTGCTGTTGACTCCTGCCCTGCCTACTTTGTTGCTGAGGTTGCCCCGGTGGCTCAGTGTCTCTCTCCATGCTGGTCCTGGCAGGCCTGAGCGCCAGGACACTTTCTCCTCGGGGACTGACATCAGTCCCCACGGTCCTCGACACTCTTGTGTTCTTTTCCTTTAGGTCCGGCATGAAAACAAGTGTGTGGCCTTGGAGCGGTGTCCCTGCTTCCACCAGGGTGAGGAGTACTCCCCAGGAAGTACGGTGACGATCGGCTGCAACACCTGGTGAGGCTCTGGGGTGCCCTGGGGACCCGCCATCACAGTAGCACCAGCATCAGTGGGGCACAGGACTTTTGACACTCGTCCTCACAGCCCGTGGGAACCCGAGTGCTCTTTCCCTTCCTCTGCCTCTGTTTCCCCATCTGTGAAATGCTCCTTCCCATCACTGCTCAGTAACACTCCTGCTCCCCACAGATGGGCCATTCTGGTCTGGGAGGATCTTCTTCTACAGGGGCCCTGGAGGTGACCAGGCTGGGGGTGGGGTAGGTTTGGAAAGGTCCTCTCAACCCCCCTCCTTCCCTCTCTTCTTCCCTTCCTTCTTTCCCTGCTTTCCCCCCTCTCTCTTCTCTATTTATTTTTATCAATTGTACAAGGTAATCATTTCATAGACATTTACACAATGCACACAATGTGCTTTGCTCCCACAGTCTCCACTGTCACCTTTCCTTGCCCCCCTTCCTACTCCCATGGTTCTTTCCCGTCCCCTCTCCCCCTTCCCCTCCCCCCTCTCCCAAATACTTCCCCTTCTACTTTTGTATCTTTTAAGTAAATCTGGTCCCTACATGTGAGAGAAGACATGATAGTTGTCTTTCTGAGTCTGGCTTAATTCGTTTAACGTGACGATCTCCAGGTTCCGACATTTTCTGTGCAAATGGTGTATTTTGTTCTCTCTTGAGGCCGGATCTCAAGGCGCATCTCTTCCCACAGGCTCTGTGTGTTCTGAGAGTGGGCTTGAGGACACGGTGGTCTGGGAGCCCCTGGTTTCCCTCTGCCTTCTCTGGCTGTCCTCCGTGGGCACCCCCTTCCCCTAGCCCTTTTACTTCTGGGCTATAGATAGTCTTAGGGGCCCATGTGGACGGAGGTGTGTGGGGGGGAGGGATAAGCCCCTGAGGCCTGAGTTCACCACCTCTGACGCAGGAGTGGGCTTCCCCAGATCAACTCTGGTTAAGGGCATAGAGGGGTGGGGCGTGCGGCCAGCAAATCGCGGCAGATCTAAACACACAACCACACACAGAAAACCACTCCTGGCATACTAGGACTCTGTTTTTCAGTCTCTGAGTGTCCCTGATCTTACAATCTCTGTTGGTCTAAAGGGGTGTTAGCGTCAGCGTGTCTGTGATACAGTGAGCCTGGGGCGGATCTCAGGAACTCTGTAGCTTTTAGGGTGAGGCTGCACTCTGGGGAGTCCATGGCAGACGACTTAGAGAGGACTCTTGCCTCCTCTTCACCCACTTCACTCCGTATCTCTGTTTCCTCTTTGGAACTAGAGAGCAGCCTGGCATCCCTTTCTCCTGCAGACTCTGTGCTAGGCTTTGAGGCCTGAGTCCCTTACACAGGCTCCAAATGGTGATCTTCTTGAGGGTTAGGCGTGAGTGATGACCTGGTGTCTTCCATGCCCCCCAATGCCTCCTTGTTTCCTAAGGCCTGATTGAGCCCCTGGTGCTTAAGAGACAAACCAGCAACACTTGATTGTGTTCCCTAGTGTCTGCCGGGACCGGAAGTGGAATTGCACGACCCACGTGTGTGACGCCACTTGCTCTGCCATTGGTATGGCCCACTACCTCACCTTCGACGGACTCAAGTACCTGTTCCCTGGGGAGTGCCAGTATGTGCTGGTACAGGTGAGGCTGAGAATGAGGGGAGGGGGTGCTGTCTGTGTCTATCAGAGAAGGGAACGTGTGCCAGTCTCTGGGTCAGGTTCTGTCTATAGAAAGAACTTTAGGCTTTTTTTTTTTTTTCATCCTTCAAAGGATGCCCAAAGATATAGGAAGTTTAAGAATAGAATTTCATTTTCTGAGCTGGATTAGAGTGGTACCCTTCAGACCATTTTGACACTGGTATAGATTTGAGAAAGGTGGCTCTTCATTTTGGTGGACACCTAAACCGGGGTACATAGGAACTGATCCTGGGTGGAGTTCACCCTTCCCGATAGCCCATTGTTTTGAAGTATTCCTGGGCAGGGGGATTGCCTGCATGACCCCTGGAGTGTGCTGCCTGACCTATGGTCCTATTGAACTTGTCACCCTTAGCATGGTGAGTGGGGGAGGGTGGGCTGCAGGTGCCGTTCAGTCCAGCAGGAAGAACATGGGGTATTCTGGGGAATCCCCCAACCCCTGTACCTCCCCAAACTCACTTTGTGGGCTCCCGTGGGTTCTTCTTGGCCGACACCTAAGAGTTCACCACGGAGGACAAGAGCTTTTCTCAGAGTTGAGATACTGTGGTGGACTGAGCTGAGGTGGCTTCTCTGTCCCCGTTCTCTGGGGGAGGAGCCTGTTTGGGATGATCTAAAGGCAGAACTTCAAAATCGGAGAGGGAGCTGCAGGATCGGTGTGGCAGACCACCAGGGTCACCATGTGAGGAGCATGCTAGGGGAGGGGTGGGACCCCTGGGGGCAGCAGCCAGGCTGGCTTCACATACCCCAGCTCACCCAGGGGACAGTGCATTGGGCAAACAGTGCACACACACCTTGAAATGGCTTTTCTGATACCTCTGGGCCTGTGTGTGCCCCTCGAGCTCCCCCACAGGCTCTTTTCCTTAGCAAAGGTTTAGTGTGTCTGTCAGCTTCCAGAAACGACGGATTTAGTGTGTGGAAAGGAACCAGGGGCATTACCACTACCAAGCACCCCCTGGCTTGCAGACCTCCCCCAGTGACCCATTTTCAGGATTCCCCTTCAAGACTATGTATTTATTTTTCTTTCCCACTTGGGTTGTCTTCTGGTGCTCTCTCCTGGGGCCCTCCTAGTTAGTTAGAGGCATCGTTAGGTTTAGCTCTCTCCTCCCAAAAAGCCAGCTGGTGATAAGAACCAGGTAAGAACCCACAGCCTTGTCCAGCTTCCAACCTGTGGGACCCAGGAGCCAGCTGAAACCCTTTCATCCAAAAGTGCCAGGAAGTGGACTGAGGCTCACCTTACAGATAGCCAGGCTGTTTTTTCTGTATCTCTGTGTGTGAGTATATATGTGTGTATGCATATATATGTATATGGTTATACATGAACAAATACACATTTACAAGTATATGTGCACATATATATGTGTATATGTATATACAGGTATGTGCCTGTGTATATGTTTATTATGTGTGTGTGTTTAGGCATGTATATTATATTCTTGTACATGTGTATGTGTGTGTACCTATGTATGTGTGTATGTATGTATATGCATGTGGAAGTGTATATGAATGTGTGCTTGTGTTTGTATAAGCATGTCTGCATATCTGTGTATGTATATGGGTAGATGTATGTTTACATATGTATTTGTATGTGGATACATGTGCTGTCCCTTCTAGCTCCCCTGTTTCCCTTTGTTTTTGCCACTGTGCTGAGCGTGGGTACCAGGGTCATCTGTAAGGGCTGGGGTTGGATCCCTGAGGGTTTCCCTGGGGCTACCTCTCCCTTTCCCCCACATACAGGGTGCATCTGATGATATTTTCTGACCCTGGAAGTCACGATGCCATCTTCTGGTCTGGGAGGAGGGGTAATCTTTCCCTCTTGGTGCCCTCTCTCCCTAGGACTACTGCGGCAGTAACCCTGGGACCTTTCGGATCCTGGTGGGAAACGAGGGCTGCAGCTACCCCTCAGTGAGATGCAGGAAGCGGGTGACCATCCTGGTGGAAGGAGGGGAGATCGAACTGTTTGACAGAGAGGTAAGTGCCAGTCTCTCCGCTTTACCCTTATGTCCTCCGTTGCCCCTCTGTGTAGTAGGGGCATTTACCCAGTGTTCACTTAGACCTGTGTTGGCAGAACGGCAGTCCCTGTAGAGAAGGGTGTCAAGCAGTGTTAGCTGGTCCTGCGAGCAGAGCAATCGACAGACCAATACAGGCCGTGTGAGCCCATTGTGATTCGTTTGTATGTGTGTGTGTGTGTGTGTGTGTGTGTGTGTGTGTGTGTCCTACAGTGATTTCTTCCTGTGTATCCTCACACAGTGCTGACTGGTGGAGGTGAGCTGGGTGTGGCGGACAGGAGTTTCTCTTCCATGTACAGTGGTCCCTCTTAGCTGCCGAGGGATAAAGCCCCTGGTAGATGCCTGAAATCACCGGCAATACAGTACCCAGTATGCTCCGTTATCCATATTGGTAATGTCTTAGGGCTACTATTGCGAGCTGGGGAGGAAAGGGTTTATTTGTCTTACACCTCCGTATCATCATCAAAGGAGGTCAGGACAGGAACTCAAGCAGGGCAGGAACCTGGAGGCAGGAGCTGATGCAGAGGCCACAGAGGATTGCTGTTCATTGGCTTGTTCCTCATGGCTTGCTCAGCCTGCTTTTTTACGAGCCCCATGCCTACCAGCCCAGGAATGGCACCACCCACAATGGGCTGACCCTCCCCCATCAATCACTAATTAAGAAAATGCCTTACAGGATGGAGACATTTTTCTTTTTTATCCTCAACCTAGTATCTTCATTGATTATTTGGAACTGTTACATACTCACTTCCCATTTCCTCTCAGGTCCGTCTCCCACCCTTGTGCCATCCCCCAGAAAGAAAGCAATGGGAAAAATACACCAAGTGCAATTTGTGTTGTAGAGCACGGTCAAAGTCCCAGTGGTCAACCATTTAAAGATAGCAGAGTTATCCCTGGCCCCAACCGCCAGAAGCCATTTTTTTTTTTTTTAAACTATGAAGAAATAGCATCCCTACCACCAGTTGTAAGGACTCTCGTCAGTGGACGCGGAGGCATTCTTAGTTGAGGCTCCCGCCCCTCTGCTGACTTTAGCACCTGTCAAGTTGACACAATGTCCGATCGTTAAGTGGACAGAGCAAAGCATTGATGTTGGCTAATAATACAGTCGAGCAATGTCTGCAATGGGTTGTGATGGAAGTTATCCGAAACTTAACCAGCATTCTGGAATTTTCCACTCGACACTTCTGCAGTCCCCTGAAGTAAGCAAAAAACCGTAGGAAGCAAAACTAACACTGCAGGGGGACTGCTGCCCGCCTGTGTAATAAAGGGACGTGACAGCATGCGGTGTATATTTTAAGGAGATTGGATCCCAGGGCCTGGGCATGCTGAGCGAGCACTTATTCCCAGCCCCGCCCCCAGCTCTTCAGATCGAGACTTCTGACAGGCAGGAGACGCAGCCTCTGTATCCTGACAGCTTGAGAAGAGGCGAGGTGCAGATCCCGGGCTCCACCTTGAGGCTCTGCCTCGGTAGATCAAGATGGAACCCTGGCGTCCGTGTTCAGAGTGGCTGCGTGTCCTTGGGTCACAGATTTGATTCAGCTGCTTTTGGTTTGGTTTTGTGCTGGGCCACAAACTCCCAAAGTCTGGCTTCATTTGCTCCCGCGGCCTCTGCTCGCACCCTGATCTTTTGTTATTACCCACCCTTGACAGCTGGGAACTGGAAACGCGTCTTCCGCAGACAGGGAAGAAAAACTGTTTAGCAAGTTTGCTGACTGGGGGCCAGCAATGTCAGCCCTACTTCAGAGTTCAGTTCTGTCTGGGACAGAAGACAGCAGAGGGGCTGGATAGAAGATGGCAGGTCTCCTAGCGGGGAGAATTTGTAGAGATGATGAGCCCTGTGTGAGGCCTGTTTCTCAGGAGAGGAGATCTCCGAGGAGTGACAGGTTCTTGGTCTTGGCTTCTACTTTATGCATCTGACAGTCAGCCAAGCACTCTGCAGTGGGCTTCCAGGCTTTGTCAGTGGTGATGACTCTGGCAGAGTAAGTAGTTTGGGCCAGACTTCTTCTGGAAACTTCTGCCTGGAAAATGGGGCTTCACAGTCTCTTCTTTTCAGTCTTGACTCCTGATGGTAGTCACTCGGGAGGACAGAGGGTGTCAGGAGACAGGAAAACGAGTTGGGGGTTCACTGTCATAGGTGGGTCGAGTTTTCATCCCATTGACTAGAGGTGGTTACATCATTGCCACAGGGACTGGCATAGTTGGTGATTCAGGGTCAGGGAATCCTCTCTTCTCGTGAGGTGACTGTCACTGTCGCAGGATTTTCCCTGTCCAATTACACTGGTGCAGAGAAGGCGTGTGATTGGAAGGGAAAAGGGAGGCGGAGCCGAGGACTGGAAATGTCTGGTCTCTTTCTTGGTGTTCTCACTGTGGTCTCTTCATCATAGGAGGGTGGTAGGTCAGACAGACGCAGACATTCCTGAGTGGAGTGCTGGCCTCAGGGAGTCCTGCTAGAAAGTGGCTGGTGGCACATACATGCCTCAAGGGCCATCTCTGCTATCGATGGGCAAGGCAGACAGGCTGTGGAAAGGGCAGCCCTGGACTCTGCCTTCCCTCACCGCATTTCCCCGTTTCTTCCTCCATCAGGTGAATGTCAAGAGGCCCCTGAGAGACGAGTCTCACTTTGAGGTGGTGGAGTCGGGCCGGTACGTCATCCTGATGCTGGGTCAGGGCCTTTCTGTGGTCTGGGATCACCACCTCAGCATCTCCGTGGTCCTGAAGCGCACCTACCAGGTCAGCTGGCCCTCTTGCTGCATCTTGCCTGGTTCATGTGGACTGATATCAGTTCTTTAAGTAGGAATCTGCTGCCCTTGCCGATTATATTGGGGGACAGTGGTTCTCTCTCTGGTCCAGCCTCCTTGCCCCCCACACAAGGAAAGCCAAGTAGTCACAGAGGATGACTGCACACGGGGAGAGCATAGGCAGCTTTGATGGTGTCTTGACTAGCCCAGGAAGGCACACATTTTTTTTTTTTCACTGAGGAGAAAGAGCAAGGATAGTCAGGGTAGCTTTTCTTTAGGTTTCTTAACCCAAAGAGGCAAATTAAATTCACAAAATGTTAAATCATTGGTATCTATTCTGGGATGTTGCCTTACCAGTGAGCCCAGAATAGCACACATGCTCATGTACATGCTTTTATGTGTATATGTGTGCATGTGTGTGTGCACATGTATGTGTGCATGTGTGTGTACATGTTGTGGATAGCCCTGGGCTTGTCTTTTGATGCTAATTCCACTCCTCAGAGGGGCTGCAGATGAGGAGTTGCCTTGTGAACCTTCTCCCCACCTTAACTTTTCAAATAAAAGCTTGAGCCAATGATTGGGCAGGAGGAAGTGGGAGGAGCTGAGAGTCTAGGGGAGGAGCTACGGGGTAAAATATAGGAAGGGGAGGAGCAACGGCGGAGAGAAACGGAGAGGCGGCAGGGAGAGAAGCTGGGGGCAAGTTATATGGAATAATATAGATGGAAATAGAGTAGTGGAGTGGGAGGCCTGCCCAATCTAGGCTTGTAGCTTGTTTTGTTAACTTTTGAGTTGAGCTTTCTTTTACTGGGGAACTGGGTTGGAAACAAAGTAGCAACATGTACATGTATGTGTGCATGTGTGTGTGCATGTGTATGTGCATGTGTGTGTGCATGTGCATGTGCATGTGCGTGTGCGTGTGCATGTGCGTGTGCGTGTGTGTGTGTGTGTGTGTGTGTGTGTTTGTACATGTATGTGTGCATGTGGAGGCTGGCCATTGAGCCTCATTTCTTAGGAGACCTTTACTTTGTGTTTTGAGACAAAGTCTTTCACCAGGACCTGGGATTGCTTATCAGTTAGGCTGAGCTAGCAGGGTAGTGAGCTCTGGGGACTTGTTTCTGCCTCCCTAGTGCTGGGGTCACACATGCACACCACTATGAATGCCTTTTTTTATGTAGGTGCTAGGATTGAACTCAGGTCCTTGTGCGGCAAGCACTTTACTGACTTACCTTCCCAGGTCCAAGGTTAGCCCCTTTTGAGAGCAGAAGGATGATGCCATTTGTGTGGGTTTCTATAGTTTTGGGGGTTCTGCTGGTATCACTAAGTGGTGTGCGTGTGACAAGGGGTTCTGTTGACTGTGGTGGCTGGTTCATTCTTGTTGAGAGCGGCCTCATCACCATCTGATACTTCCGTCTGTGTTTAGATTGTACATGTCAGTGAGGGGTGTGCTTCCCTGGGACAGCCCATTCCATTTCTAGAAAGGTCTGGCAAACTGACGATGTTTCTGCTCAGTGTGTTGGACTCTGCTCCAGGCACCATGTGTACATCAAGGGAAAAATATCAAATGTGTGTGTGTGTGTGTGTGTGTGTGTGCATGTACAGGTATGTATGTGTGTTTCCATGTGTGTCTACATGTGTGTGTACTTGTGTTGCTGTGACAAATCACTACGACTGCAGCATCTTCAAACGACACAAGTGCATTGCATTTCAGTTCTGGGGGCAGGAGCTTGGCAGGGCTGCACTCCTGTGGAGTTTTTAAGCCTCCTTGACTGTGGAGGCTGACCGCCCTCCTGGGCAGGTGGCCCCACGTTCCGTGTTCAAAGTGAGCCGCCGTTCAGGAGCATCTCCAGGCCTCCCCCAGCCCCACTTCTGTCTGTCACAATGTTTTTTACACGCTGCCCGTCTCCGCCTCTTGTCAGACTCTGTGGTCACATACAGTTTGCTAGATGATCCAGGACATTTTCCTATCGCAAGATCGTAACCTATCACTCCATGTTCCGAGGACATCGAGCTGAGTACTTTATGAAGAAAGGAGGTTTATTCAACTCTCATTGTTACGGATGGAGGTAGAAAGTGTAGGGTTGGGTGGTTCTGTCTGTTTAGTCTATGAGAGGGGGCGGGGCAGCCTGGCTGTGGTGAATGAAGGCAAAGTAGACAGGGAAAGGGAAATGCCTTATGTGGATGGGTCACAAGTGAGGCTGGTTTAATTTTATTTTAGTTAAAATTCTATCTGTCTGTCTGTCTGTCTATGCATCTATCCATTATGCATGTATATATATGTATATATATATGTATGTATGTATGTATGTATCTAACATGTATGAATGTATGTATGTATGTATGTATGTATGTATCTATCTATCTATCTATCTATCTATCTATCTATCATATATCATGTGTATTGGTGTGGATATTTGTGTGCCACAGTGTGCGGAGGTCAGCAGACAACTTAGTTCTCCCTGGGCCTCCAGTGTGGGTCGCAGGAACCAAATTCCAATCATCAAGCTTGGCATCTGACTGTGTCATCTTTATCTACTGAGCCATTATCTCAGCTACCCTGTTAAGAAATAAACAAACAAAAAAACAACAAAAACCTTATGGTGTGGGAACTGACTGGGGTCCCAAGAGAACGCCATTATCTCTTCCAAGGGTGACATCACCAGTGACTAATTAGATCCAACTAGGTCCCACCTGCTGAAGGTCACACCCCCTCTTGAACTCACAATGGGTAATCACGTGTTCAGAGAATAAGCCCTTTGGGGATTCAACGCCACGGTCAAACCATGAGAAGTCTACAGTATTGTGAGGGTGACACAGTTACAGTTTTCAGATTCAGGTAGATATTTTTGATGGAGTCAGAGTTGCTCTCTATAGCCACAGTGGAGAGTATGGTGACATTACTTTGGATAGCTCAGTTTGACGAGCCCTGTCTGACAGGTGACACGGGAGTAGGAGTCTTCATGGAGGAGAGAGGGCGAGGAGTGTAACTATCCCGGAGAGAAGCTGGTGGGTGGCATGAGATGTGAACAGAATGACATGACCGATGTTTGGAGAGTTGGAGCAACAGGACCAGTGGGTGAGGGAAAGGTCATTAACTGGGGCCCAGAGCAGCAGTGTCCATGCTGTGACTTTTTGTCTCACATTTTCACATGCTCCTCAATGACTTATACGTGTGGTTCTAAGCCAAATACTGCAAAATGTGTTAACTCACCTTTCCTTTCCTGGGCCAGGGTTCGGAGCAGCGTAGTTTAAGACTGCCCATCTTCCCTGGTTCTTACGTCATGGTTTCTGCATTGTTCAGGACTCAGTGCACATGCCTGCCATGGGAGGTGCACTAGCCCTTCCCTGATGACATTTCTCAAGCTGTAGAGTTTCCCCCTGTCCCCTTGAACAAGCCGCTGTCCTCTTGGTAAGAGGACTCCCATGCCTGCAGCAAAGCAGGACCATTGTGGTTCCTCCTTAGTTCTGTCTTCCATCCATCAACAGTGGCACCTGCTGCTCTTTATGTTCATAGTCCGACGAGGGAGGCTAGTGACCCACAGTGGGGTCCCAGGGCCAAGCTACGTGGTTTCTCTTCATAGTCCGACGAGGGAGGCTAGTGACCCACAGTGGGGTCCCAGGGCCAAGCTACGTGGTTCCTCTTCATAGTCCGACGAGGGAGGCTAGTGACCCACAGTGGGGTCCCAGGGCCAAGCTACGTGGTTCCTCTTCATAGTCCGACGAGGGAGGCTAGTGACCCACAGTGGGGTCCCAGGGCCAAGCTACGTGGTTCCTCTTCATAGTCCGACGAGGGAGGCTAATGACCCACAGTGGGGTCCCAGGGCCAAGCTACGTGGTTCCTCTTCTGCCCTTGGCCACGAGACGTGGGCGCATGGCTTCTCTCTGCTTCTTTGTGGGTCGGTGTGGGTAAGCACAGGGACCGGTGAGGGCGCGGCTTCGCTGACCATCCTGTTTCTTCTCCAGCTCTCTCTGCCTTGTCTGCTTCCTTCTCTTCCCTCTATTTCCCCTAATTCCTCTGCCTCGGGTACCTTCTTCCCCGAACCTGGAGAGCGTGCCGGGGTTTACGGTGTGTGTTCCCTGCCCTCACCCAGGAACAGGTGTGTGGCCTGTGCGGGAACTTTGACGGCGTCCAGAACAATGACCTCACCAGCAGCAGCCTTCGGGTGGAGGAAGACCCTGTTGACTTTGGGAACTCCTGGAAAGTGAGCTCACAGTGTGCAGACACAAGAAAGGTACATCGGGGGCCTGCGTGGGGGGGAGGTCCTCTTACTCTCATGGCGGCTGTGGCGGCCGGAAGTATAGGAAATGTCAGAGTCCTGAACCAGGTCTCTTGTGCCCTTCTGGGCTGAGTCCCTTCAGCAAGGCCACCTGATGTTTGGCCTCTCTCGTGCTCTCTCCTGTTCTCAGCTGCCGCTAGACGTTTCCCCTGCCACCTGCCACAACAACATCATGAAACAGACGATGGTGGACTCATCCTGTAGAATCCTTACCAGCGACATCTTCCAGGGCTGCAACAGGCTGGTGAGGCTTTGTGGGTGGAGGGGGGAGGCAAAATGGTCCAAAGGCTTGTGTATGCCTTGAGTGTTAGTGTCCCGATGTGAACACTAACTGGGCTGGAGCTAAAGGGCTCGCCACAATAGCTCTTCCTCGGCTTCTAGAAGAGAAGAGCATGCGTAGTCTTTGAGGGAAGCAATGGCTGGCCAAGCATTTTCCTTATACGCAAGAAGTCTCTTGGTCTGAAGTTCTCTTTGCATTGTTTTCAACCGGAGCCAGGAAATTCCTTTTCTTGTTACTGTTCTGTGTGTCCAGACCCAGTCAGAACTACTCTAATCATCAACCACAAGCAAATCAGCAAACAGCCGCTTTAGTGTTCAGTGCCTTTCTCATTCGCATTTGTTTTCTGGCATTTTAAGTCCAGTGATTTGAGGGTCTGTTATTTTTTGGGCCTTGTCATTTCTCTGTCTCAGACATTTCATAACATATAACCTCAAACAACAGTGACGAATTCTCCAACGTTAAGTGGACTTCTTTCTCTGAGCATTTCCATGTATGTGCACACACACAAGCATGTGCGGTTGTGTCTGTGCACAAATGCTCATCCATGTGTAAACATGCCATAAACATATGACTGATGGGTTGAGCCCATGTATCTCAAGTCTTCAGCTCTCCAGAGACTCCCAGCCCAGGGGAGCTTCAAAGGAAACGTAGGTTCTACGGCTTGGGGGGCATCTGAGTGGGAAGAATAAAGACGGGAGGAGTCGGGGCTCTCAGGGATGTTGAGGTGTCTTGGGAACAGCGACTTGTTGGCTGATGGGCTCATTTCCTCCCTAACTACTCTGAAAGCCCAGAGGGTGTAGGAGCAAGGCTTGGAGACAAGAGTGAGAAGTGGCCACTGTGGTTGATCATGGTCCTGGGTGGACACTCCTTCCTGCAGGGTGACTTAGGATCAAGGCTGAGGGTGCCCAGCCAGGCCCCCCTGTCTTGTAAAGTTTCCCCATAGCTCCGCATGTTCTGATTCATCCTTACATTCTGTTTGCTGTAGCACAGAGACAGGGAAAGAGAGTGGCCAGTCTCTGTGTGTTTATGTAAAATTACTCCACACTCATGGCTACAGGGAAGGGCAGGCAGCTAGGCGGGTGGCCGGAGACAGCAGAGGAAACCTAGCAAATTCCAAAGGCGTTTTATAACACGGAGGAGACTGGAAGTCCTGCTTTATTTAATACTTCTTAATAGAATCCAGAGTAGAAACAGACATTAGCCTCTTTACCCATCCATTCTCCGGAGTCGTGTTCTGCATTTATTTGGCTCCACCCCCACTCCTTGCACCCTAACCATAATAAGCCAGAGTTCTCACCCTGGCTTAGGCTGAGGCCACTTGAGGCTCTTTCCGTAGGTGGACCCGGAGCCATACCTGGACATCTGCATTTATGACACTTGCTCCTGTGAGTCCATCGGGGACTGCGCCTGTTTCTGTGACACCATCGCTGCCTATGCCCACGTGTGTGCCCAGCACGGCCAGGTGGTGGCCTGGAGAACACCCACACTGTGCCGTGAGTCCCCAAGGCCTCAGGGTCTGAAGGCCTGGGCGAGGGCGGGGTGGGGTGGGGCAGGGGGCATTCTCCTGGGAGAGAGGGACAGTTCCAGTGCACGGACAGAGGCAGGGATTGAAGCCAAGCTATGAGACAGATCATCCTATTGAAATGATGGGGATGTAGATTCTGAAGGGAATTAAAACATCGATGACGTATTCCCTTAAGAGTGGGTGGGGGCGTGGATTCTGAAGAGGGTCTCGATGGTGAAGAGGGTTACGATGCTGATGCTGAGGAGCTCACAGGACTGTGAGTAGAGTCGTGGAGTCAAGAAGGAGAGGTGGAGACTTCTGGGGAAATTCTGGAAGGAGGACGACACTGGCCTCTTGCATTGCTGAGGGTCACATGATCACCACCTTTTCTTTTGTCTCCACAGCCCAGAGCTGTGAGGAAAGGAATGTTCGGGAAAACGGCTATGAGTGTGAGTGGCGCTATAACAGCTGTGCGCCCGCCTGCCCAGTCACGTGTCAGCACCCCGAACCTCTGGCTTGCCCCGTGCGGTGTGTGGAGGGCTGCCATGCACACTGTCCTCCGGGTAAGGCCTCCTTGGCTGGAGCAGGCTAGGGGGATGGGTTCTTAGATGGGTGTGTTCCTTCTTCATCCTGGCCGCCACTGTCCAGGGCTGCCTCCCTCCAACCCCCAGCCCGGAAAAACTGTCTGTGAGGGTATCTCTTCATCAAAGCCAGGCCAGCTCTGAGTTTTGCCTCATTGGGGTTGTGTCATCTGCCCTTTGATTTTTCAGTAGTGAGGAAAGAACTCACCCCGCTGTCCTCTTCCATGCAGTCACACCCCACTGCTTCTTAAACAGTCTTTCCAGGGCCTGTTTGTGGATTTATCATATAGATCTGTCTTCCTTCCTTCCTTCCTTCCTTCCTTCCTTCCTTCCTTCCTTCTTTCCTTCCTTCCTTCCCCCTCTCTCATTCCTTCTCTCCTTCTCTTTCTCCCTCCCTCTTTCCCTCTCCCCTTAGAGTCTTGCTATATAGCTCAGGCTGTCTTCAAACTCACCATCCTTCTGCCTCAGCCTCTGGAGTTAGAGAAGCAGCGTGTTCCAGCAGAACTCGCAGTGATGGCAGTGTTTCGTCATCTCACTGAAACGGCTTCCTCATCTCACGGAATCATGCTTACTCTACATAGGAGTAGCCTTGAGGCATGGCGTGTTAGAAAGCCCAGCTCTAAAGTTATTGAGTTCATGCTTCGGGAGAGTGAGCTGAGCTGAACTGTTCCTTGCCTCCTTGGGGATAAGACTTCCTTTGTCCTAGGCTCTGGGGGTGGGGTGGGGAGGGGAGTGGGAAGCTCCATCACAGCTTCTCAGAGGGGCAGACAAGGCACCAAGAAAGTAGAATGCTCCCTGTGTGGTGAGGTGACCACGGCGAGCCTGGACAGTGTGTTTCTGGGCAGGTTCCCCTAGTGCCAGGTGGGTGGACCTGAGAGGTGACTGGTGGGCTCCTAATGAGGTGTCCTGTGCAGGGAGAATCCTGGATGAACTTCTGCAGACCTGTGTAGACCCCCAAGACTGCCCCGTGTGTGAGGTGGCTGGTCGGCGCTTGGCTCCTGGAAAGAAAATCACCTTGAGTCCTGATGACCCTATGCACTGTCAGAATTGGTAAGGCGGGCTTGTTGATTGGCTGCCTCCTACGCAGGCTCTCAGAATTTGGGCTCTGGAATACTTCTAGGCAGCAGGAACTGAGAGTGAGCTTAATTAGTCCATCCATCCATCCATCCACCCATCCATCCATCCATCCATCCATCTACATATCCATCCATCCATCCATCCATCCATCATCCATCCATCCACACATTCATCCACACATTCATCCACCTATCCACCTATCCATTATCCCATTTATCTACCCATGAAACCACCTACCCACCCACCTATCTACCTATCCACCCATCCATCCTTCCTTCCTTCCTTCCTTCCTTCCTTCCTTCCATCCATCCATCCATCCATCCACCCACTCATCTCTTTGAAGCACTGTTGGTTGGGTTTGTTCTTAGTGTCTGATTTTCTTTGAGAGGTGCTATTCCATCCTCAATGTTTTAAAGAGACTTTTTATGCCTCTCAAGAGTTTTTATGTCCCACCCCTTTTTGTGGAAAACAGGTACTGTTCGAGCGAGTGCAATGCAATATCCCAACATGTATAAAGCAGCTTAGGGCAGTGAACATTTCTACCTCACTCTAACTGGGCAGCACATCCAATCTGAGGACCAGTATCTGTGAATATTAAAGATTTGGGGGAATCTTTGTTGTAGGAGGGAAAGGGAGATGGGATTCTTGGCCCCCAAGTATAGCATAAGCATAAGCATCTTGGGGCTGTGGTCCAGGCCACAGGCTTTCAGAACCAGGCAGGAAGACATTCACTGCTGTCACCCTAAGCTCTTGCTGGAACAAACCCTGGGAACCTGGCTTTGGGAAGGTGAGGGGTCCCGAGGGTGACTCCTGGGCTTCTTGAAGTCCTGCCCTTAGCTAGAGAACATTTATTAAAATGTCGACATAGTCAGCGCCACTCCCTGACACCAGTCAAGCCCAATGGGAATTTTGGTTCACTGGGGAGGGACTGTGGCTGCTCCTGCCACAGCCAGATCCTGCCGCCACCATCTGTACAAACAAGAGTGAGCACAGGAAACCAGGAAGTGTGTCACTCACGCACCGTTAACCAAGGATCGAGGCCATAAATTGTGGGATTATGAGGAAGTAGGAATTAACTTCCCAGTAAGATCCCACCCACCTTCCTTGCACTGAAATGGACACGAGGAATGGGGGGGGGGTGTGCTCACTGCAAGCCTACTTAGGGACTGAAACTCCAAGTGTCTCCTGTCCCCTCAGCTGGCCCACCGAGAGGCACATGATGATCTACATGAATGTTTCAAGGCAGGTTGGGGACATTGTCTGGCAGTGAGGCCATGGGACATGCCCAGGGTTTAGGGCACTGTCACCTTCTTGTATTTACTATAAAGATGGAAGACCCAGGGTGCAGAATGGAGGAGGCCCAGCCAGTGTGGATCCTCACCACAGCTCATCTTGATCTCCCTCATGGTCTGGCCTTTGCTTTCTAGAACGTGGCATGGTTGAAGGGTACAGTGATTACAGAGGGCTGGAAGCTTGTCGGGAGCTAGAGAAGTCTGTGGGCTGGGCAATGACTCAACAGACTTGTGGGCATCATGGAGCCGGGCTGAGGGCTAGCCAGTACACGGTAGACAACATGTCTGCCATCGGCCTGTTGGCAGGATGGGTGATGGAGCCATCGTCACTCCCTAGATGCAACGCATCGAGTCCTCCCACACCCGTCTCTGCCAGATGAAGCAGTGATTTTATACTTTTATCTGTCTTCCTAAAATCTTCTCACTCTAGTTCATCTTCTTTTCCGTGAGGCCCCGCATCATTAAACTCCGGTTCAAAATCCATAAGTCTTAAGTTCTCATAACATCTATAATGGTTTCTAATGTAAAGCATTTATCTCCAGTAGAACATTTACAAGTCCCGGTGTGTGCCAACATTTTAGAATATTTGTCCTCAGAGACATTTATAAGAGGGTTTGAATTATAATTAAATATTAATGTGGCTGGAGACACAGATCGGAAGGAAATCAACGTTACATGGCTCTGCGGGGCTTAGAACAACAGATTATGTTTCAGGTTCTAAGATAGATTAAAGCTTTAGGAAGCCTCTGCTTCCTCCTTACCCCCGTCTCTGTCTCTCTCGTTGTCTCTCTATCTCTGTCTCTCTCTGTCTCTGTCTGTCTCTTACTCTGTGTGTGTGTGTGTGTGTGTGTGTGTGTGTGTGTGTGTGTGTATGTCTGTGTTCAAGACACATCTTGGGAAAAATGTCAAAAATGGTATCCCACTCAGGTGAGGCGTGCTTGACAGGAGCAGGCAGGATGTTCTATGGGGGACCTGCGAGGCAGTCCCACCTGCGAGGCAGTCCCACCTGCGAGGCAGCCCCACCTGCGAGGCAGCCCCACTGCGAGGCAGCCCCACCTGCGAGGCAGTCCCACCTGCGAGGCAGCCCCACCTGCGAGGCAGCCCCACCTGCGAGGCAGTCCCACCTGCGAGGCAGCCCCACCTGCGAGGCAGTCCCACCTGCGAGGCAGTCCCACCTGCGAGGCAGCCCCACCTGCGAGGCAGCCCCACCTGCGAGGCAGTCCCACCTGCGAGGCAGCCCCACCTGTGAGGCAGCCCCACCTGCGAGGCAGTCCCACCTGCGAGGCAGTCCCACCTGCGAGGCAGCCCCACCTGCGAGGCAGTCCCACCTGCGAGGCAGCCCCACCTGCGAGGCAGTCCCACCTGCGAGGCAGCCCCACCTGCGAGGCAGTCCTACCTGCGAGGCAGTCCCACCTGTGAGGCAGCCCCACCTGCGAGGCAGCCCCACCTGCGAGGCAGCACCACCTGCTCATAGGTCCTTCCTGAATCATTGTGGTTGTTTCTTCCCCTTCTGCCACAGTCACTGTGATGGAGCGAACCTTACGTGTGAAGCCTGCCGAGAGCCTGGAGGCCTGGAGGTACCCCCGACAGATGTCCCGGTCAGCTCCACCACCCCCTATGTTGAGGACACCCCTGAGCCCCCCCTGCACAACTTCTACTGCAGTAAGCTGCTGGATCTCGTCTTCCTGCTGGATGGCTCCTCTATGCTGTCTGAGGCCGAGTTCGAAGTGCTCAAAGCTTTTGTGGTGGGCACGATGGAGAGGCTGCACATCTCCCAGAAGCGCATCCGTGTGGCGGTGGTGGAGTACCACGATGGCTCCCACGCCTACCTTGAGCTCAAGGCCCGGAAGCGGCCCTCAGAGCTTCGGCGCATTGCCAGCCAGATAAAGTATGCAGGCAGCCAGGTGGCCTCCACCAGCGAGGTGTTGAAGTACACACTGTTCCAGATCTTTGGCAAAGTGGATCGCCCCGAAGCCTCCCGCATCATTCTGCTCCTGACTGCTAGCCAGGAGCCCCCACGGATGGCTAGGAATCTGGTCCGCTACGTCCAAGGTCTGAAGAAGAAGAAGGTCATTGTGATGCCTGTGGGCATTGGGCCGCACGTCAGCCTCAAACAGATCCACCTCATCGAGAAGCAGGCCCCTGAAAACAAGGCTTTTCTGCTCAGTGGGGTGGATGAGCTGGAGCAGAGGAGGGATGAGATAATCAGCTACCTCTGTGACCTTGCCCCTGAGGCCCCACCCCCTACTCAGCCTCCACAGGTAGCGCACGTCACCACGAGTCCAGTGATGTCTGGGATCTCATCATCGGGACCGAAAAGGAAGTCCATGGTTCTGGATGTGGTGTTTGTCCTGGAGGGGTCAGACCAAGTCGGGGAAGCCAACTTCAATAAGAGCAAGGAGTTCCTGGAGGGGGTTATCCGGCGCATGGACGTGAGCCCGGATGAAACGCACATCTCAGTCCTGCAGTATTCCTACACCGTAACCATGGAGTACACCTTCAACGAGGCCCAGTCCAAGGAGGATGTGCTGCGGCACGTGCGAGAGATCCGCTACCAGGGGGGCAACCGGACGAACACCGGGCGGGCCCTGCAGTACCTGTCCGAGCACGGCTTCTCTCCCGGCCAAGGGGACCGGAAACAGGCACCTAACCTGGTCTACATGGTCACGGGGAACCCTGCCTCTGATGAGATCAAGAGGTTGCCCGGAGACATCCAGGTGGTACCCATTGGGGTGGGCACCCGCGCCGACAGGCAGGAACTGGAGAGGATCAGCAGACCCATCGCTCCCATCTTTATCCGAGACTTTGAGACACTTCCCCGAGAGGCTCCTGACCTGGTCCTGCAGACATGCTGCTCCAAGGAGGGGCTGCAGCTGCCCACCCTCCCCCCTCTCCCTGGTATGCTGCCACCGAGTGTGTGGTGATCTTGCAGGGGGTGTTGTCTGATGATGCACTAACCCCTGGGCTCTAATGCTCCCTGCATCACCCACTGGTGTTTGTCCTACCTTCCAGGCAGGGCTCCACTCTCATTCTTTTGGTGGGAAAGGTTCTCCTCTCGTGCCCGGGCTCATACATTCAGTGGCAGTAGGAGTCCATTGCTAAAATTTAAACAGGACAGAGAATACACAGAAAATGTACAAGGCTTATTAACCCCTGCTTCCCCGCCCGGTCCAGATCTCTTTCTGCCCGGCAGGTAACTTCTGTTAGTTTTGATGATTGTTAGCTGTCCTTTTGGCCATGCTGGCGCAGGGAATTATTCCAAGTAGCTTATGTTCTTGGAAGCAAGCCTGGGAGGCCAGGCAGCATGTGCAGGTTAAGCACGGAGACCCGGAAGTCGGAGTCTAGAACTGCCGCTCGCTAGAACTGCTGCTCGCTAGAACTGCTGCTCGCTAGCTGATGATTCTGGGCTTGCTAGTCTCCTTGCCTATGAATGGTGGAGATTAGCAACTATTTGTGAAATCCTTGAAAGGTCATCTGGCATGCTGTGATGGCTTAAAAAGTGCTGCCATTACTGTCGCTTGCTTCTTTGTTTCTTTGTTTCTTTCTTTTGTCCCCCTCCCTCCCTCCCTTTATAAAAAAAGAAAAAAAAGCCTTCTTTCTTTCTTTCTTTCTTTCTTTCTTTCTTTCTTTCTTTCTTTCTTTTTCCTTTCTTTCTTTCTTTCCTTTCTTTCTTTCTTTCTTTCTTTCTTTCTTTTTTCTTTTTTTTTCTTTTTTTGGTTTTTTTGAGACAGGGTTTCTCTGTGTAGCTCTGGCTGTCCTGGAACTCACTCTGTAGACCAGGCTGGCCTCGAACTCAGAAATCCCCCTGCCTCTGCCTCCCAAGTGCTGGGATTGAAGGTGTGCGCCACCACGCCCAGCTATCTTCCTCCCTCCCTCCCTCCCTCCCTCCCTCCCTCCCTCCTTTCTTTTTTCTTTCTTTCTTTCTTTCTTTCTTTCTTTCTTTCTTTCTTTCTTTCTTCTTTTGTTTTGAGTCAGGATCTCATTATGTGTCCCTGGCTGATCCTCCTGCCTCTGCCTTCTGAGCGTGAGAATTAAAGCATTGCCTTCCTAATCTATGCTAGTGTCAAATCAGTAACTAGTTTGTTTGTTTCTGTCATGAGACAGACCCAGGTTGAACCTCTGGCTTGCTTCACACTAGGCAAGCGCTCAATCGCTGAGCCACCCAGCCCTCTTTCCCTTTTCTTCCCGAGACAGGATCTTACTGATTTCCCCAGACTGGCCTTAAACTTAACTCTGTAGGCCAGCTGAGCCTTATAACATACAGTGCTCCCGAGTAGCTAGGTGACAAGCTGGTGTCCTTACAGCAGAAGAACCAGCTACTTTTAGTGTCTCTCCATCTCTGCACTTGGTCTTTCTTTCTTTTGCTGATAGCCAGCTTCATAGATTGGTTAATATTGCTTTGATTTTTCTGCTGATAAGAAGAGCAGCTGGGTGGTCAGTGTGTGTTCTGCTGGGTGTCTCTTTCCTATGGTTGCCGCTGTGGCCAGCTTGAACCAGCGTGCCTGCCATTTGGGACTGGCATGGGACAGGGGGACTCTGCCTGCCCTAGAAACTCAGAAACTCACAAGCCTATTTTCTTTGCTTTTTAAGTGAATTTTTTTTTTTTTTTTTTTTTTTTTTTTTAGCTAACCCACAAAATAATGGGTCTCACTATATTTTTGTAATATGATTCAGAGGATTTTGCTCATATTTATTACTCTGACCCACTATTCTTCTCTGTTCTTCTTGCTGGCCCCTTCTGTCCTTCAAATACACACACACACACACACACACACACACACGCACGCACGCACGCATGCACGCACGCACGCACACACACACATACACGCACACACACACGGTTTATACATAGATTCTTAGATTCGGCATATGAGACAGGATGTGGTGTTTGTGAGTTATTTCACTTAACACAGTGATCTCAGCTCTGTCTACGTCTCTGTAAAGGGCACAACTTCCTTCTCTCCCAGGCACAGATGCCACATTTTCTGGACTCCTTCAGAGGTGACAGCCTCTTTCCCAGTTACATGCTGTTCTGTCTCTTTCCCCTTGTTTCAAGCAGTCTTAGACTCAAGAACACAGGAGCGTATTTTCTTTCTCTTATTAATCATTTAGTTAATTCTCAGAATTATGAGTCTTAGAATGACATTTTCATATATATATATATATATACACACACATATACACATAAATATACACATACATATACACATACACATGCACATACATTTTTTCCTGGCCCCCTTCTCCCCCATAAACAACCCCAGCTACTTTTCCTGTTATTTAGAGATGGCAGCCTCTTGCTTTCATTTTCAGGTGTTTGTACTGCTTGTGAATAGAGCTGGCGTCTTTTCACTGACTGTCCATCTAGTGAACCTGTAGATTCAGAAGCCGTCTCCTCTGTCCTCTTCCTGTCCCATTCCCATGCCCTGGCCTCCCTGGCAAACATGTGCTCAGCGGTGCACCGAAGAGCCACTGGCTGCTGTGGGGGCTGATGGCTGATCTGCCATCAGCACCTGTGACCTGTGTTACCATCTTCTTTCTTCTCTCTGCAGACTGCAGCCAACCCTTGGACGTGGTCCTGCTCCTGGATGGCTCCTCTAGCTTACCAGAGTCTTACTTTGACAAAATGAAGAGTTTTGCCAAGGCTTTCATTTCCAAGGCCAACATTGGTGAGTGACGCCCGTGGAGCTGCGGGTGAGGGAGAGGCTCTTCCTGGGGTTCACTGATTCCAAATGTTTCCTTTCTCCTCTGGCTGTTAGGACCCCACCTCACCCAGGTGTCCGTGATACAATACGGAAGCATCAATACCATCGATGTACCGTGGACTGTGCCCCAGGAGAAAGCCCATCTACAGAGTTTGGTGGACCTCATGCAGCAGGAGGGCGGCCCCAGACAGATTGGTAATGCTTTGAGCCTCGAGCTAGATGTAGAGCCTGTGTTCCAATCCCAAGTCTGGGCTGAATTGACCGAGGGATCTTGGCCAGTAACCTTACTCCTTGGTCTGAGTTTCCTCTTTTGATTGGTGAGGAGCTAAATGTCTCTTTCCGGTCCCACCAATGAGCGCTCTGAGTCATTACTGCTCATCTTCGACTGCACCTGGGGCAGCCTTAAGCTCGGTGCTCAGAGGGTTTAGAATCCTCTGTCCTTGTGATCCGTCCCAACATGGAGCATTTTTTCCTTTCAGGGGATGCTCTGGCCTTTGCAGTGCGCTATGTAACGTCACAGATCCACGGAGCCAGGCCCGGAGCCTCCAAAGCGGTGGTCATCACCGTCGTGGATGCCTCCTTGGATTCGGTGGACGCAGCCGCGGAAGCTGCCAGATCCAACCGTAAGCGTCTGCCACGTAATCCCGAGACCCCACTAAGATGCCGCGGGAGTGTGTGGGTGGGCTTCCCTTCTCTTCCTTTGCAGTGTTGGGCATTGAACCCTGTGCCTTACATACATTAGACAAACACTCTACTGCTGAGCTAGGTTCAGAGACGGGCTATCTTCTCAGGCTCATCTCTTTGAGTGATCTTATTCAGTGACATGAGTCTAGATAATATTTATGGGCTGCTGACCTCAAAATTAGACTTCTCACCTCAGCCTAGGTCTCAGAGACAGCTCTGCTCTGGCTTTAACTCGTTTTCTTCTGTGGTCATCTCCTTCGTTCTTTGGAGCTGTTCAAGTTAGACTCTCAGCCCCCTTGGCTCCGCCCTTCCTCTCTCACACACGTAACCCAATCAAATAGCCGCATCTTCAAAAAACAAAAAAACAAAAAACAAACAAAAAAACACGGAGACCCACACTACTGCACACAGACCCTGCCACCCCATCCCTGAGATTGCATACCTGGGTTTCTGATGGGAACCGGAGCCCCTCTGCTCTCATGGCTCATTCTCAACACGGCAGCTGTACAGACAAGCGCCTGCCACTCACGCCTCTGTGGTCTCAGCTTTCTGTCTCCTTTGGAGAAGACATTGAGCTGTTGCTGCGGCTGATGGGGCTCCGCTTCCTCTCCCGCACGTTCTGTCTCCCGCAGCGCCTGCTCTGGGCTTTTATACTTCCTGCGCTCACTGTGCATGGGCACTCCTTGCCTAGCTGTATTCCTGGCTCCTTTGTCCTTATCTCGGGTCTTTCTCCATGAAATGATTACTCTCACCCTCTGTGTACTTTCCACCCTTCCCACCTCACAGCTTCTTGCAAGCATCTCTCTACATCCGAGAATGCCGTCCAGGTATTATTACTTTGTGTGTTTGCTGTCTGCGTTCTGCTGGTGTTGGCTACGAGGACGGACACAGGGACTTGATCGGCTTGGCATCCCCGTTGCTTCAAACAATGTCTGCTGCACAGCAGTAGCTCACTAGCACCTGCTGCCTGCGTGGGCGTCTCCCTCACAGGCTTGCTGTGTGTGTGGCTGGCTTGGGTTGCACGAGGCTCTGTACCGGTGCCTGATGTAGTGTATATGTTGTGTTCACCTGACCATGGACCCTTTCTTGTTGCTTGGCTGCTTTAGGAGTGGCGGTGTTCCCCGTTGGGGTTGGGGATCGGTATGATGAGGCCCAGCTGAGGACCTTGGCAGGCCCTGGGGCCAGCTCCAATGTGGTAAGGCTCCAGCAAGTTGAAGACCTCTCCACCATGGCCACCCTGGGCGACTCCTTCTTCCACAAACTGTGTTCTGGTGAGTCTTCTGATATACTTCTTTTTCTTTTCTTTTTTTTTTTTTTAGATTTATTTATTTATTTATTTATTTATTTATTGTATGTGAGTACACTGTAGCTGTACAGATGGTTGTGAGCCTTCATGTGGTTGCTGGGATTTGAACTTAGGACCTCTGCTCGCTCCGGTCGGTCCTACTCGCTCAGGTTAATCTTGCTAGCTCAGTTCCCACTCACTCTGGCCCAAAGATTTATTTATTATTATATGTAAGTACACTGTAGCTGTCTTCAGACACACCAGAAGAGGGTGTCAGATCTCATTATGGATGGTTGTGAGCCACCATGTGGTTGTTGGGATTTGAACTCAGGATCTTCGGAAGAGCCGTCAGTGCTTTTAACTGCTGAACCATCTCTCTAGCCCATATATATTTTTTTCATTTCTCAAGCAACCACTACCACCCTGACCACCACCAAACCAGGAAATGCATAACAACAAAATTACTGTTCCAAAGACTCAAAGACACCTGTATATAAAAGTCTTAAATGAAGGTTGTCCCCCGGACAAGTGCTTCCACGTTTCTGTTTGGGAAGGTGCACATGCCGCCGTTAGGGGTCTCTGGAGAGCTCCTGTGTACAGTCTTGCTTTGGCTTGGACTCGCCATCTGGCTTTTTAAGAAAGTCCTGGCTTGTTTGTGCTGAGGGATTTTGGATGAAAGAATCAGGAAATGTAAGCAAGGAGCCCCAGCGTCCTAACGGCGTTATTCCTGTGCTTACTTTCTGTGGACATGGAAGGGCTTTAGACAGACACCGGTAAATCCAGTACTGAAGGACCACGGGCTGAACTGATTTCAGGGTAGAAACATGTTTTGTTTTCTGTCCCGTTTTTATATATCAGTGTGATTAGTGTTAACTAGCTAAAACCTTCTGTAGAGTTGCGGACCTTCCTGAGGGATGGCAGCGAGCTAGGCTGCAACCATCAAGCAGATCTCAATCTTTATGTGCTCTGGCTTCGCACCCACACCCACTCCTGGAAGGCATGGAAGGAGAAAACGAAACTTCCTGCTTTGGGATAGCATTATCACCATTATTAACTGTCATAAAGTACGCCTGAAGGGCCCCGCAGGACCGTCACCTCCTTGTGCCCTCATAGCCCCAGAACGAAACCCGCTCACGGTCCTCTTAGAGCTGTGTTGAGGAGCAGGTGCTGTGAATGTTTAGATCCTCGGTGACACGGGTGACTAGAGTCTTTCTGTGTCCGTTTCAGGATTTTCTGGAGTTTGTGTGGATGAAGATGGGAATGAGAAGAGGGTAAGTCCCTTCCTGCTGATGAGGGAGGAACGATCCGAAATACATGTTGGGGCTCTTGTTCTATTGACTGATTACTCTGCTTGGTCTTAGACTCATTCTCGTGCATATTATTTGTCTGTTTTGGGGAGTCCCTCCATACATTTTGTTATGTTTCTAGTCTTGTGTAGCGTGTCCTTGGTGAAAGGCTGCTGTCCAGCCCTAACCCATCCCGAGAGGCAGGCAGTGACGTGGGTGTGATTTGGTGTACCCCATCCCGCTCCTTTCTCAAACCTGTTTTCTCCGTCTATAGCCTGGAGATGTCTGGACCTTGCCAGATCAGTGCCACACGGTGACCTGCCTGGCCGATGGCCAGACTTTGCTGCAGAGTCATCGGGTCAATTGTGACCACGGGCCCCGGCCCTCGTGTTCCAACGGCCAGTCTCCTGTTCGGGTGGAGGAGACCTGTGGCTGCCGCTGGACCTGTCCTTGTAAGTCCTTCATTTCCCCAGTCTATATTGTGTAGGGGAGCTGGTTTTGAACCTGCTGGGTAGACAGCCAGCGTGGAAGCACACAGGTGGAGGTACCTATTCTGCCCCGTGACACACGTACACCGCCAGACATGCCTTATGTCTTGGAGGTACTCCTTTATCTAGGTAAAGAACCACAGGAAACTCTGCTTTTCTGATGTTCACAGCTCGGCCACTTCAAGCTAACTCTTTAAGAATGCACATCCCCGAGATGTCAGAAGTATAGCTGCCATGCAGGACGCACCTCCAGATCCCTGTGCTTGAGTTGTAGCTAGAGTTGTATGTGGCTACGTGCAACTGTATACTGTCAGGTGGCCTGGTGTAAGAGCTGGACATGGGTCCATCGCCTGTAAGCCTGTGGGAGGGGCATCTGGCTCACTGTTGGGAAAAATGGCCTCTGTGATGGCTTGTCTCAGCAACGGAGACAGGTGTAATGGTGGGATACAGTCAGAGCTGGATCCCACACCTCGCTCTGCCTTCAGAACACATTTAACGGGATACATTTCCCTTCTGGCTTAGATGAAAATGGTCCCAGAGCTCATGTTATTTCTGTTTACTCATAAAGAATTCTATGGTCACGTCAGTCACCAGGCAGTCTCACTCCGCGTAACTAGACGGCTGTGCAGCGATTGGAACTTTGAACTTGATTAGAGTTTAAATACCTGCCAGGAATAGCTTCCACTGCCCAAAAGCGTGGACAGTTTCTCTCATGGCTGGGAACAGGAAGAAGGGACAGATGGGCTCAGAAGGCCCCATGGGACTGTGTATAAGCTCCCTTGAGGCTTTCCTGAATCCTGCCCTGGGCTACTGCTCTTCCTAGTCCTGGCTGCGAGTTCTCCACACAGTGCTTCCTGTGCCTTATATTGAGTCTGCTGTGACTCACTCTCTATCAGAGTCCCGCTCTTCCCCCACTCTCTTAGGAAGGACTGCTTTGAGTACAACCCCAGGCTATCCCTTTTAGCCCCCCATCCAATCCCCAAGATTAGTGCCACCACTGGGACCTAGTGGGGAATTCTCCAAACATTGTCTCCCTTGCTATCTGGCCGCCTATGGCCAGAAGACTCCTCAGGCAAGAATCAGACAGCGATCCTGAATTCCTTGTGACTGAGCAAGACATAAACTTATCTCACCTCCTGAGATTCACGCTCACGGGGCTTGGCCCTCCTGTTTAACCCTCTTAGAGGTTGTACAACAAGGGAGGTCTTCCTGTCCAGGTGGTCTTGGTGCCCCCCCCAGTACCCCTCCTTTTATACCCACGAGTGAAAGGGATATGTGACAAAACTAGGTTGTGGGATTAGCTACGTTTAAATTGAACGCTCTTTTGGCATTAGAAGTCTTTCTTAAAACGATTTTATGGGTATATATTCACTGCCCATAGTGACGGTGTTCCTAAAGTCAACAGAGACATGCCTCTGCCCCGCAGCTCTCGCGTCCACTGATGATTGTTGACTGACGTTTTCTATCTGTACTGCTTGCCCAGTAAGGAGGGATTTCAGCTCCCAGCATCCCCACAACATATGTTAGGATTCAATCAAAAGGAAGAACTGTCCCACCTCTCTCATTAGTTAATTGGTCAAATTAATTATTTATGTTAATACAACCATGTCATGGATTCTTACCTTTCTCTGCTTTGGATAACCAGTTGACTTAGGGAGGTGGTTTTCTTGCCTCATGGGTCCCAAGGGTGGCCCTGGGGTACCTTTTTAATTTGACTTTAGTCCTTTCCACATGTTTCTATCCTTCCTCTTCTCAGACATCAAGAAAGCTTGAATCTCATTGTCCACAATACATTTGCCTAATTCTAGAAGACACGCCATGTTGCTCCACAATCTGTATGGAAAGCAAGCCGGCCGACTAAAGCGCGTGTGTACAGTTCTTTTGATGTTTAGCCTCCGAGTGAGATCTGGATTTCCAGGGTTATTTACATTAGTTGTCCCCTTCCCCCCCCCCCCCCGCTCTTCTCCGGGTATGCCATTCATTAGTTTTGTTTTTATTATATTTACTAAATAGTGTGATAGTCCATGTTGGTGGACTTTACCGTGACATTTCCACACGCATGGATGGGCTCTGATGTCACTCCCCTCCCCCCCCATTCAGTCATTCACTTGAGAAGTCAGTTTTTAAGAATGCTTTTTAACGTCTCTGTGGCCTGCCCATCATGGATGGACGTTACCCCTGTCCCATCCCCCTCTGGCTCTGTTTTTGATTCACTCCTGCATTCTTTCTGGAAGATGTTGCCCAGAGGTTACATGGCTTTGTACATTGTTTCTGAGAATTCTGTGATGAACTGTTTTTTTTTTTTTTTTTCCCACCACATGAACTATTTGATACTTTTACCTGCTGCCTGGCAGGGGCGGTTCCTGATCTTTGAAGTTGAATAGTTTTTGTCCTGCCATTAAAAAAGAAAAAAAGAAAAAAAAAAAGAAAGAAAAAGCAAACCTCAGGTTTACTCAGGGCCAACCGATCTGGGGGAGAAATACCAGACATTTGTCACATGTTTTCAACATCTTGACTTGCGTCTTCCTTAAGTTCCAGAATCTTCTCATGAGTCAGACTCAGTCTTTAAATGTCAATTCCTTTCTAATGCCTTTTAAAGGATTACGTTCCCACATTGTCTCGACTTCCTGTCTGAGTCCCTGGCTTCACACACACACACACACACACACACACACCCTCACCTTCCTGCTGGCTTCTTGCTTTCTTCAGTGTTTCCCATTACGTTTTCATTTTGGTCTATTCTCCCTGGACCCTTCATTTTGTGATTTGATTTTAGCCTTTTTTTTCCCCCATCTTTTTTCCTCCATAGCCCAGTCAACTTTTTCAACATGGACTTCTGTTTTGTGTCTTTCTTTTTTATTCTCTGTTTTCTTGCTTTGTTTTGTGTCTGTGAGCACGTGCGGAAGCCAGAGAGCTCAGTTCATTCCCCCGTATGCTCTGGGGACGGGACTCGGCTGGTCAGTCTTAGCAGCACCGGCACCTCGCTGGCCTTGTGCCTTCTCTTAGTTTTTAATGTTGTTATTCAAGGTGTTTTTTATGGTTTATAAAGTTTCGAGTATATTTTAATTAGTGTATATTGCGTTGTTCAGTTTTCTCCTGTGATTTTTTTTGGGGGGGGGAGGTGGAGAGTCTTCACTCAGTGAGGGGACACTTTTAAAGTCATTTTTACAGACGCCTGTCACTCTCTTCATTGTGTGGGCCAGGAGTTTATGCAGTTTCTCATTCAATGTAGCCAGCTCCAGAGAGCCATCTCCTCAGTAAATGCCCAGAATTTCATGGCTTCTGGTGTTTTAGCTTTTTAAAAATGTCTTCCCAGGCCCCTAGTTTCCCTCTTTGGCCCTTTTTATGTGTCTCTTCTCAACTGTCAAATACCTTCCGGTTTCCTTCCCTTGGTCTCTGTGCTGGGAACCTGGCCCACTGGCCGGGCAAACACTGTACCACCGAGCTCTGCTCCCGACTCCCAGGGTCTCTGTCAGTCGTTACGTTTGAAGTGTAGTGTGTATCCGTTGTTCTTGACAGCAAGACTAAAGGCTTAATGTGGTGCTCCCTTAAGATACTTCTCTGCTCTGTAGAGTGACCCCGAGCTACCAGAGTGTGGAGAAAAGGAGAGAGGAGGGGGAGAGAGAGCGCATTGATGAGTGGTATCGTGTTGAGGGTGTTCTGTAGCTCTCTGATAACATTTTATCCTGCATGCCTCAGTTTCTCATTCTGTAGTTGGGTTACTTTAACCTTTCCTGAGTCACGGCAGTGTGCCACACAATGGAGTGTGTCAATAGATGTGACTCATGACAACTGGTAGGGGCCGGAGAGATGGATCGCCGATCAAAAGCACTCGGTGTTCTTCCGGAGGACCCAGGTTCGATTCCTAGCTCCCCACATGGCGGCTCGCAACTCTGTGTAACTCCGACTCCAGAGGATCTGATGCCTTCTGCTCTCCATAGTCACACTGGACACACAGTGGTGAACAGACACACATGTAGGCAAAACACCCATAAACAACTAAAAGACAGACAGACAGACAGACAGACCTTGCCAGTAAACAGGACTACACTGTGATGGTTTGTTGAAAGATAGTATTCTGAAAATAGAAATATCTGAGATTCTGTAAGCCTCCTGCACTGTTGAATTTCATCTGTGGCATTGGCTTAGTCATAAGATTTACAGATCTATTTATCAAATGTAAACATTCATGTCGTGTACTATTAGGCTGGTGTATAGTCTAGATTGCAACTCTTATGACAGTCCCCATGAGGGTAGTGATTGCAACCCCATTAGGCAAGAGACAGGAGAGGAGAGGGCCACTGAAGTACAAGAGTTCAGCTACACTCTTAAGTAAGCAATTAGCAAAACACAACCCAATTCTGAGCTTCTTTGGCTCTAACTTACCACATCACAGTTGATGTGGTTCTGGCCAGAACTATTCTGGTTAGCACTCTGTCTTGGGATCTAATGATTCATTGTCATTGGTAATTGAGGCTGTCTCCTTGACATGGCACTATTAACAGCTGAATAGTAGGGATAATTTTACTCTCACAGCTATGTCAAATTACCTGATACTACAAAGTTAAAAAGAAGAAAGGTTCGTCTTCATCACAGTCTTGGGGTTTATCTGTGGTCACCTGGAGCCATTTGATTTTTGGACCATGGTGACGTAGCCCATTCTAGCAAGAACATGTGGCAGGAGAGGGCTGCTCACCTCATGGCTGTTTGAAGGGGCTGGTGTGCTGTGTTCCCTTCGAGGTCACACCCTCGCTAACCCAACTTCCTTCTACCCAGCCAGATCCCTGGAAGTCCTACAGTGCCACCAGCTGGCAGCCAAGCCTTTGGGGTACACTTACTCAAATCCCAACAGGGCTCACTAGCAATATGAGTACCCCGGATCGTGGTGTTCAGTCTGCTACTTGGAAAGGGATATGAGTTTAAGGAATTGGGTGAAAGCCACGGAGGCCGCCCAGCTCTGAGAAATGGTGTGGCAGCCGTGCTAGTCACACGCTGTGTCGATAATCACCTGCAGAAGTTGGCGGTGACCGGGGCCTAGTGATGATTAGGGGTGTTGGTGGGGTCTCGCTGAGCTCGCCTCTCATAGCTTGTCACTTTTTTAAAAATTCACCGCCATAAATGGGTCATGATTTGTGTGAAAAGTCATCTCCAATGTCCCTTCGGTCCAAGGCTCACTTTCAAATCTGTGGCCCTGGCACATTCAAGGCGGGGATATTCTCCCAGAGTCATCTTAGGTGGAAGCACAATGGTTAGCGTTCCCACACTGTTTTAATAGGAACCTTGATGATTTGCTGATTACGTGAGTGACTGTGGGTCCCCAAGTGAGCTCTGAGACCCAGCTGTTTATTTTGGCCCAGGACATATTTCTCTGGTGTAATCTCTTATGGGATAAGTCACTGCAGCCACCAGTGCTGTTAGCTGGAGGGACACTTGTGTCTTGAGGTGAATTTTCCTTACAGCGAGGTCACGAATAGCTTGCTTAGCTCCTCGAGCTTTCAACATTACATTACACCCTTTTAGTGTGTCCCCCCTCTCCCCCTGCCCTTACTCCCCCTTGTCCCAGTGGCTGACTCATTTTGACTATGTGCAGCATGCATGACTGCACTGCTGCAGGTGGGCGGGCGTGCGTGAGCTGGGCGGGATACTGTCCGCCATCTAACCTTTGCTTTCCCCACTCAGGTGTGTGCACGGGCAGCTCCACTCGCCACATCGTCACCTTCGATGGGCAGAATTTCAAGCTCACCGGTAGCTGCTCCTACGTCATCTTTCAAAACAAGGAGCAGGACCTGGAAGTGATTCTCCACAATGGGGCCTGCAGCCCCGGGGCCAGGCAGACTTGCATGGAGTCCATTGAGGTGAAACATGGAGGCCTCTCTGTTGAGCTGCACAGTGACATGCAGGTGAGAGGGCTTTTCTGTGGGGCCCATGGCAGGGGCGGAGCGGAGCTTCATGAAAACCCGCTTGGAGCTGGTTTTAGCTGCTGCTGCCTGGGACTCAGCCTTCCGCTTGACTAGCAGGGCACTTCCTCCTTGGGGGGTGGGGGGTTCCTTGCCATCTCTCTGGTCTTGGCATGATTTCATGTTGCTCTGGGTCCAGATTTGGGAGAGCGGATCAGTTTTAGATAACAAGTGGTGTGTTTAGTCCCAGTTTCTGGCATTGATAAGAAACTAGGTTGGCACCAGGACCATGGATACACCAGGCATTATGAGCCCAGTGCTCAAGGCCTGGGGACTTTCCAAACGGAAATATTTAGTGCCTAAATCAGGGCCTTTGAAAATATTTAGGGCCTCGACAAGGCGTATGGCTTCAAAATTTAGAGAGGAGACTGCCAAACTGCTATAAATAAACGTTTGATTAAATGCTTACAAAAGGTTATATTATGCCAACTTCTTTACTCGTTCATTTAGAAATCATAAATATTTCATGGTGTGAGAACAACTTGTAGACTAGATTTTTCTCACTTGGTAAGAATTCCTGAGTATGAGCACTAATTGCTGAGAAATCAGAGTTAGTCATATATCAAACGAGGAGTTCATAGCCAAAGGAATCTTAAAATCAGAGTGATTAAAAAAAAAAACCCTTCCAAGATTTTCACAACAGAATTTCATTTGCTGCCGAATGTGAGTACATTTTTAATATCTCAGATGCTCTACGGGGAGAGGTCTCAGAGGGAAGACTGAGGACTTGAAACCAGGCTGGCAGGTGCTTCCTCCTGGAGATGACGCCCTAGTAGTTGCTGTAATGGCAGCTTCCTTGGCCTAGTGGGAAGGGGTCACCCTTGCCTACGGGGTTACTCTGACCAGGTTCCCAGAGGCCCTGGGCTTTCTGGTTCAGGTGCCATGCTGCCTGCATGGTGTTTGTTATACGGATCTGTGCAGTCAACACACAAAGCCTGTTTATTCTGGAAGAGCTCTGACAAGCACCAGGCTCTGCAGGTGACTCTTCAGTCAGAGGAGTGTGAGGACTTTCAGTGACTTCAGCAAGAAGCAGAGCATGAAGTTCTAGGAGGAGCTAGAAGAGCGGTTCTCAACCTGTGGGTCACAACCCTTTTGGGGGTTGACTGACCCTTCTACAGAGGTCGCCTAAGGCCACTAGAAAACATGGGCATTTCCATTACAATTAACCATGCAGCAGAATTGCAGTTATGGAATGGCAATGAAAATAGTTCTATGGTTGGGAGTCAGTACAGCATGAGGGACCATGTTAGAGGGGCACGGCGTTAGGAGGGTTGAGAGCCGCTGAGCTGGGAACTGTTGGTGATCCTTCTCTTGTCTGAGCAGATGGCAGTCAATGGGAGACAGGTCCTTGCCCCGTACGTGGGTGAAAACATGGAAGTCAGCATCTATGGTGCTATCATGTATGAAGTCAGGTTCAGCCGTCTTGGCCACACCCTCACATTCACGCCACAAAACAACGAGTTCCAGCTGCAGCTTAGCCCTAAGACCTTTGCTTCGAAGATGGCTGGTCTCTGTGGTGAGAAGGGGTTCGCTTGTCTCCTCTTCTGTTTTCCATTCCTTTCTGTGAATCCCGGGTGTGTGGGGGTTGGTGCTTACTGAATCCCGTTTCAAGCATCCCTTGGTGAGGTTCAGAGACTCCTCCCAGGTGCAGAGTGGCCTCGTGTTTGCCATTGTTGTCGTCTTTTTGTGGTTGCCGCTCCAGGAATCTGCGATGAAAATGGGGCCAACGACTTCACGTTGCGAGATGGCACCGTCACCACAGACTGGAAAAGGCTTATCCAGGAGTGGACCGTGCAGCAGCCAGGGCACACATGCCAGTCTGTTCCCGAGGAGCAGTGTCCCGTCTCCGAGAGCTCCCACTGCCAGGTCCTCCTCTCGGCGCCGTTTGCCGAATGCCACAAGGTCATCGCTCCAGCCACATTCCTCACCATCTGCCAGCAAGACAGCTGCCACCAGGAGCGAGTGTGTGACGTGATTGCTTCTTACGCCCATCTCTGTCGGACCAATGGGGTCTGTGTGGACTGGAGGACAAGTGACTTCTGTGGTGAGTGCCCACATGGTCCCCTACACCTTGGAGACAAACCAAGTGTAGGCTCACTCATGCTCTCTGGTCTTCAGAGACTCATCTGCCTAATGAAGATCAAAATCCCTGTATTTCCTGTTAGGAATCACCAAGTTAGGATCAAAAAACCCTGCAAATAGAAGCCCTTCAAATGCAGATTTTTTTAATATATATTCAAATAGTTGTGAATTCGAAGTTTTAGGCATCAGCAGAGAACTGGGGCAGCTCATCTAGTGACTGGCTGAGGACTCGGGCAGCTCATCTAGTGATTGGCTGAGGACTCGGGCAGCTCATCTAGTGATTGGCTGAGGACCCGGGCAGCTCATCTAGTGATTGGCTGAGGACTCGGGCAGCTCATCTAGTGATTGGCTGAGGACTCGGCAGCTCATCTAGTGATTGGCTGAGGACCCGGGCAGCTCGTCTAGTGATTGGCTGAGGACTCGGGCAGCTCATCTAGTGATTGGCTGAGGACTCGGGCAGCTCGTCTAGTGATTGGCTGAGGACTTGGGAAGCTCATCTAGTGATTGGCTGAGGACTTGGGCAGCTCATCTAGTGATTGGCTATTCTCTCAGTCTCGTACCTCAATTTTGGCAGAGTAGAGCAAAAGACCTGGACTACTCCACACCTGCCGCTCATCCATTTTTTTTGGGTTCTTGGGTTTTTTGTCCTTGTGGACGGAAGTGCTCCTACTCCACCTGCGGGCAGACCCAGGGGCGAAGGCTGCTCTCCGCATTGTGGAAGGCATCTTCTATGTTTGTTTGCCTTGTGTGTGTCTTTGCTGTTTATTGTGCATGCAGGGAAAATCCCGGTGCTCCTGATCTTTGAAAGCCACTGTGTGGATGTGGGAGGGAGTTTGCCAAGCCAGGTTATAATGTGAGAAGGGCGCTGTCTTGTAGATTCTCTTCCAAGGCCTTTCCCCACCACCATGGAGTCTTTATTTAAAAGGATTTTTAAAGCCTCAACTAGGTCTGTATTCCATAGGAAGAACATCAGAGCGTTCCCATAAGTGATTGGGATTAGATTTTACTGCAAGTAGCAGAGAAGTAGGAATTCCTGTCATTTAGGTGATCAGAGGGAGGTGGCACCATTGATGCTGGGTGTGGTCATCTTCCTCATGGTTTAAGATGCAGCTCTGGGTATGAAGCACAAGGTCCAAATGTCAGTACAGAAAGGAGGCATGGTTTTCTTTTAAAACTAAAACAGATTCCTGGAACCCACCCTCAGGATACTGCCACCTTCTTCTACTCAATTGGTCAGAACTTAGTCATGTGATTGCACTTAAGCACAAAGGAGGTATTGCATTCCTTATACTGAGTGGATATATGCTGGGGCAAGAATTCTAGTATAGTGGAAGATGGACCGGTGAATGCTGGGGAAAACTGGCCATGTCTGCTCTAGCAAGTGTGTCAGATGTTGGCTGCCCTTCTCGTGCTTCTAGCTGCTAAAGGCCGTTGAGAGTGACCGCATTCTCTGTCTTCAGCTATGTCTTGCCCACCGTCCCTCGTATATAACCACTGTGAACGTGGCTGCCCTCGGCACTGCGATGGGAACGCTAGCTTGTGCGGGGACCACCCCTCAGAAGGCTGCTTCTGTCCCCAACACCAAGTCTTGCTGGAAGGCAGCTGTGTCCCCGAGGAAGCCTGCACTCAGTGCGTTGGGGAGGATGGAGTCCGACATCAGGTAGGAGCCTGGCTTCTCCTTCTCCGTGGGCTTCCTCTTCCCCTCTCCACAGCAGGGTTGAGGCTTGCAGGATCACAGAGGGATAGGAAGGCAGCACGTGTCACAGCTTTGGATTCAGACAGATCCGAGATCAGATCTTGGTCTCCCGTGGATTAGCTGCGGCATCAAACACCAAGGTGTTAGAGCACCATTAATATTGTTTGTGTTCACATGTGTTGAGTGATATAGGAACCCAGGAGGGAAGGAGAAAATATAGTGTATCAATAAGCCAGTATCTGTCACTTTTCAGAATACTTTGTACTTCGTATATTATCTCCATGTTTCTTAGAGATTTTTTTTCTTCAGAGCATTTGTAACCACCTGTGGCCAAGTGAATTTAAAATGCACAGCTAACTAGTTCAGCACCTTTCTCCATTGCGGGATTCCTTACTGCTTTTTTAATAGACTCATGTACCATGCAAATGTTCCAGAAGGTTTTTACTTTTTTGATATATTTGATTATGAAGTGCATGCATGCATGTTTGTGTGTGTGTGTGTGTGTGTGTGTGTGTGTGTAGAAAATCCCTTGACCTCAGGTTCTACCAGAAGATACCAGCGTAATCTACATTACTTCTAAATACAGAATATCTTTGAGGGGCCAAGCTCAGGGGACTTTCCTGTGGACCCAGATTCTAGAGATGCATTTGGACGTTTGGACTCAGAATTCAAAGCTCTGTGTAGCTCCAAAGACCTTGCACTTTGTCTTATTCAAAAGCATCTCCACTGCATTGTCACTGTGATAATTTGCCTGGAAATTATCGCATCACCAATTCTCTTAGCTTTCTGGGAGCTCGTGAGAGCTCTTCAAAAGGATATTTGCTGCACTCTCTCATTGGTCCATGATGGTAGTCTTCTCTCGTCCACGTTGATAACATCCATACTTACAAGATTAAGTGCACAGTGGTCCTGCCCAGTGATGTTACCAAGCATGGTAGAGGCAGGAGCACATTTGGCTTCTAGTCAAGGGGATGCACCCTCAAGGCCTGATGTCTATCCATCTACATCTAGAAGATCTTTCCCCCTTAATGCACCAGGTGGGATGTCTTACTGCCTTAGTGACCAGTGAAACTTGTGGTAAAGCTAGCCAATAAAGAAAACAACAGTCACAGTAGCTCTCTTGTTTTGTCCATGGCTTCGTGAGCCAGGAAGTAGATCATTTTTGATTTTCTCCAGATCCCTGTAGGGTCATTATCACATGTCGTATGTGGTTAATGGATGAGAAGTCCAAGCCTCGTATGGCATGAGTCATCTAATGGGACTGCTGTTGACAGCACCAGGTCATCCTGTGTTGTCCCAGCCTTGGCATGGGCCTCAGTAGGAACTGCTTGCTAAGCACCGCTCTGCCTGGGCATTGGTGTGCGCATGCGCCTGCCTGGGCATTGGTGTGCGCATGCGCCGCTGAGAACACTGCTGACTGGGTGGGGTCTTTTGCTTTAGGTGAGTTATTGAGCTTCACCCCAGTGAATCCCCCTCTTTGTCTTACTGTGAATAGGTGAGTAGGGAGGAAACCAAGCCACACTCTTCCGCCATATTTCACATTGACAAAGTAATTAGGTACTTGGACATAAGGTTCCCAATTGAGTGGACAAAACCTGACATTTTCCTCCCTGATCCTCAAGGCTCCTGGGTTCCTACCGGGCCTGAACGATGCGGTTGCATTTATCTGTGGTGTTAACACTCCGTGGTTATTCCAAACTGCCGGCAGGGCGGTACACTTCCTCCTCCCTGAAGGTAGCGATGGTCTCGCCCTCCTCCCTGGCCACCTGTGTTGAGAAGCTCACTCTCTAGACTGGTCCAGGCTCCGCAAGTGTCAGATGTCTATAGGTCCCAAAGGCAGGAAATGTGCGAATTCTATTGTTCAACCCCCATGTCTGTGTGTGAATGTCTTAGTGTGTTCAACGCCCCCCCCCCATGTCTGACTCTGTCTCTCCATTTCTGTTTTCTTCACCTTCAGCACAACAAATTAGAATAGGCACATGAGTTGCATTAAGGAATCTGTCCAAGTACTGCACTAGTTTGGACATAAGAGCATTTTTTTTTTTTAAATCAAGTATAGAATTAATCAAAACCTCTGACGAGAGGACACAGCCAGTTTTAGTTATTCAGAAAATAGAGTTTAAATGGGAGAAAACAAGCGCTTATCCAGCCACCTGCGTTCCCAGTATCCACTTTAAAGCGGGGGCAAGAATGAGAATCTAATATGAAGAACATTTCCATTAAATGAATTTTTAGACTGAAAAGGAAAGCCCAGAAAATCTTCCTTCAGGGAAATAACTAGGGCTTAAATCTGTTATACCCCGGGAAAAGGACAAATATTTACCAGTTTCCATAGCTCTTGTTTGTTTTACTAAACGCACTGTGGAGATGTGGACTTTCCTAGCTGCTGGATCGCATGGGGTCTGGAGTCCCCGCACAGGCCGTGGGCCTCTCAAGGGAGCCGCTGCGGGCGTGGCGCAGAGTCCCACTTCAGCGCAGCGGGACATGCACCCCTTACCTTGGAGCCTGTGGTCTGGCACCTCCTCTCATCTGAGGCTGTGACGCTCCAGCTCAGGCTGGGAGCTGCATGTCTTTGACACCTTCTACCGAAGCTTCCAGATTCTGGGGGGTGGTGTATGGTGACATGCTTGCGTCTTTCACTGGCCTTGAACACTTCAGTTTTCCCACGCCATACTCTCCGCAGGCTGTTCTTTTGGGCCCTTTATTTAATCCCGAACTCCAGCTATTCTTGTACCTGTTCTCCTGTGCCTCCATCTGGAATCCGTAGAGGACAGTTCAGCCTGCAAGCAGTTAGGGCCTGTGTAGCAGCGCCCCCTGCTGGCAAGTTTGCTGCACAATCAGGCCTGCCATGTGGCTACTACATTCTCAGGGGCAGTTGATTCTGAGTCCCACCAGGGATGTGCTTGGTTGGGTAAAGCTAGGAAGGTGGAAATTTCCAGAGAAGGAAGTTCAACACCCGTTTGGGGGTGGCATCCTTCTGATGATGGCTTCCAGACCATCAGCCTCGCCAGTTCTGCATGGGCCTCAGTGAGAGGGAGGTTAACTGCAGCTTTATCAGCAGCACGCTTTCTGATAAAACACAAACAAACAAACAAACAAACAAACAAAGCTCTTATTCTTTAGGCACCGCGGGCCCACATTTAGAGAGAGAAAGGAAAAGAGAAAACCAGAACATTGCTGCAGGACTTTCCAGCTGCCACTCTCAGCTTCCTGTCCCAGTCGGGGGGCCGTGCTCTGCGGCCTTCCCAGGGCCCCCAGGCCTTGGCCTGAAACAGCAGCCTCAGCTGCCTTGTTGTTTTTTAAAACTTTTATTTTTAGTTGCTTTTTACTGTTTTTTTTGGGTTTCATTTCTCTTTCTCCCTGTCTTCCCTGCCTCCTCCACCTCCTTCTTTTCCTTCTCCTCCTCCTCCTCTTCCTTCCTCCTCCTCCTCCTTCTCTTCTTCTCCTTCTCCTTCTTCTTCTTCTTCCTCCTCCTCCTCCTCCTCCTTCTTTTTCCTCCTTCTCCCCACCCCTCATTTCTTTTTCTTCTTGATACAGGTTCTTTTATTTAGCCCAGGGTGGCCTAAAACTCCAGATCCTGCTGCCTCTGTCTCCCTGTTGCTGGGATCACAGGTATACACCGCCCCCCCCCAATGCCCACTGTTCTGCTTTTCTGTAGTTTTCTTCTGGTCTTCCTCTCCTCCTTCCGGTTTATAGTCAGAAGCTTTGTTTATTTAACATGTTTTGTTTTGTTTTTTTCCTGAGCCAGGGTCCTGTTCCAAGCAACACAGGCTCAAGTCAACTGGCAAAGCTGCCACAAGGCCTTTGACCCACCGTCTCAGCCCCTATGTCCAGGCCCTCAAGAGGGCAAGCGAAGCCCTCTTGGCTGGAGTACTGACTTGCATGCCTGGGGGCTCACGCCGAGTGCCCTGTGTGGCTTCTGAGCCTTCTTTCCCCTCAGTTCCTAGAGACCTGGGTCCCGGACCATCAGCCCTGTCAGATCTGTGTGTGCCTCAGTGGGAGGAGGGCTAACTGCACTGCACAGCCGTGTCCCACAGCCCGAGGTGAGTGGGTCGATCCTGCCTGGTGTTCCTGGTGGAGGAGGGACTCTGAGGGTCTTCAGCCCCCTGGTCACACACATGACACACCAGTCCAAATAAAGGGCCCTTGGAGGTGTGTTTCTTCCTGAGACCACATTTCTGCTTGCTGCAATCAAGAGCCCCTTTCTGGTACCAGGAGGAGGAGCTCTCAGAGGTACCCCTGTCTTTCTACCCCAATGCTTGCCGCAGGCTCAGAGTCTTGCCAGAGCTAAGCTGAGGATGTAAACCTGCCCGTTGTGAAGATCTGCTTTATCCAGCCTTTCATCCCGGTCTCATGGTCCAGATCCTGTGAGAGTCCCAGTCAGGGTCTGTGCTAGCGTCCAGTGAATGAGAACTTTGAAAACCTTCTCTAGTCAAGACCGTACTTGTTTTTTTTTTTTTTTTCTTCTGAGTTTCACGGTTATTCTTCCCCTCCAGCTCCCACGTGTGGCCCCTGTGAAGTGGCTCGCCTCAAGCAGAGCGCAAGCCTGTGCTGCCCCGAGTATGAGTGTGGTACGTACGTGTCTACTCAGTACATTCCTCCAGGGTCCAGAGCCCAGGCTAGCCCCACGTGGGTCAGACCACAGGTTCTCCAACACACTCCCTAGTCACAGGGTGTGCAGAGGAAGGTAGAAAAGGTCTGGCTGGATTAAAAGAAAAATGTTCCAAAAAAACCCAGCTTCTAATGAAGTAGCTTAAATGTGAGGTGTGGGAGCAATGATAGCTTGGTGGGGGATGGCTGGAGCTACAGAGATTTGCTGAGGAACATGTCACATGACCAGAAGATGCTTTCTGTAAGATTGTGAGGAAACTCGCCATGGGGAGGGCCACATTCAGGCCTTCAGCAAGCAGCAGCAACAGCAGCAGAAGAGTTGCTGCTGCTCTGTGTGTGTGTGTGTGTGTGTGTGTGTGTGCGTGCGCGCATGGTGTGACATCGTGACTCAGGGAGTTCAGAGAAGGTCGAGTTGCCGCATGCCAGGGAGCTAATGGCATTCACATCCCTGTCCATCAAGCGTGTTTATTAATTCATTCTCCAAAGGCGGATCTTCAAGGGAGAGTGGATAGACCACAGGAAGTGCTAAGGGGCGAGAAAGGAAGCCAGGAGTCTAGGAAGCTGATTTATGCTGATGAAATTTATCAGATAGCAACACAGATCACACGGGGGTTCAGTCTGGTCTGAGAACAGATTTATTGAGCAGCTCTCTGGATACTGGCGGTAAAGAGAGCTGGGAGGTGTGGTCATTTAGGCCCGATCTTCAGCTTACAGACACATTTTAAAATGTCTGTAACATGCCAGGGACTGCACTTTTGTAAGTTCATGAAATCCTTGGGCTAGCCTGGTAAGTAACTTGGGTAGCCTGGTAAGTTTCTACTGTATAGAAGGGGAAACTGAGGTCTAGAAGATTCAGACTTTTTGGAAAGATGTAAGTCTTTGCAAACGATAACGTACTTGGGAGCAGAGTTAGTGTGAAGGTAACTTGACATCTGTCATCCATCTCTCTCTCTCTCTCTCTCTCTCTCTCTCTCTGTGTGTGTGTGTGTGTGTGTTCTATGTATCTATGTATCTATCTATGTATCTCTATCTATCTATCTATCTATCTATCTATCTATCTATCTATTTATCATCTATCTATCAATCTTCCTTCTGTGTATCTAAGCATCTACTCACCTAGCTACCTATCATTTGACTCCCATGCACCTCCCTCCCATCATCCTCCCTCCCTCCCTCCCTCCCTCCCTCCCTCCCTCCCTCCCTCCCTCCCTTCTATCCATTCCTATTTACTTATCTGTCCATTCACCAGCTATCTAATACGTGACCCCTCTCTCGTGTCTAATCTCCACCCACCTCTATTGGCCATCGCCATCCCCTTAAAATCGTAAAACTCCACAGGAGAGGGCATGCAGCTCCCACTGACGAGCAACAGGAGAGTAACCTCAGCACACCTGTCTGTGCCTCTTTTTCTTGAACCCCAGTGTGTGACCCGGTCAACTGCAACTTGCCTCCAGTGCCTCCGTGTGAAGGAGGGCTCCAGCCAACCCTGACCAACCCTGGAGAATGCAGACCCACCTTTACCTGTGGTAAGGCCACTGTGGGGGAGAGCTGTGGGGTCACTCTCTCCTGGCCTTGCAAAGTCCTCTTCTGTTTAGGCAGTCGAGACAGCTATCTGAACTTAGGTTTAGGGCACATTTGGAAAGAAGGCTTAAGGTAAGGCTTAAGGACTTACTTGAGTCCCCTGACTGCCCTGGCTGTATCCGCTACAGGTCTACCAGTGTAGACACAGCTGTCGCCATTTTGGAGGTGCATTAAGACACAGAGAAGGGTATGGAGAGGTAGCTCAGTGGTTAAGAGTACGGGCTCTTCTCCTAGAAGACTGAGGTTCATTTCCCAGCATCCACATGGTGTCTCACAACTGTCTGTAATTCCAGTTCCAGGGGATCCGACACCCTCTTCTGGCCTCTGCAGGCACCAGACATACATGTGTTGCACAGATATCCATGTAGACAAAATATCTATAATAATCTCGAGCAAACAGACAAACACAAAGCAGCTGTCGGGGCTCAGGGCGTTAGACTTCAAACCCCCTAGTTATTTGTTCCCCTCGTCTCCTCTGCCACTAAAGGGCAGACATGACACCTTGCTTGTCTTCACTATAGAACCTTACTTTCAAGCTTAGTAGGGTGTTTTCCTCTGTAGGTTTATATAGTTAATCGTCAAATATATTTTTAGCATACAGGTGGGCTAAAATTAGGCATGGCAGTATATGGAATTCTGTGTTTAGTTACTAAGGGTCCATGTCAAGGCCAGGGGGAGTTCTCGGATGCCCACTTTGGAATCTCACTTGAGTTCCTTGATGCAGACTTTGGGGACGGAGGGGGCACATCACAAGTCAGTCAGTACAAGGCGCAGGATGCAGCATGCAGGATTCAGGAATGGGCTTTAGCATTTATGTAATAGGACTGTGGTCAGGACAGCATTGTGGATAACCTTTCGTTTTTACGCTGTTGGAGATGGTAAGATTGGGGGGTGATGCTTGAGGCACTGAAGTGGGCATAGGATTGTGTAACGTGCTAAAGAAGCCACGGTATATCCAGGCCCCTCTGGGATTGAGGGATTCTGCATCTGGTATCTCTCAGAGTCAGGAGCTGGGAGGATCCTGCCTTGTCTCTGTGTTCCTGGGGATGCTCGTGCAGGGGTGGAGCAGCCTCCCCGTTCTCTATAAGGACCCCCAACCTTGCTCTTCTCTTCACTGGTCCTGCCTTTGGAGGGATGACTGTTCTTTGGTATTCTAAATGCCCTCTAGCCGCTGAGCTGGGTGTGTGTGTATGCCTGACTTACTGTTCTGGGTCCAAGGACTCTGTCACAGTCCTGTCCTTAGGGGGACAAGTGAAGGGCAGTCCTCAGTGTGGCAGGAACGAGGCTGTCACCTGTGTCCACCCCAGCCTGCAGGAAAGAAGACTGCAAAAGGGTGTCCCCACCCTCCTGCCCCCCTCACCGGACACCCACCCTCCGGAAGACCCAGTGCTGCGATGAGTACGAGTGTGCTTGCAGCTGTGTCAACTCTACGGTGAGCTGCCCACTTGGCTACCTGGCCTCGGCCACGACCAACGACTGTGGCTGCACCACAACCACCTGTCTCCCCGACAAGGTAGGCACTGCCCAACTCTGGATGTGATGAGAGCTCATTCATTACTCCTCATAGAGGATTTGAACGTCTCAGCCCTCCTCCCAGAACCAAGGGTGAGGTGGATAGGTGGGTGGGCAGTCTGTATTCTGTCTCACCCACATGGAAATTTCATTAACTCAGGGGTTATTGACAGTGACTCTACAGTGTATTAATAATGGCTAGATGCTGAGGTTATAGTCAGTGTATGGCTTTAACAAGGTTAGCCAAAGAGACGCTGTGATTGCCAGGATTATTTAGAGAGTGTTTACTAGTTTAACCATTTGTTCATTGCTGTCAGTTCATCCATGAATCCATCCACACATCCATGAATCTATGCATCCATCTACCCGCTACCCACCCATCCACACACCCAAACTACTACTATGTTTTAATAGGCTGGTGGGTGATATGTAAGGTGCGCTGCGTGTAGGGAGAATCAGTCCTCACTTCTGATCTTGTCAGCATGTGCTGTATTAGTCTATAAATCCAAAACAGTAAGATACAAATAGCAGTCTAGGAGAGGAGATGTCCGCCATGATTGACCCGGAGTGTGCGGGGGTCATTGCTGCTCCTCTTAAGCACCTTCCATGTCATGGATGTCACTAACCACTTGATTAAACAACCCCAGTGAGTTTATCCTCAGAAACCTTGTTGTCACCAGGTTTGTGTCCACCGAGGTACCGTCTACCCCGTGGGCCAGTTCTGGGAGGAGGGCTGTGACACATGCACCTGTACCGACATGGAGGATTCTGTTGTGGGCCTGCGTGTGGCCCAGTGCTCTCAGAAGCCCTGTGAAGACAGCTGTCATCCAGTAAGTGAGGCACAAGGGTTGGGTGCTGTGTGCAGCCATCGGGCAGGGAAGAGAGGGAGGGAGGCAGGGATGATTGCTCTTGGTGCAATCTAAAGACACATTAAACACCTGATGTATGGGATTGTTTCCTGTGGAACATGATGATTTATTTCTACCTTCCAAAGCTCTTTTATTTTACAAGTAGTGAGAGTATAGTCTAAAAATAATGGTGAATGTATTATGTGTATACAGAGTAGTAGTATAGGCATTTATCATGTTCTACACATGGTAGTAGTTGTGTATGCTACTCTTTTATGTGACTGGGTAGCAGGTCTGTTTACAGAAGCAATTATGAGAAAAATGAACTATGCTATTATGTTAGGATGCTAGCAGACAGTAATTTTTTTTTTAGCTCCATTATAATCCATTTGTTTGTTGTTTTCTGAGACATGCTTCACTATGTAGCCCAGGCTGGCCTTAACCTTGTGATCCTCCTGTCTCAGCCTCATGAGTCCTGGGATTACAGGCGTGTACCACCATGCCCGTTTCCATTATAATTTTATGCAGCCACTGTTGTGCATGTGGCCCATTTTTGACTGAAATGTCAGTAAGGTACAGGATAATGTTTTAGTCACTCGTGATACTTCTCAGGAGGAAGAAAAATGATGGCCGTTCTTTGTACGTGTCACTAGGAAATGAAGGGCCAACACAGGAAGCGGAGTTGTTCATAGCTCTCCAACTCACTGAAATCAGCAAAAACTGTGTGTGCTGACTTAGAGCCCAGGGCCCATTCTAGGCCAGTGCAACTGAAACCTCAAATTTTATGGTTTGAATGTGAGATGTTCTCATAGACTTCTGTGTTAAACATTTGGTTCCCAGGTAGTAGGGCTGTTTGTGTGGTGGTGGACATTTTAGAAAGTAGGACCTGCCTGGAAGAATTTGGGGTGTGTCTTTGAGGCTCCCTACTACCCTGCTCCTTGTTCTGCCAGGGGGAACTTTGGTCACAACTACACAGAAGTTACTGGTATTCCCAGGGTGCATGGGCTCATGTAGCTCTGGGAAGAAGGACAAGGAATTAGCATTTGGCATGAGGATAGCCTCAACCGTGACCAAAGGACCAGGATTCCAGGTCTTTCCTCTGCATGTCAGCAACGATAATCATGGCTCTAGGATTGTCCGGCTAAGGACATTAGGCATTTTCTTTTCAGTGGTGAATGTCTGCAGGGTGGGTGGATATTAGACTCACTTCTGTTAGTTTGAAAGTCGGTGAAAACAGGATGGAAAAGAGAGTAAGGTGAAGGGTCTGACAAGCATGTCAACATACATATAAGCTAGAGAGTCTGGTGGAATAACGGAAAAAGCGAGGGATGATGAAAATGTTGGTTTTGTTTTGCTCTTTTGAGATTATTGGCAGGGAGATTTCTGAAAGAGAACTTCTGTAGTATGGCTGGGGCATCTAGGCATGAGACGCCAGTGGTCTCTGGGGTCAAGGTAGCTAAGAATCGTTTTTATAATATTGACAGTGTGAGATGCATCAAAAGGATAAAGGAATGTATCCATCCAGATGACTCAGCACTTTTAGAGAGGCTTCAGGGAGGTATACCAGATGTCTCAAGGTATTGGTTAACTCTGCTCAGGTGTCCCTGAGGTCTCTACTTCGTTCATGGCATCTGGAATGCCCTGCTTTGTAGTGGAAGGTGTGTACAGTATGGTATCCTAGTGTGTCAGCTCCCCCATTGCACCCTGAACCTCATCTCTGCACAATAAGTGACTTGAGTCTCAGTTGATAAAAGGCTAGGGACAGCTCACTGCGCACTGCTGTGACGTGGGTAGGGATGCCAATAAGTCCCACGGAGATGGTGTGAACTTGAGCTGAGTCTCTGGGGTGGTTGCATTTGCATTCCCCTAGGAAGGCAGCGCTGGTGCCTCTTCAGAGTTGACACAGCTTCTGAGTGTGCCTGGGGAACCATGCATGCTTGGCATCTAGGCCATCTGGATTAGCCAGCTGCTTCTCTCTGAAGGGCAGAGCTCCAGGTTAAAGCCTTGTCCTGGCTTCTTTGTCCTTAGCTCCGGACTCAGTCACACTGTCAATGTCATTCTTTCCACATGATGTTCAGAGGAGGGTTTTAATCTAAGTTTTTTTTTAAATAAATAGTTTCATTTATTTTTATTTTATGTGTATGATCCATGCGTGTGCATCACACACATTCCTTGCGACCTCAAAGGCCAGAAGAGGGCATTGGGTGCCATGTAACTGAAAGTACATGTGGATTTGAGTCACCATGTGGGTGTAGAGAATCAAATGTGGGTCTTCCTAACTACTGAGCCTTCCCTCCAGCCTGTTTATCTAAGTTGTACTTCTTCTTCCTCTTCTTCTTCTCCCTCCTCTTCTTCTTCCTCTTCCTTCTCCTCTTCTTCTTCCTCCTCCTCCTTTTTTTCTCCCTCCCTCGCTCCCTCCCTCCCTCCCCCTCCTCCTTCTCTCTCTTTCTCTCTCTTTCTCTCTCTCTCTCTTTCTTTCTTTCTTTCTTTCTTTCTTTCTTCCTTCCTTCCTTCCTTCCTTCCTTCCTTCCTTCTTTCCTTCCTTCCTTCCTTCCTTCCTTCCTTCGTTTCTTTCTTTCTTTCTTTCTTTCTTTCTTTCTTTCTTTCTTTCTTTTTTGTTTTTCAAGACAAGATTTCTCTGTGTAGCCCTGGCTGTCCTGGAACTCACTCTGTAGACCAGGCTGGCCTTGAACCAGAAATCCGCCTGCCCCTACCTCCCCAAGTGCGCCACCACTGCCTGGCTTAATCTAAGTTCTTAATACTTTGGCTATATAGAGGATCTTATAGAGGCAAGATGGACTGACAAACTCCCAGGATGCTGGCCTCCCCTGCTTGGTTCTCTGGGGGAAGGTCAGTCTCTGTCATTTGCTCACCTCAGTATTCTGAGGGGTGGTAACAGGTACTAGACTGTTTAGACTACTAGGTAAGTCTCAAGGGTTCTAACTTCTGCGAATTGGTGTGCTAGTCAGCTTCTCATTGTATGACAAAGTACCTAAGAACATCAACCTAGAGGACAGGCTAATTTTGGCCCTTGGCTTCAGTCTGTGGCTATTCATCCTCTGGCTTTGTAGGCTGTTGTGGGGCAGAATATCACAATGGGGAGTGTGTGGTGGGGCACAGATGCTCATCTCATGGTGGCCGGGGGTGGCGGGGGTGGGGTGGGGGGGAAGATGGAGGGAGAGTGCAGAAGCAGGCTGGGGTCCGAAATTCTCCTTCTGGGGCACACCCTCCATGATCCAATTTACTTCCAATTAGGCTTTACCGCCAAAATTTTCTACCAACATACTGTAGTAGCACAGGCTCGGGGAATTGTGTGGTAATTTAGGGGACATTTAAGAGCTAAAGCATTGCACATGCTGGGCAGTGCGAGAAGCACTGCAAAGCACCTGCAAAGCAAAGACTAGATCCCGGGCATCCCGAGGGTTCCCTGCAGTCAGCAAGCAGCCCTAGGTGTGGCCGTGGCAGAGGACAGATTCATTAGGGGCTTCTGACTGAACTCTGGACTGTCTTTAATACTCACCTGGATTAGATATTGGTCTCAATATGGAATCTTCTGGGAGGGCAGGTTGATTTCTTCAGCCTGTGACGTCTTGGTTGTCCCATCCCTGAGCTCAGGTAAGAACATCTGTTTCTCAGGTGCTGGTCTGGCTACACTCTGTTTTTTTTTCTTTGTTTCTGTTTTTCAGGGTTTCTCTTACGTTCTCCACGAAGGCGAGTGCTGTGGAAGGTGTCTGCCGTCTGCTTGCGAGGTGGTGGCTGGCTCAGTGCGGGGCGATTCCCCCTCTTCCTGGAAAAGCGTAGGTCTGGGTCACAGGGAGGAAGGAGAAGAGGGTTGAAGAGGGTTCTGCCCTCCAGCCTGGGAGTCCATCTTGCAGTCCATCAGTGCCAACCTATGACTACCCCCCTGCCCTCATTTTTTTTTTTCTTTCTCTACAGGGAGTGTAAACAGCTGTTGGTTTGAATCCCAGCTGTGGGATTCCTATCCCCTTAGGAGCTAGTTAAGGCTGTCACAGACTTCCCATTTTGTGGATTTGAGGAGAAGCTTAGTGGCTTCCCTGAGAGAGCCATAAACTCCCAAGGACGTAAGGCCTCCTGATCATGGTGACTCTGAGGCCATGCAGTCCCTCAGTGGTTGGTTAAGTGGCATGGTCTCACCATCCTGTGGTCCGTCAGGCTACACGGGGCTACAAGCACTGTCCTATCCTATATTGGCCCAGGCCTTAAACTTTTGCATTAACTTTATGAGAAACTTTCTCAATGGACTGAGCGAAGTGGAGAAACTTCAAGGAACCAGTTTGTTCGTAAAGTTTCTCAGCTGTTTTTGCAGGTCTAGATTTAGCGTTTTGTGAAGTTGTGGGCCCCTTTCTCTTGTTCTTTCCTGTCTCTTCTGGCCCACAGAATTTCTTCCTATACCTCAGAGCAGCTTGGTTAGCTTTCTTCCCCAGGTGGTCACTTTTGATGGTGTATCAAGCCATTTTCCATAAGTTATTATTTTTATTGTTATTCTTTGACAGTTCCGTACAGTTATAAAATAAATTTTAGTCAGTTTCATTTCTTGCTCTCATCGCTCCTCTCCCCTCCCCCACCAGAGCCCTCCTATTTTCATGTGTGTGTGTGTGTGTGTGTGTGTGTGTGTGTGTATGTGTGTGTGTGTGTGTGTGTGTGTGTGTGTGTGTGTTTGGTTTACTGAGGTCAGTTAGAGCTTCTGTCCCTTGTATAGACGGGATGTTATTTATTAGATTACCAGCTGCCAGTCTATCGGTAGCTACAGCCTTGGAGAGGAGGACACCCTTCCCCCTACAGTTGTTAATTGCCCATGGCCCCTCAGGGGGTGTACAGCTTCATGGGGCTTTCTTTTGTGACACTATTTCTGGAGAGACAGAAGCCATCATCTATTAAGTCAAGAATGGAAACCAAGGTAGACCAAGGTATGGACATCAAATTTTAGCTCGGTGAACCAATGAGCTCTATTGGGATTACAGGAATATAGTGAGGGGTTATTTACAGAAGCAGAAACATTTCAAAGGCAGCTGCACCGGCAAAGCTCACCCCAGCATCAGTGACAGCTCACAGAAGCTGGAAACTTAGAGCTCCCCATACAGCCTACAGGCAGCTCAGTGGGTGGGAGACTGTCCTGTCGAAGCTGTTCAGTTGGTCTGAGACTTTTCCCTGCAGCCTGGTTGGTCTCGGCCTTACAGGCAGCTCAGCTCTTCTCAGCTTTCTTAGGCAGCTCAGACTGTCTGACGGTGTCTCTGAGTAGTCATTACTGCTTACATAACTTTGGAGAAGGAAAGGCCTAATGATTCTGGTCAGTTTCAGAAACTTCTTGAAGACTTCTGAGTTGCTTATTTCCTGAGTTTAAGGAGCTTCCCTGCTGGATGACATGTTTTGCCTCCTCTTACAACATCCTGTTTCTTAAAGACCTCCCTGCCAGATGAAAGCTGTATCGGAAAGGAAATTGCTATACAAGTCCCCCCCACCCCCCACCCCTGTCAATCCATGATGAGGTTTTGAGGGGCCCAATCCTGTACTGATTTTGTGCAGACAGCCTCAGCTGCTGTGAGTTCATGAATACAACAGCGTGTTGTGTTCAGAAGGTGTCTTTTTTTTTTCCATGCATCTCCCAGTCCTCTGGATCTCATATTCTTTCTGCCCCCGCTTCTGTGATGATCCCTGAGCATTGGAGGGCGCTTTAACTGTCTTGTTTAGGGCTGAGCACTCCGCCGTCGTTTCTCTTGGTACTTTGGCCAGTTATGATCATCTGCATTAAACTTCCACCTGCTTCCATGAGAAGTTTCTATGACGAAAGCTGCAGCTGGACACAGTACAAATATAATAAGCGGCACACAAGGGCTGTCTTCCCTCTTCTCTGGAATCATTAATTTTACCACGTATCCCAGGCTGTCTTCAAACTCGTGAATGCATGGTGCCCATATGGGTCCCTTCCCCTGTCTCCTTCAAGTAGGACAAATACACTCTGTCTTAGAGAAAGAAAGGACAAGATTGCATCTTGTCCCTACAGGGTCATCTCCTACCCAGGTCTTTTTCCTCCTCAGGGGTAACTGAATGACTTAGTTTCCCCATGTCTGCTGCCCCCTCGTGATTCAGTGACCTGTAGATTTTCTGTCTGGGTGCCCCTCCCTCAAATAACTTTAGCTCTTCTGCTTCCCATTTATCCCTGACTAAGAAGGATCTGCATTAAACTTTGTCAGCCCCACACTCCGATCCCCAAGCCCAAGACCAGCCGAGAGCAGAGGCCGCTCTGTCTTAGGGCCCAAGTGCTGGGCCCTGTGGTACTCAGTCCTCCTGACCCTTCTTCATCTCCAGCCTGACCCACAGCAGTGCCTGCACGCTCTGAGGCCGTGTCAGTGGCACTCATTCAGCTCAGGTCTTGACCTGACCTATGAGACTTGGGTGTCCCCTGGGGCTTTGCCACTGGGGACGTCAGGGACCATCTAGAGGCGGGAGGGAAAAGGTCCCCTTAATGAGTCCCATGGCCAAAATGTATCAAGTGAGGTATAGGAGGCAAAGTGTCTGGCACATTTCTGCTTCACATCCGTATAAAGAACGGTGGCCAAGAGTTAGGAGCAGGGAGTCAGAGCCCGAGGAAGGCAGAGCGCAGTTGCTTAGGATTCTGGGTACTAACCGGCAAGGCAGCACTCACTGGAATAGGTTCTCCAGGTAGAACCTCCTGGTGGCTTTCCCCTTCTCCTTCCCTCTCCACTTCCCTCCTTTCCTCCTTTGTTTTCCTCCCTTCTTCATTCCTTCCCTCTTTCTCTCTTCCTCCCTTTCCCTTCCTTCCTTTCCTTTGACAGAATCTGTCTGTGCATCCTAGGTTGGTCTTGATTTCTTGATCCTTCTGCCTCAGCATCTGGAGAGCTAGGATTACAGATGTGCACCTCCTGCGTATTTTTCTGAACCATGATTTTGGCTCTCAGTTTTCTTTGTCGTTACAGAGCAGGAAGACAAAGCACCATAGGGACCAGCACTCAGCCCTTTCAGGCGAGGCTAGTCATCTGCAGGCTCGGAGAGTTCTGGAACAGTTTGCAGATCCCCAGGGTTTGGGGACGGGGATTCCCAGCCCTCTGCAATCTTCCTATTTTTGTACAAGGGGGAGAAGCAACAGGTTGAAAGGGGGGAGTTTCCTCTCGTCTGTTTTGTGCCAGCCCACACTGCTGTTGGAAGTGGCCTTAATTATTTCTCCGTTCATCTCAGAGCCAATGTTATGGTTGGCAGGGAGCATGCCCCTTGGCTTCCCCATGGTACTACTCTGGTTAACAATGGTGGTGTAGGGGATACGTGACTCTGGGCTAGGATCTGGTCAGGGTAACTTAGACCCAGACTTACTGTGATGACCCCTGCCACTTCCTCTGTGGACATTACGCTATTGTTTCAATTATGGCTTGAATGAGAGCGTACTTTCAGTGTCTAAAGAATTCCCCAAGAACAGCACACTGCCACAAGATGTCGGGCCACCTCTTGCCCGGCACCTCTGAAGGCCTTTGTACTCTGCAGGTTGGATCTCGGTGGGCTGTTCCCGAGAACCCCTGCCTTGTCAATGAGTGTGTCCACGTGGAGGATGCAGTCTTTGTGCAGCAGAAGAACATCTCCTGCCCACAGCTGGCTGTCCCTACCTGTCCCACAGGCTTCCAGCTGAACTGTGAGACCTCAGAGTGCTGCCCCAGCTGCCACTGTGGTGAGTCAGGCTGGCCAGGCCTGCCTGGGGCTGCACCTGTCTATGGGACTCTTTCCTCCCCAGACCCCCGACTTCTTTGCCTGTTTAGCGACTCAGAGAATGGGCATAATAGAAATCTGTTCCTACTGCAGTTGTGAGAAAGCAGACAGGAGGAAGCAATGGTAGCTTTCTGTTGGCCACTGTGCCTGGCTCTGAACCCAGAGATGGTTTTTTAACTATCGTCTTGTACAATTCTCATTATACTGACTGAAGTGAGTGGTGGACTCTCCTTGGGCCAGCAGTCTCTGACTCTGGAGACCGTGTTTTCAGCAGGACAGTATTGCTTCACCTAGGGAAAGGCACCACCATCCCTGAACTCTGCTGGCGGAGAGACAGACAAACAGTGATAACACATCCTAAACTCTTACTTTTTTTTTTGCAAGCCCAAAGGACAGCTACCCCATTCACCCCTCAGACATGAGCTCAGCTAACTAGTGCCCCAAAGGCTTGTCTTCCATTAGGATGGGTAGTGAGGCGTTGGGCAGTTCTGATATATTATTGGTTGAAAGGGGAAGAACGGCCACTGGGGCCCAAGCAGGAAGACTCACAATGCCCTGGGGTAAGATGTGGGGAACTGTCAGGAGACGGGATGTGGTAAGGGTATCAGGTTTGGGGGTGCTGTGTCTACACTCACATGCTGATTTGTCCTCCCAGAGCCTGTGGAGGCCTGCCTGCTCAACGGCACCATCATCGGGGTAGGTTGGCGCTGAGTGGTGGGGTGGGTTTGGGGAGGCTGTGGGGAGGGTAACAGAGTGGTCTAAGATGGAAAAGCAAGGAAGATGGAGACTTCGTCGAATCACTCCCAGGGACCCCCAGTCTGCTATCCACACTGGGGCCACCCTTCTCTATCTCCAGGGCACGGGCTGGCTGCCCTGCACTCACCTCTTGGCCCGTACCCCAAGCATGTGAGCATGCCTCTTGTACATGTAGAATCACGTCACGGTCACAGAGCGCATTTCCACCGCACACCTCTCCCACTGCCTGGCCACCTCTCTCACAGTCTCCACGTTTAAGGGAATGGCCACCAGAAGCAGAGGCTACATCTCAGCGATGGCTGCCTGAGGGGGTGTGGCTGGCGGAGAGCCTCTGGGAGACCTGACGCTGGTTCTGTTTTCAGCCCGGGAAGAGTGTGATGGTTGATGTCTGCACCACCTGCCGCTGCATCGTGCAGACAGGAGCCATCTCCAGATTCAAGCTGGAGTGCAGGAAGACCACCTGCGAGGCCTGCCCCATGGTAAGAGAGGGGCTGAGGGGCTGAGGGGCTGAGGTCGCTGTGGAAGCCAAGCAACAGGACCTTACCAGGTTCCTTAAATCTTGCCCGAGTTCTGCTTCTGGGCAGTATCTGACAGCTGTCAGGACACCTACTCAAACCGTATCCCTCAGAAAGAACTACAGTTTCGTCTTGATACATTTTTAGAATTTTCTTCTTGTGTTCTAAAACACAATGTTTCTAAGGCTTTTGATGTTATGCTCACACAACTCTGTCATTAAAGTCGTATTTTAAGAAATTGCCACCATACTCTGAAAACATTAAAGCAATCAGTCAAGACATGCTCGTGAGACCCTTTGCGATGTGCAGGACTCTACACGATCTTCATCTAAAGGGCTGTGCCCCAATGCATACAATCTACTTCTCATTGTTAGACATTTGAGTCATCTCAATAGCTCATCAGGAGGTTAGGGAGATGGCTTAGTGGATAAACCACTTTTAGGGCAAACATGAGGATCTGAGTTCGAATCCCAGGAACTCACATAAAACAGTGCAGTAGAACATGTCTACAGTCTCATTGCGGCTCCTACAGAGCAATAGGAGGCAAGGACAGGAAAGTTCCTGGCTTGCAGGGTGGTGGGTGGTGAAGAGACCTTGTCCCTAAAAACACGACAAGTGGCAGTTGTCCTTGGGCTTTTTAAGTGGTCTGTGGAATGTGAATGCCTGCGCTAATACACGGACACACAGACACACACGGACACATGGACACACGGACACACATGGACACACACGGACACACACGGACACACATGGACACACACTGCAGCGTGCATGTACACTCACACACATACAGACATTTATTGTTTCTTTTTGTCGTTGTGATTCTTGCTTGTTCTAGACACATTCTTGAGGTACATTCTGACAACAGGATACTTTTTAGTCTGGTAGGTGGAAAAAAATCAATGTATCATAATTTAAAAGAATACTTTAGTTTATTTTACTCTTAATTTTAACATAATTTTAATTGACACCAAATTATATATATTTAAGGGGTGTGATGTTATTGTTTTAATTATGACTCTTAGTCTTACCTAACAGGGATATTATAAACCTCACACCTACTGATGGGATCTAAATGCCCGAAGAGGCCTTAATTCTCCCTGTAACTACCCTTTGTGTTTGGGCTTCATTTTTATTATTAATTAATTAATTAGTTTATATGCAAGCACTTTGGCTGTTTTAGACAATCCATTGGTAGGTAAGCTTCCTGTGAGCTAGAGGCAGGGATTACCTTAACTCAGGAGGCATCAGGAGGGGCTTCTCCACTTGGGCTTCACAAAGCCATAGGCTGCGTGGTGGGCAGTGAGGGCCCTTGTGAGTAGGGCAGAGCAGAGGGCAGGTGACACCTGGGAAGGATAGGGACAGAACAAGGGACAAGGCGGGAGCTGAGAGCTCATGTGCGCACTTCCTGCTTTTATCCCAATAAGACACAAGTAGCCCACATCTGTGTTCTCCACGGCATTTAGACAGTGTCAAGTTCAAAGCAAGGCTTATGTCAGTGGAGTGGCTGGCCCTATGGGAGACACGGCTCTTTCTGATTGCCCGATTCAATGGATTCCATTGAGAGAGAGTATCTATGCTGTGATGAAAAAGACACTAACTAAATACAGATTCTTCATCTGTTGTGAAATGGCAGCCGAGTGTAAAACAACTTCCCCTACCACACCTGAGGCCTTCAACATGGAGGAGAATAACGCTGTCTGCAATTATACGCCACCTCCTTCAGCTTCCCTGTCCACTGACTGGCTTTCCAGGCAGTGAGGCGACAGACACAGAAATTCACATCCCTGTCATCTGGAAACTGAGCAGGGGATGGGGTGGAGCTGTTGTAGCCTATGTGGGTGAGGGAGGTCTATTAGCCGCCCCCCTAGCAGCGCCCTCTAGTGTTCAGACGGTATGGCACATTCACACACCGCCTCCATTCTGTTCTAGAGTATTCCTTTCTGTTCTCCAGCATTCTGGTATCTTGCTAGAGCAGTGTACTCTCATTCAGAACCCCAGATTAGCCTGCCTTCTGTGTGCTTTTCAAGCTTTGCTAAGACCCGGCTACTGTAGGTCAGCATCTTTACCTGGCTTTGGAAGTCCTTGGCCATAAAGGGCCTCAGTACGGGCTCTGGGGGCGGGGCAACTGGAGTGAGTGGCATCTGGGTTGGCCTGCTTGATGCCTCCACCAGAACAAGGTGGTTTGAGCTCATGAGGAGTAGAGATGAATGAAGCTTGACAGCGAACGTTAGGAGAACATGGGGAAGAGACGCCACCCTGCCGTGGGCTGCTCAGCTGACCCTCCACAATGAATTGAATGTCGAATATGAATGCCCGGGATGGAGGATGGTGGACTGCCAGCAGCTAGACGTCAGCTGTGGGCGGAGCCTGACTGAAGGGCATGCGCAGATGAAGGGGCTCCCAGGGGTGTAGTTAGCCAGGCTGAGCCTTGAGACAAGGTGGAAGAGAGGGAGCAGAACTAAACTGGCTGTAAATGAGGACTCCCTGGCTGCAGCAGGGATGCCGGTGGCTGGCTGGAAACTTGAGCCATTGGTGGGGAAAAGTTGGCTTCTCCTGCAGTGACCAGTAGTAGCCAGAGACAAGGCGTGTGTGCGTGTGCGTGCGCATGCGTGCGTGTGCGTGCGTGCATGCGTGCGTGCGTGCGTGTGTGTGTGTGTGTGTGTGTGTATATGTATGTGTGTGTGATGACTTTCCACAATGAGTTGAATGTCCCATGGGACTGCCTAGGAGAGTGGCACGTGGTGGAAGCCACGACACACATGCCTTCTGGCAGTGGCCACCTGGGTGTCCAGCTGTGCTTAGGCAGGCATCTTAGGGTTTTACTGCTGTGAGGAGACACCGTGACAGCAGCTTGTCTAAGGGACAGCTGGACATTTGATTGAGGCTGGCTTACAGTGAGGGGTATTGCTCATTTATCGTCATGGCAACCTGCAGGGGGACCCGATGCTGGAGGAGCCCAGAGGTCTACTTCTTGATCCACAGGCAGCAAGGAGAGACTGTGAGACCTGCTAGGCGTACCTTGAATATCTATAAGACCTCAAAGCATGCCCTTACAGCGGCACACTTCTTTTAACAAGGCCACGCCTACCCTGATAAGGCCACACTTCCCAACAGTGCCACTCTATATGGGCCAAGCGTTGAACCGCCAGTCCATGGGGCCATACCCATTCAGGGTGTTGGGAGGGGAAGGAACCTGCTTCTTTCACACACTCCTGTGCTAATGCATATCCCTTCCCGTCTCCAGGCCGCACAGTTCGTGAAAAACATGGCTTCTTTCTTCTCCACTCGTTGCCTTTCCTTTCTGTTCCTTTGGCCCTTGTAGCCCCCTTTGCTTTGTCTACTCCTGGCTGGGCTCTGCCTCCCTGGTGTGTGAACGTCATCAGTCCTTTCAGCTGTTCCCTGCCCCTTCCTCCTTCTCCACACGCAGGATCTCCTCGCCTCTGGGGTAGAGAACTGTTCACCTTTCTGTCTCAGGACACCATTTCCTGTGTTCTTCTAACACTCACTACACACGCCCAAACGCCAGCTCCCATGAAGTCCGTGATTGGAAGGCTTTATCTCCTCACATGGCTCAGAGCCAATCACAGGCACTCACAGGGCCCTTGCCCCGCCTCTTTTCTTCCCTCTGATTTTCCTTGTTTTCCTACCTTCCAGGAACTGTGCATTGTAAAAACAGTTTCAACCTCACAATTGAAACACTATCTCCTGATCTTCAAAATCCAACAGCATCATTTTAACATGGTGCTTTTGGCCGGGGGCCCAGTCTCCCTGCCCCTGTGTTGAGCTCCATCTTCATGCCCAACCCCCAGAAGTCACATGGAGTTCATAGGTTAATTTATGAGGAGCAAATTGCTTAAATTCACTTCTGGACGAGCTTACTGACGCTGGCCCTTCGTGCTGGCAGAGACTTCCGTCTGGGTGCTGAACTGACTGATTAGAGGTCGTCTCTCTCCCTGTGTTACAAGATAAAGTCTGATACTATAGTTCAGGCTGGCCTAAAACTTATATTTTCCTGCCTCAGCTTCCAGAATGCTAGAATTATAGGCATTAGACACTATGCTTAGAGTGTAATAGATTTTTGTCACCGGTCCTCTGGTCCCCAGAGAATGGCTCCAGAATGGCGATCACTACAGGTGACCAAATGTAAACAAGAAAGGCAAAGGTCACAATCCCACAGGACTAAATACATATTTTATTTATTTGTTTCTATGTGCTCCCCTCCCTCCCACCCTTCCTTACCATCTGCCCTCCCTCCTTCCCACCCCCAACCCCCATCCCCCCCCCTCGTATGTGCATGTGCAATAGCTGGATATGATGCAAAGCCAGAGGCCAGCTGTCCATCTTGTTTTTGAGACATGGACTCTCGCTGTGACCTCACCAGTTAGACCAGGATGCCTGGCCAGTGGGCCCGGAGACCTCCTGCCTCCTCTCCAGTACTGAGATTACAAGCGTGCATGGCCACCCTGACATTTTATGCGGTTGCTAGGGGTTGGGCTTGGGTCTTCATGCTTTCTCAGTGCTGCCTGAGTTATCTTCTCAGCCCCTACTAAACACATCGACATTTTATGTTTTAGAGTGCCTTCTTTCTTTTTTAGGGGAAAAAAGGAGAGTAAGAACTTTTATTTTTATGAAGCAAATGAATAATGTTTTTTTATCTTGTTAAAAGTGTTTAAAGTATGTTTATCCTGCAAAATAAGACATTGGCAATCTTACGGTGTCTCCTGAGTGTTGAAAGCATTTTGCAAAAGGGCACAATCCTGCTACCTGCAAGCTGCTTGCCTTTCCCAGAGCAGATATGAATGAAGGGCTCTTATCCTGAGCCACCATCAAGCTCTGAGCTGATGTACCAGCTGCTGGACACAGAGGGGCCAGCACATCCTCCCCAGGGATTACTGGACCGTCAGGGAGAGCTTCTGGGTGTCAGTGTTCTAGTAAACATAACAACGCTTCATTGTGCTAAGCGTTTTATTCTTTTTTTCCTGTTGTGGTATACACCCTAGATTATATTAAATGTGTGTTTCTCAGTTGACAAAGGGTCTAGCTAGGGAAATACAGTAGTACTTACTGCCTATTTCTTCTGTGAGGTGTTAGCTTAAGCTTACTAGTAAAATTTTTGTGTTGTATGTATGAGTATTTTACGTGTGTGTGTGTGTGTGTGTGTGTGTGTGTGTGCGCGCGCACTGTGAGCGTGCCTGGGGACCACTGAGGTTGTGATATTGCGGATGTTGGGAACTGAACCTGGATCCCCCAGCAAGAACAAGTCCAGTTAGCTGCTGAGACGTCCCTTTTAATAAGTCAGGTTGCTACAGCTTGGGTGAGATGCACCTGTGTGAGGGGAAGACATGTCAGAGAGAGGAGAGGCCTGGCAAAATCTAGTCCGAGTGTCATTGTTTGAATCAATCTCACCCAGTCACGGAACGTTCTCCTTTTCTGCATCTACTGCTAGATCCATTTATAATAAAAAATCACACTTTTATGTCTATGATGGAAGAGTGATAGGGTTCTGATTTTCTTCCTTTATATTTAATGCTTTTGGTAGGTTTCAGTGTCAAGTGTTACTCTTTGGATGTCTGTAAGTTTGTGTCTTGGTGACTTTTTGCTGGAAATTCAAGACGTTTACCTAGCTCTCCCTAACTCTGTCTCCTCCGAGACATGGCAGGTGAACTTTCTGCTCAAATCTCTTGCCTGGTTGTCCACCAGTCCTGTGTTCCAGGGTTCTCGCAGGTTCCTCAGTTCACATGTGGGTCAACCAAATGCGTGAGGGGCTTTTGCATGGAGCTCTGGAGCCTCCTTGTTTTGATTTCTTCCTTTGTGAGAAGGCTACTTAGTTTTCAGGTCTTTTAGTAGTTCTGAGCTCTGTCTTTTAAGTCCTCGGGAGAAGACACACATAATCTCCTGAGTCCTAGCTGTCCAGTGTTCTACAAGCAGCCTGGTGGGAAAAGAGATTAGAATGTGAATTTTGTCCATTATACTTCCTTTTTTCAAGGGTCCCTTTCTTTTTTCTTTTTTCTGTTTTCAATTTAAATGGTTTTTCAAAATAGGGTTTCACTGTGTAGCCCTGGCTGTCCTAGATCTCACTCTGTAGACCAGCCTGGCCTCAGACTCACAGAAATCTGCCTGCCTCTGCCCCCCTTCCCCAGTGCTGGGATTAAAGGCCTGTGCTACCAGCTCCTGTCTTTAAAGGTCAAGTAACCATCAATTTATTTATAATTTTGCCTTTAATAGTTGTTTTATTATCTGTCCACTGTTTGCCATTGTTATCCGAAGGTGTGTGTGTGTGTGTGTGTGTGTGTGTGTGTGTGTGTGTGTTCCATCCAATACAAGCTCCTGTGTCACTGCTAGAACCAGAACTGCACTCAGGAATCTTGAGCTGGAGAGTGTCATGGCTGGATAAGTCTTAGGAAGGTCATTCTGATGGACATGTGCTAACCTATGTAACAAAAAATGACTCTGCCAGAGACAGAGGAAGGTGATGGTGGCTCCGATGAGTTGGTGACAGAAGGGGGTGAGCATGACTGACAGTATGGGCATGGGATGCATTTTTGGCAAGGCTTAGTAGTGGATGTGGCAGAAGCACTGAGAACAACAGACGGAGGAGTCAGGGTAACTTCCGGATGTCTAGTTTGAGCGACTGGGTCATGACACTATTTGCCAAGATAAAAGACAACCAGGAAAGGGTGGTATTTGGAGGGGAAAAATGGAGTCTTATTTTGGTAGAAGTCTCAAAACAATCATTATATAGTTATCTAGTACACAGTTGGATTTATAAGTTTGGAGCTCAGTGGAGAGGTCTCCTTTGATAAGTCAGAGTGCTTCAGCTTGAGCGAGGTGCACATAGATGGAGAAATGTCAGAGGGAAGAGTGCGGCCTGGCAAAATCTAGTTCAGGTAGAATGTCTGCTGCACTCTGGGGGCAGCTATGGGACAGCAGAGGTAAGAAGCCAACCAGGTGAGCCTGTTTATAACTGAGGCACTCAGGGAAGTTAACCACGGCTGCCATCTTTCTTGGATCCAGGGCTATCGGGAAGAGAAGAGCCAGGGTGAATGCTGTGGGAGGTGCTTGCCTACAGTGTGCACTATTCAGCTAAGAGGAGGACGGATCATGACCCTGAAGGTGGGCACAAGCTGAACTCAGGTGTCCCCTCTCAAACTGCTCTATGCTTTCTTTCTGGGGGTGTCTTTTCTTGGGGAGGTCTTTTCTTTAAGTAGAAGGATTAGTTTGGGGTCATTGTTGGGTTTTTTCCCACACTTCATTTTCTAAAGAAAGGGTAAGTGACGTGTGGAAGCCAACAGGGTTTCCTCTTTGACTGCCTTGCAGTTCTGCTCTTCCTCACAAGTATGCTGTTGGTGTATGGCCTCATGGTTTGGATGAGTTTTTAAAAAAGATTTTCTGTAGCCTTGAGACCCTTTGGGACTAGACAAGCAATCGTGGTGAGCAGACCCACCTATGACTTCTGGAACTATCTGGTGGGTCTGAGAGATGGTGTCTTGGTTCATCTCATCCAGCTACCAATTAGTTTACTGTTACCATGTCTCCATCTTGTAAGTACTTACATGGTTGGCATAGTCTGAGGTCTTTTTACATTTCTGTAGCTCTCTTCATAACAAATAAGTTATGGGGCCGAGACTCCACCTCTAGTCTGTACTCTGAGTGGAGTCAGGGGCTGTTACATATGGTCTCATCCTTCTATAGTTCTCTGTTGTCTTAGTAACTCAAAAGGAGTTAAGGCCATAGCTGACGTTAGCTTTGTAATCCAAACGATGTCATGGCATTTGTTCCACCCACTCGCCTCTGTCTTTTCAGCAAGATGAAACATTCCAGGATGGCTGCGACAGCCATCTGTGCAGGGTCAATGAGAGAGGAGAGTACATCTGGGAGAAGAGGGTCACGGGCTGCCCACCGTTCAGCGAGCACAAGTGTCTGGCCGAAGGAGTGAGTAGTTGAAGTTCAGATCCCGCCTCTGTCTTGAAGATCTCACTGCTTGACTTTAAGGATGCAGCATCCAGCACAGCTCTTATGCAGTATCACGGTGGCCAAGACAGATATCCATCCTAGTTGAGGAGTCAGTGAAATGGTGAAGAAGTTCTCTGAGATGTAGGATGCTTTGGAAATGGTTGGTCACTGGAGGGAAGCCAAGATCTTTGAACAGGGAGGCAGAGCGTTGACCCCGTTTTATTTTTTCTGGGAATGGAGTTTCTAACCACGTTGGTCGTTTGGCTCACAATTGTGATGGGAAAGCAGTTTACCCCTGGGGGTTTCAGCTCGGAGCTCTGAGTTCAGAGCCAGGAATTCATATGATCTGAGAAATTGCCCATGTTTAATTATTTGTGCCTTTCTTCCTTTTCTCTCTCTCTCTCTCTCTCTCTCTCTCTCTCTCTCTCTCTCTCTCTCTCTCTTTTTTAGGGCAGAGTTGTGAAAATCCCAGGCACCTGCTGTGACACATGTGAGTCCATTACTAAGAGCTTATACTTCCATGTCCATTAGAGCAAGGCCAGGCACCAAGGTTTTAAGTCAACTTTATTCCAGAAAAATAGTTCTTGCTATGAGTTGGTCATTATGTTTACACATTCAGCCCGCTACCTCCCCTTCCTGATTGTCGTTAGTCTGTTCCCGGCTCAACTCTCCTATCAATCACCCTGAAGTAATCATATGTTTTATCCTGCTCCATCTCCTGCCTCCTATGCATCTTAGAATCTTTGTTCATATATCTATCGTGAGGGAGCATCCTAAGCCTACCCCGAGATTATGGGCTTATTTCATCAACCTTGGTTCCTCTTGACTTTGTAGTTACACAATGCTGATGTATCTAATTGGCAAAGTGGTAGATGGTTTTGGAGATGTGTACCTGACAGACAATATCTGCCCTGTCCAGTTTTGTGTTCCTGACCACAAGTCACAAATTTCTTCCTTAGACTATTTTTTTTGTTTTGTTTTTAGTTTAGTGTGTCGTCTTAGATTCATAAATTCATGGTTGCAGTTAGAAAAGGGTAAACGCATGTATTCCTTCAATCACTTCTTTCCTTGATGGTTTGCTGTGACAGTCCAGTGATAGCCATCACGGAACAGCAGGAGGAGAAAACCCTCTGACAGCGTTTCTCTCCAAATTTCCCTCAGAACAGTTTAAGAATGTGAATTCAGGAAGCCATTAGAGAAGATGCGCTCTCTCTAGTTCTTAGGATCGGGTTAAGAGGTTGTCACCTACAAAACCAGCAACAACGACCCTTCACTGGAGGCTGGGAGACTTTTTATAAGGAAAATAAGCTAGGCTCAAGAATTGAAATCCATAGCAAGAGAATATCACGTATTGGCTCCAAATCTATTCTCTCGTGCAGTTGGAAGACTTTCCTACTAAAATGGAATTCTTCTGAAGTTGGGAGGCAGGCTAAGATGTCTATAGGGCTGGCCAAGATTGGGAGCCATGCCAGGATGGAAAGCCATCATGCCCCAGAGCAGAGTGGTCAGCTGGAGGTAGGCCGTAGACTTGGCAGTGAGTCACGCCAAGCAGAGCTTCAGCTGGAAAGGCCGCTGTAGACAAGGACGCTCATGCTGGTGACCTAGAAGAAGCAACTCTCAATAAGACAGTTGCACAAAGGTCCTCAGGAGTCTCCTCAGCCTCTACAGAGGAAATGAATGTGTATGTGACCATGACAGCTGCCTTCGTAGCCGACTATAGTCATGAACTGATATTAATCCTACTTAGTGGCTATCCCATTGTCCATTAGTTATAGTTACAGTATGATATGATTGCTCTGGCCATGCAATTTAAAATGATACAAAAGCAACGGTCTTCTGTCTATATGACAAAAACACAGCCAGCCCTGGCTCCTTCCGCAATTAAAATGGCCCTGTTAAGTGAGTTAAACCCAGGAGCAGTGATAGCTCTGCATCTGAAGAGCCAGGAGCGGCTGAATTGAGCTTGAAGAGCTTAGTTCCTTGTCCTGCCACTGGCTTTGGTTGGTTGTTGATGGAAAGAGGAGCATTTCCAAGTCAGTGACGGCACTGGATGTGGAAAGTGTCCTATAGGACCCTGGCTAGCCAGCCCCCACCCCAGTCCCACCTCTTGCCTGACCTGATCTACAGGTGAGGAGCCTGATTGCAAAGACATCACAGCCAAGGTGCAGTATATCAAGGTGGGAGATTGCAAGTCCCAAGAGGAAGTGGACATTCATTACTGCCAGGTAAAGCTGTGGGGCTTCAAGAAGACCTGGGTGGGAAAAGCTAAGTAAGTCTCTTTAATTATCATCTAGAAGGATCTGGAAAAGTTATAAGGGAGGGAGATACAGGGACTGACATAAGCACTGTTTTGAAAGTAAATGTTTCACTTAGTGAGTAGAACTGTTTGAGCCCAGAAGGAAGACCAGGACAGATCTGTAAAGAGACTGGGGAGTCGTTTGCCGAAGATGGGGATTCAGGATTAATCAGCGTGTGTAGAAATCATAGCCAGAGGGGTTTGGGTATGTGTAGTAATGGAGAAAGGAGGTTCACAGTTTCCTGAGATCCCTGCCTAGCTCCCCCAGTCTCTGGGTCAGGCAGGAGGAGGATGGATACAGGTTGTCCCAGAATCCTGCTGCCCCATCCAGCGTGGTGATGCCTCATCTCTCTGCCGTATCGCAGGGAAAGTGTGACAGCAAGGCTGTGTACTCCATTGACACTGAGGATGTGCAGGGACAATGCTCCTGCTGCTGGCCCTCGAGGACGGAGCCCATGCGCGTACCCTTGCACTGCACCAATGGCTCTGTCGTGTACCACGAGGTCATCAACGCCATGGAGTGCAGGTGCTCTCCCCGGAACTGCAGCAAGTGAGGCCTGTGCCGCCATGGTGGACTCCCACTGATGGCCACGCTGCGGCCTGATCGGCCAGAGACCCGCTCCCTCCCCTGCGCCCCACAATAAAGGCCAAGTTCTCATCTAACCGAGGCTGGTGGTGGACTGTGTCTGAGGTCTGAGATCACAGCCGTGACCTAAATCTGAGGTCTGAGGCTGGTTTTAAGGGACAAAGCACACGGTCCCTCCGTAAATACTCAGTGTCTAGAGGCTGAGGCCATCTAATATCTAGGGAGCAGTGGAATTACAGCATCCTCTGGGTGGGAAGGGACAGGGTGAAGATGTCTGTCCAGAAACTTAGCCTGGTGACCTGAACCTATAAAGCATATGTAAGAACATCCAGTTCTCAAATCTCTCAGTCAGGTTGCTTCTGTGCATGGCAGAGAGGTGGGCCTTGGAAATCAACTCCTGCTGTCAGGGTGAATGATGACATCATGAAGAGGGGTCTCCTGCATCCCTACGGCCGAGATGCTCCGTGCTTTTAGCTTTATGCCAGCTGCCAAGGCCCTTCCAGCCCCAGCCGTCCTTAGTGGAAGGGTAGAATAACACAAAGCAGCATCTGGTTCCTGAATCCCTGTGTGGACCCATCATCCTCGGGTACAGGTGGTCTTTCTTGGAAATGTTTTGGAAGAGCGTGCACGACCGCGCTGGCAGGAGGGGAAGGATTCTAGCTGGGAGGGAGAATAAAGCGGATGTCCTGGCTGTGTTCTGGGAGTTTGATGGGGTCTGATGGTCACTCCAGGTCTTTTCACTTAGAGGAGATTTACCTCACCGAAAGCCCTAAGCAATGGAGTCAGAAAAGGTTTAGACATCTAGTCTGTTGTCTCTCTCTGACCCCTGTATGGATAATGAAAATGGCCCAGAGAAGTCAAACGGCTTGCAAAGGCTGAACAGTGTCTGAATGGCAGGTCCTGGTTCAAAGCCCAAGTGCCTTTACAGCTAGACAAGAACTCTCAGCCACTCAATGCAGAGCGTCACCGTCGCTGGTCGTCTTCTGTCACTCGCATGGGACTCAGGGACTGCTGCATCCCTAGGTTCCTACCGCCTGCCACTGCCCAGGGTGAACTGCACAAGAAGCTCTGTCACAGGGCACAGGCCGTGATGGCCGAGAGCTGAAGTGGGTAGGCAGAGGGAAGGAAGCATAGATGAATGTTTTATATGACTCCTTAATAATTCAAAGGTTGTCATTTCTCCACATCACCCCCGCCCCCAACTTTGAATCATCACTAAGGTCAGTCTCTGGAGGAAACCAGATCCAGGGACAAGGAATTGATTGTCACTCTTCTGACTGATCACTTAACACTACCTGAGGACAAGGACAGCTGACCAGTTTTGTTTGTGTGTGTGTGTGTGTGTGTGTGTGTGTGTGTATGTGTGATCTTTCCTTGGGGTTGAATGACTATTCCCTATGCTATTACACACACACACACACACACACACATCAGGTGGGCTGTCCCACTTCGCTTCTCATAGCTGGGATTGAACGGCTCCCGTAGCAGCTTGGGGAGGAAAGGGTTTTGAATTCAGCTTACAGCTCATAGTCTGTCATGCAGGGAGGTCAGGACAAGAACTCGAGTTGGGAACCTTTGGGCAGGAGCTGATGCAAAGCACACGGAGGGGCGCTGCTTACTGATTCGCTTCTCATAGCTCGCTCAGCCCGCGTTCTTCTAGAAGCCAGCACCACCTGCCTAGGATTGGCGCCGCCCACAGTGGGCTGGGCCCTCTCACATCAATCAAAGAAAAAACGCCCCACAGATTTTCTTAAAGACGATCTTCTGGAGCCAATCCTTCAATTAAGGTTCCCTCTTCCCAGATGACTCTAGCTTCTGTGAGGTTGGCAAAAACTAGCCCGTGCACCTGTATGTCTATGGGCATGTTTGTGTTCCTTTACCTACAGGTTTCCTAAGGCCAGAGTCTGCCCTTGATACTAAGCACCTATTTTCATGGTCACCTTTAGACCAAATGAGACAGAGTCTTAGATAGTTTCACCTGACAACTTATAGCCTAGAGTCATCCGAGACACTCTTAATTGAGGGATTGCCCAAGTCAGATAGGCTTGTGGTTCTGTCTGCTGGGGACTGTCTGGATTGGTGCCTGAAGTCAGAAGGCCCCGCCCACTGTGGGTGACACCATCCCCAGCAGCTGGGCCTTCACAGAGCTGGAGTGAGCTGGAGAGAGCCTGGAACAGGGTTCCTCCAGGGTTCTTTGGGTTTTTTTTTTTTTTGCCTTCAGTGCCTCTGACTTCCCTCAGTGATGGAATGTGACCCGGAAGTTTATGTATGTTCAATAAACCTTTTCTTCCCCTAGCTGCTTTAAACAACAACGACGACAACAACAACAACAGCAACCACTACAATAACAAAACAAACAACAGAAAAGTAACTAGGGCAGCTGCTAACATGTTTTAGGAGGATGCCATGGAAAACTCCCTGGGGGAGGACAGAGAAGGGACGCATAAAGAGCAATGGGCAGGCAGGTGCCTTCTTATTCATTTGGGAATGGAGACGACGGGGGCGGGGGTGGTGGTGGAGGTGGGGTGGGGTGGGGTGGAGGGTGTTGGGGGTTGGGGGGTGGCAGGGGGAGGGTCCCTGGAAGCAGGAAGAAGGTGAAGGAAGAACGAAGGGACAGAGAGGGCGAGAGATGCCAAACTGCAGGGTGTTCCGAGCCAGGCCACGGGAGCAGGCCGCCTGCTTTGGAACCTGGGACACACAGACTGTGTAAAATGGATAAATGGAAGTCCTCTGCCTCATAGACTGGAGGGTGAGACTGAAGTATGAACACTGGGCAAAGCAAAGCCCTCGAGAGACTCCCGAAGTCAAGAGGTTTAGATACACACCAGCCATTAATCCGGGACGGGTGCAGAGTAAAGCTTCGAGGCTGGACCCCAGTGCTTTCTGTTCCTGTAGAACAGGGAACAGACGTCTCTCAGATTCAGTGACCACCAACAGCGTTCTTGATGCTGACATAATGCCTCCCCATGGAGGAGGAATAATATCAAGGAGTTTGCTTCTGGCCTCTTGGCACGTAGCTCACATCCTGAGAGAATGGCCCTTTGGAGGCGTTCTCTTCACTCCCCTGCATGGTCAGGTCCCTAAGCCACCCTAGGAAAGTCCACACTTCTGTCCCACAGCTTAACTTCTGGGCACACACTTAACTGCTCTAGAGTCTCCTGGGGAAGCTCAAATTAACATACGCCCTCTCCCCTCTGCCCTGTGTTCTTGTGTACACACAGGGATGGGGGGGTGCGTTTTCTTTCACCCCCCCCCCCCGACCGCTGCTGGCAATAGAGCAGGGTATGTGAAGGGGCCCCACTGTGCTGTTTAAGTCCTCATTACTACTCAGGGCTGTAGCCGGCAGACTGGTGCCACAGGAAGGAGGCTTCCTGGGGACTGGAAACTAATCAGCCAGGGGGTTCATGAGATAATCCGGCTGAATTATCACAGGCGAGCCCAGCGGTGTGGCGCGCTCACTCAGGCTCAGTGGAGGAGCGCGCCGGGAGCATTTAGTCCCTGGCCCGCAGCCCATGCATGACCCCAGCCTGTCACCGGCTGCACCTGAGAGTGGGATCCTTTCTGGAAGTTGGGCGGCTAGCGTCTCAGCGCAGGAGGAGCGCGGGGAACTGCCCAGGGAGAGGGATGGATTGGAGGAGGTGGCAGCCGCGGGCGAGGGGCGGGCACGTCCAGACGGAGCTGAGCCGCGATGGAATTAACTCTCTGGCAGCTGCATAAGCCTGTCCAGAATCGAGCGAGGGCGGCCAAGGGCCACCAGTTGGGGCTTGGCGTCTGGGGACCAGCACCATGGCGGCCCCTGGGCTGCAAGGTAAGTTTCCCCTGCCCAGGACCCTGGTTCGCAGCGTCCCACTAGTTGAAGGAAAATGTGGGGGAGAAGGGATTCTAACACCTGTTCTTTGGGATGAGTGACTTCAGGTGAATCTCTTTCCCCTGTGGCAGGGAAGGTGAGGGTGCCTGAGTAATTCTCTAAAGTCTTATTTTTATTTACATATCTTATTAAGGAGGGGACAAGTGGCAGAGGGCTGGTGTCACTTCTCAGTGGCTGGTCACCAGTTCTACTTTGCTTCTCTCCTTGCTACAGTCTGAGGGTAAGGAAGCCAGGAGCCAGGTGGATCTGACAGTGTGCTGAGGACACCCCAGTGGCCTCTGGGTTCCAGAAAGCCCCTAGAGCCATTTTACCTGGGTGCAGGCCAGCACAGGTCGGACACTCCCACAGGCGTTTCTTGGAAGAAAGGCAGACTGAGATGGGGTTTGGAGGGGCCAAGGGTGTTATTTTACTGTGCCTTGAAAATCAGAGTGAGCAGACAGATGTACTGGGAGCTTGTCTTTGCCTGGGGTAGAAGTGGCTGGATGTCTTGTTGCTGGAGTTGCAGTGGGAGGTGCCTATGGCTTGGGAGCGAACAAGGCGAAGGGGTTTGAGGGCAGGTGTTAGTCATAGTGCTGGGAACAGATATTCCCAGGGATTATGTGGGCCCTGGCCAGGGAGGGAGGTCCCACTGAGCTTGGTCAGATCTTAGCCCACAGGCAAGCGGCAGGTGGCAAGAGAATCTCAGACAAGACGTTTTATGTGTGTGTGTGTGTGTGTGTGTGTGTGTATGAGTGTGTACATGTGTGTATGTGTGTATATATATGAGTGTGTATAAGTATATGTGTGTATGCATATGTATGTGTGTATGTATATGTGTGTGTATATATAAGTGTATATGTGTGTATATGTATGAGTATATATGTGTGTGTGTGTTGTGTGTGTGTGAGTTTGTGTGTGTGTGTGTGTGTGTGTGTGTGTGTGTATTAGAGTGGTAAAACTGCTTTCTAAGATGACTGACACTCTTTGGTCCCTACACCAGTCCCCTCAAGGAAGCTCAGGGTCACCTGGCACCAGCTGCTAGACATCCAGGGACCATGTGGTGCTGTCACTGTTTTGCAGGCACCGCCATGCTGGTCTCCGAAGATCCCGGAAGGCCCTGTTCAGCAGCCTCCTTTGTCCTCTGGTTGTCTCTCTGTGTCTTAGCACCATAGTGGCAGCTGATTGAAGAGGTTGGACGAGGGCTGGGGGTGGGGGTGGGGATGGGGGTGGTTCCAGACACCAACCCAGGTCCAGCCCTCCATTGTGGGGTAGATCAGACGGAAGGTGGCATTTGGGCCCCAAGTGGGACGTATCTATTCTTATTTTCAGGGGTTCTGACTTTTTAAAGTTCATCTATTCAGTGGCTCCCCTCTGCTGGATGAGAGAAGCCTTTTATCCCAGCCTGCGCATGAGATTTTCAGAGCACATGCACATCGTGCATTTGACAGCCAGAGGTGGAGTGCTGGCACAGAGGATCATCGATCTCTGCTAGTCTTTCCTCGTGGCCAGGCGGTTAAGGGGGGCCTCTTAAGGAGGTATCGTGGAGATACTTAGAGAATGGTTAGCAGAGAAATATAGGACCCATGGCATGACAGCGAAGGGTTGTCCAAGGACCATGGGGTGGCTTTCTAGAGCAGTGCGATCAGGAGTCAGGGTTAGGGCTAGAGTTGGGGTAAGAATGAGTCTGACTATGTGTCTTATAGCTGAGGCCAAATGTTCTTGTATCCAAAGGAAGACTAAGGCCATTCTTTATCAAGCACTCCAGTGTAACCGAGGCTAGTGGATGACTGATGCAATAATAGTTCTTGGGGTCAATACTCAGCTCACTTCATAGAAGGTAAACCTGATGCACAGAGTAGCTAAGGACTGTGTGCCTGTGATCACGAGCTCACCAACCTCTGTCATTGACGGATGAAGCTGATCTTGGACCACACATCTCCCCCACCAACTCACCTTAGTGCTTTTGTTCTATTTAAAAGTAGTCATTAGCAGGGAGTGTGGATGTCAGTAATTGAGGATGGGAGAGGTGGATGACGCTGGGGCTGCTCCCAGAGGTGTTAGTTTTGCAGGGTGCGGGGGGGGGAGGGGGCGCTGGTTAAACGTTGTGGTCATATCGCAGGGAAGGTTGTGCCCTGGCACTGCCTCCAACCTGGAACCAGCATGGGTAGTTTATTTAAGGGGCTTAAGGCCAGGCAGGTTAGGGCTATATACTTAGCTAGACTAAGAATAGCTACTGTCATTGAGGAAAATGTATGAACTTTCTGACAGGTCAGAACAGGAAATAAGTCACACGGCTCTCGCTGTCTATAAAAGGAGACCGGCTCTCCAGCATTAAACTTTAAAATGAATGTTATAAGCTGTGTCTGACGGCGTATGCCTATAATCCCAGCACTCGGGAGGCTGAAGAGAGAGAACTATAGATTTAAAGCCAGTGTAGAGAGTGCAGCAAGGCTCTACCTCAAAACACGTCACACTGATGCGTATGTGAGACGTTGCCCAACATAAAGAGCTGTAGTTTTAGTAAGAGATTGCATTTTATTTTATTTTGCAACCCTGGGGACAAAACCCAGGGCCTTGCACCTGCTAAGCCCCACTGCTGAGCCAAATCCCTAACACCCATTAGTAGGTTTTAGAGAGTATTATTTGTTCATGGAGAGTTATTGGGTGGCTTCTGATACTTTAAAATAGAAGATGTTTCTGTTTTATTCTTATCTGACCAGTCTGCTTTGTTAAATTTAAATTTTATTTTATTCACATGTATGCATCTGTGGTGTCTGTGGAGGCTGGGGGTGGGGGGTTTCATCAGATCCCCCTGAACTGAGTTCAGATGGTTATGAGCCACCATATGCGTGCCGGGGATTGAACTTGGGTCCTCTGGAGTCGCAGCTAGTGCTCTTAACTGCTGAGCTAGTTCTCCAGGCCCTTTCTGTTACATGTTTAACATGGCTGATTGTAAGCCATTGCGTTTATATGATTCATGGACTAAGTGGTCAAATCTCTAATTGGAAAGGAAGCACACAGTATATAGGAAACTCCATTTAATATTCCATGTAGACCAGTGGCTCTCAATTTCTCATATGACACTTTCCTCAGGAACTGCTTATTTGGTTTTTTTTTTTTTTTAATTTTAGCCCTTGTTAGAGATAGTGTCTTACTATTAAAACCCACTGTGTAGTCCAGGCTGGTATAGGGTGTGCACTGTCTTACCTCAGCCTGGCTGGTGCTGGGATTGCAAGCACACACCCCGGCACCCAGCAGAGATTGTTCTCATTCAGGTTTCCGTCCAATGATTGACCTTTCCTCTCAGCCTCAAGACCTTCCTTAGTCCCTCACGGGGTGTCATTGTGCTGGTGACAGATTCTCTCAGCTTGTCTCTTGCCGAAACAAGTCTACGTGTCACTGTTTTGAAAGCTATTTCATTTGCTTGTACAATAAGAATTAGCTTTTCATTGTTAATACCCTAGGAGTTCCTTGACTGATTGCCAGCGTTTGGATGAGAAGCTAGCCTTAGTTCCTTCTTGAGTTTTAACTCAGGTGAGGCCTTTCAGCCCAGTGAACTATAAAAAGCCTTGCTTTCCACTTTTCCAGTAGTTCAGCTGTGATGCACGCAGCAGTACAGTTTTTTGAAAGTTTGCTGAAATTCTGAGATCTAGAAGTTACTATATTTTGTCAACCTGACGATGACTTGACCAACCGTTCTGCAGCATGTCTCTGTGTCCCTCTTTTTTTCTCCTCTTCTTCTGGAGCTCTAACCATGTGTATGCTGGGCTGGGCCATCCTGTCCCAGGAGTCCTTCAGGCTTGCTAAATGCTTTTCGATTCTCTCTCTGCTCTCTAGATTTGTTTCACTCTGTTTTGTTTTGTTTTGTTTTGTTTTGTTCACTAACTGGGGTGAGGGAAGACAATGCACAGTTCTAGGAATTCTATTTGAAAAAATAACAGCTGCATTCATATGTAATTCCCATACCATAAAACAAATCTACCTATCCGCTGGGCTTGTTTTAATATATTCACAGAGTGGCATAATCTGCACCAAAATCTAATTTAGAATGTTTCATCATTAAAAAAAACAAAAAACCAAAAAACCTTCAAATTCCCAGTCAGACACCCTTCCCTTTCTCCCTCTGGTCCCTGGAAAGCGCTAATCTAACTTTATCCTATAGATTTGCTTATCCTGGATATGCTCCATTAGTGGGACTTTATGCGCTGTGTTATTTAGTGTCCAGAGTCTTTCACTAAGTACAACCTTTTAAGGTTCAGTTACCTCCTGGGGTAGATCAGTACTCTCTATTCCCTTTTCTGGGTCGACAGTATCCCCTTGTAAGCATATAATACATTTGTTAATCCACTTGGCAGCTGATGGACTTTGGGTTTCTACTTTTTGACTACTATAAATGATGCTTTTCTGAACCCTCAGGAACAAAGTTAGCTTTTCTTCCTCTAGAGTATGTACTTGGGAGAAGAATCATCAGATCCCATAACAATTCTACTCAACTTTTTTTTTCAAGGAATCTCAAGTATTTTCCAAAGTGGCTGTGTGCTATTGGGTATTCTTGTTAGCAATTTATGGTGGTTCCAGTTTCTAAACAAACTCAGAAAGACTTGTCATGTTCATAATTGGTAGAATAATCATCCTCACAGGTAGTGTGCTACGTGGTCTTACAAGATTCCATGAACAAGAGAAGCCTGCCACTATGCATGAAGGAAAAGCTGTTACACCTGGCACACCCATAGGACGACAAAAGAAGTGTGTGCCTCAGACAACACCAGCTCTTTCTACCTCCATGGCTTCCGTTTAGCTCCTTGACTTCCAGAACATACATTTGAGACTTGGTCGTAGTACTAGGAATGGGTTCTATACACCAAAAAGCTTGGTGCTAGATGTCACAAAATCTAGATAATTTGTGCTCGAATGACTTGCTGCACTTGCTGTATGAACTGCATGCATGGCCACCTGCCTAAGACAGAGGAAGCCAAGCCCCTCCTCTATGCTGGCAGTAGAGGTGTGGCATTCCATGTGGAGTCTCAAGAAGCAACAGGATTTGTTGGAACAGCTGCTGTTCCACGACTCAGTTTCCCATCACTATAACAAAAAAGCAGAGAGGATCAGTTTATAAAGAAAGGAACTTTATTTTGGTTCACAGTTTCAGGGCTTCTGTGTATAATCAGTTGGCGGAATTGCTTTGGGCCCGTGGTGAGGCAACCCATTGCAGATGGTGCTGGTGGGAGAGTGAGGACACTTACCTCATGGCTCGGAAGCAAAAAGGGAAGGAAGGGGTGGGGTCCTATACTCCCCTTCAAGGGCACACCTCCAGTGTCTTAAAGGGCTCTTACTAGGCCCGACTTCTAAAAGGTTCTATATCTCCAAGTAGGTGCCACCCTGAGGACAAGTCTTTGACATATCATCTTTGGAGGGGCATTTTTGATCCAGAAATATAACATAATTCATGGACTGTTTAACAAGCGTTTTCTATATACCCAACTTCATTCTGAGTGCTGAAATCTAAAGCTCTCATAGCTTACCTGGAAAGACAAATGTATAGATCCGTAACTAGAATACAGTACAACGAGTGTGACTATACCAGGCAAACTTGCCTCTCCTTGTAACTCCCTATTGTAAGAGTACCTGTTGCTTATCTGAGCCCATGTTATCTTCTTCCTGAACATGGGGGCAGTCTGTATTTCCCAGTCTCCCCCTTGAAGCTTGATGTGGCCATGAGACTGGGCTCTAGGCAGCAGACCACGCAGGATGATGTTCTACCACCTCTGAGTCTATCCCTTAAAACACGTTCCTCGCCAGCTCCTCTACACTCTTAGCTGCAGCAGCTCCTTTGTCATACGGAAGTCAGAGTGGAAGCTGGCAGAGCCTCCATCATCCAGGGTCCCTGGAAAACTACCTGGAAAAATCAACCTACCACCATTTACCAGCCCTGGACAATTACTTTCACAAGAAAATGAATATTGTTATACTATCCATATTGTTTCATTTTTAGTGTGTTTGTTTTGTATCAATTAGCTGAGCAGACACTGTCTTATATAGATAGTACCCATTATACCAGTATGGATAGTAATAAATTATTCTACTTATTAATGTAATAACCTGGCTGTACTATCCATGCCCAATTCCTATATTTCATTCTTGCTCAATAATGCCATCTTGAAATTCTTCTAGCCTGGTAAGTTTAAAAACCCACTACACTTTTATATACTATACATGTATAGGGACAGCCTCTCAAAGCCAGGTTAGATAGTGTGCATCTGGCACATAGTAGGCACATAATGAGAGGGTGGATAAAATGCTGAAAAACTGAAAAATATGAGCTCAGTGGGGAAAGAGTCTGATGTACAAGCTTGATGGACAAGCTCAGATCCTCAGAATTTATATAAAAACTACTGGACGCAGTGGTGCAAGTGATCCAAGTGCCAGGATGGGAAGAAGAAAAAGAATCCTTGGAACTTGCAGCTTGGTTGCCTTGCTGTGTGCAGCCCTGAACAATAGGGGAGATTGTTTTAGTTAGGGTTTTACTGTTGTGGACAGACACCATAACCAAGGCAACTCTTATAAGGACAACAAGTAATTGGAGCTGGATTACTGGTTCAGAGATTCATTCCATTATCATCAAGGTGTGAGCTTGGCAGCATCCAGGCAGGTATGGTACAGGAGATGTTGGGAGTTCTATATCTTCATCTGAAGGCTACAAGGAGAAGACTGGCTTCCAGGCTGCTAGGATGAGGGTCTTAAAGCCCACACCCACAGTGATACACCTCCTCCAACAAGATAACATCTACTTCAACAAGACCATGCCTCCAAATAGTGCCGCTCCCTGGGCCAAGCATATTCAAACCACCACATTTCACTCCTTGGCCCCCATAGGCTTGTTCAAACATGTGACTCTATGGGGATCAACATAACATAATGCAAAATACATTTTAGTCCAACTTCAAAAGTCCCCATAGTCTATAGCAGTCTCAACAATGTTAAAAGTCCAAAGTTCAAAGTCTCTTCTGAGAGTCAGCCACTTAAATGTAATTCCCAAAGCAAGACAGGAACCTAGTTGGGTAAACTCCAAACTCTGCATCTCCATGTCTGATGTCAGTGTGGTCTCCAGATCTCCAACACCCCCCCCCTTTTTTTTAATCTTTGTTGACTGCAACAAACTTCTTTCTTGTGGGCTGGTTCTACTCCCTGTTAGCAGCTTTCCTGAGCAGACAGCCCATGGCTCTGACTTACCTTTATAGCTTCTTGTTTAATATATGTCTGGGATCTGCACATGGTCTTCTGGACTCCTTCAATGGGCTTGGGTTACATCTCTAGCTTTACCCTCTGTAGTACTCTAGGCTCTGGTGGACTTCACTCTGCTGCTGTTTCTGCTGCTGCTGCTGCTGGTGATTATCCCATGGTACTGGTATGGTTGTACCTTCACCAATGGCCTTCTGTGGCCTCTCACAGTGCTAAGTCTTAGCTGCTCTCCATGACCCCTTCATACCTTCAAAAACTAGTACTACTTGGGTGATTCTTACACAGTACCAAGTCCAGCTGCAACCTTGGCTGTCTCTGGAACAGAGGATTTTTTGTGCTCTCAGAAAACATTTCCTGGAAGATTTTACATCAGTGATACTGGTCTCTTCTTAATCACTGGTAATTTCTTAGTTCTAGCTAACCAGCATCAATTGTCTCAGTAGTCCCTTCTTTCTTGAGTCTAAATCCACATGGCTGAAGCTGCCAGTTCTGCTGCTTGCTGGGACTGGAACATGGCCCCCCCTTATTCTGTTACCAGCTTTCTATTTTCCAAATCCCTCGCTGCCTAAACTTGGCAGTCCTGAAACTTGCTCTGCAGATTGTGAATTCAGAGATCTGCATGACTTTGTCTCCTGAATGCTGGGATTAAAGGCGTGTACCACCACGCCTGGATTTAAGCTTTTCTTCACCTAGAACTTGTTCTGTCCAAGGCTGGTCTTGAACGCAGAGATCTTGCCTTTGTCTCCTGAGATTTAAATGTGTGTACCACCATGGCTGGGCCTAAGCTTTTAATAACACCTAACACGATATAACTCTCCTCCCTACAACTGCAAATGCATAAACAATAAGTTTGGCTGCATGAGATCTTGCCTCAAGGTCACCACTCCCTTAATTCCATTTAATATCCTTGAACACAAGACTCAGCTCCGTTTCACTTTCTGATGCCCCTTTATTATTACTCGAACCATATATTTTATATTTTCCCTTTCCCAGTTTGCTTTTTTCTTCCTAAGTCTAAACCAGAGAGCAAAGTCTGCTAGGCTTTTTTTTTTTTTAAGACTTCCTTTGTTAGTGAAATTAATATAAATCTCTTTACCCTAGATTCAGATAGACTCTTCAGGCAAGGACAAAAATCAGCACAAGGGCAAAATACCACAAAAATAGTCTCTAGGGCACATAGTGAAATTCTTCTCCACTGAAACCGCTTGGGCCAGGTCTACACAGTTCAAAACACTCTCAGCAACAAAGTCTTCTGTATCTTTACTAGGATAGCCCATTAAGCCCCACTTAAAACATTCTAGTGTTTTCAAAATCCAAAGTCTCCAAATCTATATTCTTCTAAACAAAAGCATGGTCAGGCCTATCACAACAATACCCCATTCCTGGTACAAACTTCTATCTCAGGGTTTTGCTGTTGTGAACAGATACCATGTCCAAGGCAACTCTTATAAGGGCAACATCTAGTTGGGGCTGGCTTACAGGTTCCGAGGTTTAGTCCACTATGATCATGTTGGGAAGTATGGCAGCATCCATGCAGGCCTGGTGCAGGAGAAGCTGAGAGTTCTGTCTTCATCTGAAGGCTGCTAGGAAAAGACGGATTTCCAGGCAGCTTGGATGAAGGCCTTAAAGCCCACATCCACAGTGACACACCCACTCCAACAAGGCCACACCTTCAAATAGTGCCACTACTTGGCCAAACATATTTAAACCACCACAGAGACCATGTCTCAAACAAGATGGAAGGTGAGATGGATACTCAGGGATGTCCTCTGACCTCCGCAGTGCTCCGTGGCCAGCATGTGCCCACTCTGTCCCTTCTCTCTTCCTTCCCCATTTCTCTCTCTCTCTCTCTCTCTCTCTCTCTCTCTCTCTCTCTCTCTCTCATTTTCATTGTTGCTTTTCTTCTTCTCTCACACAAATAATGCTTTGAGATGCCACGAAGAAGGGAAAAGATTGCCCATAGAATGGGATCAATATTTGTAAGTCAGACCAGATAGTGAGTTTGTTTCCAGACTATGTAAACAATTCTTACAACCACACAACAAACAGACAGTAATCTAGTTTTTAAGTGAATGAATAATCTGAATTTCTCCAAAGAAGTTACACAAATGACCAACATTCTGTGAAGAGACAGTATCATCTGTCATTAGTGAAATACAAATCCATCCTGAATTTTCATGTCCAGGCCTCTCGATCTCTGGTTCTGAATATTCATCTTTGCCGGGTTAACGGAAGTTGTGGGGTTTGCTCAAGGGAAAGAGGTGGTCAGAGATGGGAGAGGTTAATGGTGGAGGGGCATGAGGGACGTTGAGGGAAGTCACCAAAGAGATGAGGCAATCAAAGTGGTGTGTGTGTGTGTGTGTGTGTGTGTGTGTGTGTGAGAGAGAGAGAGAGAGAGAGAGAGAGAGAGAGAGAGAGAGAGAGAGAGATGGAGAAGGCAAGACAGACAGAGAGACACACAGAGAGAGAGACAGAGAGAGAGAGACAGAGAGAATGGCAGGGTGGGGACAGTTCATTTTGTTCATTGTTCATGATGTATCCTAATTTTTAATGTTGTAAAACAGGCTTAACTAATGAGCTAATAGAACAGTTTTTGCCAATTGTGTTGCAAATAGGTTGTTTCAAAACAGGCTTAATTAATGAGCTAAGAGAACAGTTCTGACCAATTGTATTATAGATAGGTTGTTTCAAAACAGGCTTAATTATTAGAACAGTTTTGGCCAATTATGTTATAGACAGGCTATTTCCTCAAGGTAGACCAAGGAGGGCATGTACGCTTCAATCTGATCAGTCACGCTCCAAGCCACAGTGTATGACGGGGCTACCAATGAAGAGGTTTCATTTGGGCCACCTGCCTGAGTTCTAAACTATGGATTTTTCCATTGAGGTCATGACACAATCACATGTACTTCCTAGGGGGGTTAAATGAGTTGATACGACCATAAACTGCTTAGAAAGTGCCTGGCCCTGCCAGCAAGATCAGGTTTGGGATGGGTTTGGCTAAGGAGGCATTGTTGTAGTTTGGATCTTCTCGGTCCCTCAAAAGCCCATATGTTGAAGGCTTGCTCCTCACTCATCACGCTATCTGAGTATGGGGGTAACTTTGCAAGTGGTAGAGGTGGGAGGCAGTGGCTAATAGGACTTGGGTAGATATTTGGGACCATGTGATTGAAAGGGATACCAGAACCACAGCTCCTCCACTTTTATGGCTTCCTGGCTGCTGTGAGGTAGACCGGTTCCTTCACCAATGCTTGCACCATTATGGCCTGTCTTGCTCCAGGCCCCAAAGGAGCAGAGACAGCCTACTGTGGACCAACGCCTCCAAAAGATGATCCAGAAGAAAAACGTTCCCCTCTCAGTTGATTTATCTCAGGTATCTGCTCTAGCAGATGCCTGGAAATTTGACTAACACAGGAGTGTTTATATCTGATACAGTGACTGCTCAGTGGCTTGATAAGTCTCAGGACAATGAAGATTTTATAGTAATATTGCGACCCATGAAACAGAAGATCCACCTATTCATAAAGGTCATTTGTAGCGAGCAGCAAGGCCTTGAGGTTCCCGCTGTCTGTCCACCCCCCATCTCCCGTCCACTCATTCACAGACACCTCATTTATCCTTACTATGGTCACTATGTCTTTAGAAGGTAAGTTTAATCATGTTGCTCCTCCACTTAAAATCTTATTACTTTGGTATAAATCATGGCCTTGAATATTAGCAGTGGGATGTGGCAGTAGTTCTAGAAAGAAATGCTCAGAATCAAAGATGATACAAAGGACCAAACAGGAGAAAAAGCAGGTCCTCCAGTGGGAATTTCAGACACAGACACAGACACACACACACACACACACACAGACACACACACACACACACACACACAAACAGACATGCACATAGACACAAACACAGACACCCAGACACACACACAAGGGGGAGAGAGAGAGAGAGAGAGAGAGAGAGAGAGAGAGAACACATGTGAGCATGGCTGAGCAGAAGAAAGCTGAGAATATAAATTATAATAAAAGGCCTTCCAGGACACATTAAAATGTTTTTGTTTTTGTTTGTTTGTTTGTTTGTTTTTTGGTTTTTTGAGACAGGGTTTCTCTGTGTAGCCCTGGCTGTCCTGGAACTCACTTTGTAGACCAGGCTGGCCTCGAACTCAGAAATCCACCTGCCTCTGCCTCCCAGAGTGCTGGGATTACAGGCATGCGCCACCAACGCCCGGCTTAAAATGTTTACTTTAATCTCCAAAGGTCTTTTCTGTGCTTCACACCCCACATAGATGGCTACCAGCAGGACTGTGCGTGAAACAGAAGCAGGGGGAGGCAGCAGCCCTCAGTCTAGGATCCCAGGGATATGAAAGAGCTGTCAGAGACTGACAGCTCAGGACAAAGGGCTGCCTTCCTCTTAGAGTCTCTTCTCCTACCTTGACGACTGTAGATGCCTAATCGTCTTCTCCAGATAACTTCCACACTTACCACCCCAGGAGTTAGGAAGCTGAGGCAGATTTGTGAGTCAGGACAGCCTGTGCTACACAGTGAGACAGTTCTTAGGGAAAAGAAGAAGTCACATTCTCAGGGGTCTTTCCTGATAACCTCCAGGCAGAGTGGAGAGCTTTGCCCCTCCTTCGTCAGTCAGCTTCCTTCCCTGTGAGAACCTAGGGCTTGTTGGAAAGGACTATGTGCTGTTCAGCCTTATAATCTGAACAGTCCAATGACTGGTAAGCTAAGCGGCTCTTATAGAAGTTTGGGTAGAGCAGCAGCTCTGGCCTTCCAGGGGGACAACATGGCAACGGTGTGTGCAGTACAGGATGGGGGAGAGTGAGGGAGGAAGCAGATGAAGCAGTTCCGGCAGGTAGGTGTGGGGAAGAGCGTGAAAAGTGCAATGTGAACGGCTTAGAAAGCGTGGTTTTCATCCTAACGAGTAGAAAGCCGGCAGATGGGGATGACTTGGCCCAGTTGCTTCACAAGGGCAGCCTGAGTCTGGTGTGAGCCAAGACAGGGAGCTTGTGTGTTGTGTTAGTTCCCTCTCCCGTTGGTGTGACTTCGTACCTGACAAGAAGCAGCTCAACGGAAGGCAGACTTATTCTGGCTCATGGTTTGAGGGGACGCTCAAACCATGGCTCAGGGTTTGGTGGTGAAAGAGCGAGGTGGTAGGTGACTCCAGTGATCAGAGACCCTATGGTGGTGGCAGTGTAGAGTTCCTGTTTGCTGCGTGGCACCACTAGGAAGGAGGGAGAGAGGGAGGGAAGAAAAGACAGAGGGACAGAGGGAGGAAGAGAGAGAGGGAAGAAGGGAGGGAGAGAGAGAGGAGAGAGAGGAGAGAGAAGATGGAGGGGGAAGAGGAAGGAAGAAGGAAGAGAAGGAGGAGGATGGGAGGGGAGGAGCGGGGAGAGAAGGAGGGGGAGAGGGAGAACACTTAGCTAGAAGTGAGCCTGGGTTATAATGCTCAATGTCCCCCCTCCTCCAAGTGACCCATGTTTTTGCAATGAAGCCAAAGCCCCAACTCTTAAAGGTTCCAGTCTTTCCCAATAATGCTACCACTTGAAATCTAAGTGTTCAAATGCCTGTGGGGGCATTTTCAATTCAAATCACAACAGAGAGGAAAGTAAGGCCAGCGGCAGGGAGGTCTATACACTAGGCTATCTCCTATGCTGGTACCGTGGAAAGATGCCGTGGCACTGGGGTGTTTATTTGTGACTGAGCCAATGATGAAAGGCAAGTAGAGCCAAGGAGGCAGATTTGCAAAAAGCGCGCGCGTGCGTGCGTGCGTGCGTGCGTGCGTGCGTGCGTGCGTGCGTGCGTGTGTGTGTGTGTGTGAGTTTATCTGAGCTTGGCTCATGTTGGTTTAAAGGGCCTTGTTCCCTTGATCTCCTTCATCCTCTGCTTCTTCCACTCTTTCTGCCCCCTCTTCCATGGGGTTCTCTAAGTCCTGAGGATTTGATGGAGACAGCTCACTTGGGACTGAGTGTTCCAGGGTCTCTCATTCTGCATAAAGTCTGGCTGTGGGTCTATCTCTATATTTGTCACCATATGCTGCAGGAGAAAGATTCTCTGATGATGGTTGAACAGCACTGATCTATGCCTTTAACAGAATGACATTAGGAATCATTTTATCGTTATATATATATATATATATATATATATATATATATATATATATATATTTAGAACAGTAGTATTTGATTTGACCCTGGGTCTCTGGCTTCTGATCAACCAAACGTGTCAGGTATGGGGTTCTGTCTCTTGGAGTGGGCCTTAAGTCAAATCAAATATTGGTTGGCCACTCCCACAGGCTTTGTGCCACGATTGCCCTAGCATATCTTGTAGGCAGGACAATATATCCAAGGGTTTATAGTTGGCTTGGTGGTCATGTTTTTCTTTTGGTAGCATGAAGAGTATCTTCTTGTACCAAAGGTGCTAGAATGTAGGGTTTGAAGGCTCTGTCAGTTCCAGCTCGACTCCATCTTCCGTGGGTTGTGTAAGTGTTGTCTTCAGCATGGGAGATTTCCATGGGACCCCTTTGGCCACCTGAGCTGAGGCCCTTCAAATGTACAAGAGTCCAGGTCTCTCTGAGGCTTAGGGCCATTGCTACCTGGATCCCTGTTCTTAGCCTTGGAGAGTCACAATGTTCTGTCTCCCTCTGATGTCCTGGCTTGACTGTTCTTCCCAGAAGCCATCCTTAAGATGTGGTGATGGAGGATGTCCTTTTCCTTTTTGAGACAAAGTCCCACTGTCTAGCTCAGGCTTGCCTGGAGCTTACTATGCTCTCCAGGCTGGCCTTGGACCCATGGCAATCTCACTGCCTCAGCCTACTCAGCCCTGGTATTGCAACATCTGCTTGAGTCTGCCTTCTAAAAACATCTGGGTTCTGCGTACTTCACTCATCAGTAGTGATAGGACAGTGATGGTACCAAGGGGGAGACTTGAAGGCAAAGCCCTGTTCCCTGGAAGCCTGGAACCCGTGGGAGGGAAGCCTGGTCCTGCATCCTCTCAGGGGTGCTCCAGAGCCTTGATGACTCCTGTTGCCCTCTGTCCTGCTCCTACTCTGGTCTCTTGCTCCTGCTTATTGCCATGGTGCCTGCTTGAATTTTTCTTGGATTCTTGTCCATTCATCAATGGAATGTTTGAATGCCCAATCTGCCCTTAATTCTTATCATGTTCTTTCTCCCTCTCCCTCCCTCTTCCCACCTCTCTCTCTCTCTCTCTGACATGATTCGAAAGACTCTGACGGAACCCCCTGCTTCCCAGCATTTCTCCTGTCAACTGCCATCCTCCATCAGTGTCTCTATTAGAGACCATGCCTTCAGCCCAAGACCTCCACCCAACAAACCTACTAGTGTTTGAGTTCGGCTCGATGAGAATGTTGTCTAGTGCTGTTTAGTGTAAATAAATGTATTCATCAAGGCAACCAAGGATTGAATGAGTGGATGGCTATAAGAAATCCCTGGTGATGAATGGGGGACAGTGGTCTAGAATAAGGCATATCAGAACTGAGAAGGGTGGGTTGAGGAAGGAACTCAGGGCAGCTATGGGTAGGCTCTGAAATCCGGCTCTACCTGTTTGGTCATTTAGACACAGGTCTTTCCTGGCCTGAATTCCCTATAGTTTCTTTTCTCTTCAATTCCCCCATTCTACCTAAGGAGTACCCTTTTGGAATTGGGTGCTGGCTGGGCGTGGAAAGTATGAGCCGGGTGGTTGAGGTCTAGGAAGCCTTCACCTGCCAGCACCAGATGCTGGGAAGGTGGAGAAAGGTTGTGGAGAGCAGCTGGAGCCTGAGGAGCCCATACCTTTTGGATTTTGGAGCTGGATAGAGAGGGGGAAAGTTTGGGATGTCATTGGAGTTTAGCTGGAGGCTACAGTGACTGTAGGTTGTTTTCAGTAGTGTCTTAGGGTTTTGCTGCTGTGAATAGACACCATGACCAAGGCAATTCTTATAAGGACAGCATTTAATTGGGGCTGGCTTACAGGTTCAGTCCATTATCAAGGCAGGAACATAGCAGCATCCAGGCAGACATGGTGTTAGAGGAGCTGAGAGTTCTACTTAATTCCAGGCAGCTAGGGTGAGGGTTTTAAAGCCCACGCCTACAGTGACATACCTACTTCAACAGGGACACACCTACTCCAACATGGCCACACCTTCTAATAGTGCCACTCCTTGGGCCAAGCATATACAAACCATCATGAGTAGCATGTTGTTTATAACACTATTGATTGTACCAATACAGGAACTCGGGACAACTTTCCAACTTCTGGTGCCTTCTACTTCTTTCTTCAGTGTTTTACAGTTTTTGCTTCAGAGCATTTCCCCCTTGCCTCTATGGTTACATTTATCCATAAGTAACTTATTATTTCTGAAGCTGGGGTGAATAAGATTGTTTTTCTGTTTTCTCTCTATCTAGGTTCATTATTAGTCTTTAAAAATCTATTGATCTTTGTATATTGGTTTTATGTCTTGATGTTTTTCCAGAATTCAAAGAAACCAGAAATTTTTTTTAATGGACATGTTAGGGTCTTCTAAGTCTAGGGTCATATCATCTACAACTAGAGATCGCTTTTCTTCTTTCTTACTTTTTCTTTTTCTCTATTTATTGTTATGGCTAATAATTCAAATACTATATTGAATAAGACTGTAGACATAGGGCACCTCTACACTGTTTTTGATTTTAGAGGAAGTGATTTCATCTTTCCCCCATTCAGAATAATGTTGGCTGTTAGCCTGCTGGAAAGACCTTGCTGTGTGGAGGTGTGATCCATCCACAGTGAGAGTCTTCAGGACTTTTATAATAATGGGGGGATTTCTCAGGTTTTTTCTTTTTCTGTGAGTATTGAGATAGTCATGTGATTTTCACCCTTGCTTCTACTTATGCATTTGTTGCTTTGTGCATGTTGATCCGTCTTGGTCATGGGGTATGATTGTATTGAATTCACTGATTTGTGCATGTTGAATTGCCTTATCCATAATGTATTTTTTTTTTCAAAAGTATGTTGTCAAATTCTGCTGGTGGGGATTTTACTGAGGATTTTTGCATCTATGTGAATCAAAGAAATGGGTCTATAGTTTTGTGTTTTGGTTGCCTCTTTGCCTGCTTGGGTAGGAGGGCAATGCAGGCTTCTAGGAGGAGTTCGGAAACATTTCTCTGCCATTTTATGGAAGAGCTTGAAGTGTTTTAATGTGTTGCTTGCTAGCAACTGTCACTACTGTCACCTTGCTTCTCATTGCTGTTGTGAGTGCACCAGTTCTGTGACCCTGTCATAGCCAGAAGACCCTGTTTCACCCCAGCCCCTCCCAACTGTTGGCAACATAAAATAAGTATGTGAAGTATGAAGTATGTATGTGTCGGCTCTTTGCAGGCCTGATGAAATCTAGCAAGGGACAGTCCTGGGATGCTTGTTATTGGGAGACTTTTATCGCTACCACGATGCCATTACTTGTTACAGATCTTTTTAGATGTTAAGAAATACCGTCATGGGAATAAGTACCTGCAGAGTGGTCAGCTATCAATGGACATTTATACCATATGCCCCTGCTAAGGCTCTGTAGCCATCATGGAGGAGGTGTATGTGAAAGGCTGTAAAAGCCAGAGGTTGGGAGAACTGGGGTGAAACTGGGTCTCTTAGCTATAACAGGGTCGCTGCACTCACAAGCTCACAACAGCCATGGGGAGCAAGGGTGGCAGCAGTGGCTGTTGCTAGCAAGATGTCGCTGCAGTCGAGGTGAATGAGGTTGGGAGGGGGGCAATCAATTGTGTAAAGGCAAAAACCACAACCAGTCTGGCAGAAGTTTAAGGAGTAAAATTTTAGGATCAGTGTCAAATGGTATATGGGGTAGGAGGGCAGACATCTCTAGATTTCTGTCTGTGTTTTGAGTTTACAGGATAGCCTGAGCATGGAGAGAGTGGGTAATCCTGTAAAAGAACCTTGCTGGGAGACGATCAGTAGTCTGATTTGGGAATTGTTGACTCTGGGTGACTCTCAGCCGCCTAAGTGTAGGTGCCACGCAGGTAGGGTAATGTGTACAACTGTGCCTGTGGACTATGGGTAGAAGGTAAACCTTGGAAGTCAGTGATAGATGGTAACGACATTCTCAGGAGTGGAAGAAGTTAAGTGTGAGGCCCCAGGTCCTACACTTGGGCCCATCTATCTAACTGATGCAGAGCTGAGTAAGCTGTGTCCTCTACCCCCATGGTGCCTACAAGCACCAATGTCCAGGGATATGTTTGATGTTTAAGATAACATGTGCTAAGAGCCAAGACACTGAAGGGTGAAGAGATATGACTTCCAAATGAATGGGCTGACCCATTCCACAGGGTGGGTGTGATGGTCTTGACCGGTTTCTCGATGATCCATTATCACCTCCCAAGCTTCACAGGGACTCTCTGGAAGTGTGTTGACCTTCTTTTCTGATGGCCAGGTTTCACTCACCCCTCCACGGCCTTCCATTCATAGCACGAACCAGGGTTGTGTCGCCCAGATCTATGCTATTACTGCCTGGAATGTCTTCCTAGAATTGGGGAAATTGAGCCACCAAATACGTCATCCTAATCAACAGGGTCTGGGAGATGGTCACAAAAGCAGAGCCTCCCAGGTAGCTGTGATGCATTTGGCCAAGAGGATGCAGGGGCTGCAAGCCAAGGTGGCTGGTGGGTGCTCAGGAGGCCCCAGGGGCTTCCTAGGAGATGATATACAGTTTGACCGAAGCTCTGGATTGCTTCTCAGCTATGATGTGTGTGTATGAAAAGATAACTCCCAGGGACAGGGTTCCTAGATGAGCACCATCTTTATCACCTCTCATCTTTAGCACCATCTTTTTCTGGACTGTCCTGGGGCTTTAAGACCAGACCTCCTAAGACTTTCTCTGAGATATCATCTTTCTTGTCTAAGGTTTTCCCTGGGAAAGTTGAGGCAGAGGTATGCAGAAAGGCACAAAGGAAGGAAAGATGGGTCAAGGTGGCAGAAAAGAATGGAGGCCCTCCATAGTGTCCTGGGCTGGGAGACCACTGTTGTGCCGTCGGGATGGGATGTGTGCTCTGTGTCTGTGGAGGACCCTCATTGTTCCCTCTGACTTTCAGAAGTTACTCACTCTTTGAGATCTAGTTCCAGATTTGAGTTCTAATTTGATATTTTTTTTAGGCTCTTTGGTCTCCCACGGTTGAGACCAGAGTCTCCACACACAAGGATGCGTCATGGACGTTTGCCTCGGTTAGTCACTTGGTTAGTTGCTGTGACAACGAACAAGAGGAGAAGCATTTTAAAGAAGCAAAGGTTTATTCTGGTGTATCGTTTGAAGGGATGACTTGGGAAAGGCGTGATGGCAGGAACGGCTGGCTGGCTGGTCAGGGGATCCACACTGATCCACACTGCGGCATCCACAGTCAGGGGATAGGGGACGGACGGGAAGTGAAACTGGGACACAAAACCTTAGGACTTGCTTCCAATGACTCACTTCCCCCAGCAAGGCTCCACTTCCAAAGGTTCCATGACCTTCCTAAGTAGAGCCACCAGCTTCAGACCAAGGGTTTAAACACCCAAGCCTATGGGGACGGTTCCCACCCAAACTACAGCAACCCTGCTGGACACCACCAAGTCCCCCCCCCCCACAATGTCTTAAAGAGGCCATCCTTCTCAAGTTCAGCCACCGCATGTCCTAGACCCCTGGGGGCTATCTAGTAGATAGCTGGATGCCTAAGGGCTAGTAATTGATCTGATGGCGATTCAAGTTTTCTTTTGTTTCCAAGTGGGGGGAACTATGCTCTATCTCTAAACTACCCTTGGTCTTGAAGGCATTTCAAGAGATCGTTCAGAATGGCCATTCATTCATCCATTGGGAGGGGACTTAGGACCAATCTGTGTGTACAGGGTATTGTTTCTGCTCATGTGGTGCTTAAAATGAAAGCAAGAATAATAATTATAATCATCACCCTTTATTGGGAGCTCAGAGGTTAATCACTATTGGGGGTGTTTTGCAAATATTCTTCTGTTCCCATTTCCACGCCTGTCCTTCAGGTTTGAGATGCTCCTCATTTTATAGCAGAAGAAACACGCGGCCACAGGGCTAAGGAGGGACAGAGCTGAGGTTTAAGCACAGGCATGCTGTCTGGAGTCTCCTAGAGAAGAGACTAGAAAGAAGAGGGAGTCTGACCAGCTGTGAGACTTTGGTGACTCAGAGCCCCTGACTGGCAAAGGCCAGAAGAGGACTTGACCTGAACAGTGGGCCTATGAGATGTTCTCAAGTGTGCTGGAGGATGTTCCCCCACTTAGAGGGTGCGGCTGCCCTCTGTGGGTCCACTGCCGCCCCAGGGGGTCCACTGTTCATCTGTCCTTGTTCTCTCCTTGCTGGTGTTCAAGGTGCCTACGGGCCTTGATGTACCGAGGAGGCCCTAAAGTCCTGTTTCCCTGGGAAGTGCTCCAGCTGATGTTGGGTAGTGCTCCAGCTGATGTTGGGTAGTGCTCCAGCTGATGTTGGGTAGTGCTCCAGCTGATGCTGCCATCCCTCTGTCTTCTTGCAAACTGCAGACTCACTGGCCAGCCACCATGGTCCTAAGGATAAAGTAAGGACAGAACAACAGTGGATCAGTGGTGGAGAGCTTTGCCTAACAGGCACCATATACTGGCTTTGGGCCCCACCATCGCATGTTGAGCACACACATATGAGATTATGACAGGTGTGTGTGTGTGTGTGTGTGTGTGTGTGTGTGTGTGTGTGTGTGTTTGGTAGGGGAGTTACCACTAGTTTTTTTTTATCCCCATTGGCCAAAATGAATGTGGCCAAATAAGGCTGTAAAGAAACAAACCCAACTGCAGGTCATTTCTGTGGCGCCCCAGAGCGCTCTAGTGGAACTGGTTTAGACCCCGTGTCTGGAGATTCCTAGCACCTGAACTCTCTTGTGCTGCCTCTCTTGTCTTTCTTCCTCACAGATATCCCTCTGCTCCCTGGATCTCCACGTCGGCTGAGCTCACGGACAGTGGCCAGAGGAAGCCAGGGCCTCAGACACGGGCAGCAGTACCTCAAAGTGCCAGGTCCCCGGGCCCCAGGTCAGAGGGACAATTCTAGCCTACACCCTAGCCAGGCTGCCAGGAGAGCGAGTTCCCGAGACCGTTCTGTGAGTACCGACGGATGCCCTCTGAGAGTCTCCCACCGGCCATCCTGTAGTTTGTGGCTGATGTGAGAAGCCCTGGGTTTTTTGGGAGAATACTTTTATTTTCCCTATCTCGCACATTTCTAGAAGCCCTAGCTATCCCCTTCAGGGAAGGGTCTGGAAATGAGAAGGCAAGGAGAGGCAGATGATTCCTACCTGTTGGGCGGGCAGACTCCTGGGCTCAGTTCCCACAGGCCTGAGAAACCTGCCTCCTCAGCGCCGGTGGCTGCGAGCCTCTCTCCTGTGCCTGGCATTTCATCTGGTTGCCCCGGTGACCTCTCAGGTGGCTGCTGAGGCAGCTGGGTATCAAACCAGCAATAAACAAGGGAACACCCGGGGGATGGAGGCAGGTCCCTGCCCTGCCCCGCCTCGCGCTCTTTCCTCCTCTACCTCCCTCCGGTCCAGAGTGGAAGAGAGAGGAAGCAGTCACTTTCCCTGCGTCTGTCACTGGCAGGGTCTTTGCTAGTGGCTGGAGAGGAGGAGGAAGAGGAGAAGGAGGAGGAGGAGGAGGAGGAGGAGGAGGAGGAGGAGGAGGAGGAGGATGGATTTGTGAGGGGCAGAAAGCCCAGTGACTTCCCGTGGGTGGGAGAGGAGCCTGGAAATTGGCTTTCGTTGGGATGGATACAGAGCACTTGCCAGTAAGTAAGCCGGGGGATTATGGAGCGTGTGCCGGCTCACGCTCAGCTCTGCTGGGAGCGGCACATGAGTGGGTGTGCTATGGTGTGTGCGGAGGGCTGCGCCTTGGTTTGTGTGCCTGTGCATATGGGCACCTTCACATGTGTGCAGAAGTGCTGAGCCGGGGAGGCGTGTGTGGAGGGGACTGCTCGCAGGTGCCTACGCATGTGCCGGTGAGCGGGAGTGGGCACGGGTTTCAGTGTTTGGGGCAGGCCATGTGGACTGGCAATGGTGTCTGCTACTGTGTGTGCAGTCTGTCTGTCTGCCTGCCTGCCTGCCTGCCTGTCTGCTTGTCTCTCTGTCTCTCTCCCTATTTCTGTCTGTCTGTCTCTGTCTATCTGTCTGTCTCTGTTTTTCTCGTGTGTGTGTGTGTGTGTGTGTGTGTGTACTGATGCCCAGACTGCATACGTGGATGGAGGGCTATAGGTGACAAGCGGGCTTAGACCGCTGATCCATCCACTGGACAGGCGGGCGGGGCCTCGGAAAGACTTGCTTCCTAGTCTGTCCCAGAGCATCAAAGCGTCCTCCTTTGTCTCTTACTCTCCTTACTCTGACCTCACCTGTGCACCTTCCTCTGGCCAGGTCATCAATAACTACCTGGATGCCAATGAGCCCGCGTCCTCGGAGGCCCGTCTGAGCCGTATGCACTTCCACGACAACCAGAGGAAAGTCGACTATGTACTTGCGTACCACTACCGGAAACGGGGCGCCCACGCGGGTCACGGCTCCCCGGGACACTCGCTGGCTGTTATCTCCAACGGGGAGACGGGCAAGGAGCGCCACGGCGGGGGCCCTGGTGACGTTGAGCTTGGGCCACTGGATGCCCTGGAAGAGGAAAGGAGGGAGCAGCGAGATGAGTTTGAGCACAACCTGATGGCGGCTGGGCTGGAGCTGGAGAAGGACTTGGAGGTGAGGCTGGCCAGGCTGCGGGTCTCAGGGCGGGATGCGCCCTGGTGGTTAGCAATGCTTTGGCTTTGCTCTGGCAGACGGCTTGGTCTTTCCTTTTGTGTAAAGCAGATACTTTTGCCCAAGGCCTTGCAGCAGTTTTGGTAATGTGATAACTGGCCAGGTGGCTCCAGGCCCCTGTGGGACGGTGGCGGTGCGCCTTGCCCATGCCTGATCGTGCGCACACCCAAAGCGCCTAACAGTCTGGTTAGAGACCGGAGGCAAGACATGGATCCCGGAGGGTCCGTGGCTTTCTCCAGTGCGGTTTCCCTGCATGAAGACCTGGTTTTCCTGTTGAACTTGGATCTAAATTTCTTTGTGGGGGGATGGGGATCCCCTTTAGTAAGGGATGGGTTTGCTCAGATCACTGAGGAATCTGTAATGAGACACTTTAGGGAACTGAATGGGATATTGTTGAACATATTTATAAATCTGTAAGGTATGTGTGTGTATGCATGTGTGTGTATTTGTGTGTGTATGTACATGTGTATGAATGTGTATACATAGCTGTATTTCACCCTTGGTAAGTAGGCTAAGGCAATCCATGGAAATCTACTTACCCATCTATGTACCCATTCTCCCACCCATCCTCCAACCCATCCTCCCATCCATCCTCCCACCCATCCTCATGCCTATCCTCCCACCATCCTCCCATCCATCCTCCCATCCATCCTCCTACCCATCCTCATGGCAATCTTCTCACCCATCTTCCCACCCATCCTCATGCCTATCCTCTCACCCATCCTCCCACCCATCCTCCCACCCATCCTCCCACCCATCCTCCCACCCATCCTCATGCCCATCCTCCCACCCATCCATGCACTCTGATCTTTTCAAAGTATCCTGGCCTTATTATTTCTTCCAAACTGTCTATCTATAATTTTTCCTCCTTCAAAGTTGTATTCCAGGCTAGCCACCAGCCTAACCATAGTTCTGGGTTGGTCAGCCCGGCCTCAGGGTGTATTGACTCTAACAGAGTCCTCTCTTCAGGAGCTCATGCTCAGACCCATGCCTTCACTTCCGGTCTCTGCTCTTTCCTTCTTCCCTGACCATTGCCAGTAAAATGTCATGAAGCCTTTCGTTTCCAGCCCTGGCCCCTGCTCTTCTTTTCTTGATCCTCCTTAGCTTAGCACTGCTCCTGACAGCCGTGTGGTAGGGGTTGTCTCTTATCTGTGCCCCACCAGCTCCATGAAGGTTGGGGCTTTGTTTCACTTTCTGCTTCATTCCCAAAACCTGGGATAGAATGTGTATCACAATAGGTGTCATATAGGTATCAGTTGTGTAAAGGATTGGCCTCTTAGAGGAAACTTAAGGTCTTTATTTGAAAATCAATAACCTCCTTGCTGGGCTCTGGTATTACATGTCCCATGGTTATGTGGGGAAATGAAAACATGTAGCACAGTTTCCTTATATACACGAGGTACTCAATGAGCACTTACTATGATTTTTTTTTTTTACTTTTTTTTCATTCGATAGGTTTTGATTATGTTTTTCCCACTCTCCTGACTCTTCTCAGGTTCTTCCACCTCCTTACCCATCCAATTTTATGTGTCCTCCTCAAAAAGCAACCACCCACAACAGTCAAACAAAAATCAAAACAAACAAGACAAGTAAATTAAAAAAAAAAGCCATAACAACAACAGCACAACAACAACAACAACCACAAGGACAACAGAAACAAACAAACAAAAAAATCCGCAAAACAGCCAAGGAGTTTGTTCTGTCTTGGCTACCTACTCCTGGGTATGAGCTTGCCCTGGAGTGTGGTTTGTATGCCCAGTGACACTTCGCGGTAGAACATGAATTTTCCCTTTGGCAGTGAGCATTAGTTGCAAATAGCTTCTTGGTTAGGAGTGGCACCCAGGACCACTTTCCCCTCTCTATGCTGGGATTCTATAGAACCGGCGCAGGCTCTGTGATGTTGCCACAGTCTGTGAGTTTACACGTGCATGCGTCCTGTCGCATGCGTCCTGTCGCATGCATCCTGTTGTATCTGCAAGATACTGCTTCTTGGGATTCATCCCTCACTTCTTAAGATCTTTCCTTTGCCCTTCTCAAATAGATCCCTGGGCCTTGAGGGGGGGGGCTTTGATGAAGACATCACATTCAGGACTGAGCTATTTAAAAGAGTGCCATGCTGGAAGTCAGGAAAGCGTTCTCATCCGCAAACCAACCTGTAAGATTAACATTAATGCTGGCTTCATCCTGCAAGGGGCTCACGGGTCCTCAGCTGGGGTGCCTGTATCTTGGCTCTGGCCCTATGGTCCGTGGCTCATGCAGACGGTTTGGCAGGAGGCTTTCCTCTAGGTCACCTAGTAACCTCTTGAGCGGCTTTGGGCCCCTTTACTGCGAGCTACCGATTTCTGATGTTTGAAACCCAAAGCTGGTTTGGTCCTTTCTCTAGGAGTCAGCTGAGCAGGCATCTTCAAGATCGTGGCCATACCAGGAGTTCTGGGTGCTTGCAGCCTACACAGCTGTCTCCAATGTCAGGGAGTAGACGTGGTTGGGAAACAGTACAGACCACTCTCAGGAGGGCGCTCCTAGGAGGCTGACGGACTACATGTGTTCCCCCCTCATGCATTTTCTAATCATTTAGGACCTTAAGTCAGAGTTTCCTTGTGTGTAAGCAGGAATAGTAGTATCCCCTTCCCAGGGTTGGTAGAAAGAGCAAGACAGGCAAATGAAATACCCTGAACAGAACGCCGCTGCCGCCATTATTATTCATATAACAAACCAAAAAAGATAGATGCTTTGTTAAAAATGAATTTCAGACCAACAATGAGTAGCTTTGTAGGATTTTTTTGTTGTTGTTGTTTTAAATATATAGCTCAAGTATGCCCCGTGTGTTATCAGGGATAATGTATTCGACGTTGAGCTGAACTCTGTAGCCCAGAGAAGGCCGAGAGGCTGACCTTAGATGAGGTTGAAGACCTTGTCCTGCAAAGTTAGCTCTCTTGTACAACTACCAAGGCTCACCCTCCCAGCCCCCTCTGGCTTTAAGGTTAACTAAGCACTTCTCCTTCTTCACGGCGCAGCCTCCCGGCACCCCTCTGCTCTCCTACCCCTGGCGCCAACATGACCTACTCTCCTGTGGGATTCCTTCTCTCTGACCCGCCTGACCACTGTGGTATCTGTCACACACTGGGAGAGTTGGCTGCCCTCTGCACCCGCGGTCCACTGCTATCATTATCACCATTTGCAAACACTCCCCTTGTCCTGCACTGCCTACTCCTTCCATAGGCAATTGTTCTCGCCCATCACGCTTCTGGGAAATGCTGTGTGCAATTTTGTATTTTTTTTCCATCTTATAAAATAGACTATTATTTAGAACTGTTTTGTAGCTACAGGAAAATTGGAAGTGGTACACAGAGGTCTTATGTCCTACCCTGTGCCTGGCTTCCCCTGTTATTACTGTCTTATTAATGTAGCATTCCTGTTACAATTAATGAAACGTCATCGACACATTATTATTAACTAAACCCCATGTTCAATTCAGATTCGCTTCTGGCTGCTGTCCTTTATTCTAGACTCCCCTCCTGGGCTACAACATTGTGTTTCATCATCCTATCTCTAGGCTCCTTTTGATGCTGACATTTTTTGGGGGGGAGGGGACTGTGCTCTTTCAATTCACTTATAATATGCTTTTTGCAGCTCGCACTGCTTCTTACTTTACTGTTTCTGTGCTGGAGTTTTCAGACCCCTCATGCTCTGCATATATATATATATATATATATATATATATATATATATATAAAATCACCTTTTATTTCTAAAGGGTCATTTATGGGCCCACAGTTGACCTTATCTTCATAGCAAGGGACTCTCTCAGGTTACCTCTCACTGTGGGGCTCCCTCAGCCAGACCAACAGTGAATTGTCAACCCACACAGGGCCAGCATTTCCTCGTCTTCTTGGCTTTGCTTCCTGCCCCCCCCCCACCTCTTGAGGCCAAGCACCAGTGGGAGAGTCATCCACGCAGCCCGTGGGCTTCTGAACAGCTTCCCATCAAGGTCCCACCTGCTCAGGAGTTCTCTCTCCATTGGACTGGGCTGCCTTTTAGGCTTTGATTTCACCGCGACTGTAAGAACAGTGAAACAGAAAAGGGTTTCTGTCGGATGCCCATTAACGCTATTCACTTGGAAAAGAACCTTGTGCCCACCAGGCTCTGAATACGGCAGAACTCATTTCTGATCCTTTCCTTAAGCAGGATGCTTTCACTGCACACTCACCAGCTGGTGTTTCCTCCTCCTTTTCCTCCTCTCCCCCTCCTATTCATCTTCTTCCTCTTCTTCCCCTCCTCCTCTCCTTCTCCTCTTCCATTTTGTTTTGAGTAAATTTTATTGCATTGACTTGTCCGCATTCATCCTTTGAAGGTGATTGAGAATATTATCACAGGTGTGAGAGTTGGTCTATTGTTCTTGCTTCCTCTTGGCAAGCTGTTGTTAGTTTAAGTTAGAACCACGCCCAGGGCTGCTTGTGGCTCCCAGAGGTACTTGCATTCTTGTTACCAATTCATAAAACCAAGGACCACTTCTTCAGATGTGGAAGTCTCTTCTAAATGGGGGACCAGTTGCAGCTGTCCAGGAGTGAGCTCATCCAGAGCTAACATTCCTCTGGTTGTTGTAGGGCTGTGGAATAAGTTGGATACAGCCACTGTGGAAGTGCTAGGAGGTCCCATCTGTCCACACTTGCCTTCCAAACCTTCTGCGTTGGACCAAAGAGCCAACAGGAGACTGAGAAGATGCTGTGAGCAGGGGTGTTTGGGGAGGGGAGTTGCAGAGTCATGGGAGCTGTGTAATGTAGGCAGAGGCTGGGAGAGTGTTCTGACACCTTGAGGCAAGACCTTATTGCATCCTTCAGGCCCTGAAATCTCAAAGCCCATGTGGGTATATCTTTGAAACAGAAGTGGAGGAGAAGGTATCCATAGGGAAGCCAGACCTCCCCGGATTGTTGGCTTTCCTTGAGTTAGGACACCAGAGGACTGATTGCTTCTGCTGACACTATCATGCCTGGCTTACCATCTTGAGCAGCTCTGAGAACTGCGTCTGTCGGTGTCAGTCACAGAGTGGGTCATGTGTTCACGGGGAGGCCCTGGAAACCCGGGCATCCTTCAAGGGGTCAACCTCTTTTCTCCATAACTTAGCATCAGGTGAGACCCAGGAAGGGACTAAACCTTTCTCTAGGGAGAGGAGCCCATCTCATGGCTGTGACCATCTCACAGCAGCTCCTGAGTGACTGCATTCCATCTGTGGAAGGGAACATATGGGATGTGTGACATCATAACCTCTCAACAGGGTCCATTGGAGATGGGAGCGAAAGCCAGGGCATGGCAATGTCTTTAGAATCTTAAGGAATGCCTTTAGGTTCTTGACTTTTCCTTTTAACCTCCTTTTTGGCCTAAACGGTTGAAACGACATTCCTTGGGAAGGGCTTGGGTGATTTTGGGAAATTCCTGACTGGATCTGTGGTACCACAAAACATGCTTCTGTTCTGATTGGGCACTCGGTCTTTCTAAATGTCCAGTAGATGGGGGCCATGCTCATCAGACAGACATCCACAGAGATCTCTGCAGGGACCAGGAGTTGAGTTCTTAAAAGTGAAGTAGGGGTGCTGTGTCCCTCCTTTCTATCAGGGGTATACATTAATAGTTGGGGTACGTCTTAATAGTTGCAGACTAGCGAGCTCCTTTTGGTCTCTAGAGAACTAAGCTACCTGGGTCACCATCTCTCCCTCCATGCTGTAGCTGCAGGCTTCCAGGTGAGATGGTGAGACCGGCTGCTGCTCTCCTTGCTTCTCCAGAGCTTAGGCCAAGCCAGCTTCTCCTTTTAGGGTTCCAGATCTTTCTTGGGCTTTTTTTTTCTCTAGAAGAAGCTAGGACTTTAAATACCGAAAATCTTGCTGTTTGGTTTCCTAGGGTGACAGTTTCTGGTAGCTATGGTACAGGCACGCCCTGAGTAGGCAGTGGGCCCTGGAGTGAGGTGGAGGTACACTTCTGAGGGAACGGGGTCTTCAGAGTCTGACTGACTCTGCTAGGAGTCTTTTGCCTCCTTGGGAGAAGGTGGGGTGGGCCTGGCCAGGGCGAGGATGTACTGACCTGAATTTTGATGATGTGTGGTCTCCTGTTCTGTGGCGTGGCTTCTGTGCTCTCAGGAGTGTGAGCATCAGCCCTGGTCTTGCATGTGTTCCTCATTCCCACCCCAGAGCAGCACACTGGAGCCTTGGGCTTTCCTCTTGCCTCTCTCCTACCCTGAGGGATCTTTAGGGACACAACAAGACAGTCCTAGGACCATACCGCTTAGAGCAGAGCCACAGAGGGTGGGTGGGGTCAGATCTCAGTGGGCAGGCCTGAAGTGAAGACCCAGAGGAAAGCAAGGAGGGAGGTGAAGCTCCACCCCAACCCCAATCCAGGTATCTATTTCCTTATGATAAAAAAATGAACAAAAATGGGCATTCAGTCTTCCCGTCTTGTGCCATTGCCCCTTCCCATGGACCAAGGACCGTGAAGAACGATGGGTCTAGGGAGAGCAGACAGAAGGATCTGCGGGAACTCTTTAGTCTGCACTTTACATTTGCTAAGAGGCCTGTGTGGCCCTCCATTGGACCCCTCAAAGGCACTGGAAAGAAACTTCCAGGCTCAGACTTGTCATATCTGTTCTATAATCCCAATGGACATAAAGCACGCTCATCCTTGCGAAGGACTCCGGCCCCGGGACACCCAATTTTCTAGCTGTGTGTTTTGCTTGATTTCTGTTACCACATGCTGTTTGGGAGGAAATGGGATCATAGAGCATCACAGTTGTGAAGATTTAGTTGTGTGATTTCTTTCAGTCACATTAAAGAACAGAAACTGTGTTGTCCAGGAGAGGATGCGGCTCGCGGCTCACTACGATAGCTAATGCCTTAATCAAATGAGCTGACCACAGACAATGTGTGCAAGCACACAAGGCAAGAGGGCAGGCTTCCTCTGTGCTCAGCCTGTTTTCCTGGAAGCTAAGCTGCTATCTTCCCATGAGGCTGGACTCCTGCTCCAGGTATGATGGCAGTAGGGGTTCAAAGATGGCATCTGGATATTAGGGCTACGCTGGCTGTCCAAACATCACTCTAGTTGCCTGCAGTCATTTCCCAAGCTCTGTGGTGAAGAGAGAGTTGTGCAACAGTTGGTCTCTTCCCTACTAATCATTCCTTCTATGGCACTGCTATGTGTTTGGGGACCTGGGAGATACACTGTGAAAGACACCGTTTCCATTTGTCACTTGAGAGTTGAGTCATTGTCCGTCTGAGGCTGGTTACCCTTGTCCCTCCTATTGCTCTGTCTTGCTTCTCAATTTGTGACATTTCCGAAGGCCCTTCTGAGTACTGGGTCCTGGGCTGGGTGACACAGAGGCTCATGAGACTCAGCCCCTGCTTTCAAGGCAAGACAGACTTGAGGAGAGAATCACACAGAAGCTCAGCTTAGGGAAACGTGGAGAGTCTCGGGAGAGGGATGTGGAAATTCTGAACCCTGCTTTAAAGCTTCCTAGATAAGCCACCTTCCCTGCTCCTGTCCCAGCTGATGGGGTCCAGGCAGGTGTGAGTGGACTGTGTTCCCGTGTTATCAATGCCCTCCCCTCTCCCCAGGAAGGGATCACCTGACATGTGCCAAGATGCTGGTGTGCATGTTTAGACTCCAGTAGCTTTTACTGACACTCTGACAGAAAGCCTAATGTAAACAGCTTAAAGGAGGGAAGGTTAATTTGGTTTCTGATCTCAGAGCGTTCCTTCCACAGTTACCTGACTCCATGTCCTTGGGAAGAGCACCGTGGTGGTGGGAGCCTGCATCAGAGGGTTCTCACTCGGTAGACAGGAAGCAGAGGAAAGGGCAGTCTGACACTGGGCTGGCTTTCTCCTCTCCATCCCTTTGTTACATCTGGGCCCCAGGCCTGTGGGATGGTACTGCCCACAGTCAGGGCGTATCTCCCTACTCAGTTCATCTTCCCTGGGAATCCCATCCTAGACACCCACAGATGTGCCTTACCAATCTCCTAGGTGATTCTAAATGCAGCTAACTTAACAGCAAAGATTAACCACCAGAGAGAGTTTATCTGAAGTGGGTGTTGTTCACAGCAGAATGAGTCAATCTCCATCGACAGAGGGGGAGTGCTTGGTGAGGGTGCTTAGTCTTTCTGTCCTTTCTGTGCAGGGAGAGCCTTCCTGCCACCCCTGGTCTGCTATACTTGATAACCTTAGGGGTCATCAGGTAGCAGTAGGAGTTTTCTGGTCTTGGGAATTTTGTGAATGGAATCCAGGGTGAGAATCCAGAAACACAGATGGCAGGAAACCAACCAAACCACTTAAGTGAAAACTACCACTCACTACAATTAAAGTTATGTGTTTCTGTGACTTTGCCACTCATAGGGATGGCCAAAGGTTGTGTCACATCTTGGTCATGGTAGAAATTTTCTAAAACGTTTACATTCATCTGTATGTAATTTTGTGAATTATATTTTTGGTGTGTTGATGGTTATTTAATGTATGGGTATAGAAGTAAGTAGGTTACTAATCTCACAAATTTAGTTACACTTTAAAATGTGTGTGTGTGTGTGTGTGTGTGTGTGTGTGTGTGCAGGTATGCAAGCATGTATGTATGTGTGCTCCCGTGTGCCTGTGGAGGCCAGCTCTGGGTGTTGGTCCTTTATGTTTTGAGACAGTGTCTCTCACTAGGACCTGGGGTCCAAGAAGCAGCTTAGAGTGGCCGGCCAGTGAGCCCCAAGGATCCTTCTGCCTCTGCCCCCCCCCCAAGCTAGGATTCCGGGTAGGAACTGCTGCATCCTGCTTTTTTCATTGGGCAAGCATTTTACTGACCGATAAATCCCAGCCCCTGTTTATACTTGAAAAGCTTCTGTCTATTAACTCAGTCTTATTGTCCTTCTTGTACATTTGTAAACATTTCAAGGAGAGGGCTCATGCATTTCACTGGTGTGTCTTGGGTTTTGTGTCTCAAAACAGTTGACAAACCCTTGGATTTCTTCTCTGAACCTACTGGGAGCCTTGCCTTCTCGGTGTGAAGGAAGGCCCGCTGGGGACATTTGCAGCTTCTGCTGGGGGACTGACAGGCTTAGAGAGGTCCCAGGGAATCTTGTCTTGGCCTGGTTTTTGGGACCCGTGAATGAGTCGCTAGAGCAGCCACTGTGCTTTGGAGGCAGGTGGTCAGTGCCATGGTCTGGCTGCGCCCAGGAAGGGAGTGAACAGAAGGCTGGATCACCTGCTCCCGAGTCCTTGCTCTCCTACCTGCTGCTCTCTGGAGCTGACATCCATGTGGGACAGGAGAGGGTTAGACATAAATCATGGCTTCCCAAATTATGACTCTGACAGTGCTGGTTTTGTATGGCTTGGGTTGAGGTAGTCCACACTGAAATAGCAGCTGATAGGCTGGGATACATGTCAGTGGAGAGCGCTTGCCTTCCATGCCCCAACCCATGAGCTGGAGGCTATACCACAGAAAAGTCCCAAATTGAAATAAAACTTGAGAATATGTTTCCCAGTTCACCAAGCAATGGCAGGAGTGCAGTAACTTTCTGAGTTCTGGTTCGTTCTTGTGTATCTTCTGTTCAATCTTCAGAGGCTGTCAGCCTTCTTCCATAGACGCAGGCAGAAAAGTGAAGAGTATTCACAGAGAGTCACAGAGTTGGCCGGCCACATCTTATTTACAACTTAGTCTGGAGTGGGGGGCGGGGGGGGGCAGGGAGCCTCTTCCTTGTTGCATGCCCCATGGGTAATCTCCACAGCTATTCCTAGTTTGAATGTTGGGATTAAACATTCAGGGAGTCTAAAGACTTTTGCAAAGGGTTTTTTTTTTCCCCCAAAAAGAACTGGGTCCTGTGAGTCTCTAATGTCCCCTCTTGGTCTACCATCTCCAAACCTACGCTATCCAAGCATGCATTGGGTTTGGCAGGCTGGCTCTTGGTTTGGGTGTGTGGATTGGTAGGTTTGTGTGGCGTGGTGGTCTTTCTCCAAAGGAGACAATATATTTGTTTGTTGGCTGGTCGCCAATGAAAGCCATGGCTCACCCCATGTATTTCCAGGTATTGATCCATAGGTGATGAGAAGAAGGGGACCCGAGCTGACAGTCATGGTGGGAATAAAGGCAGGGGCAGCCAGTTGGACTGTTTGCTGAGTTAGCGTTACCAGTCAGGACAGGTGCATCCTGGGAACCTGTGATGGTTAGTGTCTTGCCAACTCTACACAAGCTAGAGTTATCCAGTTAGATAGAACCTCAGTGAGAGCGTGCTTCTATGGGGTTGGCCCGTAGGCAAGTCTGTGAGGACATTTCTTATCTTTTTGGTTGCGAGTCTAGCTTTTAGTGGGTGATCTATCTTTCCAGCCTGGGACAGGGGTAGTTTCTTGACTAATGGTTAATGTGGGATGGCACAGCCTACTGTGGGCAGTGCCACCTCTGGTCCTGGGTAGTATAAGAAAGTTAACTGAGCGAGGCAAGGGGAGCGATCCAGTGGGCAGTGCTCCTCCATGGCCTCTGCTTCCAGGTCTCTGCCTTGAGCTCCTGGCCTGAATTCCTTTAATGACAGACAGTGACATGGACATATAAGCCAAGCAAACGCTTTCCTGCCCAAGCTGCATTTGGCCCTGATGTTGAATCACAGTCTGGTCTCCATCTTCAGTCCTCTGCCCAGAAGCTCAGCTGAAATGAGGGGGTTTGTGTATCTGTTAAGATCTAGGGGACAGACTTCGGGGCTTTGTGCTCTTAGGGAACCCTGGTTCATTGTGATATCTACAGAGTGTGAACCCAGTTTAGGGGGCATTGTTGGCTCAGGTGGGGCCTCAACCACTGCTTTCCACTGTCTGATGTGGTTGTTAGACTCTGCAGGGATTGGAGTCTGGGCCTGGACCAGGTTCGTGGTGTTCTGTCTGCCACACCGAGTTACTGTTTAGGAACCAATGAGGTCATGTTCCTGAGTCTCAGTGCTCTTCCAGCCTGGGGTCTTGCATGGAACTCACCCACAGCCATGGGAGGCCTGGTGTTTCTTAAGCCCCAGGGAGAGCTGAGGCTTTTTGCAGCATTTTGGGAATAGCCAATCAGGAGGGAAGGAACGTGGTCTCACCTCCATCAGGCACAAACACAGGCATCCCTAAGGGTTTCAGGGTGGAAGCCCTGGGCCCCTTGGAGTTTGTGTGGTCCTGATGCTGGTTTCCTGTGCACACCACCCACGTACGAATACAGTGTTGTGTGCATTGCCATATACTGTTCTGTGGAGGTGGGAAGATATGTGTAGAGTGACCTGGGCTACAGCCTGCAAGTGTGGGCTGTTTGCGGAATGAAAATCGAGAGGTGACTTGTGTCCTCTTCCTCAGCAGTGTGCCACCCCGGGATGAGATCTGGATATAGGGTGAAGGGCCACCCTGGGATGAGATCTGGATATAGGGTGAAGGGCTTACTTCACCGATGTGCATCTTTGTGCAAGTTCTTGGCCACACTCACTCCATCTCGTATTCGTGATCTGTAACTTACAACCCCCCAAGGGAAATGCTTTATGATTTGTAAAGTATAATAAGATAAGTTGACTCTCCCAGCGTGTTAGAATTCCTATTGGTACGATGACACACCATGGCCAAAACTTGGGGAGAAAAATGTTTATTTTGCTGACAATGTCACATCACAGTCCGTGACTGAAGGAAGTCAGGGCAGGGCAGGAACTGGAGGCAGGAGCTGATGCAGAGCTGTGGAGGAATGCTGCTTATTGCCTCGATCCCCATAGTTTGCTCAGCCTGCTTCCTCATACAACTCAGGACCTCCAGCCCAGGGCTGGCACCACTTACCATGAGCTGGTCTCTCCTAGCTCAGTCATCAATCAAAAAAAAAAAAAGGCACTACAGACTTGTACACAGGCCAATCCACTGGAGGTATTTTTTTCAGTTGAGGTTGCCCTTTCTAAAATGGCTCTTGCTGGTGTCAAGTTGACATAAAACTAGCCAGGACACCCACCTGGATCTCACGTGCACTTTTAACCCCTTGTGTGTTTCCCACCCTATGTGTTAAATTGAGCTTCTTTCCAATCTTCAGCTTTTAAAAAAATAATTGTTAACTTTTATTTTTATTTTGTGTGTAAGGGTGTTTTGCCTGCCCGTATTCACGTCTGGGTAGCATGCACATGCAGTACCCTCAGAGACCAGAAGAGGGCATCGGGTGCCTTGGGATTGGAGTTACAGGTGCTTGTGAGCAGCCATGTTTGTGCTGGGAATCAAATCTGGGTCTTCTGGAAGAATGACCAGTGCTTTTAGCTACAGAGCCTTCTCCCCTGCCCCTCTTCCCATCTTTGGAAGGAATGCCGCTGTCTGACAGGAGGTGTTCAGGAGAACTGTGGGCCATACTGAATCCCTGAACAGTATGTCCCCTAGTCTAAAGTGATGGAGAGTTGGTGACTTATACAATTTGTGCCAGCCAGGATCTGCACCTGAGCCAGAGCTTGGCAGCTGTGTAACCTTCTGCTCCTACCATCTGCGAAGAATGGGAAGGGTGGCCCTGGCTCCCAGAATCTGGAGTACTGGTTAGTTAGAAGGGCCTGGGAGTGGAGAACGGATGTTCCATTCTTGGCTTTCTCTCTCTGTAGACTGTTTCTCTTCCTTCAGTCGTAGGAGGGCGGCAGTGGCCAGGCAGCAGCTGGGCTCCCGTATCTACCTTAAGCTACCCAGGGGCTACACTTGTGGCCAGGCGCAGTCTGCCTCAGACTACTCCTGAGAGGAGTTTATGGGTCTGATGCCAGAAGGCTGGGGTGACAGGCAGTCAGAGTTCCTGGAAGGCGAGGCCAGAATGACCCTGAGATGGGGGCAGTGCCTGGGCTGTGGAGGGGTCCTGTGGCATCTGGAGAGCCTGTGAGTGTGCAGCCACGGAGAGGACAGTGCGGCGTGCCAGCACACGGGAGCAGGACCGAGCTGAGATTGTCCCAAGCTGCTCTGCTCACTTCTGCCTCTGGGTACCAGGAGGGATGGGGTGGAGTCAGGAGGTGGAGTCAGGAAGCGGTTCTCCTAGGCTAGCTCCTCCGCTTTCCTCTTCAGTGGCCCTCCTTTTCCTTCAAGCATAGTTAGGCCCTTGCTCTGATTGGCCACAACTGTCTCGATTTGCTGCAGCCACCCTTATGGAAAACAGAACAAAACAAAAACAAGCAACCCAAACCAAACCGAAACAACAACAACAACAACAACAACAACAACAACAACAAAACGGATCAAAGCAGCAGCGGCAGGTGGGGCAGAATGCTGGAATCCACATCACACCGGCTCTTTGGCAGTAGCCCTGGCCCCAGATGGGACTGCCCCCTCCTTCCTTTGCCCAGGCATTCTTAAGCTGCTTACTTCAGAGCCTAATGTGTGTCAGCTATGTGATGTGTGGGATGGAGCACCTCTTGAGTGTAGAGGCCTCCCAGACCCCGAGAGGAGGAGCTCAGTTTCACAGGGAGCACCATCTGGCATTTCAGGGTTGAGTGAAGGAAAGAAGGCCGGAGACTGCTTTGCACCACGTCTGCTCCCTCCGCCCAGGGGCTAATTACACCGGGCAGATGCCTAATCTGCTCGCCGCCTCTGGCATTCTGGGTCATTCCAGCCTGCTGTGAGGATGCTCGGGAACGGAAAGCTAATTCAGTCATTAATCCAGATCTAAGCCAGGCAGACTTACATGGATAGGCCGGGATCTCCTGGCCCTGAATGCACAGCGTAATTCCCTCCGGGCGGTGTGTGGCCTGTCTGCTTGACACTTTTACCCAGATGGGTAACTACAAGGTGTCTGCCCTGACCCTGCTTCCTCTGTCTGTCCCAGTCACTCCTGTCCCCGTGTCTCGCTCTCTCTGTCCCCGTCTCTGTCTCTAGTCTCCCTTCCCCTCCACACACATTCTGTCTCACTTTAATGACAAGAATGGTAGGGTGCTTAGAAATTCCTAGAAGGGGGGGGGCAGGAGAGATGGCTCAGCAGTTAAGAGCACTGATTGCTCTGCTGAAGGTCCTGAGTTCAAATCCCAGCAATCACATGGTGGCTCACAACCATCCATAATGAGATCTGACGCCCTCTTCTGGGGTGTCTGAAGACAGCTACAATGTACTTATTTAGTACAGCTGGAGCGGGCGGGGCCAACAGGAGTGGGCAGAGGTCCTAAATTCAATTCCCAGCAACCACATGAAGACCCATCTGTACCGCTACAGTGTGCTTATATACATAAAATAAATCTTTAAAAAAAAGAAATAAAAAAAAAAAAAAGAAAGGCTCAGTTCCAATGCCAGGTCGACGCTGCACCCCAAGCCGTCAGTGAGTGATGCAAGGCTGGATGCATTGTCTGGTACCCCACATTCCTTGTTCTCTGGGTTCATTGTCTGGTACCCCACATTCCTTGTTCTCTGGGTTCATTGTCTGGTACCCCACATTCCTTGTTCTCTGGGTTCATTGTCTGGTACCCCACATCCCTTGTTCTCTGGGTTCATTGTTTGGTACCCCACATCCCTTGTTCTCTGGGTTCATTGTCTGGTACCCCACATCCCTTGTTCTCTGTAGTAACCTCGTTGTGATTTCTGCCACATTGTAGTTTGGGGAGCTTAATGTTGGGCAAGGAGGCAAAAGGTGATATGAGGTGACAATTATGAGTGAGCACACCTCAGGTGGGACTCTGGGAACCCCAACATTTGGTCCATCAGGTGGGGTTCCAGGAATCCCAACATTTGCTGATCTTTCACCTCCTTAATCTTAGATCTGAAGTTTCTCCAAGAGCCTTTATTGTTCTTTGCAGCTGTGACAACCTTATATAAGTCAAGTCTCAACCAGGGCCCTGGCTGTGTTTCTTCTGCCCTGGGGTGGGCCAGGGAAAGGCTTAGACATCTGCTACACTCTTTAGAGACCATGTAGGACAGCTGCCCCTTCCCCCATTCCTAAAGCTGTCCCACGATTAGGACCCCAGGACTGGTGCTTCATCAGGAAGTGTCCCACAAGATGGTTCCCAGGAAGATGTTCCTATGGCCATAGAGACCTGTCTATCCCTGGGATCCTGGAGAAACCCTCCATCTTTGTGCTATAGTTAGATCTAGAAGTTGGACCAACACATAGGAGCAGGACTTGTCATATAGAGCACCAATTTAAAATTTAACTGAGTTAGCGTTACCCCGACTGCTTTCTTTTATTTTGGTCAACACTCAAGTTGGTTTGTTTGCAACTAACATCTTGGCTTCGGAGTTTCATTTTTGTTTGAAGCAAGGCGCTCCTCTGTCTGTCATCCCCTGCTGAGAGGATGCCTCCTTTGTATACCAAGTACAATTTCGCTAAGAAACCTTTGGAAGAAGAAACGTCTCGACTGCTTCTTTCGCTTACTCATGCAGTATATCTCAAGACTCAAGAGGGAAGTTCTTCTTAAGGTCTGTCCTAAATCCCTCTAGAGCAAAATATATGATGGCAAAGGCCTGGGTCAGATGCCACACAGTTGATTGGCCCCGCTGGGTTTAATGTACGTGAGGATCTGTCTCAGGAGCTTTATTCTTGAGGCTCCCATGTTCTAGGCAATGGAGCACTGGGAGGACTATGGGCCTGGGGAGGAGGGAGTCTCACTGTCTGCAGATCAGAGCCTTTCCCCAGCTCTGCTGCTTGCTGACTTGGGATGCGTGACTGACTGACCCGGGGACTTGACTCCAGTGCTTTCTGCTGGTTTGGATTCCTCCATCTACCGGCCATCAACAGACTTGATCAGCTGCCGGGGTTCCGCAGTCACAGCTCAAGTTCATGACAAGTCTCAGGGTCATTTTGGCCACACCTTGCCTCCCCACTTTGTGCCAGGCTTCCAGTCAGCTGTCCATGGTCTCTCTGCTCTCCTGGCAGTCTGACCCAGCCTTTCTTCGGCCTCCCGGGAACCCTGGAGCGGCTGCTCAGCCCCACCCCTGTTCCTTCCCGGTTCTCACTGGGGTATCACCTCTTTGCATCCAGTTCCCCAATCCCCACCACTGGATCACATTGCAAGCTCCTGTCCAAAGGCCGGCTGGTTGCGCCCCCGTTCCAGGCACCCCCCCTCCCGCCTGAGTATTTGTGTTTCTGATTATTTATCCCCTGATGCAATGGCCACATTTTTCCAGGTCGAATCCGCTCAATGTTACTTCCTGCCTGGGTTTGCTGACATCTCCAGGTCCCTTCTGCAGTCACAGATGCAGCCTTGGAAATGTGGCTTCCCAGGACACCACATGGGGCCAGGAAGGGGACAGCCAGTGACCCTGCTGAGAGGCCCAACCCCTCCAAAGTCAGAGTCCTCCCAGGAACACGTCTGAACGGATGAACACAGAAAGCCATCCAATGCTCCCAGCAGGGGGGTGACCTAGACGGAGGCCTGTCCCAGCTGTTTGCTGTTTTCTGGCTCTCCTGAGCGAGAACAAGCAGACTCCTTCCTGCCCTCTCGGCCTTGGCTTCTTGTGAGCGCCATCACCAGTTCTAACGGAATACTCAGCAGATGAAATGAATGAGTGCCAGAGGGGGGCGGGCCGTGCTGCGGTGGCCTCTTCCTTCCCGGATTCATGGCTAACCCAACGTGTCAGCCTCTTCTAGGATGGCAGGGGCCACAGGCGAATGCAGAGGTGGGGCGTCAGCCTTCCTAAACTTTTGTTAAAAGTGAGAGTGCAGTTTAGATCTCCCCCTATTTTATTTCACTGTAAATCCCAATGACTCAGAAAAATCAGAGTTGGAAGGGGCCTTTGAGAGTTTCTAAACCACATCTTACTTGGCAGATGGAGGCCGTGGAGGGTCAGCAATGTACTTGGGATCATGGAAGTGCTTCTCCTGTCTCTTGACCTCCAGATGGGTGCTAAGGCTTGGCTGGTGGGAATGAGAGCTGGAGAGCTTGGTAGCAGATGCCCAGGCTGCAAGGCATGTTCTGGGTCCCTTTGCTTCTATTTTTTTTTTTTCACTTTTACTCTGAGCCAGGTTAAGGAAGCAAGCTGGGGGCAGTGGTCCAGCCTGGGTGCAGTGGTCCAGCCTGGGTGCAGCACCCATAACTCACAACGGTCAAACTGAAATCCAGGTCTGGATGCCTGGAGGCAGGGACGCACCAGAATGCAGGCGGCAGAGGGGCTGGCTTAGTGACAGGATCCTGCATCCTGTTCTTTCCCAGCTCCTCCTCACCCACAGAGGCGCAACACACGTTGCTGGTGTGCAGGGCTCTTCAGAAGAGCTTGATGAATTTGGACTGGTTTTAAAATTCACCTGGGGAAATACACAGCTGCAGCCCGAAGCAGACACAGGCGCTCGCACTGCGCTGCGGTTCCCCTCCCCTCCTGCCTCCATGGTCTGGGAAAGTGCACACACCCCATCCACAGGGCCACACTGGACCGGACCGTGTGAATGAGAGGAAGAGGGATTAGCTGTCCCATGGATGGCAAGTTCCGAGAGGCTGCACGGCTTCAAGCACGCTTGCGTGGGATTCCAGGGAGGTCTGCATCCTGGCCTGCAAAGCCCCTCCCAGAAACGAAGACACTTTCCTCGAAGGACTGTCCATGTCCCCAGGAAGAGGCAGAAAAGAGGGACAGACACCTGTGGGTCACCCGAGTCCATGCCAGACGTGTTTGAACAGAACTGCTGTGAAGTAGTGATGATCTTTAAATTATGAATCCATTATACAAAATTCAAGGCCCTATCTCTAGCCCTGGCCTGCCTTCTTAGTCTCCCTGTCGTAGGGACTCAGCACCATGGCTTTAAGGACTCTGATACCGGACGTAGCTTACTCTTTACTATCATTCTGCTTTTCCTTAAAAAAAAAAAGTATGACCAAAGTCAAATGGTGACTTTGATTTGTGTGTTTTTATTATTACAAAAATAATTGTTCTTTGGAGACAGGGTCTCACAGTATCCTGGGATGGCCAGAGATCTGCCTGCTTCTGCCTCCCAAGTGCTTGGATTAATGGTGTGTGTGTCACCATGTCTGGCCCAAATATGAATTCTTAGGGTTGTATGCATCGGACCCAAATGTGTTCCAAAAAGAAACATACAACATGCAATAGAATCCCATGTGGATTCCCTGGATGTCTTATGATGTTTTGCTAAAGACCACCCACAGCTTTTTAGTGCCAGGGGTATTATTTAAGTCATCACAATAAGTTTGTCATTTGGTCCTTTGAGGTCCCCTCATGAGGAACATTTGCAATTGGGAATGCAGAGATGCAAATGTCTGCTGTAGTCTTGGTTACCAGTCTAGCCGAAGGGTGCCGAGAGCTGCCTGTCAAGTTGAACGTAAGGAGCAGGGCCACCTCCTCAGTCATCACGCAGGTCTTGTAATCTCCCACGTTGCTTCAGAGTCACTTTCTACTCTTTCTAGGTTCAGGTTACCCACTGTGTCTCTTAAAGATGGGAAACGTGAGAGGTGACTGAGAATCGGGCTTCTAGTCCACACTCTGGCACACCGGCTCCCAGCAGAGCAGGATCCCAGTGGGAACTTGTTTAGGAACATGTCCCCCCATCCGAGGGTCTGGCTTTATAAGTGGGTGCCTAGGGATCCCGAAAGGCAGACGTCCCATAGTGCCCTCAGAATAAATACACCGCCACTTAGAAGCGCAGACTTGGCGCTCTATCAGCCCCTTTGCCATGGCACTTCCTGTAGCTGCCTCAGGCACTGCAGTTATAAAACCCAAGACCAAAAGCGGCATACAGCGTTTGCTGTCAACCGTCACAGACTTTAAAGAAGTCAAGGGAGGAGCTATGTGCTTTCCATTTGCTCTGGTCTTCCCCATTTCCGGGTCATCCTTTAACCCGATGTTCTGTCCTGTTGGTACAATTCAGTTGGTGAAGAATGTTCTCTGGTGGACCTTCAGAACAGCGGCTCTTCTACCAGCTGTGAACATTTTTCTACTTAACCCAAGGAGTCTATTTTACCTTCATTCCTACGTGATATGTATACATACACACACAAACACACACACATACACACACATACATACACATGCATATATACACATACATACACACATACACATACATATACACATACATACAAACACATACACACATATACACATACATACACACATACACATTCACACACATACATACACACATACACACATATACATACATACACACATACATACACACATGCACACACATACACACACATTCACACACATTCATACACATACACACACATTCACACACATTCATACACATACACACATTCACACACATACACATTCACACACATTCATACACATACACACACATTCATACACATACAAACACATACACACATACACACATATTCACACACATACACATATGCACAATACACACATACACACATACATACACATACATACACATATACACATTCACACACATTCACACACATACACACACATACACACACACATACACACATATACACACACACTCACAATTTTTTCGGGATAGAATTTGGAGCAGTCCAGTTTTCTTGAATAGTCCTCTTATTTATTTTCTGACAGGTGCCAAATGTTTTGCGATCACATTCACCCTACTTCCCTCCCTCACCGTCCCCCCAATCCCACCGCCCAGCGTCTTCCCAGCCACTCCCCTGCCTGCACCTCTGTCTTCCTTGTTTTATTTCCCTTGTGGCCTGCACGGCGTGGGTGTGTGGGGACCGTCTACTGCAGCATGACTGGAGGAAGCGAGTCTCCCTCCCTGGCTACTGTTAACTGTCCTATTGTCTCAGGGAGGCACAAGGCCACTGTCCCTCCTGCACGCAGGATGGAACATCAGAGCACACACTCGTGTGCAGGAAAGCACAGCATTGGTGAGTTCAGGAGTGCACAGCGTGTCATGTCTAGGGCGTGGTCCCCCCCAGCTCTCCCCACCCTCCGGCCCTTCCACTCTTTATGGCCCCTCTTCTGTGACGCTCTCTGGACCTCTGAGGGAGTGACAGAGGATCCTGTTTAGGGCTGGGCACTTATCTTGGCACTCTGACAAGTTTCTTTCAGCAGTTTCACCCGCTCCACACCTCTGTGGCCTCCAATAAGAAGCACGGAGCCATTCAAAGAGCCGTTTCTTTTCAAGAGATCATTCTTTAGTTTTAGCTAATTTCAAGCTTTTTTCCTCTTCATCTTCAGTTTTCAATAGTTTCATTGTAATGTGTCTGGGTGTGGGCTTTTCCAGGCTTAAACTGCTGGAGGGTTGTTGATGCACTAGAGCAGCGGGGTTCTCACCCTGTGGGTCACAGGCCATTCTGAGGGTCTCATAGCGAATGTCCCCCATGGCAGATATTTGCCTTACCATTTATAACAGTAGCAAAATAATTTAGCAATGAAATAATTTATGGTGGTGGTGGTGGGGATCACCACAACGTGAGGAGCTGTATTAGAGGCTTGCAGCATTAGGAAGGTTGAGAACCACTGCTCTAGCGTATGCAGGGTTATGTATGTCATAAAATCTGGAAACGTAGTTATTTAGTTTTTAAATTTAGTTCTCTGCAGCCCAGGAGCCACTCGTGTTTGCGATCCCGCAGCTGCCTGCAGCTCTGTTTGCTGCTTTTAGTCTATCGTGTTTTGTGCAGTTCACATTAGGTCATTTCTGGGAGGGTGCAGGCCCTTCCTTCCCATCTTGGTGTTCCCATTATGTTCATGAGTCTACCTAACAGCTTTATGTTGTTTTTGAAAATGCTGTTTTAAAGTTACACTTATTTGTGTGTGTGTACGTGCGTATGTGAGTATATGCATGTGCGACTGTGTATGTGTATATATGTGTGTCAATGTGAGTGTATATGTGTGTGACTGTGTACATGTGTGTGTATGTATGTACATGCATGTGTGTGTACACGAGAGTACATTGGTGTGTGACTATGTACATGTATGCACACACATATGTGTGTACATGTATGTGTACATGCGTGTATGTGTATACATGTGAGTGTGCTAAGGCAGGGTGTGGAAGTCAGAGGACAGCTTACAGGACTTGGTCCTCTCCCCCCACCCTCTGGGTCCCAGGCATTGGCTTAAGTGTCAGGCTTGTCGCAAACATCTTTTCCTGCGAGCCATGTCACAGCTATCTTGGAGTTATGTATTTTGTTTCTTTGAGTCATTTTAGTTTTAAGTTGTGACACTTCCATTTGGTTCATTTTTGTGTCTCCGCTGATGGTTGGAACTGTGGACTTTAAGATGTTGTCCTTTAAGGTGGCATCTTTGTCATTTTAGCACTGGTGTCTAATGGTTCCTTTTCCTTTAAGACACTCCCTGGTTCTCTGAATGTTTGGTTAATTTTATATTACATCCTGGACATTTTCAGTATTATTTTATGAATTAGAGGTCTTATTTATGTCCTGTATATGTGTCAGTAGGAAAATGATCTGGTTTTTTTTTGATCTGTAAGTTTATTTCCCCCTCTGATGTAAGGTCTGGTGTAGCCCTCAGTATCTTGAACTTGATATATAGATGAGGAGGGCCTTGAACTCCTGGTCTTCCTGCCTCTACCTCCCAAGTGCTGGAACTACAGGCACACACCACCACATGAGACTTCCATCTGCAGGCTTTGACTAGAGGCTTTGGGATATGTTTGAATATTAGCTTCATCTTCAAAGCCTTTTGCCATTTGGACCCGCCCTGCAGGTGCTATCAAGTGGCTAGACTGGGACCTGGGTAGTGGAATGTTACATGATTCAGTTCTTATGGAACATTAGTATGCTTTGGGTGGGTGTCAGGTAGATTGGGGGCATAACTACCGAGCTTGCAGGGACACTTTGAAATCTTTCTTGTCCATGATCTTTCTAGAACCTTCGAGATCCCTGAGAGTTGATACTTGTCTCAGAAACACATCTTGAGCCCTACAATCTACTTACTCTTTTTGAGAAAGGGGAAAACTCTCCATCCAGGGTAGAGTATAAGCCAAATTCCTTCCTTTCAAGAACATTAAGTGCTCGCTGGCCTGTTCTTTAATAAGCTGAGCATGAAAGACCCTGGGCAGAAATGCTTAGGCTCAGCAGTTGAGGAGATGGAACAAAATGTACCATGGAGTGCACCCCAGATAATGTGGCCAGCAAGAACTATGGCTGAGGCTTTACCCAGAGAGAAATTTGCTTTAAGAACAATAGTTTAAGGAAAAACATAATGGGCTACCTGGTAACTCTTGGAGTGTTTAATCCCAGGTTATGACCATAATACTAAGAGCAACTATATTTAAATCTTAATTTTTATTATAAGATAACAATAGATTTAAAATAAAAGCATTTAATGGATTTCACTCTAACATTTACCTACTTGTCGACTGCATGAGAAATGAGGATGCGGCTGTTCCAAGGTAGAGCTGAGAAGAAGGTGTGTTGTAGCTAAGAGGGAGAAGATAGCCACGGGCGTCTGGGAGGGTCCAGGCCAAACTTGGTCAGCAGACTGAGCCATGCTGTGAGAGGAAAGAGAGGAGAGCAAGAGAGAAGAGAGAGGAAGCAGGGGCCAAGAGGCCGAGAGAGAGCGGGATATGAGGTGGAAACTGAAGGGTTCTTTGGGGGAGCGTTGGGAAGGTGTTTTGCTGGGGCAAACATGTGACAGACAAAGGCGGACTCAGGAGGGAACGTTTCACTGAAGCAGACACAGGAAAGAGGATGGTATGCTAACACAAGCACGGGAAAGGACGAAGGATTCTTTGTTAACAACAGTTATGTATCGAGCTGAACCGCATTTGTCAGGACTCTGCGGACTCGGGCTGATCGGATGCACGTGCTGAGGCAAGGCACGTGGAGGTCACGTGATGTTTGGAGGGTATAAATGGGACTCCATGGAGTGACGGAGACAGAGCTTGACTTGCTGGTGCAGGTAGCTGTGCAACCGTTATGGGTCTCACATCTTTGCTGATCTTTGCTTCACTGAGAGAGAGAGGCACAGCCAAGAACTTCTAGAGTTCCCCCAGGTCCCTCGTACCTACTTGAGTCTGGCTGAGGCCTGGCTGTCTCTGTTGGGTCATGTCAGTGCTGTGGCTAACCCAACTCTACCATACTGGACTGCTGGTGTATCTGAAATGTTCTCGAGTGGACCGAGCTGCCGCTGCTGACCTGTGAACTGAACGGCCGATTTCTAGACGGCACAGATGGGAGTTGCTTCAAAGAACCTTTTGAAACAGGTCCACTCCCCCCTCCTACGGCACCCCCAATCCCTTTTCACTATCTATGGTGGATGGTGGGCTTTTATGGAGGGGACGGTGTTTAAGAACAATCATTAAACGTAAGATTTGAAAAATTAAAAGTGACACCAAAGTGGTTGTGTTATGCAGGGGAGCAGAGGCTGGGGGAAGGGATACACGGCCCTGGGAGAGGGAGGTTTCGGTAGGGGTCCCTGGGCAAGAAGTGCTAGGAGGAGCCACAGGTGCTGAGTGAGACTTGGTCCAGGTTTCTTTGGGACCTGACATCAGTCATTGTATTTTTCTCCCCATTATACACTCCCCTGACCTCTCAGCTCCCACTGATGGGCTGATGGCTTCCTCCACTGCACTCAATACCCCCTAGGTTTTTATGGCACACAGACATTTGAATCTAGAGTCGGGGAATGAGGGAGAGCATGCAACGTTTGTCCTTCTCTCCCAGCACCACACTCTCCTGTTTCCCCCACTGTCCCTGTAGACACTGTTCTCTCCGCCACAGAGTTTCTTTCTTCTCTTCTTTATTCTTCTACATATATGTATATGATTTTTCTATTTAGATTCCACACGTGAGAGAAGACACGCGGCACCTGTTCTCGTTCCGGCTTGATTCAACCCTTTCTCTTTACTTCACCCATTTCTCTTCAGATGACGTGATCAAGTTTCTCTTTATGGCTGAGGTAAAGACAAGGCTTTGTTGTGTCTACACACCAAGCTGTCTTCCTCCATTGGTCTGCTGATGGACCTCTAGGCTAGTTTCCCATCTTAGCTCTTTGTGAATACAGCAGTAGACGTGCCGGGTGGAAGTACCTCCATGGTGTGCTGGCTTAGGTTTACATAGCTACACAATCAGAAGTGGTATAGGTCATATGGTAGTCTACCTTGATTTTTTGAGGAAAGTCCATAGCGAAGTCTTTACTGGCTGCACACACTTGCATCCCTTCCAGTAGGTAAGGAGGACTCCCTTCGCCTCGCCTCTGCACTGACATTTCTTGTCATCCATCTTCTTGGTGACATTCATTCTGGTGAGTTACAATCTTAGAATAGTTTTGTTTGCATTTCCCCCTATGCATCAGGGTGTTGAACTTTTTGTGTGTGCTTATTCATTACTTACACATTTCTTCCTTTGAGGACTATCCGTCCAATTCATTTGCTTAGTTACCGGTTGGATGATTTCCCTTCGGTGTTTAACTGTCTGAGTTCTTACAGAGTCTAGATATTAATCCCTTGTCAGATAGATAGTTGGCAAAGGTTTTCTCCCATCCTGTAGGCTGCCTCTTCTCTCTGCCAAATGCTTCCTTTGAGGTGCTAGAGCTTTGAAATTTCATGCACTCCTGTTTGTCACTTGCTGTAGCTATTATTTTCAGAACTACTGGAGTCCTTTCTGAAAAAAAAAAAAAAAAGCCTGTCCCTTTGTGTTGAAGGATTTTGCCTGGCAGGCTCAATTTCTTAGGTTTGAAGTGTTTGATAATCTCAAACTGATTTTTTGCACAGAGGGAGAGATGGGGTCCATATCCACCCAGTTTCCCCAGCATCATTTGTTGAAGAGCCTCTCTTCTCCAAGCTGTGCTTTGTCCTCTTTGTCTCAGGCGGCTGTGACTGCATGCTTTGCTTTCTGGGTCTTCTTGCTTGGCTTTGCGCCAGTGCCACGCTGTTTGTTATGATGACCCTGTGGTATATTTTGAAACCAGATACTGTGGTTCATCCAGAATTGCTCTTCTGGCTTCCAATTGCTTTGCTTATTCAGAGTCTTTTGTGCTTACCTATGTGTGGCCTGCGGCCCCGGACAACCTGGTACCCGGAAGGAAGGCTGGGGATTGATAGGACAGGTGGGCGAGAGAAATATGGACCCAAAACAAAATTCTCTGATCAAGGCTCAAAGGTTAATTTTCAGTTCTGTGTTTATATAGGTAAAGACCCATCCCTAGTTTCCACTGAGTTCTTGTTTCAAAACAAGCTTCAGCAGGCGGTCTTGTTTTTGCAGGAATACTGTGACTGTGGTAAACAGGAGACTGCTACCTGGTTGGGCAACCCCAGGTGGGCTAAGAAACTGCAGCAAACAAGGTCTGATTAGCCCGCTCAAGGCTGGGGGAGGGAGAATTTCAAAATTCTATTTGTCTACCTCTGTGAAGAACCTCACTGCAAACTTTGATGGGAATTGCACCGAGTCGGAACATTGCTTTCTGTGATGCACCATTTTCAGGATTGATTCTGCTAATCCATGGTGTAAAGGTACTTCTATGGTCTGGTGTCTCTGGTGTCATCTTCAGTATCTTCCCAGTGTTTTGAAGCTTCATAGGAAAAGCCTCCCACCCCTATTTCCTTGGTTAGGCTTCTCTCTAGGCTGTGTGTGTGTGTGTGTGTGTGTGTGTGTGTGTGTGTGTGTTTTAAAAAGATGTCATGAATGGTTTCCCCCTGATTTCTTTCTTAGCAAGTTAGCTCTTTGTGCATAGAAATGCTATGAATATTTCAACATTTATATTGTATTCTGTTACATCATTGAAGGTGCTAATCAGACCTAAGAATTTTCTGATGTGATCTTTAGAATTCCGTAAGTACAGGATCATATCATCTGCAATTATGACAACACTGGGTGCCTTTAGAGTGTCATGGCCATAGATGAGATAGGGGTAATGTGACTACTCATTTACTAGTTATTTTATTTCTTTCTTGTCCCTTATTGTTGTGGCTAAGTCTTCAAGCACCATGTAATAAAAATGGATAAAGTGGATACTTTACCTAGTTACTCACTTTAGAGGAAATACTTTCTTCTCCTCTCCCCTGTTAGTATAATATTGGACATAAATTTGTTACATATGGCATTTATTACAGTGAAGTTGTGCTGCTTCTATTCCTAGTTTCTTCAGGGCTTTTATGATGAAGGGATACTGAGCTTTGCCAAAGGCCTTTTCTGCATCTATTGAGATGATCATATGATTTCTGAACTGAGTCTTTATTTTGATTTGAATGTGTTGAACCATCCTCTCATCCTTGGAATGAAAGTAGTAATTAAATTGTCCATACATCATGGTTACATGATCTTTTAAATGATTGGTTGAATTAAATTTACAAATAATCTGCTGGCTTTTTGTGTCTGTTTGTTAAAGGTATCTGTTAGTACTCTTTATTTTTTTGTTGTTGTATCTTTATCTGATTTTGATAACAAAGAAATAATGGCTTCATATAATGAATTTGTAGCCTTTCCCTCACTTCTGTTTTATGTAATAGTTTCAGGACCATTGGCATTAGCTTTTAAAATATCTGGTCAGCTTTTCGCCAAGATGGCGGCAGAAGCGAAGAAGGAAGCTCCTGCCCCTCCCAAAGGTGAAGCCGAAGCGAAGGCCTTGAAAGCTAGGCAGGCACTGCTGAAAGGCGTCCACAGCCATGAAAAGAAGAGCCACATGTCACCCACCTTCTGGTGGCCCAAGACCCTGCAGCTCCAGTAGCAGCCCAAACTATCCCAAAATATCCTCGAAAGAGAAACAAGCTTGACCACTATGCTATCATCAGATTCCCACTGACACCCCCTCCCCCACCAGTGAGCCATGAAGAAGATAGAGGACAACAACACCCTTGTGTTCATTGTGGATGTCAAGGCCAACAAGCACCAGATCAAACTGGCAGTGAAGAAACTCTGTGACATGGATGTGGCCAAAGTCAGCACCGTGATCAGGCCTGACGGAGAGGAGAAGGCAGCACATGTCCGCTTGGCTCCTGATTATGATGCTCCAGATGTTGTCAACAAGACTGGGATCATCTAAAGTGAATCCAGATGGCTAATTCTAGATATACACTTCTTTTTTCACCATAAAAACCAATATCTGGTCATACCAAGTAGCAAGGCTGCCTAGTCCTAGACTTCTTTGGTTGGGAAAACTCTATTATTCTATTAGTCTCTCTACTTACTGCTATACTAAGCTTTCTGCATACTTTAGATTCAGTTTGCTGTGTCATACACATCTAGATATTTTCCCACTTTCTTCTAGACCTTGTAGCTTTTTGGAATGCGGGTTCTCAAAGCGGTCCTTGGTGATCCCGTGGTTTTAACGAGCATCTCTTATAATGTCCTTCTTTTATATCTCTCCCTGTTAATTAGGGTCTTCTCTGTCAGCCTTCTTCACTTTTTACAAGAAGCAACTGTTTGTTCCACAGTCTTTGTTGCTCTTACAATGTCCACTTCACTCTTTTTGGCTTTGATCTCTTATTGTTTCTTTGCATGTACTGACTCTGGATATGGTCTCCCCTTGGGAATGTGGTCAACCCACCTGGAGACTGTTCCTAACTCAAAAGCCAATCCATTGCTGAAGCTCCTTGGAGAGGCGTAGGGTTGTGAGTCCCCGTCCCCTCGGGGCTGGAATGGTGACTGGCTTGATCTTTGCAGACAGTCACAGCTGATGCTTTATTTAGGGGAACTGTGGTTCCCCCAATCCTTAGACTTCGTTTTGCTCTGGTCATCCCTGACCTCCGGATCTTTACTTTTGGTATTTGAGTGTGATGTTTTATATAGAGGCTCTTCTCCAGTCACATCTATGTGGGGCTCTTAAATGCCTCTTGTGTCTGGATATCCACTTCAGTCTTCAAATTTTGGGCTTTTTTTAAAAAAAAAAAACTATCATTTTATTGAATCAATTTCCTGTGGTTTTAGTTTTTATTCCGTTACTCTTTTAATCCTAGTTCTTAGAACTTGTGGTTATGATTTTCGATTAAAAACTGGTTTTGAGGTACAGTCTTAGAGCGCTCAGCCAACCTTTAATTCACAGCTGGGAGTGGCCAACCGGTCTTGCTCCACCTCCTCTGTCTTTCTGAGTGCTGGGCTTTCAGATAAAGTCATTCCACCCAGCTGTCTGCAGAGGCTTAAACCCAGGATTTCATATTTGCTAGACAAGCCTTCACTAGCTGAGCCACATCCTACATCTGATTTGTTTTTATTGATATTATTTACTTACATTTTAATTTTTGTGCTTGAGTATGCTATGACTTCCACCTTATCTTTCATCTCTGAGTCTTTATTTTATTTGACTTAATCTATTAATGATGATTTCTGTTATTTTAAAATTAGATTTTTTTCACTTATAAGATTTCTGCTTTGATCCCCTGCCCCTAATATCAATCTCCTTGCCATGTTTCTCGTCTGTGCTCTTACCTCTTTTTTGACCTGGCTGTATGTCTCATCCACACTCTGAACTCATTTCTTCGCTTCATTCATTTTGTCTGTCTCCTCTTGAAGTCACCTATCATTTTCATGGATTTTGAGTTCTCCATACAGCATTCCAACCGCATCTATATCTCGATTTAGTAGCTGAGAAGTGTGACTTGTAGAGGCCCTTGGTTCCTTGCATCGCTCACTTCCGTGTTGTGATCTGGGAACCTGCTGGTTTTACCGAGCAAGACGTTCTTGGGGAGTCAGTCTCCACTAACCTCAGAAGAAGAGAGAATGCGCTGCCGTAAAGGCGACAACCCGAACCTGAAGATGTGGAAAAGTGTGAAAGCCAACCTGAGCTAACCAATGCACAACAAAGACCACGGGACAGAAAACAGCAAAGTCAGAGAAAGCATGCTATAAATATTAAAAAGTATTCAGGGTAAAACTTAAAATATCATGGTGCTGGGGTTAACCCAGCACTCAGGAGGCAGAGGCATTGGGATCTCTGAGTTCGAGGCCAGCCTGATCTATAGACTGAGTTCCAGGACAGTCTGAGCTACAAAGAGAAACAATCTCTCTTTCTCTCCAATATCAAGATTTATTTATTTATTTATTAAGTAAATACTTATAAGTAAGTACTTATAAGTATAAGTGTACTTATGAGTAAGTACACTGTAGCTGTCCTCAGACACACCAGAAGAGGGCATTGGATCCTGTTACACATGGTTGTGAGCCACCATGTAGTTGCTGGGATTTGAACCCAGGGCCTTTGGAAGAGGAGTCAGTGCTTTTAACCACTGAGCCATCTCTCCAGCTCCTCTCTCCAATATCAAATGAATGAGCTAAACTAGAGAAAAAGTCAAGGGACAGGAAAAGGAAATGTGAAGCCATGTCAAATATGAGAAAGGAAAAGGGAAATAGGGAGTAACACTACAAAAGGAGAGAAAAAAGAAAGAAATGTAAAACAACGGTGGCTCAAAATGCATAAATAAAATTAGACAAATTTAAAAGGAGGAATAAAAATAATAAAGTTTGATTTAAAAAGTAAAGTCAAACCACTACTGAAGGTCTCTAAAGAGAAGAAACCAAGGAGCACCAAACAGATGAAGCCCTAGCTTTTCTTCTGGCCGGTTCTTCTAAGCATGGGGTCTGTTGGTTTGGGCTGGGTCAGCAGCTAGTGGAGTGTCTTGACGTGCCTACCTGTTAGGCTGGTGCTTAACCCTAATGGGTCAAGAGTGACATGTCCGCCAGAGACGCGTTCTCATAGAAACTTTTTTCTATGTAGCAGAAGAGTCTTCTGGTCACATCTGACCTTGTAGTCTGTGGGCTGGGCAAGTCCTTGCACATCTTTGGGACTTACCAGCTTGTATAGACTGGGATGCCTAATGTTCTAGCCAAGCGGTCTTTCCCAAGTGTTTTGGGAACAGGAAAAGTGAATACAGCCCTTTGCACAGGTGGACCAGTGTCTGTTTTCAGATCCACGTAGCAGTAAACACTCCGCCTGAGGACGCAGCTGCCGATGTTAAAGACTCTGCCAGAACTCCAGAATTCCCAGTCTCTCCAGCAGAGATCCTCATGGCAGACAAGTGGCTTCGGAGGCTCGGCCACTCCCTGCCCTTAGACTCTGCTCTATTAGACTCCAACATTGTCCTCAGAGATAGTTGGGCTTCGTCCTTCACTGGCCCAACCAAACCTTCCACCTCAGCCCCTTAGTGTGTCCACTCTTGGCCTCTCCCTCTCCACAGCTTCCTTCCACCACTATTTCCTGCACTGTGGAAATAGATCCAGGTGTCACGGGTTGTGATTGTTATCAGGTTAGCTTAGCCTTGAACAATATATTCTCTCTCAAGACAGTGTCTGGTCAGTCTTCTGAGACTTGGAATGAAGCCATGCTGACCTCCGCTCTGTAACCAGCTGCTCACACAGTGGAGCTCCAGGCTCACCGACGCCTCTAGCTGGATTTGAGTCTGTGGTGCTCTTGGTTTTCCCTCTGGGTGATGTTTCCATTCTCTCCTCTCCAGGGCCCGCTGATTTCCCTTTTGGATAGGACTGATTCCCCTCCTCAACCAGGAAGCGATAGTGGAGCCTTGTGCTGCTTCCTCTTTCCTGGGACGCCACTGTCTGTCTATCTACTTTCCAACCACTCTCCTCGTGGCTTCTGATGAGTTCCTAATCTTTGATTCTTTAGTCTTTCTTTTCCTGTCATCCCAACTCTTCTCTTTTACTGCACGACACGGAGGTAGTCTTAACCTGCCGTGTGCTTTGGAAACCTTAAGGTTAATTTTGGTTAATAAGAAAAAGCTGTTGGGCCAGAGAGGAACCCTGCCGCTCTGTTCACCTTGACAACGATGACAGCGCAGAAGGCAGGGCATGATGGGACGAATGCGCTACACTACCGGCATCTCGGCGGCACGGCAGCAGTCACAGTGGAGGAATGAGCTCTGAGCCCCAGGAGGCCTGGCCATCGCCTTCCCTTGGCCCCCAGGGGAAACTTTCCACGCTGCCAAGGAGTTAAAGCTGGTGGGAATTATCACTTCTGGGTGTGATTGCTATTCCCAAGATGCGAGTCTGGAAAAGAAAAAAAAAAGTGGAATTTTAAACCCCAGGGGTCACAAACTACGGAAGCCCTGGTGAGTCTTTTTTTTCCACTCGTGCACCTGCCCTTGCTTGTCCATAGACACATTGCTTGATTGTCTTTGCTTTCGGAATTTTTAGCCTAAAGGGCCCACACTATTTGTATAGCTGTCATGAGTCCTCCCAACCACCAGGAGGAGGTCAAGAGCCTCCGTTGGATGCTTCATTAAAACAAACTGTAGAAAGAAATTGGGATCACAGAAGCCTCATCTAGCCAAACACTAGGCAGAGCCAGGAGAACCCCCCACAGAAGATGGAAGGATTGTAGGAGCTGGAGCCGTTGAGGACCAGAATAGGACCCACAGAATCAACTAAGCAGGGCTCACAGGGACTCACTGAGACGGAAGTGACAGACAGGGACCCTGCATGGGTCTGACCTGGGTCCTCTGCATATACCTTATGGTTTTGTAGCTTGGTGTTCTTGTGGGACTCCCAACGGGGGTCGTGGGGGTTGTCTCTGGTGATTTTGCCTATGCTTGAGACCCTTTTCCTTCTACGGGGTTGCTTCGCTTGCCCAGCCTTGATAAGAAGGAGAGGGTTCGTGCCTAGTCTCATTGTACCTTGTTGTGCCTTGTTGGACAGATATGCCCAGGAGGCCTGAGCTTTTTTTTTTTTTTTTTTTTTTTTTAAGGGAAACAGAGGGGGAGGGGAAGTGAATCTGGGGAGAAGGGAAGCAGGATGGGGGGTGGTCACAGAGAGGCGTGGACTGGGGAATCGGCAGAATGTATGAGACAGAGACACACAGAGATAGAGAGAGAGGTTAGTAACTTGCTCTGAGACAGTGTTCTCAGCCAAACACTGTGGCTTCTAAAGTTTCGTATCCCCTCTACCTAGAAACCAGGCTGTTGCTTCCGGGTGAATTGTTGACTTCAGTTGGAGGTCCACTCTTGTCCAGCCGTCTTGACTCCTCTCCTGGGCACTCCATCCCATGACCATGTCTGAGCAAGTCTCTTTCTAGAATGTGATCACTTTTGTCACTGAACAGGCTCATTTTTTTTTTTCTTCTCCCATGAAGCATGCCAATACCTGATATGGTGAGTTCATCCACAGGGCGGTCAAAGATGTAGAGATGTACATCGCAGGGTGGAGAGATCCGAGAGCAGATTTCGAATTCGTCTCCCCACAGAGTTGAAGCAGGCTTATGAAACTGAGAAGCAGGGAGGCTGAGGTACAGGGGAGAGAGATTGCCTAAGGAGGAGGGGCTGATGTGTACTCTGAGCACACCCCACACAGCTTCCGGCACCAGGCATCGGCTTTGCCTGTGACGCATGCTCAGAGGAGGGCCATGCTCACGTGACTTCTGAGTTGAGTTCTAACCCTCCAAAACCTTTTAGGTGATGTCAAACGTTATTCATTGGGCTCATCACAGGTTCCGCTATCTGCTTTCTATGAGCGTGGCTTCTCTGGCTTCTTGGTAAAATTGCAATCATGATGCTATGGTTTCTGTTGTTGGCCAGGCCTGCCTTGGGGTCAGGGAAGCAGGCAGCTCTGGGAAGAAGCTATGTTGGTCTCGGGCTTCTCTGTGAGTGATCGCTAGTCATACATTTTTTACTGAGGGTGCTCTCAGGTCAGGCAGGGTTACTTCTTTAAATAATTTATTGCTGGAAGATTTAACTTTCACTCACCCGTGTTACAGCAAATCTGTCATCCCATTTTACTGGGGTTTCAGGCCAGTCTACAAACTGTGAATTTTATCGATTTCTGCTTTTCTGCTTATTATTATTATTTTTTTAAAAAGATGCAAGCATCTCTTTTAGCTGTCCTTATATCCAGTGCACACAGCGTTTATTATAAACACCTCTTATGACCATGGCTAAGCCAGGTGTGGTGGCGCAGGCTGCAACCTCGGCGTTCATGGGTGACATAGCAAGACCCTGCCTCAGAACATGCAAGGGTTGTGAGATGAAAGGTTGGATTTGTGGTTAAATATGCACTGCATTGAGTTACTATCTTAGCCACAGTGGCAGGACACCGCCCTCTCTTCTGAAACCCTGTCTGCATCCGGTCCTTACCCTGCCCTTCCCTGGGAACTACTCTTCTTTTTTTTCCCCTTGTCATGAATTTCACCTCTCAGGGGACCTCACAGAGGTGGAACCAATCAGATTTGTTCTTCCTTTCATACCCTTTTATTTCACTTAGCACAATGTCTTAGGTCCCCCAAAGATCATCTGTATTACATGATGTGTCTGATTTTTTTTTATCTTATTTTCCATTTATCTCTAATGTGCACATAAAGGGATGGGTTTCAAGATGGCGGCATACATATATGTTACGGTAGCCTTCGCTCCTTCACCCCCTTGTCCTGCCACAGCCCCTTCCCCCACCAGCTGCCTCCATTTCTGTCCTCAAACAGCTCTCTCTTTCTCTCTCTCTCTCTCTCCTGCTGAAATTACCTTTTTGAGAAACAACTTTATTTGGAGCATACTGGTCTGCAGAGAAAAGGAGAACTTTAATGTGAATGACTGGGTGACTGGGGACATAAGGATATCAGTGGTGTAGACACGTCGGACACCTCCTTTAATGTCTTGGCTTTGTGTGAGATTACTTAACATGACTTACACGCCAGTGTGTGATGCTGCCTTAACTGTGGGCACGTGAACCTAACTCATCCGACAGACCTGAAGCTTCCCATGCAGCCAGCCCCACTTCCTGTGCCCCCGCTCCCCAACCCTGGCCACACAACTGTAGCCTTTGCTTCTGTGAGTTTGACTGTCTTGTGAGCATGTCTTCCACTGTCTGTCCTTCCATGACTGGTCCTTTCACTTAGCACAATGCCCTCCAGGTAGATTGGTGTCATTGCACATGGCAGGGTTTCCTTCATCTCTGGGGACGAATACATCTGCACACATAAAAATGTGAGTCCCACACTTTGTTTACCTACTCATCCGTTCTGGACCTCCACATTTTGGTTGTTCTGGTGATGCTGCCCTTCACACCGGTGTGCACGTATCTGCTTGGAGTCCTGCTTTTCTTCTGTGCTTCTAAACCTGGTTGGGAGAGTCGTGCATGCTGGGCAGGGCCCAAAAGAGACTTTCCAGGGCCTCTTTTCCAACAGTGAAGGCACCAAAGACTCTGTGAGACTCTTTTTTGATTCTCCCGGAACGGTTTTCTCATGACCTCGTCTCCTAGAGGGTGGGTTTGGCTTTGACTGGGGCTAGCCTGGGTAGACTAATGCTTGACTTCCCCAGTAGGCAGGAATGCAGGCAGGTGATGCAGCCCAGTTAGAGGTGTGACTGTGCTACTTTCATGGTCTTCACTTTAGCCATGCTCAGTCCTCAAAATCGTCCCCATCATGGGCCAGGAAGGTGGCACAGTACTGAGGGGCCATCTGTAAAACTCAGGGCCTGGTGGCATGTGCTACTCAGTGTTTACAGGTTTCAAATCTGAGTTCCAGTGACACTCTGGGCAAGTCACCAAACCTTTGTTACACTCTTAATGTTTTCTATAAAGCGGGAGGGGGGGAATAGTGTATCCTTGTTGAGTTCACTGAGGAGTTAAACGCATTAGAGATGAAGCATTAAACATTCCTAGTGCCATGTCCAACACACAGTAAGTTGCTCACCAAATATTGGTCACTATCGTCATCGGCTTGAATTCTTAGACCTTTCTCTTTGTCCAGCCTTGTCCATCAGTTAGGAAGCTGGGAGCATCAGACAGAACCCGGGCCATGTCTTTACTATGGTGGAAAGCCAGTTGTTCTAAAAATTCCTGGACACCAGCTCCGGTCCTGTGAGCAAGCGAAATCTCTGACACCTTGTAAAAGCTCGCTCCTTCCCTAATAACTTTCTGTATGAGTCAGGCCACCCTGAATGTTTACACTTCCGGACCCTAGGGTGGGGAAGGGGTGGTGGCTGCCACTGGCTCTGTAAGCTTTCCAGGCAGCTGGGGGCAACTGGAGAGGTCAACCGCACTGAAGGGAATTTTGTCTGGCTTCCATGGAATAGGAGTATTAATCTGACACAAGGCCAGAACAGGCTGGGCCAGAGGGAGATGAAATAGTAGCGCAAGAATGCGGTGCTTCCTGGTAGGATCAGGCTGTAGCAAATCAGGAGCAGATTGCTGGCTGGCAAATGGGAAGTAACGTGTGTGCCTTAGGGTCCCCTGGGCACTCTTAGTAGCAAGCTTGCCTGGGTCTGGGTTCATCCCTCCTCAATGCGCTGTGGAAGAATGGGTTCGTGGATCCGTCTGCTGGTTTTCTTTCACGTGTGTGTGTGTGTGTGTGTGTGTGTGTGTGTGTGCTTTGTTTTTCAATCACATGATCTGGAACCATCTGAAGGCCCAGCATGCAGCAGTGGGGCATGTGTTGGAGAGAAGAACCTTCTGACCGTGGTTTCCTTCTGCTGCAGACTGCACAGACACAGCAGGCTGGGCACCGTTGCCTGGGTGCCTCAGATACCATCATGGGCTTCCCACCTCTGAAAGGTGTAGAGAGCATGGCTTTCCAAAAGCCCCCATCCCTAACCAAGAAGCCATAGTTTTCTCTGAGGAAGCTTCACCAGATAGGCAAGCTACACTTAAGGGAGACTCCAGGCCTGGCTGATCAACATAAAACAAATGCAATGGTAGTTTTGGAGATGCTTTGCCTCATAACGCTTTGTTTGGGCATTTGTTACCTTGTCTTTTGCTTATTTGTGATGGTTTCTGATGTTCTGTTTTTATGTTTTTTGTATGTGCGCATGCAAGTGTGTATCTCTTGAGTATATACGCATTTCATTGCTTTTTCTTGTGTGTATTAATTTTTTTGTCTCATTGCTTTGTGGCTGTCTCCCTCCTCCTCCTCCCCTTTCTCCTCCTCCTTCTCCTCCTCCTCCTCCTCCTCCTCCTCCTCCTCCTCCTCCTCCTCCTCGTTCTCCTCCTCATCCTTTAAATTGGCCAGTTCGGTTTTCTAGGGACAAAGAGAAAGAAGTCTTGGGGTTGGATGGTTGGGTGGGGATATGGAGAGGATCTTGGAGGAAGTGAGGGAGGAGAAACTATGATCAGAATATATTGCATAAAAGTTATTCAAAAAAAGAAAGGGAGGGAGGGAGGGAGAGTGGGAGGGAGGGAGAGTGGGAGGGAGGGAGGTTCTTCTGGACTCTAGTGGTCTGACATTGCCTTTAGATTTCCTTTGGCCAGGCCACTGCTCTTCATGAGGGGCTCTTTGGAGTGCAGGAAGAAGTACTCAGGAAGGGGTAAAGGGCAGACTCCAGCTGCGCTCGGCCTTCGCAGCAGCCCATGTGCAAGACCAGTCAAGTCCCTGGGAGAGGATCCCACCTCTGAAACTGAGCGGCCCCTGCACTCTGCATAGAAGCTCATAGTCTCACCCTCTCCTCTCATGAATTTTGCAGGGTCCTTGTGGTGTGCTGGAACCAACCGGTGTTGATTGTTAGTAGTATTGGGTTGTACCTTAGCTGAGGTGAGCCGAGACGCCCTTCCCTTTGCTTTCTGTTGGCTGCCTGTGCTATGCGATCTGAAGCTGGGTTTTCAGATGGGTGGCCCCTGGGTCCCATGACTGCTCCACGCTACCCATACTACCTTGGGGCACATTTTAAACTTTTCTGTGTTCTGGTTTCTTTTTTTCTTTGTTTTGTTGTTTGTTTCTTCCTTCTTTCCTTCCTTCCTTCCTTCCTTCCTTCCTTCCTTCTTTCCTTTCTCTCTCTTTCTTTCTTCTCCCTCCCTCCCTCCCTCCCTTCCTTCCTTTTTTTTCTATGCTCCTATCCCTGCATTCCCCCCTCCTTCCTTCCCTCATTTATTTCTTGTTTCCTCATGGTACCAGAAATGGAGCCCTAGCTTACACATCTCCATTGTGTACACTGGTTTATTTACAAAATGAGGATTTTTTTAATATATTGCCATAGGACAGGTGTTAATGCAGTCATAGTTAGGCATCATAAGAATGAATTATAAATAAAAACACTGCTTATATGAGTCAGAGTTGAGGTGATGGATGAGACTGGCCATCTCACCCAAGCTCCTTATCTTTATTTTGTTTTGGATTTGATTTTTGTTTTCGAGATGGTGTTTTACAATTTAGCCCTGGCTTGTCTGTAACTTATTATGTTTCCCAGGTGGACTCCGGCTTACAGCAGTCCTCCTCCCTCTGCCTTCTAAGTACTGAGATTATAGGTGCTAATGACCATGCAGGAGCCAGGATTCTCAATTCATCACAGAAAATCCAAGACCTAGGAAGACAATGTGTTTGATCATGTCAGGTTTCAATACTCTAACAATACCCAAGGTACTTAATTTATTAAGAAAAAGGGTTTATTTTGATCCGGAGTCTGATGGATCCAGCCCATGATAACTGATCCCCCTTAACTTTGATCTTATGGCAAACAGTGCATTGAGGCTGGTATTTGTGGCAGAACAAACCACATATTTCCCTCAGCAGAGAACAGAGAGCGAAAAAGACTAAGCCTCACAGTGTTTGTGACCCAGGGGAGGAACAGGGACCCCAATACCTGCGTTTCCTGTCTCCCATTCCTTCCACACACTCTCCATGGAACCTACTCTCTCCATGGAAGAATATCTAGAAGCCTGGAGAAGTAAGCTGACATAAGAAGTAAGCTGACATTACACACAACTCCATGAAAAGTCCACATGCGTGTTTGAGGGCACAAATGACTGAGCAGGAGAGCACTCAGGATTCAGATTAAACAGACAACGAGTTTTATACAGCAAATGTGTGAATACCTGCAGAGGCCACAGCATGTGGTCAGGCATGCTTCTGGAGCAGAGCAGGCCAAGATCTACCCTGACAAACTTTGGTTTCAGTGCAGTGGGCTGAGAGCCCACTGAGAGCCCCTGAGCCCCAGGTGTTCAAGTGACCTGTCCTCAGCATCCTAGGAAGGCTAGCACACTGGCAGAGAGAAACTGGAGCCCCTGATGAAATTCTAGATGACACGAAATATGTGTTTAGTGGCATTTGAGATATCCAGCAGGGTGCATGGTTGGCAGTCAATACTCCACAGTGACGAGGGGCCTCATGTGCAGCTCAGCAAGCAGCCATCGCTGTCCATGGGGCCACTTTCTTTCATCTCCTGTTCTCTTACCCCTATTGCTGTCTGTTTCCTCCTGCCCAGTGTCTCTCTCTGGATGGTGTGGCTCTGTGGACTGTAGAGGTCTAGCCTAGGCCTTGCGGCTGCATGTTGATCAAGATTCCTCTGCCTTCTCTGCTGTGGGCTTTGAGTCAGGAAAACAAAGCCAGCTTTGTTTGGGGGTGTGGGCGATCCCTGTGTCCTTTGCTGCGTCCTTGCTTTCCCTCCCCCCACCGTTGCCTTCTCAGACCACCCAGCTAATGCCTCATCGCCGCCGCCTCCGCCTTTGATCTTCTTTTCCAAGCTTTGAGGAAGACGCTTCATCACATGATTCTAGATCTGCAGCCACTAGTCTGTCTGATGTCTGACCAAGCTGTGAATGTCCTCTGTCCAACCGGTGGGTCAAGACCCGTGGCTGGCACGTCCCTGCTCTGTGCCTCTGAGAAGTGCAGACCCAGCCTTTAAGCCTGCAGGTACCATCACGGTCCAAGGCTCTTAAGAAATGGAGAGGTCAGAGCAGCCGCTTCCCTAGTGTGAGGAAGTGAGTTTGCTCCCAGGAAAATCACTCTCCTCTCATTTGTAACAGGAGGCTGAAGCTTGGCTTCTACCTCCTGGCATTCCTGGTGCCCAGATGGGACTTTTGTGGGCTTTTAGTTTTTGAGGTCATGGAAGAGGTCATGAACCACAGAGACTAACTTTGATAGGGGTCAGAGAGACCCTAAACGTTAAGTCTAGCGGTTTCTGTTGTTTCTTCCCACCCAAGTCTTAAAGATTCTTGAGGAAAAGGCTTCCCTCCTTTGCCACAAGGCTTGCATTTTTCCTTAAATCGTTGTTTACATGTTACCTCCTCTCCTCTGCCTTCTCCTACCTTCCAAACCCTGAAAGGGTTAACCCAGCTCTGGTCCAGGCAGGATGTTTATCTGCCAGTAGGCCAGCCCAAGATGAACATTATTGAACTTGTTAATTTATTTCTATAGCTTCGGTCTCCAGCCCAAGACAACAAGACAGTGTTCCAGGCACATTGTTTAACAGAGGAACATTCTTCCACGGAATACATTTTCTTATTTGATTGGTTAACCCTTACAAGGAGTTTCAATCTTTTTTTTCCTGCTACAGACAGGAGGAAGGAACTTAGGGGCTTGTGGAGACCCTTTAATTGCTATTATCACTCCCCTGACCCTGACCTCGTGACACTGTGGGTGTATCTAGGAAAGTGGCGAAGTCTATTAACTTCAGAGAATGAGTGTTGTGGAGTCCCAGGAGGAATTACTGGATTGCCCCTTCTGAATTTCCACCCCCTTGGCTTTGAGAATGCTGTTGATTTTATTATTGATCATTGAGTTTGATCTGATGCATTTCCCAGAGACTTGGCCTGGGGCTGTGCTGTTGGCTTCAGGGGCGGCAGCTCTGCTGAGGATGGGTTTTTCCATTTCTCTTGCCAGAAAGCACGGAGTGGTAGGGTAGACACTCATCCCTTCCCTAAAGAAGTCTGACTGGGGTGCACACACATGCAGGCTTCTCTAGATGGGATGGTGTGTTGAAAATTGTTGTTGACATTCTGCCAGAAGCTGGGGTGGGTGGGATGACCGTTCCCTTCTGGGTAGGAAAGTTACTAGTTCTTTTCTCTTCTTTTTCCTTTCTTTCTTTCTCTCTTTTCTTTTTCTGTGGACTGTATATTTCTTTGTTTCTAGAGATCTATGAGGAATAGTAGAAAGCTGAGTCTGGAAAGGATGCTCTGGTTTAACTTGGTCTGTCTCTCTAGCTCTGGAAAGATCCATCAAATTCAATGAAGGTTGTTGACAGTGGGTTCCATTGCTGACAGTCATGTGAGACTATTTTCATCCATCTGTTTGTCCATCCATCCATCTATCCATCCATCCATTATGTCCAAGTACCAATTAAGTTTTAGGGACCATGGTAATCTTACTCCCACCCCTCCATTACTTTTGTCTAGGGTTTCTAACTCTGTAACACACAACTGTTTCAGTCATTGGTTTATTTAACAAGTGGTGACACAACTGTTTCAGTCATTGGTTTATTTAACAAGTGGTGACCACTTGTTCAATCTTTCTATTTTCTCTTCCTCTGGGTTTTAACCTGATTTCCTCCCAAATTCTGTCCCCATATCCTCTATGTGTTCCTTCCCTCCTATTTCCCTCTCCAATAGGAAGAGTTCAGCTCTGTCTTTAGTGATTTATCTCTTTGTGTCATCCTTGTTCTCTGTGTTTGCTGTCCTAACCATCCTCCTTGTCTGTATTAGAATCCAGATGCTACCCTAGATTTCCTCACCCTTTCGCCTCTCAAACCATGTCAGTCCCACACCTTACACCAGTTGATACCTCACTCTTTCCTCCTTTGCTTCTGTAAGATGTCTGGGTAATTCCACCCATACCTGTGGCTTATGTTATTATCCACTTACATTTGACGATTCCCACAAACTCACCTAGCCCTCCTTTACCTGAGTGCCACCACTAAAGTCTGCCTCCAGGATCGTACCTACTTTATTGGCTGGAGACCGCTGTGTGGCCAGAAACATTCTGAATGCTGCTGCACTCTTGTCAAAGCCACACCCTCATTGCCCTGCTCTCTGTCTTCGCCTTCCCAATCATTTTCCATGTCTATGTCAGAATCTGGATGCTCGCTTAGATTTCTCAATTCATCACCTCTCACGCCCTGGCTGTCCCCTTTCTCCCATCTCTCCACACCTCACTCTCCCTATTACCTCCTTTTTAAAATCACTGCCATATACTACAGGGCATCTTAGTGTTGAACCAGAGAAGACATGCGGGTGTAACTCTGAATGTACAATTCCTGACCTGAAATATTTCAATGGCTCTCAGCACCAAAGAGCCAGTTCACACTCCCGAAACCTGCTGCTCCACTCTTTCTTTCCGAATGAGTCTCTGATCCACATTTTTGCTTTGTCCATAATTTTACCCTATTCTTTGGCCCACCACCCTTGGCGCTGGTCATGCCAAGCCCCCTGCACGGAGGCTTCTTGCCTCCATGCACTTGTCTGTGTCCTCAGTCGGAAATGCTGGGCGCCCTCTGCATTCCCCTCTCTAATGATTCCTTAACTTCCTCCTGTCACTTCACTGTGCTCTGCAAACACAGCCGTTGTTCCCATGTCTGCTTCAGTCTCACGTGGACTTCAGCCTTGGACTCTACTCTCTGCATGAAGGGTGTCTTCCTACCTCAAGTAACCCAACACATACAATCTTTCCCAGACTTTCCCACTGATTTGAGTCCATTGTGACCCCGATTCTCCATCAAGCCAACAATAAATATTACTCACCACAAGCTGACTGTCACAGAGAAAGTGATAGAGTACTATGGCTAATGTTTGGAAAGATGCTGGTGGTGTTTCTTGAGGACACTTAGTGCTCAGTGTTGATTGGTTTAAAAAATGACCCTGAAAGGTCAGTAGTTTTACTATTTTGTAAAATGGGCAATTGAGGCACAGAAAAGCTAAATAACTTACCCAAGGTTATACAGGGTGAATGTTTAGCTAGGTATTTAAGCCTGGGAAGTCATCATTTTCATTATTATTATTATTATTATTATTATTATTATTAACTAGTATGTTAGCCTACTTGTGATGAAATGCTCAGCCTCATAGTATTTCTTAAGTTACCAGCTGGGGGAACTTCTTGAGTTAACGTCACTTCAAATGTGTTGGCTTAACACAATTGAAATTTGTTTTCTCATAGCTCTGGTGACTAGGAATCCAGAGCAAGGAGTAAGCAAGGTTGATATCTTCTGGATGCTCTGAAGAAGAATTGTCCATGACTCTTTCCTGGCTTCTGAGGACAACCTTTGCCATTTCTTGGCTTGTGACTCCTTTCATTCAGCCTTTGCTGTCTTCTCTCTGTGTCTCTCTGTCTCTGTCTTTCTCTCTGTCTTTCTCTCTCTCTCTCTCTCTCTCTCTCTCTCTCTCTCTCTCTCTGTGTGTGTGTGTGTGTGTGTGTGTGTGTCTATGTGTTTTTTTCTGTGGACACTGAGGGTTAGAGCTACCCTAAGATAGTGTAATCACACACCAGCTACAACTAATTATACCTGGAAAGATTCCGCCAACGAATATATATTCTGAGGTCCAGAGTGATTTTTGGATATAGGTCAGTACCTTACAATAACCATCTGTATTCATTTTAAAATGAGAGATAATGAAGGCAGGTGTAATGATTAAAATAATAATGTAGTATCTTGGGTGTGTGTTTGATGGGCCTAAGAATGATTTTAAGGCACGGAGTTGGTTGGATAGGGAAAGGGGAGTGGACCAGGGAAGGGTTGGGGGAGGGGAGTGATGAAAACGCATCGTATGAGTCTTAAGGAACCAATACAAGTCTAAAAACTGCTTTAAGGCTATAATCATAGCTTAGCACATTATTATGATTGATGTTTGGGCCACGGAGACACTTTCTTTCTGAGCTGTCCCTGCACCAGCTTTGAGGTGCCATGTCTGAGCCTTGTCTCCAGAAACTATTAGAAGCCAGTCATCAAAAATTCTTCCCTCTGCTTCCTGCCTTGGCTTTTTTCTAGTCAAAAACCTAAACTTACTTCTCCCATTTTTTCTATTGAATGTGGCCTTGAGCTTTATTTCTTCCTCATTTCTCTTTTCTGAATGGGATCTGATTTTTTTTTTTTTGTCTCCTTGGGAGTGAATCAGTGGGTTTGCTATGTGGTATGCATATGCGTGCATGTGTGCATGTGTGTGTGTGTGTGTGCATGTGTGCACGTGGGTAATGTGGCAGGAAGTGGGCTTCTCTCTTGTTCTAGATGCAGTCTAGGCCTTGCCAGCTCTAGATGGCGGTCCTGGGATGCTGCTCACTGCCAAGCGTTGTGCTCACCCCAGCCTCATTGCTTATAACCTCAGGAGCACCAGGGGGACGGAGGGCCCTGGTGTTTGGATGCTCTTTCAGACTGCACAGCAGAATGAATGTCTTAGTGGTGGATATTATGTGTCAGCTGTGGGTTCAGATTAAAGCTCCCACAGATGTCTGCCCCTCAGGTCGATCCTAGTCCCAGGAGTGCTATCCGTCTGGATTGGTTGAGTGGGAGGGAACGGAGGCCTGGATCCAGGAGGTGCAATGTCTGGTCCAAACTTTTGATCAGGCCATGTGCCCTTTGATGTAGCAGACAGAGTTCCCTCCAAGATCATCTATGCTGAGGCCAGCAGGCAGTTGCTTTCCCAGTGCTGTGGCAGGTATGAACACACGCGTTATGGGCTGGGTTTCAACCCTGGTCCATCCTCCATCATCTGTGCTGGTTGGCCTGTGGATGCTGCCCGGTCTATTCTAACAATGCTCTCCTTACATTGTGGTATGGGAAACATGTCCAAGCATTTGTTGGATAAATATTATATGTGGGGCAGCAATAACACGGGGACTCTAGTGTTAGAATACACAGAGCCAGCAGAGCCAGCAGCCAAGAACCCCATATTCCACTCTAGTCACGGCAATGAGAGAAGGGCCCATGGGAGATATCTATTAGTAAGGCTGGCTCCAGGGTAAGGTGTGAACAATTATGCCCTGCAGAGTGAATCTACACAATTAGCTGTGTGTGTGTATGTGTGTGTGTGTGTGTGTGTGTGTGTGTGTGAGAGAGAGAGAGAGAGAGAGAGAGAGAGAGACAGACAGATGGTGAAGGAACACTAGAATATTGTAGTATTAATCACATACTGTGCATGCTCTTGTGAGCACGCCCATGTGCACACTCAGAGGTCAGAGGAAGATGCTAAGTGACTGTCTCATTCCCCAGACAGGGGCTCATCACTTTTGCACAGGCTGCATGGCCTGCAAGGCCCTGCCCTCTCGCCGTCCCTGTATGACCCCCATCCCCACACTGCAGTTGCCTGCGCTCATGGCCATGCCTGTAATCTTGTACAACTTCTTTGTGTCTGAACTCGGGTTCTTGGGCTTGCTCAGCTCTTATCCACGGAGCCCTCTCCTGGTTCTGCATGACCTATTTTCAAGAATAAGAATTGTATTTCTCTGTCTCTCTGTCTCTGTCTCTGTCTCTGTCTCTGTCTCTCTCTCTCTCTCTCTCTCACACACACACACACACACACACACACATACATGGCTTAAGAACACTTTCATGATTCAATGCCATCACTGAGTAGTTCTCAAGAGAACTATGGCCTGCAAAGAGTGAAGTAGTCACAGTGCTTTACAGAAAAGTTGGGTAAAGACTGCTATCTTTAGAAATGGTCCAGTCCTACATGAAAATCCTTACAGACTTTCTGATGTTCAGAACTCAGAGAATGGTGGTCTTGGGAGCTGTCTGGGGAGATGGAACACTGCAGGTGAATACGATGTTTCTGTCTGGAGGGAGGGAGGGAGGGTTCAAAAAAACATATTACTTATTTTTTCCATAATAGCAAATGACAAAATACCAACAAAAGCCATGTATGGAGGAAGGTACAATACTTTTGGCTGACAGTTTGAGGGGACAGGCCGTGAGGGTCCATCACGGCAGGGAAGGCGTGGCAGAAGGAGGAGGAGGCACCTGGTCCCACTGCATCTGCGGTCAGGAAGCTAGGAGGGCTGGACACTGCAGCTCAGCTCACTGGTGCTTCTCACTGAGTCTGAGACCCCATCCGGTTGGCCAGTGGCACTCACATCCAGGATTGGCTTTTCTCTGCTCTGTTAAATCTTTCTGCAAACATCATCATTGATACACCCAGGAGTGTGCTTCCGTGATGATTCTAAATCCAGTCAAGTTGATAATTAGGATCCACAGGCACATATGGCCCATAGGGATGAGACATAAGAGAGTTGGAGAAAGTCAAGGGTCTATCCAGAGCTGCATGGATGTCCAGGATGCCAGGAAGGATACCGTCAAGGCCAGGATGTAAAGTCAAAGTGGGAGAAAGATGGCTGAGTACCAATGTTGGAAAGAAATGCAGAACTTCAGGGTTGGGAAAGTTCTTGGAGCTCTGTTAGCAAACTCCTCACACACGTGAAGAGGAGTGATGGGAAGGCAGGAGAGCTGGTCTAAGTTCGGCCAGCTTGTGGACAGGAGAAACCACGTCCAGGGACTGTTGCCATCTGGTGAAGGAAGAAAGAAAAACAATTTGTTCACCAGGTACTTACAGGCATAACCGAGTGTGAGACTGTACACACTGACCTGTGACCCGCACAGAAAGAGCCTGGATGTCAGCATCATTTCTCTTAAAAATTTCTGCAGTCTCTGGCTTCTAGTCTTTCCCCCTAAATTCTTGGATGGTTCTTCAATCTGTAAGCAGATTCCTCCTCTCCTTCCTCCTCCTCTTCCTTCTCCTCTTCTTCTTCCTCTTCTTTCTCCTCCTCCTCCTTCTCCTCCTCCTCCTCCTCCTCCTTCTCCTCCTCCTTTTCCTCCTTCTTTTTCTTCTCCTCCTCTTCATTGTTTTTTTATTTTATTTATTTATTTATTTATTTATTTATTTATTTATTTGGATACAGGGTTTCTCTGTAGCCCTGACTGTGCTGTAACTCACTTTGGAGACCAGGCTGGCCTCAAAACTGCCTCTGCCTCAGAGTGCTGGGATTAAAGCTCGTGCACCACCACACCTGGTTATTCAATCTGTGAGCTTCTTGAGGGGATTTTCAGTGTGTGGATTTTCCTTGAGGTTTTCTCCTTGCTTATGCTAGTGACTTCTTGGGTGTGTGAAAGCACTGAACACTGGGGCCTCCATCTACATCTTTGTAAATCTGCATGTGAGGGAGATGGGCTTCCATGAGTCTCCTTGATTGGGTGTGGTTCCATGACATTACTATTCTATAGTTCTGGCCGGTGTTCTTAGGTCTAGGAGACCTCTCTGGAGTGCTATGAGGCTGTCACTGAACCCTGCAGTTCCTCACACCAGGCTTATGACCACCTGCAGACTCATTCCTTCAAAACATCTCACTGCGCCTGAACAAAGAGCTTCTTTCTATGTTGAATGTCTCCCATGAAGCTCCATTACCTCCGGAGGATACAGCTGGAATGCCGCACATCTTCAGTGATTGACAGAAACACCTCATTTGTCCTAATGTGTTGATGGAAAGGCTGGATGAGCATCCAGAGGGGAGTCTCCCACGAAGCTCATCTCTGATTGGCAGGACACACTCCTTCTGAAGCTTTGAACAGCCAGCCTCTCCCCTTGGCATCCACAGGATGCTGGATTGGCTTCAGCCTAAATCCCTCAGCAAGGGCAAGATGCAGATTGCCCGGGGTGGGGTGGGGGCCCGGGGGGCAATAGGATGCAAAGAGGATGGAATTTTCTCAGAGAATCCCACATTCATTTGTCATCTGCACAGCAGCTTCAGACTTACCCGGAGCCAGTGGCTTAGCTGGCTCAACAACAGACAACATGAAGCCAAATTTTGGGAGTCTGGGAACACAAGGTGGAGATGGGAGGGGGGGTGGGGAGAGAGGGAGGGGTAAGGGGAGGGGGAGGGGGAGGGGGAGAGGGACAGGAAGAGGAGGTAGAGAGGGAGACAGAGAGGTAGAGAGGGAGAGGAAGAGGGGGAGTGGGAGAGGGAGAGAAAGGTAAAGAGGGAGGAAAAGGGGAGGGGAAGGGGGAGGGATAAGGGGGAGGGGGAGAAGGAGGGGGAGAGCGAGATTGATCCTTAGGCACTTTCAAGTGGAAGTGGTCCCATCTGCCGCTGGTGGGGCCTATGAACTATTCTGTCTTCCTCCTCCTCTCTCATTCTCCTTTATCTGGCTCTGTTGCCAGCAGCATCAATCAGCAATCTATAGGAGCTCTGCAGTGAAAAGAGGTAGCCCGCCCGTGTTACCAAATGTTGAAAACATAAAAGAGCTCTCAGTGTAAATCTTACCCCATCACCATAGGAAGCCAACCTGTATGCCTGCCACTTTACATCTGGGGTGACATTTCCCACTCCTCTCAATCCCAGATCTTCACAGTAGTCCTGGAAGGGACATAATTTTCCCCATGTATGAACTAGAACTCAGAGGGTCTTAGTCACTGCCAAGGTCACAGGGGTGGAAATTAGGGATGCCAATCCTGGAGCCTTTTGTTCTGTCTTGTTTTTGCATTTTGATAGACCTCCTCTCATGCATGTGGCCTGCTCTTTCCCTGGGTAAAGCAGTCAGGGACCTTGGACCTGACAAGGCTGTTTGTTTGGAAATGGAAATTTAGAGGTTTTTTTTTTTTTTAAAAAGCTAAGTTGCAATTCATTTTTTGTAAAGTTTAATTGACAGATAATAACTGTCTTTATAAAATATTGTGTAGTATTTTGGCATGTCTATACATTACGCATTGATGAACTTGACATCTTAATAACATAGTCTGTTCTCCTAATGCAGTGGCTCTCAGCCTTTCTAGTGCTGAGACCCTTTAATACAGTTCCTTATGTTATGTTGTAGTGACCCCCAGCCATAAAAATTATTTTCATTGCTACCTCATAACTGTAAGTTTGCTACTGTTGGGAATCAGACTAGGAGTGCATAAAATAGCTAGGGAAATAGGGTTGTAATAGAATAGGTGGGGAAAGTCAGATCTTCTGCAGATCGAGGCTTCCAAAATGTATCCTTCTCCCAGAGGGGCAAAACCTTCAATAGCCACTTAAGTATCTCCATGCTGAAGGCACCTGGGTTGGTTGTGAGCTTCTGGACTTTGGAGGAGGGAATGCACAGTTCACAGAGCCTTCAGAGTGAGGCCAAGACTGTGGAGATTCCTGGGTAGACTGTTGGAATGGCTGGGGAAAGCTACAGAGACAGAACAAAAGGACCCAGGGACCTTTCTGTCACGCTGCAACCTGGTAATCTTAGCTGGTATTTTGGGGACTAGTTTTCTGGATGGCTTCTTTGATTCTATTGTCTGCAGGTCAAATAAAAAGGACTTAGAAGATGTACTGTTTCCACTTCCGTTTGGTCTCTACCACATTCTTGTAGCCTTCCTGAGTCTGGGTGTAGGAGACATTTGAAGAATTCTGGGTAGGAAAGGCTGGGCTTTCCCAGAGCCACTGTGGGCCTCCTCTGGCCATGCATGTCAGAGACCTGGATTCTTCCACCACCCTGAGGACGTTTCTGCAACTCTCTATTGGTTGCATTTGTCTCAGTGAACTGCTCTCAGCACTGGAAAGTCCTTGGGTGCTGAGAACCTAGTGATGAGCAGGTGGAGAACCCACTGTTTAGGGAGTCATTTTGTTGACCCTTTAGAAAGCCACCAAGATGAAAGTAGGGTACACTTAATGTATTTATTCCATAAGATCAACATGTTTACTGTTTCTCTACCAGCATATCGTCATAGTAAGTAAACTATACAATAAGATATCTCTGTAGTTGGGGCTCCTTTGTGCTCTCTCTGACCTGTGTTGCTGCATGTTGCCCCCTTCTTTTGAGTACCTGCATGCTCTTCTTGGGCAGTTGAAAACTCTTACACTTCCCCCTCGGCCAGGAGATGCCTGCTCTCAAGTAGGATCCTTGACCATCTTGAGTTTCAGAAGATGAGAATAGCAAAAGGACTCCGGGCTAAAGAAGACAAATGAAATTCTGAGTCATGTCTCAATGTCTCTGTAACCCATGCACGGACAGACTCAGCCTGGGTCCCCTCTGGAGGCCGGGACTCTGAGGCTCATTGTGTTTTATGTGTTTAGCAGAACGGCTGCAAGATCTGCTCTTCAGGCTGAGTGGCTGAGGCTTTTGGGACTTTGGTTGGGAGGGGTCTTCAGAGGCTAGCCCTGCTGAGCTGCTGTATGCTGTAAGCGGGGTCCAAGGAAGGCTTACATTGCTTCTCAGCACAGATGAGAAGCAGGGCTGGCACCAAACATGGATTGTGTCACAAACTGTCTTTAGTCTCTTCTGGCCTGGAGAGGTGAACACTCTGGAACAGTGTGTCCGTGGAGGTGTCAAGGTGGTGTGGACTGGCCGTTTCCATGGACTTCTTGAAACAAATCATTGTGACCCTGATCTTTAGGGAATACCCTCTTGGAACACCTTCACCCCTGGGCTCTGTCAGGGGGATTATTCAGTACCTCTGACTTCTCCTTTTTCTTGTCCATAGTACCAAAGTAGTCTCAGTTTTAAAGAAAAATATTTTTTTCTAGTTTGCTTAATTTAACTCTTCAAACATATTGCTGGGAAGTATGACATATCTACAAAAGTAGACTTTTTCATAGGTGCTGGATCAACAGTGGTCCAAGACAGCTGTTAGATTCTCCACCTCCCAAGACCAGTGAGCCTTATTTAAGTCCTCTGAGCATCAGGCAATCTTATATTCCTGGATACTCTTTATTATGGTTATGGTTGATAACATTTTCTGCTGAATGAGGTCGGGTGCCTCAGGGAAACAACTGTAGACTCTGAGAAGCCACTGTGTGCTCTTCGGCTCATGGCCAGGTAACATACCCACGCATCCCATCAGTTCCCCAACAGGTTCCTTGTTATTTTGTCCTTGGGCCTAAGAGGCCTCTGGGTTGGGTAAACAGACAGCATGTACTGTTTCAGGAATGTACTAATGCAAGAACACCACATATGCATGGAGTGTTATTCCAGAATCATGGACCTGGAGATAAAGACAGGGTGACCTGTGAGGGGTGGGGAGAAGAATTCCCTGTTAGGTTAGTTCAGATTATGTCAACATCCACTTTATTCATTAAAAATAGTTTATTTTTCATTTGTATATGTATTATGTATGCATTTATTTGCACCATCGTGTGCAGGTGCCTGTGGAGGTCACAAGAGGGCACCGGATCCCTTGGACCTGGAGTTACAGGCACCTGATGTGGGTGCTGGGGATTGAAACTGGATCTTCCGTCTGCTGGAGCAGTACATGCTCTTGATGGCAAGGCCTCGACTTTTGTTTTTGTTTAAAGCTTACCTTACCTTGGACTTAGTGCCAGGAAAGCAGTGGGGGCCAGAGCTGAGTCTGTTCTCGGGGAGAAGGGAGTGAGAGGAAGGCAGCTGCTCCCAACTGCAGCAACCGCGACCACGGTGAGCGTGGCCTCAGTGGGCAGCTGGCAGTACCCAATCCGAGAGTTCAGAAAGGCTTCTTACAGAAGAGAGCCTGGAGCAGAGCCTGGAAGGAGCCTCTGGGGACAAGCCTGGGAGAGCGCTGAGTGGCCCTCTTGGATGGGTCCAGGCAGAGCTCAGCCACAGCCATGCTCCTGCCTCCACGCCCCTTGGACTCCTCCTCTTGCTCGCTCCTGGCTCCGGTCTCTCAACGGTCACCTGCTTTCTACCAGAAGCCCGTCCTTCCTCCTCGCCCCCTTCCACTCTACGTTTCTGCACACTCTCTGCAGTTGGAGTCCCTTGCATTCTTCTGCATTGAATCTCATTTTGTTATTTCCTGTCCCATATTTTCTAAACTCCCCAGGTCCCTTCTCGTTTATTCCCCCATCCTCTCCGGTGCAGTTTGCAGCGCCCGCCGCCGCCCAGTGGTTCTCATCTGCAGATTTAATTAGTGAGGTTGACGACCCCCTTTCTTCCAGACTGGAGGCTAAGCAGAGGAATGGGTGGGGCCAGGAAGGGCAGGCTCCACAGCAGTCTGTGCACAGGGTCACGCCGGTCAAAGAGCCTGTTTTGGCTGTGTGGAGGGGACATGTTCCAAACTAGGCTCTCACCTCATATAAGGGAAAAATGCCCCAGGAGCCAGGGTTTCTGGGAAGACGGGGAGGATGTTGAAAAGTGGATTTCATGAACCCCCCTGAATTCAGAGTCCTCTGACCGAGGACATCACTTACATGTCATTACTGTTGAGCAGTGGTACGTGCCGGGAAGCTTGGTGACCCTCTTGGTGTGACTGCGGATCTCCACAGGCACTCTGTGATGTCACCACAGAGAGCGATGATTGATTAGGGTTTTCCTGTTTTGCCAAAAGGGAAATTGAGATGTAGAAAAACTACCTACTGTGGTCACAGGGGAAATAGGAGGGGAAGGGCAGATTCGGCGGGACCTCTCTGACTCCTCCTCTAATATGCTCTAGTTCCCCCTTCACATCTAGAACATTCTGTGCTAATGCTTTATTTCTATGGCACTCCAGGTCAGTAGGCTCTCAAGCTGATTCTGTAATTTTTTTTTTTTTTATCATAGTGACATATCCTTTCCTGAGTACCCCTGAGCGAGCGGTTCAGGAATATCAGATTCATGCTGGCTGCTTTAGTGGCTTTTATTCATAAACCGATTTAAGTTTCCCATGAGCAGCTCATATATGAGTCTGGTTGAATGGGGCAGGGCACTGATGGAACAAGTGTGAGCTCCCTTTTTTTTATCCCAGACCTGGTAGGTCAGCAGGGAAACACAGTGGGTTTCCATTTGAACTCCTGAAGCCTTGGGACACCGGGTTTCAGTGGAGCATCGTGCATTTCTGGAAGGGTACTTTTCCCTTGTGTGTTATTTTCCAGGACACCAAGGCATATGTGGCAGGTGTCCCTGTCACTATACTATAATGGTTATTAATTCTCCTCAGTCACTGTGACACTTAACAAACCTTACATGTGTAAGGGCGATGACACAGCACTGTGGCATGCATGAAAAACATGGGCGTTCCTTTCAGGGCCCACAGGTGGATGAACAGAGAGCCTTGTGTCCTTCCAAGACTTAGGCAGATGGGTGATCGAAATGATTGGTTTGAATAAACTGTTCTTCAGTTAAATATCGTACGCCAGATTTCTGGAAGGTTTTTGAGTTTCTTTATCCATGTCCAGCGTCTACTCTGCTTCTATCCATAAGGCCACTTATGAAGGATTAGTGACCCTAGAAGGAAAACAGCCTATGTTCAGTTACCTGCCCTGCTTGACTCCTGAGACCACGTAAAGGATACAGCCCGACTCTGTGACACGCAGGACACTTGTTCCGTTATTCAATGAAACCACAGTCTAGACGGACCTCAGAGCGGATGGACAGGCGCTGCCCCCAGTGCATGTTTGCTGCCATTAGGGAGAGGGAGCCATTGCTAACATGATCTCCATGGAGAAGGAAACTTCCAGGGCAGTCCCTTGAGGATCCTTTGACAGGGGAATCCCTCACACCCTCTTACTGATGGCATAATGAATCTGTGTGAACGTATAAAATTGATCCATCAAGATCTCCACTGTTAAGCTCATGGGGAGTGAACACAGACAGACAGTATGATCATGACAGCCCACGTCTGTGTATCCAGACCCTCCTCTGCTTCTGACAGGCTAGTCTCCACATGCTGTCCATTCCTTGAGGCCTCTTTGCTACTTTTGCTCTATTTCTTCTATTTGACCCACAGCCCTTTTGCATAAGCAAATCCCATCATAAAGTAGCCAAAGTCTAACTCAGCTGTCTAGAACACTGTCTCTGGACCCTCTGCTCCAGAAACCTCAGATGCATTTCGGTAAGAACAATCTTAAGTGGTCTGAGCAGCAAATCTATGCACTCACACACTCAGGGAGCCTGCGATCCTGCAGGTCTCCTGAGGCTTGATGTGGTAGCTCAAATGGTGTCTGTCTCCAAAGACATTATCTACCCTTCTGATAATGTCTCTACTACACGTTCTGTGATGTCGACTTTGTCTTCCATTTCAGGCCCCCTTGGTGGACCCAGGCCTTTTTGTATGAAGTGCATGGCTTGCTACTGCTTTCTATAGAATCTGACAGAGAGAGAAAACTACTTTCCTCAGAAACCTTGGCCAGTGCGGTTTTGATTATATTACAAAGTATACTTTTTATACTTTGTAATTATGGCCAGGGGGATAGGTATGTTCATTTTCATTCATTGAACCTAAATCTTGAGTTATTCAGTTCTACTGAAAATGTATGACTGGTCAAAGAAAACAGTGATCCATCCATCCATCCATCCATCCATCCATCCATCCATCTATCCATCCATCCAACTAACCAACCACCAATGAACAAAACAGCATCCACAAAAATTAAAACCAAACACTCAAAGCTACAAAACAAAATATAATACAATTGAAATACAAGAGGATATTTAGAAAAAATTTGACAACCTTCAGTGACTGAGAAGAAGATGACATGTCATTGAGTGGTCATTAGTCAATCTGTCACTCCTTTCACCAGTCACCCAGTCTTGGTGCCATCCACCTGCCTCATGTATTCACTGTCATTTATCTGGCTTCCAAGGACACAAGATTGTATGGAGAAGATGGCCTATGTGCCTTGTGTGCCCTGACCTCTTGACATTTCAATTACTGTCTAGTAAATTCTTGTTGAATTGAAGAGAAGGCTGGGACACGTCGTTGGAGGAGTTCATGGTAATATGAAGAAAGGGGAAGGGCAATAGGTACATGCTATAGACATAGATATGACATAGATATGAGACCATGAGAGGTGACTGGGGGCTGTTAAGAAAGAAGGGGAGGTCACCGGGACAAGCTACTTGAAGCTTCTACCTTCCTCTATCCTCTTCCCTTCCCTTTCTGCTTCCTGGCCCACTAGGGTGGGGCAGACTCTCTTACAGGCCTTTGTGAACGTAGCTGCTCTGCATCGTCTTCCCTGAGATGATCGACACAGTGACCCAAATGTAACTAGTATACCCATGCCTCCAGATTTGCTAGTACTTAACTTAGTGGCACTTGCTGGTGACCCAGGGGCTGGCTTTACATTTTATTGTCCCATCTGGGACAGCTTTGAAAATGTTCTAATGTTAAACTAGATGGGATGAGGCAAGGCAAACAGTTGGAACTATCATGGACCGACTGGAACTTACCGGTCATTAATAGTTTGTGTGTCTCACTCTCTGTCCCCTATTCTCTGTGCTCTTTTTATATTTGACCTTTTTAACCATCTTGTACAAACCAAACCATATGACTTATAGTACAGCTAGGTACATACACAAAAAGTTACTGGAATGCCCAGAATAAGATTGATTTTTGTTGTTGTTTTGTTTTTTTTTTAACAAGTTTTTTCCTACTTTGAGATTATAATGAATATGGTCACAACACAAGTACAGTCTGAAGTAGGGCAAAAAATGCTCAGAAGGCTGGTTTGGTCCAAGATTTTTAAAGTACTTATTGACCACTTGTGCTTTTGAGAACTGTTATTTTTTTTCTTATATAGAAAAATATTTAACTGGGGCTGGCTTACAGTTTCAGAAGATTAGTCCATTATCATCATGATGGGAAACATGGTAGGCATGGTGCTAGAGAATGAGTTGAGAGCTCTACATCTTGATCTGCAGGCAGCAGAGGACTGGGTACCACACTGAGTCTAGCTTGAGCATATGAGGCCCCACAGCACCCCTCCACAGTGGCGGATGTCCTCCAACAAAGTCACAGCTATTCCAACAAGGCCACACCTCCTATTAGTGCCACTCTCTATGGTCCTAACATTCAAACACATGAGTCTGTGGGGCCTATTCAAACGACTACAGTAGCCTAACCTCTTCTGATCACATTCTCTCCTGTACATCTGAAATGCATCTCCCTATCATGGGTGAGTAGGCCCCACCTTTCTCACAGAAGACAGGGATGGGTGTCATAACTCAAAATTACATGCCCCCAAGCCTTACACTACATGTTCTGAATAATCCCAAGAAAGACTTCATCGACTTATCGCAGGCTCACGATGGGATTTAGTGCTTTAGTACTGGGCACCATCTCAACCCATGTGAAACAGTAATGCCATTTTATTATCTACTACCTTCATAAAGTAGTATGACCCCCACCTTCCTGCTCCCCATCCCTCCACACATACATGAGATTCATTTCTGAGAACTGTTATTTAATTAGCTTATTCGTTGATGGGAAGTTTTGTTTCCTTGGTGCTGAATTTTTGCAGTTTGTTGCAAATTCTGGATATGATCTTCCTACCCGAGGTACAGCTGCTAATGTTTTCCTTCCCACTCTATACACTGTCCGTTCCCTCTGCTGATAATTTCTTCTGCTTTAGAACTGCTCATTTCATGTCATCCCCAGCACTGTGTGTGTGTTGATTCTTGGGGATAATTCCTGTGCTATTGAAGTTTAGAAAGTTACCTGATGTCTTGAAGAATATGTCTTATGCTTTCTCCTGTCAGATTCAGTCTTCAGGTTTTAGACTAGGTTCTTGGATCCACTTTGAATTGACTTTTGGGCAAGGTGAAAAGATACAGACCTAATTTCATTCGTTTGCAGCTGGCTGTCCAGTCTTGCCAGCACTATTTGTTGAGTGGGCTATCTTTTTTCCACCAAGTTTTTGGTACTTTTGTGAAAAAATGGGTGGCCATAGCTTTGTTGGTTTAAAAATAATTTAAGAGAAAAAACATAACATTTTAATAAAAATACCTTTAAAGCAAAGAAAGAGGTCATGGCATTATTTTACATTTTAAAAATATACTTTCCTCCTAGCTCTATTGAGTGGTAGCTGGTATATAGCTAACTGCTCAAATACAGTTGGTTGTGTTTTGGTAAGTTCACATACCTGGGAAACAATCACAAATTAGTGAACATATCTATCACCAACATTTCTACATCTCTCTTTGAAATGGCTTCCATTCTTGCCATCAGGTGGTATTATTATATTACAATTATTCAAACATTACTTCTTAATTTCAACTACAGAAGATTGTCAGAAATTATGTAGTTGATGAGTGGCAGAGACCAGTGCCTGGTCCTCAGGTCCTACTGTTTCCAGCCTTCTTATGAGCCGTTCCAACATGGCAACATCTATCTCAAACTTCTTCCAGATGCATGGTTTCTGAAGCAGAATGAAACCGCTGGTGTGGTAGTCTCTGATGTCTGCCCTCCCGACGTCACTCATGTCTTGTCTTCAGCTGGGCTTTGGGTGGTGCTTCCATGTAGCTTCTGTCTTAGGTCCTGTAGAGTGCAGACTCTGGCGACAAGTTGAGAGGTCACTTCTGAGTTCCTGCTCATTTCGGTGCTCAGAAATATAACAAGAGTGACTTGTATTTCCTTCCTTATGGCTCTACTGGTTGCCTTCAAACTTTAGTTAGAGACTAGGCAAAGACTCTTATATTATGAAGGACATGCAGCTCGCCTTTTATGTGTTTGGGGCAGGGTCTGGTGGGCATGTGGATCTGCCTTCCACCTTTGATGAATGATCATTGACCATCTATACCTAGGCAAAAGTCAGAGATGGAGAGGTGTCCCTGCCTGTCACCCAGAAGCTCACAGGAGGGCAAGGTCTTATCTTTCCTCATCTAATAATAGAATTCATCACTTTCTTAATGCCATGTCATAGTCTCTGGGAGGTCAAGAGCGGCAGTGAAGTTGGTTAGAGCAATGATATGGTTAGATGTTGGGATTTCTCATGGGCGTCACTTGTGGACTATGTTTCAAGGTGATTCTGCTCTAACGTTGGGAGTGGCTGGTCCCAGGGCTATATCCCACTTCTAAGTCCACTATGATGACTGTGTAAGAACAGTCTCAGTACTGGATCACAGAGCTCTTCCATCTGAACATTAACTATGATGATCTGAGAATTTGGGGTCCCTGGGGGTTCTTTCACCCCCACTATGGAGCCATGGACCTTTGGTCCCTGATGATTTCAGATCACCTGGATTGCTGAACTCTTAGAGGTGTCTAAGAGAGCCTGTCCCTCCTCTGTCCTGCTCCAATGCCTCCATGTTCCTCTTCCCACCCTTCTTCTGGCAGCTCTCTTCTTGGGTCATGATGTGCTGCAGCTGATGTTCTCGGCTCATAGAATGGCCTGGGACCAGAGTACACTGAGGCCTCTGGGGTCAGCGGTGAGGTGGTTTGGCAGGACTGTGGGGAAGGAGTCTCGTGGAGTATCAATTTCCAGTGTTTGGCTGGAGCTGCATCCCATCCACTCTTCTCTCTCCAGAGGGAAGACGTGGCCTTGTGAAGCCACATGGAATTGTTGGATAACAACAAGAAGACATAAACAATCAGTATACTCTCACCAGGAGTTTGGAGAAGCATCTAGAAAGCAGGAGAGAGGTGGCTGGAGTAGGGACAAGTCTACTTTAGTTCTGATCTCTATTCTTCTACCCACAGTGACTAATTTTATGAGGGGAAGGGTTCAGGATGGCCTGAGCTCATGGGTAATAAGGAAAGACCCCCAAGGCTAGGAAACACGCATTTCTAACCTGGTTCTACTACTACCTACCTGTACCTATTCAGCCTATGGTGCTCAATGGCTATAATTGCTTGAGAGGGAATGTTTGTCAGACATCTTTGGAGGTCTCTCTGACTCTAGAGTCTTGCAACCACTTGGATTCTTTCTGGTGAAATGTCTCTGTATTTGCATTTTAATATCTGGCTCCTGGGTTCATGAGCTATCAGCATGGGTATGTTGAATAGTGCCATGGCCATCTGATGATTGACAAGTAAACATACCCCAAACCTATATATGATAAAGCTTTTTTATTATCCCGACTCTCCCTGGTTCTTTGACTTAATGCTATGGGATGCTTATTAGCTCATAAAGCAGTGTGTTCCAAGATATATACAATTTAAGTTCAATTTAGGTTGGGTTTCATGAGTACTGGGGTATGTGCCAATGCTTCTAGGAGAGGGAATGGAGATCTACATATGCAATGGGGACCAGAGGTTCCCAGCAGAAATGGAAAAGCCCTTCAGGGCTCTTACAAGGCTCAAGAGCAGGTGCAAATGTGAATGACTTTAGTTGCTGGCATAAGAGAAACATTCAGGAAATACATGTAAGGGCAATTGAATTATCTCACCCAAACAATTAAATTTGTAGTATTTTGGCCAAAGGTCATCAATTACTTTCTGGACTGTGGTTCTCAGTTTTCAGGGAGTAGTCACAGGACTAAAATACAATGGGTTATTTTTATGTGAATTGAAATCAAAGAAAATATTCACTGAGCATTTGCCCTATGCCAGATACTCTGGTGGCTTTGAAGAAAGGGCAATCAATAAGCTGTATTCTGTCTCCATGAAATTGGAGCACTAACCTGAAAGGCAGATCTTAACAGTATACTTACGAATGGTGGGCACAGAACTATGAAGGAAAGGGGACAGAATTATATGGGTCAAAGCAAGAGACTAAACATAATCTAGGGCCACAGAACAGCTCACGAGGAAGAGGTGCTCAAGCTGAGCCCATCATAGGAGCTGGCTGGGTCTGAGAGTATGAGGATAACTTAGAAATGGAGGAGATTAAGCACAAGGAACTTCTGAGGTGGGAAGATGGCTAGATGAGGGTCAATGCTCTAAGGCAGGACGTTGGATGGAGCTTGTCAGATACCAATGAATAGGGCTGGTGGCTGAAGTATGAGGAGGAGTGTGAGGAGGCAGAGGAATTTGAAGACGAGTGGGAGGAGGTGGAGGGAGAGGAGGAGAAGGAGGAGGAGGAGGAGGAGGAGCCATGGAACCTTAAATCAGGGCTCTTTAAACTTTCTTCACTAGAGATTCCCCTTTACCCAAAAATTTTTGTGTGACCTTGGATATATTATATATGTATGAAATGAATGTTATTGTTCATTTTTACATGAAGAATTTTACATAAAGAATTAAATCTTAGCTGGCTGTTTCATAATGTAGAGCATAGAACAGCTTTAACATTTTCAGAGTTGATAATCATCAATGCTGAGAACATTACTTCATATAAATATGTGGTACCAAATAGCAGAAGTATATTTAATATCATTTTAGAAATTACTGGAAACTCTGTCCTGATCCAAAATCAAAATTCATTTAGTGGATTGTAAATGAACGTCAAATTGGCAACACAGCCATTTAAAAACCTGCTCATAATAACACAGATACACTAATTTGACTCCTTATAGGCCGAGGACAATATTAAAATTGTTTTCCATCATGAAGCCATTTTGTTTAGGTAAGAACAGAAAATTGTATGTATGTATATATATATAACCCCATTGTCTCCTCCCAATAAAACCAAAGCAAAGTGAACCAAAGCAAAGCAAAGCAAAGCAAAGCAACCAACCAACCAACCAACCAACCAACCAACCAGCCACAAGTCTTCAATCCCAACAAGGTGATTTGGTTAGTACCTGTTGGCGCTGTGTGGTGCATTGACACATGATACAAAGTGCACTTGTTGTAGGATTGGAACCAAAAGCTTTGGTGAATTCTTGTGGTGCATCTCAGGTGAATACTGCCGGAAACATCTCAGACTTATTACCTGATTGATTTTGAATTAAGGTTTGGCCGCTGTGCATTGAGAAATATTTAACCCTTGCACACAATTTTAATAACTCCCCATTCAGTCAAGGCAACTCCACATTCAGTCATGCCACACCATGTGAGCTCCACAACCCACACTTTAATGAGCTGGGTTTTACTTGCCCGATTTGTGAATCCAGCTCTTGGCTGTGTGTTTAGTAGTGGGGACATTTGGGGAACTAACTGATAATAGAAGTTTGAAAAGACTGATAACCCTTGGTGAGATGATTCACACACTAGGACCTTCTTAGAATATCTCTTTCTTCTGCTGACAACCATGTTCTGTGTTGCACTGTACTTTACAGGAACTTTAGTGCTAGTTGTCTGATTTGATTTGGGAGCCCCTCCAGATGAAAGTTTAGTTATAAAATCTCTTAGGGATGGGTAAGATGGCAACTGTCTTATGCTTTATGTCAACTTTCATGTGTGTTTCTGAAAGTCAAGTGTTCTGACTCTGTTCTCAAATTCTGCAGATACTTTCTGTCTTGGGTCTGTGAGTTCCTTTATGGCCCAAGGGATATTTTAAAAATCCTGTAGATAATTTTTTAAAGTGCATAGCATAACAGAAACAGGATTACTGATTCACAATTTTAATTTAACAGAAACCAGTTTTTCCCCGTGGGGACTCACTGTTGTGTGTAATGCTGTGTGAAGTGCTTGAGGAATATAAAAGACAAACTGGATACTGTCCCAGCTAAGAAGCAGACCTGGTATCTGGGTGGGGCCTAGTAAGGGCTGAGGTTTATGGAACATTCTCCAAGATACACTAGAAGGGAGTTGCCTACTTAATCTCAACTCCTCAATGAAATATTTTCAACTCTCCTTATTCTTTTGGAGAAACTGAGGCTCCCTTGCTTAAGCGACTTACTGGTCCAGGTCCCCATAGCTATAAAATCTGGGCTCAACTCTCCATCTGTTAGAATGGAAGTTCTAAGTTCTTCATATCATTCTATGTTGCCTCCAAAGATCTCAAGTCCCTAAACAGGGTGGAAAGGGCAACACTTAGGTCCAGAGAACAAGAAACATTTCTTTTTGTTGTTGTTAGTGGTGGTTTTTAGCTTAATGCACATTATCCTCCATTTTTAGATTCCTGGGTCAGTGAGACAGAGCTTGGCTGGTGGTTTTTCTGTATTTGTTTTTCTTCAGAAGAGCAATGAGGCACACCAGCTTACATTCCATGTCAGCCCAGATTCTCCCCCCCCTTTTTTTTTATAAGAAGGTGACAATACTTTGTGACATGGAAGGATCATGAGGACTGACTGTTCACACCGAAAAAACAAAACAAAAAACAAACAAACAAAAAAAACCTCCAAAAAAACCACATCCCAGCTCTGACTTTCATTTCAAGCAAGTTCTAATTGGAGAAAATAGAAAAGAATTCTTTGTGGGAGAAAATTAACATTCTTACTGAGAAACAGCCTTGCATCCATTGATGTAAGGCTGGGCTGCAAAGGGCAGAGCCTCTAAAATCGTAGCACCCAAACAAGAATTTTGTCTTTCTCATAAAGACACAGGGGGCATCCCCAGACCCAGATTCTCTGTTAATTTTTTTGATGTTGCTGGTCTGGACTTTGACCTGAAGGTCTGAGATACAAGCTTGTATCCAGGCAACAGATATGCGGAGGGAAGAAGATGAAGCGTCAAAGGTACCTATTGTCTTTGAAGAAGGCTGCTGGAAGCTGCCTCTTTGTAACACATTCATCATGTTGGCCGGCAATTACCAAAATTCTGGGAACGCCTCGCTGCAAAGGACATATAGTTTTGATCCTAGAGGACCATCTGCTCTGTGAAAAATGAAGAAAATGAGAATGACTGTCTGGGGACAGCTAGCAGTCTGCCACCACGGCCATGGAATTTGGCCTTTGCTCCCCCAACCCTTTCTAAAACTTTGAACATCTGTACCCACTTAGTGGACATTTGGCACCAGACCAAGACACAATGTCTCAATAAAGTTAAAAAGACATTTGTCTCAATTCTGAAATAAAGACCAAGCACACGGTATTAGAATTAATGATGTCTTGATTCCATCTGAGTGTGAGGAATGGCGCTCTTTGTCACCTTTCAGCAACAACGTCTTTGGAGGGGGGGCGCAATGGAGAGCCGGACCACAGAGGGCAGTCCTGCAGGTGGTTCCTTCTCTTTTGAGTTTCACGGAGCAAAAGCTCAAGTTACAGTTAGAAAGAGCAGAAAGTGATCGACAATGACGATGACGACGACGACGACGACTATGACGACGACTATGACGACGACGACGACGACACTATCTAGTCCTGGATGTTCCAACCAAAGGTGGAAGTGGAAACCTGGGAGATATTTTTTTTTTTTAATCAAAGGACACTCCCCTAACTGTGTCAGAACCCTGCTGCATGTAGGATCTGGAAGGTTGAGTGTCCATCGAAGGACTGCCATGATATTCCTTATGTGCCTCTGATTTGATTGTGTATTGATTGTCAGGTAATAGTTCATGTCTCACTCCGTCGAGCAGAGTCAGTTGGAGCAAACACTTCCTGGTCTGGGAAATTACTTTATCACACTTAATTCTTTTTGTAATGTTGGGCAAAAGTTGAATCCTCCTTGTTTGGCATCTGAAATACAGACAGTCACAGGACCTACCTCTCTGGCTCATTCCTCATTCTTCTACCTTGCAAATGATGAGCTTTGGTTCCTGAAGTGTTGGGTTCTGGAAACCTGAATCACTAACGTGTGTGTGTGTGTGTGTGTGTGTGTGTGTGTGTGTGTGTGTTGGAGTCAACATTTAAGAATTATAAATATTCTTCCTTTACACCACGAGTGCTCTACCATATTTGTCTTTATTTCATAAACACATGATCACTTTCATAGTTGGTGAGGGAAAGCAGTCCCTTTCACATGCCTGCTCGTCTCCCTTGCACACTGGAAAGGGACAGTTGGGGCCATATGTTCATGGCTTCTGCTGTTATCTTTAACCCTAAGCCAAGATCCTAGGGCATTGTCACTGAACAGCAGTGGTTTTTTATTCTTTTTTTTTGTTTTTGTTTTTGTTTTTTTGTTTTTTTCGAGACAGGGTTTCTCTGTGTAGTCCTGGCTGTCCTGGAACTCACTCTGTAGACCAGGCTGGCCTCGAACTCAGAAATCCACCTGCCTCTGCCTCCCAAGTGCTGGGATTACAGGCGTGTGCCACCACGCCCAGCTCAGCAGTGGTTTTTTATAAATGAACCTGGGTCAGGGGTGGTTCTCAATAGGAGCACCTGCAGATGTGGATTGTGCAGAGTCCCTGCCTTCTCAGCATGACCTATACCTTGCTTCGAATAGTGTATATTTGTTCAATGAAACTCCCCTCTCCTCTAGTGCATGGATGTCTAGGTGTGAATGGGAGCGCTCTCCACCCAGCATTTCTAGAGAGAATTGCTGGAACACAACTCCTTCTCTGTGTCCCAGTGGCTATCCTCATACAAATGAAACATTTGCTGCCTCACATGCTTCTTTCTAGGGCGGTACAATGTTTCCATGTCATTTCCAATTGCCATTTGATGAAGAAATTAACAACCAACACATTCCACTTTCTCTCTGCATACAGTGTTTGGACTTTTTGTTTGTTTTCAGAGTATTTTAAAAGCATCCTGAATAGATCCAGATTGTACTGCATGGCTTTCACTCCGTTGGTGACAAAATTAATTAAAATCCCAAAGGATTTATTATTTGTGTTTTGTTTGAAGATGATGTCGAATCTCTGTTCCAGTCTGGCAAATATTTATTTCAGACCTGGTGACCAAGGCCACGTAGATTGCTGACTTACTCTTGAGTTTCTAATCAATGCATCTTCTTTCCTTTTGAGTGACATCCCTGTTGTCCCGGGACGAAGATTCAGGTTCTGTTCACACTGGTCCTTGCTTGGGATTGACATTTTGATATTATCTTGAGTGGGACATTTGCATTGCTGTCTGTGTCACCTGCTGTAAGCCTTGGGTGGTCACTTCTGTGATTTGGGGCAACCATACAGCACACTGGTGGAACAGAAGCACAAATCGGACCGGTGAACAACAGAATCTGTGGCTGGAAACAAACTGAAGTCTGTTCGTTGGATGCCGACAGTGGTTAGCTGACCAACTGTCACTGCATTTTTGGCATTTCCTTGGAAATCATAGCTGTATAATTTTCAGATCTGTGAACAAAATTATTTTATTTTCCCCATGACGCCACTAGTCTCCATGCACTACCCTTTGGGAGCCCAGACACTTTGGAATCATGGTGTAATCTGGAACACATTGGAAAAGTTGGGTTTGGGTGTGTGAGACTGGCTCCTCAGGACATTTAGAGGGAACAGAAGTCCCAAACTGAAGGAATGAGAAGGCTGGGTTTCTAGAGCTGGGAACGGGGAGTTTTAGCTGTGTTCTTACAAGTGTTCCTATTTCTTTCCCCTTTGTACCTTACAGAGCAAGAGCCAGGGATCTGTCTTTGTCCGGATCCACGCCCCATGGCAGGTGCTGGCCAGGGAAGCAGAGTTCTTGAAGATCAAAGTCCCCACCAAGAAAGTATGTACTTGTTTCTCTGGGATTCTGGGCCTCCTGGGGGCTGGATACGTGTGGAAGACTTGGGATCTGGGCCAGGTGGATGTGGCTTTTTTTTTTGGAGTCAAAGTCAAACTTGTCTCTCCAGGGATAATAAGTTTGTGGCTATGAGGTGGTGGGACAGAGAAGAACTGGTGTTCCTCTGTCTGTCTGTCTGTCTGTCTGTCTGTCTGTCTGTCTGCCTGTGTATTTGACTGACTCACTCACTGTCTGACTGACACCTGGGCTGTGCTGTCTGGGAAGCCAAACATCTCATCTTCATGTTTTTCCCCCATTGTGTCTCCCTTCCTGTTGTTCTTGAAGGTCTAGGACCATCATGTATTTTTCTGTAGTGAATCTGGTAATGGGACCTTGACAGCGAGGTGGGAGGGTAAACAGCACCGAGGGCACTCTGGGCACTCTGCTGAGGTCATATGGGGGCTTTTGCTCCTCCATAAGTTAGGAGGTCCTTCAACACGGGGGGTAGATTGAAACCATGCGGGAAGTGTTTTCACGAGCTCAGAGCTCCGTACCAGTGGCCCACCTGGAGATTTCAGTTCACTCGGTTGGTATGGAATGGGTTCTGGGACCAGTGCTGTGGAGAAATGATCCCCAGGAGCTTGCGCTGTGTGGGCTGGGCGCCTTGCAGTTTAGATGGTGTGGGAGGCAATTTTCAATTAGAACAGTGTATGTACAATTTAAAAAATCTCCCCAGTGAATTTTCAACTGCCATGTCTCCTTGTACAACAAGATCCAGCAAACAGCTTTATGTCTAAAATTCCCATTCCTTCTCCTTGGGCATTTTAGGGGAAAGAGTGGGACTGCACTCTGGCCTGTGATATGTCCTTGGGAGGGTACTGGGACAGGCACTGGGGTAGTTGTGTTAACCATGGGTGGTGCTTTGTGGGTAAGATCTCTCTCCGTGTTTTTCTGCCCCATACAGTGCTGTTTCACAAATGGTGACTTATCTTTGTAGACACCCTGATTCTCATCCTAAGAAGCGCTTCTACCTCCCTGTCAGGAGCAGAACTCCCTAATCCGCTGCCTCTCGGTACTGCTGTCCCCACCTCCCCATCTCATCCCACTATTGAGAACATCCTTAGAGCCGGGAATACTGGCTTATATTGCTAACTGTGCTTGTACCATCGTCACTGCCAACAGGTCTACTGCCTGTCAAAACAATCACTCATCAAATACCAGTGTGTGTTTGAAACAGCAGGAATTCCCCTCTGCAAGAAGAATAGAATCGATAGATTCCATTCTTATAATTTATTAAGCTGGACTAACAAATGCCCACTAAATAATAAACACAGATATGAGGTTTACTTATAAGTTTTTTTTTTTTTTTTTGATAAAACAGTTTTACAGGAGCCATGTGTTTGAAATAGTCACACCATTTTATTGTTTATTTCTTCACTTATTTGGGACACTAAGAATCTCTCTCTAGCCCAGGCCAGCCTCAGACTTTCACACTTTCTATCTTAGCTACCCAAGTGCTAAGACTGCAGGTGTGTGCCACCGTGCCCGGCTTCTCACACAGTTGTTGTCTCCACATTCCTGTGTTCTTCATCTTCTGGGTTAGTCTTCTCGTTTCTAATTCCTCTGATATAAATCCGCGTGCCACCTTTGTTCAGAATGCTACTCTTCCCAGCCGATGTGTGCTTGGTCTCTTAGCAATACAACCCACGTCTGAGTTTTGGGTAGAAGCTTCTAGTTCGTTCTGGTGGCATCCTACCTCGCCCAGCTCCGTTCACCTTTCTTGTCCCTTTTCTTTGCTTTAGTTGGATAGTTGATGTTATCTTCACCCCATCCTATGTGGGTCTATTCTCTGTTTTCATCTTTGCTCTCTGGTGTTTGGGAAGAAGGCGAATAAATCTTTACTATCCATGAAGAGTAGTAGTGGAGACTATGATCCTCATGGTAGAGAGCTTAGAGGCACTGGAGAACTGAGGACCATTCTCTGCATCCCAGTCTACTGCCTGGCTCTCCTCCCAACCTTCCTGCTCTCTCATGCTGTCTGTCCACCACCTACGCTGGTCTCTCCTCTGTCCTTGGCACTGTCAGTCATTCCTTGATACCTCTTTTATTCCTGCCACCTTGACTCCTCCTGTCCAGACAACCTTTAAGTCACCCCTGCTTCCTATCCGCGTTGTCTCTACTTTGTCTCTTGCCAGCTTTGTAAGGTAGCTGTGCATAAATGGCATGCCTGTCTCCTCCTGAGCTGCAGCTCCCATGCATTAGCTGTTTGGAACTTAGCATGTGGTGTACAGACAGGACTTGAGTTTGTAAATGAGTTGACCTGGGCAAGCCATGGTACGAAGCATCCGTCTTTGGGGGGGGGGTCTCTCCTTTTCATTTGAACACTTCAAGCCATTTATACTAGACAGGTCTCAAGAACAGACGTGAAGCCTGGGATTTTCATTCATTTACTGTGTGACTTAAGGATGTTGCTTCCTCTTTGGGAGCTTCAGTTTCCCCATCTATGACTCAGGCATAATATTGCCTGCTGTTAATTTCTTAGTGGATGATTTTAAGAACCTGATTCTTCAATGTTGGTGCTGCTGTTCCTGCTGTGTGGAGTCTTTGGGCAGCTTTGGGGATACAGAGCAGCCTAGGCCCTGGTGAGCCCAGAACAGGGCCCAGGGCAACTGAAAGTGTGCATAGCTCCAGGCAGAAGGCAGCAATTGGAGCCCAGCAATGGAGACCAGCTGTAGGCTGCAGAACAGAACATAGCTCTGCCTAGAAAGTTGGGGGTTGGGGTCTGGGTGAGGCTGTGACTGCTCCTCCAGGCTGAACAGATAACCGAAAACACTTTCTCCTAGCCTTTCCCAGACTCCGCACAGGTGGAAGGTTCTGGCATCTGTCTGTGGGTTCAGCCACATGGCCCCTGCTGTTCTTCATATTCATAGCATTTGGGGCCTCGTAGTAGGCCTCACAGGGGGTCTTAGAAGCAGATGAGGAGGATATAATTTGTGCTGGGTAGGATACATGTGTTTGTAAAAATTAATCGGAGACTCTGATCCCCAGGCTGGGGTAGGATAAGTCCAGGTCCTGCTGTAAGGGAGGGCTGAGGATCGGGAAGAGGAGACATGACAGTCAGCACCGCTCCTTTTAAAAATGGGTCTAAAGTGACTAAACTGAGAACAAGCCACATTTGCAGGGAGCCACATCCTGTGGGTGGCGGGGATGTGGAGGAAGAGAAGGCATGGTATCGTTTCCGTAGAGCATCGTTCTGGTCGGTGACAGTTTGGATCATAACCCAGTAAGGTCCAGAGAGACCAGAAAGACGGGGAGGAAATCCTGAAGTTGAGGTCTCAAACCTGCACAAATCCATTGTAATGTGTCCAGGGACTCAGAGTCCTGAGCACAAATATTAACTGGGAGGGGGGAATCTTGGAAGGAAACATTTGTTTTCCAAAAACAACAACAGAGGGGCCTGCCTTTCGGGAGGGAAATTCAACAGGCGCACACAGGAGGAGGTAGGAAGCCTGGCCTTTGGTGCTGAACAGTCTAGGAAGATTTGAGATGGGTCATGTTAGGGGCAGATGCCCTCTCTCTTCTGCTTTTTCTAGAGGTGGTGCTTCTAGATCTTAGTCAGCATCTAGGCCATCTCCCCCACCCCCCAACTTGCTTTTATGTGAGTGAATGAATAGCCCTTTTCTCACCCCTGATAGTCACATTCCCCAAGCCTTTAGCAGAGACAAGGCTGGGGATAGATGTGTGTGTGTGTGTGTGTGTGTGTGCGCGTGCGCGTGCGCGCCCATGATAACTGGGACTTTTGTGGTATTGTTCTTGTCCACAAAGTCAGCTCAAGAGGACATAGAGCTGCCAGATCAAACCACTTTTGTTTGATCTGGCAGCACTTTGGTGGTTGTTGCTAGTAGATTGACGACTGGTATTAAGGGGTCTCAGTGCTACCTCCAGGAGCCCATAAAGACATTGGATTAAGTGTCCTTTGCAAGGGAAAATTCTACTCTGGGCTTTGCTCTCAGGTGTGATTCTATGACATGTCTTCTCATGAAGTCTGAATTAGAGACTAGGAAGAAGAAAATACAAATGACCCATTTTACAACAAAACAAAACAACCACAAACAAAACAAACAAACAGCAATCATACAAATAAATGAAACAGATGAAAAAGACCTATACATTCTGGGGCAAGTAGGGAAACACAGGAGAAATAAAGGTGATAAAAACTGAAACTGAAGATAACAGATGCAAGTTAGACAGAACTCCATGTTGAGCTTCCTGGTAGCCAAGGCAACAGCAACTGTGGTTCATGCCGTCTGCATGAGTTGTTTTGTTGTGGGGGTGGGAAGGGCAAAGGTGTTCTTAAAAAATTTTTAAAAATTCTTTATTACCAAAGTATAACTTTTTTAAAGACTCTGAACAACATATAAGAGATTAGGTTTTTAGTCACAAGTTTACATTTGAGGGCAGAATGATTTTTTTAAAAAGACCTATACATTTAAATCTAAAACAATTGTGGTGTGTGTGTGTGTGTGTGTGTGTGTGTGTGTGTGTGTGTTTGTGCATGTAATGTGAGTGCAGTGTCAATGGAGGCCAGGAGAGAGTGCCATGTATCTTGGTCTGGAGTTATATGTGGTTCTAAATTTATAATCCAGCATGGATGCTAGGAATTGAACTTGGGTCCTCTGGAGACACTCCTAACTACTGAAGCATCTCCTCAGCTCCTGGAATAAACTTTTCTTTCTTTAAAAATATAATTTTTCACTAATTCTTTGAGAATGTCATACAATGTATGCCTTTTTTACAATTCTATTGCTGTGAAGAGAAATCATGACCTAGACAACTTTTAGAGAAGAAAGCATTGAATTGGGTGGGGGCTTGCTTATAGTTTCAGAGGCTTAGTCTATGATCATTGTGGTGGTAAGCATTGAAACAGTAGGTAAGAACTTCACAAACTGATCTGTGGGCAGGAGGCAGACATGCACACACTCAAACACACACACACACACACACACACACACACACAGCACCTGGCATGGGCTTTTGAAGCCTCAAAATCCAATGACATAATTTTTCTAACAAGGCCACACCGACTCCAGCAAGACCACACCTCCTAATCCTATTCCTTTCAGACAATTCTACTTCCTGGTAACTAAGCTTTGAAATACATGGGCCTGTGGGGACATTCTCATCCAAACTGCCACCATGTACTTTGGTAATAGTCGCCCTCCCCACTCCTCCTACCCTACATTGTCCCAGGTCCATTCCCATCTCTCTACCTCCTCAGCTTTGTGTCCCCTCTCCTCTGTTTAGTGACCCATCCAGTCCAGTTTGTGCTTCTCATACACTCATCACTGGAGTATAATTAGCTTCCTGGGGCCCAACATTTCCTTCCCCAGAAGCCATTGGCCATCTGTAGCTCCTTCCTCAATAAGGGGGAAGCCTTGTCAATGTCTCCCCCTTTACACTAGTGTTGGTTGACTTGACCTGTGCAGGCAACCACTGCTGTTGTGAATTCGCCAGTGCAGTGACCCTGTTGTGTTCAGATGGCGCTGCTTTACCCCAGTCTTTTCTGACCTTTGGCTCTTATAGTCATCCCCCATCTTCTGCCGTGCTCCCTGAGCCTTGTGCAAATGGGAATGGCGTTACAGATATCCCTAGGGTGATCCGTATATGACCGTTTCTTATACTGATTTTGGATAAAAATAGAGGATTTGATGTTAAAATGGAGCTCAGGGAGGGCTTTACCGCAACACCATTTAAGCACATTTCTGATGAGCTAATGATGTAAGCCATCTAATGGAGCCCATGGTTTGAAGTTCATGTGCATAAAACAGCATTTATTAAAGAATGATCCCGCCTTTAATCCCAGCACTTGGGAGGCAGAGGCAGGTGGATTTCTGAGTTCGAGGCCAGCCTGGTCTACAGAGTGAGTTCCAGGATAGCCAGGGCTACACAGAGAAATGCTGTCTCGAAAAACCAAACCAAAAAACAAAAACAAAAACAAAAACGAAAACAAAAACAAAACAAAACAAAAGATCCATTCCTGCCTTTCCCTAACAGAAATCATATAGATGCTATCAACATTTCATGATAAGTGTGAGAAAACCAGACTAAGCTTACATAATTCCAATTAAAATAACAAAGAAGCCTGACAATTTAATTATCTTGAGTAGCCCCTTAGGAGGAAACTATTGACCCTATTAAGCTTTATACATTTTTGGAAATTGTTCTTAGATACTTATCACTGCTTCTCTAGGGACTCCTGGTTTGGCCAGCTGACTTCTCACAGCCTTCCAGGATGTATTCCTCCTCCCGGTCCCCACAGTTCACGGTCTCTGTCCTGCCTCAGGGACTGTACTTTTCTGGGAACACAGAATGTCTTGCTTCTTGGTTATTCAGACGTGAATGTTAGCTGGGGCTCTCTAGTAAAACAGGAGAGAGGTGGAGAGAGATGGGGGCACACTATAAGTTAGTTATGAAGGCAGTGGGGGTCTCAAGGTCTGTAGTCAGTGAGTTGGATACCCTGGATCTAATTGAATAGTTCAAGTCTGAGAATCAGGAGAACACCTATAAATTCCAACCTGAACATTGGTAGTGTCAAGACCATAAAACTAATAATCGGTTTAATTCTAAGAGCAGGAGAAAAGGATTGATATCCTAACATAAGGCATTCAGGCAGAAGGAACCACCTTTATTTGTGGGAGAGCTTCCCTTTTCTATCTGGTCAGACCACATTAGGGAGAGCAACGTGCTTTATATACTCAGTCTATTGAGTCAACTTCTCACCTCATCCCCAAAGGTCCTTCACAAATCTGTTCACAAAACTGTTTGACCAAATATCAGAATAGCCCACAGATCAGTCCAGTAGGCACATGAAATGAAACATCCCAAGACTTGCATTTTAATCCCTTAGGAGTATAGATCTTTGCAATAGAGCAAATATCAGTGTAGAAAGACTATATACAAGTCTTGTCTTTGGACCCTGTGAATGTGGTCCATTTGGTAAATGGATCTTCATGGATGTTATTAAGCAAAGATCTCAGGTCATCCTGGATCTAGTGTGAGCCCTAAATCCAATGTGCTTAGGAGAGAAGGGCGCAAGCAGATGTGGAACAGAGGTCTGCAGGGAGAGGGCTACGTGGGGGAGGCAGCGGCAGAGTGATGCGTTCAATCGGGGAACACATGCAGACATCAGAAGCTGGAAATATCTTAAAATCAAGATGTGAAGCCACAAGTATAATTTCATGGACCAATGAGTAAATCAACTGAAATCTAAATATAAAATTTCCCCATGCACTGGGTCAGTTGATGAAAGCTGGTGTGTATTATTTTGTATTACCTCACAATGTGAGTTGGTAAATACATGTTAACCCCATTTTGTAGATGAAGAAACTTAGTCTCAGTGAGATTCATGATCTTATCCAAGGCCTCATAGCTTGGAGAAGAGACCTAGGGACCCAAAATCATGTCTGCCCAGCTCTAAAGCTAGTCTCTTAGTCTATTTGCTGAAAAACAAACGAACGAATGAACAAAGAAACAAACAAACAAACAAACAAACTCGTCATTGAACCAGACTGTGCAGTGTAGACTGGAAGAGCACCTTTCTTTCAAGGTTTATTATACAGAGCAATACTCTTGGGTTATACAATGAGACGCATTGTATCTAACACAGTAAAGAAGCATCAATGAGTTTTATCTGACTAATTAAAGCTTGTAGAGGAAGTCTTCTAGAGAGAAACATGGTTCTACTGTGATCTTCACTCTTCTATGGAAGCCCTGCTAATTCCCCGAAGCAATGTTGTATAGAGGTATTTAAAGAGATTCATCTAAGATGCTGTGGTCCCAGGTGGGAGACACACAGGTTTCAATTATCCCACTGCTGAGGATTAGTTCTGTGAGTGACTTACTTTTCACCTGTAAAGTAAGGAAGACAGAGCCTGAATTCTATTTCACTTTAAAATTCTGTGTCCCATATATAAAACGGATGATGATTTGTGAGTCTGTCTATCTATCTATCTATCTATCTATCTATCTATCTATCATCTGTCCATCTGACCGTCTACCAACCTTCCTTTCTTTATCTCTATTTCTCTATCTCTATGTGTATATACATATATGTATACCATATATGCGTATGTACATATATGTGTGTATGTGTATATGTATATGTAGGGTTTTATTCTTGTTGCTTAGTGGAGAGTCCTGGAGACAGATTCTCTTTGGGTTGTTCACATTCTGCTGGGTCCAGTTCTCCTTTGTGTGCCTCTCTGCTATCTCTCTGAGCTGAGTTGTAGTAAGTTGTTCCATTTAGCCTAGTTGCCTGATCTATACCTAGATCTGCTAAATCCCTAGCCCTGATGGTATAGCTGAACCTCCTTTGAGTGCTCCTGCCCACCTGGACTGCTCTCTTCTAACAAGGCCTCTCTGTGGGGCCTATACAATCTCTTTGATAGAGACTTTTCTAGAACACAGAGTGGCTTCCTCCTTTATCTATGGGGCAGACCTCCCCAAAAGCACTTGTTCAAGGTCTTAGAATGGCTTCCTGCCCCTCCCTGAATGAAGCAACCCAGCTTTCCCTGTATGCCCAGTCTCCATCCCGCCCTCCTTACTGGTCCTTTGTTTCTCGTAGCCTGAACCCGTCTCTCTTGCGTTCTTCATCACTATACACTCAACATTTGCCCTTCCCATTGGGGTTTTTCCTCCAGAAGCCTTTGGGAGTTGTGCCTGGGTTTCACCTGTGTCCTAAATCTCTAGGACCAGGAACTCATACTCCTTATGAATTTCCTGAAAATAATTGTGTGCCGTTGAAGTAATAGATGCTCTAGATTGATTGAACCATTGATGCCACAGGGCTCTTGCTCCCTCAGCCCTAGGACCTTCTTTTAGTCAAGATCCTTAGGAGATTCTCTCTACATAAGACTAGGTATCTATCTGGAAAGGGCAGGAGCTCATATCTGTCTACTGTCAAATGACATTCAGTTATATATATCTATATCTGTATCTGTATCTATATCTATCTATCTATCTATCTATCTATCTATCTATCTATCTGTCTGTCTATCACTTCCCTGGCAATTAGTTCCTTCGTCAAATGGTGATCTGTTTCCCTTCAGCTCCATTTATCTCCTGACTGGGGTGGGGTAAGGAGACACATGAATCATGTGCTTCCCATCCCAGGCATGAAGTGGCTTCTGGTCAAGAGAAGGGACAAGGACATCAGTGTCCATGCTGGGGACTCTGAGCGGGTTCTGCCATGTTGGATGTTTGCTTTCCTTCAACTTTACTTTTTTCTCTTTGCTCTGGTCCATCCTCCATCCCTCTACTCATCCTCCACCCTTCATCCTCCACCCATCGGATGAAAATTTCTGAAAATCAGCATGCCCCAGATGTTCTGCTAATGTAGCAGTGACTACAGCTGTCCTCTGGCCCTGATGACTTTTATGTGGTGAGAATTCAGCATTTTTATGGCTAGCTGTAAATTGAGAGACACCCACAGGAAAGCAAGAGGGGCATATAATGAGAGTCAACGGGAAGAAACCCATTGAGATGAGGGCGGGAGAGCATTTAAGCTCAGCTCTGAAGGCTGGGCAGGAGCTCTGGAGGATGGGAGGGCACACGAGAATATTTCCAGAGAGGGGAAGATACGCCCCCAGGTCCCGAGGTCAAAAAATCCCGCCTGTGAGAGGAACTGAGAGGAGTCCAGGTGGGGACAGTTCAGGCTGTGAGGAGAGGAGAATGAAACCGAGGAGGAATCTGGGAGGCACAGCTCGTAAGGGGCCTTGTCAGCCATGTAATTTAAAAAGCTTGGATTTTCTCCCAAAATTTAAAAGTCAGCAAACATTCATTCATATGTAGAGGACATGCTGACAACAGGAATGAAAACCATAAACGAATACAGGATTGGACAACAAAGAAAGAACATTTTTATTTATTTATTTATTTATTTATTTATTTGTTTGTTTGTTTAATCAGCATATCACAGTCTACACAATGGCTACAGTCAGGAAGCAACCTGTAGGCACAGGTGGGGCTGTGAGGGGCTGCTCAGTCTCCGCTTGCGCCCACCCAGACCGCCCTTCTGGCTCTGGGTTTACAGCTGAGACGGCACAGCTGAGCATCTCAGCTCCTGGCGTTGCTTCCATTTTGGTCGGGGGGGGGGGGATGGGCTAGCCTTCGCGTGCACAGGACAAACGTGCTTATGGGCAGTGAGTGAGGACAGATGCGCGCCAGCCTAGACTTCTCAGCCCTGGTGCAGCACATGCTGGATGTCTCTTCGGCACCACTGGGGGATGGAAACGAGTTTTCCCGGACATGGGAGTTCTGCGCGTCTTCGCCTGGCTCCCCCCCCCCCCCCACCCCGCGGCTCACGCCATCTTGTCTGTCTTGTTTCTCCACCTGGCTTTTGGAAATGAAAGGGAGCGGAGGTCACGAGAGAGTCTTCGGACACTCTACGACTGTGGAGATGAGAGCGATGCTAGAACGGGCGGCCGCTGGACGCCAATGATCTGACAGCCCATGTGGTAACTGAGGAAAAGCCAACTCACAGGCAGAAAGGCAGGACAACTGATTTTACTTCTATCGACATGATGTACCCAGGTGGGGCGGCATCCAACTTTATACCTGGTCTATGTTCTTGCTGGCTGACCTGTCCTGGCCATTTGCAGAGAGGGTTCCTTGCAGACCAGGGTAGAAAAAAAGTGACCTAGGGATCCCTGGGATGATAGCATTTGTATCTTACCTTGCTATACATTGTCATTGTTTTTTTTGGGGGCGGGGGGGGTGTCCTTTATATATGTTCATTAAACTTGCCATGCTACCTCAGTTTTCTTATCTGTAAAGTGGAGACAATGACTTGTATGTTGTCCGAGAGAGACATCACTAGAACCTTGGCTCCCTGTGTCTCAGCAAAGCACTTGATTTTAATGCAGAGAGGAAACAAATCAGCCTTGGGACCACACTGATGTGTCCCCGTGGGGGGTGGGGAGATGAGGAGAGACACGGAGGAAGAAAGGAGTAAGACAAAAGAAATCTCAGTGAACCCCTTAGACTGTGACAGTGGGCCAAAGCACGCTTTTATGAGAACCATATTGGAGCCCAGGAATAAAAAAAAAAAATAAGAGCAACATACTTTAACGATTATTTATGATTTTAAACACATGAAAGGCACAACGTGTACCCAGGGAGGCGCATCGTGTACCCAGGGAGGCATAATGGGGAACAGCTGGCTAACATGTGTCTTGCCATTTCTGAGGATGTTCATAATTCTCTGATGTCAAGAATAACAGTAACAATGATGCCTCTGGTGATTGTTATTAATAAGAGAGAGCGTCGAGCATCCTTCGGGGAAGGTAAGATGGAAACCTAAGCTGGTGGGCGAAACGGGGACATTCAAGCTGGCTTCCCCCCTTGGGACAGATGGTGGGGCTTGGCTGAGGGTGGAAGGTCATTGGGTTAAGGGACGAGTCCTAGACAGGGCATCCGGGGGACCACCCTGCCCCTCTCAGCCGTGGCTCTCCCATCTGTGAGGTGAAGGCCCTGCTCCTCCCTGGCCGGGCTTGCTATCTCTTCATGGGTTTTGCAGAGAAGCTGTCCATGGCACAGGTGCTGAGCGCACTGCTGAGCGTGCGGCAAGGGGCAGGGTCGTGGTTAGAGTCCTTGTCACCCCTGCATACGCCCAGCACTTGACTCCACTAACTACCAAGTTGCAGATCTCCAGGAGGTGCCTAGAAACGCTGGGACCGTGAATGTATGCTTCTTTTCCTTAAATGTTTCAAGTCATGGTTATGCTAGACTTGGGAAATACCTTCAAAGCTGTTTAGCCCACTTCCCGCTTTTATGACTTGTTAAGTGGGTCTGGAGGGACTCTCGGCGTAAGCCTAATTACCCTCCACCACTGAGTAAACCATTGGTCGCCCAATGCCCTGAGAATTATAGGGTTTTTCCATCTGGCCTGTGGAAATAGGTGCCTTTCTCACTCCTTCCAGATGGTTCTTTCTCTTACATGGAGTCATTTTTCACACCTATGCAGCTAAACGCTCAAGGGGTTCAGTAGACTTCTGTGCGTCTTTGATCAGGGTCCCCTCTCAGAGGATGAGGACTTCCAAGGGTGATATCCTTGCCCCTGTGCCTTGGGCAATCTGAAGGAACTTGAGTTTTCAAGGCAGTGACCTGGATCTACCCCAGGGCCCACCTTGTCTGATTTCTCCTTCGGTTGTCTGATGGCCACTGTCTGGGAAACCATTATATCCTCCATTTTGTCTGGGTATTTATGTTTTCTCAGGACTGGTGTCTGTTATTCTTTCATGGTGGGAAATGAAAGGGTCTCAGTGAGTGGGGTGTGTGTGTGGGGGCACACATGTACTTAATATGTATATATACACATATACACCTGAATATTGGTTGAAATATACTTTATTAATAGAGAGTTCCTCTGGAGAAAAAGGTAAGACTGGGTTGAAAATGAAAAAGAAAAACTTTATCATTTAGTTAGTGCTTTTCCTGATTTTGTTTTTTCTTTAATAGCAGAACTGCATTAATTTATTTTAAATGAAAATAAATAAAAACTGCTCAGAAGATATAAAGTGGTTCTCCGTCAGTTATTGGCTGAGAGGACGCCCCACCCCCAAGTCCACCTCCACCGCTGCCTATCATATTAGAGACAAAACGAGCAGGAAGGGGGCTCTTTGGATGAAGCTGACGTGCGTCTCACACACACACACACACACACACACACACACACACACCAGTGACACGCTTCTCAGGCTCCCCAGCTGAGAGTGCTGCCACCTTTCCCGGACCCTCAAGGTCCTCCACACACCCTCAGCCATTATCTTACAGCACGCGCATGCATAGTCTCTGCGACTTGAAAATAGCACGGAAGGGAAGAGGACAGGCTTCCTTCAGAACGTCCTGCATGCTGGCGCTTGTCCCGCTCGTCACGGCAGCATGAAAAAAAAATTGACCCAATTTCATTAGCTTAAGAGTAACTTAATAGTAGCGTAACACCATTTGTTTAGTAGCTTAAATTTACTTAGTACTTTTTATTACTAAATAATTACTAAATAAAATTTATGTAGTAGCTTAATAAAAATAAAAGCTGTCATGTAGGCATAAGTACTCAGCATCGAGCGGGCAAGCGTGACTTCGCGGTCGGGAGCTTGAGCAGAGGTGAGGTCAGGAGTATTTGACAAAGCCACTTGGTGGCTTGCCCGTGGCTCTGGTCTCTTGGTGGCTTGAGGTTCAAGGTGTGTGTGTGTGTGGGTTGTTTCCATACCTGCTGTTTGCAGGGACGTTTTAGGGGGGTCTAGCTCAGTGCTTTCCCCTCTCTGGGGACTCTCGGGACATTTTAGGACATGAGAAGATTGGAGGGAAGCTGCTGATCTTACAGGATCTTATGGGCTGACTGCTACCCCTTCTGTCATATTTTACTGATCAAGTGGCTAGAAAGCTCAACCAGGTTTAGGGAAGGAGTGGAGATGAATCCTCTATCTGGAAAGGAGACTTAGCTGTGGAGAGCCAGTCTCTCTCATCAATACTTCGAAGCTTTTCTGACTTACGGCATCTGTGCTTCAATAAAGGTCGTAATAGATGCTAGGGGCATGGCTTAGAGGATAAGAGCCGTGGCTGCTCTTCCAGAGGACCCGGGTTCAATCCCTAGTACCGCCCTCACAACCCTCAGCTGCAGATCTGATGCCTTCTTTCGACTTCAGTGGGCACCAGGCGCCCGTATGGTGCACACACACACAGGCAGGCAACACACCCATAAAATAAAAACAAATAAACATTGAAATAAAAATAAAAGCCATAATGTAGGCATAAGTAGTGCTCTCTGCAGCATAAACAAACACATGCACTATCACTGTTAATAATCATTATGATAATATGTCTGGCTCTTACTCAGGTCAGATGTCATTGAATGCTTAATATTGGGGCGGGTAGCTGAGGGCTGGGAAGATAGCCCAGTTGGAAAAGCGTTTGCCATGCAAGCACAAGGACCTGAGTTCTATCCCCAGCATCCATGTAAAAAGCTTGATGTGGCGACACTCACTTGAAATCTCCGTGCAGATGAGGATCCCCATTATACCTAGTTGGGCTGTGTGGGAATCAGAGCCAACTGGTGTCAAGCACCTGGTATTTTCTCTCTCATAATTCTATATGCATTTATCCAGTGGAGGTATGGCGATTGTCTCATGGTCCCTCATGTCCCTGTGGTTTCTGTAAGATGGCGGGACGGTCAGAAAGTTTGGAATCCGCATGTGTCTTTGCAGTGGACACCCACCTCCACGGCATGTGTGACAAGAGGGGCTTCTGAAGAGCAATGCAGAGAAAGAAAAAAAAAACCTGCTTCTTTCTCCCACCCTTTCCTTTGCTCAGAGTGTTTTCCGCGGGGACCTCTGCCCCCTGCTCTTTTGCAAGTGTTCCAGGTGGCAGCCTGTGCTTTCTTTCCCATAGATGTACGAGATCAAAGCAGGAGGCAGCATTGCAAAGAAGTTCAGCGCCATTCTGCAGATGCTGAGCTCTCCCCTGCAGCCCCGAGTTCCCGACCACAGCAACAACAGGATGAAAAACCTCTCCTACCCATTCTCCAGGGAAAAAATGTACCTGTGAGTATGGGGGCCGCTAGGACGGGCGCATGGGAGGGGCTGGGAAGGGCCTCCAGTGTCACCCCATGCCCGAGCCTCGAGGCTCAGGGCATGCTAACCCTGGGGCCTGGGACCCAGGGGGAGGGGGCAGCTCTCCAGGGGAGACCGACCCTATGTCCCTGACTGCCCTTCCTCTAGGAAGTTATTCCAAACAGCCCTGGACATCCATGCAGGAACATCTACCTGCTTCTTGGCCACTGTATAGGCTGGATGGAGCACCAGGGGACAGCCAGGCTTGAACTGTAAAACTCCACGGGGAAGACCCTCTGCCAAGTCCATCTGATTAGGTTTGGTACTACATGACAAACAGTGAGAAGGTGGAGGAAAATTCTGGATTTCTATAGACCCACTCATGCTCTCTTTGATTCTATGGAAATGCTCTTCCCTTACCCTCCGGGAAGAATGAATAGAGATCGCTTTATGGGCATGATCTTTTGGGAAAGTTATAGAAGAAATGACCACAGTAGGGAAGGGGGGAGTGAAAGATGCAGCCTAAACCGTGAGTGAGGAGCTCTGGTGAAAACCTGTCTGGGGTGATGGGGATCGAATGACTCAGGCAGAGGGGGCACAGAGGCCAGGAAGGCGCAAAGGCCGTCAGTTTTAGAGGCAGTGTTTCTGTGCTCACTGGAGAACGGCTCTCAGTCACATCACCATGACTGACAACACTTGGATGAGTGTGCATATTCAGTTTCACAGCGAGTCCTGTGACATCTCCTGCTGTCACCTGATATCTATCCTCCTGCTCCAAAGAGGAAATCGGATTTCAGGCCAGCCCGGCTCTCACAGACAGGTGGCACAGTAAGACCCAGCATGGCTTCCGTTCTCCATGCACATGTAGTGTGAACATATATACTGCGCTTTACCCCATCTTATCTTCCTCCCACTCCTGCTGGGCTCTTTCTTCCTCCCGGCAAGTTTATTTCATACTTCTATGTCTTGTCTTTTCCCTTCCCTTCCCTTCCCTTCCCTTCCCTTCCCTTCCCTTCCCTTCCCTTCCCTTCCCTTCCCTTCCCTTCCCTTCCCTTCCCTTCCCTTTCCCCTCCCTCTCTCTCATGACCCAGTGTGTTGTCTCAACTATGGGTCAAGGGTTATATGATAGAGCATGGGCAACTAACCAGCAGTTAACACCACTGAAGAAAATGATCCCCTTTTTTCAGGATCTTCTAACTGCTAATGGCTCCCCAGGAAGACCGAGGCTTCCAAAGCCCCTCCCCTATCTATGATGGAATGCTGAAGGGCCCACTCTTGTGACTGTAACTACAGTAGCTGTGATTTCGTGGGTGCAGTGAATGACCGTAATGCCCTTAAGACAATTTCTCCTACCCCTCCTCTAGTTCTAATACCGTTTCGTCCTCCTCCTTGTTGTCTGCGGTTTCTGCTTCTTCCTCTTCCTCCCCCCCCCTTGCCCTCTTCCTCCTCCTCTTCTCTCTCTGAGCCGTGGAGTGGGTGCTATAGATGTTCTGGAAGGGGTGAGCACTTAAGAGCCACTGATTCTCGATACTTTTTACCACTCAAGAGTCTCTCCATTTACCTCCACTTACTGTAAAAAGAAGTTTCTCTGACTAAAACCGAGTGCCCTTAATCTCGTGTGCAAAGAAATATTTACAAGGCCATTTGCCAATATGTCTACTTAGCAAACAAAGAGTAGTAGGTTGCCCCTAAGGCCTCTAGTGTTTCCCTGCTGTGACCTTCTGTATAGGTTTACAATACTAGGGAAATCTAATGAGAGAGTGACTGGTTACCTCCATGACAGTCATGCCATTACTCCACATCTTGCTTGGCAGATCAGTGTATCACACAGGGGCCGCAGCTGGTGAACTCGCTGCTCTGTCTGTCTGTCTGTCTGTCTGTCGTCTTCCACGCTTCCTTTCCCTAGGCTTCCATCCACAGGGATGCTGGCCTCTGATCAGCTGTCTCCCACACATTTCCCTTTGTGTCACTTTTGCTATGCTTTAAGGCCAGTGAATAGACAGTTTCTTTTCTAGAAAATTCTGTTCTTCTCTATCAGAGGTCTGATCTCTGTCCTTGTCCTTGCAAAACCACAGTCTACACAGTCATGCTTCACTTGGCATCAGTCACTGTGACACGCTGACTGGTGATTCCCAGGAGAGGAAGGAGAAGGTCCAGCAATCTGTGTCCTCAGCAAGGTTCTTGACTGTGGGAGCACTCCATAAGTGGTGTGGGAGCACTCCATAGGTGTTGTGGGAGCATTCCATGGGTGGTGTGGGAGCACCCCATAGGTGGTGTGGGACTTTGTGTTTTTGTTTTGAACAGGTTCTTGTTGTATAACCCAGGCTGCCCTTGAACTCTAGATCTCACTGTCTTTCAAGGGCTTTGCTGTTGTTGTTTGTTCAGTATATGAACACTCCAGGCCTTTTATAATTGAGTTTGGTATCTACTGATGTTATGACAATGAGAATACAAAATGGAATTTTGAAAGACCAACAGTTATGATTCGGATACCCCCAAGATAGCCCTCCCCCACCATTTTCACTGTCTTTGTCCAGGAATTGGTATATTTACCATCTGCTTTAATTTTGAAAACTTACCATGGCATAATATTTTCTATCACAACCTTTTTATTTACAGGCTTTTCATAATTACAATTTTCAGTGCCTTCATGATAATCTTTCATATCAATTCCGAGTTGACTAACTTTGTACTGGATCTCTTTATGACATTTTTTTTTCTGCTCATTTATTTTCATTATTAACAACTTCTACAAATAGTTTTCAGAATTCCTGGCTCAAAACAAGCATTCATGCTGTGCGTCTTGAGTGTGTGAGAACTGTCATGGTTTGCCATGCTGCTTCCCAAAGCTTTGCCCTGGGCTGTGGGGACAGCGGTGTCAGCGGAGAAACGGGTTGGGTTCACCATTTGCTTTCTTGGATTCTCTAGGTACAACATCCAGGAAAAGGACACCTTCTTTGACAATGCTACGCGGAGCCGCATTGTAAGTGATGGGTGTTCTGGCTTAGTAAAGGGTCGGGGAATGCTCAGGTATATGGTTGGCAGGCACTTCCTTTCCCTTCCTCTCTCTCTCATTATTATTTGCTTGGCATTGCCTAGCAACTGTAGGGCATCCAAGAGCCTCCCCATCCCAGTGGTACAAGAAAGAGCAAACAAGTTCCTTGTTTGCTAAGGCTTGAGGGGATGTAGCTACTTATGAACTCTCCAAGCAGACCTGTCTTAGGATCATAGAATCAGGGGATATTAGAGATGGTAGGGCTTCATACCAGTTAAGGTAACTCCTTGGCTTACAGATAAAAAAATCCCTGAGACTATAAGAAGCGTTGCATTAGAAAAAAAATCATATAGATTGATAGTGTCTGAACAGAGCTAGTAGTAGTCCGGGTTGCTGGGATAATGTACCTTTCTATGAACTTTTTCTCTTCAACCCCATGGCAATAACTCATGTGAATTTATTTCACAGGAAATGCTAATTAGCCAACTTGCCCAATAATAAAACAGAGAGCCAACATGCCTGACTGTAGCTGTAGCTAGCATGTCCTTCCTTCCTTCCTTCCTTCCTTCCTTCCTTCCTTCCTTCCTTCCTTCCTTCCTCCCTCCCTCCCTCTCTTCCTTCCTTCCTCCCTCCTTCTCTTCCTTCCTTCCTTCCTTCCTTCCTTCCTTCCTTCCTCCCTCCCTCCCTCCCTCCATCTCTCCCTTCCTCTCTCCCTTCCTTCCTTCCTTCCTTCCTTTCTTCCTCCCTCCCTCCCTCCCTCTCTTCCTTCCTTCCTTCCTTCCTTCCTTCCTTCCTTCCTTCCTTCCTTCCTTCCCTCATCTTTCTTTTCTTTTATACCAAAAGTTTTAATTGTATCGGAGTTTGATTCTAATACAAATCTGTGTGTGGCTTCTGTTCTTGTGACCCCTTCACCACACACGTGCTATCTTCATTTACCAATCAGTTTATTTCCTACCACTCTAGAGAACACGCAGCCTGTTGGCAGAGGAAGGCCAGAGGGACCAGAGCATTCTAGAACTTATCCCCATGAGGGAAGCGTAGAAGTCACATTCCTTAGGAAAGAGCTTACATGTCTAGTGCTGAGTAGATATGGGAGAGAGCCTTAGCGGGACTTCCCACCTACCCGGGGATAAGCAAGGTAGGAAGGAAGGGGCAGGGAACAGTCACTAAGCATTTCCAACACACACAGACACGTGACCTGCACTCTTGCTTTCAAGATAAAAAAATCAAAACCAAGACCAAACAATCGTTGTCAGCAACAGCAAAATCATCTCTGGTCCCTTCATGCCATGTTTTAGGAAGGATTTTTTAAGAATGGGCATATGCTTTCTTTTCCCTTCTTAAGGAAAGGGTGTAAACTTCCTGTTTTCTTTGATGCTATTATAAGTCAATTAATTCTCAACATGTCTTGGCTCCCACACCGAGGGTGTGGAGATTAACTGATCATTGCAAAGTGCTTGTAAAATAATGCAAGGCCATAGAAACGCTGTTCCTAATTATTATTGTAATTGAATTACCGCTGTATGAGAAGCAGAATTAAACGCTCTAGAGCCCCGTTCTGCTGGAAACTATTTATTTGCCACTCCCTCTAGGTCTGCGGCCGGACTATAGGAGTGCGAATAATGGCGTGGAAGCACAGCCCTCGCGCATCCCTCCTTCTAGAAGGTTTTCTTCCCCAGTCTCTGCCTTCTCCGTGGTGTACCCCAAAATATGAGAAGGGCAAAAGGGACCCTTGGGTTCCATCCTGACCACCTTTTGCCTGGTGTCTCACTGGCTCAAGCCCGTGACTGTTTTCTGTACCCCATTCTTCGCAGGCTCAGTCATTTGCTCCTTTCCTTTGGATAGGACCCCCCAGCTTAGTCTGGCTGAGGCTTGAGACCCACGAGGAGGTCATTAGGTGGCTGTCACAGGTGACCCCCACACTACCCACGGCTGTGGTGGAAGAAAGAGGTTGCGATCAGGCAGGGTGAGGACTCAGGAACACTGCGAGCTTGCGAGCTACCGAGAGTCCCAGGATAGGCTGTGCTCGTCCACCCTGAGCACTGGCGTGTCCACTGCCTTCCAGAGCTCTCCTAGGTCTCTGACAGGGCGCTACTAGCAGAGGAACAGATCTTCTGATGTGGGTTCAGGCCCCTCTCCATCTGACTGCACGCCCTGTGATTTCCCAGCATTCCTCTTGCTCTCCGAGTCAGATGTGCCTCTGACTGGCAGAGAAGGCACCTTCTCTGAGGGAGAGAAGGGAACCCTGAGCCTTCTCAGAGGCTCCCACACATGGGAGGGAGGCAGACCCAGACACTTCCGCCAGGGCCCTCAGGAGGGCTGTGGACCGCAGGCTGCCTCTGTTTTCCTTCCCTTCTGCCACTGCAGCCAATTTATGGCCTTTTATTGATTCATTTCTCAGGGTGGGGTGGGATGAGGGGTTAAATTCTTTGCTTCCTCAAAACACTGAAGCGTGAATGGGTTTGACAAGGAGGCCATGAGCTCCGCACATGCTTGGCGTCCCCTTCCTCCCAGTGAGGCCCGAGCCTCTGTCCCAGACAGCCTGCCTCACAGGGTGGTGACGCACATGGTCCCGGCATTCATAGCTCTGCGGTCCTTCCCTTTTAGGTACATGAGATTCTGAAGCGGACGGCCTGTTCTCGAGCCAACAACACGATGGGTAAGGAGCCCTCCCACGTGGTGATCCGTGAGGTGCTGAGGGGGCCGGGGGCAGCCCTGTCAACGCCTTCCTTGGTGGGCAACGGGGAGAGCAGCAGACCCGTGCTCCACAAGCGAGGGCTGCTTCAGCTTAGGCTAAGAAGCCATTCTGGGCCCTGGAGCAGAGGCGCCCACTGTACCTCTTGTCCAGGATGCCCCCAGGCTGTAGAAACTGCCCCAGACCTCCAGCTCACCATGGTTGAAAGCGGTCCTCGCCTTTCCAGTTCTAACCTCATCTTTCGCTCTAGCCCTACCATTCCGCTGCAACTCTCTTGTTCTAGTTTGCCTTTGGCTGCTGTGAGCAGGAAGGAGGAATCTGGGGTGGAAGGTCAAGGTGGGAGCCTTGGGGCGGGAACTGAAGCAGACTCTGTGAACGAACCTTGCTCACGGGTTCACTCCACGCGGCTTATTCAGCTACTTCCCTCAGAGTCCCAGGTTTGCCTGCCCAGGGATGGCACTGGCCACAGAGGCAGTCAGTCCTCCTACATCAACTGGCAATTGAGAAAATGCCGCACAGATGTGCCCACAGGCCAATCTGATGGAGGCAGCTCCGAAATGGAGGTTCCCTCTTCCCAGGTGACTCCAGCTTGTGCCGAGTCGGCAAAACTAAGGAGCACACAGTAGCTTTAAGTGACCACAGCCAATTTTCATTTACTGTTTTCAGGAAGAAAAGTGTCTTAGCTGTCTTAAAGGGAGTCTAACTCATTCTATGAATGAAGAACCTTCTTTCTCCCCAAGAGAGGGCGAATGACTAGTGAAAGACTGGACTCTGCTTCAGTTTCCGCCCTGAGGTTCCTATCTTGACCTCCTGCCTCAGTTTCCCTCCTCCTGCCCAGGCTGCTTTTGGTCCTACAGTAACTTCCTCTCAAAGCCAACATTCTCTTCACTGTGACTGGTGGGATCCACTCACCTTGTGGGATGTTTTCCAGATATGACCATTTCTGTTCCTTTTGGAGCAAAGCTCCAACATTTCAGAACATACACACCAAGGCAGGCAGTCTGGTGCTGATGTATTATTCCGAGATGCACAAAGTGGCAGAGGTGGACACATGAGCTGTGACAGCCTCAATCTTATTGCTTATTTCCAGATCAAGCCTGGTCCACTGACTCTCCCATAATGCTCTTTGGAGCTTCCACTAACCTCAGTCTCTTTCTTGCTTAGTCTCTGTTCTCATGGCTTTGACTCATGGACAGTGAACCCCGGAGATGTGCTTTAATCATCATTTATGCCCCTGTGCCCCTGTGTCCCTGTGCCTCCGTATGCAGCTGTGCCCCTGTGCCCCTGTGCCCCTATGCACCTATGCACCTGTGCCCTTGTGCCCCTATGCACCTATGCACCTGTGCCCCTATGCACCTATGCAGCTATGCCCCTATGCACCTATGCAGCTATGCACCTATACACCTGTGCACCTATGCAGCTATGCAGCTATGCACCTGTGCACCTATGCAGCTATGCCCCTATGTACCTGTGCCCCTATGCACCTATGCACCTATGCAGCTATGCAGCTATGCACCTGTGCACCTATGCAGCTATGCACCTATGCACCTATGCAGCTATGCACCTATGCACCTGTGCCCCTATGCCCCTATGCACCTTTGCAACCCTGCACCTAGCTTTCTGCTTTACACATTCTACTCAGTTGACTTTATCTAATGAATTAATTTTAAAAATGCCAAGCCTATTAGCTCCGTAGAAATCGCTGGCGAGTTTCTGACTGTGTTCACAGACAGTGACTTAACCTTTCTACAACCCAGTTTCCTTTGCGTGGGATGGAGATCATAGATGTATCTTTCAGAGTTTTTGTAAAGATTAAACAGGCAACTGTGAGTTTGCTTTGTAAACTGGAAAGTCCTTAAAAGCCAGGGCTTTGGGAAAAGATGATCCTCAGGATTATCAGAAGGTCACAGGAAGCCGGCTGCTTGGACAGATTCTGTTTTATTTCTCCTTTTAGTATTTAGTGTGTGTGCTGTCTTAAAGTCAAGCATCTTTAGGATTTTGTTGTTGCCCAGTGGCGTTCAAAATCTGACTTTCTCCTTAGACATTTAAAAGCATCTCTTTCAAGTACCTGCTATGTGGTGTCAGATGATGCTACAGGGGCTGGGGAGTGCCCAGATGAACTGACCTAGTGACCTACTGTCAGCCATTGAGGGGGCCTGCAGGGTACTCACCCAGTCAGACGCGTAAATCGACAATTATGAGACAACGCAGCAGGTGCTGGGTATAATCACATACGCAGTGAAAGAGGAGCACCAAGCAGGAAGCAATTACCTTCCAGATCTGCTTCTCAGTATCAACAGAAATTATCCAGCATCGGCTTCGTGGCTCCTGGAGACAGTGGTATGCTGGGAATTATCATCAAGTACAGATGGCGCAAGGAACATTGGAGACTTGCCCAAGGCCACGTGTTGAGTTGAAGTTGTTGTAAGTGGACCTAGAGCCTGGCTGCCCTTGCTCTGATGCTATTCCTCCTAACTGTGAAGAGCTAGGGCGGAGTCGGGAGGAGGAGTCTGAGGAGCCAGTTGACTGCAGAGTCCCTGCTGCTGCCCCCTCCATCGGTGAAAAGGGACACTGGAACTCTGCTTCTCAGCAGACTTGGAAGGCTAGCTCTAGCGATTTGACCTCTGCCCGGCCAAAAGGAAGCCATCGGAGCTCTTCAAACTTATAATTGCTCTTGGCAGATCAAAAACAATGGAAGAACGAGATGGGATCCGAAACAGGGAGGGACACAGCAGCACTGCGAGGCTCTGAGGTGATGCAGTCCTTAGAGCCAGTGAGGCAAGGTATTGGGATTTTCCTGCCTCCCTCTCCAGTTTCATTAGAGGCGAAGCACATTGGGGATAAGTGACAGACATTTCTTCAGAGCACCTGCTGTCTCCTAAGTGTGAGAGAAAAAGAATGGGATTGTGATTGGCCCTGTAGACAACCCCCTCCCTGACCCAGATCCTTGGGTTTGGGTCTGGCCTTCCAGACGGTCATCACACTCATGACCCCGGTACAATACCTTAGTCTCTTTCTCATTGTACTTAACTGGAACCTTAGAAAAAGTGGGTGTGGCAATGAGAATAACTGCAGCTCGGCCGCCACCCCCCAGCCCCACCCCACCCCCCGCTCGGTCATCATCACCTTTTCCTTGTAGACGATACGTTTTACCTGTTGCCGGCTTTTGTAAAGCATCCGCCCATACATAATCCTCCTGTACAGATTTATTTAGACCTCTGCCTTGTTCCACAAACATTTCTGGATTGGCGTACAAGGAAAACAATAAGCCAAGCCTAATATAAATAATAAATTGAAAAAAAAAAAGAACCAGGAGAACACACAAATTTGAATGTCAAAACTAGGAGGGAAAGCTAGACTATATATCTTAACCGTAAGGCTCTGGGGTTTCTGCAGTTATAGCCGAAACTTAATCCCGAGCAAAGGGAAAGCGGCTTATGCTCAGTCTTGTGGCTGTCCCTGCCTGTGGCCACACCCTTTGGGTAGGAATCTTTCCCAAACCAATCGCTCAGATCCTGTCTTTACTCTTTACTAACCGTGGTTGGTTGTGCTGGATTTCTCTGATCAGATGAATGAATGGGGAGTGTTCAGGTCACGTGGTCGTGTGATGTACAGGCATTCATGACTACATGGGCATGCTTTTCTGGATAACCCCTGAGGAAGGAAGCAGGAGCACGTGTGTGTGTGTGTGTGTGTGTGTGTGTGTGTGTGTGTGTGAGAGAGAGAGAGGGGGGGGAGGGAGAGAGAGAGAATGTCTCTGGGGGGGTGAGAGAGAATGTGAGAATGTGTGTGAGAGAGACAGACAGACAGAGACAGAGACGATGTGTGTGTGTGTGTGTGTGTGTGTGTGTGTGAGAGAGAGAGAGAGAGAGAGAGAGAGAGAGAGAGAGAGGCAGACAGACAGATAGACAGAGACAGGGAGAATATGTGTGTGTATAAGAGAAAGAGAGGGAGAGAGAGAGACAGACTATGTGTGTGAGAGAAAGAATGTGTGTGTGTGTGTATGTGTGTGTGTGTGTGAGAGAGAGACAGAGACAGAGAGAGAGAGACAGAGAAAGAGACAGAGAAGGAGGGAGGGAGGGAAGGAGGGAAGGAGGGAGAGTGTGTTTCCCTGAGGATTATCACTGAGCTCATCTATCTTCATTTCTTGACTTCTTGACCTTGTGACCTCCTTTCTCAGACTGCGCTGTTTCTGTTTTCCTGCACCATTTGGGAGACAGACAAACAAGTGCCTTAAAATTCTGGAAAAGAGAAGTTGAAGGAGGGGTTGCTGCCAGGACCCTGCTGTGGAGAATGCACATATCATCAGGGGGAGTAGATTTTATGAGCTCTGCATTAGCTGTTTATAGATAGTTTTCCTTGCTTCTGGGTGTTCTGTGGTGGGAACTAAGCAGGTAGGAGATCTCTGAACAAATAAGGCATTTATTGCAGCCAAAATTCATGTGTTTGTTTGGATGTTTTTCCAAGCATTCTTTTTTTTTTTAAATCTTTAGCTCTTTTGGTCCATTAGAAGCACCACTATCAGGCGCAGGTCTAGCCAGTGTTACCTAGTTTCACAGATAATGACTGACTGGTACACAGTGGGTAATTTAGGGCCAGAGTTAAAGGCTCTTCTCGGTGTTCAGTAAGTCAATCAATTGTCAGTGGAAGTTATCAGGAAGGGTTTCCCAGAGGTCTTAGAAGACTGACCCTTTTATTCGTTCAGAAACTGTTTGAGCACCTTCTCTGTGCTGTTCGAATTCCAGAGCTGGATAATATAGTGGTGACTTAAACAGAGACAAATCCCTCTTTCGGGGGAGTTGACATTTTAGTGACGAGAGATAGAAAATAAGCCAATCCATAAACTGGACAGTATATCATGCGGCCACGTGCCTTTAGAGGAAAGGCACTGAAGATGGGAGTGTCTCACATGAGATACACAGAGAGGGACTTCCTGAGGGACTTCCAGAGGAGGGGGAGATGAGTTAGGGTGGGGCTGCCCTGGGAAAGTCCCTGATTTTAGGGAGTCGGCCAGCATCCTGGCAGCAGGAGTGACACACTCAGGATAACCCAGAGTGGGATTTAACCACCATTCGCAGAAGCCCAGGGTGGATATTGAGACGTGCCAGGGAGGATGTAGCAACCCGAAACTCATAGTAGCAAAGTTATCGACCTTTCTAGATCCAGAAGGCCAAGAGCGTAAGTCCTTCCGTCCATCTCTCTGAGGGATGGGATGCAGGAGGAGACCACAGACTATGCCAGTCTGCTCTGGTCAGAGCGGGGAGGGCAGAGGTATACTGAGAAGGGGAGCTGGACGGCAGGCACACACCTGCCTGGCACGGGTGGAGTAGCGGCTGCCTCCCAGCTCCGGGGCGAGCAAGCTGAGAAGCTTGGACCAAGCTGCATCCCTTTCCTAGCCTGTCTTTGCCCCATCAGAAAAATGAAAACTTTGTCATGTTGCTGAGCCCTTCCAGCTCCGACCAGTACTAGAATCCGTGAGTCAAAGGAGCAGTGTGGTCTCCTTTACATTCAAGACAATGAGGCCCAAAGAGGGACTCGCCATTCTTTCAGCACGCCAAGGATTCAGGCTATCGCTGGGACCTGCAGACCTCAGAGAAGGTGGGAGTGGACAGGAGATGGGAAATGCCAGCTGGGAGGATTCCAGTCGCTGTGAAGGTAGTTGGGAGACGTTTGTCCTTCTAGATTTAGCCTTTTGCAACTCGACCGCATGATGTGTTGGCCAGGAACAGCTGCACTTACATGGCATTGGAACTACCCACTTTCCTAGTTTCAATCCATCGCCAAATCCGGTGCACTGAAGTCTGCAGGGACAAGGTCTTAGGATATTCAGTGTCAATCATCTACGCAGGCGGTTCCTAGGATCTCTAAAGTCAGCGAGTGAAAAAGAGAAGGATAAAGGTCTAGTCCGGTGGGCTGTTCCAGGCTCCGTGACCTAATGGCATCTAAGAACGCAGAGGGCATTGCAGAAGGCTTGCCTCCTGGTTTCTAGGAGAACTCAAGCATAGCCAAGCCTGCCTCTAAAGAGTTGCCTTCTTGTTATTTTCCAAGCTGTATCATACAAACATACAGAAATGAACCCCACAATGCTCGAGCTACTACAGCCAGCTGCCTCTGGTTCCCTTTGATTCTCTCTTTGGAGGGACTTGATACTAGCATAAAAAGGCAAAACCGAGCATATCTGACCTTAAGAAAGTGAGAGCTGGTGTCCACAGAGGCCAGAAGAGGGCGTCAGACCTCCTCATGCTCCATCAAGCCTTCTTTCCAGCCCCCGCCCATGACCTTCCCAGGGTTCTCCCGGAGGAGGGAGCATCTCAGCCTCTCCTTAGCACCCACCCCTGCCAGCGAGAGATTATGGCTAATGCACACACTCTTCAGAGATGAACAATATTTACAAGTTAGGTTCCGCCTGGTGGGAGAAGCACGTGAGCGATCACACACTTGGCGAGCCCCGCCAAGCCTCCTTAATCATTGTCACGTTTCCCGGGGTCAGCTGCCAGGGCCCTGGCGCTGTGTGCTCCATCATGCAGTAACTTTAAAGTGGGCTTATCCGTGGCGAGAAACCCTAGCCTTCTTGACCATATCACAGGACAAACACCTTTCTTTCTCCTTCATATGGAAGTTATTATTACCTTTCCATGGATAGAAAATTGCAGATTAATAGGGGTGCATTTTCATGGGCATTTTGGTGTCAGAGCATTGAAACAAATGTATGCGTTGGGCATCGCCCCTCCCACTCAGGAGACGATGTCTTAATTGTTTTGACCGGAGCCAGACCATGGTGTGTGCTGTAAACATCTGGTTTATCGTTCATCCAGCCGAACTGGTTTCTATTTTGTTAGAAGAAAAGGCTCGGGATTAAAGACGGTTAAGTAATTAAGCACACGTCAAGACAATTTGGTGATGGGTAAATATAGTCTCTGTTAACTGTGCCGTCTGGGGGCTCTGGTTTAGATTTATGTCCGGCTGGAGCGTGGGGATGAAAGCAGAAGACGGGGCTGAGCGGGCCCCGTTGTGGAGCGAATCAAAACCAAATGGGCTTTCAGGAGGAGGGCACCATCTCTCTTAAGTACCTGTCCCAAAGGATGAAAGTTTCCTTTGAGTTTGGCCTGCAGGGAGCAGAGCTGTGCTCCCTGCCACCCAGCAGCATTTGTAGCTTTAATGAGACTGTCTCTGGGTGGTGGACCATAAAGTCCTGCACTTCCTTCTCGCCTGGGTCCGCAGAGCGGTTTGGACGCGCATGCTCCGTTACCCATGGCAGGAGCCGCGTCCACTCCGGTTGTGGTCTTTAGCTCGGATGCTCCTGGATACGGACGGGCAGTGATGGCGGGCCAGTCTCCCAGGCTGTTTAAAGTGTGGTCTACACTGAGTAACGAGGAGCCTTTTCCTTTGGGGCTTAGAGTTGTAAGAACAGGTGTGCAGTTGCTGGTGGTGTGAAAGGGAGACAGGGCCATGACTTTAGGGGTCAGCTTCTGCAGGACCCCAGAGTCTATGCTTCTTCTGAGTTGAGGCTTTGCTTTTCTTTGGGGACTGGAGGGAAATGAAGGGAAATGTCCTTGCAGCTTTCTGCCTCTCCACGACCATCATTCATTCTGGGAGTAAGAAGACAAAAGTTTGTCGATATGCTCTCTTTCTGCTCTCTCTCTCTCCCTCCCTCCCTCTCTCCCCTCCCCCCACTGTGCCTAATCCAGTGCGGGAAGAGCATCTCTGTGGTCCTAAGGAAGAAAGCCTTGCCACTGTGGCCACATGAATGGCACATGATGGAACCAATTAGCCCATTTTTTTTTTTGTTGTTGTTGTTGAAAAGGAAGGGAAAAAAAATCCCAAATTTTCAAAGCAGGGATTCCTTTTCTTTTTGAAAAAAACGTTTGATTATTTTCTTTTCTTTTCAAACTGATTTCCATGCTTGTTTGGGGTAGAGTCTTGGTTTCTGAAGTCTGGGGGTGAAATAAGAGGCCTGTGCAGGCCCAGCGTGGTAGGGTAGCTAGCTGTGGCTGCAAAGTTGCCTTTTAGCTCCCCCCCTCCCCTCGTGCCCCTCCCCTCCCCCAGCAACCACACTGATTGGGATCACCACGGTTATTACCTAGGTGTCCTGTGGGAGGTGTACAGCTATAGGTGACAGAGAAACATTCAATGACATCTTTTGGGAGCCTTGGGTATCTGAGTCAGGATAACTCAGATTTCATAACCTGGAGTCTTTGCTCCAAGGCAAAAGACCGTTCGCCTGGACTTCCTGTCTTAGAAGGCAGACTAATCAACTGGAGTCTCAGGTTTCCTCATCAGGGTAGCTTGCCAAACAAGGCAGTGAGGAGGAGGGCGTGTGTGTGTGTGTGTGTGTGTGTGTGTGTGTGTGTGTGGTGGGGGGGGGTAGGGGCACTTGAGCAACTAGAAGAGATACTGAACAGGTACAGCCAAGGACTCATGGCCTCTCAAATGTCACCCCTTTGGGTGTCAGGACGGTGAACCAAGGGTGTTGAGAGATACGGCAGAAACAGACCGTCCCCTCTGACTCATGTCCATCGCAGGCCATGGAGGACGCAGGACAACAGGCAGTCTGTGTCCTGGAGGGGAGGCGCTGTCTGTTGAAGGTGGAGCTGTGTGTAGGTTTGAGATTGAAGTAGGCGAACAGCATACAGCCCAGTGAATCGAGATCTTTCCAGGACATTCCAGTTGAGCTAGAGATCATCAGTCTGATGCTTCAGCCATGAGGGGTGAATCACCTGTTCGTTGTTCTGCACCCCCCCCCATGGAGTGTTGGGACTGTCTTTGGTGGTTTTACAGATGCCATGGCAACAGTGGGGTGTGAGTGAGGTAATTCTTGGGATGTGGTCATGTTGGGGGCCTTACCAGCCAGCGACGCTTCCGCTTCTATCCATGTCAACAGCACTTTCATAGCTTGAAAATCCCCCCTCACCCCTGCTGCCCCAAATTGGTTCTCCTCCCTTTGATTACTGTGGGGTGGCTTCGGATTGCTGTGGTTAGGGCTCTTGAACTGATTAATGATGCTCTGACTGGAACTGTAGTCTTCTGAGTTAAAATGAATGTGTAGCTTGTCCACCCCAGCACCCCTCCCCCACCTGCACGGCCTTCTCGGCCCCTCCACACCCCCCAAAGCTATTTCTCATGTTTTACGTTAATGCCAAAGAAGAAACTTAAAACTGGAAGAGGGTTGCTAGCTCTTGAAGGCACATCCGCTTTCAAATCCCTGGAGGTGGCCATGTCTACCGAGCATCTAAGGGTCCCGGTGGGCACGGCGTATGTGGCATTCTAGAGGCGTGCTGAATCTTAGCAAGGTTTGAGAATTGGGAACTGTTAGGGAAGAGAGGACTGTTGGAGATCCTCTTCGGTGTTTTAATGTGTGGGTGTGACTGGGCATATGAGGTAGGAAGTGGTGAGTTTTAATGAGTTGACGCCTAGACCTGTGCCCCAGCCTCACTGTGGATGCAGGGTCACTGCCAACACAGCCTACCGAGCGTCAGTGCTCTGCGCTGCTCTCCTCGGAACTCTATGACTTTGTCTTACTACTGCCCGCTGTCTCTCTGCAATAACGGTTCAGGGTTGAAAGCGTGGGCACAGCCACGGGAAACCACTGGGAAACTACTGGGTACCAGGAACGTCCTCTCTGGGATTGAATGTGGGTCCTGGTATGCAGAATCTTAGAACTCTAAGTTGGTGAGAGACAATTCCTCCTACCAGGAATCTGGTGACTCAGGATAGCTCATTCTGACGCAGAAGGTATAGGTTGGTGACCTAGGATAGCCCAACCTGATGAAGAACATACACACTGCTTGGTAGCCTCTTAACACAACCAAGACAGAAAAAGGAAATAACTGTGTCGTTCTGTTCTGTGAGCAGACACTCTGTCGTCAGGGTTGGGGTTAGAGAGCCAACAGGATCTGTCCACTCAGCGTTTCCTCACTAGACTTTGCTATGGGCAAGTGACATGGAGGGCTTTTAGGACTAAACAGCGAATATCCCTGTGAGGCTTCCATTTTTCGATTTTTTTTTTTTTAAAAAAAAATCTCAGGGAATCTTTGCCCTGTAACTGTTATTGGAGTTTATTATGACACTGTGTCTCCTAGTAGTGCCAGAACAGACATCTATAAAGTCTCACCAACATGACCACCTAAACATGAACAGAGCAAGACAATAGCACTAGACATGCAAAGCAGATGGGGGAAAGCTCACGAGGCCTCGACCCTGCACAAAGAAGTCCAGGCAGCTCAGGAGTCCAGGGGCATGAGACAGTCTTCACCAGGGACGAGCACACCAATTGGCTATCCAAGACCAAGTGGTCAGCCCTGAACACAGGCATACAAGTAACATTATTCAGACCATGCAGGTTGTATTTAGGGATATATGTGTATATACATGTACATATACATGTGTAACACCAATTAATAAAGAGGCCATAAATTTGCAAGGGCAAAGAAGGGCATATTGAAAGGTTTGTAGAGAAGAAAGGGGGAAATGATCTAATTATATTATAATCTCAAAAATAAAAGAAATAATAAAAAAAGTTATTGGGGGGCACTAAAGAGATTTTATTTAGGTGATTTTTATTGAGCAGGTTTTATTGTACTAGAGTGAAAACTGAGAAAAATATAGAGCAAAAGAAGTCGTAAGCATTGTATATATTCCGTCAGCCGAGGGGATGACGTCATGATACCCCACAAGACCCCCTTCATGTACCTGTGGGAGAGTAAGGGTGAGGGGCAAATATTGCCAGTGGCACTGCAAGACGCCCTCAACCTCAGCACCCATGAACATCCTGCAGTGTGGAGGCTATGGAAGAGTCAGAGGTCCCCAAGGTTCCACATACCTTATTTTGAGCAGTACTGTCCTGGAATCTCAGATCCCGGGGCTGTTGCAGTTTAGGAAGGCGGGACAATCACCTGCCTGAAGAAGTCCTGTGAAGAGACAGGAAGGTAAGGTAGGACATCGACGCCTACATTAATTCATCCTGCCTAAAATCATCCGTCAGAACTCATCTATGCTGACATGGTACCTAGAGGATCCCAAGCGATGTGTGTGGCCATGCAGCGCGGAAGGTTAACCAGGCTGGAGTCAGGATTGGACAGGAGCAAGGCTCTCACAGTGCACTGAATATGAAAACATCACTGGTGTTCGAGAAATGGACACCTTCTACTAAGAACTAAAGCTTGAGGAAGAGCCATAGAGTGGAGGGATAGGGCAGAGGATGCAGTGATTGACAGCCCACAGCCGGAGGCACATGGGGGTTTACTACTGATTAAACTGCAGGTTGGGAGGGCTCTGCTTCGGAGTTACTATTCTTCTTTACGTTGCAGGCATTAACTCTCTAATAGCAAACAATATCTACGAGGCTGCCTACCCGCTTCATGACGTAAGTACTCTTCATTTCCCCTCCCCGCTCCTCGTTTTCCCTTGTCTCCCTCTGTTCCCTCTCTCCCCCTTTCTTTCCTTCCTCCCTCTTTCTTTGTCTTCCCGGTGCCTGCATTCTCGATGGTCTCATTCTATGACCCTGGCTGGCCTCAAGCTCAGGACCTCTTCCCTCAGCGTTGGGAGCCAGGGTTGCAGAGTGTGCCATGACTTCCTGTAAGTATTGTTTCATCAGTATGCGCTCTCTAATCTTCTGAGAGTCGGAGCCACGGGCCTTGGGGTGGGTGAACACTTGGCCAAAGAAGGCAGGAGTGAACCCTGAGATTGAAACACCTTTGCCAATCCTGGAACTTTTGCCAAAGGTCTCAATCTGTCTTTCCAGTCCTTTCACAGATTACAAGAAGCACACATTGATTGTCGTCTGAGCTTTCCTCGACCCCTTGTCTTTGTTTTAGGCGAGACTGAAAATGCAGATGTAGCACATAGTTGGTTAAAAGCATCCGCGGCTGGGTTGTCAGTGAAGGCAGGTGGAGAGCCCTGGGAGAAACCTCAGGGGTGTGGGTGATACACAACCTGGAAGTTGGCTTCTGTATCGGTCCCTTGGCTGCGAGTAATGGTCTTCCCAAGATGCAATGCAGTAATATTTCAAGACAACTTGTGAGGACCTGAAGCAGCCCTTTAACCAAATACCTCTTGGCTTCACCACCGTCTACACCTGTCATGCAAATCTGACCAGCAGGACTTTCTTAGGTGGGAGCCTTCCCACTTCGGACATCTTTGCTGTGGAGCATGTAATGCTAACTCCTGACAGCTGTGGACATAGGGTGTCACAGCATAGGGTGAATTTTATCTCATGTGTTAACTAACCCATGTATAGGCATAGACCCTGGCATTGCATGGGCTGAGAGTAGTAACCTGGGCTCATCTGTAAAGCGTGGGAGGGGGTCATTTTGTGTGAAAAGCTATCCTAATTAAACACTACAAGGTGATGACTAAGAACTCAAACACTGGCTCCTGACCGTGCCATGCTTCTGATTTTCCTTAAATAGAAATGAAAGAGATGCCATTAGAAAAGAAAGAAGAAAAATGAGTGAAAGGAAATCCTTTCTCACTTAGCATCTGTTCTCCATGATTCCACTGGCTTTATCTGGTGTCCCCTTCTCCCTCCAGGGTGAATATGACAGTCCTGGGGACGACATGAATGACAGAAAGGTGAGCCTCCATTGTCCTGCCCTGAGGATCTCGGGTGTATAAAAGCGTGGGTGGGTGGGTGGGTGGGTGTGGAACTGGCCAAAGGGGTCACAAGTGTTCCATTTACTTATCTAAGTCTTAACAGTTTTCCCATCACAAACCCCACCCTTCAAAGACAGGAGAGCGCCAACTGAGCGACATTAACCGTCCCCCTTTCCCCATGTATGGGTGTGAACACCGACACCTTAGCCGAGGTTATACTGCCCCACCGGTAGACGCTTAGAATCCCTCTGCCTATGAAGTGTTCCCGACCATTAAATATGCTTGATTATCCATTCTGGCATCCTCTGGGTCATATTTGTAACAGTTTTCTGTCCTATAGGCAGGTGTGTGTAAGTAGAATAAAGCCACTCCCGAATGACAAAGTACCGAGGGAGAAGGAAGCAGGATGCCTATGGCAGGAAGCTGGGAACTAGGTTCCAGCTGGGGAAGGAGGGCGCTTCCTTTAGAGGGACCCCCTCCAGTGGAGGCCACAGGTCCTGACCTTATAACACTCAGCCACGCCCTCTGCACGGAGCTATTTGTTTTGCTGGCTGGTACCCGGGGACTGTGGTGCCTTCACGTCTATGAAGTGTAGGGTGGCTCCAGCCTCTTTGGTCCGCTGGTCTTTCGCTCATTCCATCCTACTGCCCGGCCTCTGGCAGCTCCAGTAGATAAAGTTGGGTGGGAGGGAGAAGGAGGGACCAGGGACCGAAGCTCAAGAGGTGCCTTCTCCCCCAATTCTGTTGTCTGGAAAACCACTCATGCCCCAAGTTGCCTTTTGAGCTGCCTTCTTTTTATCCTGCCTATTAGTCCCTGTTATGAAGTGTTAAGTATTAAAAACATAAAAGGTCTTTTCCAGAAATACGGCTGTGATTGCTTACACATGTCCCCGCTCTGCCCGCCTGGGGAATCTGCTGTAGGACTGCAGTGTCTCAACCTCATCTGTTTCCTATCTGATGCTAATAGCTTCGGTGTTTAATTTCCTGAAAAGTCCCGCATCACATTTAAAGGAAAGGGAGGAAGCGTTTCTCCCCCATCCTCACCTCTCTCAACTGACTGTTTTCTGTCCTCCTACATTCTGACTTCATGTCTCTTCCCTTTAAATGGCCATCACTATCCATGGCCTGCCCAAGAAACTGCCTGCTGGGTGGTGGGGACCTCAGCCCATCTGGGGGTAACACAGAGCCAAGGGACACACAGTTTACTCAGGGGGATCCAGACTGACCTCTGCTTTTCACACTAGTAGAGAGAAGCAAACTGCAGTCCATCCAACATATATGTGCATTCGTTTCTGGAGTACTACTGTGTTGCTACCACAATATTATTTTTATAAATATATTAGCCTGCGCTCAGGCTTCTGTAAGGATGCTAGCACCTCCTCCTGCTGGCAGTAGGATCCAAGAGTCAGTGAGAGGCCTGCTGAGTAGAGTTGTATCTTGCTAGGAAACTCCCAGAGCAGCCGATGGCATGCTTCTGCACACAGGGGAGCCAGCGTCTCTGAGGACAACAGGTTCCCTTTGTGTGGCGTTTGCCTAGGCTTGTTGGCCAGGCCTGGTACCTTTACCTTTGCCTGGGCCATGGGTAGAAAAGAGAAGTTTGCCATGCTATGGATAGGAGAAGCCCTGATGGAAAATAAACACCTTTCCCACTCTGTTCACCCAAGATAGAAAACTGATACCTAGTGCGGACAGGAGACTGGTTAAATGTCTGAAGATGGCTTTGGTGCCATGACTAAGATGGCGGTAGCCAGACCACTGCTAGAGTCATATCAGCACAGGCTCCGTTGAGACGGCCTCTTACTCCACCCCATGTCAGTCCTGCGACTGCTGTACAGGGGTGCCCACAGTCCAGCCTGGAGAAAGGCTTAAACGTTACTCTCTGTCCACTTTTGCTTTAGACCTTTTTAAATTATTTGGGGGCATATAGGTACATAAGATAGGTCTATGAATCGACATTGACTCATATTAAAGCAAATTTATTTTTTATCAGTTCTTTGGTACACATATACTTTTATATTATCCCAATTCAGGGAACACTCGGGAGCTTATATTCTGATTGCCTCGCTAACGTATTTGAAAAACATTTCTAATGAGACTCCTTTTGTCATCTTCAGAAGTAATAGGAGAGAACAATTATACTTTCAAGTACCTTAACACGGGGCAGTCGAAATTTAGAAAACTATTTGTCTATTTAGAATCAATCAACTGGGAGTACCTAAGATTCTTCTCAGGCAACAGTGGCTGGAGGCTGGGACAGATGGAACTATTTTTTAAAGACAAAAGTGCATCTTTATGCTAACAAGATATTTAGACAAGATATTTTAACAAGAATGTTTCTCTTTATTTTTGCCCCAAAATGTTGAGTGTTGGATGAATATTGATACCGAGGACATAGACCATCCTTACCATTTCTCGGGGTTGACTGATGTATTGATTTATAATTGCCAGTGCTGAGAGTTCCCTTATGTGTAAATCTGGAGTGTAAAATGGCGGAAGTCGATTTGGGACTGTCTCCAAACTGGTTGGAAATTCTATCCTAATCCCAAACCAAATTTTCAATTTCATGATTTTTATTTTTTTTTAAAAATTAAAGTCAGCCACTCAAACTGCAATTTAAAAAAACCAAACATTCTAGCAAAAACATACTCTAGAGATAGACTAATCTGATAATTAGACACCCGGAAATGATGGCAAGGAAATACTAAGTCTCTGTTTTCCATAATGAATTTGTTATATTCCTAAAGGGGCAGAAAAAGCCCTGCAATTTACGACTCATGGTAGTCTCCAATCAAACTGAAGGGTTTCGGGCAGTGTTGGTGGGTGGTGTGCGGTACAAAGGCATGCACGGTGCAAAGCGCATGCGTTGTTCAGCACGGTGCAAAGCGCATGCGTTGTTCAGCACCGAGGCTACCGTATAGTGTCTCCGAGCAACACAAGTGCGCGCCTCCAGAAACGCTGCCCGTTCATTACACATTAGAGTTCTGTTGTGAGACTTTTGCCTTTGTCACAGTTTTCCATGACCCCACCTTTAGTGAAGCCGCCCCAGCTCTACATGGGGTCCCGACGCACTGTTTAAGAAGCTGGGTCCCTGCGAAGAAGAACCTTGACTGTTGGAGGAGTCAGTGTTTGGGGGTGGGATAGCTTCTCTGGGGGCCTTTGAGGATGGTTCGAAACCATATCCCAAGATGGCCACCCTGCCCTAAATATATCCTACACACTTTCCTTGCAATTCATGCCTGTTCCCATGATGTCCCCAGGGCCCAGCTCTGTCGGGCCAACTGCAGGGGACCCCAGAGGCCCTGGAGAGCACGGAGCTCCTCCCTCTCCAGCTTGCCTGGTGCTTTTCGCAACTGTGGTGACTCAGCCCCAGGTAGGGGCTGGCAGGCTCTCTCTCCCTTCAAGGAGGGTAATTAAGAGGAGATTTCATGCCTCCAGAGTACAGGGGTTTCCTGCCTTCCTAGAAGCCAGGGCAGCAGGAACGGGGAGCACACAGCTCCCTCTGCCTTCCAGCCACTTGCTCGTTTTCGCGTTTCTCAGCGCTTCCTCCTTTCCCAGAGGACCCAGAAGTGGCTGCTACCATCTTCTGCGGGCTGCCTGGCTTCCCTGTGGCCCCTCCTCCTTGTAGAGGAGAGGGCCATCGGTACGATACTGGATGGTGACTTTCTTCAGTGTTCTGGAAACTGTTGGTTCTGGGTACTCTCTGCCTTTGTCAAGTAGGTCTCTTCTCTAGTGGAGAGTGAATAGGTCACTCGAGAGAGCGGCGGGAACCACTTGTGCATTTGAGAGTGTCTTCACACCAGGGTGGCACTTTCACATGGGACACCCACTTGAATATTAGCCGCCAGGCTACACAACTCACATGTTACCGTAGAAGAACTATCCGGCCCAGATAGTTGCCAGATGTTCCTATAGACCGTTGAGCATCTGTAAGAGGAAGCTAGTCTCGTCTACTCTATCCCACAGTGGCCTCTGAGGTGTCTGGAGTTGGCGGCTTTCTGCCCATCTTGGGTAGGTCTAACAACTGTCTGAGACCCCTGCAGTTCCAGAGTGGACCGTTCTGGAACATTACAAAGGGCTGTAACACCTGGGTCGTTTATAACCTTACGAAACAGTTGCATCAGAGGCTCACTGTCAGACACGAAACCCCTTGGGTGGGGGTGGGGGAGCTGAAAGTGCTGTTTATAAATGAGCTTCGATCTGTCACAAAGGGCCAGACACTTGTGACCGAATGTCATCTGAGAGCATGGCAGAAGGTCCCATCCATTGGTCAGGAGTGGCAACCTCGCTCTGCTTTATGTGCAGGCTTAGCCAGTTGGTGGAGAGAGAATACGGCGTGGCATTAAGTGACAAGATACATTTATCAACATCAAAAGGCTCTAGGCTCTGTGTGCAGAAAGAAACCGACGCAGGTCACCATGGCTGTCTGCCTGCCTTTCGCCGACAGCATGCTCACTGTCAACAGAGCTGAGGCTACAGGGCACATCTCCCTGGGGGATTGTGGAACCTGCAATTTGTCATGATTCGTTTCTCTGTCTATGAATGAAATTCTTGGGGGAGGGGATCAGGAGCCACCTCGTCCTCCTTGCCTGTCTCCCATGCAGGCAACTGTAGTATATGTGGGCAGCCAGGGTGCGTGCTGCGAAGTTAGCTGATGCTCCAATGGCGCTCGGCTGAGGGTTTGTCCCGCCCTCGCTGCCAAGTTCCGGTAGCTTACCTGGCTCCAACTTTGGATATAGTCACCTGTGAGTGGAGGATGCCACCTTGAGTTGGGGACTTTGGAAATGTCTGATGACAGAACCAGAATCCCAGCAGCAGTGGGTCTTCTGATGTGGCCTGTGTGGTCTTGAGCCCACTGGGGCCATACTGGCTTTGTGGAACATTTTTAGTTTTTCCCTGTGGGACAAGTAACAACAACAAAAAAATCTATCCTCAGGCTCAGGTTTGACCTGGACACATGACTTAGGTGGGCACTTCCCCTTTTGGTCAGAGCCTATGAGATGGGCAGCGGTAGCCGTTATCCTCAAGAGAGCTCAATCCATCCTGCCTTCTGACGCAAGCCAGCTTCCTTTAGGGATGTCACTGGTATCTCTATAACGACAAGGTGCTGGGAGCTCAGGCTTTTCCCTTGGGAGCTCAGGGCAGTAGACGCACCAAAGATATGGGGGCGGGGGAGGGGATGAATGCATTCACAATGGCAGGAGTGAAGCAGGAGCCTGCCACTGTGTAATGAGCAGAGCCAGAACTTGGGGGCCGAGACCTCTTCCTCAGCTTTCGAATAGGCCCCTTCCCGTCTGAGTTTCTCCCCATTGCAAACAGTAACTGCTGGTGAATACCTTGTTCCATCAGCCTGCATGGTTTCTGGTTATATTTTACAGTGTCTGGGAGATGTTATGTCAATAAAATTCTGTAGCCTTTAAGTAGGAATGCTGGTTCTGATTTCAGCTTTAGCAGCAGGTCTTTGAAGGATCGTGTGAGAGGGAAGGGCTTGCTGTCCCGTGGGTGTTTCACAGGCTAGGACTCGTTAGAGTATGGGTCCTCCACGGAAGAATTCCTCGGGCATTCTGCCTGATACGTAAAGAGCATAAAAAAGAAATCACAACAAATCAGTGATAGCTTTGTCAGGTAATTCTAGATGTATTATCTGATCAAACGCCAGTATCTGGCCAGCATGGCTGCCTGCGTGAGGTCTAATGTTAGTCCATTACCGAATTGCCAGATTTCTTGATAGATGACTGATTGGTAGATAGCCAGGATTTTGAAAATGAACTGTTAGGAGGTGTGGCTTGCTTTTGTTAGAGTGGCTCCACACCACGTGATAGTGTGATGGCAGGGGTGGGGGGTGGGGGAGGGGGTGGGGGATGGGAAGTGGGGGTGGGGGTGGGGGGAGGGGGAGGTGTTTGGGGTACTGTTTCCTCCCTAAGCCTTTGTAGGCAGTCACTCTGATTCGGCTCCTCCCCCTAGCCTGAGACCTCTCTTATGAAGGTAATTAGTGACCTCCAAGTTGTGGACTCCAATGGCCTCTTTTTTAGTCTCATGTGACTCATTAGCGACATTTCTCCCAGCTTGCCCGTTTCTTCTGGGGACTTTCTTCTCTTAGCTATATGCCTCGCTCTCCTTTCTCACCTTTTGCTGGCTGTCCTTTACTGTCCCCTGGTCCTTTAATACGAAGCCCGTCCAGTTCTGTACTTGTTACTCATTCTTTGGGGATGTGACGAGTTTGTGGACCACCTCTTTGCTGATAACTAGCAGTTTTGCTTCTCAAGCCCGAACCATCCTTTGCTCTCAGGTTTTTATACCTGGCTGATGATTCGACAACCATGTGGATGGCCAGAAAGCATCTCAAATGAACACATCCTAAAGTGGCCCCTGGCTCTGCCTCTCTAGCCCTGTTCCTTCCACTGTCCTCCCATTATAGTAAATACACCAATTACTCAAGTCCCGAGGCCAGCTCCATATAATTCAGTACTCAAGTCCCGAGGCCAGCTCCATCTAATTCAGTTGAGAATCAGTAAGCAACATCAAATGTCTCTCCTCGCCCCTATGAGTACAGCCATCATCTACCTCCCCCCTCCCCCCCACCATTCCAACAAGCCTCCCATTTCCCTGTTCACTCAGTCTTTTCTCCACATAACAATTAGGATGAACTGTGTGCAATCCCCCTCAGCAGCTTCTTCCAGGAGCTTCTTTCAAAATCCAGAGTTGTCACAATAGCTTCTAGCACCACAGGGGGCGCCTTCTGCAATGGTCCCCTCCTATATCTCCCTGGGATTACGCTGTCCCTGTCACACAGCCTCCTCTGCTATCCTACATGATCCCACGGAAACTCACCTCGAGGCCTCTGCACAGGAAGTATGAGTATTCTCCCCGGTTCTCTCTGGTCTGAGCTCAGACGTCTCCTCCTCAGAGAGGCACTCTCTGTCCGTCTTATCTAAACCAGAGTCCCACCCCATCTCATGTCATCCCTATCTTGATTTATTTTAATGGTATTTATGAATCTTGTGTATTTATACTTGTCTGCCCACATCAGGTGCAAGCACCATGGAAACCGTGATTTTAATGTGTTTCATGGCAGCGCCCAGGGTCTGGAACGGAGCCTGGGATAGAGGAGCCATTCAGTGAACGCTGGTTAAGTGGGTGAATAGGGAGTGGCAGGACTTATGTGCTGCACCAGACACGACAGGGGATAGAGGTGATACTTGGCAGGGACCTGGGTGTTTCTAGAAGTGCATTGGCGATCTCTATTATTTAGGGAAGGAGGAGGAAGTTCCTATAGTATGTGGACATCATGAGACGTCTAGGAGCTGGGCTTTAGGGGAACACGTTGACTTTACATTGGACAGAACAAGAACAGTTGCCTGCCTCGCTGCTAATCTCCCGTCTTATTTTCCTTGCTCAGCTGCTGTATCAGGAATGGGCACGCTATGGAGTGTTTTACAAATTTCAACCCATTGACCTCATCAGGTGAGTGAATGTGTGTGTGTGTGTGTGTGTGTGTGTGTGCACGTGCGCATGCAGATCTTTTTTTTTCTACCTCTCATTTTTTTATTTGATATATTCTTTTTTTTCCCCATTCTTTTTTTTTCTATATTCTTTGTTTACATTCTGTCAACCCTCTTGGTCCCCGGCAGGCAGCGGGCTGTTTAAGTGGAGGTCCCTGTTCTTCCCAGGCTGTGTGCACTTGCTCTGTGTCTTATGGCTGAGGCGGTGATGCAGGAGATGCTGGGGATGGAGGGGGACGAAGAGGACACAGGGTGATGGGCTGAAACTGTCATCATTAGATGGGCCTCACGCTCTCAATTTCCCTGCTGGCTCGTTGGGAATAAAAGAGAACTGTCTTCCTTGTTCCTTTTTGTGGGAAGGACTTGGACAGCATAGAACCTTGCGGGGGAGGGGGGTACCCAAAGGGACACACTGCTGTGCGGGCATGGAAAGATGTGGGAACTCATACAAAGGAGAATTTGATGGGCTTTGTGGAGACTCGGGGCTCTCCATAGCCTTTCTAATTTATAGGAAACCTGGGTCCTGGAATCTCTTCTTTAGGCACTCTGGAAGTTTTCTGAACGTTCTTTTAAAGAACAGACTAAGGTGCTGTAGTGGCTATTCCTGGAGTAGTTCTGATGAGTTTAAAATGGTTAAAGAGCCTACATCCTAGATTTCTAGGGTCTAGAGACTTGGTGCCTATCGGGCTTCTTCCTGGATAGAATGGCAGGCAGCAGCATTGGAAAGCTTGGAGGTTCGGGGCCAGATATAGGCACAAATGCTACTAGATATATTTTTCGTCCTTGGCTTTCAAGATTCAGAGGGGCTGAGCTGAGGGAATCTATGTGTGAACTTGGTAGACGGCAATCATTTGGAAAAGTTGGAAGACCGAGGTTACAGACCAGCATAATGACCTCCCTACCACAGGAGTCCCTGTGGCGGTTTTAATGATCGAATTAGCAAGGTTGCAAACACAGTGAACATTCCTGGTTTGGGAAAGGGGCATCCGCCAAAGGATTGAATCCATGGGATGAATTCCAGTCTAAGGAAAAGAAAGCAGTACAGGGATGGGGGTGGGGTTGGGGGTGGGGCTGGGGGTGGGGGTGGGGGCAGCAGAGTCTGCGCAGGCTCACCTCCTTGCACTGAGATGCGTGAACCCTCCGGAGGAACTGGAGAAGCAGGTGTTCCTTGCAGCTGAACTCCTTTAACTGAAGTGCTTGGGCCTGGGTGTCTGGGACTAAGGCTCATCACCCAGCAGCTCTGGTTCCTGGCTGCCTTTGCATAGCATGGGCCACCTAGACTGTCCCAGGGGCCAAATGGAGTCTGCTTCCTCCATTTGGATTAGACTTTGATCTCTTTCTCTTGGCATCTCAAGCGGCCACCCACCTCCGTCGTCGTCGCCTGTTTTGTCTAACTTACCCGTTTGTTTTTAAAACTATGAGTGAAAAACAAAAATTCTCCCTCCCAGAAAGCCCTGTCTTCCTCCCCAGAGACCTCAGGTGACTTGCCTGCTAGTTATGGTGGGAAATGACTCCAATGTGCACTGAGGTTTGGCCACCAAAGACCCTCATCTGCAGGGGACGAATTGCCTTTGGGGCAGATCCCTGTTTCTGGGCTGGCAGATTTGGAGAGCTCAGCTCTGTCTAGCTTGGACACTGGAAACTAGAGCCGTGCTGGAGGCGGTCCATAGGACAGGCAGCCTTGCTTGGAAAGGGAGGAAGGCTGAGCCTGGAGACCCCGAGACGGTCAGATGAACACGTCACAGTGTGTGCGGGTAGTGGGAAGGCAGTCGCCTATCCAGTGGCCTGAGATTTTTCACATCTCAGAAAAAAAAATGGTGGAAAAATAAAGGTTGCCATCAGGGAAGGAAGGGGTCAGGGAGAGGGAGTGAGTGGGCAGGCTCTCAAGGGGCCATACGAAGTTACCCAGAGAGCTCGTGAAGAGAAAACTAAGGTGGAACATGTGAGAAACAGCCCTTTCCCCTCGGCGAGTTCCACGATGAACCCTCCGCTCCACACTCTTCTTAACTGACCTTGTCTTCATTTATCTGATTGCCGGAGGCCTCTGCAGCCTCTTTTCAACCCCAGAAGCCAAGGACTTCTGTTATCCCTGCCCCCTTCTCTTCATCCCTCCTTCCCTCCCTTCCTCTTCCTTCCCCTCCCTCCCTTGTTCTGCTTTCTCTTCTGGTTGTTCTTTGTAGCCCTGGCTGTCCTGGAACTCTCTGTGTGAACCAGGCTGGCCTTGACCTCAAAGGTCTACTTGTCCCTGCCTCTCAGGTGCAAGGGATTATAGGTGTGTGCCACCATGCCCAGCCTTCCCATTTGCTAATCTTAAAGCTCCTTTGCCACCACCCAAAAAGAACCACTTGGCAGAGGCGAAGCTGGTGGCTCCCTGCTCTGAGCCATCATAGGTTCCACACTCATGTTTTGTGTGGTTGTTATTTACTAATGTGTGCTGTGCTGCCTCTTTGCACGCCATGAAGAAGCTGCCCTCGTGTAGTTTGAAAGACGGATGAAAACTTACACACTGGGTTGGTACATTCCAGAACACTTGTATATGCACTTGTGCTGTGTGTTGAAACAGTCAAGACTTGTTTTATTGTTTACTGTTATAGGCCTTGAAGTCTATTCTTGAGACTTGGGGGGGGTCCCTTAGAGGAAATTGAATATCATAGAGGGGCAACAACATGCCCATTCTGATGCCGGAGTACCCTTCTCCTCTGTCTCCATGAATTGTACATCACTGGTGCCCAGCAGGCTGCACTGTGAGACCATGGATGATCTCCAGCCCAGTCGAGCTCTCTACCCTGAATCCTACATTTGTCCTGGAATCACGGGGGTCTGAAGACCATTCATGAATGTGTATACTTGCAAGAATCTTGGTAGGGCCTCAGGTGCACGGGTTCAGTCCAACCCAGTGGCTGTTGTGCCTTAGCAGAAACTGTTCATGACCAAGAATATAGAGGGGCGAGGTCTGAGATGGAACATTTGGCCCTTGAGCTCCCTTAGGGGGCAGAAGAGGATCTTCACAGATAGAAGGGCAGGCTTCTGCCCTCACTGCTCTGCTTCAGGTTGCAATAAGTTAGGATGGAGACAAGACAATCTTCGTTGTCTAGGGTGCTTGGGAGACCTGGGGCCTTTCACATTTGAACAGATCTGAGCCAGAGCCAAGACTTTTCTTTTCACAAAAACTGATGTATGCTCATAGCTGATTTTCTTCATCTTGAGATTTTGATAAGCCTCATGCAAACATTTAAATATCTTCTGAATTAGATTCTGCTCTTAACTGTACTTTGCTGAAACTGATGTTACGTGTGTTTGTGCGCGTGCACCCATGTGTGTGTGTGTGTGTGTGTGTGTGTGTGTGTATCTGGCATTACCTATTTTGACAACACAAGATAGAGAAGGTTCTGTAAGTGCTAGGCTCTAGAGATTGTAGCTTGTTGACTTTGGAGGGGTTGCTCATTGAGGAGCTGATATAAGCAGGGGCTTCACTATGACTAACAGCTGTGTCTCCTAATGAAATCTGAAGAAGACACAGCCCTTACTCTTTCCTATATCCAGGGACAACCTCCTCATGTGTGAGATTTCCTGCAGCTAAAATCAGGGTCAGTATTGAAGCACTGCGATATGAGGTAGCTTCTACAATGATCTCAACATAATGTCTCTGGAGAAACAACATCTAGAGACACTGGGCGGCCATGTTTCCTATCTTGCTACCTAGTTCCACAGTTTTTAAACTCCAGACTTTGCAGAACCGTGGGATCACAGGAGGAGGCTTTCCCACCTCCTCCTTCCAGGTTCAGCAACTGTGCTTGTCTTGTATTCTAAGGGGCTTCCCACAGCAGACTGTGTAATCCAGTCTATCCTCTGTAGCTGTGCCTCGGCTTTCTCTCTAAAATGGGTTACCATTCAGATACATCCTGGAGGAGCTGGGAGGATGGATCAACAGATAATCAGGCCCGCTGTGCAAGCCTAGCAACCAAGTTCTATCTCCGGAGCTCACATAAAGGTAGAAAGACAGAACCAACTTTTACAAGAGGTGTCTCTGACCTCCACATGTGTACTATGGCATCTTCCACCCCATCACTATCATCTTCCCACCACCACCACCACCAACCACCACCATCACCACCACCACCACCACCACCACCACCACCACCACCACCACCACCACCACCATCACCATGACCACCATTACCACCACCAACCACCACCACCACCAACCACACCACCCACCACCAACTACCAACTACCACCACCAACAACAACCACCACCAACCACCACCAACTACCAGCCACCACCACCACCACCACCACCACCACCACCACCACCAACCACCACCACCACCACCAACCACCACCAACACCACCAACCACCAACAACAACAACAACTACCACCACCACCACCACCATCAACCACCACCACTACCACCACGACCATCATTATTATTCCACCACTACCATCACCACCACCACTACCACCAGCATCATCATCATACCACCACCACCACCATTACCACCATCACTACCACCATCATCACCACCACTACTACCACCACCATCACCATCCTCATCAAATTCCTTCCAGGAGGGTAACAGAATTGGCCATATCCTTTCTCAGGAAGTTTCCTCGCAGGGCAGGCTAAGCTTGGGAAGGTTTACAGCTGGTTTAGGGAAGAAAATACATCGGAAAAATGTCGATTGACTCGCGATTATTTCTTTCCGGAGTCCCCTTGCCTTCTCCTCGAATCATACCTGGGTTTTAGAAAGGCCATTCATCTTAATGCAGTACACATTTACTGACGCTCAGAATGAACAAGTCTCTTTGCTTAGCTTTACGGGAAGGTATAACAATTAAAGCCCATGGCTTTCAGGATCTGGCCATTATATAGGGAGATGGATGGGCAAGTGGAGTGAGGTAGATCAAGACCATAATAGCAAACATACTTAACAGTACGGTGTAGTATGGAAGAGAATAAGTGCCCCAAACAGAGTAAGGGAAGACTTCCTGGGAGAGGCGAGCATGGGATCAGAATCATTGATTTCTGAAAGACTGGTGTTGAAGTCTGTATCTTTACTGCCATCCCACACTGCCCTATACAAGGTCAAAGTGTTTAGCTTGAAATTACTGCTAGAAGTCACATTGATACATAGACAGATCCATTATTCTTGACTAGGGATGGGCAGCTCACATGATTGACTTAGAGACCTCATCTGTATCTGCCTGTCTCTTATCCCTCAGCTCTGTGAATTAGCAGGAAGGAAGCCCAGAGTTGGGAGGAAGGGAAGGCTGGTTCCAAAGGAAACTTAGCATGGTGGCAGCAAAAACCATGGTCTTGGCATGGGTATTAGCACTGGAGGATTAGATTTAATTGAGAAACATTTTACACCTAGAAAGACATTGTACTTCATGATTCTGGAGAAAATGATGTAGGCATTCTACCATTGAGGGTGTGAGAGAGGAGGGGGCAGAGAAAAACAGGCAAATCACCGGGCGCAGTAACATAGGCAAGAAGGGCCAGAAGAGTCCATGTCATACACTGTGGTCTGTCTGGTAGATCAGGGTGCTGGCTAAATTCAATCATAAAAAGTCTCATAGGCAGTCTGCTTTCTCTCCCTTTCTCCATGGAGCACAAGCTGGTTCCAGTTTGTACCCTTCCCAAGGGAAGGGGGGGTGCTGGACTGGTGGCTGACCAACAGACCCAGGAGTTGAGGTCCAATGTTCAAAGCTTCTGTGGAAGGCCTCAGTCCAAGACTTGTGAAGACAGAGTTCTTTGCTTCATGGTAGCCTTCCATAGATGGTGGCTCCTGTTTTGGACCAAAAATTGACCCTTCTGGTAGCATCACCCATATGGTACAGATGTTGTGTTGTGAGGTACGAACAGGCTACTTACATTTTCCATTTTGACCTAGAGTTCCATGGGCAGATGGAAATGGAGCAATCTAGATCAGCAGATCTTTGTCTTTGGAACTCAAGTCTTGTTTTATTTCCTAGGGGAACTAACGGGTGTTATCTAGAAAAAAATATGGCAGAGTATTTTTAGGTCTCATTGGTCCTTGTGTGCAATAGAATCCTTGGACAAATCATGACATCATGCCATGAGATGGGACAAAGCTGAGAGGTTAGACATGTCAGTGTTCATGGAAGGAATGAAGAGTCCTGTTTGCAGTGGTATCTGGCTAATGCATGGTGAAGGCAGCGAAGGTGCTTCTTTTCCTTCTCTTCCTAATAGGGAAGCCCTCGCTTCAGGGCAGCTTGTTGCTCTGCTGGAGGTTTCAAGGTGCTAGAAAGTCACGGGAAGAAAACCAGAATTCTGCAAAGTCCCCTTTCAGTTCTGGTTCTGCTTCCTGTACAGACTCAGAATACCCTCTGGCCACTCAGCTGTCCATAACTGTGACAAAATACCTGGGATGGTCAATTAAAAATGGGAAAAGTTTGTTTTGGCTCACATTTCTGTCCATGGTTGTTTGGTACCATTGGACTTACTTGGGGCTTATGTAAACACATCATGGGGACAGCATGTGGCAGCCTGCTCACCAGTGGCAGCTGAGAGACAGAGTCAGAAAGGGGCTGGAGTCCCATTATTCCCTTCAAACTTTACTCTTCCTTTGGCCTAACTCCATCCTTGGAGGAAGGAACACATTTCCCCACCAGCCCCACAAATAGCAAAGTAGGCCTCTACATTGTAGTTCCATAGCATAGTATCCTATTCCTGTTTCCCAAAGGCTTGTGTCCATTTCATAATGCAAAATGCAGTTTATTTATCCCAAACCATAGTTCTATCAGAAGGAGGTGAAATATTTAAGAGTTAGCTTAGTGAATAGTTTGGGGCCATCGTGTCATTGCTGTGAGAGAAAATGGGTTGCCCAACCCCAAAACCATGATCACCAAGAGGACATTGGGATCCTAGTCTCTTTATGTTCCTTTGATTCTTGGCTGCCATGAGTGTACAGTTTTTTGTTTTGTTTTGTTTTGTTTTGTTTTGTTTTGTTTTGTTTTTGCCATGCACTCCTTTAATGATGCACAGTGCTACTACAGAATCTAGAGCCAATCATTTACAGTGATAGAAAGCTAACATACTCTTACCATGTAGCTCACCTCTTTTTGTATTTGAAAATGGACACATTGCCTTGACTTTATCTCCTCCATTAAAAAACAAAAACAAAAACAAAACTAATAACAAACACCCTGAGACCTTTCTACATCCCTACACAAGCTCTTCTAAGAGCCTCAGCATGATGCTTACCCTCAGGACTCAGGCACCAAGGAACCTCAGAGACAGACAGAGCTTCACACACTGTTCCTGTGGTGTGGCAAAGCTGACACACATGCTGTGCACTGGCAAACATTCTCAGTGGCCAAGGGTACTAATTAAGCATGACTGCACTCCCAAGGAACCCAAGTTCAAAGGGAAATATCCAGGCTTATAGATAGCTTCTGAGCTTTTCTGGGAAATATAAGGGACAGAGGGCTTGAAGAAACGTTGAAAAAGTAGCTGGGAGGCTTCGTAAAGATAGCATATGGAAAATATCGTGGTGGGAGAACTGACTCCCAGGGTAGTCAGATAGTCCTTCGTGGTGATGAACCCAGGGGTGCAAACAAAGATTGCTGGAGGTGACCTGAACTCCTTGTTTTGAAGCACCAAAGACTCTTGACATTCTTAGAAAACAAATTAGAAACCAAGTTATGGTCACCATACTGACTAATCATGTCCTGTGTCTAACTTAGGCCAGTGCTCTCAAAGAAAACTACCAGGCTGCAAGTATTTTACAGAAGACAAAGTACCAAGATCAGATACTTGGAGAAGCCTCTATAGGATACAGACTTAACAGCACTCTACTCTAGGAAGAATAAGGGAAAGGAGTGAGGCTGGTGTTTGTAAGGTTGGAGATGGATAGAGTGACCTGCAGGTCTTCATTAGACCCTGAAGGTCCAGCCTCTGGATTTTCTTCAGTCTGGAATCAGTGGGGAAAGAATGAAAAGCACTCTTTGACTCAAGCTTTCCTCCAACTGGTGTAATATTTGGGTCACCCACACTCTCCAGCCTCATCCCTCAGCTATGATAGCATCACAGCTCCTGCCCTGCCCCCATGGGATGACCATGAGGAATTTAGATGAGACATTGCCGAAGTGCAATGGTGAAGGCTTCATATGTGTTTAAGCAGAGCTATTGCTACTCTGTTCTTCCCCAGGGAGAGGTCACAGCATTCCCTGATGTAGCAGAATTTTACATGACTTTTTATATGCACTTAACATGTGCGTTCTCTGTGCCTCATAGCAGCTTTGCCCAGTGGGCATTACTGCCTCCATTTTGTGATGAGTGTAGGGATAAGGGCTTCCCAAAGCCATGAGAAAGCTCATCTGGACTCAGATCCAGATCTGTGCGACTTTGGATACTTGTTCTTTCCATTGTCCTGAGTGGTGGGAAGGGCTATGGAGTGTTGTGTTGTCCAGCTGCTATTAGGCTAATTGAGTCCCCAGCTACCTCATGTCCATCCCTTCAATGGTCAACCACTCCAGGAAAACCATGGTGTGATCTCCTCAAAAACACAGCTTGTTGGCTATCATCCGGCTCCACTTCCTGAGGGGTTGTCTTTGCAAGCATTGCCCTTTGAGCACTCCAAGGATAATGGGCCACCGCAGGGGTCATGCTTTTGATTGTTGTTCTTGTCTATATTTTACCAGCTTTTAATCTGACTGCCTCTGTGAGGTCAGCTTGTCAGCTGTCAATTCTATCTTTGGCCAACAGAGTGGCTTCTCTTCCAAATCTTCTCTTCAAATCTGCTGTGTTGTCTTAGTGGAAGCTTCAGCAGTCATAACCCCAAGCTAGTTAGCATTGAGAACAAAGTTAAGATGCTTCCATGATCTCATATGGAGCCTGGCTCCTGCATGGTGTGTGTGAAGGGGTATGTGTCCCTCCTTGGTAGAAATGACTTTGCTTATCAGTCAAAGTAACAGAATACCCAGAGGCCTCAAAGTGTGATATAACAGAGTACCTTTTCTGCAAAGAAATGTGTCTTACCCTTCTTGATTTGGTGATGGTGATGGTGGTGGTGGGGTGTCAAAACAAACATAATCTATCAAAATGCTTCTTAAAACAGCCCAATGCCTGTTAACAAGGTAAGAGTTGATGTCTGTGTCAAGGGTCTACTGGCTGTAGAACTTCAGACTGAGCATTGAAGCCAAGAAGAGGGGACATGGGGATCTTGCAATTTGATATTGAGAAATAAGTTCTTAGGAGACATCTTTTGATATAGGTCTCAGAACTATAAATCACACCAAACAAGCAGGGCTGGGGCAAGGTGATTGGAGGTTTTGGAGGGCCTAGGAATTGCCCTTGGGAAGGCTGATCAGAGAAGTCATATAGGTGAATTTTAGGTATTAGGTGAAAATATGAAGAAGAGAAAAATACATCATTGGGAAGATTTGCAATTTGGGGGCTAACACAGATAACTTGGGTACTGGAAGAAAAGACTCAACAATGGCTCAGATAGAAGGGCCCAGGTGAAATCACGGAGGCTGGGAGAAATGGCCGGAGGAGAAATGAAGTCAGTGCTGCAAAAGAGGGCTAGATCTCACAGAGGGAGTGTGACGACAGATAGCAGAGAGATGCTTTCACGCAGTGCCTCTGGAATCTGGGGAAGTGGCAATGCAGAGTATTTCTATGAGGTTTCAGAGTTCTTTGTCCTCTTATCCTCTACATAAGGATAAGAAGCCTGTGGAGGCTCCTTTCTTTCCTGTCTCTTGTGGGGAATCTTGGGCTGGTCTTCCTAGGCATGCAAAGAGCTCTCTCCCTAAGAATTGCATCACCATCCCTGAAAACTCTTGGGCCAAGTGAAGGCAGAGGCGGCTTTGCTTGTGGGAGTCAGGGAACTCAGGTAGATCTGAGGGACTGATCTTGCCCTGGGAGAAATGAGGGGACTGGCATCAAGATGCGTTACCATGGACACGGCCCAACTGTTTGATCCCGGGAGCCACTGTTTTGCCAAGTGTCTCTGGAACCCCTGAGCATCCCCACTTCTGTTAATGATACTCCCCGGAGTGAAGTTCTCCACCCACACCACATGGGTTTGTAACCAACATCAACAGAAACCATCTTAACACATTGAATAACATAGGCAAAACACACATTACAACAACAACCACAAGATAGCTAAATTTAATTAGTCCGGCACGCCCAGGCTTTCTACACAGACACTTGCCTCTGTTTTAGAAATGGAAAAACCACAGAATCTTGTGAGTCTGGAAGTCATAGACCCCCAAAAAACAAATAGTGTATAAGAAAAAGAAGTCTTCATGTCTCTTGCCTAGAAGACTATTGTGCCCTAGTAACTTCTCGAGATTATCTAAACATATTCAAAGATGTCGACAGTTGGGTGACTGCCAGAGACCTGCTGTCTGCTGCTGGCACATCAATGGCACAGATTAGAATGGTCTGTGGAACTCGCTTTAGTCACTCAGCCTGGAGAAGGGCCTGGAGACACCCTTGGTCTCTGAGTGGTTGTCTTCACTGTTTCATTCATGAGATCTGTATTTCACTGGATGCAGTCAAGGGGAGGGGGAGGGGAGGGAGAGGGCACAGTTTTGCTCTGTTCACTTAGCATTAAAGTTTGGAGAATGGTAGGCCAAACAGTACAGTCTCTAGCTGGTAACACTTCTAACAAAATAGTGGCAATCTCTTGGGTTGATAATCTGTGCAGCCAGCCTTCAACTCTAGGCCAGGAAGTCAAGCTGCTCAGAGAGACACGGGTCAGCCATAGACAAAGGGCGTTCTTTGCCTTGCCTTGCTTGAGATACTCAACTTTCTGAATGTTTTGTCCCATGCCTCATGCAGCACCCTTGCGCTGTGGATGTGACCCCTTTTGTATCTGCTCTATTCTCAGTGGGATACATTGTCTGCCACCCCTGCTTGCCCCTTTTGTCCCATTCTGGGATACCACGTTCCATTTGGATGAAGTAGCCTGTCTCTGAGGATTCGGCTTAGTAAGTGAATAAGTCAAATCCTCTGGTAATCCAGAAACCAGATAGAAACGCTAGCAGCACCACTATGGGACCACAGTGAAAGAACAGAAGGTCAGACACCACACCCTGACCTCTCACCACCGGGCTGGGATAAAGACCCAGTGTTAGAGCAAAGAGCTCTGGGAGGGCATCTCACTCAGTTCAGTTCAGTGCAATGTGGTATCTTTATTGAGAGCCATTTCTGTGTCAGGCAGTGTTTGACAGGGTGAGCTTAAGTGACAGACACCATACCCCAGATTTGAAGACCTGCCTCGAGTGATTAGAGCAATTGTCTTCTAATCTGGGGTACATGTGTGTGAAAGTTAGTTCTCTGCATAATGACACTGAGTGATCTAGGCAGTTGTTGTCACATAAAGCATCCTAATGAAATATCCCAGAGTTAGCAAGCCCACAGTAGTCAATGATAGATTATTTGCCCATGAGTTTCTGTTCAGAGTGAGAGGCAATGAGCCTTCACCACAGGCTTCACATTGTGTTTAGTTCTTGACAGATCTGCACGCTCTGCTGAGACTAGCAACGACTTGGTCATGTTCCTCTTGTGGAGAACCACAGAGGTCTGAGGAGAGCCAGGGAGAGATGCAGTGTCACGAGACATGCGTGCTGATACTAATCACATTACTGATTTTCCATCGGATAAGGCAAATCACATGGCTAAGCATGAACCTCAGAGGAGTTGATAGTAACTGAGCCCCAATTCAGATCACTACACTGAGGGAAGAGGTGCTAACCTGGACTATTCCAGGAAAGTCTATCCTAGGCGAGCTCTTGGAGCCTCCAACCTCACTGAGAACAGAGTTAAAGTTGAGTGTGGTGCTAGCTACTTCACAGCAGGAGAGGGGTGTTTAGTGGCCACACAGATATGGGACAGACAGTCTAATCTCCTGGGAAATGGCTTTGTAGGGACATGTTATTTGTGATGACATGACACATGACATGTGATGAAGGCATAGGTGAGTCAGGTGAAAAGGAGAACAGTGAAATAACTTCATTCACTGAGACTTATTGTATAGCAGGCTTTGTCCTACACCTTTGCCATTCACTGGGAAGGGTGCCATTAGCTTCTTTTTTTTCCCAGAAGAGGGAATTGAAGCACACGAGGTTAGTAAGTGCTCTTCACCAATGCAGCCTGCAGGTAGGAGAGGCGGGATTTGAACTCCCAAGCCTGGTCTCACCACCATGCACAAGGTGGAAGAAGTCTGGAAGTTGATTAACCTACAGGGGAACCATGAGGGAGCTGTCTGGTCACTCTTTTCTCTGCATTCTGATTAGCCCACTGTCTCCCTAGGTTGTGATCTAATGTCCATCACTGGTGGATGTATAAGTAGTATTGTCTATCAACCATTGCTAACCTACCCTGTACCCTAAAGCCTTCGGTGTTAGTTTCACCTCACCCTTGTGGGTACACTCAAACTGAACCTTCAAGACAACCTTGGGACCTTGACCCATTTCAAAGATGAATATAATAGTAGCTCAGAGTAGGCAAGACACCCTAAGTCACAGGCGTCATGACACCTTGTTGTCCTGTCAGTCTGCTTTGCTCTATCTTCAGGGACGACCTATGTGGCCAGTGAGATGCACAAATCACACCAGAAAGAGGCTTTAAGCGGCTGGTGGGGGCACAGTATGTGAACAAATGCAGGGACATTCAGCTATGTCTATGCAGGGCTCTAGAGCAAAACAGAACAGTTCTGGTTGCTTAAGGTGATGCAACCATAGACATGGGAACCTAAAATCCTGGGTCTGAGAGCATTATTATAGCCATCCACATCCAATCCCTCATCTTGTCAAAGATTTAAAATCTGACAGCTAAGGTGTTTCCATGAATGGTAGTATATACCTGTAATCCTGTTGCATTTTTGATAGAGAGGCCTAAGGATTATGGATTTTGATGGTACTCTGGGCTACATAGTGAAACTCTATCTCAACACCCCCTTCCACAAACCCAATTGAGACAGCAGAGATGGGAGTATGCCTTGTCTGGGGATACTTCCAAATAAGACTCTTTCACCAGTGCCACTAGAATCTATTTAGATTTAATAGAGTGGTATCAACATGGAGTTGATTCTTCAGACAAGTTAAATTAGATTCTTGTCACCTAAAACACAAGGGCAGAAAAGGAGATTTACAGGAATCTTTCTAGAGCTAATTTCTGATGGTCCTGCAAAGATAGAGTCTCAGTCCTGGAGCCAACTAGGTGACAGAGCCCATGGTCTCACATGGAGGCGAGTTAAATCTAGGGATCAGGACACAGGAGATTGGGGCTCAGTTCCTGATGTGCTCATTAGGCTCACCCTATCTACAAGATGCTCACAGGTTCTTGAATCTTTATTTCTTAACCTTCTACCATTCCTGGGTATCCCCATTTCTTTTTTCTTCAGTTTCTGTAGTTTTGGTCACATCTGGTGTGTTATGTAGAGTTGATGAGTGTGTGTGTGTTTTCCTGTGAGGACACATGGTGTATATCAGAGGCACTTAAGAGGCTCTGGACAAGTGGAAAAGTCTGCATGGCATCTTGGGGCTGCTGGCCTCGAGTGTGGGTGGCAGCTGTATGTCATGGATCTAGCGTGAAGCCATGAAGACCAGCTGACTCTTTGGGAAGGGTGAGAGGCCCAGACTGGGGATTGCTGCTCCCAGAGGCTTTGAGTATCCAGGTTGGAGTGGTGTGTGTGTGTGTGTGTGTGTGTGTGTGTGTCCATGCATGCACATTAGTGTAAGAAGACTGAATAGAATGGTCTCTCTGCCTTGTTCCTTTGGGATATGACTCTTTACAGTAATAAGGTCTCTTATTTCTATATCCAGTAACAATAAGCAATGGTGGTGATCTATAGGTGGATAGTGGGTGATGAATATGATTTGAAGTAAGCTATCTATGAAGTGTGAAAGTGATCCCCAGTGTGGTCCAGAAGTACCAGTGATCGATGAGGATGGATGGTTTGATGGCTATTCCTGGTTGTCAACCTGATTACATCAGAATGAACTACTATCCAGAAATGGAGGGTACACCTGTGATCCAGATTTTGAGGCTGGAAGACTCAGGCTTCTGACCTGGATCTTGACATGGAGATCTTGAGGCATATTGGTCATGAAAAGCAGGCCCAGGCAAGGTAGTACATGCCTTTAATCCCAGGAGACTGAGGCAAGCAGATCTCTGAGTTCAAAGGACAGCTTGGGACAAAGCAAGTTCCAAATCCAAGCATGGTTGTGCGCGCCTTTAATCTGGGTCACACCTTCTGCTGGAGGCCTACCTAAGGACATTGCAGGAAGGAAGACTCATCCCTCTTGGCCTGCTCGCACTTATTTCCAGCACATTTGTTGGAACCTACTTCTTCAGGATTCCAGCTTAGACGGAAAGAAGATCAGGTAAAGCAATAAGCCTCACGGGACTGAGCAAATACTAGATTTTTGGATTTCCCGTTCACAGCTGCCCACTGTTGGATTAGTTGCCCTACAGACTGTAAGTCATTACAATAAGTTCCCTTATGATATAGAGACATTCCATAAGTTCTGTGACTCTACAGAACCATGACTAATACACATAGTATGCAAGCTGGGCGTCCTTCACTTAGTATGGGCTGTGTATCCTCAGAGTCCCCAGTCACGAACAGGATGGAGTCTAGGTATTTCCATGTAGGCAAAGATGCCTTGACTAAGAAGGACAGAAACAGGCTCTATGTCAGTGATTCTTAGGTCACACTTGCCCAACTGTCTAGTTTCTTTAAGGGTTTAGAGGGCATTGGTTGAGATCTATATGACCATTCAGTTGGAAGACAACTCTTGACCCCACTCTTAACACATTCCTCCTCCATCATTCAGAGCAGTCTCAGCCCTTCCCACATCTTCCAGGGCCTGAAAGATTTCTCTCTATATATGCCCCTTCCAAGCCTTCTCAGACTTCCCCCACTCTCCCATCTTTTTTAATAATTCTTTCCTCTCACTGTGTCTTCGCTCATCCAGTACACTTTCCCCACACATTCTGAGAGATAGCTCCCTGGCTTAGGGACAAGTCACTACCATCTGGACCTGCTAGAGGTAGTCTTGGAGGTATTTACAGGACCAGGGTGAGAGTGGGCAGGAAATACCACGTGGAGTTCAGCCTGGAAGTTTGTTTATGCTCTTCTGACTCCAGCAGAGAGCCGCCTCCTCTACTGATGGCTCAAATTAAATTGCAGATGCCCTTGAACTTGGGGTTAGGAACATAAACAAGTGGTGAGTTGTAGACTTCAAGCAAAGAACAATCGCAGCGGGGGAGAGGCCTGGCGAAGGGCTGGGCAGGGATGGATTTTTCCAGTTGATGTCTTTCCAGGAGGCTTCCCTGACTTCTTGGGTTCCAGGGACCAAGGACAGCACATCCGTGGGTGTGGCTCCTCCTTGGTTGTGAGTTGGTGAGTGTTAAGTAGAGATGATTTCCTAGTTGTTCTTCCATTTGATCTGAGCTTTGGGAAAGGTTTTAGAAAGTGGGTGGAGAGTCTAGTCGATAGCCTGAGGAATCCCATGAAGAGCATCTCTGACAGATTTTTTGCTTTGGGGCAATATCCAAGAGTCTGAGTCCATTTAGGATATTGTGCTGTGGGCTCCAGCTTGCCTGATTGGTCTCTTTCGGCAAGGAAGTGGGTAACTGCCTGTGGCGTGACTGGCTCATTGATTCACTTGGCGTTTGAATTAGTCAATGATTCAACAAACATGCATTATTTTCCATGAGGTAGCCCAGAGAGTGGTAGAAAAAAAAACTCTGGGCTTCCAGAAGCATACAGTTGGGATAGAAGAAAAGATAAGTCATCTATAAATATTTGATGGATGCTAAGATAGAGCATGAATTGTGAATGCCAGAAGGTACCCGACAAGGGCACCTGAATCCACCACAGGGACCTCCAGGAAGGCATGATGGTTGAGATAAGTTTTGAATCATGGATTGGTTTGAGTATAGGAGAAGGACCTGGATAACCCAAATAGGGAGAATAGTTTGAATTATGGCAGCAGGAGGAAAACACAATCACTTAGAGGACTGTAAGTAGCCGAGTGTGCCTGGGATGAAGAATATGTTCGAGTGGGACGGGATGTGGGATAGGAATCAGATTCTATAACTAGGTTTGACTGCTTAGCTCTAGTCATGTGGAAGGGTTTAAGTAAGAAGCTGGTAAGATAGACATTAGGAGCGTTAGTTGAGAGAGAGGAAAAGTTTCCTCTAGCTATTTCTAAAATATGTCATTGCCAATGCAAAGTGAGACCTTGTGAGGAAGTCATAGACTGCACCCCGGTGAGAGGCAGAAGAACAGAGTAGGGAAGGATGTGAAAGGGCAAAGTCAAATTGAGACAATGGAGGCTCAAAAAAGAAAACTGAATTGCCTAAGGCCATATAGCTCATTAACACCAGAGATGGATCTTCTGAGTAAAAGACACACAGAATGGTGAACTCATAGCCTTGTTCAAGGGTGGTGCTGTCTTCTCCATCTTCAACATCATTTGCTTACCCATGGCAGTAAGGAGCAAGGATGTTTATACAAAGTCTCCATGAAGACTGCAAGGTCATTGTCACCATGGCATTTTGTAAATGTGTTAAGTGCTAAGCTTGTTAGTTTGTGATTCATATAGTCTCTGGGAGAAGAAACTACAAGGAATAAAGGCTGCTCTTTATTGGCCAACACAACCCTTAATGGGGCTATGCTATGGGGTCTACATAATGCCTTTGAGTACCTGAGAATGGGGATTCACATTTCCTAGATTTTCAATTGATACAACTGTAGGTAAAGCAGACACCTCGAACAATGATACAACCAATCATCCAAACATTTCTGATAGGTCAAAACTGTGAGTTAAATTTCACATGACCAAGTGAAATTCAGTTGTGGAAGATAGAGATTCCATTAGTGCTGTACAGAGGGAGTTAAGTGTTTGTGTGAGAGGGAAGAAGGTGGAACAACAGTGAATACGGCACAGATAAACATGAGCTCTCCATTGCTAAACCATGTCCTTGTCTCTAATGGACATAAGGAACTCATGGCTATCCATCACAGCTAACAATGGTGCTGCTATCCTGAGCTGTGAGTACTCCATACTGGATGGTGTCTAATTTTATCTATCCTTCTTAAAATGGCAAAGTGACAAGTGATCTTGGAAAAGAGAATGACTGGTAGATATATTTTCAAGTATTCAAAGCATATTTTAAACAATCACTAAATATGACTATTTTCAGTTGGAGCAGGCTCTCTTTTGCTAAAGCTCCTCATACCTTCTTTAGCCTTGTATCTGATTTCACAGCTTACATGACCGTATCATGTTAAAGTGACTATCTTTGGGTTAAAGCGGTGGATTCAAACTCTATCAGGAGGTCAGAATCATCTAAGAAACCTCCTAAAATACACATTTTCTATTTCTACACCAGTCCAAGATGGACCTATTGGTAGAAAACTAGCTTTCTGCCATAACTACATAGAGATTGTGTGTGTGTGTGTGTGTGTGTGTGTGTGTGTGTAATTATTTGATGACATTAAACCAAAGGCAGGCAAGAACAAGAAAAAGTTTAGGCCTACATGGGCTGTAAACAAATACAAAATATAAGATAGTAAACTTAAACTCAACCACAATGATGATTACACTAAGTATAAATGGTTTAAACATAAAAATTAAGAGGTAAAATATGTCAAATGTAATAGAAATGCCACCTGATTATATATGTTACATGTTAAAGGGATGTCATAAATACAAAAGTACAATATTGTTAAAAAGAAAGGATGACTACAGATACACATATGAGCACTAACCAAAACAAAGTTGTAGTTATTTTCACATCTCACTAGGTCATTTATATTGTAAGAATATGATCAGTGATAGTAGCAAAATTTTAGCAACATATGTCATTTCAATAAGAAGACATAGCAGTCTTAGATGTGTGCATATGTGAGTGGAGATGTTGTTTGAGTGCATGTATCTGTTTATGTGTAGGCGGGACACTGACTTCATCTGTATTTGTCTATCACTTGCCACCATACTGTTTTGAGACACAGTTTGTCACTGAATTGTTTTGGCTAGGCTGGTGGCAGGACACCAAGGCCCTAGGATCCACCTGTCTCTACTGCCTCAATTCTTGGGTTACAGAAATGGGCCACCACACCCATCTTTTATGTGGTTGCTCATGATCCAAACTGAGGTCATCATGCATGTACAACAAGTACTTTAGACACTGGGTAATCTTCCCAACCCTGTTATTTAATAACAGGTCTTCAAAATAGATGGGTCAAAACTTGACTTAGCAGGACAGAGAAATAGACAGTTGATTATTTGACTATTTCAGCTTCTTTTTCTTTGTAACTGTTGTAACACAAAACCAATAGGGGTAAAGTAAATTTGAACAAAAATATGAATGAATTTATTGCCATACCTAGAATGCCATATCCAAACTGTAGTACAAACACCATTCTCATGCATACATGGAACTTTTGCTAAGATAGTCTGCATTATGGTCCATAAAACAAGTCCAATGGGCTTTAAAGAATCAACATCATACTGCTTATATCTTTAGACTATAGTAGGATTAGAACTTATTCACAAAAGGCTTTCTCTTGGGTCATCACAACAGTTCTCTCTATATTTATGCAGAACCACACAGGATTAATCTGTTAGAACCTGACTCAAGAACCAGTTCTATCATGGACAACTTAATTAATTAATCAATCAATCAATCAATCAATCAATCAATCAATTAATTAATTGTGGCACCTTCAAACAAGCTTGTTTTTGTCAATTCTCATCCTCCTGTCTCATCTACCTCTGGTTACCCCTTTTCCACTTTCTTGTCATATGTTCTATACTCTGGCCTCTTCCTCAGCACCCCTTTCCTCTTCCCAGCACCCCTTTTCTAGTTTCTTAGCTATATCAACCATATGCCCTGACTGTGCCCCTCTTGGGCACACATACACAAAGAACTTTCCATCCTACCATAGAAACACTTCACACTCCTGTTTGTTGTTCTATTGACAATAGCGAGAAAACCAGCCTGTTCTCTATCAACACAAGTGTGGGTAAGGATAATGCGATAGCTATAAAAAAAAAAAACACCTGAATTTTGTTTAGCTGCAAAGAAAATGAAATTATGAAATTTGAAGGAAAATGGATATGAAAGTTGGTACATTAAGATTATAACTTTCAATATGTATGTATGTATATATGTATGTATTATGTATTTGTATATGTGTATATATGTATGTGAGTGTGGAGATAAGCTATGAAACCAGAAGGGGGCCCTTAACTCCTTTTGGCAGACAATACATGTTGGTCCCTGAAATAAGTCACATTTGCTAACTAAACACTTACCATCAAGAGTGAAAAGAGAAGGGGCTGGAGTAGCTCACTCGTGACATCCCAGTGTGATAATCTTTTATATTCTCTACCGTATTTCCTTGCTTGAAAGCTTTACTTAAGGCAAACTTCTTAATTCTAAGCATGGTGCTTGGTTACACTTATAGCCAGTTGTCAGGAAAGCAGAATCTAGAGGTTTGGATAGACATAGGACCATGTGGTACTCAAGTCTAAAACATCATCCCTGAGACCAAAGGGTGAGAGTCTCTACTGATGCTTGTGAACGAGGGAGGGAGTATGTCCAGAGAGTCCATCTGAATATTGATAATTTCTAACATTTATCTTGTTGGTCAGTGGGCCATCATTGTTTTGTGAATAAAAACCCATTTCTGATATTTTGTGTTTTACTTAATTACATTGTGACTACTTCTTTATTCCTTACTTTTGGGATGCAGTGATGCAACCCAGGGCCTTAGGCATGCTGGGCAAGCATTCTACTGCTGAACTACATGCTGAGTCCTGCTTTGATTGACAGCTCAGGGCAGGAAGGCTCTCAGTAGCTGCCTCTTAATGTAGACTTTCTACAAGTCTTTAACTTGGCCCTCCTCGCTCACTCCCAGTCCATAACTCAAGCGAAGTAAGACAGTTCTCTTATAGTTGTAACACGATAGTAAATGGTGTTCTCTTTTAAAGCCATCCAGGGAAGGATGCCGGCTGGCCTCCGAGCCATCCCAGCACCAGGGGCACCAGGCTCCTTTTTTTTCCCCATCCAGAATTGTTTCCAGGAACAATTCTACCCTTGTTTTCAGTCTTCTGCCCAATGTGCTCGGCCCAGTGCACGCCCCGCTTTGTAATTTTGACTTAAGACTTGCAGTTCCTGAGGGCAGAGAATGGGGTTTGGCCGAGTTTCTTGCCTGGTGTGTTTACAAGTGCAGAACTGTCCTGCAGCCACGGCCACGGCGATTAACTTTCTCCCCGTGGTTACTGTGCTAATTGTTTTATGCTCAGATAATTATTTCCAACTATCGCTTTGTTCACTTACAGTCTTTGCTGAGATCATGGGAAGGCCTGAGTGGGCTTAGCTGTGCCTAACAGAAGCTGTTTTGTTCCGTAGTGTCTTTCCCAGCCTAGGAAATGAGACATCACTATTCCTTAATGATTGAACATGTCTAAAATGGGAGATATCATTTTTTTATTTATCTAGCTTTATTTTATTTTGCTTTTGAGAGATTTCAAACTTACAGAAATGTGAGTTGCCCAGCATCAGCAGTCAGATTCATGAGCTGATCAATTTGTCAGATTTCCTCTTCATCATTCTTATGAATATTATTGGTATGGTGTATATCAATCCATAAGAACAGATGGGTATTAATACTGTATGAATTTTTATGGTGTATGATTGCTGAACCACTTAAGAGAGTGGGGCAGGAGGCATGCCCTTCTTTCATAAGTACCTCAGTGCGCAGCTTCTGAAGCTCAGGAAGACTTGTTCTAGTGTCAAAACAAGAAATTTGACCATGGTGTGATAGTAACTGTTCAACAATCCACATTGAACTTTTGGTTGTTCAAATAATGTCTTGAATTAAAGCTTTACTTTTTTCAATCCAGGATTCCGTTTATGATCGCACACAGCATTGATCGGGCATGCCGTGCAGTCTTCTTAGTCTGGAGTCCTTTCTTCACCTCACATGACAGTGGCATCTGTGGATAATCAAAGGTCTCTGTAGAGACAGTCTTTGGGTTCAGGTTTATTTGATGTTCTCTTATGAGTAGATTCAGGATCCCCCTGCCCACAACCCCATGCCTGTTTCAGTGAGGATCACAGCAGGGAGCACGATGAGTCTCTCTCCTCTATGGTAACATTTGTTTTAGTGGGGATCACAGCAGGGAGCACTGTAAGCTTATCTCCTCTCCGGTGACATGTGTTCGGATCACTGGATCATGGCATACTTGCAAGAGTCCTCCATAGTGAGGACACTGATTCCTTTTCAAATTGATTAAGTCATTTACGTGGAGAGTCTGAGTCTGTCAGAATGCCCTGTTCCCTCTCAGATTTTTCACCCATTACTTTGAGCATGGCCTAATTGTTTTCAGATTACTCTCCTTTTGTGGTAGCATTTTGAAGAAAGAAAGACAAGGAGGGAAACTTCATCATACAGACTTTGTCTCGATTTCTCAAAACCATGAAATATTCCCAAGGAATGTAAGTGTTTTAAGATTGTCTAAATTGAAGATGAGAGATGTTAATTTACTTTAAAAAGATATTTATTTTTATTTTATATGTATGAATATTTGCATACAGGTATGTATGTGACCCATATGTGTGCTTGGTGCCTGTGGAGGCCAATTCCAATGGACTTGGAGTTACGGATGTCTGTGATCCATTATGTGGGTACTAGAAAGCAGGCCCAGGTCCTCTGTAAGATGGACTCTTAACCCTGGACCACGGTGTTGTCCACCTGTATTGGAAAGGAACAGGAATGATTACAAAGTACAAGTGGAAGCACGGAGCTTTTCTAGAGAGACAGGAGCAAGAAAAAGTTCTACTGAGTGAGCTGCTGACTTTCTTTGGCTGAGCAGATTTGTAATCATACTTCACGTTGAGACAGAGAACATGGAATTAAACTCCGCCCCTGGGCGGTCCTGCTGGAGCATGAGGGGTGGGGCCCAGCTTCCTTTGCCTGTTTAACATTTTCACGTGGGATGGGATGCCACCATTCTTTCTCAAACAATTTGGAACTGGGATTTTGGGAACTAAAACCAAACCAAACAAAAAACATTTATGTCCCCACCTTTAAGAAATGTATACTTCTCTGAGAAAGATGCTTAAAATAACCACTTCCCACCCCCACCCTCCTTTAAATAGAAAACTGATCTCACTGTTTTCAGATTTCTCTGGGGTTTGGATGTCATTCCTTCCACTGGATGGATTATGGCATACACTGGATTAGGGATTCTGTATTATTTTCTAAAGAGAATCCTGCCATTTACACCACACCAGGCCATCTGCTGTAATTACCTTCTGATTTTGAAGCTGTTATGAGGTGGTGAAAGGACATCTTTAAATTGATGAAATATGGGATAAGAACAGTGGAGGCAGAACCAGTCATTTGTTCTTGGTTTGTTTGTGTTCATTGATTTGATCCTTCCACCGTGATTAAATGTAAAATGATGTGCTAGTTGCTGTGGGCGGGAACCAAGCATCCCGCTAGCACTTGGCTGAGATCAAGGAGAATTTTAAAGAAGGAAAATGGATACACTTGAGTTTAAATGTGCCTTCCGCCATTTCCTAAGCTTACGAAACTCATTTCACGTCTCTAGGTCTCAATCCTCATCTACACAATGGCATTAACAGTAGCCATCTTGCCAGGCTGTTGCTGAGACTGGAACATTCGAAGATGATCTAGTTTAGCTTCTGATGTCCAATGCCAGTCTCATTTGCATAGGCATCTTAAAAATATCTCTGACTCAATTGGTTTATGGGCACACGATTAGGTTGCTCTGTTTAAAGAATGAGTTGCGACTGGGCGTTCCTTCTGATGTCTGAGTTGCCTTCCTTCTAGTATAATGGAAACTGTTCCGTCCCATTTTGAGTGGAGATGGAGAACAGCTGGACTCTGTGTCTTTGATAACTTGAGGACAGAGATGGAGTCAGTCTTGCACAATTGTGTTGAAACTGTAGGAAATGATGTATCACCTCACCCATCAGAGTGCTTGATATTTGGGGCCTATTTCTTTTCAGTCCCTTCCAGCAAACTAAAGGTCTGCCCTTGCTTAATTTGGTGTTAACTTTCCTGGCTGTGAATAGTAATGAGAGGGCTGGGTGCCACTTCAAGTTGGATTGGTGGGCCAACTACACTGATTTTCCTATCATGTTGCAAGATTGCGTCTAACCATACAATGCAGTTTGGTCCTTAGCTGTTCTTATTTACTTATTTATGTTTTCGTTTTGAAATATGTATGTTTTTCTGTTGTGAGGAAAGAGAGCTGGGGTTAAGGAGTTAGAATCTAATCCATATGCTAGGAATGCATTTATCCTGAAATACTAAGATTGCTGTTTGTGGAAAGAGAAGGTAGGTGTCTTAGGAACCGTGCTTACAAACCCTCAAATGAGATGAAAGATAAGTGTTTGGATCTGCACGTGTCCTTGGAGAATCAGTGAGGCTGTAGTTGATCCTTGGTTCCCTGTAGTTCCACTGTTCTTTATGCCGAAGACTCTTGGAGTAACACTAGTGTCCTGGAGTACACAGTGACCCCCATGAGGTGCTAGACTACAACAAGTGAAACAAGCACCATTTAAATTAGCATGTCCTTGCGTTTCACACACGTGTGTTATGGGCTTTAGTCACTTTCACCATTCGTAACAAGAAGGCCCCTCCTGCCTTCATGTCATTTGCATGGATGTGACCCACTGAATTCATCATGGCATGTATGGAATGGGGGGTTTTTTGCTAAAGCACGGGATATTTTTCAATGGCTATGCCACTGAAGAAAATGCCCCCCCCCCCGGCCATTCTCTACCATTTATCTCCAGGGGAACTGTGGAGCCCCATGAGTTGCTCCCTTACCTGGGATGAGGTGGACTCAGTCTGGTGTGGGTCCTGTGCAGGTGACCACAGCCACAGGGGGTTTATGAGGGCAATGATCATGTTATGTGTAGAAGATGTCTGTCTGCGGCACACCTTCTTATCCTCTGCTCCTTCTTTGGTGCTGTTCCCTGTGTCTTAGAGGGGGTGATACAGATGTGCCATTTTGGGACAAGTGCACTCTGCTTTTGCTCTTTGACCAGTTATGAGTATCTGTCTTGACTTCTGCCTGAAACTATAAGCTAGGTGAGAGCGTCATTGGCATATAGGCATACACATGAATATTTAGAAGACAATTTCACAGCATGTTCAGTTAACAAATCAATAGCACAGTACATTCTCCTCAATGGTTTATGACCTCCCCAGCCACAATCTCTTGACAAGGTTTACAGTACCGAGCATAGGTGCCCATGCAACTGGACTCACATTCAATTAGAAAGAGAAAGTGGTTGGTTACATTGATCAGAATCATGGTACCATTCTACCAATGGGCACATTTTGCCTGGCAGGACTGGTATTTTTGTACTCTCCTTCAATTTCCTGCCGGTGTCTGCATTTGCCTACTGTTAAGCCCGTCCTTTGTCTTTTTTTCCCCTTCGATTCGTATAAAGAGATGTTTATACTTCATGTGTGTGCATTCATGTGGACATGTGCCCTGGAGTTCTGAAAGAACCATGGGGAGGCTTAATAAGGGAGCATGGGCAGTCTTGCAGTTGAGATCTTTGAGGCTGACAAATGTAGGGGTTCTTCCCTCACCCTGTAAAGTGTCTGCCTTGTGTGGCCTTGCTTTATGGGCCAGTCTGGCCTGGCCTTCGTAGGGATGGAGTGACATGCTTCCTGTTCCTGGGACAAGGCCAGCAGGATATTCATGAGTATCAGTGGCTGCTGTGGGCGTAAGGCCAGTTTGTACACTAATGTATATATTTTTATATTCTTCCTTCAAGGAATGTCCTCCCTGTTAATGTTAATGATTCTGTGATAATCAGAGACAGCACAAAGTCCAGGAGGTGAAAGTGTGACTAATGTCTCAGCAAAATGGTAAACACCGGGACTTCCAGGACAGCCTTTAAGGCTGTGGAAAAGAACTCTAAAAACATGAGTTCAAAAAAATATATTTCTCATCTTTGCAATATATAAAGGTACAATATGAATTGTATGAGGGGCCTCACAGGTCTGGAATAGCAGAGACAGCTGCAGTGATATGCCAGCTTGTCAGAAAAATACAAACTCAGGCAGAAACAAAGGCAGTCATATTTCTGAGTTCAGGGTCAGCCTTGGACAGAGCAAGGTTAGGCCCAGGCATAGTAGAAATGGACAGCTAGCTTACTGTCTGTGCTTAACACAGGCAGGCAGATCTCTGAATTCTTTTGCAATGTTAAAAAAATGTTCTTGTAGTCTCCTGAGAATCAGGAGGCTGGGGTCGAGGGATGCTGATTCATAGAATAATCAAAAGGGAACCTGGAGCAAATGACTGGATTGATACGTAAATAAAAGACTGGGCTTGTGATCTGCAGGAGATGAGCTATCTAGAGAATTTTTAGAATATATATAGAGAGAACTGCTTGGAGAATAACATCATAGGGAGAGCACTGAGATCTCCAGAGAAAGCAGAACAGAGAGAAAGCAGGCTGGAAAGCTGTCTCCAGCAGAACACAGGTCACTTAGTTTGGACCCACGATTTGACTTCAAGTCATTTGTTTTCACTACTCCCAGACACCCCTTCTCTAAGAACCCCTCTCCAAGCTCAGGCTGGTCCTCGGCACTTTACGGAGCTGAGCCATGGATCTGAAAGCAGGTAGCTTTTGACTTAAAGCATCACATGTGTTAAAGTTCTATTGCCAAGAGGAAGGTCCTGGGACCCAGATTATATATAAGACCAAAGTAACTTTGCACCTCCTGGCCTTTAAAGTAAAACATGATGTCCATTATTCTGAAAGTCAAGGTTACTTGCATGTGGATTCCTTTACCAATCAAACCTGGTGAAGAATCCGCTGCCTTCAAATGGCTGTCTCCCTAATGGTCCTTGCAATGGCTCTGCCAAGGCTTATTTTCTGTGTATCAAAGTTCTACTCAGCAGCTGCCCACTCATTTGTGCTCTCACTAATGACTAGGAAGGGACAGAGTCCTAGTGCAATGTCTGTGAAGGTAGCAAGAGATGCATAGATGTGAACTTGGAATCAGGCTAAGAAGACAAGAGTCTTCCTAGTGCCCTATTGCCACTTAATAGCAAGAGGGCAGCTGAGTTTGGAGAGCCCACAGCGATGGGGTTGGAATTACGGCAGAAATTCAAGTTGTCTTCTTCCATGACAGCTACTTGACGTGTTCAATACTCATGACCTTCACCGTTTTTTCCAAAAAGAGGCTTAGAAGATTGCAATTGGTATATGAAGAGATTTTTGTCAATTAACAGCTCTGTGAAAGTTTTCAGTATTATTGATAGTCATGATAAAACAATGAGAAGAAAGTAAATTCAAGAACATGGCAGGCAAGGTTTGACTTACCCGTGCAGTCTGAGGGAAGGGCTGATTGAGTAGGAAGTGTGCGTTGAGATGTGAGAGTTTTGACAGGCTCCCATCAGCATCTTTAGTTGTAGCCAGGGTGTCAAGGTGGGCTTTGTGTTGACGGCATTTAAAGCTGCTTTTAAAGTGCTCAACACAGCTCCCCTACCCACTGTTATTATTGACTGGTTCTCTCATCAAAGCCTATAGTGGGTGTGGGCCTTCCGAGAAAGGAATTGCACAGTCTTGGCAGTATACAGCGGTCACCATGCAGACTGTAGGGGGAAAAAACTATCTGAGAAAACTCCCAAAGAAAAGATTTATGACACACAGGAAAATGTATCTTATTATTTGGAAAAACAACTTGGACAACTTAGAAGTGCCTCTTCTTTAGTCTTCTATGATTCTTAACATGACTCATGTGAACATACATGACCTTTTGGGTGAAAAAGAGATTGGGAAATTGTTCCCGTCATATGGGATCCATTTCATTGCCCTTCCAACCACCCTGATTCTCTTCTTCATTAGTGATTGATGTTCCAGTGGTAGAGCTGGCAGCAAGGAGGCCCATTGGCAAAACAATAGAACAAGATTGGGAAGCATCGGCCCTTGAATAGTCCTTGGCTGGAAACCGGCATATACACATAGTGGGGAGCATAGCCTGTAGCAAAAGATTTAGCTTCTTTGAGTTTTGGTTTAGACTTAACAATTTTTTTTTATTTATTTTTGAGATTTATTTAGCCCTGGTTGGTCTGTAACTCACTTTGCGAACCAGGCTGACCCTGAACTTACAGAGATCCTCTTGCCTCTACCTCTGAAGTGCTAGGATTAAAGAGATGTATTACCATATCTGGCTGGAGTATTTTAATATATTTTTCTAGCTGGATTGTTTTAAATTGAAGTTTAGCGGAACATTTTCTTTAGTTTTTTTAAAAAATTGTATTTTACAAAATGATATATTTCCTAATGGCATTAATATATCGTGTACTTTGATTGTATTTAAGCCTATCACCCCTATTCCTGCAGTGGACCTCTTGGTAGACTTCTCTCTAGTGATTAGGTGGGGATTTAGTTCTCCTCGTGTGTAAGAACAATTGAGGGTGCTCAGGTAAAGTTCCCTTCTCCTGCTTATAGAGGAGGTGAATGCATTTGGGACAAAGAAAATCACAGCCTGGTAAGGTGATTATATCCCAAGATTAGGTTTCTGTTTGTGGCATTGCCTTGTTGATCTGTCTTGGTGGTGGTGATTTTTGACCACTCTTGTAATACCCCTTATCTCCAGTCCTTTACTCTATAAAAGAACAGAATTATAGATTTAACTTCCAACTCCATTCATAACATTTTTTGTTTGATATTTGAACTATGTGTTATTGGGGTCCTGACGTAACCATAAGGATAGTTGAGGACAGTAGAAACCAACAGGGGATGCAAAGTGTGCTCCAGAGAGCAGCAAAGGCGGGGATGGTTAGTTAGCACCCCAATTCTCCAGGGGCAGGAAGAAGGAGGCATCGGGAATCCAAAGGAAGCTTTGCTGAGGTGATTAAATCACCCCCCAGCCCCCAGTTGGAGCTGTTACACTGGCTCCTTTTCAGCTAGAGAGCTAGAAAAGATCAAGGCCTCACTGTCTAATTCCTTGGCCAAGCCTAGGTCAAAGAGCCCAGAGAGCCTCTTTGTGCAGCCTGTGGGCGTGAAGCTCTGTGACACAGAAAATATGGAGAAGGGTCCCCTGGATCCCCATGGACTTCATTTCCAAAGTGAGGCTGACTCCTCTGACATCGTGTGAATATCATGAAGATATGACTTTAAGTAGAAATGTTATATATTTGGATATTACATGATAAAATTCAGTGACAATCTTATAGAAAACTCATTTCATAAAGACAAATGTATTCCTTTTTAAGCAAATGTGGCACATGATGTTTATGTTCTCACATTAAATTATATAAGAAAAAAATCAAGATATTCTAACAAATATATTTTTAAATACCAGAGTATGTCATCTTTCGTTTGGAGAACTATGTCTATAAAACAAAGATTCAAATTTACTATCATATTTCACCATGAAAGTAGACAAACTGCCCCACTTTTAAAGTAATAAAACAGTTCATTTATTTTATTTTGTTTTATTTTTAGTTTGGTTTTGAGAATTTCATATTTAATGAATACAACCATATCTGCCCCTAATTTCCTTCCTAACTCACCCAGATACCAATGACACATTTTCATTCCAATGAAATATCCTCCTCTTCTTAAAAAAAATACAAAGCCCAACTAGTACTGACCATATGTGAGTGGGTGTGGTGCCTGCCATCCATTGGCGCATGGCCAACTTACCAATAGCCACACCCAATGAAGAATGATTCTCCTTCTTCCAGCAATTATTAACTTCAAATAGCTCCTCAATAATGAGCAGGGCCTATGGATCCTCCCTTATTTGTGCAGGGTTTTTGGATGACTTGATTTTGTGCAGGTCTTGTGTAGGTAACCGCAGTTACCAGGAGTTCATCCGTGCAATGGACATGGCATGTCCAGAAGACATCCTCGGACTCTCATTCTTTCTGCCTCTTCTTCAGTGATTTTCCATGAACTTTGGTGGAGGTGAAAGATCAGTGACAATGTCCTATTAGGGTTGTGCACTCAAGAGTCATTGATTCTTAATACTTTTATCAGTTATGAATCTTGGCATTGACTGCTTGCATTGGTTGCTACCTGCTGCAGAAAGAAACTTTTCTAACCAAGGTTGAGAATAGCCTGATCTGTGAGTCTAAACATAACTATTTAGTAGGCTGCTTTATTAAAAAGATCATTTAGCAAAATAACAACAGTAGGTTACTTGCTATAATTATGTAACAAATACTGTTGCTGAAGACACCATACATGTTGGCTTCCTAACATAGAGAAACCAATCTCAAGCCACAGGGAACCATCCTTTCTGCTGACTGGCTACCTTTCATACTGCCAGAAAATGCTACTCAGGCTTATTGGGCAGAGAAAATATGAGTGGTCTCACTCAGTGCTAGAGCCTGAGTGCTGTACTACTACTGACCTGATAGGCCCTGATACAGTGGCGCCGTGGCTATTGTGAGCGAAGCAGCTGCTTTGTGACAGGTTTTGAGGTCTGTTCCATGGGAGGAAAACCACGCCCACCAGTGTTAATCTGATCAAAAGCCCTGCCTTTAAAAACTGGAATTTGTTATGTTTGCCTTTTGAGTTAAATACCAAACTGATTTATCTAAGTAGTTGCCTTTCATTCTCCAGATGATAAGCAAAAGAGAAAGGTTTAGAATACCATTGCAAGGATTTCTTAGTACGGTCTCTGGTGAGTGGAGTCAATGTTTAGTTCCCATTATCTGATCAGGCAACTGTGTCCAGCGGTCATAACAGCTCCCTTCATTTTAAGCATTGTGTTTCAGAATAGAGATACCTTTCCATGTAGTATGACAATTTTGTTGAGTTACAGTCAAGTATTTACTTTCTATTATCTTTCTATTATAATAACCAAACCCTAAGATAATCAGCTTATAATGAGAAGACGAGGAGACAGAAGTCCTGCAGTCTAATGTGAGGGTACACTACCTCCAGTCTCCCAAAGATCATCCTCCAGGCCTCAGCTCTTAAAGCCCTCCAGTACTACTATGGGCTGGAGATGAAGATTTCAGTGCCTGGACCAGGAGGAAGCACTTCAGATATAAACTGTAGCAGCACATATGCATCCTTGTGAGTACCTCGTGCAGGCCAATTTGTGGATTTTGTTCTTAGCATCCCCACGCTCTGCACTGCAGTGCTATATCTCACCATCAGTGTTCCTTATGTTTCCATCTTTATTTAAAGATTTTTTTCCCTGGGTACGAAGTAAGCAATATTTAAGAATGAGAGTAAAAACACTGTAAAATGGCCAAAACCACCAGGCGATAAGTGATCACGGGCTGGGCACGAGCATGTGTCTCTAATCACCACTTGACATACACTTGGAAGCTCATGCTGTTCGCTCATAGACAGAAAAGGCTCAAAGACCTGCTGTATTTATTGACTTTTTGCAAATAGAAATTGGAACTGATACCATCACTGCCTTTGTGATATAAACCTTTTTTTTGGAAATCAAAAGGGCTTTATAAACTATTGGATGGAGAAATTCATTTTAGACAATCCTTAGTTTTTCCTTCCTGTCTTTTATTAAAATGGAAAATAGATGGTAATGGTGTTTAATCTTGGAGGCTTAAGGCTACTTTCTCATCTACTCTGTCACCTAGAAGACTCGTGTCATGGGTAGAGGACAGGTTGAAGTCAGCTGGCCTTGAGCTGGGCCCTGAGTTCTTCTTTTGCTAGCTTCATTGCCTTATACATACTGTGAGATGCCCTCAGAGTTCATACAGAGTTCATCCTGGCATTTTTTGAATGTGCCTCCTGTCTGTCTTCCCCTTCTCCATGTGACAACTTGGGCATCCATTAAAGAAATACTTTGCTTCTGCGAGGTGTCGGGCATGTTCTTGGCACTAAAGGATGGGGAATCTCCACTTTCATGGGATTTCCATCTTGGAGATGGAATGAAGCAGAAATGGAGAAAAGGGGGTAGGGTACTGAGCTACATTAGGAGTGAGCGTGTGCCATTGAGGTGGGATGAGCATACAGAGCTGTTGGGGGTGGTTGGGGTTGGCCAGAAGTGAGGAAATGAGCAGAGGCACAAACGATGGCCTGGACCCCCAGGTAGGAACAGATGTAGTGTGTTTAAGGAATAGCATGGAGCCCCATTCGTTAGGAGCAGAGCCGAAGATGGGTTCCAGATCAAAGGAGGCCTTATAGGTCCGGGAAATGATTTGGGGTATTTTATTTGTTATATGGGAAGAAGTAAGAAAATTATCTTAGTAAGAGGAATGTCACACCGGATGGAACTGTGACAGAATTTTCTCAGCTCTATGAAAGGAGAGGAGAGAAGCAGAGAGGCCATTTACCCTGGGCTGTGACCCAGGATATAGAAGTCATTGTAAAGGCTCTCCAAGATCTAAAAGTAGATCTATATGATCTGGATATACCACTTTTGGGTATATACTCAAAGGAATCTAAGTCAGAATATAACATAAGTACCTGCATATGCATGTTTATTGGAACATGACTCCTAATAGTCAAGGTGTGGAACCACTGTCTATGAGTAGCAGAGATGAGACAGGCTTGGGATTGACTGTAAGGTCCAGACGGGGAGTCTCACACCACACAGTCTCTGCTGAGAGGGAGGCTTCCTACCCTCTTCTCTCCACAGTAGCAGTTTGCTTCCCCCTTTGCCTAAAAACTATCATGTGAACCAGGTAATGGGGGCACCCTTGAGAGAAAAGATAACATTCCGACCTTTCCTCTTGAGTTGACTGAGAGTTAGACCAAAGAAACTACTAGTGAAAAAAAAATATCTGATGGAAACAACTGTAGAGAGCAAGGGCTTATTGTAACTCAGTTTCAGGGGTGTCTGTCCATGTTTAAGTGGCAATGCACATGGGCAGAAGACTCTAGTGGCAGGAGCATGTGGAGGGGAAATGTGCTCTCCATGGCTCATCAGGAAGCAGAGAAAGTTGGGGCATGACCAGGAGTAATATGCCCCACAGACCCACCCCACTGACCTACTTCTTTCAACTAGGCTTCTTCGCTAAGTTGCACTACCAACTGGGAACCATGCGTTTAAACCATAATCTTTGAGGGGTAGAGCTCATAGTCAGTGTACAACAGAGGCTATTGAGTCAACACGCGACTCTAACTTTTGTCCTACACGAAATTATTTCGGTCACTCTTCAGGCTGATGGACAGTGGCAGGGTTGGAAACAGGGTTTGCCTCTGGACTTCACCCTGCTGGCATTTTTCAGGGAATTAAATCAACTGAGTACCCTTTGTATTTGTTGATCAACTGGTTATTCTATTCAGTGTTATTCTCAAGTCTTTGGCATACTTCTGGCTTGGGTCATCTGTCTATCTCTTACTGGCATGTGGAAGTGCTTTGTATACTTTAGCTAGACATCCTGTGTTGGCCATCTTCATGAGAACATCTTTCCCCAGTATGTAGCCTGCAGTGTCACCCATTGTCATCGTCTATGAGCAGAAGTTCATCATGAACATAATCCAGAGTGCTATGGTCATAACCACTAACATGTATTTATCTACAGCGTTTTCATAAACCTAGCTCATCTAATTTTCATTGGAACAAAATTTGAAATGAGGGCAAACAAAGGTAAGAGAAATGGAGAGTTTTTATCTCAGGGAATGGCAGGAGCAGCATTCCTATGTGGCCTTTGCTGTTCCAGAGCCTGTGTTCTAGGCTCTGTTGTGTCCCCAAAGGTGCAAGTAGACATTCCATAGACAAGATGACTTCCACAATTAAAAATAAATAAATTGGATTGGTTGGTAACACAATTATTTGATTTATGCTTGTGTGTCCACTCCCTTCCTCTTGCTTGTTTTTCTAGTTGAGGGAGAGGCTCAGATCACTAACTTTAAACACTGTGGTTTCAATCCAAGTATCTAATGCCTCAGCTTTCCCTCTAAACATGGCACCAACGGCCCCATGCAAAGTTTGGTGCGTTGTGTTTTTCACTCAGTTGAAATATTTTCTTGCCTTTGTGATGTCTTCTTTGATCCATGAGTTGTTTAGAAGGGTATTGTTTAAGTTCCAACTCTTTGGGGGGGGATTTGCCCCAAATATCAGTCTTCTGGCAGTTTTTAGTTTAATTTAGTTGTGGTCATGGAACAAAATATTTATTATTTCAAGGATTCACATTTGTTAAATTCATTTTATGGCTCAGAATTTGTTCTATCTTCGTGACTGAGTACTGAAAAGGATAAGTATCTGTTGTTATTTGGTAGGAAATTCCATAAATGTAAATTAGACTGGCTTGGCTTAGGCTGGTTTTAACACCTCCCTGACTTTGTGGCTACTTGTCTTCTCATATGCTAGAACAGGGGTGTAGGTGTTGCTCTAGTTTGGCTTAATGGCTTTCTCAGTTCCCAAGGCTGTGGAAGGGACATGAGTTCAATAGAAATCACACTGTGAACGTTTCCTAACTAATGATACCTAGAGTTATAGTATCATAATTTGCAATGTGGGAGATAGTGGGAGCAAGTGTCACTTCCATTAGCCAGAAATCATGAGGGCCAACAATGACATCCCACAACGAAACATTCTGATAAACTGACGATACCCAGCTGACTGTGGAACTGAATGTATTTTAAGCTTAGAATGTTTTGCAGCATGCGTATTTGAGTGTAGCTCCACTGTAAGTTGAGGAATAGTGGTCATTTCTATTTGAAAACTTGCTTATTATTCTTTAATTTTTTTCTATTTTTACTGCATGTATTCTGAAAATGCATGCGCACATTTAGGCCTATTTGATTTTGGTGAAGTGGTCATTATGTAGGCTTCTCATATATCCTGGTAATAGTCTTTGTTTTGAAGTCTGTTTTGTCTTAGCTTTTTAAAATTAGTGTTTGCATAATATATTCATACTTATGATCTTTTTTATATCCCAATATGTCTTTCTATTTAAAATATATTCCTTATAAAAATAAATGGCCAAGTTTTACTTTCTTTCCTAACTTCACAATCTCAGGCTTTTGAGTTATTTAAACCATTCACACTTGATATAATCTTTAATATATTTATATTTTAAATTTATCATTTTAATATTTTTTCTTTGTTCTTGTTTTATTTTCAATTTGAGTTTATTTTATTTTATTATTCCACTTCATCTCCAATAATGGTCTGTACTGGCTGGTTTTGTGTGTCAACTTGATACAAGCTGGAGTTATTATAGAAAAAAGAGGCCTCCCTAGAAGAAATCCCTCCATGAGATCCAGCTGTAAGGCATTTTCTCAATTATCCAACAAGGATGGGAGGTCCCATTGTGGGTGGTGCCATCCCTGGGCTGGTAGTTCTGGGTTCTATAAGTTGAGCAGCACCCCTCCATGGCTTCTGCATCAGCTCCTACCTCCAGGTTTCTACCCTGTGTGACTTCCTGTCCTGACTTCCTTTGGTGATGGACAGCAATGTGAAAGTGTAAGCTGAATAAACCCTTTCCTCCCCAATTTGTTTCTTGGTCATTATGTTTTGTTAAGGAATAGAAATCAGACAAAGACATGGTCCATTAGTTAACTCTAACATTGGCATACTTTGGTGACACTTCTGGGTTTACCGTCTTTAATGTATTGCACTCTCTTTTCAAATATACATCTCCACACCCTTCACAACTTAGAACAGTATTCTTCTCTTCCCTTCCTTTAAGCATCCCCTTTTGCTGTCATATAGCTTATTTACTCTCGGGCTATAAATCCCACAATTCAGGCTCACTATTTCTGCTTTAATCTGAATTCTAAATCTTGTCGCTCTAATACCATTTTCAGACTCCAGTCTTTCTTGTCCCATGAACTCTTAATACTATCAATAAACTATACGTCTGTTTGTGTGCTATCCCTGCCTTTGGAAGGGTTAAATGATCATAGCAACAATCAATATCCTAAACTGGACTCCAGAAATCCAACATTGGATCCCCTCAGGGGCGGTGCTACCCACACTGGAGAAACATGCTTCAGAAAGTGAATTATAGTTCACATAGATTAAAAATAAGAATGATTTTTATTTATCATCCTTTTTACCATTTCTAGTACTTTCTATCTTGTGTAGATCCATATTTCTGCTTGGACTATACTCATTTTGCCCAAAGAGCTCCTTCAACATTTTTTTTGTAGGGCAGCTTTGTTGGCAGTGAATTAAGCTTTTGATTGCTGCCATATTTGGGTTTTGCCTTCATTTTTGAAAGACATTTTCTTTATGTGTAGTATTCTAGGTTAACAGATTTTTTTTCTTTACATACTCTGAAGCTGTCACTCTCTTTAGCTTTCACAGTTTCTGCTGAGAAACTGGCTGCAGTCCCACCCAAGACTTTCCCTCTGTATTTAATGTGGCTGTTCACCCAGCATGTTTAAAGAATTTTCTTTCTATCTTGGCTGTCATCAGTTTCACTGTGAAGTGTCTAGGTAGGTGGCTGCTGACTGCTCTCATGCGCACTCAGCTTGGAATTCGGTGACTTTGACCCGTGTTTCATTGTCTTTCATGACTTTTGGAAATTCTTAGCTGTGGTAAATTATCCATTCAAATCTTTAATCTATTCTCCTTCCTACAGAGACTCTAATTACATGTAGGATGGGCCCTTTTATATTGCCCCACAATTTAAAAGTTATTTGTTCACTTACTTATCTTTTTGCATGTTTGTTTGGGGTAGGTGGGTGGATGCATGGACACACCCATGTGGAAGTCAAAGGACAATTTTCAGTAATTTATTCTCTCTTACCATGTGGTCTCTAGGTATCCAGCTCAAGTTGTCAGAATTGGTGACAGGCATGCTTACCCACTGAGCCTTCTAACTGGCTTTGTGCTTAGCTTTTGATTGTTAGATAGCTTTTTTAAATTTTTCTCTCTTTGGTTTGTATTTTCTGGCCAACTCTTCTTTAGTGTATATATATATATATATATATATATATATATATATATATATTTATCACGAAGTAATGATCTTCTCATCATCACATACATACAGGTCAACTTTGGTATCGTTAATTGGCTTATTTCTTGACAATGAGATTTTAGGTTTTGTGTACCTCATAACTTTTTTAGAATGCCACACATTCTGTATGAGAGGAATGGGACCTGAGATTTGCAGTGTTTCCACCCTACAGAGGTGCTTTTTTGCCAGGCCATTAGTGCTGGGACTGAGCCAATATACGTAGAGATTGAGGTGGGTTAGCTTTTTGACCCTTTAGGACACCATATGCTCCAGGTACCTTCAGCGGTAGCTGAAAACTGCTCCAATAGCATGCTGTGTGTTCTTGATCTCTGTTGTGATAAGACATGGATCAAAAGCAATTTAGGGATGGGAAGGGTCTATTTGGATTAACTCTGGGTCACGGTATAACAGTGAGAGAGGGAATTTCGGGTACATAGGTCACATGGGAACTTGAAGCAGAAACAAGGGAAGAATGCTGTCCATTAGGTTGTTTGTGCATGTGTCCCAGCTTTCCACGATGTGCTGTCACTTTCAAAATTAAGTTTTCTTTGTTCCTTTGAAACTTAAGATTTAACATGGGCATAACAAAAGTTACTATTTCACTGATTATTTTCATTTCTCCGGTGACCATGGAAACTATGTTCTCTTGCAGTTGTCTAAATATTGAGTGCAAACCAACCTCTGAAAATGGGTTTGCCATTCTTTTTATCATACTCCTTGCCTTTCAGGCTTTCCATCAAGGTGAAGACAGAAAGCTTATCACCTGTGTTGTATGCCAGAAGCTCATGAGAAATGAAATGTGTTGATTCTTTGTGGAAAGTTTTCTCGTACAGATTCACAATTAATATTCATTCTAATGATATTGCCTTATTGTGACAGTTGGCTAAGTTTAAGTTTTTCTTTAAAAGAAATCACTTGTTACTTAAATTCATTAACAAAGGCAAAAATTAAAATATAAACATAAGTAATTTGTCGCTTGGTAGATAAATAAGGTGGATTTATCATTGGTAGAATGGAAGCCCTCCCAGAGAAGCAACAGATTTAATAACAGATAAAATATACCTTTATCAGAGCTCTGAGATTTATATAAGAGTTTACAACACTTCCTTTCATTGAGAAATTTATGCCCTGTGGTAACAGAATTGCCTGCCCATGTCCCTGCTAAAAATATGTCTAGCTGTGGACCTAGAAGCAGCCTTGTCTATTTCTGGTATATAGGTGATAGCTTACCCTTTATGTGCACAGATGCAGAAGGATCTCAGCTTGTGTTCATATCTAAAAGGAGCCCATTTTTGCCTCTGCTGCCCTGACCTTTTACAAGCACTGGGAAACCTCACAGAAACTCTTCTAACTCTCTAACAGACCTACCAGCAGCCTCATTTGCCCATGGAGCCCAAAGACAGCCCCATCTTCACATAGATTCCATAGCAACTCCTGCATCCATGAACTAACAATTCACTTTACTTCTGAATCCTGGAAGCAGGCCCTTCTGACCATAGACTCTTACAATAGTTGCATCCATAGACCATAGTGGCAGGCCCACTTTTAAACCTTGGCTTAAATACGCCCAATACATTCCTAACTCTCTTACCTCCAGACTCTGGCCATACACTCTTGCAATGGTTGCATCCATAGGCCATGGTAACAGATCTACTTTTATGATGTGGCTCAGGTACGCCAGCTTAAACATCCATGTCCTACCTGCATGATTGATAAAGATCTTCATCAGATCATATTAACCGGCAAGAACTAAAAGTGACCATTTTCTAAACACAGAGAAAGCAAAGTCAGGGATACAAGAAGCATACAACTCTGACACTCACTTAAGGAACCAGATAAAGCTTCAGCAACCGAGTCTAAAGAAATTGAGATCCATAGTCTGCTCAGCAGATAATTAACAAATGATCTTACAGAGTCTTAACAAGCTCGATGAGGGCACATGTTCAGAGCTTAAGTCACAAGTGGACAAAGGCGCAACACATATGAGAAATGAAAAAGCAAACATAAAAATTATAAAAAAAGAATAAAAGTGAAATGCTGGAACTGAAGGAAATAATGATAGAACTGAAAACTCCAACAGAGAGTTTACAAGAGAAAATAGAGAGCTTGCAAGAGACCTCCAATAGAGGGCCAACACAGTGGAGCATGAGAAAGACTGAGTGCGCTTAAACAGGAAACATTTAAAACTGTCCAACTGCAGAGCAAAAAGAGTACAAAATAATTATTATCATTTTGCATGTGCTTATAAGGTGTTAACAGAGCTGGTGTGGACACTTTAGCTTTATTAATCTCTACCATCCATGAGCACAAGGTATCTACTCACACTTATTTGTGTCCTCTTTGAGTTCTCTAGTCAAAGTTTTATAGTTTTCTAGTGTCCTTTACTCCTTGGTTACTTTTATTCTTAGGTATTTAATTTGTACATTGCACAAAATAAACGCAAACGTGTTAAAGATCTACATGTAAAACCTGACACACTGGAACTAGTTAAAGAGTATGTGGGGGAAATCTCACCGATACTGCCCTTAGGCAATAAAAACAAAAGTAGACAAATAAAATTTTATCAGCCTAAGATGTGTCCTCAGTCTGACTCATTTCAGGACCCCAAGATGGGCGTAGGGCTTTTCTGGATCTCTTTGTCCTTCTTCCCAGCGTGGCCACTTTGAACAAATCATTGTTTCCTGCTTTGTATTAATTTAAAAAAAAAGAATGAGAAAAAGTATTTATAAACCAAAGTTCTGGTAAAGGACCCATATTCAAGAAAATCTTATAACTCAATGGGGGGGGGAGGAAAGGAGGCAGAAAGAACTGAGAAAATTAAAATTTCACTTTAACATGGGATAAGACAGAGAGAGAGAACCTAGAATACTGACAACTCACTTAAATATGAAAGGAAATTAAATAGTCAAAAAATTAATTGTTTTAAAAATTTTATTTTCTATATTCTTTGTTTACATTCCAAAGGCTTTCCCCTTTCCCAGTTCCCCCTAACTATTCCCAAATCACCGCCCCCCATCATTTATCTGTTCTGGATCTACAAAACTGGATCTAATCTTTTCAGGCCCAGGGTCCTCTCCTTTCTTCTTCTTGGGAATCATTTGACTTGCTAATTGTGTCTTGAGTATTCAGAGCTTCTGGACTCATTAATATCTACTTATCAGTGATTGCATTTCATGTGTATTCTTTTGTGATTGGGTTAACTCGCTTAGGATGATATTTTCCAGATCTAATCATTTGCCTACAAATTGCATGAATTCATTATTTTTAATTGCTGAGTAGTATTCCATTGTATAAATATACCACATTTTCTGTATCCATTCCTCCTTTGAGGGACATCTGGGCTTCTTCCAACTTCTGACTATTATAAATAAGGCTGCTATGAACATAGTGGAGCATGTGTCTTTATTGTATGCAGGGGAATCCTCTGGGTATATGCCCAGGAGTGGTATGACAGGGTCCTCTGGAAGTGTCATGCCCAATTTTCAAAAAGAAAATTAATTTTTTTATCATTACTTATCAGAACCATATGAAGCAAAGCAGAGTGAGATATTATTTGGTAATTGTTAGGATGGCTAATATCAAATGTTAGACAAATGGCTACGTAGAGAGACCTGGTGGTGGAAAGCACACTGCAGAAGCCGTTGTTGAAACAATAACTCTAAAAACTGACTTACCATTTGTAACAGCAATCCCACTTTTTGATATATATTTCAAAAATTTGAGGGCAAGACCTTGAAGAGAGATGCTCACACTTTTGCTTACAGTTCAATGATCCACTGTTGCCCCAAAGTAGAAACGATTCAAGTATCCATTCACAGATGCACAGATAATGTGTGATACATGATAAAATGAGGAAGTTCTGCCATCTGTGACAATATGGCTAGACCTGGAGGACACTACGATAAGTGAAATAAACAAGGCATAGTAGTGCAAACACTGTGTGACATTGCTTTTATGAGTGTGAGATTGTGGATACCAGACCTATATTGAGGGTAAAACAGAAGATGTCAATCAAAGGATATGAAGCTTTATTTACATAAGATGTAAAAGTTCTAGAATGGTAGCTCCCAACCTGTGGGTCTCAATCCCTTTGGGGTGATGGTTAAATAAACCTTTCACATGGGTTGCCTAAGAACATTTGCATATCAGATATTTACATTGTTTCATAACAGTAGCAAAATTATAGTTATGAAGTAACAACAAAACTAATTTTATTGTCAAAGGTCACCACAACATGCAGAACTGTATTAAAGGGTCACATGATCAGGAAGGTTGAGAACCACCGTTCTAGAGTCCCATTCTATAACAACACTATGGAGTGTAGATAGAGTTTTGCTAAGAGGGTAGCTCTGTTATGCTAAGCATTGTCAACACAAGAGCAAAATATATTTAAGAAGGGATCAAAGGGATCATATTTAGAGGCAAGGAATATGTCATAGCCTGCCTTGCTGGATAATTTATAGCTCTTTGCATATCAGTCTGCCTAAATCAAGTGGTCCAGAAAATAAAGAAATAAAATCCACCCACCCAAAGAAATCTTTACAAACATTTTATTGAATTTCTTTTAGTCATTGTTTAATGATGTTATTTGTTTGTGCACATAAGCACATACAGCTATAAATATTATTTATATACTTTGTTAAGTGAGTTTTTTTTTAAATGTTTACCTTTCTGTGGGTTGAGCTGTATGGATCTAAAATAATAACGTGCTATTCGAATTGGTGAGGATACTGAAACTTATGGCATATTTTTGGTTTGCTGTTAGGGTGGTGCTCTTTCTTGTGGCTCTCTGCTTCCCACAGATGGCCAACTCTGATGTGTATGTGCAAGTCCAGAGGAACGCACTTCATCTCGGCCAAGATGAGTTGTTGAGTTTTTGTGCAGAGGTCCCTTCCCCTGTAGCCTTCATCCCTTTGAATTCAGGACAAAAAGAGTGAAGACTTTTGCCAACCTATTTTGAGTCATAGAATAAAAAGAAATATGGGGAGCATATGATGTTCCTAATAAGTGTTTCATTTTCTTTCCTTTCTTGTTTTTTTCAGGAAGTATTTTGGAGAGAAAATTGGGCTGTATTTTGCTTGGCTGGGCTTGTATACATCATTCCTGATCCCGTCTTCTGTCATTGGAGTGATCGTGTTTCTTTATGGCTGCGCAACAATCGAGGAAGATATTCCCAGGTAAGTTGCTTACCATTTTAGAGAGAATGCTTCCATGTTGTCAGAGTTTGGCATTTTGCCCAAGTTGCGAGTACATTTCACACAGCACTTTCCAAAGTCCTTCCTCTTTGACCTCCATTCCTTTCCACACATGTAACTTCCCTCCAGATTTGGATCTGGGAGCTGCAGGGTCTAGAGGTTGCTGAGCCCTGCTGGTTTCCATGGTCAGTTTGTTTCTTGAGACCGTCACCTGCTGCGACAGGCAAATAACACTGAAGGAAAAGAGTTGTGCCGGATAAATGGTTTTGTCCCCTAACTTCACAACATTTACCTTGTGGCTTCCCATAAAATCCACGTCAGAGTGCGTACAGTATCATTGGATAGAAGTCACATGTCCATGTGGTCACGTACTGAAGCAACATAATGCTTTAAAAAGTGCCTGCAAGGAAGGACCACGCTATGGCTTGGAAGGTCAGGAACTGCAGGACACAGCAGCCATGTGGTAGGGCTTATAACAGAGCCAAGAGGACAGAGGCTGATCCTCATGGGAAAGAGAAGGTCAATGAAGAACAAAAATACTAATAAATTGCTGGTGACGTTACACATTAATTGTGTGACTACATCTGATCTCAGTATTACTTAGGAGGCTGAGGCAGGAGGATTGCTAAGATTTTGAGACCAGGCTTGGAGCTCTACAGTGAATTTGAAGTCAGCCTAGGGTACAGAGTGAGAACATATCAGAAACAACAAAGTTTAGACAAGCAACACACCATCAACCACAACCATAGAAAAGCAAAACAAAACCTAAAGCAACTGTTGGAACCTACATGACCACACAATTCCCTGAGTCATCTCCCTAGTGCTGTGTGTTAAAGTTAATAGTTCTCTTGGTTAAGTTTATCTTAATTAGAGATGGGACCATTTGTGGCAGTACTACTCAGTCAGTTCTGTGTCAATGTGCTGGATTGTCAGTAACAAGACAAATTAAGGGACACTGAGAAGAGACTATAAGTGTCCATTGTAGTTGACTGTGGTCGTGGGGGTGTGATGGCCATCCTAAAGAAAGGGTTGAGAACTGGACTTGGGGAGCAGTGTTCCCTAGTAAGAGGAACCGGGAGGGTGGTCTGGCCATGGTCACTCTGTAGAGAAAGACTTGCGAAGCAACCTGGAGCTAGGGCTGCCAGTGTGTAGAGCAGAGTTAAGTAAGTTGGTGTAAGAGACACATGTGTAGATTTCTGGCTAGAAATGTTCATGGCCTTCCTATACTGTGAAGCTGTGTCTACACAGAAGCATGTGCAACACATATGCACACACACATACTCACATGTGCAGGGAGATGCACACATGTAAGGCATGTTATCATTGTGTTATACCACACTACCTGTCAGTGTGTGTTGTGTTCTGTCACCCATGAAGAGAACCCACTGGTTGCTCTTAGATGGAGCAGAGTCAAGTCGTGTATTGGTTATTTTTCATATGGTCTTGACATAAACATATGGAAAAGGCAACTTAAGGAAGGTTTGTTCTAACTCCATTGTCTGGCCAGGCACAGTCCACCACTGTGGCAGCAACACAAGGTAGTTGATCACATTGTATCCACAGTCTGGAAACAGAAAGCAATGAATTCTGGTGCTCACACTGTCTTCTTGTGTTCTTTCTATTCAGTCTAGAGCCTACATTCAGGGAGAGTCTTCCCCCCTTCAATTAAATCTTTCTGAACAACATCCTTACAGACATGCCCACAGATATGTCTTCTGTGACATTCTAAATCCAACCAGGTTGACAATACACATTAGCAAGAGCAATAAGATAGGACGGAATGAAATGAAATATTAGTGGTCTTTACAAGCAGGAAGGACTAATGTCTACAGTGCAGCATTTTTATGTAGTTACATGTTTGTATTTTCATCCTGCAGTCATGTATAATTTTAAATTGTTAGTCACATTGGCAAAGCTTGAAATCTACTGACATATGATTGGAACTGGGAGGTTGATTTTCAGAATCAAGAGACTGTTGGGAATCCAGGAAGACGTAAACAATAGAAGCGACTTCCTGAGGTTTTGAGTGAGGCCTGCTCTTGTTTCGTTGTTTGTTTGTAGTGATGGCCATCAGACCAGGGCAACACACAAGGCAGATGCACCTGCCATTGAACTGCCCCCACAGCTCCAAAGACCTGCTCGGAGAGTATAGCTGCATAGACATCAGGAGTCCAGATTCTGTGGACCCGATGAAGCCACACATAAGCATGGTCAACAGACTGGTTGTCTCTAAAGTCAAACAAAATTATACTCCTTCAGCCTCTCCCAGACACACCTAAGCCTGGTTACACACATCCACTGTTTTGTTGTTTTATGGAGTTATATTAGTTGTACAAATTAATGTTTTCATTGGAGTAGTTTCACACATGCATGCCCCGTTTTGACCACACCCTCTTCTTGCCACCCTCCGTCCACCTGGTATCCTCCCTTCCCCATTATCCTTCTCTTACTTTTAGAACACTTTGCTTGTTTCAGACTTAAGTAACTCAACCATATTTGCTTGTGGATGCCTGACTTTGTTCTGAAGGGCAGGCATTTGCGTTTGCATTGGTGGTTTTGTATTACAGTTTTTGGTGGTTTTAGTTGGTATTCTGACTGTAATGTGTCCCTCAGAAGTTCTTGTCGGATCCTGTTTATCTGGGATTCTAAATATACCTCATGATTATATGTCCATTGCTTTCCCTAGATATGAGAAATTGGTGTATTTTCATTGCTTTTCTGTGTCTTTAGTTTTTATCATAGATCCTTATTCTGACTTAAGACTTCTTAGGTGTGGTCTCTTGGTCAAATTCACACAGACACACAGACACACACAGAGACACACACACACAGCATAGCTGGACTATACACACACACACACACACACACACAGCATAGCTGGACTAAATGATGTGTTATATATATTTGTTACCTTTGGGTGTGGGCACATGTATGTGTATGTGTATGTGTGTATGTGTTGGTATATACATGCAGAGTCCAGAAGGGGCACCAGGTTTTCTGGATCTGGGTTCACTAGTTTTTAACCAACTTAAAGTGGGTGCTGGGAACTGAACTGGGGTCTTCTGGGAGAGCAGCAGTGCTCAGAGGCCTGAGCCATCTTTCCAGGCTCCCGAGACAGGATCTTTGTTTCCCATATATTTCCCTTTAGCTGTTGCTTTTCTTATTCATTGTTGAATTTTGTTGTTTTGGAAACAGGCCTCAGCCTAGACTAGCTTAAGCTCCTCTTGTAGCAGAGGGTGACTTTGAACCCCATGGCATTGAAACTACACTTGAATTGGAGGAAACATAAACATTGGGGTAGGGGGGTTGGTTCACTGGATGAATAATACACTAAGTTTAAGATACACAATCCTTCACAAGATATTCAGTGGTATATTATCTTCCTTTCTCCTGCCAGTTTAACTGTCTAGATCATCTTCTCTTCCTTTTGTTTATTTTGAATGAGGGCTGCTGAATCAGGCTTTGGAAGGACCAGCTCTTTGTTCTGTAGTATTGTTCTTTTAGGGCACATCCACTTATTTCTGCTCCTGTCTGCATCATTGCTTCCCTACCGATAACTTGGAGTTTGATTTGTTCCTATTTCTAAGGCCTTGAGACTCCTTTTCTGTTATTTATTTAGTATTGATCCGTTTTTATACAGTAGGCATGTGTGGCTTTGAACTTCCTTCCTAATGTCACTTTGACAATCTCTCAGATTCTTGGTTTTCTGGGCTGTTTTTCCATTTCCATTTACTGATAGAAACTTTTTAAGTTTTCCATGATAATCGCTTTGATGACCTAATGATTGCTCAAGAGTATATTTTTCGGTCCCCAAGTGTTGCTATAGTCTATTGTCTGCTAAGTAAACACCCTACTTTGGGGATCTTCTTAGAGGTTGCTAATTTTTCTATCAAGCCTGGAATTCACTATGTTCTGATTTAAAATATGTTTGTTTTTAAAAATCATAGAGTCCTAGGAAGCTGCAAAGGACAGGGGATCTCAGTGGCTCTTCACCTAGCTACCCCAGTGCTTGTGTCTGCTACAACTCTACCAGAGCTTCAAAGACAGAAAAGTCACACTGCTCATGGGAAACTAATTACTTCCATTCCTGAGTGTTTTATGTATGAGATTTGAGCAGTAATACCTCCACATGGTCCTGGTACACCTAGAGGATGCTGTACCTGAGACATCAGTTTCTTTTTCTAAGTGATTTCATGGTGGGGGAAGGTGGGCCCGTTGTAAAACAGCTGATTAATTCAAACCATATTGGTAAAGGAAGCCGGTTACTTCAGCTCTGAGGCTTTAGGATCAGATGTTTTGTCTAGATTTCCTGGAAAATGGCTGCTCTGTGCCTCCCAGCTCTGTGCTAGCAGATCTTGAATCCCTAACTGTGCTCATTCATCCACTTCTCAGGACCTTATTTATTTTAGGGTTTAGATTTGATTGACTGGCAGGCCACTTGTCAACCCTCCTATCCTTTCTAGAAAGAAATGATAGATTGGAGAAATAACCACTCAATTTATAGCCTCAATTACTTCTCACTAGAATTCTGGGATTGTTTTTTAAAAAAATGAATGTGGCACATAAATAAGAAATTGTTTTCATCTTGATTGGGCTTCCTCATCGTTCAGTCCGTCTATCAGGAGCCTGTTTCAAGACATACACCCCCTTTAATGCCATCCAAGGACTGGATTTTTCCAAAATTCTCTTAAAATTGCTTGCATCAAAACCCCCAATATATATCAAGCATTCTGACTTCAAAATGACTTGAAGAAGAATCCATGTTACCATTTTGTGCAAATAATTGACAGGTGCCTGCATTTGACTTTTTAAAAGAGGAGTAATTGGCACAGTGCATGTATTTAAAGTGCTTTGTACCATATTGGTTGATAATGCTAATAATTTTTTATTCCAACTCTTCTGGCATTGACAAGCTTTAGATGAGTGGGAGTATCCTCTCTGGCATGTAGGTATGTAAGATAGGACAAACAAATGTCTCCATTGCAGACCCAAAAAGAGCAGTGTGAGGCTCATGTACTCTTAGACATGGCTACAAGTCAGAACTATTTACTTGCATCAACAAAGACAAATTCTTTTCTGGTTAAACCCATTTTCTTCAATGGATTTAACAAAGTAGGAACACTTCCCCATTGTGTAGTAATGGTCTGTGGAGGCCAGAAGGTTGAAATTAGCTTTATTATGGAGATGTGGGGCCAGCACTGAATGTGTGGCTAAGAGATACCACCTGTCAATAATGTTGACGTGAGCACTTGCCAATGGAGACCTCAGCAGCGAGTGAGGCGGGGGTATTTGTCCTGGGAGAACCAGGCTTCTCAGACTCTGACAAAGGAGGTTAGAGAGAAACCCATTAAAGACAGAAGCCTAGAAGCTGGGACTTGAGAGGATGTCAAGGGACTGTTGTGAATCTCCACTCTCCAACTGCGTTGGCAAGGGGAAATAGACACGAGCACCCTTGGCTTCCTGGGTTCCATGGAATCTCTTGTGTCACTCATAGGACTAAAGGAGCTCCCAGGGGACAGTGGCCTCCAGGGCCCTAATAAGCTGTGCTCTCCAGCGCCCCCTGCTGCCTCTTTCTGTAGTGATTGTTCCAGATGGGGGGTTGAGGAATGCTAATGACTTATTTGCACAACGCTCCTAGCTGGGCTCTCCCCCCATTTCTCCCTGAGCCACAAGCCTAGCTATTCACCTATGTCTGCGGAGGGAGTGCTTCACCCAATAGCAAGGAGTTCATCCACCCCCCCCCCCCCGCGCCAGAATTTGGTAATAGAGGAATATTGAGGAAGTCATTCAGGGATGGTAATCCTCTGATTCTTATTTGTAAGTGTCCCTATGCGCCTTAGCTTATTGGCTCCAGCCTTACTCAATGAATCGTGATGATATCCACCAGTCTACTAAATAGAAGTGTATTTATAATGGGTTAGCTCGCAGGCCATTAGAGCCACTTGGCTTGCTCGAGTTTCCTTCTCCATGTAAGAGACTCTCATCCTTAGAAGGATTTACCTTCCCTTTCAATCCTGTTTCGCAGTTGCTATGATCCTTAGAAGGCTGATGTTGTTCGTCTCCATTTCACAAAAGGTTACAGACACTGACAGTGGAAGAGTACCTTCTTACACTGTCCTGACCATTCCGCCTCACACACTTCCTCAAGAGGCTAATGTTTGTGCCAGTCCCACCACACGCTCATGTTTGTTTCTGTTTGGGACTAGATCACACATTTGTAAGGCAGCCCAGTAGGGTATAACAAGACACCCCATACCCGAGGAAGGAAGGAAATCCAACCTTAGCATGGTGCTCTATTCATAGCTGTGTGTGTGTGTCTCCTACCAACCATATAGATGTAGCACATCCTGAAGAGGTTTCCTCAGGCATCATCTGAGACGAACATTAGCTTCCTGGGAAGTTTATAGTGATAGAGAGCTACCTACTTCCTCCGAAGTTGGCTCATTCATTCTTTGTTACCATTTGATAAGAGCAAACACAGCCCTGATCCTTCAACCTCTGTCACTGCAGCAAAGAGATGTGTGACCACCAGAATGCCTTCACCATGTGTCCCCTGTGTGACAAGTCCTGTGACTATTGGAACCTCAGCTCAGCCTGTGGGACCGCACGAGCCAGTCATCTGTTTGACAATCCAGCCACCGTCTTCTTTTCCATCTTCATGGCTCTGTGGGGTAAGTGGTCACCATAGTGTCTGCTTGATGGGCACTGTCCTTTAACAATCACGGTGGCCAGGATTCAATTTATTTAATTCAGTATTTTATATCTTCTTAGGTGATATGTATGACAGGAAATGGCTCTCAATGTCCTCTCTTTGAGGAATAATGTTGACTTCACACAGGCCACATGAATGATTTATGGGAATTTGAACCTGTATGTGTTCTAAAACCTGCTGGCAACTCATAAGGCACTCAGTGCATTTCTTTCACTCTGAGGCCACGGGGAGGGTGTAGGACAGAGATGAATGCTGGTGTGTGCTCTACTGGGAGGTATTGGTGCTATGATGGGCTGAAATTCGCTCTCCTGACTTTCAAGGTTCCATACTTGTTTCTGCACCTGGTATAGACTGGGCATATTGTATTTAATATAAAGGTGCTGTTTTTAACATTCTCACCAAAGGTATTTATGAAAGAAAGAACAAACAGATCCTTTATTTTCCCCTCCCTACATTTTTCCTGGAGTCTCAGAATAGCTAACTCGCTCTGCATTGTGCTTATCTGAATGTGCATGTGCACACGCATACCACAGACATATACACTATACATCACACACACACACACACACACACACACACATCACATCACATCACACTACACATACACAGAGACATACGCACCACAGAGCACGTAAACAGACATATCATACCACACTGCACACACCAGACATACATAACAGTCACATATACCCCAAATGTATGTAGACAAATACACACATACACATCACACCACATACCACACACACACCACATACACCACATACACACATACCATCCCCCACAGACACCACATACCATCCCCCACTCTGTACATCCCACCTACCCACACATACAGACACATATACATACCATCTCTCTCTCTCTCTCTCTCTCTCTCTCTCTCTCTCTCTCTCTCTGTGTGTGTGTGTGTATTCATATAAACTGGGTCACTCTTGTATATTTAAAAAGAGAGCAAGTCAACATGTTCAGTGTGCACTCACTGGTGAAAGGGAAGGACCTTGGTCAAACCTTACCAGGCCACCATCCTGCCGCAGAGCCCACTGAATTATCCCTACCTCATCAGGGTCTGGAGAACCTGCCATGGTGGGACCTGGGTCATAGATCCCTAAAAGATAAGGAAAGAAGGAGGGGGACAGAGAGGAGGGGACCGAGGGGAGGAAGGAGAGGAGGAGAGGAGGAGGAGGAAGAGGGACAGAGCGGAGAAGGAGAAAGAGGAGGAGGAAAAGGAAAAGCTGATTCTCAGTAGCATCCTGGGAATAGGAACTGGTTTCCCCTACTCCCTGTGGCAATCTCTTGGGCAGAGACAACACTTTCTGGAAAGACTGTGTATTGCCAGGTTGCTACAGTTCTCCTCCAGAGGGCACTCTAGCTTTTAGTCTCAAGGGACTCCCAGAAGGGCCTGGGCAGCCCTTCAAAATAGTAGCCTATGGGAGGAGGTGGAGGAACTTGTGACCTGTAGCTTTGGAGTTATCAATCAGTAGGGAAAAAGTAAAGATCGGCTTTCTGCCTGGGAAACCACAGACCTGTGTCCTCTGTCTGCCCAGCACTTATGTGCACGTGTGTCCCCTGCCCAGCACAGTGTGTAGGACTTCCCTGAGATACGGTTGAACCAATCAGGAACCCAGACTACATAGTCAGTTTGGGATTTAGTACAAACTGAGTTCCCACTCATTTGTCTTATTGATTCGCTCCCACTTTAACGCCTGGGCTTGTGGTCGCCCTTGAACTTCCCTGAGACATGCCGCTCCCTGCAGCAGGGGCAGCTTTTTCAGCTACCTTTCACAGACTCATGCTCCAACAGCTGCCCATGGTCTGCATTCAGTATCTTTGAGAAACAGAGTCTCAATTATTTACTGCCCCCCACCCCAGGGAAGTGCAGAGGTGGGATTGTATCCGAGCTTCTTGGTGTAGGGAAAGGCTTTTTTTTTTTAAAGCAGCCTTGCTGTGTTTTATGTGATTATGTATCTAGGTGGAGCAGCCAAGCGCCTTAGGCATGATTGCCTACAAATTACAATTAAAAATTATAGTAATGCCTCTCATTACCATGATTATTATGATTAGTGGCGCAGTGTCGGGTGGCCCAGGCTTGCCAGGAATGGGATGGAAAGGAGCAGTTGTGAGCAGAGAGAGGCTCAGGTCAGGTGACAGTGAGATGAAGATGCTTGCATCATGGAGACACGAGTCTCTGCCGAGTCCCAGCCTGCCAGAACACTCAGCCCAGAGCACCGCAGAGCTAGCCTTAAACTCTAGTGAGAAGAGTCCTAACCGCAATGGGGAAGAGCTAGGCTCATAGCTCTGTAGAGGGGCAGAGAAGGCTGTGCCGCGGGTTAGACAGTCTTCAAACCATCTCCACTCTGTTCCATATCAGCAGTGGGTCCCAAAGCCAGCGACTACAGACCTGGCTGATGAGACCGCTCACTCCGCTCACTCCGCTTCTGTGAACAGGCTAGCTTGGAGTTGTTCGCAGCAGCGTTGCACCTCAGCGGCAGAATTTCCACAGGCGGAAATTTATTACCAATGAAAGCGAAGGCTCGGAAGTTACAAATGGTATCTTTTTAATTTTGTTTTTAACAAGAATGGATTCAAGGCCCATTACTACGCAGTGTTCCCTGGAGCCAATGCTCTTAGCCACGGTGGTGCCTTGGTACTTTGGGCATGCTGTGTAAGCGGTGCCCTCACCTGGGTGAAATAATACTCAAGTCATGTGCGTCAAGCAGATAGCTTAGTCCTTAGCACGGTTGTTGTATTGAGTGAGCTGGCCCTCCCTGTCCCGAAGGACCCCTCTGCTCATTTTCCCCTGGCTTCTCTTCTGCATGTTTACAGTCGTCTCTCTCCTTCCATGGAGAGGCTAGTTGATCAGCACTTCGAGTCGCCCCCGCCCCCATGTATGCCTTCTGCAGGCACTGCAGGCACTGCAGGGCAGTGTCCCCAGACCAAAGTCAGTCTCAGGAGGTGAGAGGCACTCACGGGAACAACACTTCAAGTTCACGGGAGAGAACTACACAGGGCAGTAACATGATGTAGCAGCAAGCAGATACACGGACCTTAGCGTAGCGGCCCGTTTAGCCCGCACTGGGTTATGCTCAGTGCTGTGATGTGCTTGAGTTAAATACAGGCGGTCCGGATCCCAGGGAGCATTTTTAATCTAGTTACAACACCACAGACTGGAAATGGCAGCAGGGAATCCATCATGGTATGTGGAGAGGGACACTTGGCTGGAGCATGGACAGTGCAGAGCTGGAGAGGTGACTCTGGGGACTGTCACATCCCTTCCTTTTGTAGATGTCCAGACATAAGGAGATAGGATTCTGGGGGGTGGGTGGGTGGGTGAGGTGACTTGGGTTAGGCCAGCATGGGGTGAAAGAGGAACCTGCAGGGTGAGATGAGATGGGGATGCGGAATGTGGTGGAGACAGAAAGGGAGTAGAGCAGCCGTGTAGGAGTGAGGCATGGCGGCAAATGATGGGAGAGGTCCCGATCAAGGTCTGAGCTAGACATACGTAGTCCAGTATCCAGAGAGGAGAGAGCTTAGAGATCCATGAGCGACACATGTAGATACGGCCAACCGTTGGACTGAGCGCGGGGGGTGGGGTGGGGGACCCCAGTGGAAGAGTGAGGAGCTGAAGGGGATTGCAACCCCACAGGAAGAACTAACAACTAACTGGACCTCCCGGAGTTCCCAGGGACTAAACCACCAGCCAAAGAGCATACATGGAGGGATCTATGGCTCCAGGCCCTTGGTCCTGTGGAGCTTTGATGCCCTAGTGTAGGGGAATGCTAGAGTGGGGCGGCAGGAGTGGGTGAGTGGATGGAGGAGCACCCTCATAGGAGCGAAGGAGAGTGGGGAGAAGGGGGATGGGATGGGGGTTGTGGAGAGGTAACCAGGAAGGGGGATATTATTTGAAATATAAATGAATAAAATGACTAATTAAATCCATGAGTTTAGTCAGGGGAATTCATTTTCCCTCTTCCTACCCTGTTGTCATTGCCAGAATACATTGATAGAATCCTCCTCAGATGTCTTCTCTAGTAGCTAGCGTTCCTCTCTGGATGTCCATAGCTTTTGCTCTACATTATTCCTAAGGCCATGATTGCTTCGTGCCTTATATGCTGAACATCCCAGCAGCAAATCTATCTAAGTTAGACCACAGTGTCTAAAGGGCTTTGTTCAGTGCAGGTATTTTAGTGTGGATTGGGTGTTTCTGAAAAGTTAGGAGCTGGCTGGGGCTTGCTCAAAACAGGAGAGAGTTCTTGTAGGAGAGTGCGAGCAGGGCTTATGTAAGTTGGGTGGGGGAGAATCGAGCGTGATGACTAAGCGCCCACTCAGAAGCAGTGTGCACAGGCAAGGCGAGGCTAGAGGAACTACGAAGCCTGTGTAAGTCAGCCTCCCGTTCAACTCCAAGGAGCGGGTGTGTGCTTGGGCTCACGGTTTCAGAGGTTTGAGCCCAGCGGCTGCTCCATTGCTGTGGACCAAAGGAAAAAGGGATGTTGTATAGCAAGAGTGTGTAGTGGAGGCTTCTCCTCTTATGGTGACCAAGGAAGCAAGGAGAAAGAGATGGATGAGAGGAGCTGGGGACAGAGTGTTGTTCTTGTGAGTATACTACAGGGACCCATTTCCTCCTGTATCATAATTTCTATCATTACTCTTCTCCTATAATGCTATCATAATTTGTAACATTATGAACCTATCAGTGGGCCAAGTCATTGATTAGATCTGAGTCCCCATGACCCAATCATTAACCACCTCCAAAGTCAGTCAACTGGCAACCAAGTCTTCAGCATGTAGCTTTTGTGTGATATTTTAGATCCAAGGCTTTATTTTCAGTATCCTTCAAATTTTCTTTCATTTCTTGCCATGACTGTATTTTTTCTCCAGAATCTGGAAGTGGGGAAAAAATCTGTGTCTTTTTAATATAGTCATATATGATGTAACAATGTGACCATCAATAAAGGGCCACACATACAAAATAACTCCTTAGGAGTATATGTTTCAACAATCTTCTGTCTCGATACATAAAGTCTATTATGTTCATATGAGGACAAGATTGTCTGATGATGCAGGTCCCAGAATGTCTCCCCTTTCATAAGTGGCAGGTGACTGTATATCTCTAGGTACTCAAGGATGTAGAGTGTTTTGAATATCTTCAAACAGAAAGTCACAGGGCTTAATGCTTTAATAAGAGTTCTTAAATTTGAATTCTATTAAGTGTGTATCCCAACTGTTCTGTTAAAATGAAAGACTATCCAGAAACTATAATTCAAAAATAATTGGTTGTTTTCCTTCTTTCTAAGCGACCATGTTTCTGGAGAACTGGAAGAGACTCCAGATGCGGCTGGGCTACTTCTGGGACCTGACTGGGATAGAAGAGGAAGAAGTGAGTCTTCTTGCACACTTCCTGGGGCTCTTGATGTTCTTTGATCTTAGAACTAGATGATCTGGGTTGGGACAGTCATGTAGAGTTTGCTGTCTCATCAGCTGTCACTGGCTGGGTCTCACATGGTTTGTTAGCTATGTCGTGGTTTATATGCACCATTGGGAGTTCAAATGCTTCTTCTTCCTTTGAGTTGTTAAGGTCTAGGGTTTGGAGGAGGTAAGAGAGCCCAGCAGGCTACTTTGTAAGAGGATATGGCACAGGATTCACAATCAGGTGGCAGCAAGTAACCTTGATACTATGGAGCCAGAGAAGAGGGAGTTTAGAGCTGGGGCATGTCAGAATGCACAGGAGCCTAGAGGATCAAGGTAGGGAGGTTTGGGAGGTACAGATGAGGGTTGCTGGGGTGACTAACAAAGAAAGGACCACTAAGTGACTTTGTCAGGATTCAGTAGACTATGTGAATTGAGAAAAGGAACCAAGGGTAGATGCCTTCAAAGTTTAACTTTTGTGGGTAGATGATATTTAAGGTATATTAAAACGTAAGCCTCCCTTTCTAGCTCTCTTGAAAATTAGCATATGAAAATAGGTCTTGGTTCTGATGAGGGGAATTTGCAAGGATTGCTGGCACTGGACGTTGCTCATGGGTGAAAGGACAAATGTGAGTCTTAGGTAGGAATTTCTGGTACCGTGGGTGCTTTAGGTGACGCTAGGGGACTATATCTGGAAGGTCAAGGGACCATTGCACTGTGCAAGAACCCACATGGAGGGCTAGCCACAGGTGTTATAGTCGCTCCTGGAGAATAATCCTTCTCCTTACTGTCCCATGGTGACTGACATGTTTTGCCTTGGGATCTTACTGGAAGGCCCTGATATTTTAAGAGAAAAATAAGTGAAGTTTCCAATTTAGTCTTGTTTTCAAGCCCATGTTGCCCCAAGTCTGTAGCATGTTATCATTTCGTATTTTTAATGCTATAATTAGTCAACTTGCTGTTGAACAGATGGTCTGAGAAGTGGCAGGGGCTGTATGGCACAGGCAGCTCCTGGAATGGAACTACCAATCCAGGGCGGGTTGATTAAGTGCTCTAAAGGGAGTTGTATGCTAATGTAGGTTTTCCCTGCCTGAAATGGGCTTTCAAGGTCTGGAGACACGCCTTGGCGTTGAAGAGCATTAGGCACTCTTCCTAAGGACCTGAGTTCAATTCCTATCAACTATAGGTCAGCCCATGACCATCAGTAATGCTAGTTCTAGGGGATCTGATTCTTTCTTCTGGCCTCCAGGAGCACCAGACGTGGAGGTAGTATAGAGATACTTGTGCGGGTGAAACGCCCATAGATATAAAATAAAAAGGAAATTTAAAATAACAAAAGGGGATTGGAATAGCCTGTACCCTTTCCTACTGCATCCCATGCTTGGATATGTGTAAATGAGCCCACCTCATTCCAATCCTTCCCGCTAAGCAGCAGCTCTGGGGTCAGTACCATCACTGGCTCTGCAGCAATGGTAAGTAAGCTATGCATATAGATTGTGCCCTCCTGGAGATTCAAATTAGCTGGGAGATAGGGAGCAAAGAATAGCAGAAGTGATTGTAATGTTTAGACATCACTCACTGATATGTGTTCCCAACAGAAAGAGCTGTAGAAGTTAGTTGTGGGAGATCCAGTCGGGACACATTTATCCTCTTAGTCCTTCTTGATTTCAAAGCATAGATAACGAATTGGAGAGGGAGAGGAGAGAGAGGGAAGGAAGGAGGGTGAAGGGAGATGTGGTTGGGTATGGGAAGGTGAGTGTACGGACTTCTTACATTCCTGATGCCAGGAGCTGAGGTGTCTGCAAAGGAGGAGAAGCACACTGGCACACAAAACCTACACGATTCCCCTGCATACAATAAAGACACATGCTCCACTATGTTTATAGCAGCCTTGTTTATAATAGCCAGAAATTGGAAGGAGCCCAGATATCCCTCAAAGGAGGAATGGATACAGAAAATGTGGAATATTTATACAATGGAATACTACTTAGCAAATAAAATTAATGAATTCATGCAATATGCAGGTAAATGGTTAGACCTGGAAAATATCATCCTGAGTGAGTTAACCCAATCACAAAAGAATACACATGAAATGCAATCACTGATAAGTGGATATTAATGAGCCCAGAAGCCCTAAATACTCAAGGCACAATTAGCAAGTCAAATGATTCCCAAGAAGAAGAAAGGAGAGGACCCTGGGCCTGTAAAGATTGGATCCAGTTTTGTAAAGAAACCGTGGGGGGAGGGGGAATGATTGGGGAATAGTGGGGGGAGGAGAGGAACTATGGGACGTATGGTGGGGGGGGGAACTGGGAAAGGGGAAAGCCTTTGGAATGTAAACATAGAATATAGAAAATAAAAATTAAAAAAAAAAACAACACGAGCCACAGACAAGTTGGCTTTCCATTGGAGAGGACAGGCAGACATGCCTGCACACAGAAAGGCATCAGCGAAGGCTCAGTGTCCTGGAAATCCCCTCTCTAGGCCCCCAGTAGGAGTGGGGTTAGGTTCACATCTTCTTTTCTATAGCCGAGCTTCCTGTTCTCTGATGAACTCAAAGAGCCACAGCAACTTTCTGGGAGGTCCATGGGTGAGGAACTCCTGTGCAGGCTAAGCGGGACCTGGCCAAGGTTGGGTTTGCTGTGACACAGGAAATGTTCCTAGTGGGGTTTCTGTGTGAGGCTGATCCTGTGCCTCACATCAGTGCTGCCTGGGGCCGGTGGTGTAAGTGAGGGAAAGGGAAGTCAGGCTCAGTGCTCTCTTCAATTCATTCTTAGGCATGACTTGTGGTTTAAGTGCGCCTGAGCGCGCCATTCAGTTTCGCGCATGCGCCTTAGCAATGCTCTATTGCCAAGCTCGAGTATAGTGTGGCGCTTAGTTCTTTTCTTTTCTTTTTTCTTTTCTTTCTTTTCTTTTCTTTTCTTTTCTTTTCTTTTCTTTTCTTTTCTTTTCTTTTCTTTTCTTTTCTTTTCTTTTCTTTTCTTTTCTTTTCTTCTCTTCTCTTCCCTTCCCTTCCCTTCCCTTCCCTTCCCTTCCCTTCCCTTCCCTTCCCTTCCCTTCCCTTCCCTTCCCTTCCCTTCCCTTCCCTTCCCTTCCCTTCCCTTCTCCTCTCCTCTCCTCTCTTCCTTTCCTTTCCTTTCCTTTCCTTTCCTTTCCTTTCCTTTCCTTTCCTTTCCTTTCCTTTTCTTTCCTTTCTTTTCTTTTCTTTTTTTTTGTGGTCCCAGTGGGATGCTACCTTCCTTAGCTTGACCTTCTCTGATGCCCCCATTCAATCTGATTTATTATTTTTGTCTTTCATAGCTGTACCTAGTGTTGCTAATTACTTCTGATACTTCACCCAGTTAAGGATAAGCACTATAGAAGGAGAGCCCTTGTCCACAAGATCAGCCTGCAGCCTCAGCGTCTGGAAAGGAGATCCAGACATGGAGATGCGTGCTAGGTCCCTGTTGAAGAACTTTGTTGAATGAATCTCTGTAAAGAAAAACCATGGACTTGAAGACTTGATGAATTTGAATGTCAAAGAGGGAATAAGGGCACCCTCAAGAAGAAATCAGCAATCATGGCCCTGATTTGGGAAGCTAAGAGTATAGATCAGAAATGGCAAGATATCTAGATGACTGGAAGAGGCAGCCAGAGATGTGGAGCCAGTAAGGGACAAACAAAACAAAACAAAATCACACACACACACACACACACACACACCCCAAAATAAAAAACTGAAACCAAACCAAAACATCAAAAATCCCAGTGGCTAGATCAGAGTGGGCACTGATTGCCTATTCCTGTCCCCTGGGGAGCAGCGGAGGAGTCCTGTGGAGAGCATCAGAGAACTGACTGAAGGCTGCTATAGGGTCCAATGTACTGTCCGTCTACCCTGACTGACCTCAGATCACCCAAGTCCCATCTGAGTTTGGCTTGAAGCCTTTGTTTAGGCCAACTCCTGAAGAGGCTTCCAGATGGAAACAGCTTCTGGAAAGACTGCATTTTTGTGGAATTTGGCATCAGATCTGCATCTATGGAGTTTATCCTTAAGGGCTGTTATGTTGATCTGCCCATGAGCTCAGCTTTGGAGGGAGTCTACCACCTCATCAGGAATGCTGGGTGCAACCAGGGAGATCCTTGTGTGATCTGCCTTAGCCGAATAAAGGACAACTTGGCTCTGTGTGCCAAAAGGCTGGACTTCTAAATGGAAAAAGGTGGTTTGAATTGGGGTGAGGTGGGTCACAGCCACAACCATCATGAATCTAGAATTGGAATCATCCTGCTGGTCATCGTGAGAGAGCACAGGTCTTTCCCTTATTCTCTCCCCCCTTTTTTTCTAAAAAAAGATTCATTTATTATATGTAATTATACGTAAGTAAGTCTATTGTATCTGTCCTAAGAGACCCCAGAAGAGGGTAGCAGATCTCATTACTGAAGGTTGTGAGCCACCATGTGGTTGCTGGGATTTGAACTTAGAACCTTCGGAAGAGCAGCCAATCCTCTTCACCACTAAGCCATCTCTCCAGCTTTCCCTTAGTCCCTTTACAAGACATAAAGAGAAAGGCTCCTGGGACTTGGCAAGGGTTAGGAGACACATTACGGCACTCAGAAGATGGGGCTGCAGCTTTTCATTCTGACCTTCCATTGGGGTAAGAAAGAAGCAGAGCGAAGGGATGGCAGCGGCCATGGTGGAAAACTTTGGCCTGTATTTCCCAGCATCTTCCACCAGAAGCCTAATTGTTGCTTTCAGAGCTGTTTCTGCATGAAATGGTGAGTTCAAGAATATTGGAGAAGTGTCTTTACCAGAGCTCTTTCTGGAACTTTCAGTATGCTCACAGAGAGTCTCAGAAGGGTGATTTTTTGGGGAGTTGTTATCCTGGAAGTCTTTTATTTTTTTTCATCTGGAACTCTGTTGGAGTGCACCTTAGGAAATACTGCATTGGAGAGTGGGAAGTGAGCCTCCACTACAGTTAGAGACTTCCACATGCTCTGCATGGTACCAGTCACTGTGAGCGACAAAAGAATGTAAAACAGACAGCCGATCCTTCAGAAGAGAGCATGACGTGTGCATGGGTCTAGCCAGGGGGAGGGGGCAAAATGTGTGACATAAGCTATACATTTGTAGGAATTTGGAGAAGAACTTGGCTGGTGGTTCACCACAGTAGTGAAAGGACTCCTGAAAGGGATGGGTCTGGTGTGCCATAGGAGACTGTGTGATGTGGGAGGCCCTGAAAAAGCACTTAAACAGCATTGCCCACCACGGTGCTACACTCCTTAAATAGCATCGCCCACCGTGATACTATTTATGTTCCTTACTCACTTGGGCATTTTCTCCAGTGCCACAGTTTGTCAGGAAAGTCAGAGACTAATAAGGTGTCTAGCAAGTTGGCCTTTACTGACTCAGCCATATGGGTGGTAACAAAGAAGTATGTGCGGTCTGAACAGCACAGTGCCCTGCACCTGAATCTGTGCTTGGAGAACATCAGAAAGTGGAAAAGATCATGAAATCCTCCTGCCTTCAGAATCCATCTTGGAGCTAGCCATTGTGGGAAGGCCTAGCAGGAGGCCTGCTGCTCACCACTGTGTCCCCTTTGAAGTAAGCTGTGTCCGAAGCGAATTGATTTGGCAATGTTCCTCTTGATTCGCTGGGAGCTCTTTCCTCTGACTGATGATTGATACTGCAGTTTGGATTGGCGGAAGAGCTTAATGATATCTCTTGAGTATTTGCATGCTGCTGTATTCACCAATGACTTGCTCATCTATGCTGCTCAGACAGGTCCAAACAATGAATTTTAAGATACACTCCATGGCCATCTAGACGTTGATGTTGGATACCATTTTAGCATGCAGAATCATGGCGCAGAGTTTTGTTGCTTCTCCAAACTCTCGGCTGTGGGGCAAAGCTCTTTCTATCAGGAACTGGGTTCCTTGTAGGTGAACTGGAGGCATGAGTGCAGGGACCCCTGCCTTTGTCATGTCGTTCTGTAAAACATGTAGCTTCTGGTTGTATTAGCTTTCCGGTTAACATCTTCTCTTTCCCTTTTCAACATTGGCGCCAATCCCAGGAACGTTCCCAGGTTTGGTTCTCAGTGTGGCAATAAGTGTCCCGTGTGTCTTATCTCTCCTCGCACCATTGTGTCCTTGGTATAGACTCCTTGTAATTGTGTCACGTGGCAATTCATGTCTGATGGTGTCCATTCCTGAACCCCAGTTCGATGTACTTGTGGTGTCTGGTTCTCATGCACAGGCCCAGTCCACCCTCCTTCCTGTTTACTAACTCTGTTTACTGGCTCTCTGGTGTAGGAACACTCCCGGCCTGAATATGAAACCAAAGTACGAGAGAAGCTACTAAAGGAGAGCGGCAGGTCGGCGGTTCAGAAGCTGGATGGGAGTTCACCTGAGGATGATGAGGTGAGAGGCGCCGCTCACAGCCTTCTCTGCTCTTAGTGCCTGTGATGCTATTTGGGAATCTCAGTGGTGGGACACTGGTGGCAAAAAGAGTGACCTTGCACAGGATGGAATGAGCGCTTGATGTCTGTGATCCTCCTATAGCCAGAGTCCCTTGGGAACAGGCTGTCATGGCAACTAGATCCACTGAGGTCCTTGTGGTACAGTGTGGACAAAACGGGAAAGCATGCCAGAGAAGAGAAAACCCCTCTCAAGGCTGTCCTGTGGACAGCACTTCCTAAGTCCCCACTCCACCCCACTCCACCCTCCCTGGATCCTTGTTCCCCACCAGCCACTGTCCTGAGTGCGCGGACTTCACATTTATTCTCGTGAAAAATCTACAAGGCTGGTAAATGATATGAAAAGGAAAGCTGATGAGGAAAAGTTCTATCTAAAGATGACGTCAGTAGCTAGCAGTCCCCACAGCCAATCAGTGTGACTGTGCCAAGAGTTCTAACTGCTTTGCCTCTGCATTTAACTGTCATGCCACACTGTCCTCCGAATGCACCGGGGGAAATCAAAGGATAAAGCAGAAAATGGTCCTCAGGACCCACAGAGGCAAACGCATGCCTGCTTTGCTGGAGTTAGTTACATGGTGTTCGTACTCCTCTGGGTCGGCCGCAGGAAGAATGCAATGTTTCGTGTGTTCTCTTTCTGAACTTAAGGAATTATAGTGATTTGTGAATACACTTGGTGTGTGTGTGTGTGTGTGTGTGTGTGTGTGTGTGTGTGAGGGGGTGGGAGGCGATACCTGTCTCTGAGTGCCACCCTGCTTTTAAATCAAGATCCTGTGTTTATATCTTTCCTAAATCTGATTTCTGGAGGAAAAAAAAATCAACAAGAGTGAAAATCTGTTGTTTTTCAATGTGTCTTTTCTTCATCCTGGATATAAATTCAAATTTCATTATATTTTATATTCTTTAAGTTGCAACCATTCATGTTAGCATGCAAATTTATGCAAATACCAAAACAGAAGAATGTGGTATTTTTGAGCCCAGAATACTAGAGAGAGAGAAAATAAGACTTAAATAGAAGGGGGTGAGGGTCTGTTATTTTTCTCTCATTTATACTAAGAGAAAGCCCTAAGACATCAATTATTAGGAGAATAGTGAATTTGGTCTCAGAAGACTAATCGTCACTGCCACCGTCATCACAAGGCACATATTCTGTATTCTGTCAGCTTCAGCAGCTCTGTGCAACTTTCTTTCTCACCATAGAACAACATACAATGAGTAATTTCATGGAAATCACATATAACTTTTATTGAACCAGTGGCTCATTAAATTTTAAAAAACAATTTTGTATTACTTTAATTCCAAATATGTGTGGCTGTGTGTGTGAGTGCAGGTGCCTTCAGAGGTCAGAGATGTCTGATCCTCCTAGAGCTGGTGTTACAGGTGGTTGTGAACTGCCTGATGTGGGTGTTGGGAATCAAACGTGGTTCCTCTGGAAGAACAGGAAGTGCTCTTAACCGCGGAGCCATCTCTCCAGCCCTGACTCATTTAATTTTAATTCCATAGACGGGAACTCCAATGAGCTGGAATTGTGTACAGTTGGGCTGTGGTTCTAATATAAATATTGCTTGAATATATATGCATGGTAGGTCAAATGACTTTCGGGAACTATGAATAATTAAAAAGCATCTGAATGCATTATGAGTGATGCATATGTTTATGGTGTAGCCTTCAGCATCTCTTTTCACTACCCTGTTGAGAATGCTAAGTTCAAGGCGCCTGGTGCCTTCTGGGCAATGGGAGGAAATGAGTTTCCCAGTGCACAGTGTGAGATAAATGTGGCCTGTGCTTGATTGTCAGGGACCTGCTCATGTTCTTTTAACTCTGGTAATATCGTAACTGCTTCTTCCTGTGCTATGAATCTAAGTGTTGATGGGTGATAGGGATGGAGAACATGTTGCTGCACTGGGATCGGGTGGACGGAGCGGATCCTCCTCTTGTCTGGAGAAAAGGGTTGTGGTCAGCCCTCCCTCCCTGCAGAACATTCACTGGGACATCAAGGAGAACGAGGCGTCTGTGACAGGCATCCGAGGAGACTTAAGAACCAAGGTCTAGCTGGGCTCGGATACCCTTCTCTTACCCCAGTGGTTCACCTGGATGTCTGTGTCACAGTTACCCTGAGACTCTTTTGTCCACACCACCTTCCTCTGGAGCAATAAAAACACTACCGGTTTACTGAGGCTCAGATTGGCACAGGGAACTTTCTAAGGTCACATGGCTCTTTGTCGGGGAGCCAGCCATTGGTTCTGTTTAACTCAAAGGCCCACTGCTTTTTTTTCTTCCTTTAAATTTTTTTTGGACATATTATGTACATTTAAAATTGAGATTTAATTCTCATACTTTAAAGTCTGCCGTGGTTCGATCTGGACCTAGTGACACATAAAGCATTTGGGAGGCAGAGGCAGGAGGATTAGGAGTTGGAGGTCACCTTCCTCCAGTGTTTAATGAGCTCCAGGTCAGCCCAAACTGCATGAGACCTGGTCTTTAAATACCAGGGAAAAAAAAGGCGTGGCCTAAAACTCACCCACACTGTTCAGTAGCTTTCGGAACCATCATAGATTTACGCAGCTGTTCCCCACAATGTATTTTCAAAGCAGTTTTATTGTTCCATCTAGAAATCCTGTACCAAGCTGGGGATAAAGCTCAGTAGAATGCTTATCTAAAATTTACAAGCCCTAAGGTTCACTCCTTAGCACTGCAAAGCAAAGAAACATGAAACAAACCGAAAACTTGAATAAACTTAAAAAATGTATTCCTCTGCCCAGTTGCTAAGCTATGGAAAATAATGAACTGTTTTTTTTCAGTATCTTGTGATTTGCTGATTTGGGGTTTCCTGCAATTTGTATCACGTAACATGTCGTGGTTAGCTCCTCACTTGGGAAAGTGACCCACGTCACGACTTATCTCAGCATCTCATTTGCTCTTATTGCCAAATAGTGCCCCGTGCCTTGGGTCATTTTATTTACCTGCCCATTGGCTGAAAGATGTTTGAGCGCTCTTCATTTTTCCAATTAATTATAGTCATGCTATGAGGATCGGTGTCTGATTTTTATTTAGCTATGTGCTTATATTTTCATGTGTGTGTGTGTGTGTGTGTGTGTGTGTGTGTGTGTATCTAAGATAGGATCACTGGGTATTATGTTAAGTTTGTGTTTGATATTTTGAAGATGTTATTTCCCAAGGTGGATGCATTATTTTATATATTCCAATCTTGTGGTAAGTGGCTATGGCATTTCCACAACATACACTTACCATGTGTGCTTTAACTTTATTCACCATACTGATAGGAAGTGGTATTTCATTGCTGTTTCAATTTCCATTTCTTTAATGAGTAATGATGCCGAACATCTGCTTCTATGCGATTGGTCACTTCTATGGCTTCTTTAGAAAGCTGTCTGGTTAAATCCTCCACCTATTTAAAATCATGGGTTTTCTATAAAATTATGAGGGTTTTTTTTTTTGTATATTTGGGATGGTGGTAGTCCTACATCAGATAATATTGTTTGTTTTATTTTGTTTTACTATCTGAATTGCATATTACCTATTTTTTCTTTTGTCAATTGTGCTTTTGTATCATTGTGTAAGAAATCATTGCCTAGTGCTCGCTTCAGCAGTATACACACATTCTAAAACTGGAATGGTATGGAGAAGGTCAGCATGGTCCTTGCGCTAAGATGACACATAGGTTAATAAAACGTTCCTTATTTTAAAAATTATCGCCTACCTTAAAGTCATAAAGAATTTTAAAGTTCTAGTGCTTATACATACATTGGTTTATGAACATTTGAGTTAATTTTTGTATATGATATAGAAAATCCAAATGAATTTCTTGCACATGGATATTCTGTTGCCTATTAAAGGAATAATTTACTTATTGAATTGTTTTGATATTCTCATAAAAATGAACCTACTATAAATGTCTGATCTAGACAGTCAGATCTACTCCACTGATCTACATAGTATTGGATAAAAATAGTAAGAATGGAATTCTTTTGTCCTTGATCTTAGAAGAAACAAAATCATCTTTCATCTTTAACTACATTGTTAGATATATCCATTGATTAAGATTAATAAAAAAATAAATTTCCCCAACAAAAATGAACATCATATTAGGATAATCATTTGAAATGACATGTTCACATTGTAATAAAGTGTGAACTGTCCTTTTTGAGGAGGGCCAACATGGTGAGGCCAAGAGGTTAGCACACTCCAAGTCAGAACCTGGACTGAAAATAACACTGCCACCTGGCAGTGCAGTCCCTTTATGGGGTCTCCTTTGCCCCTTTTATCACAGGGGAAATTGGACATTTGAGCCTCCTCCCTTCTGAGTGTTGGCATTGTCTTTGCTCATGGTGCCATGATGCAGCTGTTCCTCAGGCCATCACCTTAAAAATTGGATCACCCATTATGAAACTTTCATAGCTTTAAGATTGGATGAGAGTTCATCAAAGGCCTCCTAAATCTAGCCTATGCATTCTTTTCTTAAATAAACTATGCAATCTAATATAGTCTGAAAGCAAAGCTCATTCTACATAGAGCAGTGGAGAGGACCATAACACAAGGAACTAATTGTAAAGGTTTTAGGAGAAGTGGTGCTGAGGAAAATAGGGGACACTGGGGCAAGGAGAGATTAGCAGCAGTTGGGAGTGGCCACCACTTCCTGCTGGAAGGACAAAAAGTGGGGTTGTACCATCAGAACCTGGAGTCATGACCACCCAGTGGGAACTAGAACCCTGCAGGGAGAGCAGCCTCTCTGAAGGCACAGTTTACATCAGATAGAGCACTGGGAGAGATACTCCAAAACCCCCAAGGGTCCAGGTTTCTGTCAGAACCTCCCACTAGTACAATATAACCAAAGGTCAGTCAAGAGGTCATTCTGGGGATCATGGGTTTCAGAAATCAATACCCTCCATCAGGGAGCAGAGATCTGTGTGGTGGGGTGAGGGGGCTGTGTATCACAGAAAGGGTGGGTCTGAGAGCATATCTCAGAATGTTACTATGAAAGACCAGTCAATATGTTGATCTGATTCTAAACTCTGTAGCCACAGACCATGTACATCTGGGCCCTGGCCTGGATACCAAGGTGGAAGATTATTAGAAACTAGAGAGTTAAACATTTGGGGAAAATGCAAGAATGTTCACCATTGACGGTATGAATGGATACATTAAAGAATCACTTATTCAGAGCATTCCCAAGCCACTGAGCAGTTAAGAATTATTTGTGTAACTGTATATGGGATGGATCCCCAGTTGGGCAGAGTCTGGATGGCCTTTCCTTCAGTCTCTGCTTCACACTTTGTCTCTGTATCTCCTCCCATGGGTATTTTGTTCCTCCTTTTAAGAAGGATCAAAGTATCCACACTTTGGTCTTTCTTCTTCTTGAGCTTTATGTGATCTGTGAATTGTATCTTGGGTATTCTGAGCTTCTGGGCTAATATCCACTTATCAGTGAATGCATACCATCTGTGTTCTTTTGTGATTGGGTTACCTCATTCAGGATGATATTTTCTAGCTCCATCCATTTGCCTAAGAATGTCATGAATTCATTATTTTTAATAGCTGAGTAGTACTCCATTGTGTAAATGTAACACATTTTCTGTATACATTCCTCTGTTGAGGGACATCTGTGTTCTTTCCAGCTTCTGGCTATCGTAAATAAGGCTGTTCTGAACATAGTGTAGCATGTGTCCTTATTACATGTTGGAGCAAGACACTATTGTGGATGCCAACAAGTGCTTGCTGACAGGAGCCTGATATAGCTGTCTCTTGAGAGGCTCTGCCAGTGCCTGACAAATACAGAAAGGGATGTTCTCAGCTAACCTGGACTGAGCACAGGGCCCCCAGTGGAGGAGGTAGAGAAAGGTCTCAAGGAGCTGAAGGGGTTTGCATCCCCATAGGAGGAACAACAATATGAACAAACCAGTACCCCCGGAGCTCCTAGAGACTAAACTATCAACCAAAGAGTACATGTGGAGGGACCCATGACTCCAGCTGCATATGAACAAGGATGGCCTTTTTGGACATCAGTGAGAAGAGAGGCCCTTGGTCCTGTGAAGGCTCATTGCTCTAGTGTAGGGGAATGCCAGGACGGGGAAGCGGAAGTGGGTGGGTTAGTGAGCAGGAGAAGGGGGTGGGATAGGGGGTTTTTGGAGGGGAAACAAAGAAAGGGGATAACATTTGAAATGTAAATAAAGAAAATATCTAATAAAAAATAAATGTATAAAACGAATATTTGTGTAAGTGGCAGAGAGAAGAGAGAGTGGGTATGTGTGGGGGACTTTAAAACAAAGCCCTATTTAACTAGGTGTAAAATAGTTATCCTTAAAAACCTCCTAAAACTTGTCACCCAAATGTTTACTAAATGTGGGTGCAGGACCCATTTCCCAGCCATGTCTGGCACTACCTGTGATATTCTCGGCCATGAATATTTTATGGGGAAACCCTGAAACTAAGGGGACCTGGGCCAGGAGGAGGCACATGGATAGACGGGTGTTAATTTACTGTTCTGTGTAACACCCTGGGGACAGTTCTTTCTAAAGAAAGCTCATCAAAAGTTAAGTCATTGAAACATTTACAACTTGTGCCTCTGGCAGCATCAACAAACAAACATGTGGAATAAATTATTCAAAACTGTGCAGACTTCAACAAGGCTGGGACAACAGTACCCGGAAGCTGAATGACTGTCAGAGCGTGGAGTCCGGGGAGGCCTGGGAAACAGGGTGGAGGGCCCCGTCTGACTCTCTTACTGTGGGCCAAGGTGGGATGCATCCAGATTTCCATACAGGCCCTTGATTGTAATGTTCTACAGCTCAAAGTTCCCCTGAGCCCTGTTCTGAAAAGTTAATAACTATGTGAGGGTCAAAACAGAGTAAGGTTTTTAGTTTGCTCTTGGGGATTAAGGTTTCTCATCGGCCTCTGCACTATTGGGTATTAGCACACAGAAAGAAACTCAGTTTCCCAGAGATTGCCATAGAGAAGAGAGGATGAGGCTGGGTCTGTCTGTGAGATCTTTTCCTTTCTTCCTGCGCCTAATGTCTTTCCTCGTCTTTCAGATATGAGTATCTTGTGGATTTTCAGTATTAAGGGAGTTCTGAACCACAGTTCTCATCTATCTGGCCTTATGCACGGGAGGATGATGGCCACTGACCTGTCTGATCACCGACAGAGATAGGATCAGTATCTCTGACTCTCAGACCCATCCCTGAGCTCAGTGGATGAGCTCTGATGTCTTATGACCCTGGGACAGTTATCCTTTTTCTCCTGAGATTCTTCACAGTTGGCTAGGAGGCTAAGGCAGCAAAGTCAATACCAGGCTGACTCGGAGCTTACACAATAGACCCGTTGAAGGCTGTATCCTGGCGATTTTATTTAAAAATCGCTTACTGTTTCTCATCTCCACTCATTTTTAAATGATTAATTTTGGCTCTGGCTCTTCTTTCTCACACTTTCTCATTCTGTGATTCTCCTCTGTCATCTCTCATGGAGTGTGGCTTCCACTTCCCACCTCTGGACCTCATTCCCACAGAGAAAGGCTATTTCCCAAAGGAAATGGCTATGCAAAGACGCAGTGATAGATGGAATAAAAGATCTGAATGAGGATGGTCAGACCTATTTGATTCTAGAATGTGTGTGTGTGTGTGTGTGTGTGTGTGTGTGTGTGTGTGTAAGTTCTGGATCTGAACTTAGAACTGAATTATGTGCCCCCTTTTGTCATTGGTGGGCTCCACATAACTCCATCAGGTAAAAGGAAGGCTGGGAAATGTAATCTTTGATAGGGAGCCTGCCAGCCACAGAGCCTAGCCACCAAAGAGATGTTCTTGTCCTCAGTCTGAAATGGCAAAGGGAGTAGAGTGTGGGCCACGTAGGTGATGAGACCGGTTCAGTTTTGAAAGGGCAACAGATGATTCTGACTGACTGTCACCATTTGAGAGTTTCTGTGGTAGGAAACAAGAAAGGAAGGAATGATCTGGAAAAGGAGCATGCTGTTATAAATCTGGGAGGGAGGAGAGGCATGCATCGGTGGGGTCCCCACAGTTCCTGACTGGCTCCTTCAGGAAGTACATCCCCTTTACTAAAGCTTGTGACTCACACTTTCTGAACAGGAATCAATGCCATTTTGATGTCACGATAAGTAAAATGTTATTTTTATTAATTCATTTGTTCTTTGAGATTTTGTACATGTTTATATGCAAGCATTTTGGGTTATCCCCCTTATCCCTCTCCCCGCATTGGCCTCACTTCTTCCATACAAATCTCTTTTCTATATTCGTGTCTTTTGTTTTGTGTCCTACAGAGTTTAGTAGGGCCTAGGTTTGAAATTACCTCGTAGAGCTTGGAGGGACACCAGTGGTTACTTACACATAGATACTGTGCTTCCCATCTCCCAGAACCTTTAGTTGCCATGGTACCACAGTAAGTGGTAATGCCCAGGAGTGCCTTCCCATCCATAGCTGATTATTGGGCAGGCTCAGTTCATTCAGGCTCAGTGCCAGTGGACACTGCTGTTGTGTGTTCATGATTGCCACGGCAGTGTCATGCTTGGAATATGGCGTCTTACAACCCATTTCCTGTCTTCTGTTCTCACCCATGCAATGTTGGTGAGCCCAGTGAGTTTAAAAGTAGCCTTTCTTTGCACATATAAACAGAGATATTTGAGTCAATGTTAGTTTATCCAAATAGCCATAGGTGACTCCCTCTCTGGGGGATCCCAAACCCTCAGTCAGGAGGATTTTATCAGGTTTATAGTAGTTGGCATGCATTGCCTCTTATGGACTGGTCCTCTGATAACTATAGAGTCGTTGGTTACCTCCACTACAGTCATGCCATTGATGCAGCAGTGCCTCATCTTGCCTGCAAGGTTGGTGTTTGTCCTAGTTTAGGCTTTACTGCTATGAACAGACACCATGACCAAGCCAACTTGTATGACCAAGACAACATTTAATTGTGGCTGGCTTACAGGTTCAGAGGTTCAGTTCATTATCATCAAGGCTGGAGCATGGCAGCATCTAGGCAGGCATGGTGCAGGAGGAGGTGAGAGTTCTACATCTTCCTCTGAAGGCCACCAGGAAAAGACTGACTCTCATTTGGTTAGGAGGAGGATCTCAGTGCCCATTCTCACATTTCCTCCAACAAGGTCACACCTTCTCCAACAAGGTCACACTCACTCCAACAAAGCCACACCTCCTAAATCTGGGCCAACCATATTTAAACCACCACAGTATTGTAGTTCAGAGTTCACAGCTGGGTAAGAAATCTGGTCCCGTATTCTCCCAGCATTCTGCTGGCACTCTACAGGCTAGGCAGAAGTATGCAGTTCCCAGCTTAGTTTCAGCTTGATTTCTCTAAATCTTGCATCCATGGTGTATGGTGGTTTCAGCAATAAAGTCGTATCAACTAGTGGTGTTGGTGGAAGGCAAGAGCCTTTGTGGGTATTCTGGGGCCATTGCTGACCAACAGTTCATGTGGAGGTATTCCTTATCTGTCACTATGCTTTTTGTTTAGGAACTCATTTCTTCGAGAGTCATCATTATGTAGTCTCATGGGGCGATTGCCTCCAAACTTTTTAACAATTAGATAACTGGGTTGGGTTCCAGGTGGCTTTTTCATAGCTTGTCTATTTAGATTAACTGTCTCCTGTCCTCTTCTTCATCTCCCCATTCCCCTACTCCCTGTTTCCTGTTTAAACTTTTCTACAACTAGTATCCCCCAGTCTACCCTAATTTTACCTATGTGACACTCCCATTCCTTAAAGGAAATCTTCCCAATGCCTCTTTCTACTTTCTTGGCTTCCATAGATAATCCAAGTTAAACACACAAAACTAAAGAGTCAATGCTAGGATCTACATGTTTAAGAAAACATGTGGCGTTTGTCTTTATGGGCCCAGTTTAGCTTGCTCATTGTAATCTCATTCAGTTTCATCCATTCACCTGTAAAGTTCATTTTTATTTGTAGCTGAATATAATTCCATTGTGCGTGTTCCACACTTTATCCATCCATCAATTGTTGGATATCTAGGATTTATTTCATTTCCTGGCTATTGTGAATAGAATTGCAAAGAACATGGATAGCAAGCATAGCTGTAGGATATAAATTCCTTTGGGTGTTTACTGAGGAGTGGTAAGGTGGGGTTGTATGATAGTTCGGTTTCTTTTTAGGAACTTCCCTGTTCCTCTCCATCAGCATGTGCTCCTGTCAGCAGTGTGTAGGAGTTATCCTTTACCCACATACAAGCCAGCATGTTTTATCATGCTTGTAGTCTCATGGTCATTCTGGCTCGGGTGAGATAGAATCTTAAAACTAGTTTTACTCTACATTTCCGTGATGACTTCAGATATTGAAAGCTTTAAAAAAAAAATGTTTCTTAACTATTTGTGTCTCTGCTTCGGAGAACCCTCTGTTCAGTCCCACAGCCCATTTTTTTAATTAGGTTGTTTGTTTTCTTGGAGTTTAGTTTTTCGAGTCCCTTGTATATTCTAGTTACTGTCTATCAGATGTATAGCTGGCAAATATTTTCTCCCATCCTCTTGGCAGCCTCTTCCCTCAATTAACAGTTTTCTCTGCTATAGAGAAGCAGTTTAGTTTCATGAGATCCCATATGTTGATTGCTGGCCCTATTTCTTGTGCTGTGAGGGTCTTATGCAGACTCTGTACCTATGCCTGCCTATGAGAGCATGGCCCTTATCCTCTCCTCTAGCAGCATCAGGGGACTGGGCCTGATATTTTGTGTTTTGCTCCATTTGGACTTGAGTCTTATAACTGTAAGGGGTAGATCTACTCATTCTTCTTCATGTTGATATCCAGGCTTCTCAGCTTCATTTTTTTTTTTGCAAGTGAAGCTGAAGTTGTGTGGATTTCTATCTAGGATTTCTTTTTCCTTTCCTTTCCTTTCTATGTGTTGTTTGGTGGCATAATGCCACTGCTCTTATTACCGTGACTCCATGTATAACTTGGACTCAGGAATGGTGATACCTCACTCCATACAGAATTTCCAAGATTACAGTGCCTACCTTTGTTTCTTTCTTTGTTTCCATATCATTTTCAGGTTTTTTCTATGTCTATAAAGAATCAGTGGAATCTTCATTGGTAAGGTATTGGTTGCATTTGTGGATTGCTTTCAGTAGGGCGACCTTTTTCACACTATTAGTTTGCTGATCTGTGGCGCTCTTTCCATCATCTGCTGCCCTTCTTTATTTCTTCCTTCTGTGTCTGGACCCTTGTTGAGGACATCTTCCATTTCCTTTGCTAAGTTTATTCCTGGGTTTTTATTGTTTTACTTGACTATTGTGAATGAGATTATTTCACTGATTTCTGTTTCAGCATGCTTGTCATTGATATATAAAAACACTACTTTTGTGTGTGTGTGTGTGTGTGTGTGTGTGTGTGTGTGTGTGGTTTTTGGAGACAGGGTTTCTTTGTGTAGTCCCGGCTGTCCTGGAACTCACTCTGTAGACCAGGCTGGCCTCGAACTCAGAAATCCACCTGCCTCTGCCTCCCAAGTGCTGAGATTAAAGGCGTGCGCCACCACCGCCCGGCTAACACTACTGCTTTTTATCTGTTAATTTTGTATTCTACCACTTGGCTCAATATTTGACAGCTCTGAGACTTTTTTTGGTAGAGTCTTAGGATCTGTGATGTCTAGGGTCATATCAACTGCAAATAAGGATACCTAAGTCTTTTTTCCTATTTGTGTAGGTTTTCTTTTCTTTTCTTTTCTTTTCTTTTCTTTTCTTTTCTTTTCTTTTCTTTTCTCTTCTCTTCTCTTCTCTTCTCTTCTCTTCTCTTCTCTTCTCTTCTCTTCTTTTCTTTTCTTGTATAGTTCTCTGACTAAAATGGCAAGTACTGTATTGGATAGAAGTTGGATAGGTACTCTTGTCTTGTTTCTCATCTTGGTGAAAATGCTCCGAACGTTTCTCTAGTAGCATGATGTTGGCTACAGGTTTATGGTATATGGGCTTTATTATGCTGAAGTGTGCTCTTTCCATTCCTAGCCCTCTCCATGACTTTAATCATGAAGAAGTGTTAGGTTTTGTCAAAGGCCTTTTCTGTATCTATTGAGATGATCATGTGATTTCCATCTTTGAGTTCCTTTATATAATGAATTATGTTTATAGATTTTTAAATATAAAATTATCACGGTACTCCTGAAATGAAGCTTAACTTGATCATGGTAAACAATCTTTTTGGTGTGATCTTAAATTCTGTTTTCCAGTGCTCTAATCCACTGAGCCATATATGAGACATCTCTCCAGGCCAACAGCGGATTTTTACTGATGTTAGTTATTCTTTGAAGGACTTGTAGAATTCTGCAATGCACCATCTTGCCCTGAGCTTTTTTGGTTAGGAGGAATTTTTATTCCTGGTTCAGTCTCATTGTTGGTTATAGGTTTATTTGAATTACTCATTGCATCTTGGTTTAATTTTGGTTAGGTTAGTGGAATATAAGCACTGAAGGTATCTACTTAAGTGTTTTTTGAATTTTATTAGTATCTATAGTTGGGTCTCCTTTTTTGTCTCTAATTTTGTGATATCTATGAGGTTGGAATGCATCTTTACAGGCTCTTCTGGCTTTAAAAATATAGCTTCCATTATAGATTCAGTTGTTGTTCTGTGGGCCTGCCTTTACATGAGACTTAGCTCTTCTCTCTTGAAGCTTTTACTATTCTTTCTTGATTCTAATATTTTAATTGTAGTATGTTGTAGGGAATGTCTCTTGGAGTCTTGCATGTGTGTGTGTGTGTGTGTGTGTGTGTGTGTGTGTGTGTGTTAGGGAATCGTTTTTTCTATTTCTTTGACCAGGAATCCTTTTCCATTCCCATAATTTGTATCTTCGATTTTCTCATGTTGTCCCAAAGATCCTTCATCTTCTGTCCATGCATTCTTTTTTAAAAATGCATCATTTTCTTTGTGTGAATTTAAGCCTGAATATTTTGTCTAACCTACGATCCATTTTATTTATGAGGTTATCCATGGAACTTTTTATTTAACTAGTTAAAATTTTAATTTCTGTCTTCATTTCACTTTAAGGTTTATTCAATATTTCTATATCTTTATTAATTTTTATTTTTGTATATTTTTGGTTGCTTGTGACTTGTGGTGTTAGTTTATTTCTGTGTGCTCTTGGTTCATTTAGGCATTTCTTTGTGTCCTCTTTAGGTTCTTTGCATTCTTTGACCTTGTCTGTAATTGTTTGTTTGAATTCTGACTCTTGAATTTTGTCTATGCTGTCCTGCCTGGAGATCATTACTATAAGACTGATGTTTTATTTTTGTGGGGAGGGAGACATATTGGCTTGATTTTTCATATTAATTGGGGATTTTGTTGTTGTTTGGGTTGATAAGATCTGGGAATCTTGAGTTGGCTTATTGGTTTAATATATAGTCTACCTGGATGGAAGCTAGAGGTGGAGAGTAGACTGAGAAGACAGAGGGAGACTCAAGCTGGTTGGAGTGTCAAGATTAAGGTCTGCCAGGCAGGGCTTTTGGTGCTAGGTTGATTGAAGAGGGCACCAAGGCAAAGGAGAAGATACATGCAAGTGTGTATGTATGTGTGTGTGTGTGTGTGTGTGTGTGTGTGTGTTATGCATGTGTGCATGCTCACGTCCATTGCAGTCTATGCTTCTAGGTAAAGTTGCATGTGATGATTAGACTGGACAGGGCTAGCTCTCATGGTAGGGGTGTGGCTGTAGGTGTTCAGAGTGGGTGATGCTATCTTTCTATGCTGCTGTGGGCAGGGACACACATGGTGGTTAGGTAGGAAGAAGCTTCAGAGGCAGAGGAGGGGCCATAGGTGGTTGGTGTGGAGTGAAGGAGACCTGCCAATTCTGGCCCATGCTACATTGGATCATATGTCATAGGTAGTTTTAATTTAAATTGTCCTTTGTAACTATTTCTTATAGTAAAATAGATAAAATGTGAAACTATTTTTTTCTCTAGAAATTTAACAATTAAAATAAAGCAAAGTATCCCTAGATCTCATATCCTCTTAATATTTGTCACCTAGAAGTAGCCATAATTATCCCTTTAGTTTTAATCTTTCCACACTTTTTTAATGCATTTTTATGATCGACTTTATATTTGCTCCAGCAGTAAAGCACACATGTGTGTACACATTCACATACGCTTATGTGAGAAAGTCTTAGATAAATGACTCCACAAACCACAGTTCTTAAACTACACTCAATGTAACCCATGGTGCACAGCAACTTCACAGAAACAACGCTGCCTTTGACGGAGACACCATCCTTGACAGATGCCATACAACCGAGCCAGTATTACATAGTACATCATGTCTCAATGGGATTATGTTTTAGTAAAGCCAAATGATCGGAAGTCACACCATAGGACTTACACAAGCTCTTCAATAGACCACGAAGCACAGGCTGTATCCCATTTGATTCCAAGGCTGGAGAACGTAGGAACTAGCCAACAGGTGCACACATGCTATAAGTCAGTAATTAAGGATGAAATAAATAGTATTTATTTCTATTTATGCACAGTTCCCCCAATGACTATTAAGTTGTCAGGATATAAATACTTATGAAGTTGTGTTTGCACTTAACTGGTGAGTAAATCCAACTTTTAACCTAGAGGTAATGCATAAAAGTCACTGAGACGTTACAGGCGTGGTGAAGTGGGAAAGTGTGAGAATAGCTAGCCGCACAAAGAACTTTCTATGTTTAACAGAGATTTAAGAGGGAAGCACACAGCCAGGAGCAGAAGAGCGTATAAATATAAACACTGCATTTCAAAGCGATGGGAAGTTATTTGGAGGTGGCAATAGACTGCAACAAACAGTGAGGTGGTGAAGCGCCCGGTGGCTGGCTTCTTTCCACCTGCTCTTGGGGTCTTGCACTGACTTGTCTCTTAAGTCTTCAAGTAGATCTGCGCTAGCACTTTTTCTTGTCGTCTTTAGTGCCTCCCCCCATTTGTGCACGTGCATGTGTGTGTTTGTGCGAACACATATGTATTTGTGTGCACACGTGTGCGTATGTGAAGGCCCTGGGGGGTTTTGATCACGGACATCTTTTTAAATCCTTAGGACGTCGCTTTACTTGCAATCTCCAGGGCGGCTTGGGTTTCATGGATAATGATGCCAAAGATCCATGACTGCGTCCATAAACATCTCCCTGCATGGAGCATGTCAATTACTCATTCCATGCAGAGACTCCTCGGGTGGCCCAGGCCGTCAGATTTGAGACTCTGGCCCTCTTCAGCTGACAGCCCATTCTCAGCCTCAGCAGTTCTGGCTAAAATAAGACCTTCTCCTCTGCTCATTGTATATATTTCTACTGGGCTGTATCTAAATTAAGAAGTTACAAATAAGGACGGCTCCAAGGCCTGCTCCATGAGAAGTTAGAGGGGCATGAGAAGTTCATGAAATGAGACAATGGTTGGAGAGAAGTTGTGGGTAAATATACCCTGTGAGCTGAAGGCAAGGCGCCCACATGATGGGACTTGAGACTTGATGCTCACAGCTCTTCAGAACACAGAAGGCCAAATATGTTCAGTTACAGGGAATGCTGGAGCAGTGTAGCTGGTGACAGAGGCCAGCGCATACCACTGGGATGTGTGATGTTAGCCACTATTGACTCGCAGTTTGGACTTTTCATGTTTCGGTTTAAATGATTTTTCCATATACGGCTTGGAGCATGTAAATTAGATTTTGTCTTTTGCTGTTAGGGCCAAGATCATTATTTCATTCCCCCAGAATTCACTGGAAACACAAACCCTTCAAGTTTTCTTGTTCTTGCTTTCTCAATGTGCCAGGAGAGCTCAAAAGTGCTGGGTGAACAGTTCCCTCTGGGGTCAAAAGGTGTTTTAACTCTGGTTCCTTGGACCTGGTGGTCCAAAGAAGCACTCAGAGAAGAGAGATAGGACTGCTCTTTCATGCATGGGAAGGCAGAGACTTAAAAACCCCAAGTGTCTGACAACCACTGTAAAGAAGGTTGAAGAAGCCTTCTTTTCATCCAGCACAAAGGCTTGCTTAGGCTTGTGCTTGCTGTTGAGATAGGAACTCAGCTCTGAGTCTCCACAGTTCCATCACTGGGTGGACGTTGTGTTCCTTCTGTTTCATGGAAAATAAGGAGGTAGGAAAAAAATACAAAAGGCCCCTACTTTGGTTTTGAATTTTCCTGATGTAGGCACCAAGTCAATGATTCCAGTGCATGGTTTACTTGAAGGTAAAATCCCCAGTAGATTGGCGAGGCAATGAAAGAATGATGGGAAATAGCCAGCAAAAAAGACCACCCTAAGCCAGGCAACCACCACGGGCAATGGCAGCTTTGCTGCCAATTCATGGTCTTCAGAGCTCTATAGCTCACCACGCCTATGGCTGTTTCTTTTGTGATAGTGAAATAGCTTAGACTGGGTAATCTATGAGTAATAGGAATCTGTTTCTCACCAGACGCAGACGCTGGAAAGTTCAGGTCAAACTGCTAGTAGATATGGCGTCTGAAGGCCTGCTTTCTGCTTCCAACATGGTACCCTGTTACTGTTTCCTCACCTACTGGAAGACAGAGGGCAAAGGGGCACCAAGGGCTCCTTCAGTCTCATTTATGGGAATACTGCACTATTCAAAGGCTTGTCTTCATAAGCTATTCACTTCCTGAAGGACGTTATCTTTGTACTGCCAATTTGGTGCTAAGGTTTTAATGTGTGTTGTGGGGGAAGGGAGGGAGAGAAGAAGGGAGGTAGGGAGATAGAAGGAATAAGAGAATCAGAGATAGACAAATAGACAGAGTGGGGAAGAGAGGGATAATATTCTGCATTTCCAGTTCCTTGAGCATACATGTAGGTAGAGAAGTCTCAAGGCATCAAAGACCCTTTGACAGAGAAATGTATATGTTGCTGTTGGGAACTGGATTTTAAATTGCAAGGGCAAACTTCCAGAAACTTGGACTGATGCTGACAGTATCACTGTACCCAAGTCCTAAGGTACATGAGCCAAGATTTAGTGAGAAGGTCAGAAACTTGAAAATTAAAAGTATTTTCATTAATTCTTTGAGAATTCCATACAACAGAATTGATCACATCTATCCCTTCTTCTAAGCCCTCTCTGATCTGCCCCCTTACTTGGCCACACAACCTTGTAAACTCTTTAAGAAATAAAACAAAACATGAAATCCAATTTCTGCTGTTCGCATGCCCATGGGTGTGGTGGAATCCAATGGCGCTGGAGCATGGTCAACTTACCAGGAGCCACACCCTTAAATAAAACTCACTTTCCCTCTCCCATCAGTTATCAGTTGCTGATAGCTCCTCAGAATAGTGGTGGGTTCTCCCTTATGACCAGTGACCCATCTAGCCTTGATACTGGTGCCAGCTATGGGCTTTATCTTGTGGAGTAGGTTTTAAACCCAATTAGACAGCAGTGGGCTACTTCATGTCACTGCCCCACCAGTGGGCATATCTTAACATTGTAATGTAGTTCAGAGTTCACAGCTGGGCAATATCGGTAGTCGTTTGTCTCCTCTGGCCGTCTGTGCAACGCCCTCCAGCTCTATGAGAACTAGGCAGTAAGAAAGAAGCTTCTAGCTTGAAAGAAACTGGCTTGGTTTCTCCATTTTTTTATGTCTCGAGTGTAGTATCTTCAGCAACAGGATCTTATTGTCAAGCTCTAGAGAGCTAACCAAAAGCAATGGCAATAACCTTTGATGTTGTGGGGGGGGTCTATAAAGCTTTACTGGCCTCCAACTTTTAAATTTCTATCCCTCAACAGTATTTCAACTCTCCATTCAACTCTCCATGACCCATTGTGTCTGTGACTAAAAGATTTTATAATCAAACTGATATATTGACTAGACTTCCACTTCAGTACTCAGATTGATATCTGTCTGTTTATCCATCAGTCCATCTATCCATCAGTCCATCCATCCATCCATCCATCCATCCATCCATCCATCCATCCATCCATCTATTCATGTCAAAGCAAAAGCAAAATCCAGTACTGTAAATTCATGCTCTGTAGCTCAGTGTCTCACACCTGGAACTCACTCATCATCTTCTAGGATCTATAAGACTTGGGCAGCCCCACTTTCCCAGCTCTGCCAGTTGAAGCACTCGATACTTATATTAGGCTCATGATGACTCTATACCTGCTACTAGCCTTAGCATACATAGTTTGGCAACCCCGACATACTGGGGTTTCCATTGTAGCAGAGGCTGTGCCTTCACCAGTGGCTTTTCCTGTTCTCACTTAAAAAGCTTGATCCTGGCACATGCTTCCAGGTCTCAGCCACTCTCTGTACCCCCTTGCTCATCTATCTGTATTACCTTCAAAGCTTGTACCACATGGGAGACTCTCATACATTGTTAAGTTTGGCTTCCAACTTGAGGTGCAGCCTGGTTCTCCTGGACCACAGCTTTGTTGTGCTGTCTCTGAGGCATACTTCCTATAAAACTTTGCCTCAGTGATGTTACTAACTTGTTAATCAGAGATGATTCTTCTGTCTCAGTTGATCAGTACCCATTGTTCAAGTAAAGGAGAGTTTACTTTAATGGTGCTGTCTTTGCTTCCCTCTGACACTTCACAAGCCAGGCCTCCATCGTCTGCATTTCTCTAAGCATTCCTATCTTCCAGGCTTCCACAACAATAGCTCATTAATCACAGCACTCAAAGTGTTTTTCAGCTGAAAGTTCCAAATGCTTATAGAATCCTACAGCAAACATGATTGAGTCCATTACAGCAATGCCCCACATTACAACTGCTGTTCTAGTTTACTTTTTCAGTTGCTATGATAATTCTGACGAAAACCACTTACACCAGGAAAAGGTTTATTTGGCTTATACTTCTAGGTCATAATCAATGAAAGAAGGTAAGGAAAGTCAAGACAGAAACTCAAGTAGGAACGGATGCACCACCATGGAGGGATGCTGCTTACTTGCTCACGCACAGCTTCATGGTTAGCTTGCTTTCCTATACAGTCCAGGCCCACCTGCCTAAGGATGGTGCCACCCACAGTGGGCTGAGCCATCCACCATCAGTCTTCATTTAGGACAATTCTTTGTAAACATGGCCACATGCCAATCTGATCTGGGCAGTCTCTCAATGGAGACTCCCTCAGATGACTGTAGGCTGTGTCAAGCTGACAGCTAACACTAACTAGGAAATATGGCAACGCTATCTGAGAAAAGTTAGGGCAAAAATTGGGGGAACTAAGAAAAAAGACGATATCTTTGAAGGGAGACATGGGTTACCTGGAACCATGGCAGAAATAGCCATGGAGGATATGACAAGGAAGGGTAATGCACAGAGCGGGCCATTGGAGTATGGAAGAGCTATAGTGTGAAATAGATACAGAGACTAGTGATGATTTGGTGTATCCTTACCACCTACCTACCAACCTTTCACCAATACCTCCTACTGGCTGAATCTAACTAGAAGTCAGTTAGAAAGGGAATCTAGGAGCTATCCCTTCAGAGATCGCTCTCTGATTTACGTGTTAGAGGAAAGAAGTGGCAGACTGAAGAATTGGTGCTGGTCATAAACCATCACATGATGTAAACCTGGGTCTCTACTCTCGAGTCTTTTGCTTTTTATATGCATGATGATTTTGGCTCAAAATCTCCAAAGAAATTGGGAATTTCTGTGTAATTTGGGCAAAATATCTGTTGAGAAGCAATGAATGATAGAATAGGGATCATATTCTTTATCTCACTATTGTCTTGAGTATCCTCAGTGCTCTTCCTGTCTCTCTGCTATTTGCCTGATCCTGTGATTTAATCCTGTTCCTTAACTGTCTTCCCCCTTTTCAACCTCCTAAGATCAGAGGGTTTTTGTTTTGCAGTTTCAGTGAGATGAGAGTCCATCCATTTTTTTTTGAAGAATATGTTTTTGGTAGTTGGAACACAGTTGTGTTTTTTCTCTTTCTGAAGTTATTGCCATTTAGACATATTGTATTTCTCATAAGCCAGAATACCAATGGTAATAAAAATAACAATCTGAAAGCCAACCTTGGGTTCTCCCTGTCCTGTGCCTGGGATTTCCATGCATTTAGTGGGTTCCACACTTATTTTCCCAATCTTTGTTGGTTTCTCAGTTGAAGCAGACAGGAAGGAAAATTGCTATAAGGCCATTAAGAAATTTGATGGAGTCTCTAATTCCCTGGATTGCATTATGGGAAGTAGAGTCAAGTAATTAACCCATTCCAGCTCTGTCCCCAAACACATGGCTATACATTCATTGAGTGTACAGTGTCAGATAAATATGTATGTTTCATAGCTCTAGGCTGCTACCTGCTATGAGGTATTGCACTTCAAAGCAAGTTATAGCTGTAGTTCAAGGTGAAAGGGCATCAGTAGTGGTGCCAATTCTAGAGGCCAAAGCAGGTCTCTTCTTGGAGAAAGTAAGTAGAGGATTTTAAGTGTTCTATAGTCTTCATATTTGAGGGCCTAAAACATGATGATTCAGGGAAGGAGTCCATCTGATGATTAACCTTTCCTCTTTGCCTATAATAACTTTAAATGAAACCCTCTTGGCAGATGATGTCCCAAACCAACTCCCTTGGGGTCTTCCTTAGATCTCTTCTCATGGCTTTCAGCTGAAATTGCTGGGATATGGTTAAGAAATACCCTCTGAAAGGCAATTTTATATCCTTCAGGTGAATCTGTTTGTTTCATTTTCTGCATCAGGTAGATAATGGCTCATAAGAGATGATGGAAAGAATAATATCCTAGCCCTTGAAAAGTGGAGGACTCTGGAGAATTCTCCTGTATTCTCCATGCCTGTTGTTGTGCCTTGGCAGACACACTCTGAGGCACAGAGCAAACAGGGTGCTAGCCTTTGCAAAGTGGCTTTTGCTTTACTGCCTAAGGTCAAGTCCTCATGTAGGGTGTTGTAGCTGTTACCATGTCTGTCAGTTTTCTGCAACATAATTTTATGATGCTTTTGTGGGAAAGGAAGAGTCTGTAGAATCGTGTTATTTCCATGGGGTTTTTGGAGCATTTATGTGACTGATAGAACATAATGTTACTATTCACCTAGGGCCAAGAAATCCTATTCATCAGTGGCCTGGAGTTTGGCCACTTCTGGTCAGTTGGACCCAGTTTCATGATCCATAGGACATCCAGACATGGTGATTCTTCTAAGTTGGTTGTCATGATTTGACATCCAATTCATTTTCATTATAATGATGTATGGTCTACCAGCCAGCTCACATAAATTTTATCCAGAATTGAGGCATCTGTATTGAGTTTAGAGTCTGTGTCAGGAACTCTGCCCTGGAAATGTACTCAGATGAGTTTTTGCACTCCTTAGCATGAGATGAGTCCTATCCAAGAATCTTGGTGAGCTTGTATATAAACATGAATGAATCAAACCCCTCCCCACACCACTTTGTGCTTTTGGCCAGCTGGATCATCCTAAGGGAAGTCACCAGCCCAGAGGTCGGTAGTGAGTCATCAGAGTGTGCTTACAACTAGGGAGCCTGAACTTCAGCCCGCATGGATTGATGCCACTCCAGACCCATCTGTCTCCAGTGCTTGAGGATGAGGATAGGGGTCAGCAGTGACCACAGTAACTCTGGGGAAGTAGTCATCTGGACCATGATCATGCTTAATTCTATCGGATTTAATAATTGATTGTTTTTGAAATATGAAAAGAATATGTGCTAATTGTAGAAAAATATGAAAGAGGAAGCATAAAAATAGTATTCTATTATTTTATGCCATAGAAAAAAATTGCTATAAACTCTGGTTTAATTCATGTTGACACATTGTTCAAAGAAATCATACTACATATTTAATTTTTGATGCATTTATTTTGTCTTAGAACATAAGACAGTCTTACAAAATACCACTTATAAACCTCATAATTTTAATAATTATATAATATTCCATTATATATTAATTTTGACATTTATCCAATGACTTAACACTTAATGAGCACAGTAGCATTTTTTTTAATGAAATCTGGACTATTTCAGGAGGCTCCTATTGATATGATTGCTGAAATAGCCAAGTCTTTTTCAGTTATGTTGTTTTGATTGCGTGTGCTTCTGTGATTGGAGGAAAGGAACTACATAGGCACATGGCTGGCGTATAGAGGCAGCTTTTTTTCTTAGTGTTTGGTTATGAACAGTATTTAAGGTACATGGGTCACTTCATCCATGTCCTGGAATTGTCCTGTGCACTCAGCTGCCCATCTTAGAAGGCAGGATGTCTTTGTTGTCCTTGTCTGTGTGGTGGACAGAGCATATATTCTGGCCAAAGGGACTTTTATCTCACCCTGGGGATGGGTGGGTCACTTGTATCAAATCCTAATACTTTCCAAATCTTCTGACCCCACCAGTAGTGTGGAAAAATGATTCTGGGGCAATGGATGGATCATGAGTGCTTCTCTATTGATGCTGTTTCACAGGTTGAATGAAGGCCAGGTTTTGGGAAGGGAATCCATCAGACAAATTGTAAACTGTGGTTTTAGCTTCAAGGAAATGTGTCCTGGTTGTTGAATGGTCATCCAAAAAAGTATGAAATGCTTTTGATAACTTCAACTTCTGGAAACAATTTAAAGGCCAAGTAGGGTCAATCAGTAAGACTTCCCAGAAAGAGGATACTTTTCTGGTTTGGGGGTTGCCAATTGTTTTTGAGCCTTAAAACTGGTAAACACACAGTGTTGACCTAAGGGGAGAATTATTAATCTACAGAAGAGTATCTCATAAATGCTTTGCTGCCACATTCTTTGCTTTGGTGTCATTTTTGTTTAATAGTGAATACTTTATCCACAATCATTCTCTCTTCCCTCGGTCCTTAGGGTGTGCCATTACACCATTTTGATGAGTCCTGAAAATTCAGTATTAACCTAAAACTTATTGGATTGGCTTTGTGAATTTGGTTTTTATCTTTTCTTTTTTTCTTGCAGCCATATGCAGTGTTTAGGATAGTCGTTCTTACTGACTTGAAACTATACTTCTTAATTGGATACCTTTGAAATTCTCAAACTGCAAATTCTTAACTGAAGTTAAAAATAAGAGGACCTCATTATAAAAGAAGGCAAACATGAGAAAAAAAGAAAGAGGGACAGAAGCCATGACAGTAATTATTGCTGTACTTGGGTTTCAACCAGTACTGTCATTAAAGCCCGATTCTAAATGCTTTTTTAGCCTCTCAGAAATGGGTGTTCTGGCTGCATCTGGGTCTCTGGAGACCCAGGCAGGAAGTTAAACTGGCAATATCATGCTTGTTAGACCGGGAGCTTGCTCTTTCTTGTCCTAGTACGTTGTCTTCACATTCTTTTCTCCCATTAGAGGCCACGCAGCCCGGTCTCCCTCACTCATGCTTGTTGAGCATTCACGGCACAGGAGAGAATGGGCGCATCCGAGACCCCCCCCCTTTCCATTTGTGCTTCAACTCTGACTTAGACCCATAAGCAGAACCTAGGGACCAGTGTTGAATTTGGCTAAAATATCTCTGTCGTTTGAGTCTTTGTCAGGTGAAATCATCTGGAGTGAATTGACAGAGTCGCAGGCAATCATTTTATAGGACAACGAAAGGGTGGACCGGAAGTTGAACCAGCTGGCAGCAGTGGGAGAGCGAGGGAGGCTTTGGAGAAGCTGGGAGGCCTTTTCGTGTTCAGTGTGTATTGCTTTTATTAAGCCATCTCCATTATGACGACACTTGAACAAACTGGCAAGAGGTGTTGGCACAGAGAAACTTATGGAGACAGAGGAGATGACACAGGCTGAGTTCTGTGGCCAGAGGCTGATACGGGATCCAGTTTTTTTCCCCCGATTTTAACATTTCTCTTCCTATTCTCTCTCTGGAAGAGCTGGAGAGCTGGCACATAGAGGGAGGCCCAAAGTGGCTCAACAGAAGTGAGGTTCATTCATTACCTGTGGGCCAGCTGAGCCTAGAGGGGAAGGGTGGGGATGAGAGTGCCCATCCCGCCTCATCTTTGGTAGAAGAAGGCATGAGGTTTTATATATATATATATATATATATATATATATATATATATATATACACACACATATATATATATAGTTTGAGATATTCTAGCAGAGGAAATGGTGATTGGAAATCTATAAGGTGGCCGAGCTTCCAGCTTGAGTGGCTTGATGGGGAACTTGGACGCAATAGTTCAATGAATGTGTCAAGAGTTCCCAGTCCCCCAGAGCCCACCATGTGTCATCTCCTGTCTCCGTAACACCTCTTGCAATTTGTTCGAGTGTTGTCACAATGCTGATGGCTTAAAAGCAACACACACTAAACATGGAAATGCCTTCAAAAGAACATAAAGCCTAAAGAAAGGCAGCCATCTCCTGTTCCATCGGCTATAAAAGCTATTTAAACCCCCTTTCATGAGACATTCTCCTTAGCCACCTACCAAGCCTCCCCAACGTGAAAGCTGCCCTAACCTCCTGCTTTCTGGAAGGAAATATGAAAAATATTCTAAGATTCAGATGGAACTTAGAACACTAAAGTTTACCCACTGTCTGTGTCCTTCAGTTAAATATATGTAAAACAAACAAACAAACAAATTAATTAATTAATTAAGACCATCAGAAACTGAAGGGAGTGTGCATGTGTCACACCCTTCAAGACACAGGCCCATTGGGGTTTCTCTGCTTCAGCTTACTGTATTCCTTCCTTCTTCTTGCTCCACAGAGGCCAAGCCGTCCTCACCTTCAGCCTGCACTGCACAATCGTGCTTACCGGATGCTTCAGTCCCTTGTCATGCTCTTGATAGCTGGTCTCCACACTGCGTCAGAGAGCTCCACCTGGAGCACACATCTGATTACGATGCCCACGTGCTCTCCAGAGTCATGGGAGTTAGCCTCAAATTTCTTGTCTTGGGCCACCAGGCTTACCTGACTGCCTCTGTAGCCTCACCTCTCAAGCCTGCAAACGAGCCTTTTCTGCCAAACATTTCCAAACTTGCTATAACTCCTGGGAAGTCTTGTTATGGCAAGTCTCTGCAGCTGTGCACAGGGCGGTCTCTGCCTGGACTGTGTCCCCCTTTCTGTCTCGGGTTTCAGCCATCTCCCCCGTGAGACCATCCCACGCATACTTCAGGGCAGATGCAAGGATGGGCCTTTGTGTTCGTTTCTCAAAGGTCCCGAAAACAAATGAACAGGAACCTGTAGCTGAGAGTGACAGAAGGAGATCCACTCAGGATTCTGGAGGCCACAACTGTGCAATAAAGTTTAGTTAGGGATATGCTCCCACTGGAGTCTCTGGAGAGGATCCCTTTTTGTTTTCTGTCATGTAGTCCTAGTGGCTTCAGACATTTTAGTTTGTGGAAACTTAACCCCAGTCTTTGCCTCTGTCTTTCATTGCAGATTTCCTCTAGAGCGGACGTCCTGCCTCTGTCTTTGCATGGCTCTAGACCACCTTCTAACCCCTTGACACTCTGATCTTGAGATCTTGAACTTAGTTACATCTGCAAAAATCTTTGCTTCGAAGTCACTTCACGTTGACATTTTTCAGGGTTTAAGGTCTGAATATATTACTTGGTAGGATCACACACCAACTGATCTCAGCCTCGTGGCTACTGTATATCCTTGTTAGGAAGTGTTCCCTATACACTTTAAGGCACTGCTTAAGATTCCTGTTTCTCACTCCAGTTGAAATCTCTGAGGGCAGATCTTTTGTTTGACCTTTGGCCTCCTGCACATGGCTTTGGTGCATCTCAATCGTTTGGTTCTTTGCATGCAAGAAATACCTACGCGAGGGCTGATCATTATCAGGCCCTTATTCTTACTGTGGCTCAATGCAGTCATGTTGAGAGGCAAGATGAAGGCACCGTGACCTCCGCTAGTCCAGGAACGCTCTTCTACAATTTTATTTGGTTCCAAAGTACCTTCCTAGGCCAATTGATTTTAAGGACTACCAAAGAAAGGTTTGGGGCTATTGTTATGTCATATGTGGGTGTTCTAGGAACTGAATCCATGTCTTCTGTAAGAGCAGCCAGTGTTCTTAACCACTGACCTATCTCTTCAACTCCGTGACATTTAGATCTAAATCATATGATTTAATGTATGATGATTATGTGTATTTTTTTAGAGTTACCACGCAGCTGAAAGGAGGGAATTTGTCATTGTAAGCATGTTCAGGCATCACCTCAATTACTCATCTTCAAACAAGGACTTGGTTTTCAAAAGAAGAGTCTTAGGAAACTGACTAGCAAAGTAAAATGCACTATATTTCTGAGATCAACAACTTACATTCTATAGGCCTTAGTTGATAAAAAATACATCATCCCCTCTGCCCTGTTTTTTAATCTACTGTTTGACTTTTATCCTGGGTGGCAAAACTCCCATGTACCAGTCAGTCCACAATGATAAATGTAACCTAACTGTATGTCATATACTTTCCCATAGGCCTAAATAAACAAACCTATCTTCTGAAGATATCACTGAACATTGGAGCACAATGCTTATGTAATTAGGAAAGTGTTCACAGAAGGCAGATGTGAAAAAGTTTTGTTAAGAAATTCCCAGCTCTGATTTAACTACGGCTTCCATTTTCCAAGACTTCTTCTCCCTCCCCATGTTAACAACTCTGTTAATGTGAGGCAACCTATAGCATCAAACTATTCTTTGGGAAGACAGAAGATGCAAACTGGTTTTTAATGCCAGGCATGCTCTGGGAAAAGCATAAGTATCAAATGGTATCTGCCATACCTCACCAAACACAGACAGCCTGGATAGCTCTTTCTCTTTTGATAGCTGATTATATACACCTTGGTTGTCTCTGATGCAACACCTAGGACATGTTCTATTTCTCTTTGGCAATCACCTGTTATGAGTTGGCCTTGTATTATTGAAGCAAAGTCTCTGTATTCTTTGGTTTGTAGATATCTGTCCATTTGCACAAACCCCTCTCACTAATTTTCCTCCCATTCTCATCCTTTCTGAAAGGCCTTCACTCACAAGGCTTGTGCCCTTTATTTCACCTTTCCTGGGGATCTTGAACTCTAGCTACCCAAGTCAGCTTTCTCAACATGAAGATGCTCAGCTCTTGACCTCCTGGTGCCACCCTTATTCTCATTTTATAACGCTTTGACTTTCTACTACTTTCTTGACTCACCTCATCCCTGCCATTTTCTTTTGCAGTTTCTTTCCCAAAGCTTCAAGTCCAGGATACTATCCATTGTAATAGAGGATTCAGGCTAGAGCACAAGTTGTGGTTACTAGAAAAGGCATCCTCACCTATCCATAGAGACTTGGGCATACCTCATAGTCAGATACCCACCTATGGAGGAGAGCATACAGAAGGAGGAGCATGATGATGCATTATTATCCCTCAAAGTGATGCTGGAAGAATATACAGATTCTCAAAGGGATTAGCCAGTTTATGAATGGATCATAGTGAGACACTATGGTAAGCAAAAGAATTAGTGTTTTCCCAATGAGGAAAGATACTGGGGAATCTCACACATGCTCATGGCTTATCTGAAAGGCCTCTGACTAGTTGTCGAATCCTAAAACAAATGGAAACTCAGTCTTCCCAAAGATTCATTCCCATTTGACTGTAGTCGTAAGGTTTAAGTATGTCAATTAAGATGAAATTAAAAGTATTTAGGAGAAAATCCTCTGAGGAGGGGGATGAAGGAAAAGACTACCTCTCTCCTTACAGAAGCATGGGCTACAATTTCTAGGGTACAACATGTACTCATATCTCAGAAGCCACAACTTAGGCACTATCAGGGGTAGGAGTGTGCCCAGATGGGAAGGTTGGAAAGTGCATCTTTTATTCTGGAAAGCCATAGACACTGCTGAAACCAGGAGCATCCATACTGTCATAGGTAAAATGGATACTGGGAAAATGTCAGCAACATTTGAGGGTTGGTCAGTTGATTGGTTGACTTGATAGGTCGCGTTCCAAGTGCCATACCTAAGTGGAGACTTCTAGAAAAGCTAGGGTAGAGACTGGAAAATATTTTCAGATGATACTTTGTTGCATAAATTAAAATATGCCAAATTTCGTAGGAGAAAATCTGGATGCAGAATTAATAAGACAGTTATTTTTCTGCTTTTGTGAAGTTTATAGTCAATAGGAAAAAAAAACCAAGGAGTTATTTTATCATCATTTTATGACCTATTTGATAACAGGAGAAATGAGCTTAAAGGTATTGCTAATAAATAGTTGCTCAAACAAAACTTGAAGGCTTAGTGGAAATTTTAGAAGTAGAGAAAGAAAAGACCTGAGACCTGTGAACATGCACCTTGGTAAATGCCAGACCTTGTTGAAAGCACTTTCAGTCTTTACAGCATCAGATTTAAACAGCATGTTCTGTGTAGTTTCCTTCTTATGATAATGAAATCAGTTAATGTGTGCCTACTTAACAGGACACGGGACACTGATGCCCAAGGCTAGTTTGACCTCTAGGCCATCCAACTATTGACACTTCGAGTCACTCTGCTATGTGATTTTGAATGAGGAACATGCTTATATCAAGGAAGTGATAGGATCCCACCATGTTGGCCACAGAACTGAGACAATAGCTCCAGATGGTTCAAAGGTCAAAGATCAAGGAAAGCCACATCACACAGAGCTTGTAGCCTAGCCTTTTCTTGATCTCTTTCTTAAGACCATTGCAATATTACAGAAGAATGCGAAAAAGAAGGGTACTTCATGTCACATTTTTACTTGAAAATACTCTGGGAATGGGTACAAGGGGATACTTAGGGACAGCATGGGGAGTTCTCCATGACATTTTCTTCCAAAACAAAGAAGTAGAATGATATTTACTGTATTTGAGTAAGGATGGAGAAAAGAACCTCGTGTGGGTGTCTGTTTTGAACAGCTGGTAGATGATCATTTTGTTTACTTAGGACACTGCAAAGACAACAGTTTGGGGGAAGACCATGAATTCCACTTCGGACATGTTAATTCTAATCTTACAAAATAATCTGTGTGGAGATGTTGTTTAGGTAGTTTGGTCCAAAGCCCAGACGTCTGGGCCAGAGATATAAAGTTGGTATTCAGGGTGTTACTGGAATATGGGAGCAGACAAAATTATGATATTATATCATCAAACATGATCAAGAGTAAGATGAATAACTAGGTAACTAGTGTCAAGGTGGAGGTTGTAAATTCCATGGAGACTGGGTGTTTGGGGGAGTGGAAGGACTAGGAGGACTCTGGAAAAGCTGAAAAGACTGGAAACATTTCTAAGATAAACCCTGAAGATGTGAAGCATGTGGACACAGGATGTTGTAGAAAATGGACTGATTGAAGCCTCCTGGGCTGGGAAAGGACAGACTTGTAGACACACTCAGTGTCAAAACCACGGCCCCCTACCCAGTTCCGGGGCTTTGTGTGCTTCAGTGGCCTCACAGCCCTGGTCTTCTAAAAGGATCGTTAGGAATTTGTCACTGTAAATGGCTGGATAGAGGATGCTGCCATCGTCTGAGGATGTCTGATCCTGAGCAGTAGAGATGGTCATAAATTAAATACAGGCTGTTGGCTCAGAGCTGAGCTGGGAAGCTCAGCCACCAGGAATTACGAGGTGAAAGTCAACAGTTGCAATAGGTTTTGGAGAGGTTTAATAATATTTAGTTGGGAATCTAGAGTGTGGCCAAAAGCAATAGGGCTGTAATTTATAAGAATCCAGAGTTTTTGTCTAGAATTAGACATGGATGAAGAACATGAGACTGTACATGAATTAGGGCATCAAAGTGACCTTGTATTGAGTACTTCATGGTGGATGAGCTTCTATGGAGGGAGCCTCTGGTCCCAGACCTCCTCATAGATCTGGGCAAGTGAGAAGTCAGAGCCCCGCTATGGTTCTTGGTGGGGAGCCCAGGCATGGAGTCTGGCCCCTCTCCCTTCATTTTCTCTCTACCTCCTTTTTCTTTCTGTTTCTTTTAAAAATTTCTTTCAATGGGCAGAAGATATTGGCTTTCTCTGGTCCTGATTAGATTTATAATTGTCACTAAGATCAGTATCCACATTATAGCCCCAGGGAAAAAAAATCTTCATGGGAGCTCCATTTAGAAAACGAATCCTCTGTGGCTACCAAATCATGAACCATCGTCTCTTAAGGAAAGTATGTCAATTTTTTTTTCAGTTAAACTTTTCTGAGACTCCAACTGCAGAAAAAAAAAGCCATAATGATGTGCAATCTGTTTGTGGAGTTGTCTCTTACTGCAAGGTACAAAGTCTCTCAGGAATGACAGATGATTGATACCCCACCTCAGTTACTCGAAATGGAATGATTTTAAGAACATCTTTAAGTCCATGTATTTATAAACTAATTTGTGTTATAAAGTTTATCTTCACTTTCTCTTGGCTACCACAGAAATTAGAGTAAGTTTTCTAGATAAATACAGGAGAGCAGGCATGGTGGAAAGATAATTTAGAGATATATTTTGTGTGTGCATAGATACATACCACACACACACACACACACACACACACACACATACACACACATACACACACACACTTTCTCTTGCTGGAGAAGCTCATCTTGGGGTTTCCAAGGGGCAGAATCATATCCAAGAGACAGAAATTCCAGGGACAACAGATTTCAGACTCTTTTTTCGCTGTCAAATCTGCCCACCGACAGAGTTGGCTGCATCATAAAGTTCAGCAAAAGGTTGGTTTTTTCCAGGTCTCTGTAAATACCAGAAGCTTCGAGTGACAGAATTGCTCTAAAAACAGCATTCTTTCATGTGCACCCATTTAAAAGCTGTGCTATTATAACATGCAAAGAACACGTTGCTCTTGTGGCACATGGAGACTCTGTGACCTGCTGAGCCGTGAATGACTAGCTGGCCATGTCACAGAAGCTGCACAGTTGGGAGAGGGTGCAGACTGTGATTGGAGACTCTGGCCATCTTGACATACAGGTGCTGTGAGGGCCTGGAGCCATCATGGGTTGGGACAGGCAGCTTCTGCTTTGAGATATTTAATTGCAATCCCACAATGCACTCTGTGCTGGAGAGGTCCTCGTCCCTGCCATCTCTCCAACCATTTCACTTTTGGGTAGTGGTCAAAGACTAGGGGAAAAAAATCCCAAAATAGCATTTATCTGTTTCATGTCAGACCCCGGCCATCCTAAATGAGTAATCCTTTATTGCAATGAACCCCCTAATCCTGAAGGAGATCAAAAGGCTCAATAGCTGTCACACAGGTGAACAAATTTTGCCAGAGACGTTAAGTGATGTTTGCATGAGGTGGAAGGGCAAACTGATATGATGCTTGGATGTTGTGACATATTTTGTGCACACAGGAAAAGCAGAAGAATAAGCCAACGAATATCCATGGAACCAGGACATACCTTTGTCATGAAGAATATCTTCTGGGCTAAGGAGAGGGCTCAGTAGACACAGTGTTCTGCAGCACAAGGCTGACCGCCTGGGTCTGGATTCCTAGAACCTATAGAAAACCTGGAAGTAGTAGTGCAGGTCTCTGTGATGCCGGAGCTCCTATTGGGAAAAGCTCTGGAGGCTCACAGGCTGGGGAACCAGGCACATACAGCTGTGGTTAGCAAGGTAGAAGATGAGGATTGACAAGCCAGCTTGCCTTCAGTTATCCACATACACCCTGTGACGTGTGTGTGTGTGTGTGGGGGATACACAAACACAAACACACACACACAAACACACACACACACACACACACAGAGAGAGAGAGAGAGAGAGACAGAGAGACAGAGAGAGACAGAGACAGAGACAGAGAGAGAGAGACAGAGGAGATTAAAACAAATACTGATTAGGTTGTTACAAGTGATCCTTTTAAAACTCACTGTAGATATAGTCAAGGCACATGTGTACCTTTATTTTCCCACCTGCTCCTTTTCTGCCCTCCCTGAATTTGTGCTCCTACTCCAATGGTTTTGCTCTTGTGTGTTTTTGTCTGTCCACATACAGAAATACTATGGGGTCTGTAGCCTTTCTCTGAAGGCTGTCATGTGGTACACACTGTTTAGTACCATATGGTATACGCTGCTTAGCATCGTGCTTTTCTTGCTCACCTTGTTTTTTAATTACATCTATCTAACACACACACACACACACACACACACACACACACACAATGTTGAACGCCATCACTGCAGCCGCATTACCAGATTCCACAGGTCCACATGCCTGTCCCTTTTCCTCTCTGGGGGCACAGGAGTTGAGCCCTTGCTTCCTACTTTCTGCAGCAAAGCTATGATTCTTCAGCATGCTTTGGAAACATTTACCATGTTCTCTAGGAACTGGAGTGCACATCTCCCTACAGGAGATCATCCAATCATTCTGGAAATGATAAGACTCAGGTGTACTCCAACCAGCAGCATTTGAAAATCCCTATTTTTACATGTCTGTATCAGCTCCCAGAATTTTGCTAACTGAGGAAGTTGAATAGTATTTTATCATAACTTGTTTTTTAAAGTATAGTCAGCAGCAAATATCTCTTGTGCTCATGCGTGTACTCATGTAGGTCCTAGATATGCATATCTTAACTCCTGTTGTGTCCATATATGTGCATGTGTGCAGGGTCTGCATGTGTTTTAAGAAAATTCTCTGAATATTTGGATGTTTGATGCATTTTCTTTGTTGATATCATTTATCAGAATAAAGGAAATTCCCATTTGTTTTTATTTCATTAGGATAATTTAAGTGAAATAATCAAAATGTTTCCTAGCAGAAGTCAAACCATTGTGTATCTTTTACCTTTAGCCTCTGAATATACTGAACAAACCGTATTAATAAAGTTACATTAGCATTCCTGACACAATATTTAGCATTGCTCTGTTTGCTCTGCTTATAATTTATTCGGGATATTTTTGTGTCTCCATTGAGTAGTGGAGTTGGCCCACAGTTTCCCTTCTTGTGCTGTGTCTGGTTTTGGTGCCAAGGTGGACAAGTTGCCCAGTGCGAATTTGGAGCAACTCCTTCTTCTGCTGTTTTCTGGAACACAGTACAGCGGGACCGGATTGTTATTTCTCTAGAGTTTGATAAAACTCAATTTCAAAGTGTCTAGGCCAAGCACTGGAGTTTGTGGGTGGCTTTTTTGACTTTGTAGTGTCTCTGTGTGTCTCTGTGTGTATTTGTGTAAGTGTGTGTGTGTGTGTGTGTGTGTGTGTATGTGTGTGTCTGTGTGTGGTTTTATGTTTAATTTTTAATTTGTTTCCATATTGTTAACTTATGCTTCCCTAGGAAATTCTCCCTTTGCGTATATTTTTAGCATGGTGATATGAAATTCCTCATAGTGCTGTTCTTTCATAGGGTTATTTTTTATATTCATAGAGTTACTAATCTTTGCTGTAGCTGCAGTGCTGCGTATCACCTTTGTGACTGCATCTTTTATAGGGTAAAATCTGACCTAGACTGTCAGATAGTCATCAATTTTGTTGGGCCTTTAAAACAGCAGATTGAATCAATTGATTTTGCTTGTTTTATATTTTTTAATCTCGTTCATTTTTTTCCTCTTCTGTATATTTTTCTCCTCCCCCTCTCCTGTCTATTCCTGGTTTTTGGATGTTCAGTTCATTGCTTTCTGTCAGTCTTGATTCTTTCCTAGTAAAGGTGTGCCAATGTCCCAACATTTAGTTGGCTCATTCACTCTTTTCCCAACTCAGCTCAACAGACGTTTAGAGGCCAGATGTTCTTTTGGGTACTGTGTACTCATCAGTTAGCAAAAACAAGTGAAACGTGTAGTCATATTTTATCTTGACACAGAGTTCACTGACCTTGGTCTCACTATGTAGCGACAGGTGGCTTTGAACTCCTTCTCCTCCCCCCCTCCACCTTCCAGGTGTGCACCCAACACGCCCACCTCAAAATTATATTTTGTAAAAGGTCCCCAAGTGCTTGGGAAGAATGCCAGCTAATAATTTTGATACTTTCAACTTGGCGACTTCAGGCTTCCATTGTCGAGTTCAAATAGCCCTCCCTGCCCGAGCCAGCATGCTGTCCAGGCTGTAGTTGGCCTACCTTGTGGGGAGCCCAAGTCCACAGTCAGCCAGGAGTGGTGTTTGGAGTGCTGGCCACCCTCAAGCAACGCTTGATGAGGACTGTGCCTCGTTCTGCCGTTCTGCCAAGGAGCAGTAGGGAGGCACGGTTTATCAGGAAAGTCTGTTCCCATCACCCACAGCCAGCAGTAGTCCAGCTGCCGGAGCGGTGTTTAGCAAGGTGCTTATGCAGACAGCCCTGATGTGTGCAGCAGGCACTGTTCTGAGTGTTCTGATTGATGTTACCGTCAGGTCAGTCCTGGATAAAGTTAGTCTGATTATCCCCAATTCTTCAATGAGGAAATTGTACCTCAGACACCTGAAATATGAAAGGCCACAAACTGAGTGGCAGAGTCAGGGTGTCCCTGGCTCTAGAAAATGTGCTTTTAACTAGGCCACAGTGATCTCTTATACATGATACTTATTTCTCATTAAAATGTGACCTGCTCGCCATAATGATGCATACCTATAATCTCAGGCCTGGAGAAGGAGGAAGAAGAGGAGGAGGAAGAGGAGGGAGAAGAGAAGGAAGAGGAGGAGGGAGAAAAGGAGGAAGGGGAGGAGGAAGAACAGAAGGAGGGAGAGGAGGAGTGCTACAAGTTCAAGGACAAGCTGGTTTACAGAGCAAGTTCCAGGTTATCCAGGGCAGCATAAGACTGTTTGAACACTCTCACCTAACACAAAATAAAAACAAAGAAAATAAGAAGGAGTCTAGTCCCTCACCAGGCATGGTCTTCTTTACATTTTGCAGGAAGACCACACTGTACTGCGTTGTACCTAAGTGCACCTGAACATACCCACCCCTAAGCCATGTATCATATAGACAAGGGGCTTAAGTGAATCCAGGAGTGTGTGGCAGCCTGCAGTCAGGGGTATCATATGTGTTTGAAGTTGGCATTCACCATCAACCTGACCTTGACCAACTGACCAGTAAATGTCTCAGATTATAAACCCCTTAGATTATAAATTTCTATCTTAAATATACACCACCCTTGGAATACTTTTTGTGAAAAAAAAATAAGGACAAAATATGTTTTGTCTCCTGAAATTTCGTGATTCATCCACCAGTGGAAGCACAAGGCTCTGCTACTAAATTACATATCTAATCTGAATGCCCTCCTCCCAGTCCAGTAATGGAGTCCTAGTCCAAGCATCCATCACGTCTTACCTGAGTATTTCTAGGAACTGCCTGCCTGCTGTGTCCAGCGGCCTTGTTCCTTACAGTATCATCCCCACACACTGGGCTGAGTGAGCTTTCTGAAGTATAAACCATATCATACCGCTTTCCTCCTCCCCTACAAAGCCACCAGGGGCTCTCCCATTGAGTCCAGGAGGAGTCCCCAAGAAGCGCCTTCTTCTCCTCCCTGGCACACTTCCTCTTGTTCATCACTATGGAGACAAGGTCACTCTTCGGACCTGTCTTTGGAGCACAACAATCGACATCAGTTCAGGGGTCCAGCCCATGCTGTCCCTCCATCTGGGAAGTGCTTCCTTAGTGCTGTGCTAGCTGCTTTTATATCAGCTTGACGCAAGCAAGAGTCAGTCATTCAGGAAGACAGAGCCTTGGTTGAGAAAATGCCCCTTCAGGCTGACCGGTGGGCAAGCCAGTAGGATGTTTTATTGATTGGTTAATGTAAGAGGACCCAGCTCACTCTGGGCAGTGCCATCCCTGGGCTGGCATTCCTGTGTGCTGTAAGAAAGGAGGCTGAGAAATTTTTTTGGAGCGAGCCACTAAGCAGCACACCTCCATTCCTTCTGCTTCGGCTCCTGACTCCAGGTTCCCATCCTGCTTGAGGTCCTTACCTGACTTCCATCAATAATGGACCATAAACTGGGAGGTGAAGAAACCATTTCCTCCCCCACATTGCTTTTGGCCATGGTGTTTTATCACAGTATTTGAAAGCCCGCCTAAGACAGTGAACCGGGTTGCCTGTACCTCATTCTGTTCTTGCCGGTCCTGTTCTCAGGCAAGCCGTATTCAGACATGATGCTTCTTTTGTTTTAGCCTGTCCACTCCGCCCACTGCACCTGGTAGGACCTGGAATCGCATGATTTTGTTTTGCTTTGCTGTTTTATTTTGGATTCTTTGCTGACTGCCTACCCTCTGGTGTCAACTCCTATAACATGGGCGCTCTGTCATTCTTGCCGTTGTCAGACACGCCTCACATAGGGCAGTGTGTAGCATTTGGTAGGTGTCTAACAAATGCTTGCTGACTGGCCATCTGGCTGGCAAAAAAAAAAAAAAACAAAAAAAACAAAACTCAGGTCAACTTTCTGATTTTTGTAAAGTTCGTGATCTTCACTAGTGTTTGTTCTTATGCCCAGAATGGGGTGTAAATGTAATAAAGGCAAGTTCTCCCTGGACCTGCAGCCTGTGAGTAACTAGTGACCCACGGTAGTAGGAGGAACCTCGAGGCTCCATAGATACCCCTGGCCTATGTGTCATTACCAGAGAAGGCCATACTTTCTATGTAATGAGACCTTGAAAAACCTCATGAGCCAGACAAGACATGGAACAAGGAGAACCTGACCCGTTTCAAGAAGCCATTCATGAGGAAACCACAGAGCTGACAACTTGTGTTCCCACAGAGGCCAGGAGCTTTTCTGCCTTGGTTCCTCCCAGATGTCTAAGGTCATTAGAGACTAAGGATTGCCATGGGTCGAAGCATGGTCTTGTTTGGTGGTGGTGGTTGTTGTTGTTGTTGATGATGTTGTTGTTGTTGTTTTCTCTATCAAGCATGCTGCTCCTGAGTATCTTGGATGAGAATGTTGAGGCTGAGAGCTGGGCACTCCCGAAGTCCTTGGTCTGCATGGCCGACTTTGCATCTCGCCTCAGAAGGGGTCTTGGGATACTCGTCCCCTTTCTCTCAGTCTGCCAGTTCCTCTGTCACTTAAATTATTCTGAGAAAGTCTGTGTTAGGGAGTGGCTTTGTTAGTTCTTCAATTCAGCAAATCCACTGATCCCCAGCATAGAACTAGCGAGTTACTTTAGAACTGCCTCTCCTGCAGTGTGTCTGCCGTTGGCCTGAGACTTACTTACACAGGTTCCAGCTGAACTCATGCTGCCCATGCTGGATAGCTAGTGTACAAGCTCGTCTTGTGCTGATACCTTATGTAAGAAAGATTGTAGTGGATCTGCCTTGTGAAAATGGATTATATCATGAGAAGATTCTGCGAGGAGGCAAATAGAAAATAGGTTTAGTTTTAACAGTCATTATGTGGGGGGAGGGTGTTCTCCTAGGGAAACTGGTTGGGCCTGTCAGTCACATTATAGTAACTGAGCCTCAAGGAAGACAGGAGACTGTACCAGGGTAGATATTATCCCTTCAACTTATTTACAGTAATGGGCACCCCAGTGAGGATCTCAGTGTACCTGTTATGTATTCTATGAACATTGAAAGGTTTTCAAAGTGACCGAGGAGCTTTGGAAGGAGAAGGAAGTCATAAACAAGAGCTAGCAGCAGTAAAAGCTCAGAGACAGGACATTGGTCACATTGGTGAGAACACGGTTAAGTGGGAGCCAACGACTGGGATGACACTTAAGGACATCTAGTGTTGGGTTTCACCAAGAAGCACTGAAATGAAGCCAGCTCCTGCTTCCCAGGAAGTGCCTGTGTCCGTGCAGCGTCTTCCCAGGAAGAGCCTGTGTCCGGGCAGCGTCTTCCCAGGAAGAGCCCGTGTCTGGGCAGCGTCTTCCCAGGAAGAGCCCGTGTCCGGGCAGCGTCTTCCCAGGAAGAGCCCGTATCCGGGCATCAATTTCCCAGGAAGAGCCTGTCTTGGGTACAGCGTCTTCCCAGGAAGAGCCTGTGTCCAGGCAGCATCTTCCTAGGAAGAGCCCGTGTCCGTGTGCAGCGTCTTCCCAGGAAGGGCCCGTGTCCGGGCAGCGTCTTCCCAGGAAGAGCCTGTGTCTGGGCAGCGTCTTCCCAGGAAGAGCCTGTGTCTGGGCAGCATCTTCCCTGCTCGGGCTGTCTCTGGGCTCTCACTCTAACACAACTCTTGTTCTCTTGCATTTTTGATCTCTGACTCTTCAGTACCTCTTGCTCCTCCCCCAAGTCACACCAGAAGTTCTGCTCTCTCGGTGCACGTGTGTCCACCTCGAGTCCCCTTGCCTTTGACACCATTAGGTCCCTTACTTCCTCTTCTATTTGTCAAAGTCACCCTTGAGGGTCTTCCAGCCCATTTGTCCCTTTAATAACCTCGTGATTGGCTTTCTTCATGTCTTTTCAAAGGGAGTTCTGTAGCTGCCTTTAGTCACTGCGCCAGATAATTCATGGTGGCTTCCCTGTCCCTTCCTTCCTCTTTCCATCTCTCTTGCACCTAAAGAGCACAGGCCACCTGCTTAAGGCTTTGGCTAGAGACAGCTTGCCTTTGTCATACAGAGCAGAGGGAACAGGTCCAGGCGCCTTGTGTATTCAATGTCCGTCCTGGGATGTGTTGGGGGAGGCATGCTGCTCTTGGAAAGGAGGGAATGTCAGACAGTAGGGGCCATCCGACAGCAGGGGCCACCCAACAGCAGGGGCCACCCGACAGCAGGGGTCACCCGACAGCAGGGGCCACCCGAATTCCAGCTTTGCCCTCATCCGCAAATTTGAATGAACCACGCCATTTTCCCTTTGCTTGATAAAGCAACATAACTTAAGAAATCTCCATACTTTAAGTTCGAGCCCTTTATACCCTGGTCCCAATAACTAGCCACTTTTAATTTTGTTTTTTTTAGTTTTTCAGACAAGATCTCACAGTAACCCTAGAGATTGCTGCATAGACCAGGGTAGCCTTGAACTCACAGAGATTCTCCTGCCTCTTCTTCCCGGGTGCCTAGCCTAACGGCTTGCGTTACCACTCCCAATGGTCCACTGATACTTTAAATCTCCCTCCAAAGAATATCCATGCGTGCAGACTTTGACTTTGGATGTCTGGGTTGTCCGGGAGAGTGGAAGAACGACATCTTTGACAGTTACAGCCATAGCCTTGTGCTCCTTGCCACTGGCGCCCCCTTTAAGGTTTGAGACTGTCATAGGATCACTGTGTTCCTTCCTTCCCACCCTTTCCTCCCTCCACACCTTTCCAGACACCCCTCATTGTTCTCTTTCAAATTCATGGCCTCTTCTTTTTTTCTCATGTTATTTGATTCAAGGATGGGAGAGTGACTCTCCCTCCTTATAAGGCTGTTCTTGCTCTAAGCCTTTGGTGCACTTAGCTGGCCTTTGGGTTCCCATTCAGGCCAGTCCAGCTCTCCAAGGCATCACACACCCACAAACCACTACTCCCAAGGAACCTAAGGGCAGCCTGCCTGGTTGGGCTCCACCACTTTTCCCCCACCATAGTTGTTAGTGTTGCTTCTGTTTCCTTCCCCGGGTCCTCATTTCTGGAATAGAGACCTGGAGGAAGAAGAGAATGTAGGGGTTGGAGAGATGCCTGGGCAGTAAAAAGTACTGTTTGTTCCTCCAGAAGACCTGGGTTCGACTTCCAGAACTTCCATGATTCCTCGCAAGCATTTGTAACTCTACTTCCGGGGGATCTGACACTTGCACTGACCTCTGCAGGCTCCTACAATCACAGGGTGCACATACATGTGTATACCTAGGTACACACAGAAAATATAACAAGATAGAAGAAAAGATTTTTATAAAAGAAGAAGAGAGTTTAGAGTGATGATTAATACTGTTTTTAGAAATCTCGGACTTTACCAAATGCCTGATGACAATAAAGTGTTCCTTGCAACATAGACCTTTTTTTGGGGGGGGGTTGGGAGGTGGGTGGCGGCTTTTACCTCTCCACGCATTGTTGGGTAAGGTCAGGGGAGGGCGTCTGTGTGGGGCATTGGGCTTGAGCTCCTGCCCTCCTTTTCAGGAGTCTGATATTCACTGTGCAACCCCAGATAAGTTTCCTCCTTCTCTAAGCTTCATCCATCCATATGTTTAATGGAGGTAATCATGCTGGTCCCCTCCCTGCCTCTGAGGGAATGAGAGGATGGATGAGATCATGTCTATAAGTGAGTTCAATCCCTCAGAGAAAGTTCCTGTGGAAAGTCACAGATGTTGGGTATTTGTGAAGTACTCCAAGTTCCTGTAAAGCGGGACCCTGTGCATAGGACACCTTGCACACTGCTTGCCTTTGGCATAGGTCCACAACATCCGGAGCCTGCAAGTGGGACAGGATGTCCCTGGCCTCCATGCTGGTCCTCACCTGTCCAGCCCAGACTGATGGATGTCAATTCAATCTGTAGAATGTCTTAAGAATGGAAACGGCATGTGTTCTATTCTAAGCTTATCTCAAGATCTCAAAAATCCTCCCTTTAGGGTGGTCTTTCCCGTGTGAAGCTAGGCTCTCGCTTCCTGGCATTCCCTACTTGATGGGGTGAAAGGACCAGAGGACATTCCTTTATATTTATTGGCAGCTGTTCCAAGCCAGTCACAGGATGTAATGGTGAACAAAGAAGAGCCTCCTAGAGCCATGGATTCGCAGAGAAGGAGAGTTAGCGCAGTGTAGAAGAGAGGATGGAAGTGTAATTGGAGAAGACAGCCCTCGTTGTTTATTAGCTACACTCAGTTGGTTACAAGCATGTTTCTCAGAGCTGAGTTCAAGCCAAGCTGAGCGCTTAGCACAGTTGGTTAAAGCGGTTCTCAGGCTCCTCCTGCTTCAAATTCTCCTCTGGGCAGAGGTGTCTCGGCACCCTTTCCCTGCATTTAGGCTGGGCATGGACACATTGGTTTCCCTTTCTCTGCATTCATGCTGGGCATGCACACATTGGTTTCCCTTGGGCTTCCTATTCTACCATTTGTGTCTTTTCCCTTCTCTGCCAGAGCATCTGATTTTCAAACACGGGAGGTAGGACTTGCTAGACCCAAACAGAGCCAAGGCAATAAAGATAACCATGTTTCCATTGTTTGCACAAGGAAGGGGCCGAAGGTTCTTTATAGTATTGGGCTTCTAAATTCCCAGGGAAATGTATTCCCATCACTGCTCACCCAGCCTGCCAGAAAGTCAAGCAGCCAGCCTCACGTAGTCAAAGTGCTGCCCGCTGCCCAGTTTCAGTGTCACAGGCCAGCTCCCCGGAGGGCTCAAGTGAGGGAACGGTGGGCTTTTGTGTAAGGGTCCTAACTCACTTCCCTTTCTCATTGCTATCACCAAATGCTGAGCATGAAGGGAGCCAGGGTTGCTTTTGACTCACAGTTTGCGGTACCACAGTCTATCTATCACGGTGGGGAAGACGTGATCGTGAGAATGTTTCTAAGCCATAGCAGCAGGAGTGAGGCTGCTCGTTCACACATCCACAGAAAGGGAAGCAGAAAGATGAGTACTCTCTCGCTCCTTTTTGATTTTTCATTCCATCTAAACCGCCCCTCCCCTCAGGTCATGGAATGGGACCGCCATATTCAGAATGGCTGTATTCTTCTCAGTCAATTGTTTCTAAACAAACGAACTGAACCAAACAACACAAACAATGAACCTGACAGATACAGTCAAAGAAGTGTCTCAATCCCCTAGAAGATTCTCAGTTCAGTCAAGTTGATCAGGATTAGTTTTCACAGACATACAGTTTTCCTTTAAGGTGTCTCTGGGTCTACATTGTGATCAACATCTCCTCATTTGTGTTGGGACATACTTGAACACACTTCTATTTTATTACTGTGAACAGTTGACTGTAGTTTGTGGTGTTGCTTAAGGGCGAGGGTTTGCTTCTCCTTCTCAAAAGAAGGTGCCGTGGCCTGTCACTCTCGCTGGTTACCTTCTTGTTGTCTCTTTTTCTCCATCTTCTGCTCAGTGTCCAACTTCAGAAGATACACTCAGCTGCCTGAAGTTGACTCTAGAGGTCTAAGCTCTTCTCCGGGGCAACTCAGCAGGCACTGAGTGTCTCCTTTGCTTCTATCCCTCCTGGTCTGCTCAGGCATAGACAGGAGTTCCTTGCAGCTATGGAAGGTGGGCGCATGAATTAGCCAGTTGCAGCAATCCCTGCATGAAGCCCTGGCATTACAAACATGCTTTTGAAAATATATTAATACTATATACCTGCTATAGGAGTGGACCTTTTTATTTTATAATATCCCTTTAATTTGCTGTATCATTGCTGAGTAATGTGCCCCTGTCTCTTTGCCAACATGTAGTAAGCCAGCATTTTGAATCTTGGAGCCCTGGCTCTGAACCTGTATTTGAAAATGTTGTTTTATACCAACTTCCCTGGAATCTGCAAGGGAAGGTACCCGTTAATAGATGGCACATGCTTATTGTCTAGCAAGTCATGGTTAGAATGGGAGTTAGTACGGCACATACAGTGGAGGTGTCAAATCATGCCTGCCAAATCATGGAGGTATAATGAGGTGATTCAAAGGCTCAGAGCGGAGTATATCTGGCCAGAGCAGCCTCCTTTAAAGTAATGTTTTTGAGCAAGTGTTGAGACATTCTGTGGTAGAGTGTTATTCTCAGATGGGGAGTACCTTTCAGCTGGGACTAAGAGACAGAATTCACATAGAATTTAGGCTCGGCACACTGAGTAATGATTAGTATTTGTCTATCTCCCAACCTCATGCCCCACCACTGCATTATCAGTGGCTAAGACATTCCCTGGTCTGCCAAGAGCTTGGCTCCGCCTACCCCATGACACCAACTCAGCTGGTGTTTGTTAAGTCGGTTCCTGATCCCACTGAGGAAAACTGGTCCTGCCTCTGGCAGTAACCCAAGCTGCCGAAGACCGGAGAGCAGCTGGTGTTTCTGGCAGGACTGCTCACTGCCAAGAGCTTGGTGCCACATTGTAAGCCAGAGATCCCCAGGGCTTGGTGGCGGTGTGGGAGGGACACCTGGCATAGAGTGCCTAGGGCACATGCCGAGCCTCCCTGTGTTTTGAGTGTACCTGGGGTGTTGGTGGGGAGGGGGTTGTTTATCATCTCCTAGCTGTTCTTTCCTCCTCTTGCACACATCTGCCACAGTGAATTATGGATACTAAGACTTGTCTATGTATTAGTGAAGGGGGGACCCGCTTGATGTGGACTAAAGAGAGATGGTTTTAAGGACGGAAAGGTTCTTCAGAGGCTGGGATTTGGAATACCCCGGCTGCCGGTGTGTTTGCCTCCTTCATCCTCCACTCTCACCATGCCCCCCCTTTCCATCCCCCGCTGCCCTTCCAAAACCCCACCCACATCATCTCAAGCACATGTACTCATATTGCCTCCTTGTCTTCTATGTGTGACTGTGGTGACTTCAGAACATAGGACTTGCCACGTAATGATGTTAGAACTGAAGTTGTTCCAAAAACTCCGGCACATGTGACTCCACAGTCCCATCGCATGTTTGATCTGCTTATGTCTGTCATCATTGTACTTTTAAATTCTCCCTTTGTCTAAGTCTTGTCTCTTCAGCTGAATTAATATCTCCTGAAGGAAAAGGGTGGCCGTTGCATTTCCTTAATACTTTTCCGTCTATGAAAGACTCTCTCCGTGGTTAGATGGTGCCCGCTGCCAAGCTTCTACACACGCCCCATCTGCCTTTATACCCCAGCACCTCCACCGACATCCTTAGGTTTACACAGCAACTTGGGTCTTCCAATCACATTTTTTTTCTGTATCTCCGAGAGGGTCATTTGTAGCTTCTTGAATAATTCTTGAACCAGCAAATTCGCTTCTCTGTAGAGTACTGTGTTCTTTCCTTTGATCAAGAACCTTACCATGTCAACCCATTGGCACTAATGCTGTTCTCTGCACCTACACAGAGGTGGCACTTCTTGGGGGCTGAAGGCTGTTCTTCTTCCTCACTGATTGTTTTTCATTTCTGTCAAGGCGTCTCCTCCTTTAGCCCATCCCTTCTCAACACTCCTATCCTGGCCACCCTTCCCATAAGCCATTATCAATATGCCTCTCAGTAAGAGGATCCCAGATGCAAGTGACCCAAAGGGCTGTCACTGGGCTCTTATTCCATTTGTCCCAAGTATTTCACCCTTTCCAATCCTGTTTAGTTTAATAAGTAATTTTTTTAGGAATTAAATTCAGTTTATTGCAGCAATCTCACAGATCAAAGCATCACACAGCTTGATTAGACACTCAGACACTTGCCTTGTCCCAAACTCAGGCTTTCAGAAAAAGAAACACACACGGCCACTGACTACTGTTCAATATCCTAGTCCTCAGGGAAGTAAAAATTAGAGCCACCTTGAGATATCCCTTCCCTTTACCCGGAACGACTCTCTCTAAGAGAGCTAACAGCAAATGTTAGAGACGATCTTGAAAAAGAGAGGTCCTTATTCACTCCTGGGTGTGTGGCTCCTCACATTAATACAGCTACCTCAGCTTGAGAGGCTCCACACTACACTTAGATTCTACTGAACTCCAGGCCTGCAGTCCCCGCAGTCTTGTTCCCAGGAACTTCCGTTGACATGGGCCATCCTCACACGCTCTCATGGTTTCTGAGACTCATCATAGCTCCTCGCCAGTGTTCATTAAAACTCCCATGTTAGTCTCAGCCTGTCTGGCCACGACAGAAGCTTCAGGAGGCTCTGATTGGCAGCCAGTGTTGTATCTATTCATTCAAAATTGTGATGATTTGAAAGTTTTCAGCTTGTCTCCTTTTGATCCGGGTCCATTGATTAAAAGATATGTATACATACACACACACACACACACACACACACACACACGTGTATATATATGTATATTTGTATATATATGTATATATATGAGAGAGAGAGAGAAAGAGCGAGAGCAAGAGCGAGAGCGAGCGAGAGAGAGAGAGAGAGAGAGAGAGAGAGAGAGAAAGAGAGAGAGAAAAGGACAAAGAAAATGATGAACTACCAAAGATATTTTTTCTCATTTAGGAAGCTAGCACTCTATAGGGTATTGACTAAACTAATTACAAATACATCTCATTCCATGCAGTGTGGAAGATCCCTGCTTAGGAGAAGATGTTCAATCTTCTTAGGCATCCTGTTCCAGAAAATTTCTTGGAAAAACTCAACCCCAGTCCTCAGCATCTGCTTTCGCATGTCTTTTTGCACAGAAACTGTAGTATCTTAGGTGCCAGTCTTTCCGTTTGAGTTCCTAACCCAGAGCCTGGTCGGTGCCACCCAGTTGGAACCCTGACTAGTTCCAGCATGGTCAGGTTTGGAGCCAGCTTCTGGCGTCATTCCAGACCCGTGGTTGGACAGCCCTTCCGAATTCCTAACATTAATCATCCTGTCACATCTGGTAGAGGGTGGGTTTGTAGTCATCAAGCTATGCAGATAGTGTTCCAAACAGAGTCTTTATAGATTAGTGTCAGGACATCTTTAAGGTCACCACAGGAAATGACCTGTCAAAGCTGCCAGCTGCAGTTAGCCAGGGACCCACTGCCTCTGCGCTAGTGCTGAGGAGCGGGTCTGTTCAGAAGGGCCTGGCCCTGTCAGGTGGAGGGCGGTGTCCGCATTCCCACTTCTTCTCACCTGGGCCTTCTTCCATTACCCGGCTCGTTCTCTTGCTTATCTGGCCCAACTTGTCTCCCAGCCTTCCATTCCTTCTGAAACGCTGCTCATTCTTCCCTCTCTCAACCCTCCTCTCTCTTTTTCTGCTAGAGATAGAACCTAGGACCTCTCACAAGCTAAGGAGATGCTCTATCAAGACCCTCCCCCTTCCACACCCCTTTGAGGGGTACCAAAGGCCATCAACTGTGAGAGAGGCGGAGGTCACCTACGAGATGGCCACTTTTTGGTACCAGATGGAGCAACTGGGACCAGAACCCTTCCTTCTCCTGCTGAAGAGGAATGGGAGGGTGGCATTTGAAACAGGAGTCAGGCAACTCTGAAAGGCATAAACCCCACTAGGAGCCACCACTCTGGTGTTTCTGAGCTCTCCCATGCTCCTATGCGGCAAGGGGACTTTCGTAGGATCAGTAGTTTGGTGATAGATGAAACTAGGTGGATTTCTCATGACCTTGCCCTTCAGAGGAAGAAATGATGTGGGAAAGTTCCCCAAGTCACCCACAGGCACTTTAGTCTAGGGGCTTGGTGGAGTCCGGATGTCTATTACGTCTATTGCTATTTTCTGCAGTGCAGCCTCTTATCTGAGGGGGACAAGTGGAAGGCTGGAGGAGGGAAATGGATGCTGGGAATGTTCTTCTCCAGGCACCACATGGACTGCGATATGTATCCGCCCTTTCACATCCCCAGTCTCTAGGGAAAGGATGCTGTCTTTGTTGCATTCACAAGCAGTGAAGGCTTGATTTGCTGTCTCTAAGGGCGGATTGGTTTGCTCCTTCCATTTGTCTCGAATTTGTCCTCTGTGTTGCTCTCTTTACCAGCAGGTATCAGAGTACACGCCAAGCACCCCAAGCCCTAGCACACCCCAAGGCCTTCTGAGCATCTCCTCTATCTCGTCTCTGTGCCTGCAGCTCATGTTTTCTCTTTGTGGTTTGGATGGCAAATGGCCCCACAGGCTCACGTGTTTGAGTACCTGGTCCCCAGTGGGTCACACAGAGTTGGGAGGTTGTGGGATCTTTGGGACATGTGCGCTAACTAGCACACAGAGGGCAGGCCTTCAAGGTCAGAACTGTTCCTGCTTCCATCTGAGGTCTCGGCCTCCAGGGCTGGCTGCCACGTGTGAAATCCTCAATAGATGCCCTTGACCCCAAGCCACTTCTACATGCCCCTTGCCAATCCTGTCCCATGACAGGGAGTATCTCTGAAACTGTGCTCCGAGAGACCTCTCTGTTGTAAGCAGTTTCTCTTGGTATTTCATCACAGTGGAAAAAAAAAAAAACAACACCAACAAAAAACAAGTAACACAGTGCTACCTTTGCAGAATATTTTTTAAAAGAACCCTGACAAAACTTTGTGATGGACATTTAATAATAGTGAAGTTTCCCCCCATCCCCCCAAAAAACAACCCTTCACTGGAGGAAAAAAAAACTGAGGCTACAGATAAGTTTTTTAAGGAAAAAAAAAACAGCAAAACCAACAACCGTTCCTAATTTGATCACTGTTAACAATCTGGTAGGATTCCCTCTTCTCTCCCTGTGCGTCTGTGTGTCTGTGTGTGCAGCTCAAGTGGGATGTACTGTACATTTTGTGGCCTGAGCTTTTCACCCAATAATTACTGTGAACACTGAGCCATACTTAGCCTCACTGTTTGGCACGATGCTTCTAAAACAAGAGTGCTGGCCTTATGTGTTTATTCCACCAGTATACAGGAACTGCCCTGCGTGTTTACTTCTTAGCAGAGCCGTGCCTGAGGGACTTTCCTCGTCTCTCCATATGTCCACAGGATCATCTTGCTAAAGCGTGATGCCTACCATGGCATTTAGATGCTCAGAGGTCACCTCCCCTTCCTGAGCTCATTAGTGGCTCCTGCTCACGGCCCCTCTCCCCTCTCCTCCTACCTGGATCCTGCAAGTGGGAGGAGCAACCTCTTTCTCCCCTGGTGAGAAAGAGACCCAGATGTGAAGGGGGCGGCAAAGCACTGGTACATAGAGGTGCCATCCTAAAAGAGTGTAGCTCTTTGCTCAAGAGTCCTGGGTCCAGGACAAGATGTTGGGAGAGGAGTGTGATAACGAACAGAAAAGAAAAGCTAGTGTGATTGATCTACAAATCTCCCAAACTTCACAGAGTCATTTAATTGAGAGACAGGATGGGTATGGATCTGGGTGGGAGGAAAGGTAGAGAGGAACTGGCGGGGGGCGGGGGGGAGTAGGAGCAGAGGAAACTATAATCAGCATATATTGTATATAAAAATCTATTTTAATCAATGACAAAAAAAGCACATCCTATGCCCTTACACTGGGGCCTGCGAATTAGTGGTTAACTGGTCCAGGTGGATGCAGAGATCATCATGATGGGAAAACTGCATCCCAGAACTTTTTGTAAAGCGAGTCATGTAATAGCGGATGAGCTAAGGCCTCATCTTTTGATTGCCAGAACAGAATTATTGTTGTGGCCCAAACTTGGGGTAAATAAAAGAAACAGCAATAAAAACATCAAGAAGCTCGAGGAGATGGTTTAGCTGGTAAGGTATTCTCTGTATAAACACAAGGTGGATCCCCGGGACCTGTGGAAGAATAGAAGTCCTGTGTGTCTCTAGTGCTGGAGAGGCAGATCCCTTAGGGTGACTGGCTGGCTTCACCTGCTTAGTGAACTTCAAGCTAATTAGAGTCTCTTTCTCAAAAGACAAACAAACAACAAAAACCAAGGTAGGTAGCATTGAGGAATGTTATCTGGCCTTGACCTCTGGCCTCCATGAGCACATTCACACACACACACACACACACACACACACACACACACACATTAAAAGAGATGCTTAGTCCACATTCTCTTTCATATGACAAACTTAAAGGTTTGGAAATATGGAGGCCTGGAGGAAGTAATGACTAGTATTCCTCTGACCCCAGAAAAGTCAGCCAGGCAGAAAGTCTCCGTAAATGCCTGATTGGAAACTGAATCTAAGGATTCCAGTGGTTTAAAATCTAATGAGTTGCCATACGGAGTGTCAGAAACTTTGCAAGCCACAGAATGACAATGGAAAGAGATGGGTCTAATGAGCTGTGGCTGGAACCAGGATTCCTAAAGATAGCAAAATTCACAGACATCCTTGGATAAATTGGCATGGTATTTTCATAAAACCCACCCACATCTTCTTGTATACTTTAAATTGCATGTAATACCTATGATAATGTGAGAGCTAAGCAAAAAGCTGTTATACTAAATTATCCAGGGGAGGATAACAAGAAAAAAATATCTGAACATGTTCAATATAGACACATTTTAAAAAATATAGTTTGGCCAGTTGCCCAGTTCAACAGGTAAAGACACTTGCCACAAAGCCTGGTGACTGAGTCCTATCCTTGAGAGCCACATGGTAAAAGGAGAGAACTGGCCCCTGCACACTGACCTCTGGGTGCCACGTGTGCATTGTAGCATATGTGTCCTCACACGTACATGTGCACATACATATGATCCCTGGCTGGCTGAATCTGTGAGTGGAGAAACCACAGAGAAAGCCAGCTCTGTATTTGTAGACTATGACATCTGACTGTGAAGTCACACTTAAACAGGCTCAAAGTTTACCTTCTCTATCATATTATATTCATTTCATATTTATTTTTTATTTTTATTTTTTGGTATACATTTTCCTAGTTCTCTCAGATACACATGTAGATTGATAGGTTGACAGCTAGACTGAAAAGTTTTTTTAAATGTAAGTTTTACTGAGAGTTTCACATGAGCACTGTATTTACATTATCATTTTCCTTTCCCTCTTCGTCCATCCAACTCCTCCCATGTCCTCATATATCTTTTCAAATTTATGGCCTCTTATTCTTTAATTATTGTTGTTGTCAAACATACACTCAAACATACACACTTGAACATACACATACTACCCACACATACACCACATAGACACACTCACACATACATTAACACTCATACACACACACACACACACACACACACACACACACATTTAGGACTGACCACTTTCGGTCAAATCATCTATTGGAGCTAACAACAACAACAAAAAGAAACCCAAAAAAACAAAAAATAAAAAACAACAAACAAACAAACAAACAAAAAAACCCCAAAACAGTACCAGGTGTGGGAAACATCATTTCTAGCTGTTAGTGAGGAGATTCCCAAAACAATATAGGCCATTGCTACAGTCTTTGGTTGCCTCCCAAAAATTAAAGGTAAGATTGTGGCAGTCAGCACATACTTCAGAACTTTGAGGAATTGAGGTAGGATTGACTTAGAAGACTTTTCCCTGAGGATTATCTCTCATAGTACCAAAAGGAAACATGCAAGATGACAATCAATACTTCTTCCCAGCTGTAATGCACATGAAACAATGATCAGACTGTCAAGATATGCTAAAAGGTGCAACGGTAGCACTTACATCCTAGGGACAACCGATTATCATCTAGTTGGACTTAGAGCCTACTTAGTAGGAGGGAATCCATGCCTGGTACGGTAATCCTAGCCTACTGCCTATGGCTGGTGAGGTCACCGACTGACGAGAAGAGCCTGCTACTGCCGCTTCTCTAAACCAGTGTCGTTTCTAACTGAATTCTACTTATCCTCATACATACAGATGAGCACAGCTCTCGTCCCTCATCATTGATGTTCCTTTTTTTGCAGTAGACAAAGACCATCAGAGGAATCTACAACTGCTCAGAGTGCCGAGAACATTTGACTGTAGGATGCCCAGCCCCAGCTGATCTATCTACAACACAGTCCCTACAGATGAAGATCAGGGAACACTGCAGAAAGAATAGAAAGAGAGAGGAAAAGATCTAGAGGACCAGGAAGTTGGCTGTGAGATGGTGTCTTCTATATACGACAAGAACAACTCAGTGGCCTAAACAAGATCTGAAAAAGGCCAACACCAGTTGTCATGTCACTATGGAAGGGGGTAATCTCACAAGGACCCCATCCTTAGATGAAGAGCTACAGAGAATGAGTGTCTGCTGAGAGTGGCGGAATCAGTATTTATTGAGGGCCAGGAATTATCTAAGTTTGAAATACAGCAGAAACACTAGGCAACCTGAGATTACGTTCTGGTAAGGCTACAATCAGACTCTGGCAACTTAACCATCCATCCCACCACTTTCAAGTACCATCCCTACATCACAGGCTGTGAGTCTCAAGAGCGGTTAGCACTGATGCCAAGCTAGGAAATATTTATCCAACACTAACAACCTATTAGTCTGCTAAACGTTGTGCACGGCTAATTTCACTGATTCCTTAGAGCTTCTCTAAGGGACAGGGCTTTCCTGATGGTGAAACCGAGGCTCCATGTCTTGCCAGACCCCTGTACTGTTCTCAGGGACTGCATCTTCTCAGAAGATACAGGCCCCCACTGCCAGCAGAAGGCTGTGTGACCTGGGAGGGAGCCTCATGCCAGCCATTCTGTGTTTGAGACGGAGCTGCTTGCCAAAAGCAGTTAAGTTGCTTCAATGCTGGCCGGCTGGGAGAGATTTCCCAGGATCCGTGTGGGTAGGCCTGACATGTTTATGTGGAGGTAATGACTGTGCTGGCTCTCCACAGAAAGGTTAGGATGGAAGCCCAGATCACTGTTTGGGGACCTGAACTGAGATCCTCAGGGGGAGCTAGGAAGGATGTGCACATTGCTAGACTGTATAGAAGTTTACTATTCTATACAGATTTGCTCTAGTCCTCTTTCCTTTGACTATAAGCTTCCACAAACTGAGTATGATAGTGACATGGGCAGTCGATATAGTCCCTGTGTCACATGACAAGAGCATGATATGGTACGGTCTCACTGAGATTATACCATGGGTCTAATCAGCACTGGAGGCTGAGTAGCATGAGTTACAGGTCAGCCTGGGATGCTTAGTGAGTTTCAGGCTATCCTAGGCTACACAGTGAAACTCTGCCTCAAAAATATGTAAAAAGAAAAAAAAATTAAACAAAGACCCTGGCAAGTTTTCTCTTGTTTTGGTTTTCTTTCTTTGTTTTGTTTTCTCAGGATCTCCTATTTGCATGTGACATAGACATGCTTTGAAGAAGTATGCCAGGCTAGACTCGGTCCAATCCCAGAGCAGAGGGGCTCTGATTGGTCAGGACTTCTGGGGGTGACCAGAGAGGAAGCGTGCTTTAGGAGAACCAGAAGCGAACTAGAAACGACTGCTTGCTTTGCCCTCCTCTCCCAGACTTTGCTGTCACTTGGCACCCCGTGTGACCCCGTCTTCCTCTCTAGCACTCTCAATGGACTTTGCCAGGCACCAGCCAGAGACTCCTCTTGGATCTCAGTCAGGCCAGAGTGCTGTGGCTTCCAATCCTCTGGCAGGAGAGTGAGAGGTGGTCACCGGCTTACCAAATGCTTGCGCGACCAGGGTAAGCTGCCACTGGGCCGTCTTTGAAATGCGCCAGTTTTCCGTCACTTTGTGAGGAATTACTTTAATCCAAGTACTATTAAACTGAAATTTAGTGATCATTCAGGCTCAACTGATGTTTATCTTATGAAGTGGCTACTTTGAGCCAAGCCTTGGGCGAAGGCTTCTGCCGAGGATGGTGCATTAGTCATCTGAAGAGCAAAGGGCTCAAGTTTATCTTTGCATGATCTATGAGGGAACAGGTTTACTAAGCAAATACGTGTTGCGTGCACGATTGCCAGGGGAGATTTGAGACTACTTAAGATGACAAACTGTTCCCCCAGAAGCCTGCCCGTGCTCTCCACATCAACTTTACATGGCCAGGAGACAGGCCATGCACCAGGAAGAACTCCAAACAAAGTGCTGGTATTACTACACTCTGTTTCTGGTTTGACATGACCTTGCTGTGTTATCATGGCGGTGGCGGCTAATTTCTGCATCTTTATCTTGTGCATAAAGAAAGCATGAGCCGGACAGTGCAGCCGTTCACCCCAGCTACCCTCCCCACCTCAGGAGGCAGAGGCAGGATGGGTGCACAGGTAAGGTCTGCCTAGAGTGAGTTCAAGGGCAGCCTGTGTGACTTAGCAAGGCCTATACTAAAATAAGAAATAACAGAAGGGCTAAGCACACTGCTCTATTATAGAATGTCTGCCTAGCAAGTATGAGGCTCTGGATTTAATGCCCAACACCAAAAGCAAGAGAAGGAGGAAGAAGAGGAGGAGGAGGGTAAAAAAAGAGAGGAGCCGGGCGGTGGTGGCGCACGCCTGTAATCCCAGCACTTGGGAGGCAGAGGCAGGTGGATTTCTGAGTTCGAGGCCAGCCTGGTCTACAGAGTGAGTTCCAGGACAGCCAGGGCTAAATAGAGAAACCCTGTCTCGAAAAACCAAAAAAAAAAAAAAAAGAGAGAGGAAGGTGAAGGCAGGGAAAAGGATAAGAAGCAGCCACTGCGCTCAGCAAGGTATGTAGTGTGCCCCCTTTCTGTTAAGGAGGGGAGGAATATTTATATATATTCATATTCATAAGATATTCTTTACGCTTATTCAAGAAGATAATAATAGTCTACCTAGGGTAAGGAAAGGTGAGAGAGAACTGAGGAGGTAGAATGTGCATAGTAAAGAATGTTTTTCATAATATAAACATTATAATTTTGACATAGTAGTAGATTACCTATTTAAAAAATAAATGCATAGAAAAGACTTCCTGAAATTCAGACATAATTGTATCACATGGACCTTCTAAAGAAGACGGAAGTCACTGTGGCGCTGACCTGTCCTAGCACACCAGTGATGGCTCTGTCTGACTGTGCTTCTGTTTTCACAGAGTCTCAAAGCTTTCTCAAATCGCCTGTTTCTAGGCTCTTGCCTCAGTGGGTGGCGCACTTGAGAATAGATCTTGAATGCATACAGTCTCCTTTTTTTCTCTACTTCCTCACTCCTAAAGATCTTTGTATGTCTATGCGGACATGTGCACACCCCTCCCATGTATATGAGCAGAATCCTCTTAAAGCAGATAATACTCCCAACTCCCAGGGGTCCTCTGGGAACACACAAACTTGACCAGAAAGAAAGCCCAGGAAAGTATTTATGAACTTAGCTCTTCAACAAAAAAAGCCTTCTGTTTTGTCTATCAAGAGTATTGGGAAAGTCACAGATTGCCGGACATTACAAGGCAGGTATTGTCATCAGTACAGACCCTGACTGCAGGAGACTCCAACCACCTCACTAAAAATATACTGGTATCACAACATACCTTGGGATGGATACAGCAGCCTGTCAGGCTTAACTCTGTCCAGTGCCTCAGGACGGATGACGTGTATTTTCACATACCCTTGGATTCATGACAGGGGACATAGTTTGGGGCGTAGCTTTTACTCTCTTGGCTGTCTTTTAGGCTCAGTGGCAAACCTGAAGATGATATGGGCTATAATTGGAAAAGTTAAATTACTTAGAGACCAACAGGTAACTTAAGGGGGAAGCTTGGGTTGATGCTTAGAAGCTAACCCTCCCCAGATGAAGCCAGAGTGAGATTCTTGAGTACCTTGCATGGAGCTGTGTGTGGGTGTGGCATGTCACAGTGCAGACACCAGTGGCCATTTCTTGGATTGGGGAAGTGGCTGAGCAGCGTTTTCTAAGTGGCCTGCTGTGTTATAGACTGACCAATTGGAATGCCCTTTTAAGCCCTTAAGAAAATGTCAACACACAGAAGGAGAGATCAGTCCATTTGTGACTTTATGTCAATGGGTGGAGAGGGGACCAAGACACCTGTTTTGACAAAATATGATCACAGAAGAAAACACCTGGAGAACTCCTCAGGCTTCAAGCACTGCTGGTTTGGCTCCTATTGTTACCTTTTCCCTTTAAGGAATTCCGTGAGTGAAATGCACATGTTGGAATAGAACTTTCACAAGTATGTGATCTTCAGTCAGCCTCCGTACTGTGAAAGGGCACATCTTTTAGGTGCCCCAGAGAAATGTAGTTTCCAGTTCTATCTGCTGCCTCTGGCAAGGCATGTACACGATACATAAGTGTGTAAGTGTGTGCACACACAGAGTTCTTTTCCTTGCAAAGGAGAAGGGCAAACCTCTCCCCTTTTAAGCCCTCACCCTCCCTTCCTTTGCCCTCCTTTCCCTACTGTTGAGCAATTTTTTCAAGGCAAAGATTTAGTGATGAATTTTTTTCTGTCTTTTTGTACCATTTGTTAATCAAATTGAAGATCACTTTAGGGACTGGGTAGCTCTGGGCTTTGAAGATACCTTTGTATCTCAGCAATGCCCATGTGGTGCTGCGGGGGGCTTTAGCAGAGGTTTGGAGAGGATTAAAGTGAAGCGAAAAGCTACCCTAACCTTTAATGATTAAGGTATGGAGGGAGAGCAGTGTCTTTGGTGCAGAAAAGTGATGGAGATCTATTTTCCCTCATTGCTACACTTCCTTCAGTGACCCACCACCTCTGGGCACAAACATAGACATTGGAAGGGCCCTTTTCAGAAAGCTGAAGTGATTCTGATTGGCAGGAACAAGCCACATGTGGCTGCTAGGTCACAAGAAACTGTATGAAAGTAGGAAGCTGTCTCCTAGACTAACTGCCTCTAAGCTCTAGTGGGACCCATGGATTCCTGTAGCCTCAGTTTCCTGTGGGTAAAATGAGACTGGTGAGACTCCCTGCCTATCACTGCTGGGAGGATTGTTTTAAGTGCATTTCCTTGGGGGTGTGTCAAACACACACAAAGACGCAGGAAAGAGACTAGTTAGAGCCTAACTTCACTCACTACCGACTCGTGGCCAGACTTTGCTTGTCTACATCCCCCATGTCCCCTTGGTCATCACTGATCTTCACAGCAAAATAGGAAGACTTCATGGGCTGAAATGATTGCAAGGAAGTGATCCCCAGAGCCTCTGACAGATGGGAGACACTTAGATGATGTCGGTGTAATCTAAACGTATGAAAGCATGAATTCTAAGATGATAGCCGTCTGCCATATGTGTGGTGGAAGCAACAGAGCACAGTATTTCTCCATTGCTTAAAGGTGAGAAGACCTATCTCAGACCAAGTTGTTGCTACTATGTTTCCAACCCAGTTCCCTGGTAAAAGGAAGCTCAACTCAACAGTTAACAAAACAAGCTACAAGCCTAGATTGGGCAGGCCTCCCACTCCCTACTCTGTTTCAATCTATATTATTCCGTATAACTTGCGGTTTCTCCAGGCTCGGAGCTTCTCTCCCTGCCGCCTCTCTGTTTTTTTTCTGTTGCTCCTCCTCCTCCTGTTTTATACTCCGTAGCTCCTCCCCAAGACTCGCAGCTCCTCCCACTTCCTCCTGCCCAATCATTGGTTTAAGCCTTTATTTGAAAAGTTAAGGTGGGAGAAGGTTCACAAGGCAGCTCCTCATCTGCAGCCCCTCTGAGGAGTGGAATTAGCATCAAAATACAAGCCCAGGGCTATCCACAACACCGAGTATCTAAGATCATGAAGCCACCAAGCCATGTGGGGCAGTCCCTCAAACCCTGCCTCTCCATTCCCACATACTTGTTCTTAGGACTGCTGTCTGTTGCCCCTGTATATCTGGAGTATCTTCAGAGAGAGGCACAGGAGACTTGTAAAGTTTTATGTGGGCTCACTCGCTCTTTATTGTGCTGTTATAACCATGTATTTGAGGGACACAACTTCTACGAGGGACTAGCAAATTCTCTCAGTTCCTCAAACGACAAGCATGCCTCTTTATGCGATGATTGCCAGAAAGTAGGAGATGAACCAGGCACACCTGCTGCTCTGGGGAGCTCACAGTTTCCTCTGCATGGAGACATGGGAGTAATAGAACAGAAAAGATGGGCGCATATGGACAGCCTGAACCAGATGCTCAGGGTATATGCAGGAGGAATGGTTCCTCCTAGCTGCTACCTTCTATAAGAGCTATTAATACCTCCCAAAATGCCATCCCAATATAGCAATATATGCTCTTATTCTCTTACTTCCAGAATCCAACTGCAAGGCTTAAGAATATATATGTAATGTTTTTCAAAAACTAAGAGTACTTAGTGGCTCACTTTAACAAACGATTAAGTTATGGATGGCCATACCAAGGCCGGAGAGATGGCTCAGTGGTTACAAGCATGTGTTACTTATGCAGAAGGCACCCCCATGGTGGTTCACAACCATCTATTACCCAATTCCACACACATTCACGCAGGCAAAATAGTCATACATATAAAATAGGCAAATCTTTAAAAACAACAACAACAACAACTAGAATTTCATACCAGTGAAGTAGATACTATCTATGAATCTATAAATTAGAATTAAACACTGTTGAAGTTTAGGCCAATCACGAACAATGAAGCGTTAGGAAACGTCTAAGTTAGGGGGCCAAGCCCACCTAGAAAAACTGACTTCGGATGCCAATGGTAAGGTCTAGAGTCTTAGTATTTTGTTGGAAGGATCCTAGAGTCATCTTCAAAGAAATAGCTTTGATTAAGAAGGTATCTATCTACATCAGGCTTGCCTGTAGATAACCCTTTAGAGTGTTTTTATACTAATGATTGATGTGGGAGGGCCCATGAACTGAGGGCAGTGCCGACTCTGGGCTGTATAAGAGGGTAGGCTGAATGAGCCATGGGAAGCAAGCCGGTAAGGAACGCTAGCCCATGGCCTGTGCTTTAGTGCCTGCCTCCAGCTTCATGTCTTATGTTCCTGCACTGATGGGCTTCCCTTATGGATGGACTGTAAGTTGTAAAGTAAACAGACTCTTCCCAAGTTGTTTTTGGTTAGAGTTACATTACAGCAAGAGAAACCTATCTAGTACTATCACCTTCCAAAGCCTCTTACTACTAAACACCACGGTTGGACTGAGTTTCCATCTTCTAAATACTGTATGTAGAGTATTAAATTTCAGCACAGGGACCGCTGGGGGACACACTACGACCACATATCAATAATAAAAACAATTTAGTTCAGGGCTAGAGTTAACCCCATTATCCAGGAGGCATTCTTGATGCAGATCACGGGAGGTAGATTTGCTTCATTTGGTTCCAAGGAAACAACCTTACCTTTGTATTCCTAGACTCAGGAAAGGATTAAATGGGGGAGCAGCAAGGTAGATTTCACTTGGAGACAGGACAGTGTGAGTCTCTTTTCCTCTCCTCTTTGCCTTCTCCCTTCCCAGCCATCCCCAAGAATTGGCTGTGGGGTGAATAGTGGAGGAAGGGAGGAGAGACTGTCCTTTCTCACAGTGTCTGTTGTCCAGGTAGCATCCTCCTAGGTCATCTACTCCTTTTGGTAGGGTTACTTTTCCCTTCCCTTCCTTTCCCTTCCCTTCCCTTCCCTTCCCTTCCCTTCCCTTCCCTTCCCTTCCCTTCCCTTCCCTTCCCTTCCCTTCCCTTCCCTTCCCGTCCCGGCTTCAAGCTTTACCATTCTCATTTTGTGTTAGAAGACAATCAAAATGCAATCATTATCATCCAAAAATTCTGACCAGATCCACACAGCATCTCGGAAACCCCTGGGTGCCCTCTGCTCAGGACCTAGAGATGGAAGATGAGGAAGCCAAGGAGAGGATAAACTCGGGTTATGTTCCATGAGTTTTCCTCCAGTAAAAAGCTGTTCTGTGCATGTTTTGGGGCCCACCAATAGCTACTCCTGGATATTAAACATTTGAGATCACTGGGAAAACATCCCCCAGCTGGCAACATGGGGAGATGGCTCTGTGGCTGCGGTGTAGAGCAGGGTGGGGGGGGGGTGGGGGGGTGGGGAGGTGGAGGTGGGGGGGCCTGGCTGGAGCAGCTGAGCTGGCAGATTCTCTGGTTGTCACTCTCCAACAATGCGGTGAGTCAGGACTGCAGAGCGGGGAGATGGTGTGTGCTGGCTCCTTGGGTGGCAGGATTTAGCTGTAGAGCAGCCATCAGGCAGATAGTCTTCCAGATGAATATTAGCTCCTGGTCCTTGGTTCCAGGTAAGGGTTGATGGGAATTAGATTTATTTTCTAGGTGCCCCCATTTAAGTCCTTCTGGTCACAGTGGTACCCATCTACGTCTCTATTTTATCAGTCTTCATCTTTCTATGGGGAACCCAGTGAGAGAGAAAGAGAGAACAGAGGCATAAGGGTACAGAGATGCATGCCCTCTCTGAGATGCCAGTTGAAAGATGGTTTAGAAAACAAGACCAGTGATCTGATGGTTCAGCTGGTGGGAATGGATGGCATGGAACCAGAATACCATGGAGATGTACCCTGACACTCAACCAATAGCAATGTAAAACCCTGAGGCAAGAAGCAGTATGAGAAGAAGCCACTGTGTGGACCCAGTGTAAGGAAACAGCCTGTACATCAAATCATCACTTCTTGGAGGTCTCGTACCTGGTGCCTGATGTGCACTGTAGGGACATATTGTGATCAGAGAAGGAAGAGAGGCAAAATACATCACAAAAGTATGAGGGATGGGCTACTAGTTTGTGAAATGAAAAACACATTTTAAAATATTCATTTCTGAGAAACAAAAGCCTGGGTTTCTCCTAGGTCAGGAAAAGAGACAGCACAGCTTTCCTCAAGCTGCAGTGAAAATGGCTCATTTTCTAGCAAAGAAATGGCACATTTTTGAAAGTCTGTGAATTCTGGGTTGCAATAAAAACAACACAGGACATCTGAGGGCTTTTAATCTGAATTAGCATTCTAAACACCTAAGAGAGAGAGAGAGAGAGAGAGAGAGAGAGACTGTGTGTGTGGGGGATGTCTATTGGTATTTTAAAAATCCAGTTTATTGAATAACAGTGTGCAGAATGAGAATTTTTTTAAATTGGGATTATTTAGATTGGTAATAAATCCAAGGTCAGCTATTTCCATTGTTACTGGCCAAGCAACTAATCTTTGTGGGTTTTAATTTCCTTCTATATAAAGTAAAACTAATAATTCCTACATCAGAAATTGTGAATCTAGTTCCTGAACAGTGGAACTAGAAAATATCCTGAGTGAGGACATGCAGTCACAAAAGAACACACATGATATGCACTCGCTGATAAGTGGACATTAGCCCAGAAGCTTGGAATACTCAAGATACAATTCATAGATCAAACAAAGCTCAAGCAGAAGGAGGTCCAAAGTGTGGATACTCTGGTCCTTTTTAGAAGGGGGAACAAAATACCCACAGGAGGAGATACAGAGACAAAATGTTGAGCAGGGCCTGAAAGAAAGACCATCCAGAGACTGCCCCACCTGAGGATCCATCCCATATACAGTTACTAAACCCAAACATTATTGTGGATGTCAACAAGTGCTTGCTGACAGGAGCCTGATATAGCTGTCTCCTGAGAGGCTTTGCCAGTGCCCAACAAATACAGAGGTGGGTGCTCTCAGCCAACCATTGAACTGAGCACATGGTCCCCAATGGAGGCGCTAGAGAAAGGACCCAAGGAGCTAAAGGGGTTTGTAGTGCCATAGGAGGAACAACAATATGAACCAACCAGCACCCCCAGAGCTCCCAGGGCCTAAACTACCAACCAGAGTACACAGAGAAGGACCCATGGCTCCAGTTGCATATGTAGCAGATGATGGCCTTGTTGGACATCAAAGGGAGGAGAGGTCCTTGGTCCTGAGAAGGCTCAATGCCCCAATGTAGGGGAATTCCAGAACAGAGAAGCAGCAGTGGGTGGGTTGGTGAGCAGGGGGAAGGGGATGGATTAGGGAGTTTTTGGAGGGGAAACCAGAAAAGGGAATAACATTTGAAATGTAAATAAAGAATGTATCTAATTTAAAAAAGAATACCCTGAACAATTACTCTAAGTTAGACCGTACACAGTGAATGATGGAGATTCAGAGGCATGGAAGCATGGAGGCATGGATAGATAGATGGATGGATGGATTGATGGATGGATGGGTGGATGGATGGATGGGTTGATGGATGGATGGGGGATGGGTGGATGGATGGGCGGTGGGTAGATGGATTGGTGGATGGATGGGTGGTGGGTGGATAGATTGGTGGATGGATGGGTGGTGGGTGGATAGATTGGTGGATGGATGGGTGGTAGATGGATGAATGGACAGTGAGTGGATGACTAGATTGTGGATGGATGGATGGATGGATGGATGGATGGATGGATAGCAGTGCAATCTGCCATGGTCCTCTACCTTGCTGGACAGAGTCACTGTTCTTTGTACTCTTGTATGTCTTTCTCCCAGCATGGGTTTGTGTGACACGTGTGCCTGGGAACACTCATGGATGATCTTAAATGTTTTATGAAGACATAAAAATGAGGCGTTCTTAGTTCCAGAATACCACAGCAAGTATTCCACTGCGCTGGAACTGTGTAGTGAGGTGTCTGTTTCTTTCATGACACAGAGCCTTGGGAACAAAGGCTGTCACACAGTCCCTGAAACCCAGCAAGTACTCATAAAAGTCAAACCACTTACTATTGTCTGGACAAGGGGTACCTCTGTACTGAAGCCATCATGAAGTTTATCTTGAGCATTCTGAAGGTCAAAACTAATGCTTTTGCATTACCTCACTTTTAATGTAGGAGTATAAACTAGGGTTCTTGCTAGGGTCTGGTAGTTAGGAATGTACAGTATAAACAGAGCTTCAGCAGGGCAAAGGGCTCTTCTGTCCACAGTACAGGTAGTGGTCTGGATCTCTTCCTTCCCGCAGCAGACAGTGAATAATCACTTGCAAAAATGGATGAGTTCATACAATCCACCTGCCCTTGAGAAGTCTTGCACATGTGGTGTTCTGTGTGAAATGCCTCATTCTGGGGCCCATGTGTGTAATGTTGAGAAAGGAGGGAGCGGGGTGGAGACTGCCTGGACATTTCTCAGATCAGACATCTCTTCCTGCTCCACTTGAACTTCTGTGTTCTTTAACTATGCTTTGCAGGCTGGAAATGGACATAGTCTTCTTCCACTTCCCCACAGGCATCTTCTAGGAGGCCTTCATCTTAGAGACATCGAGAAATTGCTGGTCATGGAGATCTTGGACCCAGGGAAAAGGCACGAGGTTTAGGACTGACCACATTTTGCCTGCAGTTCATGTTGCAGTGGGAGTTATACTGACTTTTACCATTGCTAATGTCACAACTGGCCACTGGTCAGCTTCTGTTAAGAGTAATATGTGTTTCTGGGCCATACGGGAGCTAGCTTGGGGGGTTATTCTACTTTCAGTACACTGTGGAGAAGGTTCCTCACATGGTTAGTGCTCATGTGGTGAAGGTCTAGGGTGTGCTCCCCCATGCTGTACCTAATTCTCATGTTGGAGTCCTGTTTTATTTCCTTAGACACCTCACTTTTAATGTGGGAGCATCACTAGCCACTGTTAGACTCTGAAAGAAGCATTGCAGGGTAGTTAGTGCTATCAGATAGCACCATGCTGTCTAATTGCAGGGCCTCTCGTGCTGGTTAACTATTGCTACATGTTGCTGGAAATAGTTCCTTCTGTTGTCCTAGTTAAAATAACACAAGCACTATTTGCGATGCATGTGAACAGCATCCTGGAGTAGCCATGATGGCTCTATTTGTGGGCTGCAGCTGGAGCTGACAGATACTGTGACCACAACACTGAACAATTCTCATTTAGGCTTCTGACCAGAACACACGGGTGATGGCAAGACTCATGATTTATTCATCCACGCTTGCAATTGGTTTCGAAGGGCACAACCTTCACATAAAAATTCACAGCAGTTGAAGTGTGAGGTTTTTTTTTTTCCATTCTGCAAAACCTGGCACCTTGGCTATTGAATAAAAGCACAGAGTAAAAGCATTGGTAAAAGGTCTAATGGGAGCTGCTGAGGTGCTTCGTGTGTAGTGGGGGACTTTTAAAACTCCCTATATTTATGTATGCGAGGCAACTGAATAAGTTAAGTATTATAATTAGGTGCTAAGTCTTCTCTGAGTGTGTTAAATGGGACTGTGCCTCCTCCAGGACTTCCCAGAGTTGCCGATGGTGTCCTGTGGCAGTCTTTACTCCACTTCATATCTTACTCTACACACCATCATGACAGCCAAACCAGTACGGACCATACCGCTGGACTCTAGAATAACCAGTATGTGCTCTAATCCTGAAATCGGTTGGAAGGCAGAGGGAAAGGAGGGGAAGGGGAAGGAGTGAAAGCCAGCTGGCAAGTTGACTTGGCCAACATTGCTGCTGACATGACAGAGTCTGTGTTGACATCTTGTGCACAAGGGAATGGTCTCCAAGTGCTCTTTGTGCTGGGAACTTGGGAACTTCTCCTGGAGGATTTGTTCATATAGGGACAAGCCACAGGAATATAGGCCCTGGAGCAAAAGCATCAAAATGGGGCATGAGTCTTGAAGAACAACATTTTCCTAAGTGGGCTGAGCATAACTTTTGCTTGCAAAGCATTTCCAAAAATAGACGTATACACCCCCAAGATTTTAAGTTAGTAGATCTGGGGCAGTGGGCACAATTTTTGTATTTTTGCCAACACCGAGCGATTCTTATGAGGAATTTATGTGGGATCCAGTGACGCCATCCTTGGATTCCGCTCTAGCCTCAGCCTCATGCACAGGCCACCTAGCCCCTCTGAGATCTGAGCATCTGAGGGGCGTTACATCTGTCTCTCGCTTCTTCCCACTTGCCATGTCTCCTAATCTCCCTTTCTAAGAGCCCAAGCATAGTTGTATGTGGGCAACCCTTTAAGGGACTCATCTTTCCACACAAAAAGAGTGGAGGGACAGAGGGGACAGAGGGGACAGATTCAGACAGAAACCTGGAACCAGCTTTCCTTATTTACTGAACATGAAGAAGACAAGAGTGAGGAAGTCTCCTGGCTACCTCCCTCATTACCGTGACACCAAACCTGAAAAATCAACTTAAGGGAGAAATGGTTTATTTTTGGCTCAAGGTTTGAGGGGATACAGTCCATCATGGCAAGAAAGGCATGGGGGAAGGAGTGTCTCACAACTGTGGGAGGTGGGGGTTTACATTCACCTGAGCTGCAGGAAATACAGGAGGCAGGAAGCAGACCCTTAAGGCTTCCCCACAATGTCCCAGTTCCTTCAGGTTGGGCCTGTGAGGGGTATTTCACATGTAAGTAAAACAATAAGTTATACTTCCAATATATAGTGTCGCAGGGTAAACATTCTAATAGAAGGAACAGGAAGGCAACAACAAATGTTGGGAAAAAGCAGAGTTAAAACTCGGCAGGACAAATGCTAAATCCTATAGCTTCATGGCCAGTGTCTGGGGCTCATGGTGGCATCGTCTGGACTCTAACAGGCGTAGGTGGCACTGCCCTTCCAGATCTAGTGATGTGTGACAGCTGTGTCATCTCTCCACTCCATACCAGCAGCTGCCCTCAGTAAATGCCACGCATTTCTGGCACCCCCACTATTCTGGAGTCTCATGCAATTTAGACTTTCCAGCTTCGTGCACAGCCTATTCAGGAGCGACACAGGGAAACCAAACCTGCTGCACATCACCCATCTCAATGGCTTTTGTGGAGTTTTCTGGAGTCCCCTTGCTCTTGTATTCTGCATGCCTGTGAAGCAAGGCCACCTGGATGTGCTATAGCTTGGTCCTTTGGGACAGTGGCAGCAGGAGCCTCTCCATTCTTCACAGCTGAACCTGGGAGAGGGCTTTGCTAAGTAGACTCCCCTCCGTTCTCACCCCCACTCCCTGCACCAGATGCCCCAGAGGTTCTGACTCCATGCATTCCCCTTTCGGGCGAATTTTCATCTCCACTATTCAAAAGTTGAGTGATCAGATTTATCATGCGAGGGACCCCATTTCTTGGTACTAGTTGTTCGTATTAATTGCTTTTCTATTGCTGAGATAAAGTGACTTAAAGAGGCCATTAGTACTTGTTTTGACTCATGGTTTGAGTGCATGTTGTCTGTTGTGGCAGGGAGTCCTGGCAGCAGGAGCAGCTGCTGCTGTGGTGGGAGGAGCTTGCTCACATCTGGGAAGATCAGGAAACAGAGCAAGGGTGGGAAAGCTGGCCTATACACTTTGAGGCCCGCCTTTTCCTCCCTCCAGTGTCCGACTTCCTCCAGTGGGGCCTAGTCCCACAATGTCCCCAAACAGTGCTGCCAGCTGGGGACCAAGTGACCAATCCCCTGAGCCAAGAAGGGGATGTTTTCTGTTCATGCCATCACACAGAGACGTCACGGGAATGCTGAATCTACACACACATGTTCTGCCCGTCAGTTCTCCAATCTGTGGCTCAAATGTAAGGGAAGAAAAGGGGCACATGAAGCTGGAGATTAGACGGAGAGCCTGAGGTTAGGCAGGATCACATGACCTAAGGGGACAAGAGACACTCAGAGTCAATGCTGCAAGGATGTTCACACTGCAGGATAGCTATGCCCTTCCTACCTATATAAAAGCAAGAGTGTATCAGAATATGGCCAGGCAATGCTCAAAGCACCTCTTTTCTATACTATAAGAAAAGCAACCTCTGCCTACCTTGCCTGTGGAACATATAGTTGGCCATTTTTAATCAAATTACTGGCAGGCCACTATAAGTATCTTATATCTCCTTTTTTTTTTTTTTAATCTTTTCTGGCATCTACATGAAGCTGACACTGATGTGCATTCTAACAAGTGTTGAAGAGGTTTTCCCAACTGTTCTGTTCTGATATGAAATTAGAATTGATCCATCCAGTGGCTTAATACTCAGTTGTCAACTTGTGAGCATTGAATGGTACTGACGTGGACAAAATGATTGTTTCCAGAATCTGACATCTATGTGTCCAACCACCTGTACAAATGAATTCCATGGACCCACATAATCTAAGTACCTATGACCAGCAATAGATTTTATTCGCAGGTGCCTTACTTCCCAGGGGTGTAGAGGAAAACAGACCAGAGATAAACAAGATGGCAGGAGACAATGGTGTGATGTAGATCGGGATGCAGGATAGTAAAAAGCAAGGGGTGGACTAGGGCTGGGAAACTCTTTGTGAGGTCCAGAAGGGAGAAAGGTGGGCAAAGGGGCTCCCTTGAGGTCTCAATGTGGAGATCAGTCTGGTAAGTTCAGAAGATGGGAAGGAAGCCAATGGGCCAGGGTAAGGGAGGGACTGCATAGGAGGAGACTGGACTAGAGGGCAGCCTGAACTCAGAGCATACTGATGCATGCTGCCCTCAACACAGACTTCAGATGTATCCCAAGCTCATGGTGCTCGTATGCTCTTCCAGATAAGGTTGTATATTAAAGTCTCCTATGTATTGTATTCAGAAAGTTTTTTTTTAAACCAATGGCTTTAGCTAACTTTTTCCTTTTATAGACAAAGACTGGAGAAGCGCAAATCCTTCCCTGACCCTCGTTCTCACAGAAGGACCCTTCTGAGACTTACATAGCCACTGTTGCAAAATCTCTCCCTAGGAGCGTGTGGGGAGAAGCTGTCTCCAGTTAGAATCTAGGCCGGGGACCTGGCAGAGCCCCTGGCATTGGGGCAATGGAGAGAGAGGAGCTCATCCTCGGGTTAGATCTCTGGGGGAGCAGGCAGCTAGCTTGAGAGACAGATAGTGAAACAGCATGCTCTCTGGGGAGCCAGTGGGAATGAGCGGGACCTCAGAGAGTGGTTTTCTGTGTCCTCTGGGAAAACTGAGCAGTGAGAGGAACAGATAATGTTTTCCACTTTAGCCACAAATTACACTGTTTTGTCCCAGACTTTAGGCATGCCTGTGGACTTAGGTGCTGTGCCACGTGACTCCCTCCAGTTCCTTTGCCAAAGAGTCCCCTAAGAAACTGAAACCCTGTCTAGAGAAGGGTCTGTCTCTGAAAGCTGTCGGGTTCAGTTTGGGAGGAATCTATGACGATAAGGGACAAGACTTGATTGGTCCCTAGAGAGGATTTCTGGGCTTAGATTGTGGGGACCAAGTCCAGGTGATAAAATGATGTTACACAGATAATTGTGTGGCTTTGGCACTTGAGTGACAACCCCGAATCTGTTCTGTAAGAAGCAAGGGCCACAGTGAATTGAGGTTTCCTTGTTACTATGGGCATCCACCAAACCCCCTCTTTAAGTCCGTCTCCTAGCCCTACCATGGGGCTTCTCATCTGGGACCCGCTGCCATTGGTCATGCAATTCAATTATAACATAGTTTACCAAAGTCATTGCCAAGTCATTACACTCAGAAAATCTACAGTTACCAGCCCTCCCCATCCCTGCTCCCACAGGGTGTTGTCTCTGCCTAAAGAGAATCAGTGAGGCACTTCCGGTCTTATAGAAGACTCCGCCTACTACAATGACAGTTATTAAGATCTGGGTTCCAAGTAGGTGAAGGTAAGAGGGAGGAAGAAGGCAGAAGCAAAAGAGAGCAAAGGATAAAAAGAGAGGATGGAGAGATGGGAGGAGAAGATAGGGAGGGGAAGGAGAATGCCTGGAAAAGGAGGATAGGAGATGACAAGGTTAAATTCTGTGTTCCAGACACAGAGATGCCAGTTCCACGAATTACCTCATTTTTTTTTTGTTCAAAGTATCTTTTATTATTTGTTTTTGTTCTTGTTTTTCGAGACAGGGTTTCTCTGTATAGCCTTGGCTGTCCTGGAACTCACTTTGTCGACCAGGCTGGCCTCAAACTCAGAAATCTGCCTGTCTCTGTGTCACAAGTACTGAGATTAAAGGAGTGTGCCACCACTCCCAGCTAGCACCTTTTATTATTGACAACTCTTTTCAATTTCTTTTTATAGAGGAGAAAATGGAATTGTAGAGAAGTTTTTCATGTATCTAAAGTTTTGCAATCAATAAGTACATGAGCCAGGAACTGAATCCAGATAGAATGCCGTGGACCAGGGTTCCTAACGGTGTACCCCTGGGTGCCATGGTCTCTCTAACTAGGCTGATGAGACTCCCAGCTCTATCAAACAACGAGAAAGAGCGAGTGACATGAAGGGGGTAAAGAGAACAATGCTTGCCTCAGACCTTATGGCCTCTTTTAACATTACCTGCCCAGCCCCGAGCCTCACCACTGCTTTCTTCTTTCTAACTGTATGGAGAGCCGAGGTGGACTGAATCCACAGGTCAGGGATTCACAGAATAATGCTCAACAGCCTATGACATTTCTTGTCCCAGTGAAAGCAACTGAAGCCTTCCTCTCCCCTCTGACATGGACACTCCTTGAGTGGTGGGACTGACAGTGGTGGCTGCCCGAATTATCCATTTCTACCTGAGATTACACCAAGGTGCCCCACACATGCAGGATCATTGGTACACACAATGTGAAATGTCTTAGTCCTGAACCTTTGACTGTATAATAGGAAGATGCCCCCCCCTTGCCGGTTTCCAAAGGTTAGGTCGGTGCTGATACATTTTCTTTTCTGGATTCCTATCCTGTGTTTCTCTACAGTCTCCCCCTCCTTCCAATGTTTCATCTTGTTTCAATGCATCTTCCTCCAAGTTTCCTGTGTTCTTAGTTCCCTTCCAACTAACCATGTAAAAGACACTGTGTATGTGTATGTGTATGTGTATGTGTATGTGTATGTGTATGTGTATGTGTTTGTGTATGTGTATGTGTATGTGTTTGTGTATGTGTATGTGTATGTGTGAGCATCTGGCACAGAAACCTAAGGAGAGGGACCTGGCCAAAATTGATGGCAATGATGAGAACATTGGAGCAAACCTCTGATATATGACTCTTGCTTGTACACAGGTACTTGTGCTCAGTCATCCACTGAACCCCCTCCTTAAGTCCTTCTCCCAGTCCTTCCATGGGGCTTCTCACCTGGGACCAGCTCATGCAATTCAACTAATATGGTTTGCCAAAGTCATTGCTAAGCCATTTCACTCAGAAAATCTACACAGTTACCAACCCTCCCCATCCCTGCTCCCACAGGGTGTTGACTCAGATTAGAGGAACTCAGTTAGCTACTTCCAGACTTGTAGAAGACTCCACCTACTACAGAGACAAGAAGCCCTAAGACAAGGAGCCAGGGCAAACAAGATGCCCTTGAAGCAAGGATAATGAACTACTGATATTATTCCCATTGAGCCCAGACCTCAGAAAACTGTAATAGAGTCTTGGCCATATCCTGTTAGCCTACACAGAAAGGGACCATGAGGATGGTGTTCCTAGGTTTGCCTTTAAAGACATGATCTGTTAACATGATGGGAGACATATTAGTTGGACATTTATGTGTTTATCTATCTGTAACGTGGTACCCAGTGACTAACTCCTTCCTATCCTTTACTTCTCCATTCTTGTACCTTTTATTTACTTTTTAAAAAACTTACTGTGTGTGTGTGTGTGTGTGTGTGTGTGTGTGTGTGATAGAGGCTGGAAGAAGGCCTTGGGTCTTTTAGAGCTGCAGTTATAGGTGGTTATGAGTTGCCTGACATGAGTGCTGAGACTTGAACCCAGGTCCTCTGGAAGAACAGCAAGCGCTTTCAACCACTGAGTCATCTCTCTTGCTCCTGTATGCTATGAGAACAATGTTTGGTTTTAGATTTCATATAAGAGTGAGGTCGTGTGGCATTTACCTTTCTGTGCCAGGCATATTTGACTTATCACAAAATCCTCCCTGTTTACCCCATTTCACATGCAACAGGATTTAATCCTTTCTAATGGCTGAAATACTTCATTTTGCATGCATACATCTCCTCCTTTATTCCATCTCTTGTCAGGTAATTGTTGTTAAACTCTCATGGATGATTTACAACTCTTAACTTATTTAATCTCTGTCAAGATGATCTGAATCCCCTCTTGAACCCCCTTCCCTGGGTTTTAATAGCATCTGTCTTTTCTAATATCCCAGTGTGATGTACATTTGCAATGACAGGGACAGCATCAGGTGGGAGAGGGCGCAGCTGGGAGGACTCTAGACCTGAGCACATTGCATTCCAGAGCTCTACATTGCTTGTGAATTGTTCCCTCATTTTCTAGACTCTTCAGTTCCCTCTAGAACAGGGGGATCAAAATGATAACTTTAAGGTATCTGGCAAGATCATACAGGGTGTGTCCAAGGCCCTTGGATGGTTGCCAGGCACAGCATTAGTGATTTCAATGGGGACTCCTATGTCTGGTGTGTTTGCAGGTTGAACAGCAATACCTGGCAGGAAGGAACTGGTTTAAGAGAGTGGCTTCTCAGTGTGCTCTCCTGGCCAGCAGCACCTGGTGGCTACCTCAGTGTGCTCTCCTGGCCAGCAGCACCAGCACCAGGACGAGGCCCACATGAAAGCTTACTGGAATGGGAATTCTCAGACTCTATTCTAAAACAATAGAGTTAGACTGTGGCAGGGTCATAGACCTGTTTCAACCAGTTCTGCTGATGATTCAGAAAGTGCGCACTGAAGACCACAACAGAGGCTCAACATAAAGGAGCAAAGCTCTTGGGGGGGGGGAGGGAGTGAACTTTAGGCCTAGGTGGATACAAATAAAGTGATTGCTGTGCAAACATGGGATCCAAATTCAAATCCCCAGAAGCAATGTAAAACATTATATAACAGGTATATAAGCGGTGAGTGTCTATTTTCCCAGGAATGAGGGAGAAGAGGCAAATATATCCCAGGGGCCTGCTGGCCAGCCAGTAAGCGGGAGCTCAGGGTCCTGTGAGAGAGCCTGTCTCAAAAATAAGATGGAAGCAATAGAGAAAAAAAGATACCTGATATCCACTTCCTCCTGAGTGTGCATAGGTGAACTCCAAATGTACTCATTCGTCTCATACATACATAACCAGAAACCTCTCACATGCACACACACACACACACACACACACACACACACACACGAGAGAGAGAGAGAGAGAGAGAGAGAGAGAGAGAGAGAGAGAGAGAGAGAGAAAGTCCTAAACACCTAAACAAGTTAGGAAGAGCTGAAGTCAAGGAGAAGGAAGGTTGGATTTTTGGACTACAAAGGGAGAAGGCGAGGTTCTTAAATGGCAGTCTTGACTCCAGTGTGTATTGGGGAAGGATTTAGACAGGGGAAACAGTTTATGAATCACCAGTATGGAATGGACGAAGACTGAGAAGTCTGGCCAGGAGGTAAGGATGACATGACGATGTTGGCGACCTCTTCCAGGGGTGTGCAGTAGCCTTTATCTACTTCCACTGTTATGAACCAACGTCACAACCCTACAACATGGTGCAGTTGGACAATGAGGCCCAGAAGCACCGTGTGGGTCTATGTCTAAATGAAGCAACACATTGAAGATTGGTGTTCAATGGATCAGGAAACAACTAGAAAAGAGGTCATTATTTAGAGTAGGATGATTGAAGGGCTGAAAATGAGGGAGAACTGAAGAGTTTTTGTTGTTGTTGTTTGTTTGTTTGTTTATTTTGTTTGTTGAGTTTTGGGAGATAGAGTCCCTTTAGTTCAGGCTGACCTTGAACTCACTATACAGCCAAAGATGACCTTAAATCTCCTAATCTTCCTTCCTTCCCTTCCCATTGCTGAGATTACAGGTGTGTGCCACTATGCCTGGTGGACCCAAAGAGTCCTGGGAAGCAGCATTGTCTCTACTGACTCTGGTCCAAAAAACTAGCTGGTGAGATTGATAGTAAGAACATTAAAGACGACAGGCTTTGCATAGGCAGGAGCACTTTTTTAAATGTTTATAAGTCTGAGTGGTTGGTGATATGGCAGGAAAGAAAGATGGCAGTCCAGTTGATAACCACAGTTAGGGCTGTACAGGTGAACAACCTCACTTTGAATGAGAGGATTTCATAGACGGGAGGAAATGGCTGAAAGGTCTGTGTTCTAACAGCACATAGAAGTGAAGGCGGCGAGAGTTGCTTTTAATACTAATCACTCTCAGAATAAATTCTGTGTGGTGTCAAAACAGAATTACAGTTTAAAGGCCTCTAAATATTATTTAGAGTTTAAAATGTAGAAGCAGCCCTTCATTATGAAAGAGTGAGCCAGCAGCAGCCTTCTAAAGAGCAGAGCAGAAAGATGGGGCCCTGTTATAGGCTATAGGGCTAGGGAGCTGGCTATCCACGGGGACATTGCTTTGCTTCATTCCTTGAACTACAGGATCCGATGAGAAGAAACAACTCTGAGTGCTCCATAACCCTTTGCTGCCCAGCCTTAGATCAGAGCCTACCTGCGGCTTGCAGGGGCCATTTTGTTCTGACCTCTGGCTCTCTCTCCATGGTAGCGAGAGAGGCACTGTGTTCTGGCACTCAAGTTGACCTTTTCCTCTTCCTGAGTTAATGATTCTGTCTATATATCCTCCCTCTTATTACTCAGACCCATGCCATGGTCGTGAAAGCTATAATAGCTCAGTGCTTTTGAACATGGGGTACTGCCTATCTTTCCCCTCAACCTGGCACAAGCCAGGGTCATCTCACAAGACAGAACTTCAATGGAGAAAATGCCTCCATCAGATTGGCCTTTAGGCAGATATAGGAAGATATTTTCTTGATTAATAATGGATGTGAGAACCACGGCGAGTGGTGTCCCTCCTGGGCAGATGGTCCTGGGGTGTATAAGAAAGTAAGCTGAATAAGCCACAGGGAACAAGAAAAGCAATGTTCCGCCATGGCCTCGGCTTCAGTTCCTGCCCTGGCTTCCCTTCATGACAGACGATAGGCTGTCAGCTGGAATATACCCTCCGCTCCCCAAGTGGCTTTTGGTCATGGGGTTTTGTCTTAGCAAGAGAAGGCAAACTAGAACACATGGTCTAGTGTTTTCTCTGGAATATCCCCATCATTTTTTTTTGTCTGAGAGAATATCAGCTTTTAACAACAAATAAGAAGTTGCCTGGTCTTCTGTTTCCACAGCATTCTGCATGTCTTTCATCCATGCCATAATTTGTGTCCATCTTTCCCATTCGTTTCCTCCCAAGTCAGGGTTTCTAGTGGATGAAAAAAAGTGTACTTTTTGTATCTTCAGTATAGTCTGATGTGCAGTCATCATACTGAGTACAAGAGATACAGCTCATAAGTCTGTCTGCATGGACCTTGCCATTCTCCAAAGACTGCCACCTGCACCATTGGCATTCCCCTTGAATGCCCAGTAGGACAAATTTTCTACTTGCCCCATTCTAGAGGAAACGGTAATAGTGTTCAGAGAAACTGAACAATAACAACACCCAAAATTTCTCAGTTAAAACAGAGGCAGGCACAGGATGAGACTCACCAAGTATTGAGTTTCTAAGTCTATTGGATTCCTTTCCCTCTTTTTGACATTGTCCCCAACTTTGCAGGAACACAGATTTGATATATGACTATTCTCATAAAACCAGTCCATTCCCATTCCAGAGTCTGTTTTTCGTAGTCAGCAGGTCAGGAGGCAGTTGGGCCCAGATGTGGCTGCTGCCTGGCCTCTGTTCTTTGTAGGCATCCTGTAAAGAAGAGAAGGGAAGAGGCCAACATTCTGTTTTCTTTGAAGGCCAAAGCCAGTTCTAAGCTAAGCATGATGATTACTGGTGGCTTGGCATTTGTCATCTCCATTATTTTGTGTTTTTTTATTATTTTTTAGAGTTTGGAGAAAGATTGGGTATATCCTCCTTAACCATTAAAAGTATATATTAAAATATACATGTGCTCGTACATAATAGCTTCCTCAAAGATGAAATAATAATTCCATACCTTCAAAGGTAGTGATGGGTACCACTTTCTAAAGAGCACAGTACAGAAAGTGGGGGTAAAGAAAGCTTCTAATAGACAAATCTAGCACAGCCCAGAAAATCCTACCAAGAAATAAGGTTTACCATCATCAGGGACAGGTTGTATCATGGTCTATATTCTTGAAAAAATATGAAAAAATGATCCTTGACTTCTGGTCTACCTCCCTCAAACATAACCCCAGACAAAGTTTAAAAGAAGATTATGTTGTAGATTCCTCTACAAAGTACTTGACTAGCTCACCTCAAAGCTGACCAAGCCATCAACAGCAAGCAAAGTCCGAGAGGCTTTTACAAAGCATCTAAAGTGAGAGAGTGACCAAACAGAATGTGGTACCTTAGCTGCAGCCCTGAGCCAGGAGGTGGGCATTGAACTGAGACAATGCAAATGGAATATGAAGTTTTAGTTCAGAATATTGTATGATATAGGTTTATGGATTGGGAAAATGTACTGAACTTCCGCGAGAAACTGAATGCAAGGTATATATAGTTCTCTGTACTGTCTTTGAAGCTTTTTATAAATCCAAAAACATAAGAACCTATTCTAAAGGATATTTATTTAAAGAAAGAAAGGAGCTATCATATGCTATTGATGGGAGGTGCATCAGACACTTTATAAGCAGTTTGGTGGCTTCTTATAAAGTCACTCATAAGCTTATAGTATGACCAAGCAAGTCATTCCTTTGATATTTGCCCAAGTGATATGAAAATTTCTTTTATTTGTATTCAGATGGGTATACAGATTTTGGAAGGGCATCATTCCTAATTGTTCCCAGCTGGAAACAATCCAAACATTCCCTAAGGCAGGGAGTGGGCGAATGGACTGAAATCTGTGTGATGAAGCATAGACCATCCCTCAGGGAAAGGGGCAGAGGACTGAGCTGGGCAGCAGCCAGGGTGAGCATTGCTGTTGGAGAGGCCACACCCAGGAAGAGCTACACACTGCAGTACACTGACATGCCACAGGACCCCAAACTAGAGGGACATTAAACAGTCTTGGCTAGTTCTGGGGATTGGAGACAGAGTTCGCAGACAAAGGAGGAGAATATGGGAATGTGATAAAATCACTTTCTATTTTGATTTATGTTGTGATCATACGTAAATGACTACAGAGGGTCACCGAAATATGCAAAACTGCATTCTAATAAAGATGAATTTTACTATATTAATATGTAAAAAAATAAGGACAATTGCCAGTTTTTCAAAGTCCCTTTCTTCCAAGGGATTTATTAAAGTAATATTCTCACCTGTTACTTTTTAAGAGGTTTCATTTCTAAATACCAGTTTTCCAGAAGGGGATTCATGTGAGGTTCTATGTGGACATCCTTGTCCTACTTGTTGGACACAGATCTACTAGTCCCGGGACACAAACACAGACAGCAGAGACAGGAGTAAGAACAGATGACAGCTAGGCTGGTGTCGGAACAATGGCGACATTAGCTAAGTGCCCCATGACCACCTGCTTGTGATCTAACCCAGGCTAATTAGAGCTCACCCACCGTTGTATGCACCATACAGTTTCTAAAGCCCTGTCCTGTGCATCCCACACATGCGACCCTCTCAATACCTCTGCCACTTCGGTGAGACTGGCTTTGTTATCTCCATGTTACAGGTAGGAGAGTCTAAGAGTTCTCCAGGTTTGCCTGCAATCCTCTTAGATGGGCTTTTTCAAAAAGACATGCTAATTCAGCGTGTTGTCTACAACTGCTTTACAAATAAGGGATATGATTATTTTTACAGTAGAGAAACTGCCGTGAGGCTATGAAGATGGATCAGTGTGTAAAGTGCTTGCACTATAAGTATGGAAGATCCGAGTTCAGTCCCAGAGCCCAGATTTATTTTTATTTTTTAACAACAACAAAAAAGTAAAACTGGCATGGTGGTAGATTTATATGTCAATACTGGGGGATGGGGAGATACAAGAGTCTCTGGGGCTTGGTGGCCAGCTGCTTTAACCTATGAGGTGAAGAGCACCAGAAGTTGGCACTAATAAAATACACATATACATGCTCCACATACATGCTCTCACACATGCATGTACACACACACACACACACACACACACACACACACCAGAAGTACAGGGAAGGTCACAGGTTCCGGTTCTGATTCTAGTTCTCTTTCTGCTGTTCCGCACCCTGGTCATGTGACTTTTAGGAAGTGGATGGCTTTTTACAATGAATCTTCAAGCCTCGCGTGGACCAGTGAATGGCAGGATTTCCTTGGCTTCTTTCATTAGTGCCAAACTCCTCTCATTAAAAACTGCTTCATGCCAGGCAAATGCCATGCATGTCTGAGGCCCCTGAAGTCAGGAAGCTGAGACAGGAGGATTATGAATCCAAGGCCAATCTGGGCTATGTAAGAAGACCTTATTTCTAAAACCAAAACACAAAAAACGAATAAACTACTTTTTTGTTTTTGCTGTTATCTTAACTAGTAAACCTAGTTTGGAGAACTGTGTGTAATCTTGACTTTCCTCTCAGCTTCCTGTGTTTGGATAATGACTGAACGTAAGAACTATGTGTATGCTCAGATGTGTGCTTTCTAAACAAAACCCCATCACCATAAACATGAAAGGGGTGATCTTCCAACAAACACCAGGCTACCTCTGTCAGAAATGAATGCTTTTCTCCTGAAAGGACATCTAACTCAATGCTCTTCAGTTGTCTCCTTCTGCATAAAATAGTGAAAACCATCTTCTTAGTCTGACTTATCTTTGCTGCCTTGTTTCTGTGGTCCTGGAGGCCTTTACACCAGTTCCGGGCCCTCTGAACTTTCTCCTCTCTGTGTCCTCAGCAGAGTGTGTTCCATCAGAGGTGCTCAGGCTGGCTCTGATGAGTGGGTTGGACCCAAGTGTGTTTATCAAGCTCTTAGCTGTAGCTGGGACAACCACAGACAGAGCCCCTCCACGAGTCCATTTTTTTCTGTCTGGAGCAGTGTTGTCAGCAGCCTATATTGAGACTTCCTTGCCAATATCTTAGAGGACAATATTTTCTCTATGTAGGAAAGCCATGGTGTGCTGGTGACCCTGGAGTACGGAGGGAAGGAAGAAGACATCCCACACCCTCTTTCTGTTCGGCTTCACTTGGGAGAATGTGAATGAATCTTAGCCCAGTCTGATGGGAAATAGGTCTATGTGAGAATGGTCATCGTCTAGAATTGAGTTTGCTCTTACGGAGTGATGCAAAGCTTGTTAGACTGGGAGTCTGAGACCACATTCTCTGGTCATGATGAAAACTGGAGTAGGGGGCTGGAGAGATGGCTCAGTGGCCAAGAGCACTGACTGCTCTTCCGAAGGTCCTGAGTTCAAATCCCAGCAACCACGTGGTGGCTCACAACCATCTGTAATGAGATCTAACACCCTCTTCTGGGGTGTCTGAAGACAGTTACAGTGTACTTCCATATACTAAATAAACAAATAAATCTTTTTAAAAAAAAGAAGAAAAGAAAACTGGAGTAAATGACTTATATACATCATCTGCAAGTGAAAGGCTCAGAACTAAGTGACCCCAGTCATAGCATCCTTTCAGCATTGCCCCTCAGGCCAGCTCAGCCCTACACTTGGTCCAAAGGCACAAGGTGAATCCGTCCTTTCCTTACAGCCCTCAAAGCTCTCTCCCTAGTTATCCCTTAGTCCCGAGATGATGGGGGATTCTTCACCCGTTGAGAGGGGCTGGGCTGTCGCTGTTACTCTAGGCTGTGAAACCCCCAGGACAGTGATCGGTCCGAAGGACTTTTTTCAGTCTCTTCCTTGTGTCTGGCGCTGACATTGGGTACACAAAGGATGCTGGAAAGCGGCTGTAGGCTGAGAAGGTGCTCGGCTTACAGTACAAGCTTTCAGAGGCTAGAGGGCACTGTTGCTAGAGCCAAATCAGGTCTGTTAGAGACCAGCAGGAGCTGGAGAGGAGAGGGAGGGGCCAGGGGCTGGGGTCCTGCCGAGCTGAGTTTGAGGAGTCTGATTTGCTGCATGCATTGATGAGTGGCTCCCTGCAGGCTAACACCAGGTTCTTTGCTATTTTCTCTGCACTTTGCAAACATGGCTGCAGACGGTCTTCAGGGTCTTTTGTGGTTGCCAGAGCTACTGTCTCCATTCTAACCATCTTCAGGGCTGTGACTCCGCCCCTCCATGTACCCCAAGCTGGGCTCAAAGTCATGATCCTCTTGCCTCAGCATCCTGAGTCCTGGGAATTGAGGTGCATGCTAGCAGTCAAAATTAAGAGGGCTACTGTTGATATTGAGAGTAAGATGACATCAGTTACTACAGAAGTATCCATAAAACGGCAAAGAGTTGGTATGCAAATTTATATAAAAATAGGAATGGATGAATATCTATCTGTTCTCTGTGCCTTCTGATTGTCTCTTTTCTCCTGTTTCACCTTAGGACGATGAAGATAAACTGACTTGGAAAGACCGTTTCCCAGGATACTTGATGAACTTCGCCTCCATCTTGTTTATGGTAATTTCTTTGAGGGAACCACCTGCCCGGGTCTGTGTGCATGTTGATCCTGTAGTGAGTGTGTGTAAGGTGGGCATTTTTTTAATGCTGTGGCATAATAAGTGGCTGACGAAAGTGAGGACACAGCACTGAATGGTGGAGAAAGAACGTTCCCAATACTGAGTTCACTGACTGTATAGAAGTTGCAGCGTCCTGCGAGTGGGATGTGTTCTTGGCCAGACCGAGAACTTGAAGATATAATACAGAGGAGCTGGCTGCATAATTGTGGTGGTGGTGGTGGTGGTGGTGGTGGTGGTGGTGTGTGTGTGTGTGTGTGTGTGTGTGTGTGAGAGAGAGAGAGAGAGAGAGAGAGAGAGAGAGAGAGAGATATTGAGATTGATTGTGTGTGGTGGTCTATTGAGTTGAGTGCTTCTCTCCAATGCTAACAGTGTCTGGAAGTCACAGAAGAGAGCCAGCTGTGTTCACAGTCTTTACTGCCTCCGTGGAAGCTGCATTTACTTTTTCTTTACTTCCCTGTGATTGTGAAAGCTTTTTATTTTATTTATTTGTTTATTTATTTTGAGACTTAATAATGTTGGCAGTGTTGGAAAAAGTTGAGCGTGAGATTGGTTCGTGGTGGGGCCAGATTAGCAGCTTAAGCTAGACCTCAGAAGAGGTCATCAATGGACCACGTTAGGTCACTAACATCAGACCTTCTGCACTGTGAGGCCACGTGTAGCTAAGAAGACTGTGGGTTTAACAGTTCAGTTTCCTTAGCAGGATGCCATATGCATTGCAGAGAAGGGGACTATTTGATTATTTGATTTTTAAAAACTACAAGAATCATCATCATTTTCTGAATGCACTGGAAGATTTATTCCTGACCTGGCTAGAACTTACTGCTTTTATTAATATTGGCATCCTAACTAATGGGGACAGGAAGTTAAAACCGGGCCAGATCTGGTATCACATTCTTGTAATGCCAAGTACAATGTAATTCTTGTATTCTGGAGGTAGAGGCAGGGGGATTTCTAATTTGAGGCTAGCCTGGGCTATGTAACGAGACCTTGGCCAAAGCCTAGGTGTTCTTAGCTGGCTTAGACATCATAAACTCAGGTCCTCACCCTCCAGACAAAGTACAGAGCTGTCAAAGCTTAGCGGTCTAAATGTGTTTTCCTCCCACTGCCAAACAAGCCGGAGGCATGGCAAGTTCTTCCAGGGTGCGGCGAGCTGTGGTGTATTCTATGCGATGATAGAAAGTTTAATCGGTTTAGTGCTCCGGGGCCTCCTGCAGGGTGCATCTCACTGCTGCAAAGCTGCTTCTTCACTCGGGAAGTAGTTAATGAGTGCAACTGTGTGCTTAATGCTATTCATAGGCGCCAAAGCAGAGAAGGAAGGGAAATAATTAAAAAAGAGGTTTTAGACAAGGTACAAGTAGTGGTGCACACCTAGAACCCTGGCATTTGGGAGTCTGAAGACAGGAGGATTTTGAGCTCAAGACCAGCCCGGACTGAAAATAAATATATTATAAAACACTGTACATGTGCAAAGTAGACAAATAATAAAACCAACTTCCACCATTAGTGGTGGGTTAGGATTTTATAACACCCGCCTTGCTGAATTTAGTGGGAAATACCAGATCATTATATTTTCTAGTCCTCTTAAGGCATTCACAGGCTGCCAGGAGAGGAATAACCCTGGACTACAGTCTAGAGGAAACGTAGGTATAACGGAGCAGACACCTCTGCACTGACGCTGCTTTCACTTTAAGGACATTTTCCCATCTAGGCAAGGCCTGGGCTAGTGTGGTTTTGTGGAAAGCAAGAAGGGTGGAAATAAGCATCGAGGGAAGCTCAGAGCCAGAGAGTGTGTTCATAAAAACTGTAACTCACCAAAATTGGTTTCGAAGTGTATAAAAAAAAAAAAATGGCAAACCTAAGAAATAACACAATTCAATCAAAGCTTAATAAACTACCTTTATTGATTACTTTACAAAAGAGGGACTCCAGTTGCCAATAAGCCTACCAAAGAGGACCCATCCATCTCATTGGCATTCATGGAAAAGCTAATTTAAACTATGGTGAAATGCCATATGCACTCAACAGACAACTGGCCATTAAGAAGTCTGTCAATAGCCAAGTGTTGGGAAAGATCTAGATCAAAAGAAGCTTGTATAAGGCTGCTTGGAGTTCATTTAAGAAATTATTTAAAGATGCCTTTAGAAACATTCTGGCATTACTTAGTAAGACCAAGACTTAAAGCCCACAGCCCTGAAAATCCACGCTTAGCTGCCTGCCCTAGAAAACCTTACACACACGCACAGCGTAGGGATACAGAAAAGCCCATGAAGCTCTGTTTATAATAGCCCCAAACTGCTAACAGTCCACATGCCTATCCCCACGAGAATGGATAAATAAACCAAGATCTATTTACACAGCTAAGGACCACATAGCCATGAAAACGAGCAAGCTGATCTGGATACAGAGCCGTGTGGGTGACCCGAAAGAGGCAAGTCTAGGTGGCATTGCTCAGTGATGCATTCTTAAGTCACAGAAGAGCTAAGGCCAAGAAGGAAACGAATGTCAGCCGACGGCAACCTGTCAGGACTGAGGGAAGAGTCTGGATGAAGGATCGTGAGTTGGAAGTGAGGCAGGCAGGATACACCAGGCTTGGTTTCTCTCTCTCTCTCTCTCTCTCTCTCTCTCTCTCTCTCTCTCTCTCTCTCTCTCTCTTTCTCTCTCTCTGTATAATGGAATGCTCAGCATGTTCCCCATAAAATAAAATTTAAAATCACAAACATCACAAATGCATCTATTAAATAAGTCAAATACGGAAGTCTCGTTAAGATTTTAGCACGGATCTGTAGGAGAAAGAAGCAGCCATGTTGATATTTTGGAGTCCTAGGGAAGAATGAGTAAAAGGGCTCCAGGCTATGGTAGGTAGTGCCTGGTAGGACGTCCAGTGAGAAGAAGGGCAGCAGTGTGGATGAGGCCAAGAGTTACAGCCAGGGAGGCAATAGGACGCCAGGGGCAGCGCAAGGGATGGGCTCCGTAAGGAAGGGCTTGCAGAGGAGCGTCATGATCTGATGTACAGAGAGTGCCTTTGGATGTTGTGAGAAATGCTGGTTAAGAAGGTGAGCGTGGGGAGCCGGAGAGTCAAGCAGCAAGCTGCTTCCATTTAGCGAGCAGCGCTATGGAGCCATTCTATAGCATTAGCCATAGAATGTGGCATGTGACCCAGCTCCTTTACCCCAGTGGAGAGAGACCCCAAACATGACGTGCTGCAGTGCAGTGCCTTGCAGGACAGCGTATCGGAGATATCATTGACCCGGATACCTTCAAAATCAACAATCCAAGCACAAATGGCGGACATGGCAGGAGACCTGAGATCTACTGTCCGGATGGGAATGCGGGCGTGGTTCCACATGTCAGGGTCCAGCCATGGATGTCATGAAACCTCATTTACGGGAGGGATGGCAGCAGTAAGGATTAGCTCAAGTGAAGATGTGCTTCGAACAGTGACATAGAGAAGATACAGCAGGAAAGTGATGTTGATGACGTCATCCTTCTCCATTGTCACCTCGCCTCAGTCTTGTGCCCTCCAAACCTTGGGTCAATCAGGTTGCTGATGTTTTGGATCCACTTTCTTTATGCATGGAAACTAAAGGTTGCAGGGAGATGACCCCTAAGTGTTACAATTCTTTCACTGAAACTAAACGTTGTAGGTAGATGATCCCTAAGTGTTATAGTTCTTTCATTCCCACTGTGCTCCAAGAGTCATAGGGAATAATAATTCAGACCTTGCAGCCAGGAGCAGAGAACTTCTTTTCTCCATGCCTAATGCTTTGTCCATGAGCAGTCAGACATGGAGTCAGGTTGGAGTTCTCTAAGCCTGAGCAACCTGCAAGCTCTGTGGATCTGGAGATGTTTCGGGAAAGCCCAGCTGAGGTTCAGAACCTGGTTTCTACCGTGGGGGTAGAAAATCAAGACCAGAGCGATGTAAGGTTGCCAAGAATAAGCGGAGGCTAAGGATGGTGTCAGAGGTGACACTGTGGGAAGACCAAGTGAGAACAAGGTGTCTCTGGCTTTGACTAGGAATCCTTTCACTGTATGAATTGTAAGTCAGGATCTGGAGTTGTGCTGAGATTCTGGGCCTCAAACAAGCTCCCAACTGATGCAGCCCTAGGGCTATGAGCTACACTATACTCTCTCTTTTTGAACTTAGCATCCTGGCCTCAGAGAAGCCCAGGAAGGGATCTCTTTTCCCCCTGCCTCCTCTATGACTCTAAAGCAACAGATACTCTTGGCATTTCCCCCTAGTCCTACACCAAACCAAATGAACACACACACACACACACACACACACACACACACACACACACACACTGGCTTGCTCCTCCATACCCAGCCCTTGCCACCTCATCAATACGTCCCTCACCAGTCATCACTGTAGAAGGGATTTGAGGTGGGGGAAGGAAGAGAATCTCACACCACATTTTCTAGGCTCTAACTGTCAGGCAGTGTCAGTCCCAGAGGACCAGGAAGTGAATCATCTACTTTGTTGAAACGGTGTGACGGCATGCCCAGGTTCCCCGTTCAAGAGAATTATCCTTCCCTTGTCCTGCAGGCTGGTGCTGCTGCTGCATTCCTATCCAAAGAGTGGCCTCCAGCAGTGTGTCTTCTCTTCTTTCATCCTTACACACACACATACACACACACACACACACACACACACACACACACACGTGCGCGCGCGCACACGCACACATTCACATTGAAACACTCTCCCTTGACCATAAAAGACTTCTGCCTGCCCTGCCTTTCTTACACGGTCCACGGGACAAATGCTAACGTTTATAAAGCACTGCAGGCTAGGCAGCCCAGTCTCTCACTGGCACCCCAGGCTTCAGCATCCTGGCACCCCAGAGGTCTGCAGGGGTCCATGTGCTGACACATCTGTAGCTCATTCCCAGCCCACCAGAGGTTTGTTCTCACTGCCTGCAGAGTACTGTTCAGACCTCTTCCCAGCCCTCCCTCCACTTTCTTCCCCACCCTCCCGGTAACTCCCTTCCCCTCCTGACTGTCTTCTCCAGCACACTTTCGTGCACCAGGGGAAACTTCCACCTGCTCTTTCCTCACTCCATGTTTTAAACAGTCAGTGTCCCATCCCTTCTACCCCGGAGGCCAACCAGTACCTGAATAGTCTCATTGGCAGCAAGGATGAAACGTGACTTCTTTGACGGAAAGCCCATTCAGATCTGCTCCAGTGGCCCAGGGCAGGATGGGGCCTGCTGATGGCAGAGGCCTCCCTGCTTCTGCCCCCTTGCTGAGCCTTGATTAGGAACTCTTGCTCACAGCATCCTGGTGTTTCTTGGGAACTGCCCTTCCTTAGCTGGGGTGGGGAGAGGAACGATAGAGGGGACACGGGAAAGGGCTGACACTGTAGGTCTAGGAGAATCCCTGGCTCTTAGGTTCTAGACGAGGTAATGTGGATCATGGAGATGCCGGGGCTGAGGTATCTCATTGGGACAAAGTAGCAAGAGATTTGTACATCAAATTAGAATCTATGCCTTTTATTCCAAGGTGCCTGGAAGAGAATGCAATGCTTTTGCTCACCTCATCCTGTGCAAGGGCCACTTGGATTGATCTTTTTTTTTCTCTTCTGTGCTCAACCTTTTCCTCCCATCAGTCAAGCTGTAACACATCCCTTCTCAGCTCAAACGTCTTCAATGGCACTTTAGTGGATGGTCCGACTTGAAGTTTGCTTCCTCCACGCTGTTCCCTGACCAGGCATATCTACAGGCTGCGGCCCCTCCACAGCTGTCTTTATTCAGCGCTTCATAGTCTCACCCCTGTTATGATGGGACAGCAGGAGCACCTCTTATCACCATAGTAGCTAGAATGAAGGAAATCGCAGGATGTGCTTTAAACGCCACAGCATCCAGGCTTCTCGTCTTTATTTGTGTAGTGTGATTTTAGACTATTGGGATCAGACAAACGCTGGAGATGCCCTGCCTTAAAAAAATGCCTCAGCACTCAGAATGCTGCATCAGACCTCAATGGCTTCGCAGGGCCTCTGTTGCTTCCGTGGTAACCAGAGCTTGCTAACAGCTGGTGTGAGCAAACAGTAGGTGCCCAATAGTTGAGCGCTGATATGATTTCCTGCTTAGTGATTGCCTCCCTTTCTCCTGTCTTCTCTGAACAGATCGCCCTGACGTTCTCCATTGTCTTTGGCGTCATTGTGTATCGGATCACAACTGCAGCTGCTCTGTCTCTCAACAAGGCCACACGCTCCAATGTCCGGGTGACAGTGACTGCAACGGCGGTCATCATCAACCTTGTGGTCATCCTCATCTTGGATGAGATCTATGGCGCTGTGGCCAAGTGGCTTACCAAAATCGGTACTGTGTCACAAATCCTTTGTCTTGCGTCTTGAATATGGTCAGCTCTATGTGTGCGAGGTGTTTGATAGAAATGACCCAAAATGACAGATGGGGTGGAACAGGAGTCTGTACATTATTTGCATTGTAAGAATGACGAAGTGTGGTGGCCTTTGGGGCCTACCAAAGGGCCTCCCTTAAGCCGGCAGGAGTCCTTCCTATAGCATGCATGCTCAGAAGGCCAAGCGTCTGTATTGATGATCTTGTGCGACAGAGAGCTCACTCTTGCCTCTGTTTAATCTACGAGGTCTATTTTTCTTTTTTACCCCAACATAGAAGCAAGGCAGACTCATCATTTCCTGTTAGAAGCTACAGGACCTGAGCCCCCCTCACTTTCCCAGCAGCCCGTCTAAAGGGAAGAAAAGCTTCTTGATACTTGAGCCCAAGAGGGTCTTATCTACCCTCTCAAGCCCTCACATTCCCGGGGCTCTAAGCAGACTTCAAAGAGGCATATCAGACTTCCCAAGCTCCAAGCCAGTGAGGAGAATGTCATGGCCCTCACATTCAGACGTGTCATTTGAGCCGGGACCTGCTGTTGCCTGAGACACATTCAGGCATTCCTGATCCTTGGATGGGGGAGGGCCAACACAGAGACCCTTCCGTGGTTTGCTTGATCTGGGTGGCCTGGATGCACTCCTTCATCTTTGAATTGGGGCGTTCTTTCTTCATTCTAGGGACTGGTCATCCCAGCCTCTCACTAGCCTCCTGGGAAGGTGGAGTCTGGCATGATGTCCAATCCACTGCCTGTGTGGCAGCACACCCAGTATTCCTGTGAGGCCAGGAGAGTTATGGAGGCGCCTCTGTACGTGCCTCTCTGCAGCATGGCCTCTACCATGACTTTCACACAGTGGTACCTGCCTAGATGCCTACCCTTTAAATGTGAGAGACATCTCTGCTCCCTCAAAGCATCTACCCATGTGGTATTGTTGACATTCCTTCATAGGCTTCTTGAAAAAAAAAAAAACAGAGAGTGCTTTTAACTCAGTGTTTTTGGTAATATGCGGTGCCATGTTCTGTGGAACATTATGGGGAGTATCCCACTCTCTGGAGCACCCAGGGAGGCTTGAAGGTGGGCACCTCATAGCAGAGTAACTGCTGCCCAGCAGACATGTATGAAGGGAAGACTGGTGAGCAGAGCAGAAGTTCCTGGCAAAGAAACAAACTAAGGAAATGCCAAGGAAGGGAGAGATCAGAAAGCCACAGTAAGAAGTGGCTCGTGCCCACTGGAACGGCTTGCAAGACTTTCGGCAGATGTAAATACCAGCAAAGTGGAAGAACCAAGCTGAACATCCAGGGGAGGGAAAGCGTGAAACATTTATAGGGGACCAGAGAGCCCTTCTATGGTGGGTGAAAGAGAGTCATGGGCACAGTGGACTGGAAAGCTAAGCAGGCGGAGTTGACCATAACTACCTTTATCTTTTGGTAGAAGACCGTATATGTCAGGGTGAGGACTCTGCTTACTTTCATAAATTCTGGAATGCATTAATTTTGCATAGTCTTCGTGATTAGTCTGGCCCATCAGTGCACAGAACATGCTACTGCATATTACCAGAGATGCCAGATGAGAAGTCCAATCAAGGCAGATGTGGACAACAGCCAGCATGTGAACTTTAAAACAGAAAGCTGCTCCCCTGTGGGAGGTAACTCCATAACAGGGCCAAAAAGGTCCTGTACTATTGAGTCGCTCACAGATTGGCATTCCTGATGGCAGGTCACAGTGCATCGGAGAGGTCTGTATGGGTTAGGACCTGGAGGGACACACAACACCCTTGCTCCAGGCACTTTGCTCCCACTGAAGGGCAAGGGCAGCAGCAGGCAAGGAAGGTCAGGGTCATCTTGTAGGGTGCCCCACAAAGCAAGTTCTCTCCTTGGCTGAGGAGAGAACTGTGGGGTGTGTCGAGCTCAAGGTAAGGCCTGCTGGCTGCAACCCTCCATGTGAAAGAAACAGCAGAAGCAGAAAGGAATACCTGTGTCCCCAACTGACCCCCAGCCCGGCACCACGGTGGAGTGTTTGAGGAGCCACATGATGTAGGCTTATGTTGGCAAACTTCCTCAGGAAGGGTCATGGGATGCTAGGATGTCAAGGAAGAGAGGCGGGAGACAACCATGGGTCCTGTAAAGATCAACGAGTCTATGGGCAGGAAGTGGAGATGACAGAAGCAGGAAGCCAGTGGTGGTGTAGAAATGACCTCTGGTCCTATGGATATTTTATTTTTGTAATACAATACAGAAGGTAAGGTAGACAATATTCATACTTTGAAAAGACTTATTAGTAAATATTTAGTGAACAGTTGCCATGTGCAAGTCTGGACATAAACTGTTGTTTAAGGTCATGAAAAAAAATGAATCCCAAAGCTGGAGTATGACCCAGTGGAAGATAATTTCCCTAGCATGCACAGACCCTAGATTCAATCATTAGCACCTCACAGAGACAAAAAAGAGTGTGCATACCCACATTTCAATATTGTGAGCCTATACCTGTTGTTTCTAACTCTCTTCTTTACCCAGAAAGCTCAGCCTCCTCCAGCTTACTAAACCACTCCCCAATGTCCCATAAAAGATAGTAATACCTTAATCTGTTCTCAAGCACACTCTCTCTCTCTCTCTCTCTCTCTCTCTCTCTCTCTCTCTCTCTCTCTCTCTCTCTCACACACACACACACACACACACACACACACACACACACATATACACTAGTCCTTTTAGCCCACATTATCTTCATAAGCACTCTATGGCTTCAGGGAAGTGTATTTTCACTTAACTAAGGCTCAAACTCAGGCTCTACCTTGAAGATGCAGACCCCTGTGCTGTTTGGTCTAAGTCTCTAACCATCACCATGCAATGGTATGCTGAGTCCCCACTCAGGAATGGGTCAATGTGGGTATTGTCAGAGAGGTACTGCTGTGCAGTGGAGACCACTGAATCAGGGCCCTAACAGACAAAGCCTTTCAGCTCTGCACGTGGCTCCCTCTCCCTCGTATCCTAGACCAAGCAGCACTGATCAGCAGGGAACTCTGGTAGACAAAGTTGTATCAATCCACCGTTCTACTTCTACTCATAGGTTATCACCCTGCTATACTGTTCTCATGGTCTTAGGATTCTGCCCTGTTCTTTGCCCCCCTTTATCAGTCTCTAGCTTGTCAGTGCCTTCCCAGTCATCAGAGCCTGAATGTGAAGTATTACTGCTGATCATTCTTCTTGGAGAGCAGCCCATCACCCGTAGGTAACACATGGACCAATGCTTGAGGTTCTCACCCACCTTCTTCTCAGTGTATTCTTGTACTGCAGTCAATCCATTCAATAATGATCATCCCAGGCGACCCTATGCGTCCCAACCCTTGTGCCTGGCCACAAGAAGACTGCCGCCTCCCAAACCCTTGCATAGTCACTCAGCCCTTGGTGATTTTCCTCCTTGTTGAATCTTTCATTCACCCATCCACCCATCAGCTCCTTGTGTGGCATCAGCTTTGTACCAGTCACAATTCTTACAACATAACATGAGACAAGTTCCCTGTACACTCCTGATGTCATCATGCCTGCCTAGGACCTAGGGAGGGATGGTGGGAAGATGGAGCAGAAAATAAACATGGCTGCAGTCGAGAATAAGCAAGAAGGGAAAGGCTCTTGAGTGCTGATCATGCACTGTCTTACCTTATTGCTTCTATCGGATGAAGTAAATTAGACTCAGCTATGCTGAGGCCACACATTCATGTTTACATTCTAGTCATTTAATATAGTTTATGTATTTTTGCTCATGTTTAATATTAGAGATGACTCTAGGCTTCATACAGTTACTGATGGAAGTCCTAGAGGACAATATGTCAGGAGAAAATGAAGAACCATTGATAATGTCACTTAATGGAATGACAAATGTGCCAAGCTGAGGGGCTTGCCCAGCCATTCTCACACGAGGCCTACTGGCCTCCTGCCCCAGATCTCCTGATAGTGGTCGAGCCTGTGACTGTGCACTTCTCTTGCCAGGTGCAAACAGCTGGTACAAACAGCCCTAACAAGTTACTGAGCCTTCCTTTCCTCCAGGCTGTGTGATGGAAGACCAGTCAGGCTATCTGAAGGCCGTGCTAGCCATAATGTTTATGACAAAAGACAAATTTTGTTAAGTGCCTTGAAGGCGATCAACTCAGACGTGGGTAGATAAAAGCTGTAATCGCCTCTCCAGCTGCCATACTAACAGTGTAACGGGCTGTCTGCAAAAAGCAGAGCACTCTGAAGAGGGCATTGGTGAAGCAAGGGCTTGGCTGAAACTCGGAGCATGTAGAGAAGTGGCGGGAGCCTGGAAGTCTTGTCTGAGTGTGCACTTGGCCAGTCAAGGCACTTTGGACCATGTGTATATCCAGGTTCAACGTATACCAGAAACGAGGTTCCGGTAAGAAGGGGATGAAATCTGTCTTCATCTCCAGTGATGCATTCTTTCTTAGAGGGACAATAGATAATAACTCTGGGGAAAGGGTCTGGATCCTAGTAGAAGAAGCAGGTAAGAGCTGGCTAGGACATTAGGACTCTAGTCATACAGGTAGACAGCACGTGGCTCCAGCATGGCAAGAGGCTCGGAGACAAAGGGAACCCAGCTGACCAGGTCCAGGTTTCCTTCTTCCTGGGTAAGGATCCAGGGCCTCTGAAGCAAGGCACTTTTGCGCCCATGCATTTCATAATGTCTAGTGTTCTTGATCACTCCAATCCTGTCATCAACATAGACACAGGTCCGGCCTGGCCTAGAAGGGGCAAAGTGGAGAGGCAGGTCTGTCACAGGTTCTAGGTTAATCATGGTGCTCTCTGCTGGTTGTATAAGACATTTCTAACTTCAGCTCAGTTCCTCCTCTGTTTCCTTCTTTTCTCTCCTTCTTCTTTTTTTCATTTGTTTGTTTGTTTGTTTGTTTATTCTTTTTATTATATTTTTAAATTACATTTCAAATGATTTCCTCTTTCCTGGTTCCCCCCCCCCTGAAAATCCCATAAGCCATCTCCCCTCCCCCTCTTCCCCAATCATCCCTCTCCTGCTTCCTTGTTCTTGTATTCCCCTACACTGCAGCATTGAGCCTTTCCAGAACCAAGGGTCTCTCCTCCCTTTGATGTCCAACAAGGCCTTCCTCTGTTGCCTATGCATCTGGAGCCATGGGTAACATCATGTGTATTATCTGGTTCATGATTTTGTCCCTGGGAGCTCTGGGAGTACTGGGTGGCTCATATCATTGTTCCTCCTATGGTGCAGCAAACCCCTTCAGCTCCTTGGGTCCTTTCTCTAGCTCCCCCATTGGGGACCCTTGCTCAGTTCAGTGGCTGGCTGAGAGTGTCCCCCTCTGTACTAGCACTAGCAGAGCCTCCCAGGTGACAGCTATATCCAGTTCCAGTCAGCAAGTTCTTGTGGGCATCGATAATAATGTCTGGGTTTTGTAACTGTATATGGGATAGATTCCTGGGTTGGATAGTCTCTGGATGGTCTTTCCCTCAGACTCTGCTCCACACATTGTCTCTGTATCTTCTTCTGTGGGTATTTTGTTCCCCCTTCTAAGAAGGACCAGAGTGTCCATACTTTGTTTTTCCTTCTTTTTGGGCATCATTTGATATGTGAATTGTGTCTTGGGTATTCCAGGTTTCTGGGCTAATATCCACTTATCAGTGAGTATTCTTTTGTGATTGGGTTCCCTCACTTAGGATGATATTTTGCAGTTCCAGTCATTTGCCTATTAATTTCACGAATTCATTGTTTTTACTAGCTGAGTAGTATTCCATTGTGTAAATATACCACATTTTCTGTATCCATTCCTCCATTGAGGGACATCTGGGTTCTTTCCAGCTTCTGGCTAGCCTTTCTCTTCAAAATCATGTGCAAAATGCTAACATGCAAAGCTTTGTAAGCCTTTCAGCTGTTTCCATTGTATCTCTCTGAGTTGCAAGGCTCGACTTACATGGGCATTAGAAACACGGCACAACCCAGCCAAGTCAGTGCCTCCAATTCTTAAGAAAGTCACTATGCTTACACGTTGGCTGAACAAAGGTTGCCATGGCTCACACCTGCTTGTCACTGCCCCATTGATCTTAGATTGGGGGAGGGCTCAGATGGGACAAAGGCAAAGGAGGAAAGACCCAAGAAGTACTCTCACTGAGTGCTGCCTTCCATGGCCCAGGCACTTGTATATGGCGCCCACTTTGCCCCACATAACCTTTTGTTGGTGGTGTCAATGGCTGAACTTTGGGATTTTTTTGTCTTGGTTCTTTAGGCAGAGTCTTGCCATGCAGCCTGGGCTGGATGTGAACTCGTTGTATAGCACAGGTTGGCGTCCAATTCACAGTCCTCTGCTTCAGCCTCCAAGTGTCCAGGCATGTATCACCATTCCTGTTTTCTGTTGTATTCTTCTTGAGAAGACATGAACAAGTGTTCATTTACCCCATAGATGGCACAGACATGGACCAAAGGAATGATTCCACCCAAGTCTAGTTTCATGAACCAGAAAGCTTATTGGAGCTGCTTACAAGATATGTGGTGAGGGATTACTTGTAGGCACAGGAGTGAGTCAAGGCAGCTATGGGACCATAAAGGCCATCTTAGCACAGATAATGACTCATGGAAGCTGTGTCCCTAGAGCTCCCTGCACACCATGCCAGAAGTCTCTCTGCTCTCTTCCCAAGAATTATTTTTTTTAATTTTTATTTTCTATATTCTTTGTTTACATTCCAAAGGCTTTCCCCTTTCCCAATCACCCCCCCACCATACGTCCCATAATTCCTCTCCCTGCCAACTATTCCCCAATCATCCCTCCCCCCCACGATTTCTCTGTTCTGGGTCTACAAAACTGGATCCAATCTTTTCAGGCCCAGGGTCCTCTCCTTTCTTCTTGGGAATCATTTGACTTGCTAATTGTGCCTTGAGTATTTAGGGCTTCTGGGCTCATTAATATCCACTTATCAGTGATTGCATTTCATGTGTATTCTTTTGTGATTGGGTTAACTCACTTAGGATGATATTTTCCAGATCTAAGCATTTACCTACAAATTGCATGAATTCATTATTTTTAATTGCTGAGTAGTATTCCATTGTAGAAATATACCACATTTTCTGTATCCATTCCTCCTTTGAGGGGTATCTGGGCTCCTTCCAATTTCTGGCTATTATAAACAAGGCTGCTATAAACATAGTGGAGCATGTGTCTTTATTGTATGCAGGGGAATCCTCTGGGTATATGCCCAGGAGTGGAATGCCAGGGTCCACTGGAAGTGACATGCCCAATTTTCTGAGGAACCGCCAAACTGATTTCCAAAGCAGTTTTACTATTTTGCAATCCCACCAACAGTAGAGGAGTGTTCCTCTTTCTCCACATCCTCGCCAGCACTTGTTGTCTCTTGAGTTTTTAATCTTAGCCATTCTGACTGGTGTGAGGTGGAATCTCAGGGTTGTTTTGATTTGCATTTCCCTGATGATTAATGATGTTGAACATCTCTTAAGGTGTTTCTTGGCCATCCGAATTTCTTCTGGTGAAAATTCTTTGTTTAGCTCTGTGCCCCATTTTTTGATAGGGTGATTTGGTTCTTTGGGGTCTAACTTCTTGAGTTCTTTGTATATGTTGGATATTAGCCCTCTGTCGGATGTGGGATTATTAATACATTGTATTTATGATACATATAAATACAGTATGTGTATATGTGTGTGTGCACACACACATGTATGTAACCTCTAGGAAGGGCGTGTATGTTTCAGGAACTTCCTGAGAGGGAATGTTTGAATTCAAGGAAGTTGCTACCCAACAGCTTCCCACCCTGTCTTTACAATTTCCAATTGGTCATTTCTTTGACTTTACTTACAACACCGCTGAAGAAGTTTATAAATTTGAGTGGACAAAGCACTTAATATGTATACGTGTCTATGTGCATGTGTGTACACCCACCTACTTACATACAGAGCTTACCCTGTACTACAGATGTAAGGATTTTCATTATAGCAAAACAAATGTTCTTAATTTATGATGAGCCCTGCAGCTCAATAAACTCACTAAATGTTGAAAATACCATGAGTTGAAAGGGCATTTAATGTCCTCCATGTAAGGGACATCAAACATAGCATATACAGTGTCGGTTGGCTCCCTCAGGATCACGTGGCTGACTGGAAGTTGTGGCTTACACCCACTGCCCACCATCCTCTGATCATAGGTGGCTAATAGTTCTTTTCTCCCTCCAATTAAAATAATAAAAGACAGGAAAATAGCTAAGAGAAAGTGAAAGAGAGGTTTATTGGTGAGTGTTAGATTTCTTGGGAAGAGATGGAGCCCTGGAGCTAGTGGTCTAAGGGGGATCTGGGTTTTTTCTCCTGATGTCCTTTCTGACATCTGTTGTTATCTGTGTGATAACTACACAGTTATCAGTGTGTAGTTTCTGACACTGGAATAGGGTCTACAAGTTTGGAAACAGCTACTGATAGGCTCTCCCGTCTCGGTGCAGGGGTGTAGAGCCAGCCACACGAGAGTCCTCTGTCTTCGCACAGATTTGGAAGTGTGTGCTGGTTTGTTGGGGTAGGGTTGATCCCAAGCCCATTTTCTTAGTGTGGAAATGGGGAAGGTGAAGAAAAACAGCCTGCTTTGGGAAAAATGGAAACTTACTACCAGGAAAAGGAAGGTGGCCCTTCTCTCTGTTCTCCCTTCCTTGAGCCCATCATCTCTCTTACTGTAAATCCCTCTCCCAGAAAAAGGTCAACATCCAACGCATACTTTCTTCTGAGTATGGCTTTTACCACTTGTGAAGATCAAGTATCACCAGTTGGACCATCTAAAGGAGGGCAAATGTATATCTAACCGCAAAACAGTGCCAATGGTGCAGACAATCTTAATTTTCCCATTTTATTTATTTATATTACTTGTTGCTAGACAAAGAACTTTGTTGGCCATTTTTTCAAACTTTATTCTTTAGTTTAATTAGGTGCAAAGAATAAATTATATATAATCAAAAATGGAGACAACCTTAGTATCTAAGGGGCTTAGGCTTAATCATGTTAGAGATCTGAATTTTATTAGATTCTCATGACATCTTGCCATGGCACAAATATCTGATAGTCAATTTAGAAAAGTAAGGCTTATTCCAGCTTCCATTTTTCACCCATCACAGTGGGGAAGGCATGGTGGGTGGCCTGGATAGGTATATGTGATGAGGTTTCGTGTATCTTGATGGATCAGGATACATGCTGAAACAGAAGGGAAGTGGGGCCATAACTCAAAGACCAGCCCCCAGCTACTTGCCCCCATCACCCATGCTTCTCATCCCCAAGGTTCTACAAACTTCCAAAGCACCACTATCATCTGAGGCCATGTGTTTAATAACAGGAGCCTTAAGGGACATTTCAAACTCAAGCCATAACAATCTACAAACAAAAGAATTTTAAAAATACAGTTATAATCTAAATTAGCTGTTCCCAGTAGCCTTTTCAAGTTCTGTAAGAGTTGACGAATGTGTCTGGGAGGAGGCTTAGTCGATAAAAGTACTGTATCATTAGGAGGAGCTGAGTTCAATTTCCTAGCACTCATGTAAAACAAAAAGAACAAAAGCAAAACAAACAAAACCCCCACAAAACAACAAAACAAAACAACAAAAAAACAGGCATGGCACATGTGCGTGTAATTCCAGAACTGGAAACGGAAACAAGTGGATACTGGAAGTCCCTAGCAAACCATGTGTCTTAGTTACTGTTCCATTGCTATGAGGAAACACCATGACGAAGGCAACTAATAAAAGGAGATATTTAATTTGGGGGGGGGTTGCTTACAGTTTTAGAGGGTTAGTCCGTGAACATCATGGTGGGAGAGTGGGAAGAAGACAGGCATGTTGCCGAAGAGTGCTGAGAGCTTTATATCCAGATCTGTAGACGGCAGGCAGAGGGAGGGGTGAGGACTGATGGGGACGTTTAGAACTTCAAAGCTCTGTCTCAAAGACTCATTTCCTCCAACAAGACCACACCTCCCAATCCTTCCTAAACTGTTCCACTTTCTGGTGAGGTGACTAAGAATTCAAATCCATCAACCCCTAAAGGTCACTATCATTGAAACCATCACACCATGTTACCTGAAATACCAAGCTTCAAGTTCACCGAGAGATCCTATCTCAAGGGAGTAATCAGGAAAACATGATAGAGGAAGTCATCCGACCTCCTCCCCTGACTTCTATATGCATGTGCATGGATACATGTACCCATACATCACATGTAACACACACACACACACACACACACACACACACACACCACATGCATGGATAAACACACAAAATTTTTAAAATTAAAAGAGGGGTCTGGAGAGGTGGGTCCACAGTTAAAACCACTTATTGCTATTCTGGAGGATCGAAGCTTGGTTCTGGGCACCCATGTCAGATGCTCACCACCTTCTGTAACTCCTGCATCTTCCAGGGGCAAAAATATCTGATAGTCAACTTAGAAGAAAAAGGCCTATTCTGGCTTCCATTTTCTCTTCATCCTGGTGGGGAAGGCATGGTGGGTGGCCTAAGTAAGTGTATGTGGTGAGATTTTTTTCATATCTTGATGATATGAGGATTCCATGCCCCCTCTTCTGGTATATGTAGGCATCTGTACACACACACACACACACACACACACACACACACACACAAGCTAAATTCTTTTTCTGAGAAGTTGATTCAGTTTGCCTCATTCTTAAGAATCGCATTTAAATTCTCCACAAGATCGAGCCCTTTACCTTCAGTCTCTGCAGAAGCGGGGGATTAACTGGGCTGAGCTGCAGCAGCTGGTACCGTCACACTGTGTGCACTGAGATGGCTGGAGACGACGACATATCTTTGCAGTTTCATTGTCTAGGAGTGCCCAGCCTTGCTGACGTCTTAGGAGTGCGATGATCTCCGCTCCTCGCTTGAGTCATACCCATCCATAGAGTTTGCCTTCAATTCTTTAGAAGTGTCTTTCGTCCATTATAGCTGTGGACCTTCTTTGAATGAGCAGTTCCTTTCCCAAGAACGCTGTTTACATTCAGTCTGGGGAGCCTTTCCAGGTTCCTGCCGTTACCTTCATCTTGTCAGAACAGAAGGTGTGCAGGTGCTTGGGGTTCTCAGCTGAGCATAGGGTTATCGACACAGAAACATAGGATAACAGCCAGAAAGACAGTCTTATTTGTGCCTTTGAGGTTTTTAAAGAATTATTAATTAATTGAATTTATTTGATGGTTCTCTGCTTTCTGGTTCTCTCCTTTGTCCTCTCTCAGCCCCTTCCAGCAGATCCCTTTCCTATAGTCATGTCTTTCTGTTTTCTTCTGTGACCCCCTGACATACAACCTTGCTGCTTTCTCTCTGAGCCATGAGAGGGCCTTCCTAACCTGAGCGAGCTGATCAACACATCTCCTTCATTTCCCTGCTTAAGCAATGAAGCTCACTAGCAAGTCATGCCCCACCCCACCCCCCTCACTGGGCCAGGCAGCATACCCTGTAATCCGATCTATTTGGGAGGCTGAGGCAGGAGTTCAAGGACAATTTAATGACACCCTATCTCAAGACGGAGATAGGGTTGAGCACTTCCTGGGACACAAGTTGCCCTAGATTTGATATCTAGGACCAGGGCAGCAGGAAGTCCTGATCTGGGGTGTGGCTCTCTGTAGTTGCCTAGTTCTCCTATATGTCTGAAGAATTGTGCCCACTCAGGATTGGTCTGGTGACAACATGGTCCCTTCATGCCTCTTCATTGCCAGTAACATTTTTATTAGAACCATGACCTTTGACCCAAATGAGTTAAATCCCGGTTCTGGCTGGGTGGGAGTCATCACAACATCCACTTAAGCAAGGGGGCTTCTGGGGTGTGACAGCTCTCGCTCTGAGTCTCCTTGCTATACCGCATATTATTATACCACGTAGGTTATACACATAGTGCACAACATAGATTAGACAGCAGCCTATCCTTTCCATAGTACAAATTGGTAGCGGAACAGGAAAGCCCTTCCACTCCGTGCAGCTGGCGAGGTGGCTGAACTTTTGGAGAATGACTCTCTTTCACGGGGTCTGGGGTGAGAGGCTGACACTGTCAGGGTTCCCTGACCTTCATGCAGAAGGCAACACCCTTTGAAGCATCCCCAGCTCCCTTAGTCAATCTGTTGGCTGCCTAATTACCCAGCTGGTGGCTTCCGGGAGGGGACTCCCTTCCCAGAAGTCAGGCAAGGCTATACTATCACACACCAAGATTCAGCCAGTCCCTCCACCGACCCACTACTTACACATACAAGCCGAGGGAAGACAGGCTGGCTAGGCTGTCGGGAACATTGCTGCTTGTGGAAGACCATCCACCCCAGGAGAGAGGCTGAGAAAGGCCCCTGGACCCTCAGTGCCAGGGCTGACCCAGCTGAGACATATGGCGGCATGGTCCTGGTTTTGTTGCCATCTGGATGGCTCTCTTGGCCGTGCTGCTGGAGAGATCCGCTACAAGAAGCAGGTTTCCCAAGATAGTGTGCCAGGCATCTTCTTGCGAACTGATGTTTCCATATGATCCGGAGGGAGCTCTGGGGATGTTGAGTCCTAAGTTGGCCTCCTGGGACTAACTTGGGCTTTCACACTAATTATCCTCCAAGGCAGTTTACAGCTGGGCTATTAGCACTCAGTGTGTTTCAGTGACACAATGCAGCAGAGGTTTGACACTTAACAAAAGGGGGTGGGTAGGCAAGGACATTGTGTGGAAATGCTGTCAGACCATCCCTTCCTGGTTCTAGATGAAGTCCTAGAAGAATGCCCACTATGGGCTGAGAACATCACCGGCTCTCTCAAGGAGGTGGGCCCCATGGCCAGCCTTCCTCCTCACCCTGCCAACGCTGGACGCTCCTTCAAAGCCCCATCACAACGGGATCTGAGGACACTTTATTTGGACTGTTTCTCATGAGGCTCAATTCAGACCACAGGAGACGTCTCAGTCTGCCCAGTGCCCTGACACACAGACAGCTTTGGGTGACCCTTACACATTTTCCCACACACGTGAAGTCTGAGAATACGTGTTTCCTACTTCCAGAACACAGCACTTTCATCATCTCTGTAGCAGGCAGGTGAAACTCCCTGTGCTGGCTTCTGAAAGATCCAAAAAACCCAACCTCAGCCCCCAGGATTATCTGCCCAGCCCCACCCAGCCCCCAGCCCCACCCCACTGCCCCACCCCCTTGCTCTTCACTTTCTGCCTGCCCAGAGGCTCACTCAAATGTCACTGTGGCCGCAGGGCTTCCCAAGGCGGGGAACCCGAGAGATTTAATGGCCTATCAAGTAGATTTGGACTGTTTATTGGAAATGCCCATTATTTATGATAGCACCCAGCCCTAAAAGCCTAGCGCAAGGCTGCTTTTAAAAATAAAACCAATAAATAATCGCCAAGCCCGTGATTTGTCACTGTGGAGAGAGAAAGCCACTCTTTCCTCGTTGGAGTGAAGAGATCTGGAAACACCAGATTCCTCTTTTTATTTTTTTTCTCAGAGAACACAGAGGAAATTCCTGTAGGGACCGGGAGATCTGAGCACAGTCAGTTCAAAGGGGATTATAAAAGGAAATTAAAGACACGTGTCGCCCCTTACCTCATCCTAATCCCCCTCTACACAGAGTCACAAGATAAGCATTCCAAATTCTCAGACCCTCAGGTCTCATTACTTATTTTTAGGTGACATTTGTTTTAATTTTCTTACCAAAAAAACTATTTCAAAGAGAGGAGTTGAGGGCAGGCTACTTTTGAAATGAATGTGGCAGGCACTCTGGGCAGAGGATCAAGTTCCTTTTTCTTTCTTTTCTCTCTTTTCTTTCTTTTTTCTTCCTTCCGTCCTTCCTTTCTTTTTTTGTTCTTTCTTTCCTTCTTTCCTTCCTTTCTTCTTCCTTCCTTCCTTCCTTCCTTCCTTCCTTCCTTTCTTTCTTTCTTTCTTTCTTTCTTTCTTTCTTTCTTTCTTTCCTTCTTCCTTCCTTCCTTTCTCCCTCTCTCCCACCCCTCCTTTTCTTAAGAGAAAAATCTATTGTAACATTTTTTCTTCCTTTTCTCCCACTCGCCATTTCCCTCCTTTCTCCTCTCCATGGTTCTTTTCCCTCCTTTCTCTCCTTCCTTCTCCCTCCACTGTCTGTGCCTTACCTCAGTGTCCTTCCATTTGAACTCTGGATACAACCAGACAGCGTGGACAGTCTCTATGTGTGGCTCAATGCCGGCTTCAAGCAGGACTCTGCTCTCTAGCACACCAGCCCAAATACAAATCTGAAATTCTCCCTCTCCCCCACCTCTGTCTCTGTCCCTCAGTCTCTAGCTTTGTCTCTGTCTCTGTTTCTCTCTTGCCGTGTGTGTGTGTGTGTGTGTGTGTGTGTGTGTGTATAAAAGTAGGTATACATATGTGAGCATGGGTATGGGGACAGAGTGTGGATGTCAGATATATTTCTCGATTATTCTCCGCCTTGTATTTTGAGATAAGCTCTCTCACTGACTCTGTAGCCTGACTAGCTGCCCAGCTACCTCCTCCAGTTCACTTTTCTGCACTACGGTTATAGAATCGTGGCACAAAACTCAGTTTTTGGCATGGGCGCTGAGGATTCAAACTCAGCCAGGACAGAGACTGATAAACAAGAAGGGGCCTGAGCGGGGCATCCTTCAAAGACATCCCTCCCCTCCAGTGACTTCTTCCAACGAGGCCCATCCCTTAACAGTCAATTCTGTATGAACAGGTTGGGTTCATACCTATGCTAAGTCATCGAGCCTCCACAGGACCAAGGGACTCACCTCCCATTGGTGCCAGATAAGGCCATCTTCTGCTGCCTGTGAAGATGGAGCCATGGGTTCCTCCATGTGTACTCTTTGGTTGATGGTTTAGTCCCTAGAAGCTTTGGGGGTCTGGTTGGTTGATATTGTTGTTCTTCCGAAAGGATTACAAACCCCTGCAGCTCCTTCAGTCCTTCCCCAAACTCCTCCATTGTGGTCCCCGAGCTCAGGCTAATAGTTGGCTGTGTGCACTGGCATCTGTATTGGTCAGGCTCTGGCAAAGCCTCTCAGGGGACAGCTATACCAGGCTCCTGTCAGCAAGCGCTTCTTGGCAACAACAACAGTTTTTAAAAGGCATAGATATAGGTAGTTAATATAGGAAGATATTAGGTTCATATAAGAAAACAGAAAAAAAGGGGGGGGTGCCAACTGGTGACATCTGGAAAAACTTCTGGGAGGAGATTTAGCTTGAATGTTAAAGAATGCAAGGATGCGTACACGAGGAGAGAGGTCAGTGAAGGGCAGGCCAGAGGACAGAGACCAGGGTCTCAGTTCAACTATTTCTATGAAGGGTGTAAATATGTAAATTGGATGCATCCTGTGTGTGGTCCTGGCACTATTCCCTGGGCTTAGCCCTCTTTTATACTTACACTTCTACATGATGCAAAGTTAGTCCTGACCCTTATGAGTATGGTCATGTGCTACAATTCTAATATTTGTGCCCCAATCCCCCCAAATCCTGTCTTATTGCTTCTATTGCTGCGATAAAACACCATGGCCAAAAGCAATTTGTGGAGGAAAGGGCTTATTTGGCTTATTATTTCCATATCATTGTTCATCACCAAAGGAAGTCAGAACAGGAACTCAAGCAGGGCAGGTACCTGGAGGCAGGAGCTGATACAGAGGCCATGGAGGATTGCTGCTTACTGGCATGCTCACTGTGTCTTGCTCATATAGAACCCAGGACCACCAGCCCAGAGATGGTATCACTGGCATGGTCTAGGCCCTTCCTAGTCAACCACTAGTTAAGAAAATACCTTACAGACTGTCCTACAACTTGATCTTATGGAAGCATTTTCTTAATGAAGACTCCCTCCCCTCAGATGAATTTAACCTGCATTGAGTTGATATAATGTTGGAGTATGGGACACTAAAGAAGACATGACTTAGGTCATAGAGCAGTGGCTTAAAGTGAATTTAGAAAAGAGACCCCAGGAGATGACTGCCTCTCCACCACAGTGGGGCACAGCCATGAGGTGCCTTCTGTGGAACAAAGACCAAGCCCTTCTGGGAGGAGATGGAGTCTGAACGTTGAGGAATGCAAGGACTGCCAGATGAGGAGAGAGTCAGGGATGGGTACTGAGTTGGCCTTGATCTTGCCTTTCCAGATTCCAGAATTTTCAGAAATAGGCTTCCTGTGTTTCCTAATCTAGCTAGTTGGTGACATCTTATTCAGCAGTACACATGGATTAACAATACCCAGTTCCCTCTGTCACCAAGTCATTTATCTGCCGCAGTCTGTGGGATCTCCACCAAAGTGTGCCACAGCCTGCTCACAGGAGTCTCCCAGCATCCTCAGCCTTCTGAGAGAACCAGAGAGGTTTGGGCCTGATCTTCTTCAGCCCTGCTAAAGAGGTTGGCCAGTTTCTCTGCTGGGACATGACTGAATCCCCAGGGGCTGTGACATAGGCTCAGCCATGTCCTTCTCTGTGCCTTGTCCGGGTGACCTTTCATTATTTGAGTGGACAATCAAGAGGCCTCTCAGCCTCTTCCAGAACTTACAGATAAATGCCTTGCTGGAAAATTGGAGGAAGAGATAAAGAAAACAATTCAGATGTCCTATTGGTTTTGTTTTAGTACAATTTTATGAGAATTATACACGTGAAGGCTGGCTGACTTCTCCTGGACCAAGTAAGGGTGGGGCCAGACGCTCTCCCTGCTCAAGCTCCTCTTGTGGAGTACTGAATGACTGAATCGATTAGGAGGTCAGAAGAAGAAGGGCAGTAGGAAGAGCAGGGTAAAGATCTTATGTAACCTCAGATGATGTAGCAAACTGTTCGCCATCTCCCATATGAATCCATCCAGTTCCCATGTGCTACCCAGACAGGTCACTTGACTTCTGCTCCAAAGTTGTAACATGAGAGGCGGTGACTCAGACCAAGGTCTAAACTCTTACCTCTGGGCTGGAGAGATGGCTTGACTCAGATGTTCAGAGCACAGACTGCTCTTGCAGACAAATGGAATTTGGTTTCCAGCATCTACATCATATGGCTTACAAACTCTTGTACCTACAGCTCCAAAAGATATCATGCTATCTTCTGCCCTCTGAATGTACATACATTCACAGAATCACGTGTGCACACATGCGTACATATGCACACAAACACCCACATACACACATACACTTAAAAAGAAAAGAAAAGAAAAGAAAAGAAAAGAAAAGAAAAGAAAAGAAAAGAAAAGCCCCTCTCATTTTATTCTCATCCGCTTTGCTCTTCCCTTGCAGAGGTTCCAAAAACAGAACAGACGTTTGAAGAACGTTTGATCCTCAAAGCTTTCTTGCTCAAGTTTGTCAATGCCTACTCCCCCATCTTCTATGTGGCCTTTTTCAAAGGGAGGTGAGTATCACAGTAGCACCTGTAGCAATTAGCCCAATTCACTACTGACTGGGTCCTCCGTTATCAGGACAAGTGGGGTCATTCTGTCCCCGTTGTCAGCTCCCATCCTCACCCTCTTCTTTTTCCTTGGCTGAGAGGAACTGTTTCCCATCTGGTTATCCACGAAGAAATGGATTGCCATCCTTAGAATCAAATATCCACGGCAACTACACAGGACGTTGAGTAAGGACCATTAGGGGAGAATCTAGAAGAGTTAGTGCCCTTGGAAATGAAGCAGAAGAGGACTGTGTGTCTGGCCACAGCCTCCACTGTCACATGGTGCACTTTGGTGCTGTCTATACGGAGTTGATGTGGGCTTCACAGATGAGAGGCACAACCCTTCACAAGACTGCTCTCACTGACTACACCAGTCAGACGCTCTGGGCCACTCAGGACATTTGCAGTTCCGACCCTCTGGCTATGAATTCCAGGGTTCCCACTGCCTCCTCTAATTCTATTCCTCTAGAATAACTCACAGAATTGGCAAATGAGAAATGCTCACACTCACAGTCTTCTTATGGTTAAAAGAGGAGGAATCAAAAGCAGCCAACGGAAGTGGCCCACAGATGATGTCCTAGAGGGTCCTGATGCCGAAGCGCCCATGTCCCGGGGACTCATCACCCTCCTGGAACATCCGTGGGCTTCAACCAAGCTCACCCACGATCTTTTTGCTTAGGCATAGTTTATTAAATCATGTGATTATACCATGAGTTTAAGCTCAGATTCCTGTCTCCTTCCCTCACTGAAGTCAACAGAACACTGTCTGATGGGTCAGAGCCCTGGCTAACCGGTTGGCCCTGGCATCTCCTGTCCTCCTGATAATCTCACTGGTATAAATGTAGGCAATAGTTCCAAGAGTCCACAACAAATAAAAAGATACTATGGAAATTCTAAGAATGTGGGGCCTCCTCCCAGTGACGAATGACAAGGGAAGGGGGTTGGGGGTTCTTTCTGTTTAACGTTGATTTTTTTTTTTCTTGAAACAGAACATCACCATGAAGGTCTCAGCTATCCTCAAGCTTATTATATAGCTCAGGCTTAACTCCAGTTTATGGTCTGTTGGCCTCTGCCTTCCAAGTGCTAGGATCACAAGTGCCCCCTTATACACTCAGTTAAAATTTTTAATTATAAAATAGATTTGGATGTAAAACCTCTTCTAAAAATGTGTGTGTGTGTGTGTTGTGTGTGTGTGTGTGTGTGTGTGTGTATACATGGCAGATCAGGCCAATTGGCTACCTGCAAGGAAATTTCCTATCAGACTTGAGGCAACTGTTATCAAGTTGCTGCCTTAGGACCAAAGACTTATGCAGTACCACAAGGAATGTTCGTGATTCACATGTGATTTTTTATTTGTAGATGTGTTTGTAACCCCAAAATACAAGCCCCTTCAAAGACCTCTGCTTAAGAACAGAACCATAAATATTCCAGACATTCAGTAACAGACAATGGGCGTGACCTGTCCTCGTGTCACCTGGAGCCTCCCTGGCCAGTTCATTCCAGGAGGACTTTGAATGACAGCCATTTCACACGGGGCGGAGGGTCGGTGTTCCAGTGGCCTCGCTCCCCCTGACTCTTAGCACGCATTTTCCTTTCAGGTTTGTGGGCAGACCTGGAAGCTATGTCTACGTGTTCGACGGTTACCGCATGGAAGAGGCAAGTAGCGCCCCTGGCGTGGATGTCTGGCTAGCCGGTAGTCGGTTTCCATCCCCCACCCCTCCAAGCCCCCTTTGGCCTGTGGGGTCTGACTGCTCCCGTCTCCTCTTCCTCCCGCAGTGTGCTCCGGGAGGCTGTCTCATGGAGCTGTGCATCCAGCTCAGCATCATCATGTTGGGGAAGCAGCTGATCCAGAACAATATCTTTGAGATTGGAGTCCCGTAAGTGATGATCAGGTCTCCGCCCCTCCTGGACAGGCCAGGTTCTCCGTGGTTTTCATAGCCTCTCCCCTTTGCACGTCCTGCCGCTGGCCACACCCCTTCCTGTACTTACTTTGTTCCCCCATCTGGGCTGAGATGTTGTAGCTCAGAAAGATCTATCACCTGCTCAAATACACACAGAAATAAAGGGCAGAACTGAGGGATAACGTAGACCCCAAAGTGCATAAAATGTTTGATGTGTTTGTTCTCCCAGTGGGTAAGCAGGCGGGTACAGGTAGGGTGGGAAGATGAATAGGGGAGTCGGACGCAGTCATTTGACAGACTCTGACAACAAAATGTGGAATACAGGACCTTAGGAGGGGAGGCATGAATACCCGGGAAACCCCCAGGCTTTATGCACGTTTTATAGATGAAATGGACATGAAACTGAACACTTACCAACAGCTACTAAAATGGGAACAAAACAAAACAAGCAAACAAGGGGGAAAATCAAATTAGGCATCCGGAAGCATAAAATATCTTCTGTCTTCTAGTCCTTTGGGTTTTGTCTCTCTGTTTTATATTATATGTATGTATATCTGTGTATGTCTGTACATATGTATATATGATATATGTGTGTGTATGCATGTATGTATGTATGCATGTTGTGCAGGTGTGCATGTGTGTGAGTGCATGTGGGATATACATATATGTGGCTGCATGTGGAGGTATATCCCATTGTGGAAGTTTATCTGGAGGTCAGGGGAAACTACCTCAGAGGCTCTCCACCTTGTTTTTTGAGACAGGATCTCTCACTGGCCCGGAACTCCCCAAGTAGGTGAGGGTGGCTTGCTGGCAGGTGTTAGGAATCTGCCTGTCTCTTCTTCCCCAAATGCTGTTATTAGAAGCTACGGTACTTGCCTTGTGATGCCAGATCTGGGGATTGAACTCTGGTCCTCATGCTTTATCCACTGAGCTTTTACCCAGCCCTCCTTTTTAGTTGTTGTGATTTTTTTTTTTTTAAAAGAGGAATCCACTTTAGGGATATTTCTAGCTAGCCCCGTGTCACAGAGCTAAGGAGTGCCAGAGGTGGCAGGGATAAGTCTAACAGGCTGAACCTGGCTCCTCCCAGTCCTCACAGACACAGTCTTCACAGGGGCAGTTCCAGAGCCTGCGAGTCTGTCTCCCTGCTAGAGTTTTATCGTGAACATTATGCCTCCGAGAAATCTTCCAGAATGAGAAGCTTCTTAATCTTTCTTTCCAACTGAATTTGCACATTTACTGCCCAAGATTCTTAATTGTAGCCCTTGGAACCCCCTCTGGCTAGTTTACACAGCAAAGGAATCCATTTAAGTATAAAGTGACCACTGGAGTATTCTGTAAGAGTAGGAGCATCAGACCCGGAGTGCCATGGCCAGGAATGGCTTTATCCACACTCACAAGACTTAAGGGAATGCCCCTGGTGCCACTTCCTGGCTCCTGGGCCTTAGCTATGGAGGGAGAGACATATTGAAATGGCTCTCATCTTCATAGAGCTTAGATTTGGCTAAAAAAAAATATTCTTCATATGGCTGAGTGCTCTCTGCATAATACAAATGTCATCAGAAATTTGCAAGATAATAGTTTGAGTGTCAAGTTTAAAACGCAGCAGGATTTCTTCTAGTGTGTGCCTGTATCACCATTGCCTCTTAGAAGTGATCTGTCATTATTTTCTTTAAGGGACTTTTTTCCTTCAGATACTTTTCTGAACAAAGACCACATTCACTCTGGCCTAACCTCAAGCACCTCATAACTGACCCAGAGATGCTACACATTGAGGAGTAAAATCTCCAAGATGGCAAGTCAAGGCCATTGAGACAGGAAGAGAGATGCCAATGGTGAGAGCTAGATCATTTTTCAAAAGTGTGACTGGCACCCAGTTCTGCGTTCATTGGATTGAACAGGCTTTGTAGAAAAAAAATATAGGCCAACCTCTCTCTCTCCAAGAAAACATCTCATCTAAGGCACCTGCTTCATGAAATTAGGAGATTTGTCGCTCTTTAAAAGTTCCCCAGGTTGGCCTAGAGAAATGTCAGCAGTTTAGGGCACTGACTACTTCCAGAGGTCAGGAGTTCAATTCCGATTAACCACATAGTGACTCACAGCCATCTGTAGTGGGATCTGATGCCCTCTCCTTTCAGGCAAGCACACATGCAAATAGAGCAGTCCTGTGTATAAATTTCACAAATAAGAAAAAAGAACGAAAGAAAGAAAGACAGAAAGAAAGGAAGGAAGGAAGGAAGGAAGGAAGGAAGGAAGGAAGGAAGGAAGGAAGGAAGGAAGGCTGGTGGTCCTGGGTTCTGTAGGAAAGCAGGCCAAGCAAGCCATGATGAGCAAGTCAGTAAGCAGCATCCTTCCATGATCTCTGCATCAGTTCCTGCCCCCAGATTTCTGCTATGTTTGAGTTTCTGTCCTGACTTCCTTTGACAATGAACAATACGGTAGAAGTGTAAACTGAATAAGCCCTTCCCTCCCAACTTGCTTTTTGGTCATAGTGTTCTGTTACAGCAATAGAAACCCTAACTAAGACCACCATCACACTCCATTCGTTAGGTAGAACACTCAAAAACATTTCTGCTTACACACTGGGACAACCTTATGTGGTCCTTTTATGTGCTTTTTCTTATAGGAGGATTGACAGGAATATCAGTGTCTGAGTGCCCCGCCCCACCTCTGCATAAATAAGCCTCTGATTATCAGTAAGACTGGTAACCTCGAGAAACTCAGGTCTTGGAAATTCAGTCTATCCCTATTTTCTGACTAACAGTCATTCAGTGATAGTCAAATTAAAGCTAGAGAAACAGATGTATTTTGTTCTGTAGGCACACAACATTTTAAAGACAGCCTTTGTTATGGACCAACATCCAGAGTACACACAGATGATGCTGAAGCCACATCTGGTCCTTTTGAAGCTATGCAACTCAGTTCTCTAGCGAAGTTGCCAAGGAAAGTCTTCATGTGCATCAAACATCTGGAGAAGACACCTGTTTTGTAGGGCATTGCTGGTCCCTTCTGCTTGGAACTGTAGGCGGCTTATAGGCACATACTGGCCATGTTTCCATTTCTGAGCATCTTATCTACCACCTGGCACATTATTTCTGAATTCATAAGCCTTTAAGAAGTTAAGAGAGACAACGGCTCAGACATATGTGTGACAATGTGTTAGCGTGTTCTCTCTGTCCATCAGCTCCCTGACAGATGAAAAACACACATGCTGGCTAGCCTTTTAAAATGAATTTTCTTGTTTATGTTTATTGCATATGTGTTTGAAAGTATGCTGGACTTAATCAACGACAACTGCGTAATAATCAACAAAGTTACACGCAGCTCTCTTCTCTAAGTCACACTGGCTATGTCTCTGACGAATGTGGGGTCTTTGTAGTCATCTGTGAGGTAGCCTTGGACCCCCTGACCCTCCTCTGCTGAATGAAGCTTGTCTCTGCATATTCCTCATGGAGCTAACTCTGCTTCAAATCATGCTTCTTCATCTTAGCTGGAGGTACCGGGGACTGAACTCAGTGTTCCATGGATGCCGGCCACTTGCCCATTGAGCCACGTCACGGCACTCTCATTTTAGTTTCCAGTCTGATAGAGGGAGGATATGCGTGGCCCCACGGCATGGAGATGTGGGTACCTTCTAGCTTGTGGATCAGAGATTCTGCCCCCATGCCCAAAGTTCTCGGTCATCCTACAGGATGTGTTTTGAGCTTGGTCAGATGAAGTCATTATGTTTATGATTATGGTGAATGAATGTTACACTTAACCACTCAAGATCCTACTTGATAAGACCAAAATCAGGACCCAAACACCTGCCAGTGTCCTAATGTCGGGCAGAGCTGGGAGATATGAAATAAGCAAATTTAAAAGGAATCTTTTCTAGTCAAAAGAAAAATGAGAGGCAAGAGTCATGCGATATTATGCCTGATGATACTCGGTCCCTTCTGTGGAACAGAAGTACAAAGGCAACCGATCTGGATCCGTTTCCAGGCTGTGCACTTACTCTCTGCGTGAACCTCAGAAAGTTATTGTAGAGTTGCGTCCGATGCATTGTGTAATGACACTAGCTTGGGGTGAATGCTTATCCACCTAGAAAATACGGACATCAGAAGAAGGAAGAAGCACTTTAGGAAGTGTCGTGGGCTTGCACAGTTTTTGAGCAAGTTCTCGATTATCACCGACAGCGCTCTGCTCAGAAACGCTGCCTTTCTTCTCTGTTCTTGGCCTGTGGGCTTTTGGTTCGCAGGTCATCTGTTCCTTACCCTAGAGCCGACTCTGACACAAGTGCATTTTGAATCTCTGTGTAAACCGAGGCAAAGGGTCTTTAATCATCCAGGTAGATGGTGTGTGTGTGTGTGTGTGTGCGTGTGTGTGTGCGTGTGTGTGTGTGTGTGTGTGTGTGTGTGTGTGCGTGCGTGTGTGTGTGTGTGTGTGTGTGTGTGTGTTTTCTTTCTTTTTTTGTGTGTGAAAAGAGAAATGCCAGTTTCTCCCCCTGCCTTGTTTTGCTGATTTGGGAATTGCGTGTGTCGCATGAGCACCGTACCCTGCTTTCTTTGGTCTCTTACCCTTACCTCCCTTTCCCTCCTCTCCTTTATTCCTTCCCCATATTCCTTTTTCCTCCCTCCCTCCTTCCTTCTCCTTTCCTTCCCTCTCCCTTTCTTCCTTCCTTCCTTCCTTCCTTCCTTTCTTCCTTCCTTCCTTCCTTCCCTCCCTCCCTCCCTCCCTCCCTCCCTCCCTCCCTCCCTCCCTCCCTCCTTCCTTCCTTCCTTCCTTCCTTCCTTCCTTCCTTCCTTCCTGGACACAGAGTGTCACTGCACAACCCAGGCTGGCCTGGACTTGTCACACCCTTGACTCAGTCTCCAGGTTTTGGGGTCACAGGTGTGTCCCTATTTTGCTGGCTCTACATGTTAGAGCCTCCCTGGGCACAGCTGGGGATGGGAAGAATAGAGAAATGAATCCTTCCATAGCAAACTTTCTCTCCATCATTAGCCCGGGTCACATTCCCAGGTAACTGTCATACATAAGCATAATAGAATTTATAGAGGCCTCACTTTCCTGTATAGGTTGATAAATAGAGCCTCAAACCGCTTCTCTTTGGGGAAATCTCAGGAGGACTTCTTCCTCCGATACAGTGATGTCATCCTGGGAACCTGAGTCTGGGAACCAAACTTGAACTTCATCTGGAATCAGGAAATGGCCAATGATTGTCCCTAACTGTGTCATCGTCATCTTTGGCCCATGTAGGGCTAGGCTCTGCCTGCTTCCTCTGTGAAGCCAACACCCAACAGCCATCTGTGGAACTGCCTGGAGCCCAGGTCCCTAAGCAGGAGACCCCATGGATCACATGGTTTGAGTGCAAAGTCTACAGAATCATGGCGCATTGGCAGTGGAAAAACTCAGGGACTTCCAGAGAGTTCCAAAGACTTGTCATTAAAAGAGGACATGAAAAAAAATAGCAGATGCAAAGGCTGGGGCAAGGGTAACATCAAAGGAATTGTTCTAATGAGCGAATACATTGTAAGGTCAGAATCATAGTTTGATGGTTTCCAAAGCCCCAGCTGTATGTTATACAATGTGCAGGATTCTTTCAAACCTCGGTCTGGAGAGACTTTCTTTATACATTTGGTTAGTGGTTACTGATATCCAGAGGAAACTTCTGGAACTGACCAGCTCTTGAGAGCCATGTGTAAATTTATATAGCACCCATCCCCACCCTTTTCTGAACCAATCTACGTTTATAAGGCCGTTGAAGCTTCTCCCTCTTCTTGCTTTGACTCCTCTTCTACACCATCTCATAGTTGACCTTTCTGCTCCCATATCCGCTCTGTGCTTCTCAGGTCTCTGTGCCCTCTGCCTCCCCAGCCCCTAAGCTCCCAGGCCTGCTTGACAACCTTATGCCTGCCCACAGTCACAGCCATCACCAGGCCATCTGTGGCTCTTTCCATGACATCCTGGAGTCTCTCTCTGCCTAGAGCACAGACCAAGCAGCTTTTGACTCCACACACAATACAGCTGTCTGCAGGATGGTCCCACAAGTCCCTGCACCCAACTGTACTGGAGTCCTTTTATATGTAAAGTCTCTTCAGCCCAGAAGTCATCCTTGCACTGGTATTAGGAGGTTGTCAATGACTACCTGGGCCCCCTGGGCGGAGTCATTAGGATATCACGATTTCTTAAACACAGCTGTGACCCACCAGGCCCCCAAGACTATGGAACCACTAATCCTGCTAACACCCAATATTTTGACTTCCAGGTATAACATGCCTGCAACACCCCGGAACTCAGAGCAGCTTTGATTACCTGCACAAGATATTGGGGATTGGCTTGGTACTGTGTATACAAATGCTAAATTCTGTATCCCAACATCTGGTTGCCACCAGATGAAAGAATTCTCTTTGTTTTGTAAGCCTTGCTCCCCAATTTAAAGTTAATTGGTTAATAAAAGGCTAGAGCCTGTGATCGGGCAGGAGAGAGAGAAAGGCAGGACTTGAGGATCCAGTGAGGGGCTAAAGGGGGACAAGGAGGAAAAGGAGAGGGAGAGAGAGAGAGAAGAGGAGGCCACCATGAAAGGAGATGGACCATGAGCACGTGGCCAGGAGAAGTGGACCCCGAGGACAGGCTGATAGAGCAGAAATAACCTTGGTGAGACTCCAATAGCTAGTAGCAAGGGATGTGTGGGTAGGCTGAAAGTTAGAATAGCTCACAACCTGCCCAATCTAGGCTTACAGCTTGTAAACAAAATACCAGGGTTCCGTGTCTTTTAGACAAGCTAGCTAGAATAAATAACTCACGTACAAAAAGATCCGCACAAGACTTAGACTGCCAGCACCCACTGCTGGACCGCTATGTCTCGCAGGAGGTGTTAGAGGCTACAGGGTTTATTATAGTTGGGTGGCACTGATGATAACCTTTCTCCTCTGGTATGCTGAGGGTGGCTTCTTTATTATCTTAATAAAAGACCTCCTTGGTTGATTCAGGAATTACTTTAGTGCCTGTACTGAGTCTCTTCCTCTTCCTCTTCCCCTTCCTCTTCCTCTTCCCCTTCCTTTCTTCCTTCCTTCCTTCCTTCCTTCCTTCCTTCCTTCCTTCCTCTCTTCTATGCTTCTATCCTTTCTCACCCTCCCTCCATCTCCCCCTTTCTTTCTCATTAATTCATTTATTTATTTTATATCCTGATCACAGCCCCCCTCTCTCTTCTCCTCTCAGACCCACCCTCAAAACCTCCTTCACAACTAGACACCCCCCCTTCTCCTCAGAGAAGGGACCCCATGGATATCAACCAGCCCCAGCACATCAAGTCACAGCAGAACTAAGCACTAAGCACTAAGGTTCACATCTCCCACTGGGTGCCTGTACTTAATCTCTTCCTCCATTTCTTCTGCTGATATAAACTCTGCTCCCCGGAGTTAATGTTGAGTGGCTACTCCATTTGTTTTGTAGGAAGCTAAAGAAACTCTTTCGGAAGCTGAAAGATGAGACGGAGCCTGGAGCAAGTGACCCTGACCACTCAAAACGTCCAGAGCAGTGGGACCTGGACCACAGCCTAGAGCCTTACACGGGGCTGACTCCCGAGTACATGGAAATGAGTAAGAGCCCATCTTCCCTCCTCTGCTGGCAGGTCTGAGGGGCTGTGGGAGGAGCCAGGGAAGGATGGGGCGGGGCGGGCAGCCTCAGAGAGCACTGCCCCTTCAGGCTCACAATCCCAGGAGGTGATTGGGTCTCCTCTGCTCTTCTGATAATAAAATGCTTACTTTTTTCATGGTTCCTATCCTCTACCATGCCAGAAGGGAAACAGTGAAATCTGCATTTTAAGAACACAGCTCCCATGCAGGAAGATTAAAGCAGACCTGTGACACCTGAGCTGGGGATCTATATACTCTGAAAAGGAGAACACAGGAAAAGCCCACAGTGCTGGGGAGGGGCTGGGATAACGGCACCTTTTCCACAAAGGTTGAGGTCGTTTAATGGAGTGAGAGGAAATCCTAGCAGTAAAGCATGCAGTTGCTTTCTTTCATTGAGGGGAGCACAAGTGTGGGTCCGTACAGGATGGTAATCCCTGATGGGTTCACCTCTGGCTTAGAAGGCAGGGGTTCCCCATTGTGTACTTTCTAGCTTAGCGTGGGTGCCTAGCATAATGCCAAAGCAGAGACGCACATAGGTAATGATGATGTGTTTGCAGCTGCCTTCAACTCTTGTCTATGGCGGAAGAACCTATGTTTTCTGTTGGCATGGCTATTTGGTAGGTTCTATCACTGGGAACTAGCAAATAAATAGCACAGGATGCCACAGACCAAGAGCTGCAGGTCACAGAGGCTTTTCTTCCAGTCCGACCCTGCTCTAATACATCACACACTTTCTTATGTCCTCATTAAGTATTGTTTGATAAAGATACGCTTGCTCAAGGATTAATAGTTGTTCAAAAACTATCTTCATCATCTGATTATTGGTCCATTTGGACACATCAGTTTCTGAAAGGAGTAAACCAATCTACCAAGCTGCAGGAGGCATGGGGAAATCCTCTTCCACTGAGTACAAGCCCCTTAGTGCCCTGGAATCATGAGATATGGGAGAATTATCAATGTGCAGTAAGCCCCACCCTCTTGTGCCCTTTCCATTCCAACCTCTCGAGCCAAATGTTCATTCCTAGTTTTGCTTTCAGTGAAGTCTTCCAGGCCAGTCCCACTTTCTCTTGGGCGGCGTCATTACCTATGCGCGTCTCTGCTTTGGCGTCATGTGAGGTGCCCACACCAATGGCATCCTATTGAGCTATTGCTCCCCGATCTGCTCCTCAGCAGGACCAGCCTCTTCGGTTCTAAAGAGTAGTGAGGAGGGGCTATGGCTAATTCATCTTCAGATTCCCCCCAGAGCCCACGTATTTCCTGGTATAATAGGCACCCCGTGTATATAATACATAAACTAATTAGTGCCTGGCTGAAAGACTTAATGAACATACTTGCTAATTGCAGGGGGACTTTTGTTAACATAAAGAAGTTTGTTGTGCTAACTTTAAGAGGCAAATGAAAGATCATTTTTAAATGTGGGCTTGGTGGGAGGTGGGTGAGGATTCTGTTACAGTTCCCCTTTCTACGTATAATGGTGAATTACAGACATAGGTTTCCTATGGTTTTATCAGCGATAAGAGCAAAGAGCCCACTATGAGGAAGAGAGTCGATAAGTGCCAACAGCCCCGTGAGGTCATGAGCAACTCTTACTGACAAGGGAAAGCAATTTCTATGAACAGCTTTGGGATAGAGTCAGTTCTGTGGAGAATGCTCAAGACTGACAAGTTCCCACCTAACAGGAGGAGATGGAGAGGAATAATCGTGAAATCTTGGTCATTACCAGGCCAATGTCTTCACCAGTTCAGAATGGCATTGGTAATGATGGAATTAACAAGTCTATTGATACTAAAATAGTCTGGCTTGGAAGAGTATGTGAAGCTTACTTCTGCCATTTTGCTAAGTATGTCAATCATTTCAGAGGCATTATAGTATATAAATACTTTATATACTATATATAAATTCATTCATATATATATATATATATATATATATATATACACACACACACATATGTCTGAGTTGTGTCCTGTTTTATTCTGGCTTATCTTCCTTACCTTTAAGAGAAAGGTTATTCTATACACAATAAAAAAAAAAAACCGACTGCAGAATAAACTCCACCAAACCTTGTCAAGCAACATAGAGAATGTTCTGGAATCAAGCCTCAAGCCGTGGGGCTTCCAATCCTAACTGTGCCATCTGTTAGCTGCATACATGACTCTGGCCATAGTGCTTGACCTCAGCAGGCCAAACTTTCCCATCTGAAGGGTTTGGCGATATCACCTACTGCTTGGCAATATGGAGGCAGTGAGCTATGTGATGGTATCACCTACCTCCTGGCGATGTGGGCGGAATCAGCGTTCTCGTGTCCTGAAAGGAAGACTCAGCACAGAGCAGAAACAGACATAATTTATTTTAGAAAAAGATATGCTTCCAAGGGAGGCAGTAGGCCAGAGCAGAGGAAAGGTTTAGTTTAGTAATTCAATGGAATTTAGCAACCCAAATGGTACCAGCAGTGCCGAAGGTGGGGGGAGTCATTTGGGTAGTGGGAGCTCTGGGGTTCATTTGCATAACATGGGCTTTCCCAAAGGCGCTGGGTTCCTCTACAAGTACTCCTACAGGATGCACTTTCCTGCACTCCATGTCCCATTAGCATCTTAAACCTTCTCCCAGGCTGTATTTTTACATGTGTAAAATGTTCTCAGGTCGTTTTAGATACTCTGGAGCACCTTAGAGCCAGGAGCTTGTCATTTCCCAGATTTCCCCTTGCCAACAGGTGTTTTTGCATGCTAATTCTGCTGCCTGTGTTTGCAGCCCCCACTTTCCTGCCTCACTGGGATCATGCTGAGAATTAGGTGAGGAGTGTGGAGTAGTTAAACCGTGATACTTGTTGACATAGCCCCTCAACAAACCTTCGCCATGATTGTTACTGTCAAGAGTTCAATTTCCCAACAATGGAGAAGGTTTTCAACCAAAAATTACAGGGAGCTGTAGGTGGTTCAGAGTGTGAGGCAGATCTGAGGATCTCAGTCAAAATCCTGACTAAACACTGGAGATGCTATTCTCTGGCCAGGCTCCCTACGTGTCTGGAATCTCCTAGGGCTCTCCTTGATGTGTTTCTTTAAATCCCACAGCTTCTGTTCCCCTAGTCATCAAAGCCATGATCTTTTCCAATGGGGTAGTCAGTTACCTGACCCACCCACCCCTGCCCCTCACCCTGATTTCTCCCATCTTCTTCAACTGCAACCCAAATGTTGAAGTCCTGAGGCCATTACTATGGGGACTAAAAGGACTAAAAGGATCATTCCTTGTAAATGATCTTTAGCATTTACAAGATCATTAATGGAAATCTCAGTTTTCCTAGTCCCAAGCTTAAAACCTGTTAAGCTCTAAGAAGGTATGTGTGTGTGGTGGGGGTGGGAGGGGGGCGAGGGGTGAGGGGCGTGGGGGGTGGGGGCATGGGGGTGGGAGGGTGGGGAGTGGGGGATTGTAAGATTAATTTTTTTTAACTAGGAGTGAAATTTAGAAGCTATTTTAAAGGCCAATGGCTGCCAGTCTCTCTTGCTCCACCAAAGCCTGAAGGGATCACCCAGTCTAGGGGAAAAGCAGGGGCTCTCTGACCTCAGACACCAGGGCTTCATAGCCTTGCAGCCACAGCTGTACTCCTGGGCTTAGGGGAAGTAGTCATGAACAGGTATAGCACTTTACTCCGCAAGCATTAGTAGTGTGGCCAAAGGCACAAAAGACAAAGCCCAGGCTCAGGCTGTCCCAGTGGGGAGGGCTTGGCCTCCCATCCCAAAATCATAGAAACAGTAAAAAAACAGAAAGGAGCTGTGATGGTTTGAATATGCTTGGTCCATGGAATGGCAGGTACTTTTAGGAGGTGTGGCCTTAGAGTGGGTGTGGCCCTGTTGGAGTAGGTGTGTCACTGTGGGTGTGGGCTTTAAGACCCTCGTCCTAGCTGCGTAGAAGTCAGTATTCTGCCAGCAGCCTTCAGATGAGGATGTAGAACTCTCAGCTCTTCCTGCACCATGCCTGCCTGGACGCTGCCATGCTCCCTACTTGATGAGAATGGACTGAATCTCTGAAGCTATAAGCCAGCCCCAACTCAATGTTGTCCTTATAAGAATTGCTTTGGTCATGATGTCTGTTCGCAGCAGTAAAACCCTAAGACAGGAGCCTTACTCAGTGTGACCATCCTGAGAGGAGAAACAGATAAAAGTTCTAGTTGGCAGAGTTAGGGTCAGAGCCTAGACTTTGGCATCCCTGTTGTGAGTCTACCATGACAGAACAACAGACAAAACAAACGTGTTTGTGTCTTTCTATCATGTCAGATTTGCTTTAACTGAATAATAATACATTGAAACAGTAGAGTGGTTTCCATAGCAGCAGCCTCAGAATGTCCCATTTCGTTTGGTAACCCTAGCCAGGGGAAACACAGGTTCTTTTATTATAATATTTTTAAAAAGTGCTAATTTTACTGTATGTATGTTTATGTGTTTGTGTGTATGTATGGCTGTGCCTAGGCCATGACATGTATGTGAAGTCAAAGGGCATGCTCAGTTGGGATCCTTGTCTCCTCTATGCTTTTGAGGCAGAATCTCTCTTGTTCTTTGCTGCAGTGCTGAGTATTCCCAGGTTGACTCGTCCATGAGCTTTAGGGAACTCCCCTGTCTCCACTTCTCCTCTCCTTTTCCCAAGAGTGCTCAGATTTCAGGCCTGCACCACCAACAGTGGCTTTTAAGAGGGTTCTGGGGATCTAAACAGACCAGCAAGCCTGCTCAGCAGCCACCCTTACCCACTGAGTCATCTGCCCATTCCTTAATCTAATCTTAATTGCTAATATTAACACTCCGATCGCATAATGCACTTAGTACAGTTAAAACTATGAAAAAATGTGTGTGTGTGTGTGTGTGTGTGTGTGTGTGTGTGTAGGCTGAAGAATGGCTGTAAAAGACTAAGAGGCCAAGGTTCAGGGTTCAGGAAGTTTCAGAAGCTCCAAGAGGTAGAGGAGTTGGCAGAAATATAAGTCAAGTCTGTATTTATAAGATTATAAACCAAACCCAGCTGTAGGGAAGACGCTGGGGAAATGTCAGTAGCTCTGAGCCAGGCAATTATCTGGTCACAGAGTTGAGATCTAAGCTATGGGGCAGAATCCAGACGCAGAGAGGCAAAGGTGGAACCAGGTTCAGAAGGAAGAACAGGATAATGGGCAGGTGACAGTTGAGTGTGCCACATTACTATCAAGGACCTAGCCCAGCTAAGTCTCCTGGGAAAGGTCGTAGTTCTCTGCATGTACATAGTGGTGATAGAGTGATGGGTCAGCGGAAGCTGCTGACCTCACAGTGTGAGGTGTCCGCCTTTGCTGCGGTCCAGTTAAGAGAACTAAAGACCTTTCCCTGGTTTATTGAATCTAAGTTTTCCCAGGTATGGCTTTAAAATAGCCATGTTCTTTTCCAGTCTCCACACATGCTGATAAATGTATAGTGTGGTACTGTTCCTGCTCGCAGGCGTAAGTCTTCATCAGTCCATACTCATGGATGGTGCCGCACAGATGGCACAATGCATGTGACCGCCGGAGCGGGCAGCATCCTCGATCCTCCAATCCAAGTCGAAAGATGGTTGTAAAAATGGAGTCTCTCCGTGCAGGGCACAGTTTTGAAAACCACTGTTTGACACAATATGAAGTGACTGAGAGCAGGGAACAGTCCTATCTCAACATGTAAATACGAGGCTTGACTGCTTTGGGGGCTAAATGTACAGTAACAGAGAGACGCAGAAAAAACAAAGATGTCATCAAAGTGACCACACCGAGAAAATGAGCACGGAGATCCAAGGACTCATACCTTTCCCTAGACCATATCTGGGAGCCTGGAGCAAAGCTTAGTTTTCAGTAGAGAGCAAGAATGTCTAAGCCATGTCATGATCAAGGCGTGGTCCCACATATCTTTCTTATCTAGGCTTCAGTTTCTCCTATAAGGTGACCCGACTCCCGAGGCATGCTCTCTGTCTGGTCCCAGGCACCAAGTCTTTCGCTTTTCCTAGCATGAGACTCAGGCAAATTATATTCTTTATATTTGAGAGAGAGAGAGAGAGAGAGAGAGAGAGAGAGAGAGAGAGAGAGAGAGAGAGTAGGGGTGTCCATATTTCTCAGTAATCTTATAACCAAAAGGAAGGATATTAGTGTCTCTTTTAGAATTCTTTCATTCTTGTCAGGAAGGTTACACAATAGCCCCAAGTCCATCTTTAGAACGATTGACAATGATGTTTAATTTAAATAGGAGGTCAGCAATCCTGGCCACAGCGTGGTCTTCCCATTGTTGTCTAGACTCCTGAACCTTAAGATGCTGGGACCAACTGTTCGGTTGTTAATCTGTTACTACCTGAAGGTGCCGTCTTGTCCTCATGTGTCGTTGTCTCATGCAGAAGTATGGCTTGCCCTGCCAGGTTTGGTTCTTCCCAGAGTCCAGGGTGACCCAAGAAGAAAGGCCAAGGACGATAGATTCACTCTGTAACTTCAGTAAAGTCCAGACTTCAGACGCAGATGTGAGGCCTCCCGCCTGCCTTTGGGTCCCTTCTGGGCCCAAGTGCAGAGTCAGTGCTTATTAGCAAAAGCAGCTTGGCACCTGCTTCTCAGCCGCCCCCTCCCACTCCCCCACCCCCAACTTGGCACCAGTGTTATCAGGAGAGAGGCTCAGCAGGATCCTGGGGCCTTTCTTATTAGGAGATCTGTCCCTTTCTGATTGCTCTTTTGCGCTCTTCCTGAAGTCTTATCCTTCCTTCCTTCCTCTCTTGCATCCCTGCACACACAGCCCCCCCAGATCCCCTCTTTTGCATCACTGAACACACAGTCTGCCTTGTCTCCCCATTTCCTTTCCCGCTCCTTCTCATAGCTTCTTTTTCAGTGTTTGGAAGAGCTTTTCTCACATCCAAGCAATGCATCTTCTTCAGATCCTTCATGCTACTGACTTCCCCTAGCGTGGCATGAAAAGGCATACATGAGCTCGCGCTCTCCTCTGGCTCTCCTTTCAGAAGGGCAGGCCTAAAGTGTTGGGGTCACTCACACCACATCTGTTCCTGCTTGGACTAGCCTAGCCCGCCTGTCCACAGGCTCTCGCAGAGCTGTTTAAACTTACACATGTTTGCTCTTGGACACATTTTCTGATTCTCCATCTTCCACCCCAACCCCAACCCCTGCCCCCACCCAGCCCCTGCCGCCAGGTCCTCTCCTACACATGTTCTTCACCTGTGCCCTTAGGAAGACATGATTACTTTGTGAGTGAGACCTGTGTCTTAGTCTTCCTCTCCTCCCCCTCAGCACAGGTCCTGGAAGGTAGACAGAAAGGCTCAACAAAATCTCAAATGAAGAGCTCTGCACCCCTCCTTCCTACAGTGGTGGAAAAACAGAACCCTGTTCCTCTTTATCTCCCAATACACAGGACTCTTTCTTTCCCATGGACAGACTCAGATTTTTCTTTATGTGTATCTTCAGCTCCCGAAATAATTGTAATCCATGTTTATTATCAGGTTTCCTCCCAAAGAAACGGTGCCTCCAGTTCTAGCTTCCCCCATCCTTTGGGGGCCCTGAGTTCTTAGAGAACAGAGAAGAATGTAAGTCCAACAAGGCTTTCACCGCAGCCTCGACCTTAAAGCTTTGCTCTGAACGTCAAGCCTCAGCTTCCCAATGCTGGTACCCGCCGTTGCCCTCCAGCCAGTGTCAAGCCACAGTGACAACAGATGTGGCTCAGGTACCCTGGAGCTTCAGAAGACAGGCACAGGGAGACCATCAAGCAGACCCTGACCAGCAAACCCTCTCTACCACAGGGAGTCCGGTGACCCTGAACCCCCACCCAATTAGTCTTTAGGGTGCTGACATGAGCTTTAGGCTTAAACAGAGGGTGAGATGTTTACATGGTTAGGCAGACCTGATCAAAGCACGATTCCATCCATCCTTGGTCAGCCCGTCATTATTGTTGTTCTAGTCTGTCTTGGTAGGCGGTGAAGAGGTTATCAGAACTGTATGGACTCCTTTGCTGTGAGGTCAGTTCTTTCTCTGGCTGGCACCAGGGCTTTAACTCTTGTCTTTTTACTAGAAGGTGATGCCTCAGGACAGTTTTGCTTCGTTGGGGTCTGTGGTCTCAATAGTCTCATAGCCACAGGGAGGGACCCAAGTGCCTCTCTTAGAACATGTCCTCTCCTGCCAGGGCGGCTATTCTCTCTCCTCTTGTCTTCCTCTTATAATTAATTGGCTACTCCTCAAGCACCCTTGGGTCATGGGAACTACCTACCTGACCCAACCCAGGTGGATCATCTTCCGGTTACCCGCTCATGTGTATTTTTTTTTTTTTTTTTTTTTTGGTTTTTCAAGACAGGGTTTCTCTGTGTAGCTCTGGCTGTCCTGGAACTCACTCTGCAGACCAGGCTGACTTCGAACTCAGAAATCCGCCTGCCTCTGCCTCCCAAGTGCTGGGATTACAGGCGTGAGCCACAACGCCCGGCCTCGCTCATGTGTATTTCGAGACTTCCTCTGAGGCAGGGAAGAGCCCTAAAGCAGCGTGAGAAGAAGCGTTTCTAAGCTAGTCTTCAGGGTGGCTTAGGTCCCTTGAGCTCTTGAGTCCTCTGTCTCACTGTCCTCTAGTGTCCACGTCTGTGACTTCCAGGTCCCAGTCTTTGCTCACATCTGTTCTCTCCAAACCCCACACCTGGTACGTCTATCCTGTCTACACTGTCCTTTCCCATGGAGTGTCTTTGGAAGCTGCTTTCACTGCACATCTTCTTGGCCTCCTGGAGCTTTTAATCCTCCAGCCTCAACACGCCTCCCTGGATGGGCTTGCCACCACCGCTTGTCCTTTTGTTCCTGGACCCTGTCACTCTTGCTCAAGAGCACACCTCGCTTCCCACTCTTCCTCTGGCCAACGTCGCATGTTCCTTTTGCTCTAAAATTCCCCAAGTCTTTTCAGTCATGCATGTAAAGCCAGTTCTATGTTTCTGGCTCCTCCGAGCGAGTATCTTTTCCCTTCATCTTTTAGGTCCTTACCCTGCAGGATTTCTGAGACACTGCTTCCTAAACTCTAGGTTCCCGATGGTAAGAAAGTCACAGGGCTTATTTATAAGAACAAGACTTCCCTGATTTACAGAGTGTTGCCCAGAGCCTCTCACAGAGTAAGTACTGAGAACATTCTAGACAACCCTGTAAGGGAGTCTCTGTGTAAGTCATTGTGTCCATTTATGTCCTTGTCTCCTCCTCTCTGCTGCAGACACCTAATGTGGCAGGAACATTGCTTGCTGGTCAGCCCGCAAGTATTTATGGGCTGATAATGCAGAGGGTGGATTATCAAGAGTGTATTATTCTTGTTTTTTCCTTTTTTGCCTCCTCCTCCTCCTTTTTTCATGTTCCCCACCCTCTGCTTCATTTCTGCCCGTTCCCCTCCCCCACCTTAGGCTATTATTCCCTCCTTCCAGGGTAAGCCAGGGAAATAAGAGAAGGTGTAACATGAGCCCGTCCATGCACTCCTACAAGGCAGCTCTGGGAGACAACTAGAAGACCAAAGAGAGCTGACATCTCAACCTCCTAGGAAGTAATAGTGTCTGTCGTTCCTCTGCATGGCTAATAAAACAGAGTCACCAGTCTTTTACCTCTGATTCCTCCTCACCCTTGTCCTCAAAGCAAAGTCTGTCACCTCTTGAGTCTTTCTCTAATCACTGTAAGGCCCAAGTGCATTCCCGCCTTTGTGCATTCCCAGAGTGCTTTGTGTGTGCTAGGAGAATAACCTCAGGCTTGCCATCTCTCTGGGTCTTTCTTGCACCATCATCCAGGGAGCTAAACCAGAGGATGTGTTATGTGGTTTTTTTGTTTGTTTGTTTGTTTGTTTTGTTTTTTGTTTTGAGGATGTGATACAACGCATCTGTCATCTACGGTCAAACCTGATGGTGTCAGAAGGGGTGTGTAAATAACATTTTGGGGCTAGGATAAACCGGAGTTGCTGTCTTCTTTTCTGAGATTGTCGTCTGGTGATCAGTGACAATGAGAAAAGTTTCTGACTTCAGCTGTGGAAGTGAGTGTTGCTTCCATGCTTCTTTTTTTTTTTTTTTTTTTTTTTAATTTTTATTTTCTACGTTCTATGTTTACATTCAAAAGGCTTTCCCCTTTCCCAGTTCCCACCCACCATAGTTCCCATAGTTCCTCTCCCCCCCAACTGTTCCCCAATCATTCCCCCTCCCCCCTCGGTTTCTTTACTAAACTGGATGCAATCTTTACAGGCCCAGGGTCCTCTCCTTTCTTCTTCTTGGGAATCATTTGACTTGCTATTTGTGTCTTGAGTATTTAGTGCTTCTGGGCTCATTAATATCCACTTATCAGTGATTGCATTTCATGTGCATTCTTTTGTGATTGGGTTAATTCACTCAGGATGATATTTTCCAGGTCTAACCATTTACCTACAAATTGCATGAATTCATTATTTTTAATTGCTGAGTAGTATTCCATTACTTGGAGTTGATCTTAGTGCAAAGAGATAAGAGTGGGTCAATTCGCATTCTTCTGCATGTTGACCTCCAGTTGAACCAGCACCATTTGTTGAAAAGGCTATCTTTATTCCACCGGATGGTTGTGGCTCCTTTATCAAAGATCAAGTGACCATAAGTCTGTGGGTTAATTTCTGGGTCTTCAATCCTGTTCCATTGATCTGCTTGCCTGTTGCTATACCAATACCATGCAGTTTTTAACACAATTGCTCTGTAGTACTGCTTGAGGTCAGGGATATTGATTCCCCCAGAAGTCCTTTTATTGTTGAGAATAGTTTTTGCTATCCTGGGTTTTTTGTTGCTCCAGATGAATTTGAGAATTGCTCTTTCTAGATCTATGAAGAATTGAGTTGGGATTTTGATGGGGATCGCATATGAGGGAGTGTCCTAAGTACCTTACAGAGTTTCAAAAACCTCTGGGCTGTGACCCTAGGTTCCTTTCTGATTCTGGTCTCTTCCTTTGTGTATAACTCCTAAACTCTGCACCTCAACCCCAAGACGCCAATGGCTGTGTGTGCTGCTTAAAGTCACCCCAATGGCTCACTGGAGGAACTGAGCCCAGAACCCTCTGCCCTGACCATTCTACAAGAGGTTTTGATAAGGCCTGGTAAGGAAGTTTAACTCTGAGAAAGACAGAGCGGAGGAGTGAGCTTTCTTTTCTTCCTTCCCTCTCAACTGGCTAGATCGCCCCAGTTCCAGAAGGCCCCTCGTCTTAGGCTTTGAACAAAAATGAGCAATGAAACCAAAGCTGCCCACTCCCACTGGTGTGCCTGACACAATGATCCTGGGCCTTGCTCTCAGCTGTCAGTTTCCTTCCCAAGATCCCCAGGACCACCCGTGCAGACAGGAAGTGCACTGAGCCCACTACAGCCTGTCTGTTGTAATGGCAGGGCAGGTCATGGAGGAGAGGGGGGGCGGCAGCAGGGAGAGATGTATTATATTTACATTTTTCTAAATTGAGCTGGAAGCCTGGGGCTGGGGCCCAGCAGCTCTGGGGGAGGGGCCTGAAGTGGAGGGGGAAAGCCAGGGAGGCGGCTGGAAGTCCTTCTGAGGAGGAGGGAGCTAGCTTCCTTTAGGCAGTGGTGGGTGTGGGGATGGGCTGGCTCCCGACAAAGGGAAACCCGAGAGTGAGGGATTACTGGGAAACCTGTGAGGGGAGCAGCCACGCTTTCAAGGGAATCTCCGATATCAAACCCTCTTCCTGAAGAGCTTACCAAGAAAGACTTCAAGGGTAGCTTCCCCTCCCCCACCTCTGAGGGGGAGAGAGAAAGCTGGCCCAGGAGCAGGACCAAGCATTAATCATCACTGTCCCCAACCCCAAAAGGAGGCTTCAAAGCTCTTTTACCGCAGGCCTCTCAGAGCCCAGTTATGGATTCTCCCTAAGGACCCTGTGAGGAGAAATTCCTCGTCTGCTGTGAGAGATGTAAGCTAAGTTCTCCAAACACTTGTAGCCAATAGACTTTCTCTTATAGAGCAAGTGCATGGCAGGAAAAAATAAAGTAGCTCCAAATTTAATCCTGTAAATGGCAGGATAAGGTCCACACGAAATTCTTGATAAAACTGATCAAGTTGTTATTTTATCCTGGTAAAAAAGGAATAGCACTGTGAGGTTTCCCCACAAAGACAAGGCCTGTAAACACTACAGTAGAGTGTTTGTTGGTGAAGGAGAAAAGATAATGAGTGAAAGTCAAGTGGTCCTCACACCTCACAGATGTTATCTTCTGCAGGGGATCTCAGGCCTCTGACTTCTTTATTTCCTTTTCAATAAAGTTTTCATACACTTTTTTTTTTTTTTGCGCATTTTTCAAGTCTCAGCGCAGACACAGCTGGGATGGCCCGTCCCACCCAGAGGTGCAGAATCTCCTTATCCACGCTGCACAGGCATCAGGGATTTTCTCATCCTGAGAGTGAATGGCCTACCGCAGTTGTGGTTTGATTTTGGAATGTACCCCACAGGCTTATATTTTGAATGGTGGTCACCATCTTGTGCTGCTATTTGGGGTGGGGGGTGCTCCCTTTGGAAGGAAGCTGCCAGGGGTGTTGCTAAAGGCTACATCCTGGCCTCTGGTCCCGACCACACTCTGCTTCTGGGTTAGTTGTGATGGGAATAGCCTTGGCGGTACACCTGAGACCATGAGAGACATGGTTGTAACAACTGCACAAATTTGGCACTAGGAGTGGGGACATGTGTGCATCAGTTGCAAGATGCAATCCCCAGTCAGGGTGGGTCTCAGGTCCTGTCCCCAAACAAAGGACAAAGCTAGCGAAATAAAACTCTTGAGCGTGTGTTCCAAGGCAGTGCCTCAGAGCACTGGGAAATTCCTTTTGCTGAGCCTTCCTGTTTATAGAACTGAGTCAGCCCACTGGATAATTGGGTACCTGCCCTCTCTCTAAATGGCACTTGACCACAGTTCATGCAGCACAGAGGGCCCTGCCCCAGGGTTTCTGGGAAGCAGGGTGAGTCCCAGGCTACTTGTTTCCCCTTACTTCCGAGGCAGAAGTTGCTTGATGCTATCCCTACTGAGACTCTCTCCTCCCGTGCATACTTAGAAACAGCGATGCCACATTAGGATGCCATGTTACTACATCATCTCTGTTACTGCCCCTGGCATACACGGGGTGCCTGTCCAGCACCAGGACGAAGGATGGATGGGGCGAGCAGAGGAAGGGCCTGAGGGATGCACAGGTGGAAGGGACTCCTTTCCCTCTCTCCTCGCACAGTCAGGGAGCTCGGAAGGAAGTTTGTCATTGTGCCCTAGCCACCTAATGGGTCCCTAAAATGTGCACATTTGTTTTTTCCCTGCTTTCTGACTTCCTTATTTCCTTTTCAATAAATTTCCATACATGTTTTGCATTTTTCAAGTCTAGTTTTATTTTAATTTTGTTGACTTTTTCACAGCCTTCTGGAGAAAAAAACGAATAAAATGTGCAAGGGTCCTTATAGCAATAATGTCTCTGGAAGGTGGAAGTGTCTTTCCGGACTCACCTGGCTTCCTGGCCTTTGTCTGTCAGTTGCTTCACCATAATAATAAGATCTATATGGGTAGATGGAAGGAAGGGTGAGCTCGTGGCTGACCTCTATACTCCCTGCTCACGTGTGTGTGTGATGTATGTGTTGTGTGTATGTCTGTGTGGTAGTGTGTGTGTGTGTGTGTGTGTGTGTGTGTGTGTGTGAGAGAGAGAGAGAGAGAGAGAGAGAGAGAGAGAGAGAGGGGGGCACACAAGAGCGAGCAGATCGCTCCACGTATGTATGTATGTGTTCAGCAGAAACCACTCCTTAAAGGTTTGACCAGGTGCTGCGCTGACATTTCATGCGTCAAGTTCTTAATGTTTAAATCGATATTACAAGCCTGTCTCTTCCTGTCTCGGCTTCCAGAAGTTTCCGAGCAGACCCAGTCAGCTGTGTAAACCACAGACAGAAGGGAAGGGAGTGTCACTTGCTGTGTTTATTTTCTAGGTAGCTTGTGAATGTCAGTCATCTGGGCAGGAAAGCTCTTAACTTTCATCCTCGCGCAGGCCTTCTGCATCTCCTTTTACTTGGTCTTCGAGGCAAACCCCTCAATGACTAATTGTGTGTGCTTTCCAGGGACCTACCGAGGGGGAACAAGTTACTCTTGCCTGGTGCTCTGCAGCACCGTTATCGATCGCAGCGGCCCTCAGACTCTGGGATACCGACTAGGATGTTTGTGTGTTCCTCTTCCTGAGTGCTTTCTCGAGCTCTTAAAAGGATAATAGCAAACTGTTTATCTTAGTCGGGTTTGTGTTGCTGTAATAGGATGCCACAGGCTGGGTAACTTAAACACAGTAAAAATGTATTTGGCTCATGGCTCTGGACTCTCAAAAGTTCAACAACTGACGAGATGCTGTGTCATCCCACCAAGGAAGGCGGAAGGGCCACAGAGCACAAGAGAATATAGAACGAGAGGCGACAAACTTACATTTATAGTGAATTCACTTTCCTGACAATTAACCTCATCCTATAAGGACATGAACACATCCACATCCACGAGGTCAGTCCGCATCTCAGAGATCCGATTCTAACACATGAATTCAGCAGGGAGGAGCGTACATCCAAGCCACAGCACAGATAGTCTTTGCTTTCTAGAGATGAGCAGGAAGTCTATGGGTGCCCTTCGCACAGTAGATAAATGCTTGTCGAATGACTGGCAGATGCAGTGAGGGAGTGAATAATGAAGGGTGAAGATTGACAGGTCACATGTCCGTCACACGGGCTGCTGCTTTCCCCAGCATCAGAGCCCCGGCTGAGGACATGGCCCTCGCCCCACCCTTCCCATTGCTCTATCTGTTCTCAGCCACCGACACTTCCAAATCCTTTGTGTTTGTCACCAGACACTCTTAGGAGAAAAGGATGGTGGGGCACAGCTTTAAACTGAGGGCTTATGAAACGGACAGCCCTAAATCAGTGCCACGTGCCTTTCCGAGACCGTTCAGCAGAACGAACACACCACGTACCCTCCCTTCCCAGCCTCGCTCACCACTGGCTCACAAGAAGGATGGCCCTTAAGGACTCAGTTTCCTTTTCGTTTTTCTTTTTCTTTTTTTTTTTTTTTTGATTTTTTTTATTGTATATATTCTATATTTACAATTCATTTCCCTTTTTCTGGTTCCCCACCCCCAAAGGTCCCACATGTCCTTTTCCCTCCCCCTGCTCCCACATCCACCCCCTCCCACTTTACTGTTCTTGTACTCTCCCACAATGATGTTTTGGTCCATTCTAGCACCAGTGTCCACTCCTTTCTTCTTGTGAGACATCACTTGATATGTGATTTGTGTCTTTGGTGTTCCAAGCTTCTAGGCTAATATCTACTTATCAGTGACTGTATACCATGGGTATTCTTTTGAGACTGGGTCACCTCACTTAGTATGACATTCTCCAGTTCCATCCATTTCTCTAAGAATTTCATGAATTCATTGTTTCTAATGGCTGTATAGTACTCCATTGTGTATATATACCACATTTTTTGTATCCATTCCTCTGTTGAGGGACATCTGGGTTCTTTCCAGCTTCTGGCTATTATATATAAAGCTGCTATGAACATAGTGGAGCATGTATCCTTATTGCATGCTGGTGAATCTTCTGGGTATATTCCCAGGAGTGGTATGGCTGGGTCCTCCGGAAGTATCACGCCCAGTTTTCTTAGGAACCGCCATACTGATTTCCAGAGTGGTTGTACCAGCTTGCATTCCCACCAGCAGTGGAGGAGTGTTCCTCTTTCTCCACATCCTCGCCAACACCTGATGTCTTCTGAGTTTTTAATCTTAGCCATTCTGACTGGTGTGAGGTGAAATCTCAGGGTTGTTTTAATTTGCATTTCCCTAATGACTAGTGATGTTGAACATTTTTTAAGGTGTTTCTCAGCCATCCGAATTTCTTCAGGTGAAAAGACTCTGTTTAGCTCTGTACCCCATTTTTGGATAGGGTTATTTGGTTTTCTGGGGTCTAACCTCTTGAGTTCTTTGTATACATTGGAGATTAGCCCTCTGTCGGATGTGGGGTTGGTGAAGATTTTTTCCCAATTTGTTGGTTGCCGATTTATCCTTTTGACAGTGTCTTTTGCCTTACAGAAACTTTGTAGTTTTATGAGGTCCCATTTGTCTATTCTTGCTCTTAGAGCATAAGCAATTGGTGTTCTGTTCAGGAATTTTTCCCCTGAGCCAATGTCCTCAAGGGTCTTCCCCAGTTTCTTTTCTATTAGTTTTAGTGTGTCTGGTTTTATGTGGAGGTCTTTGATCCACTTGGAGTTGAGCTTAGTGCAAGGAGATAAGAGTGGATCAATTCTCATTCTTCTGCATGTTGACCTCCAGTTGAGCCAGCACCATCTGTTGAAAAGGCTATCTTTTTTCCACTGGATGTTTTCAGCTCCTTTGTCGAAGATCAATTGGCCATAGATGTGTGGGTTCAATTCTGGGTCTTCGATCCTATTCCATTGATCCGCTTCCCTGTCACTGAACCAATACCATGCAGTTTTAAATACCACTGCTCTGTAATATTGCTTGAGGTCCGGGATATTGATTCCCCCAGAAGTTCTTTTGCTGTTGATGATAGTTTTAGCTATCCTGGGTTTTTTGTTATTCCAGATGAATTTGAGAATTGCTCTTTCTAGCTCTATGAAGAACTGAGTTGGGATTTTGATGGGAATTGCATTGAATCTGTATATTGCTTTGGGCAAGATTGCCATTTTGACTATAGAGGAAACAATCTAGCATTAGAGATTAATGCAAAGACTAACTAGACGAATGTAGCAAGGAACGATGGAATCAAAGTCTTCATGGGCAGAGCTTAAAATCGAGGTTTTGCCTTCTCCTGTGGCATTTGAAAGGAAATGCAACACTGTGTACAATGTCCTGAGTTTATTACAGTCTAACGGAACCACTGCATTTCCAGTCAAGCTAACCTGCAAGACCATTCTGGACCTCAGTGGGACAATGGTAACACAGAATCTCAAACACAACCACACCAGAAAATGCAGTTCCCAGCTGTTTCTGTGTTGGGGTGTACTGAGAGCCTCGGTCTTCCCCAATTCTCCCTACATTTTTGCCTCGAAGGATCTAAGTTGTACTCATCAGACATTTCTTGTAAACTTACCAGGCATGATAGGTCAATTGCCTGTTTTCTTTTATATCCTTGTTTTTAACTACCAATGTTAATGTTCTTATTATTTCTGTTAATTAAATTGGTTCATGGATAGTTCCATGTATTTATATGATGCCTTCTGATCTTCTCACTCCTGTCTTCTTTCATTTCCCTCTCCTCTGCACACACATTTCCCCTCACGTGTGTCCTTCTGTCTTGTGACTCACTGAGTGACCACAGATGGAGAACCATGCTGGGACCTCCGTGGGCCCATAGCTGAAGGCAACATTTCCCCCTTTTCTCCGAATCCATAGGCAACCAGTCATTCAGCAGTAAGGTCCCACAAGCCCCTCCCACATACATGACTGACAGTTGGCAGGGCCAGCTCTGTTCAGGCCCAGTGCCCACAGCTGCTATGACTTCATGATTTCAGTGGCCATGACATGCGACACTGCACAGCGCTTCTCCCTATCTTCTGGCTCTTTGTCTTTCTGTCTCCGCTCCTGACACATTCCTGAGCCACAAAAGCGTGGTGGAAACATCTTGTCTAGCGCCGAACCTTCACATATCACTTCTTCTCCGCATCTCAGACAACCGAGCGTCTCTGTATGGAGTGCTGTTCACTACTGAAAATGGCTTCAGTTCACACATTTCGCTTTCTGCCATGCCGTGTGTGTGTGTGTGTGTGTGTGTGTGTGTGTGTGTGTGTGAGAGAGAGAGAGAGAGTGTGGGGGGGGGGAGGGAGAGGGAGAGAAAGAATAAGTTCCACTGATTAGGGGCCAGAGTAGCATTTGTCTATGGATGCAAGCACAGATATTTAGAAGGCGGTTGACCATCAGTTAGCAAACCGTCAGGAATAAGGTATCTGCTGGGGCCTATGGCTTCCCCATGGGCGTTTGGCCAGGTTTACAGTACCGAGCATGGGTTCCCACTTGTGAAGCCAACCCCTAAATCCAATCAGGGAGCAGCTGGTCACAGTTGTTCAAGTGGGCTCATGGAACCTGGCAGCTTGGTATTGTAGTCTTAAGGTTCGGAGTTGGGTAAGATTGCTCATGCCTTTGTCAGCCCAAAGCACCCTCTGGCACGCTGAAAGCTACCAGCAGGAAGGAGGTCCCAGCTTGGTCCCTCCGTCTCGTGCAATTACGAACTGATGGTGTGCTTAGCCATAGGGTCTTATTATCTAGTTCTGGTGAAGACCCTAATTTTCAATCCTCCTAAACAGGGGTGGGGGGGGCGGAGGGGAAGGGGGGAGGCTTTGCTTTTACTAAATGGAAGGGGGTGGGGGGGTTAAAGAGAGTCATCATAATTTCCATCAGGGTTGGGACATTCTTCTCTGTCCTTCCTGTGCCTGTCGCAGCAGCAAGCATGGAGGACTGCAGTGGAGAGTTGTAGACTTGTCACTGCATTCCGACGAAGGAAAATGGCTTCAGTTCACACATTTCGCTTCCTGCCATGCCGTGTGTGTGTGTGTGTGTGTGTGTGTGTGTGTGTGTGTGTGTAGAGGGGGGAGGGAGAGGGAGAGAAAGGATAAGTTCCATTTGTAAAATAGATAATATTTAAGTATCTGTTTATGTGACGAGAGGGCAATGTAGATTCTCCAGATCGCCTTCCTCCAGGGAGCGGGTCCAATGAACATAAAGTGGTATGTGCAAGGCATTGTGGGAAGGGGGAGGAGAAGAGCAATGCTCACTGCACTTCAGCCTAGATGGGGGAGTTGGGAAGTGAGGAAAGAGAGACTCATGGAGTGGAGGTGAGCGGGGTGGGAGGGGGTGGGTCAGAGTTGAGTCTAAACAATGAGTCCAACCCACTCAGTAGAGCCTAAAGGAAATTATAGTGGTGTACCGAGAGGCTCCGAAATCACAGGTGGTTGGAAATGGTTGGAAAGCAGGGATGGTTGACCTCAAGCATTTCTATTAAACACTAGCCCTAAGGACAAAATACTGGGCTAGACAGGAAGAAATGAGTAAGTTTGGGTCAGATCACAATGGACTTTGAATGCCAAGTCAAGGGTCTGGACTTGACTGTGTGTGTGTGTGTGTGTGTGTGTGTGTGTTCATGTATGTGTACATAAAAGGGCAGATATTTTCCCTGATGACTTTTAAATAAATGAATGGAAAATCAGAATTTTGTTCCATTGTTAGCTTTTCTACCCACCCTGGCAAGCGTGTTCTCTTTTCCCTGCTACACCTTTTATTTTTTTCCTCTAAGTAGATTGTCCTGGAATGTCCTTGCTGGCTTCTGTCTCTTTTAGCATATTCTGCTCCTCCGTGTTATTTTAGCCCAACCCAGGTAATCACTCACAATTTTAATTGTCTCCAGCATTAGACAGTATAAGGCTGGCCGGTTGTTAGTAAGGCTCTTGGCTGCTGAGTGCGAGCAGGGGAAACCCCTGGAGTCTGCGCCCAGACGTGTTTCCAGGCGCCCTGCTTCCCACCGGCATCGGCATCGCTGGAGCACTTTACAGCAGGCTTTGTAAAGATTTAGTTGAAAATCAACTTATGGATTCTTCCTTAATTGGCTTGGCCAGGGTTAATCTGTCACTGGCCCAGCCAAGCTGGCTTCTATTATGCAGCCACACTGAGGATTTCCTGTGTTTCTCTTGTCCTAAGGGAGGCTGGCTGTTTTTAGAAACAAATGTTGGTGTTGGTGAAGGGCCGGCATCCCTGTGTCCTCTGAAGTGAACCCAGCAGGGCTCCCATCTGACCCAGCCCGCCAGACTTTTCCTTGAAAAGAACAAGTCTTGGATTGGGCATTTGCATGCTAGAGGGTTATAGTTTCATATATATACAGTTTTTTTCTCCCTTAGATTAATTCAAGGCTTGCTGTTTATTTCTGGCTCTTCGGATTGCCTCTTGGAAATGCCCAAGGGTACTCGGTCCATGCTGGAAACACCTGTAACATCAGGATGTGTGCAGAGAGGGGCTCTCTGTGGCTCTGGATACCTTGCAGTGCCTGCAGAGGAGGGGCAAGGGCATCCTGTGGCACTTTTCCGAGGTTGTCCCATGCTGACCACACTGATTTGGGGTGGGACACTGAAACTTCTATTATGAGATTTCAATAATGAGAGGGAACTATGGAGCCCAGCACACCACACGGGCACCAGAAAACAGGCATGTTAAGACGAGATTTTGTGTCTGGGCAGTCTGGGAAGGTGAGCTCTGTCCCTTGAGGACAGCAGCTCACTCAAGAGACAAGCCTAAGAGGAAGGTCCCACTTCCTCTGTGACACTGCAGGGATGCTGGGCTTCCCAGGGCCATTGGCGGGTATGTGGTGAGGTCACGCTGTGTGTGATAGTAACCTATCCAAAAGTAAACAGCTCCTTTTCACCCCACGGAGCCCTCTGAGGCTCTGAGGTGTTCACACCGTTCTTCTGGAGGAAGTTCCTTCTGATCACGTTTGCCTTGACCTCACTGAACCGAGAGCACTACCTTCTAAAGAAAGGGTTTTGCAGCCCAAAGTATCCTGACTGTCAGGAGCCGAGGGATGCCACAAAATCACCCCACGCAACAGACCTCATGCAAGAGATGAGTGGGAGGGGGGGCAAATGGCTGCCTCGGAGTGGGCACAGAAACAGTGGTAGGCCAGATGGTGATGTTGGCTTTGTGGGGGGAGGAGGCGTGTGGCATGTATATGAGGGAAACCCAGCAATGGTGGTGATGGTAGAACTGGGTCAACTGGGTGGCACTGGCCCTTAGTGACGGTGGGGCCACTGGGCTGAGTGATTGAAGGTGGGATGCAGTGTAGGTGAGCTCCTGGTTCAGAATGGTAGGCAGTTCTCAGTTGCCCAACAGCATCCACGTATGTATTCAAATGTAGACATGTATGTTACAGGTTTTAGAAACAGAGGCCAATCTCTATTTAGTTTCCCTTGGTCATTTCCACTCTCCTTTGTACCTTCTGTCCCAGCCCCTACTCCTGACTCCCAGATGAAATTTTCCAGAAATGCATCATCTTTTAAAAGATATGCTAGGTGCTGGTGCTTTAAAACCTTTATTATTTACTGTGTGTGTGTGTGTGTGTGTGTGTGTGTGTGTGTGTGTGTAGGGGCAGTCAGCTCTCTCACTCTGCCTTGTTTCTGGGACAGAGCCCCTCTTGTTTCTACACTGAGGTATCAGACGTTATATGTGTTCTCCAGACTACCTAGCCCACGAGCTTCTACACAATTCTTTTGTCTCCGTTTCCCAACTTGCCGTTGCAATGCTGGGATTCTGGGTGTATCCCTCTGCACCCTTATCAAAAATGTAGGGTCTGAAGGTTGAGCTTGAGACACTCGTCGAGTGGCGAGGGCTTTCCCCTGCACAGCATTCTTGAATCTCCAGGATGTTACATTTGTAATTGACTATCTGAGTATGTTTGTGAGGACTCTCACACCCTTCCCTACCTCTGTTACAAACTAGCTCTTCCAGGAGTTCAACCTTGCAGCTGAGACATCTTGCCATCAATAACACCTGCTGGTCTCCTAGAACCCACTGAGAATCCCCTGGGTGTCAAGGACAAGGCAGGGGTCAGGGCTGTGTAAGCAGGTGCAGTGGCCACACCTGTGAGGTAAAAAGCCTGCCAAATCGGAAGCATCTTGGCTAGGAAAAATTCCATGCGCATTTTCTCTAGAAACTTTGAGTGAAGTTGGCTTGCATTTTTTGAGGACACGCACACACCCCTGTGTTTGGGTCCTGTCTTCTCGTCCTTTCTGTAACTACCCTGGGACCATGGTGCTTGTCTAAGGGCACAGGAGCCCCAGCATCACAGCGTCCCACCTTAGGGAATTCGAAGCAGTTCCTCTGAGCTGTCCATTTACACAGACGTGCAGAAAAGGACTGAGTCAGGTTAGGGACACATCTGAACGTGGGATCTGGATCTTTTCAGACTCACTGAGTCTCTAAACCTCAAGTTGGTGTGTTTAGCATGCAGCTATACAGTATACACTTTAATCATTTCTGTATGCTGATATGTCTTTCAGTAAGAATAACAGTATATATAATACATAGCTAACTTATTACTTACATAAATAACTTACTCTTTATGCCTTGGTATATGCATATATGCTTGTTGATGGCAGAGGCTGGCTTTCCAAGCCTCCCTCTACTGCTTCTCACCTTGGTGGTTTTTTTTGTTTTGTTTTGTTTTGTTTTGTTTTGTTTTGTTTTGTTTTGTTTTGTTTTTTTTATTATTAGAATTTGTCCCTGAACCTAGAGCTTGACATTTAGGCTAGACTAGGTAGCCAGCAGAACGAGCTGTTTCACTGGACCAGCACTGGGATTATACATGTGTGTGCTACTATTCCTGACTTTTTCCTGTAGGTTTTGGGGAGGGCAACTGGAGTAGCAAGCACTTTACCCACCGGAACCATCTCCCCAGCTCCCACGTGTTCATGTTACATTTGTTGAACAGTTATTAGGTATCAGACATCAACTGTATTCACAGCACTTCCATGTGCAGTCCGAGATGCCAGTCTGGTGAGGGTTATTTTATGCAGCTTAATTGCCTTTGCTGCAACTGAGGGACAGAATGGATGGTACCTGCTGCTAATGTGTGGGGACTTTAAATAGAATGACTTCCCTGGGAGCAAATCTGCAAAGAGCCCCTGCCCCTGCCCCTGCCCCTGCCCCTGCCCCTGCCCCTGCCCCTGCCCCTGCCCCTGCCCCGAGTATATATATTGGCTTTACGATGAAGAAAGACACTTGAGTAGGTAGTCCCAGAAGGGCTGCGCACTGGCTGCCGCAGGAACAGAAGTGCTGTGTGAGGGCATTTTGGAGATGGGGTTAGAGAGGCAGCTTAGAATAGACTGAAGCACCGGTGTGCCAGAACAAGAAATCTGGATTCTATTCAGTAAATGAAGGGGATTACACGGAAATTTTTATGAGTAGGGAGGGTCAGATGACAGGGTATGTGTGCTGCAAGCCTGGGAAGTCTGGTAACAAGGACGGTGGTGGCTCGGAAGTTGTGGCGAGGCTCCAGGCAGAGCAAGATACCTTGCAGCTGCAGGAGGGCTGCCTGCCGTGCCTTGGCTCACGGTTCCTCCAGCTTGGGATGCTCTCTGGATCCTCCTGCTTCCACACATGCCTCTTCCTAGGTGGTACCGAGGTCACCCACACGGAGGCTTCATTGAGTCCACACCCAAGTGGACGTCAGCTCCGTCTCCTCTCCTTCTCTGACTCTAGCACATTCTTTTTTTTCCCTCTTGGAACACATGTGCTAAGGTCCGGCAGAACATCTTTACATACACTTATCTCTGCCCTCTAATCCAGCTCCTCCACAGCAAGGCTAGGCCTTTGCCTCCCTAAATACTTGGCACGAAGCCTGACATTTTTTCCAGCCCTCAATAAACGTGTGATGAATGAATTCTTTCCAAATAAAAGCAATGGCTCTATCTACGAAAACGGAGACCCAAGCTGGACCTGAATTATCCCAGTCTTTGGGGTCAGGTAGAGGTGCTGAGGCAGGAGGATCAAGAGGTCAAGGTCAACAAAGTCCATATAGCAGCAAGACTCAACTCAAAAAAAGGAGGGATTCCAGCTTTGGGAGGCAGTTTAAGCGATGCTAAGGGCTGATAAACCAACATCGGCCTACTTTGTAGACTGCTTTTGTAAATAAAACTTTATTGAAAGCACAGCCACGCCTGGGAACAATGGCAGAGGCTGTGATGAGGCAAGACAGACCACAGATCCTAATGTATTTCCTCTTCAGCTCCCTACCAACCCTTAAGTTAGCCACATGGGGTTAGTTTCTGGAGGTGGGTGATAGAAGAAAGTGTCCCAGTCACACATGGCTTCGTTCTGCCAGCTGTGTGGAGGAGGGAGGAAGGGAGGAAGGAGGGAAGGGAGACCCTGATGGAGAGGACTAAGAGCCAGGGATGAGGGATGGGCTTTGCTCTCACCGGTCCCTGCTGCAGCCTCTCCTGTGTGCTCTTTTCTAGTCATCCAGTTTGGTTTCGTCACCCTTTTTGTGGCCTCCTTTCCTCTGGCCCCCGTGTTCGCTCTCCTCAACAATGTCATTGAAGTGCGGCTGGATGCAAAAAAGTTTGTTACAGAGCTGAGACGCCCAGATGCTGTGAGGACCAAAGACATCGGTATGCTGCCCCACCCCCACCCCTGCCCCTTACCCTCTGAGGCCTGGCACTCCCCCTTCCCTTCCCCATGAGGATCCTCCCACCTGCTCCACAGAGCTCAGGGGGCCAGCACAGCCCTCCTTTCTTCTCCCCTTGGAAAGTCTCCTGTTTCCTTCCTTGGATGTGGGAAGGCCACTGGAAGTCATTTAGCTACCCCAAGTTGTCCCCTAAGTTTCCAGACAGGAGAAGCCTAAGCTCTTCTGTGCAAGCCCAGTTCTGGAAGCGGGCAGAAAGCCTTCCCAGGTGACTTACCTATGCAGTGTCATCCCAATCTGGGGCCTCACTGTCTCTGAGCCCAGGGTGGGACTAACCGGAGATGTCTGTACTTCTATCTTACAGGAATTTGGTTTGACATTCTCTCTGGAATTGGCAAGTTCTCCGTCATCATCAATGTAAGTGTTTGCATTCAGAAGGCCCTAGCTCTGAGGAAGGAACATTCAGAGAGCCCAGCCCTCGAAGCAGGAACCAATCTCATTAGCTACTAGCTTTCCTGGTTGGAGCTTTGCTTTAGACAGCCTCTTCTTTGTGGTTACACAGGCCTTGTATGTAACTCATGTTGCTGCCTGGCAGTGTAATTTAGCTTTAAATTTTATCAAGAAAAAGGCAGTTATCCATATGACTATATACCTTTGCATTGAGTCAAAATCAGATTTTCTTTTAGAGCCAAAGATAATGAAGAAACAATTTGCCCTATCTGTCCGTCTCTTTCCACTCTGTTTCTACCCTGGTGTACCTGGAATGCTGCCTAGGTTGCAATTCCTAAGTCCTCAACATTCTCAGTGCAATGCCTTAATCACTCTCGTGGACTGGCGTGCCCTGTAGGTTAAGCTGAGGAAGAGAAGGGGTTCCTGCTAGACTCACATACATGGCAGAGAAATCGCTTTTGTCCTCTGGATGAACAGTGGTCGGATAGGGCCTCCCTCCAGCTCTTCTTTCCAAGAAGGCACCTGCCAGCTAGGGGTACGTTTAGAAATACACACTTCATGTCCCCTCGGGAGCAGAACATTGATTTCCAACCCAGTTCCTCTTGTCACCTGCCCACGAATTATCCAGAGGTTTTATTTTGGGGGGAGGGCAGAGGGTAGAATCAGTTTGCTGCAGGTTGAATGTTTAGAAGTAGGAAGTATCCCTTTGGACACTTAGAAATAAAGCAAAATTGAAAAAGGGATCAGCTGTTACTTTGAGCCATGTCTACTAGAAAAGAGACCCTCGGTGTCAGCTCCATTCTATCTGCATTACAGAGTGACAGGGCATTTCACTTCCCTGGCCACCATGAGTCTTGCTTACTTATCAAATCAACATAGGAGTCACAGCTACCATTTAGGAACATTCTGGAAATGACACGAGATAATGGAAAGACAAAGAAATGCTCAGGAAATCACAGTTATGATAATTATACGTATGTTATTAATTTTCAAATATAGATATGGCCCACTTGTGTATATATATTCAGGAAAAAAATACCTAAACCAGATTTTAAGGGGCCTTAATTATTGCGCAGACTATAGTATAAACAGCTGCCAAAAAGATTTAAGGTTCTCTTTGCAGAAAGTCACTCCAAATCCAAACATGCAATCACTCACCTGCGTTCAGCTTACTCTTGGCCATTTGTAGAGCTCTTGGACATCCCAGAGGCTGTGTGGGATGAGAACGGTCCGTCTAGCAGGCCCAGTGCCTCTTCCCTTCTGTCTCCCCTTTCATAAGATGAATAAAGAAATAGCTTCTATCGCACAAGGCACTGCAAAGCGTCTGCAGATGATGATCTGATTGAGGAAACTGTGTAACTACGTTCCTGGCTCTTTAGTTTCCCCCCAGGACATATGCACAGGGTCTTCAGCTCCCTTGTCCAATCCACCAGCTCCACTTCCATCACTCCAAGGGATTTTCTTAGAATACCTTGAACTCTGTTTTGCTCAGCCAGCAACTGTGTTGATCCAAGTATCTTAGAGGTGGACTGATGCTTCCAACCCTCAATATTGTTGTTTCCGCTGTCCAAAACTGTGAGCCGTGTGAACCTAGGGACAAGCTCTTGAGCATACTGCAGATGTTCCCATGGCAATGCTTGTAGCTCCTCTTGACGGTGTGCCCAAGAGTGGACAGTCCCCCAGTCACATGTCCCCGTGCCTTCCAGACACCACTCATTGAGACTTGTCCTTGGTGCTTGTCATTCTGTTCCCAGGCCTTTGTCATTGCTGTCACGTCCGACTTTATCCCCCGCCTTGTATACCAGTACTCCTATAGCCACAATGGGACGCTGCACGGCTTCGTGAATCATACACTCTCCTTTTTCAATGTCAGCCAGCTGAAGGAGGGAACACAGCCAGAAAACTCACAGTTCGACCAAGAGGTTCAGTTTTGCAGGTAAAATTATATGGGGGAGGAGGGCTAGGGGCAGTATATCTCAAGAGTTCTTTAGAGGACCTGGAGGGGGATCCTTCTTCTTTTTCTCCATCTCTTATCTCTCCAGAGTTGCTATGAACTCACTTGATTGAGTCACTCCATACTATTGAGTGCTTTTGTTCCATGCTCTAGAGCAGATCAAATGCTATCTAATTTTGACCATGTTATCAAGGAGAAGAAATAGCAGGGAGTCAGCCATCCTATGGACTCCCATGTAGGCCCATGTGCATGGTGAATAATCAGAGGACAAGGGACTAGAGTGGAAACGATGAGCTTCCTCGATGGGCTGCAGGGAGCTGAATGTCAGAAAGGGGAGGTACCCTAGCACGGAGCTAGACAATGGGGTTTCAGTGAAGGAGGCCATTGAGAAACTGGCCCATAATATAAAATATGTCAGAACTCCTGGGATCACATGGGCCAAGCACAGAATTTGGATAGCATAAAGAACACACCGGAAGCTGTGAAATCTCACAGCACCTCCACTATGATAGGATAGGAAGGCATGACCTTTTAGTCGTCAGATAATGACACACTCAAAGTGTATGTTGAGGTAACTGATGCAGTTTCAGAAAGCAAGGTAGACTAGGGTTTGGAGAACATAGGGAGGTAGCTGGGCTGCTGAGCCACTGAGACATGAACTGTAAGAGGCCTGGCCTAGGGTCACAGAGGAATTAAGAGAAAACAAAAATATTTTTCACATGATATGCTGAAGAGCTGGTGGTGGTAGACACAGGGTGCGGGGTGCGGGGGAAGCTGAGTCTGGATATGGCTTGGCAACTATGGTTCTGTTGACATGTCAAGGAAGGTGCTAGAACCTGATCTTGTAAGATATGATTGGATTCTGACTTTGGTGAGATTTGAATCTCAGTGTAGTCAAAACAGTGAGAAGAGTAATACTTGGAAAATCATATCATATTGAAGGTGCTGCTATATTTCACGGCTTCCCATGTGGTCTTGCTATATCCGAGCTCAGCATTTTGGCCTGCACAACTCCAGGAATTCTGACACACTTTATGTTATTTGTCATTTCAATCTTCTCTTCTTCATTAAGCCTCCACTGTGTAGCTCCACACTAGAGTACATTCTCTTTTGCTATTCGACATTCGTGTGTGTTGAGTTGGATGTTGGTCATGGTGCACTGCCAGTGATGGCTGGAAAGCCAGGCGTTACTTTTCGCCTTCCTCCTGGGTATGTCCTGAGCTGGCAATCAGAAGAGGTGGCCGAGAGACACCACTGCAGGAATTGCTGAAGCCAAGATACAGAAAGCAACTTGTGACTTTCGAGAAGAAAGCTAAAGAACAAAGGGACAGTGGGGACAACTTGTTTGACCCTTCCGGACCTGGCTCCATGACAGCCTCAGCCATGCCGTCATCCAGGGCCACACCCCACATACTGCCAACACAGAATAACAAGTTGGGGGAGATGGTGTGGGACTGGCAGGATTGCTTTGGCCACCCTCCAGTGTGTCTTTTGAAAAGCTGCTGGTACCCTCGGCAAAGCAGTGATCTACTTTCCTTTTTCTTAATAGCATATATGAATTAGATAAAATGTTTCATTATGTCATTTTTATACATATATAAAAGTGTTCTCTGACCATCCTGCCCTGGTTTCCCTATCTTGTCTCTCCTCCCCATCCTCCTGATCCCCTCCTCTTCAAAGTAGTCTCCTTTCTAGTTTCATGTCCTCTAAAAAAAAAAATTCTAGAATCTGCATGTGAGAAGAACACATGCAGTATTTAGCTTATTGACACGGACTTGTTTTCTTTGCCCTGACGCTCCACATTTCTAACCATTTTTCTACAAATGGCGTAGCCTTGGTGTTCTTTATGGCTGGATGCAACTCTCTCTGTCTCTCTGTCTCTGTCTCTGTCTCTGTTTGTCTTTCTATCTCTCTGTATGAGTTCACATTTCTGTTATCAATTCATCTGTGGATGGGCATCTATGTTGATTCCATTTCTTACTTATTGTGACTAGAACAGTGATAAATATAGATATGCAGGCCTAGGCATGGTGGCACATACCTTTAGTTCTAGCAGATGCAAGTGGTTCTCTGTGAACTCAAAGCTATCCTGATCTACATAGTGTGATCCTGTTTCCAAATTTTTAAAGTATCTGCATCTGTCTCTATGTTGTACTCACTTAGATTGATTTGGAAATGTACACATGAATGACAAAACCAGACTCTTTGGTAGTTTGATTATTTTATTTTTCTGAGGGACTCCATATTGATCTCTATAGAGATGACGCTAATTTACATTCTTTGCACCAGCATTGTTTGTTTTGAGGATAAACATTCTGACTATGGGAGACTGGAATCTTAGTACAGTCAGAACAGTGGGCATGAGCTCATGCTTTCTCCATGGGGCTCAGAGCCAGATGCTTAAGCTCAGATCTAGAGTCTGAGACCACAATTTGGTCATCTCAACCCAGACAGCTTAGCTTACGGACCTGTGATTTAAACGGATGGTCATCCTCAACTAGCACTAACTTTAGATCTTAACTCTAGTCAACCAAGAGAAGATGAAACAGCGGTGACCAGGTCCCCAGAAGATCTATCCATTCATTTATATGAGTATATATGTCTCAAAGGATTTTACAGCGGGGGCTACAAAGAGGCAAGCCCTCAGAAGTTCCCTTGCATGTGGATTTCCTCCTACACCAGGCACTGCCCAGGCCACTGCTTCTGGCTGGTTTGCCAGACTGTCCATGGTGCTGGATTTTGGTCTGTCGCTCCAACAGCCCTGTTCCTTAGCACAGGGGGTCTGTGCCAGAGCTATAGGACATTTTGGGTGTAACCATGGGCCTTTTTAAATCTACCCCAGTTCCTGAATAATGACATGGACACTATATTTATAAGCTTTTGGCCTTCTAGCTAGAAGTTGTTTCCTACTAGCTCATAATTTAATTGTGAGCTTTATACCAATCTAAGTTCTGCCACATGCCTGCTTAGTTATCTCTCCCTCCTTCCTGTCCTGCTTCTTCCTCTATGTCTGTCTGGCTGAATCTCCCATGCCTGACTCTTTCCCAGAGTTCCTCTCTTTGAAAGTCCCACCTTACTATTCTGCTTATTGCTATAAGGCATAGGCTTTTAATTTTAACCAATCAGAAGGTGATGTTTATAAAATACTAAGGCCAAGAGGTGCTCAACAATACCAAAATCCAGCCAGTATTCAGATCTTTGCTGGTTCAGAAATCAGCACTTGAATAACACAAGGATAATCTTTACACGGTGCACAGAAACATGACTCCAACATAAGGGTTTGTTCAAGTGCTGCCCACAAAGTCAGTCAATATATTTGCACTAAACACATAGGCCATGAAAAGTAGCAACTCTACTATTTTTAATAACTGGAAATAAATAATTTTATTGACTGGAAGTGATCATGGAAAATAGTCTCTTAATGCTTCAGTCTATCAAAAAGAAATCAAAAGAAACTGGCAAGACTTGGGAAACTTTGAAGTTCTCTCAGATGATTATAGATGGTCCTTGTGACATATTCTGAACTAAAGTTCACATCAAGTTTCTCCAAGAGCACAGACTCCCATGGTTACGCAGTGAGAACCACGGTGAATACTACCTGTCTCTTCAGCAGGTCTAGCAGCCCTAGAGCGAGCGCCATGGAACTTGCACCCTGATTCCAGACCACCCAGGAACAGTTATGTTTTCTAAACCCCATCGGTTGATGGATCCATCCTGGGAGTTGAGAGTAGCTCTAATTTTGAGTGAGGTTTAATTCAATCAAACAAGTCAAACCCCAATCTTTATCTCCCAGTTCTACTTTAGTCAAGGCAGATCGCACTTTCAAACTCCACTTGGTTGGTATCCGCTGTCCTGACCAATCAGGCAGAGTTTAGTCTGCTCCTCCCATACTGCAAAGGCTCAGGACCCCGAAGTGTTGTCAGGACATGAGTCAGGGCACCCAGGGCTGAGCTTCCTGCATCTGCTTTAAAGTCTCTGGATTTTCCAACCAGTTATGCACAAAACTCTGACAGGACCTTCATAGTTCCTATACATGTAGATGACATTGTGGCGTGTATATTACCTGTTCAAAATTATCCTGAGGATGAGGAGATGGCTCAGAGGGTGAAGCTGTTGCTGCACGAGTGAGTGTAAGAATCCCCACACTCACGCAAGGCCCAACAGTAGCGAAATTCTGTAATCCCAGTGCTCCTGTGGGAAGACAGTAGGCAGAGACAGAAGAATCCTCTGAAGGTCATGGGCTAGCCAGGTCTACAAGGTGCCCATCAAAAGGCTATCTCAAAGAAGATGGAAGACAAGGAGTAATACCACAGGCTATCTTCTGTGTTCCCGTGAACACAGACATAACACACATACACACACACACACACACACACACACACACACACGAGGGTGCTGGGTCTGGGAGATAAAGAAGGGGATGGAGAGAGAGACTTAATAAAAGAAGGACAACTATCAGGAGCATGCTTAGGAGGATATTTTAATTCTATTCTTATGCCAAGAAATTGCATCTTCAGGGGAAAAAAGTCATCCTGAGATTAAACTGGAATGACCTTTGGAGCAGCCAGGTTCAGTACCAATTAGGACTGTGGGGTCATTGTGCAAATGTTGGAAACCCTGGGACAGGTTCTGTGACACAGAGCACCGCAGTGCCTCCATCAGGAAGTCCAGATGAAGAAGGGGAGTCAGTGAGCAGCTTGTTGAAATGCCACTCTAATAACTTCTCCCGGGGTCACTGCGGGGACAGCACCTCACTTAGATTAAAATATTTGGGGGTAAGCATTCAAAAGAGATCGAGGATAAAGAACGCGGAACTCAGTGGCCACAGGAATAATCCGTTTTATGTTTTCGCTTTGTTTGTTTGAGACGTGGTCTTCTTGTGTATTGAGGCTGGATGAAAAATTATGAAGCTTAGAATGGTGTGCAGGCTAATCTTGTGTCAACTTGACACAAACTAGAAGTATCTGAAAGGAGGAAATCTTCATTGAGAAAAGAAACCAGGCCGAGGAAGCCATGGGAAGCAAGCCAGTCAGCAGCACTCCCCCATGGCCTCCACATGAGCTCCTGGCTCTAGGTTCCTGCTCCATTTCACTTCCTGTCCTTTGGCCCTGAGCAGCAATGTGGTAGTGTAAGCAAACTGAATAAACCCTTTCCTCCCCAACTTGCTTTTGTGTTATGATGTTTCATTGCAGCAATAGAAACCCCAATTAAGACATCAACACCTCTTTCCTCCTCTCCACAAACGCATGGGAATTTGAGTCACATAAGAAGATAAAAAGCTAATTATGTTTTTAGTTTTAACTTAGTCATGAATCTTTCAGTTTTTGGTCATGAAAAATATACTTAATAGTGAAAATAGCTATTTAGTGTAGAAGTTCACTGAGACACACAGACCTTGGGACTGGTTTTGTTGCATGATGTTATTTACTTGCAAGTTTTCTATAATGAAGCACTAATATATCCTAAATTTTTTTCAAGATTTATTTATTTATTTTATGTATATGAGTACACTGTCACTCTCTTCAAACACACCAGAAGAGGGCATCAATTCCATTACAGATGGTTCTGTGCCACCATGTGGTTGCTGGGAATTGAACTCCGAACCTCTGGAAGAACAGACTGTGCTCTTAACCATTTGGGCCGTCTCTCCAGTCCCAAGAAAATTTAAAAACAAAGAGCTAGGATAAGGGCAGCAATCATAGAGAATGGGGTATCAAAGGGGATGTTGGGTGGTGAAGGGGGTATATAAAGAGCACTGGATCTGAGAGAGAAGGTAGAATGAGAAGGGAAAAAAGATGTCAGATTCAGAACCTATTGGTCACAGTGATGTGGTCTCTCTGGGTATAATTAAGGTGATTGGATTATGTTGAAAATGAGATGCCTTATTCAAATATAAGTGGGTGTCTATGCAACAGTACAACATACGATTTAGCATACATTTATAGTATGTCAAATAGGGTTAAGAAGGTTAAGAATTGCTGATGGAAATATCTAGTTAATGTGGGTCTTATGAGAGAGACGATGCATATGGTAGCGAGACTGAGATGAATCCTTTGGGAGTCAGATGCAGGTCTGTAGCCTATAGCCCAGCTTGGCATTCCTCTGCAGCAGGAAATGGACTTTACATTGATTCTGGCAAATAGCCTTGAGAGCTTGATGGCCGTTCTGATTCTCAGTCGTCAGCAACCTCAAGAGATAAATACAGTCACACAAAACTGAGGTCTTGGTCTCCAGTCCAACCAAAATGACAGTAAGCATTAAGACATTCCTCTGGCTTCCCATTTGCAATGGGCAAAGAGAGTCAACGCCACCATTTCTGGGGGCATCCTCACCTCAGCTATTGTACTACTCCCACATGGAGTTCTTTCTTAAACAGTTCCAAGATGTTGGCCATCAGGCATGATTAGTGGCTCTTTGACAAGGTCAAGCAGCCACCATGCACTGGAGGATGAATAGTGTCTCAGTTCCTGGCTCAGCAGGAAGGAAGCAGAGAGTTCACAGGGGCAAGGACACACATGGGCACCATCACCCCAACTGGACTGTTTGGAGGTGTTGACCGTGCAGAAGCGGCCATCCTCAATTGGCTCCTGCTACGTTTAAGCACTTCCATATCCCAAGGCCCTGTGCAAAGGCTTTGAAGAGACAAGTTCTGCCTTGTGCCTGTTCCCTGTAACCGCAGAGGAAGCCCACTTCCACAGGTGTCAGCTCCCTGATCTTTACCAACTGTTGGATTGACGTGGTTCTCATTAGCCCCTAATTGCCTCTACTGTTTTCCTGTACCAAAAGCCAGTTTTGGAAGGCATTTTAAAGCAGCTCAGATGGTCTGAAAGTATTGTATATAATTGTTTCAGCATTAATATGACACTCAATCCCAGTGAGGCTATTTAAAAAAATTTTTTTTTCACACCACTGTTTGGAGTCAAGAAAGACATTCACTAACTGATTCATTATAGAACTAACACTTCATCTAAGAAAAAGTCTTTCTAGATGGTGGGGGACCAGCTTCTCCATGTTGGCTCCCTCCTTCCCTTCAGCAATTGTGTTTTCGTGGGTTGTGGCAGATCTTACCATCGCTGGCTTCCCTATAGGTGCGGATGGACATCATGGGTCTGCAATTTGAGTGTTCTGAAACCTTCTCTGAAAGCCAGGAGGATTGAGAAGGGTTGTTTGGGCTCTGCATCTGTAATCCACAAATCCAAAACATGAGGCCAAAGAAGTCTGAAAGGATTTCTGTTAATATTACATCACAAGTGGAAAATTAAACACTACAAAACATTGATACACGAATGCACTGATTGAAATGTAGTATATAAAACTATCTTCACTTTATGTGTGAAAGGAGGATTTGAACCATCAATGAATTTCACATTTCATTGAGGCCCATCCCTGAGATGTCTTAAATGTAAGCAAGTATTCCAAAATAGGAAGAAATTTTGAAATCTGTAATCTTAGTACCCAGCATTTCAGATAAGGGACACTCAACCTGTGCTGGATGGCTTCCTCTGAAGGACCAGGCAGTGTGCTGAATTCTTTGAGTTGGTACGTAGCCACACTGGGAAGGAAAGCTCAGGCTAAACAGATGAGAACACTGGGTCTCAGAACACGGAGTAATGTGGGCGATGATTGTGTTAGTCATCTTTTTCTCGCTGTAACAATACCTGCAATGAGCAATTTAAAATTTATAAAGAGAAAGTGTTTATTTTGGCACTTGATGCTTCTTTGGACCTGTGGCAAGGAAACATCGTGGAAGGAAGGAGCATGCTATAGAGGAAGCAAGAGAGGGAAGAGAAGGAGCAAGGGTCTCATAACCTTTCACATCTCAGTTGACCAAAGGACTTCCAATGAGTCCCCACCACTTTAAGCTTCCACCACTGTCCAACAGAGTGGCAAGGGACCAAGACTTTAACACCTGGGTCCTCAGAGAACAGTCAGGGACCTGGGACCCAAGTGCTGGATGTGACTTCTAACTGTCACTTGCTATCTCAAGAACACACACACTTCCATCAGCTCTGGATCTGTGGACAAACCCCGCAGATCATTACCACAGCAGTTGCAACAATGAAGCCCATTAGCCACCTGCCTTTTGAAGATCTGTCTAGTCTTAAAGCTAATTGTCTGTTTAGCAAGTGTCTTCTAGCTGCTCAGAGAAAACAGTTGATAAGCCTGACTCCTTAGGATCAAATTTCAGAGGAAAAAAAAATAAATATTATGTAACCCGAACTTACATTGGCATGTAAACAACCAATTATGTACCCAGTGGCACAAGCTTACTGGAATCCGTGCTCTTCAAAAGATGAATCACGGTTCATTAGTGGATTGTGAAATCGCTTCAGTGGGTCACAAGCAGCCTTTGGAAGGACGGGACAGACTAGAATGGAATGGAGGGTAGGCGGGGGTAGGCTAGAGCAAAGTATCAATTCCTCACATACAATACAGTTTACATTCTGTGTTATAGTCATTTCAGTAATAGATATGTCTACTCATTAGTGTAAAGTAAGTTGTTATTACTGTAGATCAGAGAGTTGCTTTAGCAAGGAATGTGGACAGATGCAGAGCGAGCGGAGATGCAGAGCTGTTTCCTGTGGCGTGGCTTTCCCTTCAATGGAGCCGCCCTTCGCTCCTCTGCACAGAGCTGTTCTCAGGTCGATCACTCCGGACAGAGCTCTGCCAAGCCCCTCCCCCTCCCACCACCCCGATCCTCCATCAGACAGAAAGCGCCTGTTAGATTCAAAACATGTTTTTGGACACCAGGGGAGGGCAGTGCAACAGTCCCAAAAACTGTGGTAAGTTAGTAGCCGAGTTGGAAGCTGAATTCGATTATTTATGGATTCTTTTCAGACTGGAAGGGGAGGAGGAGTGCGCAGTGACTCTCATACCAAGCCCAGGGAGCAGCTGTTCCTGCACAGCCAGCTCTAGGGAAGGGGAGAAATGGCCTTTCCCTCTAGCCAAGGGCCTGGGCTGTGCCTGGGGAGGGAGGTCCCCATACGCAGCAGCAGGGTGGCACCCTCCTCGAGTAATGGAAAGGAGCAGAACCAGTTTTGCACAGAGCAGAAAATTAGGCAAATCTGAAAAGGTTTTTCTCCATTCCCAAGGTATCCTATTCATCTGACTCATATGCTTTCCCACCCCCTTGCTGTCTCCATGTCTCTGTCTCTTCTCCCCTCCTCTCTTCCTCCTCTTTCCTCTCCTCCCTGGTCTCTCTCCGGTTCTCTGTTCTCTACTAGCAAGCAGTCCGCGTAGCTTTCCATGTCCCTGTCCTCAGCCGCGGATGATCTGAATGAATACCTTGGTGCTCCGTGGCGCGTTGCTGGGCTGCAGTTAGCCCTGCTCTCAGCCAGATGTCAAATCAAGCTTGTGACAGCTGTGATCAGCTGTTGGAAGTGGGGGAGCCAGGCAGTGAGGTGGGAGCTCCTGGCTTCTGGCCGAGCCCTGGTGGAAAGACCAGCGTCTGTCCTACAGCGTGTCTGTCTTTCTGCTGCTGACTCCATTGCTCCGGCATTTTCTTTGTGTGTACATCTCTTTCTTCTACTCAGATGTTCTATCCTCCTCACACCTATTCTTTGGAAACTGGAAGCCATTGCACTCAATCACAGACCTTTCACAATATTAGTTTCTTTGTGACAAGGGAAAGGACCCTTCATTTATGAGCCTGCCTCCAAGTTCAGCTGTTGATGAAGTACTCTGTGATAATGAGGAAGAGCCTGGATCCTGCTAGACATGTCCTCGCTTCTCTCTTCTTGTTACTGGCCTTGAATCTCTCCCAGGCTATATACTGAAATTCTGAGTCCACCAGGTTCCTACCATGCGTGCTATATGGGATGCCTGCGTGAGTCTGTTAAGAGGATTAAAAGACAAACATGCAGAAAAGTCTTTTCTTTTGTCCAGGACTATACACATGCTATGTGTCCTGTACTGCATATGATGACTCTCCCTGGGCAGACTCTCTTACTCTGCCTTCCTTAGCAGACACACACACACACACACACACACACACACACACACACACACACTACTGAGTAGTCTCATACCATCCCAACTCTTTTTCCACCCTAAGTGTTGCCATTGGAAAAATTGTTGAATTCCATTGAGAGAATCAGTCTGTGAATGGTCCCAGTGCTGCTACAAACCCTTGTCATTTTTCCAGGAGAAAATGAGTTCTCTGTGGTATGAGTCATTGCAGAATAGGGGGCTGGGGTTGTGAAAGGTCAGAGACAGAAAAAAAAAAGACATGCCATTTCTCTGCGGGCCTGAGAAGGAGGTGGAAGCTCACACCAGGCATTGATAAAGCATATAGATTAGTCATGAAGATGATTAATGAGAAAGACCATAGACCAAGTGTGGTTACTTATGACCCCCACCCCACCCCCAATGCATTCAACCTTCTGCTTGGGCTTCAGTGGCTTTCTTTTGGCTTCAGTGGTACAGTTGGAAATCCTGGCTACCTTCAAAGCTTTTGACTGAGGAGGACCCTGAGGTGACCTGCTGGTGCCCATGTCTACCAGGGATCCAGAGACTGCTACATAGCACCAGATGAGGCGTCTGGGAGCTCCTGTCAGATAATGGGAACCACAAAGGCCACATGGACCTAGGTTACCTCCATAGGTGGGCTCTCCTGAGAGTTCCATCCTGACACCAGAGGAAGCCTTAGGAGGGGTTGGGGACAGAACAGGAAAAATACATCTCATAATTGTCTTTTGTGGACTTTGAGTTTTTGTTTTAGTACACAGATAATTGTTGGTTGGGCTGTTGCTTTCCACAGTCTCCTATTTCCCAAGTTTAACAGCCAAGAGCTCAACTGTTGTTCAAACCTTGAGATGTTATTCATAGAAGCATCTGCTTCCCTTCAGTCTATACCCAATCTATTATTTATTTATATTCTAATTTTACCTATTTATTTAGTTTATGTTCATGTGTGTGCACAGGTGTATGTATGTGTATGTAGCTGAGTGTGTATATGTGTATGCACATGTATGCACCTGAATATGGAGGCCCAGAAGCCAACCTCAGGTTGTTCCTCAGGAGGTGTCCATCTTGGTTTTTAGAGATGGCATCTTTCAGTGGGACCTAGGGCTTATCAATTAGGCTAGGCTAGTCGGCAGACATGTCCCAGGAATCTGCCTGTCTCTGCCTTTCCGTTGTTGGGAGGACAATCACATGCCACCACTCCACTTTTGTCAAGCCAGACTCAGGCCTTCATGGTTGTGCAACAAATACTGACTAGCTGAGCTATCTCCCTGATCTCTGTCACCACCCAGTCTGAACACCTTATCTTTCTTTGGGCAGATTCAAAGATTATCGAGAGCCACCATGGGCACCAAACCCGTATGAGTTTTCCAAGCAGTACTGGTCTGTTCTGTCTGCCCGTCTGGCCTTTGTTATCATCTTCCAGGTGAGTTATTCAGGTGAAGACCAACCAATTAGAATGCAGGCTCCCCAGGTGAAGAGTCCCATCATGCCCTGCCTGTCCTTCATAGTCAGACGCTTAAGGTACAGTCACTCTTAGTATCTGGGTGTGTGTATGTGGCTTTAATACCTCTGTGGGACACCCAGACTAAGGGCACTGAAGTCCTTTGTAACAAATGACATCACATTTTCTTGATTGGCAGCCCACCATTGTCCTCTCATGTACTTTAAATCGTTGCTAGAGGACATGATAACTAATGAAACGCAAACTCAATGTGGCTAAGAAATACTGGCAAGCAGAGCATGCGCGTGTTTCTGCTGGTGTGGTTTGGTTCTCTGTTATTTTTGATCCATGGTTGGTTGAATCTGAGCATAGAGGGCAGTGGATACAGAGGCCCACTTGTTGCTCTGTGACATAGGGGACTTCACATGGGACAGGCAGCAATAACTGTAAAGCAGAAGGATTCCCCAGAGAGGGCTTCTTTGAATGGGTGGACTTGGCCGAAAGATAATAAACTCCAGAGTAAAGTTATCGAGCAGATGTAGAGTAAGTTGCAAAGTGGAGATACCTCCATTTAAACTGGAGAAGAAGAAAAGAAAGCGGAGAACCATTGAAACCAGAGTCTCAGCACTGGGGCAGGAAACAGCACATCCCTTCTGTCAGCCTGAGAAAGGGCTCAAGTTCGGCAACGTTCCTGCTGGGCTCTTGGGTCTCTCCTTTGTTAGCATTGTTCATCATGGAGACATCTGGCTGGAGGGGTCTGCAGAGTCATCGAGCCACCCCTGGAATGAATAGCAAACCCGAGCTCTGTGATTCCTATCTTTGACAATAGCCACAGCTCCAATTGCGTCGTCGCTGAGATCCTCTGAGCTCCACGGCCTCCAATTCCCACTCGGGGTCCTGTTGATCTCTGAGCAGAGGCCAGAGCACAAAGCCAGATCCATTTCTCTTCAGATCCCTCGGCTTTTGTAGTCCCTAAAGGCAGGTCTCTGGGGGGCTCTAAGGTATCCTGCCCCTCAGACTCCAGCCCAGGATGTGGAAAAGCCCACCAGCTAATCTTTCACCTACAGAAGACACTATTCTTCCCCTGTAGAGATGGGACGATATGTTTGAAAAATTGCGTAGACATTCCCCCTGCTGCCCCCACCCCCATCTCCTCACTTGCCCATATGGCACATGTCACAGGTCACTCACATCGGTGGTGGGTAAAGGAAAAGCCTAAATACCTGGGAGCCTCGGAAAGCAGTTGTTCCCAATGCCTTCTCTTGTGTTCCTAGGAGCAAGATGTAAAAGTTCAAGGCCTGTTACGGCCTTAGTTTCCTAGAGGGGAAAGAGAAGACACACAAGCATATAGTTCCCAGACAGAAAATGATCACAAGCTGAGGAATGTGCCGGATGCATGTGGAGGAAGCATAGACCTGACAGATGAGCAAGAATCAGAATATGTTAGCTTGAATTGGTCCATGCCAGGCACCATACGCTGACATTCATCACTCATAGAGAAACTGGTCCTAGGAAAGATTTTCCTTGCCTACCTGTGTATCCCAGAGATGGGCTCAGACTTCATATAAGTGTTGACAAAATCCTGGGACCAACCAAAGAGGACTATATGCAGAGAGTCCCTGGTGTCTGCAGAGTGAGGAGACTGGGCTGTAGGGAGCTGGGATAAAGCCAGATCAGTGAAAACATCCAAGTGTCTAACCTGGTAGTGAGGACAGAAGAGACAGAAGGGGAGATGAATGGGGCGGTTGTCCCAGAGGCAGTCCTGTAGAAGTATCCACTGCGCTCTGTGGATACTTCCCTGGAGGCTCCAGTCTAGAAGTGTGAGGACCAAGGACATGTGAGGACTCTGTGGTTGGTGCAACAGTACGCTCCATGGCTTCCTGAAAGAAGGACACATGAGGCAGTTGCCACTTAACCATGTTTTGCCATTGCCAGTATTTGATGTGTATTATTAAGTCATCAGTACTCATAGCTGCTCCAGGGGTAGATTGAAGTTGTAGTAATTTTACTAATGGGACACCATTGTCAATGAGGACACAAGGGATATATATATATTTTGGATCGTTGGTAAAGATCACTCAACCAGTGAGTTGCCTAGCACCTTGTTCTTTCTGTTCCTTCCTTTCCATCAAGTCTTCAGTACCAGGTTAGTCCCTCTGAAGGGGTCAAGGTGGACAGTGGTGAGCTCGTGTCCACCTATGACCTCATGTATCACAGCACCAAGCCAAGGCCCCACCATTCATGTCTCTTCCTTGACTTGGCAGAATCTAGTGATGTTCCTGAGTGTCCTCGTGGACTGGATGATTCCGGATATTCCCACAGACATCAGCGACCAGATCAAGAAAGAGAAGAGCTTGTTGGTAGACTTCTTTCTGAAGGAGGAGCATGAGAAGGTCAAGCTGGCTGATGAACCCGCCCAGAGGAGCCAGGGCGGCGGGGACAGGAGCAGGAGGAGCCGTGCAGCCAGCTCTGCCCCATCAGGCCGGAGCCAGCCAGGCAGCATAGCATCCTCAGGGTCCCAGCACACCAACGTATGAGCCCTTGGCAGCAGAGGAGGGCATGTATGTTATGGCGAAACGCATGCGTACACCATATGTTCGTATAAGACAGTGGCACCTCTTCTGCTGGGAACTGGCTCATAGGTGTGCCCAAAAGGAAGTTACAGAAAGGGAAACAGAGTGAGAGAGGGTAGGAGGGAAGGGAACCACACAGCTTCTCAGAAACTAGACGCTTGCGTTTCTTTTAGGTCGACTTTTGAGCTGTGTCCCTTCGGGGAGTTGGTCTCTTCACCATAGAATTCTCTGGGGTCCTTTCTAGTACTTCACCGTCATTTTAGGCGAAAGAAGTACAGTGAGGGTCCCATCCATCCTAGGACCCAGTTTTACTAACTGATCATTCCTCCCTTCCTAATGTCATCCTGAAATAACCTCTCAGAGACACTTGTGACAGGGGCCACTACAAGGCTGGACAGATGCATATGAGGTTACAGGACTGCTTTCTGTGGCCCCTGGACCTGGTGGTAAGGAAGAAAACCCCTATCTGGGCTTGTCTGCAGTTCGTGTGACAAGGATGCATACAGTACAACTAACCACCATTTTATGCAAGTTCCGGTTTAAAATAAAATAAATGGAAAGAGTCTTTTTAAAAAAACAAACAAAACCAAAATGTATCTCTTGTCTTTGATGCAGTTTCTTCTCTCCCTCCCTCTTCTCTCTCTCTCCTATTCTTTCCTTTTGTCTCCTGCTTCCTTCCCTCTCTTCCTTTCTCAAGCTCTGTCCTCATAAAGCAGGCAGTAGAAGAGCGAACGTTCCTGCCTGGCAGAGCTTACATTCTGGGGACAGGTGATGAACCAACGGTCGCATAGTAATTTTAGACAGTGGAAAATGCAATGGAGAAATGCTAAGTAGAACAGAGTAAACAGGAAGTGTGGGGCACAGCAAGTGGGGGTGCACTGGGAGCTTGCCCATGGGGTTGCTCAGAAAGACTGTAAACAATGGAAATTAACAGAGGGGGGATAACTTTGCTTTTCTTTTATTAAGGCAAAAGGGAGCAGTCAGGCCAGGTAAGGGGCATTATAAGGAGGAGTAGGGGCTCTATTTTATATTCATAATAGAGTAGTGAGAAGTACATTTTGAAATGCTAACACAGACAATTGCCAGTTGCTCTCCGGAACTTTATGGGGAGATTTTCATGAAGAGTTGGATAGACAGACCAGTCATTGGAAAGACAACGTCGTTCCTTACTGTCGATCATGCATGCTTCTTATAGTTCTCAGCCCCTTCTGCAGCCCAGAGACTAGCTGCAATATTATATCATCTTGACCCGTCTCTAGTTCCACACAGGTCAATCTGATAGGCAGATACAAGGAAGACACTGAACCAGAGGAGAGTAGAAAAGGGTTCTGAGGTTTCTGAAAACCCTGAAGAATGTGAGATGGTGTCTAGGATTAGGCCTCTTGAGTTTCTAAACCCCAGAATGTAGCCCCTTCTTCTGTAGTAATCACAAGGCACACAATGTGCTTCTTAGAATTCCAGGTAACCATGTCCTAGGCCACCCCTGTACATGTGATTCTATACTCAACCATAATTGTATCGTATCTTAAGATCCATAACTACCCCTGGGGCCTGGGGGCCTAAGTAGAGTAACATGACATTTGACAGCAGTCATAGCTCTTCCATATGTGTGTGTGATTTGCAATGACAGTAAAATGTCACTTCGAGGAGAATTAACGGCATGAAGATTCCAGGCTTGAAACAAGGGGATGTCCCGGGATTGATATCTGTGTTTGTGGTAGTCCTGTTTCCAGGACCCATGAGAATGAATGGTCAAGGGTTGCCTCCGTCACCAGGATGCCCACTCAATACTGACTGAACTACACCTCTGCTCACAAGCTGCCCACGCGCTTGAGGTCTACTTCCTCCTGCCTTAAATTACAGGAAACATTTTTAAATGATCACAAAGGTAAATTTTGTACATTAAGAGCCATACAATCCAAAATAACAATGGACAACCCTGAGATTCCACCTCACACCAGTCAGAATGGCTAAGATTAAAAACTCAAGAGACAACAAGTGCTGGCGAGGATGTGGAGAAAGAGGAACACTCCTCCACTGTTGGTGGGATTGCAAAATGGTAAAACTGCTCTGGAAATTAGTTTGGCGGTTCCTCAGAAAATTGGGCATATCACTTCCAGAGGACCCTGGCATACCACTCCTGGGCATATAGCAGTTTCCCAAAGTATAATCAGCATTGATAATTATTGTGGCTTCCAGACTCTCATTCCACTCATATGTACTTTTTCATTGACAGTTTTGCTCAATGTAGCATCTTATTACGTATTTTCACTTCATATAGTTCATCAGATTATTATTATTATTATTATTATTATTATTATTATTGGTTTTTCGAGACAGGGTTTTTCTGTGTAGTCCTGGCTGTCCTGGAACTCACTCTGTAGACCAGGCTGGCCTCGGACTCAGAAATCCACCTGCCTCTGCCTCCCAAGTGCTGGGATTACAGGCGTGCGCCACCACGCCCAGCTCCAGATTATTTTTTTAAGTTTAAAATTTCATTTATTGGGATGGTTTACCACTTAACTTGGTTTGGGGTGATTTGACTTCCGCATCGCTCTGAAGGAAGATCCACCTGCAGGCCTGAAGCAAATGGTGCAGACAATGCAGAAGACTGCTGTTTGCAGAAGACTGCTGTTTGCACACAGCTGAGGACAATGGTGAATTTATAGCATCCTGGGCATTAGTCACCCATGAAATAAGAATTGGGGCCTGTACCAGACAACCCTTTGTTGTGTTACCTCTTCTTTTCTGGAGAGAGGCGAAGGAGATCTTTTGTGAGACGCATGTTCCGGTAAGGAGGTTTTTATCACTGCAGGAACAGCTCACCAATTCTTCTATCCTAGTAACTACTGGTTCACCCATTCTGGAGTATGGTTTCAGCACCTGCTCAATATGTAAAGGCACTTGGGAGAAGTTGTCCAGTAAAAGAGATACCCCCATTGAGCTTATGGTAAATGTAGAGCCAAGAGACGGTAATAAGCAAACAGAAGTACAACCTTTCTTTTGTTATGACAAGAAGGGGAAGTCAAGAAAGAGAACAGGTTAGAGGTAGGGGAGGGGCTCCGCCCTTTCCCATCCTATAGGTGGCACTTGCTTTACCCTTCAGCCTTACCCACTACCCAATAGAGTCTAGAAGCCTGTGGCAGCCTAGGTTCACATCCTCAGGACCGGTTCTGAAAGAGCCACTTGGGGAGGTCTACACAGCATACTGAAAGGCGAGCTAATCTGACCCTATGCAGGTTCCCACTGGGGAAAGACTGACTAGTGCCCTCTGTTGTACCACCGGAGCATAAAGGATTTAACTACGTGTCCTCATGTTGGACTCAGATAATCTCAGGGTCGTGCTTGTTACCAGAAAGACCACTGGATGACTGTGCTTTCTCCCAGTAGCAGTGACGAATGTTGTTAGTGTACCCAAGAAAGAGAATTTTCTGGAGCACTTGCTAACTTGTGGTTGAGGAAACAGGTAGCAGAGGTCTTAAAAACAGAGCAAATATTAAAATTCCCTCTCTGGGTTTTTGAGAAAATTGTTGTTGTTACTCTATGGTTTTATGAGGAAAACATTGTGAATACAACTTGGAAATAATGAAGGAAGAAAAAGAAGATAAGGTCACTCATTATTTTATTCGCTTTTCAGATCTAGTGTATCTGTATCTGATATAAGTTTATGTCCCGATATATAAATATCTGGCATAAGGTTTTTTTGTGTGTTCATACACTATAGGCAGTCACATGCATCAATTTGAAATAATGTTTAATTCTTAAAATTGTGTCCATTGAGAAATATTCATTTTTTAATTTAACTTTTCATTTTTATTTATGTGTGTGAGTGTGTACATGCCAGATAGTGGCATGCCATGGGAATCCAGAAGAGGGAGAGGGAGCCCCTGTGGCTGGAGTCTAAGGCAGCTGTGAGCCATTGTATGTGAATGCTGGGAACCTAACTTATGTTCTCTGCAAGAGAAGTATATGTTCCTAATCCCTGAGCCAGCTCTCCAGTCTTGGAAGAAGATTTAGAAAATGCAACAGAAACAGAACAGCTTCAGCCACCTTAGTACTTACTTCTAAGAGATCATTAGCAACCAGCTTGGTTTTTCTGTTTTTTGTTTTCTTTTCTTTCTTTTTTTCCCCCTCAATCATGACTCCTTTTGTAACCAACAGCTAATGCGTTTATAAGGCTAGGAGGTTGGGTTGGCAGGATTTGCAAACAAAAAGACTTCCATCCTTCTCACAGGAAAGCAAACTTAAATATGAGAAAATTGTGGCCATTGTTTTGAGGCAGAAAATAAGCAAAGAGCTTCTGGATCCTTCGGAGCCTTGTTGAGTTGAACAGAAGTCCATTTCCACAAACGGAATAATTGGAGTCAGACACACTGAGAAGAGAAGCAGTTACTCACCTAGGCAGGGTGCTGAGGAGGGGCCTGGTGATGAGCTGTTCGGTTTCCTTAAACATCAGCAGTCTGTCGCTAGAGAGGACAGAAGTAAATGCCTTCTGGTTTTGGCTTGGTATGAAATCAGTTCAATGGACTTTTTGTTTTCCTTTTTCTCTTACGAGTGTGTGTGGTGCTTAGACAAGGTTCTACTACATAGCTCCAATTGACCTGAACTCTCTATGTGGGACAGGCTGGCCTTGTACTCCCAGCAATCCACCAGTCTCTACCTCCTGAAAGCATTGGTGTGTCATCACACCTGGTAACATGTTCTTCATATCAAAAAAGGTGTAATAAATAGAAGCAACGTCTTCATGCTTTCCCTCCTCACAGCCCTTCCAGACTGGACCTACCTCAGATTAATCCACATGTGGAAATGGATTCTGTTCAACTCAACAAGGCTCCGAAGGAGTCAGCAACTCTTTACTAAGTTCCTGCCTCAAAAAAAGGCTCTGGTTTTGTTGTATTTAAGTTTGGTTTTCTGTGAGATAAATGGAAGTCTTTCTGTTGCAAACCCTGTTGATACAACCTACTACCTTGCAAATGCATTAGTCATTGATTACCAAATGAGGTAGGGATAGAGAGAAAGAGAATGAGAAAGAACGAAAGAAACAGAGAGACAGAGAGACAGAGAGACAGAGACAGACAGAGACTCAAACTCAGCAGTTTATTGTCTGATCTTAAATGGCAGTGGGGGACGTGACCGGCCTATGGGAAGAACTTCTGGAAGTGAAAATTAAGATGGAAAAACCAAAGGATCAAATTTTGTTCTACAATTTGAAAGCTATAACCACACAAAGTTTGGGGCTAAGAATTAGGAGGGGCTAGAGAGATGGCTTATCAGTTAAGAGCATGTGTTGCTCTTGTGAAGGATCTTGGTTTGATTCCATATATATATATATACACATACATGCATATATTTACACACACATACGCACATATATGTGTATATATATATGTATATACACATACATATACATACATGCAGGCAAAACACTCCTGCATATAAAATAATCAGTCATTTTAAAGGAAAAAGTAAGAAAACCATGGCATTTCATATTGACATGTTCATTTGCCAGTTGGCCAGGGTTAAAATTACCTAATGTGGAATCAAAGATACTACCAGGTCCTCTTAGTTCTGGTGCTTATGGCCTTACCTAGTGACTCTCTGAGAATTGTGGGTAATATAAGAGAGTTTCTTGGGCTAAGATCATGCCCTTGCTTTAGGCTAACCTATACACAGGGACATAGCAGAGCTAGGGCTCATCTTGTCGCTCTGTCCAGGCACAGTCTTAAGGAGTGCCTCAGCCCCAGAGCTCCCTTCCACCATGGTGGTTGACGATGTCCCCTGAGCCTCCACCCTCTGTGCTTACTGTAGCTCAGTTTCTCCTTCTCAGTTCTGTTGGTCTCCCTCCCCTGTCCTGTTGTTCAGGAACCTGTTCTCTGTTTAGCTCCTGCAAAGATGCCATGCAGCCCTTCATCTTGGGGCTACTTTCCAGAAGACATGGGGTATGCGAGGGCTGTATTCCCTCAGCAGATGTGTTTCCGGGCTGCTTTCATGTTGGAATACCAGCTTGGCTGGATTTCCCATTCTCCGGCCACCATCTTCTCTTTCAAACTATTGTGGCTATGGCAATTAATCCAGGTTCTTCTAGGGCTTGGGAGGAACGGCCTTTCCAAGCTCTTCGTTTCTACTGCTTTGGTTCTTGTGAGATTTTAAAATTGTTTCTCACAAATTAAGAACTATCTCACTAGGATGTGTCTCTAAGTGAGTTTCTTTCATTTAACACACCTGGAATCCAAAAGCCTGCTTATTCACTTTTTGTCTCTGAACGTCTCTGGTTCTTCCAGGTTGACAGAAAGCTCCAGTAATATGCATGTCAACCGTTTCAGCCACTTCAGGAAAACCTGACGTTCTAGCTGATTCTCTAGAGTATAATCTTCATGCCCACCACCCGCTCTTTCAACATTTTAGAGCGTTGTCCCATCCCCTATGCTCTGGTACAATGTCCTTCCTAGAATCATGATGCCCCTTTTCCTCTGACCTCTTCCCCGGACTCAGTCCGTTCTTAGCCTCCAGTGCTTTCTGTCCGTCACATCTAAGCACTTGCTTAGATGAAGAAGGGAGTGTGACTCCCCTCCACGCCCTCCTGTGGCCCTGCTGTCCTTCGTTGCCTGTATCAATGGTTCTTCTACTTTATCAACAGTGTGTTTTCCAAGACAAGTTGCTGATCCAGCAAGCCAAGGCATGGGACTGGGGAAGCCCTGACATCCACTTCTGTTCTGACACGCACAATTCTAGGTTCCCTCTAGCGTGATACATAGGAAAGGCGTGGCTCATTACAGATGACTCAGTCTTACCTTCCGCCTTCCCATTTGACTCATCTTTCCAACGTGCACCCTGGCCATCTGAGACCATTGTGTGGCCATTGCCTGCCAATTCCACTCTTGCACCCACCCCCTCTAATATCTAAATCTCTCAGCTACAGCAGAGGGCGCCAAAGAGCAGACCCCGCCCTTCATGGGCAGCCCACTTTTCTGAAGACAGCAGATGTGGCCCCAGCAGGCAGCCCTACTTGCACATCTGGCCAGCTGCTTCCCCACTCTTCTTCCCTTTCCTTGTCCAGCTCAGCAGTGAATGGCAGTGCTGAATGACAGGGACGGACGCTCGCAGCAGCAGCAGGCTAGAAGACAGCGCAGCAGCTGCTAGCTCCAGAAAGGAAGAACAAGGCAACACCCAGGTGGAAATTCAAAGAGACCGTCTGCTTGTCAGTTCAAGAACCTTCTGCTTGATGGCTCTGGCTTCCTCCTACTTCCTGGTAGTCTGATGGAGAGGTACATAGGACAGAGGCTTCTGAGGCAGGCTGTCTTGCTCAATTAGAGGGATAAAGCCCGGGGTCCTAAGGGAGAGAGGCATTCTTTGACATGGATCCCACACCAGAACCTGCTCCTACTTTGCTCCCAGCATGATGGATCATCATGCCACCGTCACGCTGGGTTCTCTTAACTGCCGACACCCGCCTTCACTGTGCCCACCTGTCCCCCAGATTCTCTTGTCCTTGCCTCAGTTTACTGCCCACTGTCTCTAACAAGGCAGGGCTTCTTTTCACCTGCTTCCCCAGTGGCCCCAATTTCCTCCTTAAATCTCTTCCTGAATGCCTTTGGCTTCCATCGCATGGTTGGTCCTTGGCTCGTGCTACTATTTTGGAAGGCTCTAGAAACTTCAAGAGGTGGGACCTACGTAGATTGAAAAGTAGGTCACTTGAGTCTATTATCCCTGGCTCCTTCTTGTATCTCCACTGTTTCCTGTCTACCTTGATGTGAATAGCTGCCTTCTACCATACAGTACCACTGCCCGAGCACTGGAGAGCAGCTGCCAATAGACTGAGCCCTCTGAAGCTATGAACTGAGAGAAATACTCTTGCCCTTGAGTTATAGCACCAAGGGAGTATCACATAGAAAGCATACTTAAAGCTCCTCTCCACATACTTGTACCAAAAGGAAATCCCTGATATGCAGGTCTTGGTACCATGGGAATAGGAGTTTTTACAGTCTTAGGCACCTAAGAAAAAAGTAACCAAAATTATAAAATACAGCTAGGTATAAAGATGACTTCCATGTGTAGCATGACAATGAAAATCACAACAAACTACAACCTTTAGGCTAATGTTACAAACCTCACAGACTGGCCAAGCCCTTCATTTCTCGCCAGCTGACTCATACATCTCTAGAGTCCTTGAGGTGCTCTCCCTTATCTCTCTGGCTGTGTGCTCTTGGCCTTCTCTGAGCAATGCTCTCAAAGGAGGACAGCAGTAACGCAAGATTCAGCAACATTTGTTTCATATTTCTGATTAAAAATACACACGGGACAAAAGTTCCTCTCAGCTCAGTCATTTCATAGGCATCTTAAGAGGGTCATTAAATTTGGGGAAACTTCTATGGGTTTGCCATGTTTCTAAGACTTCTAAGAATGTTCCTTCTGATTTGCTTCTCCTCTTTCTGTGGTACTGACAGTCCTGGGAACCCTTTGGGGAGTCCCCGAGGCTAACCTGCATTAGGGTCAGCATAATTTTTACTTGTGGGCACTAACCTTGCTTCAACAACCACTAGGCTGAAGCTTGGGAGGGTGGGCAAATTGCTTTGTTTCTTTCACAGCTACAAGGGTTCCCTTTGGTCTCACTCGCCAGCACCCTCTATAGGGCTGAAGCTACCTTGCCTGGATGTGATGGTCGTGTTCGCTCTGCTGGAGACCAGTGGGAACCTGCAGTGACAGGGAGCAATAGGCAGGAGAATCACCACCCATTGAGCTTCCACAGCTGTCACCTTCTGGGATAAGAACTAAACATGTCACCTTGCTTGATCTTCACGGATTCCAACCAAGAGTTTCCCTTGTCTCATTTTTTTCCGGGATGGTTCACGTCACAAACTTGGATGCCAAGCTGGTTTTCCTAATAATCTCTTGTTCACTCATGTAGTTCAAGAGATATCGATCAAGGGGGGGGGGCATTCGTAGCTCCTCCAAAGGCTTCCTCTGTTGCATCTGTCTTATTCTATGTAGGCGGTGATGGGGTGGGGGGAGGGTCTCTAAAGGCATTCTCTGAGCTGCTAAGCTGACACACACACACACACACACAGAGTTACAGAAGAGCTCTCAGTCCTTTTTGTGAATGGATCATGGGAGACATGTGCCCACTCTACAGTAATGATCGACCAGATTATTGATCACAAGGCCATGACTCACACTCAAACTCTATGGTCATAGTAGTACAGGTTAGCTTCAGGGATTTCCCTAGTACTCTAATCATAATATGAAGAGCAGAAGAAAAATGACTTGCAAAGAGGAAGGACATTTTAGAACCATGACCTTTTGTGCCAGATACGCGCAGTCTTACAGGGTCCTTGAGCCAACCTACCTAGCTCTTTTTTCTAGAAACTCCTTGTATTAAGTTGCACTTGCCAGCCTAGCCTCCCCTTCCACGGGAGGATGTCCCCTCCTCTGAGAAACAGTAGTTTGGAATTTAGAGTTGGGGTGTCTACTTTCTTCTCAGCAAGCAGGTCTCAAACGAAGATGACCCTGAGGATGATGCCACTTCAGGCCTGCATGTCCAGGAAGGGAATGTTCCTATGTCATCTATCATGGAACTAGAGGTTCTCACTGGATGGCAGAAATTGTGGCAGCAGAGAATTTCAACACTGGCATGGGCAGGGAAGGAAACTGAGGCTCTCTCTAATCCAGGGCCCAATATTAGCAATAGAACTAAGCATCAGACTTTTGTTGGCCCCCACCTAGAGTCTGTGTACCTCATTACTGACTGGAGAGAGAGAATGTGGGGGAGAGAGAGGGGGAGAGAGGGAGGGAGGGAGAGAGAGAGAGAGAGAGAGAGAGAGAGAGAGAGAGAGAGAAGCAGGCAGAGAGATTAGATACATACATATATACATAGACACACATACATACATACATACATACATACAAAGAGAGAACACATCTCCATAGTCTTCATGGAGACAGTTGTAGATCTGGTGACAAATTTAAAGACAGTTGAATGATGTTACAGGTTTATAGCGAGGACTCTGAGACAAAAGTATCCTTTTGGCGAACCTTATTGAGAGAGTTAAAAGCTCACAGTCACAGGCAGTCGCCGTGAGGCTCTGAAGCAGAAGGGACTGAGGGAGGGACTGGTGATGTGTTGACCAGGATGGGGGTCTCAGAGGGGAGAGAACCTCCAGTTCTGGAATACTAAAGGAGTTAGGGCTCTGCACTGTAGACAGGGCAAAACAATCCCGAAGGGAGACGCTCTTCAGTACCTTCAGACAAAACGGGTATCTGACTCTTCCAGGCTTCAGAGGCATCGGAGCAAGGGTTCATGTGACTTAGCCTATGTGCTAAAAGTCAGAAAGCGTTGGTGAAGTTAAGGTGTAATTCAAGGTTGTCTCACAGCTGCAAGGTGGAAGAGAGAATGCAACTCTTCGTGAGGGTTTTGGGGCCACTGCGGCTACGTGGGCAGCTCTGAGAGAGGGAGACTGCAGGCGGCGGGGCCTGATTTAGGGGAGAGAGTAGCTAGATGGGCTCTGATCTCACAATGAAAACATCCCACGCTGCCGGAGCCTGGCTGGGCTGCATACTAGTCCCTCTTGTCCCATTGAAGTAAGTCCCGCCTCTTCCGGGAGATTGTCCTATCTGGAGGATGGTTCTTCCAAGGTCTACTCTTGGTAAGCCACAGAACACTGGACTGGCATTGTAGTTAGCAAATGGAGAGAACAGAGGAGACTTATCAATGGTTAGGAATGTCTATCTCAGGTTAGCACCCTGTAGAGATAGATGACCATGGTTGCTCATAAGCCTCAAGGGTAAGTGGCCCCCTCCCAAGAGCATAGCTAGTCTGCTAGGTAATGAAATCTCTGCTAGAATGCTAGAATGGCCTCTGCAGAGGGCAGCCTCTGTCTGATTTGCATTCGTGGCATCACTGCATTTGCTCAGCTTGGAACTGGGCTTCCAGATGCATCATAAGGGATGGAGGACTATCTCAAATGCAGTATTGTGTCCAGGAATTACTGAACAGTTACCATCTCCCACGTCGGTGAACATGCTTTGGCTTTTGAAACAAATGTCTTGCCTTGACATCCAGGAAGCACATCGTGGTTTCTAGAATGCATTGCCCCGATTCCATTAAATATGTATCAAGTTATGACCACGTATACGTTGCAGACACAAGACCCTGAATTTCAGAAAGAACTTAATCTAACCTAATTTTTCATGGTTTTTGTGGCTTCCTTGAATGGCTCCTTATAAATATCTACCAAAGAAAAGAGGATTTGTGAGAGAGGATAGACTCATGATCCGAAAGTCTTCATCTCCAAGATGAAAATACCGGCTGAGGAGAGCTGGCTTTTCTCTTGATCTCAGAGTGATTTCTGCAGAGCAGCGTGACATATCTAGAACCCACAGCGATGGCTCCAGAGTACTGCTTGCTAGAGATTTCATGTGGATGCAATTACAGTCCAAGTTACCAAGTCAAAAATGCTAGTGGAACTTTAGACAGCTGCCCATACAGATAATGTGTCATTGGCTTTTTGACAAAGTGTCTTCCATATGTGAGTGAAGATCTGCAGGGTCAATTCTATTACCAAGGACAGAAACAAAGGGTCAGATCATAATGAAGAGCACCTACTTCAAACAACTTGAATTTGGAAATAAATGGTGTAGACATTTCTTTGCCTTTTATTGGTAGACGGTGGGAGGAGGGTGTGGTTTGTAAAGCAAAGTCAGATAAAATCATATAATTTATTTTATTAATCATTTTATTTATTTACATTTCAATGATATCCCCCTTTCCCAATTACCCCTCCACAACCCCCCATCCGGTCCTCCCTCTCCCCTCCCCTTTGTCTCTTTGAGGGTGCTCCTCTACCCACTCGCTCATTTCTGTCTCACCAATCTAGCATCCCTTTATGCTGGGACATCAAGCTGCCACAGGACCAAGGGCCTCTGCTCCCAGTGATGTCAGATAAGGCAATCTTCTGCTACATATGTATCTGGAGCCATAGATACCTCCATGTATACTCTTTGGTTGGTGGTTTAGTCCCTGGGAGCTCTGGGTGGTCCAGTTAGCTGATATTGTTCTTATGAGACTGCAATCCCCTTCGGCTCCTTCAGTCCTCCCCCTAGTTCTTCCATTGGGGTCCCCGGGGCTCATATAATTTAAAAGCAGAAGTTTCTCTCTCATATATGTGGATGTTAGAGGTCATTTATAGAATAAAGTCCTAGGGGTGTCTCTCAAGAATGGAGAAATAGAATACACAGAGGGAAACTGGAGGGGGTACCGGAGTGGAAGAATTAGATGGGGAGGGTTAGGGAGAAATATGGCGGAGCAACTAACATTAGGAATCATTTGAGGGCTCATATAGAAACCTACTAAAGTAGAAACACACACACACACAGACACACACACACACACACACACACACACACATCTGGAAGAAACCTGAATGGAGCTACTAAATAATTGGGGAAACAATGTGCCTACTAAGTATCTTTTGCCACCAAGTGAAACATGTAGTGTCAATGCCTGGAATGGGCTACCCCTAATTGTGTTATTGGCCAATGGGGCCCCATGAAAACTCCAAAACAACCCAGGCTATTGCCTAAGCTATTGGCTGCTCTCCACAAACTGATGGTAAGGCCTTTACCCAACCCACTTGTCAGAGAGGAATCAAGCTGGTGCCTAACTAGAGCCTTTATCCCTACTGACTAGTGTTCTTGGTGTGGGAAGGTACTCTGCACACTAGCAGAGGAGAAAGGTAAACAGCAACCCAGCAACAAATCTGTGGTCTGTGACACTGACCCGTCTGCCTGCACAACATGCTGGCACATTAGTGACACAAATTTTGGATCTGGTTGGATTTAATAGGATGAAACTCTTGCCTGACACTACTCAGATGGCCAAGAACCTGAGACTAGACAAGCCAAAAGCCTAGGGAAAAAAATCAAATAGCATTGTTGGGCAAAAGGAACATAGCAATAAAATGATTCCTAGTGGAATTTTGCTATACCCATTGGTAGCATTTGTCTAAGCTCCGCCCCACAGTTACCTGGAAACAGCCAGGTGTGTCTGACTCACTATAAAAGGGGATGCTTGGCCCCTCTTTTTCTTGCCTTCTTACTCAGACCCTGTCCTCTCCCTCCTTCTCCCACTCTTTTCCCACTCCCCTCCCTTCCCCTCCCCACATGCTCTCAACCGGCCCCTACTCCTCTACTCTCTCTTTCTGCCTTTCTCTGTCTCTACTACCCTTTCAACTCCCCTCCCCAAGCCCTTAATAAACTAAATTCTATACTACCTTCATGTGGCTAGTCCCTCAGGGGAAGGGATGCCTCAGCATGGGTCTGCAGAGGCCCCCACTGCCCCCACACCTGACTACACACGTCTCTCTCCCTTTATTTTTATAAGACACAATACCCACAGATAAGCGTCTCACTCAGCTGTCATTAGAGAAGCTTCCTCCTGCAGTCGGTGGGAGCTAATACAGATTTGCCACTGGACAATGTGCAGAGAGTAAGAAACTGGAACAGCAGTACTAAAAGTGATGTCTTCATTTAAGCCCTTCCCTCGGGGTTCGGGGGAATTGTGAGGAAGAAAAGGCAGAAAGATTGTACTGACCAGAGCAGAGAGATGACACTAAGAAAAGAGTGTCTTCCAGACACAACAGGACTGACTCACATATGATATCACCGATAGCATGGCAGCACACACAGGGTCTGCACAGGTTCAAGCTAGAGGGGGGTCTAGCACTGATAGAGGAACAGGACACAAACTCTCATCCTAACCAAGTCATTATCGCCAATTGACAAACCCTTGCAAAAGAATAGTAGTCTCCAATGGAGTCTCACTGGGTGTATAAACTGCATATAAGAATAAACCCTGTTCTAGCAATAAATGGGAAAAAAACCCTCAATCAATGGTATTTTTATGGATTTTTTTTCTTTGTGTGTGTCTCAGTGTTGCTTCGTTTGAGCCCCTCCCCACTCCTTTTTTATCTGACTGGCCTTTTATTTGTATATTATGGTTTCTAATTTTGTGTTTTCATGGATTTTGCTTCTGTGGGTTTTTTTTCCTGTTTGTTTTCTAGAGAGAAAAAGAAAGAAGGCACCACAGGGCTTACGGTTGGGAGGCATGTGGATAGGCCACAGGAGGCCTCAGAACACTGCAGTTAGTTGATAGATGTCAAGTGGAACCAGGAGCAGAATTTTAAAACATTCTCACATTAAATAGAAACAAGCAAACCACCAATTTCTGGCTGCCAATCTGAATCCTGGCTCTACCATTCATTCCCACCTTCTTGCCCTGCCCCGAAAGCCAGCTGTTCTTTGCCTTCAGTAGCTTAGACTAATTGGACAGTTGGTCCTCTCCTCCAGGCTCCTCCGTCTCTGTAGACAGCCAAGAAAAACAAACCCCGAGGAACCTGCTTGAGTCCAGTCCAAAGGAAACAAGCAGAGTGCTTATACCGTCGCTCTAGTTGTAAGACCCACGGAGTAGCTAAGATGGAGCCATCTTGGGTGAAGATCAATTTGGCCTCTCCCTGGAGATCGTATCAAAGAATTTCCGCCCTCCAGGTTTCCTGATAAGATAAAAGACAGAGGCTTTTCAGGTGCACCTTTCTTCTCTCCTATGCCTCCCCCAACTTTATCTCTTTCTAAAGGAAGGGCTGATTGCTTCTTCTGATAGGATCCCCTGGAATGTTCTGGTCACAGCTGGCCCTTCATCTTCTCTGCTAAGCTTCAGAGATAGAGACTCTCTGCTTTTAATTAGGTTCAGGTGAATCTGGACTGGGCCAAGTAGAAAGCTTTCCACTTGTGACTAAGCCGAAGTCACTTCTGCACTCAGCAAGCATAGGGAATGGGTTAGTGAGCAAGGACTCCACTTGTTTTAGGCAATATTCCCATCCCTTTTCTAATAACGCACTGATATTCTTAGTCGAGTGCTGTGCACAAACACTCCACAACAGTGTACCTTGCAACCTGCTAATAACATAGAATTGACACCTGTATAAGTTAAGTCCCCTCTGAACAGTAGGAGAAGCTGTCGCTCTCCTTGATAACGACCACTCAAAGCTTCTGAACTACAGAGCTGGCTAAGTGGTTAAGAGCTCTGGTTGTTTGGCCAGAGACCTAGGTTCAGTTCCTAGCACCCACGTGGTAGCTCAGACCCATCTGTAACTCTTGCTCTAGGGGATCTGAAGCCTTCCCCTGGCCAGCACGAGCACTGTGTACTTACGGAACATACTTATGGTGCATACTCGTGGCACACATTTTTTTTTTCATGCAATGCAAACACTCATGCATGTAAAACAAACAAAAAACCATAATAATTTAAATTTTTTTAACTCTTATAGTTTCTATTTAAATATGTTTCTAATGCATTCTAGTATGAAAGGTGGAAGGCCCATCCAGTCCGAACTGGTTTTGAGAATGTTCATGAGAAGGCAAACTTCATCCTTAAAGTGAACTTTTAGGGAAAACCATCCATTTACCATCTTGTGGCTAAGCACAATTGGGCATGAGTATAATTAAAATTAGATGCCTTATAGGGAATGTCTTAGTCAGGGTTTCTATTCCTGCACAAGGAATAGAACAAGAAGCAAATTGGGGAGGAAAGGGTTTATTCAGCTTACACTTCCACACTGCTGTTCATCACCAAAGGAAGTCAGGACTGGAACTCAAGCAGGTCAGGAAGCAGGAGCTGGTGCAGAGGCCATGGAGGGATGTTACTTACTGGCTTGCTTCCCCTGACTTGCTCAGCCTGCTCTCTTATAGAACTCAAGACTACCAGCCCAGGGATGGCACCACCCACAATGGGTCTTCCCCCTTGAACACTAATTGAGAAAATGCCCCACAGCTGGAACTCATGGAGGCATTTCCTCAAGGGCAGCTCCTTTCTCTGTGATAACTCCAGCCTGTGTAGAGTTGATACACAAAACCAGTCAGTACAGGGAGAGATGTGTGCAGTAAGGGAATGGTTACTTGTCAATCAAATCAGAGTACTCCATTGTAAGTAACAAATCCATCCTTCTCTCGATCCCCCTAAAAGGCTCTAAGCAGTAACTAGCCCCTTGAGCGCTTTCTTCCTCTCTCTTGTGTGGAGAATTCTTTTATGTGTTCCCTTGTAGTGTATTCCTTAACGCCCCACAGGATTGCTTGGCTTTTAAATAAAGTTTTCTCACTATGTTATAATCTGCGTGGGCTTTTAGTTCATTCTTGAGTAGAGGCCAAGAACCTGGAAATATCCACCTCACATCTCAGCCAATGGTAACAAATGCATCCCCAACTCCACCCCACCCCTCTTGCTGAGAAAAGAACTCAAGATGCCAGCAGGTATGAGATTCTCCTCTGTTTTGTGGAGCTTTGACTCAGACACATTCCAATAACTTCAGTGACTCCTTTATTCTTCTGGACGCCTCCTTATCAATGCCTCCAGACCAGGATCTAGCAACCTCATGCCAGATGAGCAGCCAGATTACAAATGGGTAAATGAGCTGAAGGCTTGGGATGGACTAGTCTGAAATGAAAGGAAATAATGTTCCAGGTAAGACAAATGCTACCACCAGCAGCACAGCCTGACTATCCTGCCTGGGCCATACCACTGTGACCTTAGAAATGGTGAAAATGGTATTAAGATAATTTGAGGGGAAATAAGACAGATTATTTAAATTCAGAATGTGTCTAATTAAAAAGTGATTTTTGTAACTAGAATTCTTGGGAAGTTATGAACTAGGTCCAGTGGTATGGCAGTGTTGAGTAGGGACAAGTGAGGGAGATTCTGGGCCCAAGACTGCAAAACATCAGAGTCCCTCTGACCTCAGGCACACCCTGGGACTCGGAGGTATATACAATAAAGACATTGTCCATCCTGGCAGGAAATACACAGGAAGGAACATTGCACAGCTTTGGAAATGGGCTGGAGATTTTAGAGTAAAACATGGCGGGGCCCTGAGTATACGCCAAGTGGTCTCGAAGCGTGGAAAGGGCGAGGCTGGAAGGCACGTTCTCTCATCAAGACTGTTTCATGGGTATAAGAAGGATCCAGTGCTAGACAGACACCATTCTCCTCCACAGGGAAGAAGAAGTAAGGTGGAGGTAAAATACAGGAGATCTGGCCTGGGGTGATGATATCTCTCAGGAAAGTGCTTCTGTGCAAGCGTAAGGACTCTACCTCTACTTCAGATCTCCAGCACTCAAGGAAAAAGCCACAAACCTGGTGCTGAGGATGCAGACACAGGTGAGTCCGGAACCTGCTGGCCGGCCAGCCTCACAGAATCAACGAGGCCCCACTTCCATGGGAGACCCTCTCTCAAAAATTAAGGTAAAGGACACCACAAGATGGGTTAATTGTTGAAAGTGCTTGTCTCTTAAGCCCAACAACCCAAGTCAGCCTCTTAGAACCCATGTAGAGGGAAGAGAATCCAACTCCTAGAAGTTGTCCTCTTGGCTTCAACCTACTCCCTTTCTCTTCCCTCTTTCTCTCCCTCCTCTGTCTCAGTCTCTGTCTCTCTGTCTGTGTGTGTCTCTTTTTCCCTCTCTCTTCTCTCTCCAATAAAAATGAAATTAACAAAATTGAATTATGGCAGAGAACAACCAGGAGACGCAGATGCTGACCTCCGGCTTCTACATGCATGTACACACACGGCCACATCCATATGCACATGCATACCCATGTGCATGTGCACATATACACACTGAAAACAAACAAATCTAAGACCAAGGGATCTGCCATCTGAAGCTAAGTTGGCTATAAGTTCTGCGAGTCAGCTTTCCATTGCTGAGATAAACGACTTACAGGACTAACTCAGGGCTTCATTCCATGTCCCACCGTAACCCAGAGTTACGGTGAAGCAAGCGTCATGGTGAAGCATCACGGTGAAGACAATGTAGTGGACTAAAGCTGCATAGCTCATGGCACCAGGGAATGGGGGTGCTGTGAGGCTAAGATATACCCCCAAGAGGACAGCTACAAAGATATTCCCTTCAACTAGGTACTGCCCAAGTTCCTGTCACCTGCTAGTAGCCCATAAAATTAGGAAGAGATGATTAATCCGTTGATAATGCCATAGAGCATATGATCTGACTATGGCCCCAAAGTCCCACCTTTGAACATTGCTGTGATGGGGACCCAGCCTACAACACGTGAGTCTTTGGGGGAGATTTCCAATCCGAGCCATTATATGCATCATTGCTAAGGACTACCTCTAGTTGAAAACACACCCAGAAAGGTAGTTTTCTTTGTTGGGTTCATTGCTTCAATACCTAACCTTTCCCCAAGCCTTGGTTCTGTTCACACCCTACTGCACACAAATCTTAGATTCTAGGGTCTTTAAACAGAAGAAAGGGGCAAACTTGGAAAGTTGAAGGTGAGAGGAAGTATCTGTTCAAGAGAGCATGGACTGGAAGCATCCAGTCTTCCAAGCCTTGTCTTCTGAGACCCTAAATGGTTTCCTCTAACACCAGCTCCTACGTTAAGGGCTTTTATGTACATGATTCCATGTAATGTGAAAACAAGGCCACAAGATAAGATTTCTTGTCTCCATTTTGCTGATGAAGAAATCAAAGCTGCCCATTGTCCTGTAAATAGCTACAGATCACACTGCAATCCTTGAAGAGGCAGCATCAGGTCACTTGTATGGTGCACAAGATGGGCCCCTAGATCCGTTCCCTTTCCCATCCTTCCATCCCTTTCTCTCCTTGATGCTGTCTTAGTGCCTCGTGTTCCTTGGAGCAGGACTTCTGCTCTTTCTGTTGAAGCTAAGAGTGTGGGATGCAACTGTCTTTCCTTTAACCCAGTCAAATCCCAGAAGCCCCCAGGAGCAGCACTGGGGACTCCTGAGAGAGCTGCTGAGGAGAAGCAGGAAGACCCAGTTTCTCCCCTGAGTGAAGTCTGAGTCAAAGGGTCATGTGAGTTCTGTATGAGTTATAGTTCTCCAGGGAACATAAGATAATTTAGACACATAGATGAGGTTTATATAAGCAACTGCTTCACACAGTAACCGGAGCTGAGATGCCCCACAAGTTTCTATCTGAAAGCTGGAGGCACAGGAGTTACTAAGCATGAAGAGTCAAGGAGAGACAATGGCGTATGCTCCACGTGTCCAAAGAGCCAGACAACCAGAAGCATCTCCATGTCAAAGGACAGGAGAAAGGGTGCATTTCAGGTCACATCCACACACAGAGCTCTCCTCCTCATCCTCCATCCCTTCTCTATGGAAACAGACTCCAAAGGATAGCATCTCCCCAGAGACATGGCTATCCTGGACCATTCAGTCCTATATAGGTAGCAGTGCATAATCAATTTGATATTCTCAAGAAAACTCACCCTGACCCTCACCTGCTGCAGCACCTGGGAAAGCAGTCCCAGGCACCTCACCTGAGCAGTTCAGTAGAGCTGGGTCTGATGGTGTGCGCCCTGGTGAGCCAGCCCCGAGGGAATAAGAAATGAAACACTGGTTCTGCCCGTTGCTGCCTGTGGCACGGGATGGGTCAGCTGGAGCACTGCAGGAGAGCTTGCCCTGGTGGTGTGGGCACAGGGTAGCCAGTAGGCTGACCAGTTCAGATACCTCTCAGGTCCAGATAGATACAGGGTGTGATGGTTTGTATATGCTCAGCCCAGGGAGTGGCATTATTAGAAGGTGTGGCCCTATTGGAGTAGGTGTGGCCTTGTTGGAGTAGGTGTGTTACTGTGAGTGTGGGCTTTAAGACCCTTGTCCAAGCTGCCTGGAAGTCAGTATTCTTCAGATGAAAATGCAGAACTCTCAGATTTCTGCACCATGCCTGCCTGGACACTGCCATGCTCCCATCTTGATGATAATGGACTGAACCTCTGAACCTGTAAGCCAGCCCTAATTAAATGTTGTCCTTATAAGAGTTGCCTTGGTCATGGTGTCTGTTCACAGCAGTACAAGCCTAACTAAAACACAAGGCTTTGAATTGTCCCACCCCAACATCTACCCCATGGATGAATTGCTGGGGTGCATGAAGGGGCTGGTCCTACAGATCCAAAACTATAGGATCTCCAGGACATGGGGCAACAACAGGATATCCAAGAGGAGTCCCAGTGAGGTTCCAGTATTGATAGAGCAGTAGAAACCAGAGGCCACACAACAAATTAATAAGTCATTGCAATGATCATTTGCAAGCAAAGAAGTGTGAACAAAAGGGTATATTGTGGGACACACTGTGACACATTACAGCTTCCACAATGAGACTATTTTTCTTTTTCTCTTTTGGGGGAGTTGCAATGGTGGAGGATAGGTATGAGAGGACAGGGAGATGCGTGAGATTGGGGTCCATGATGCGACATTCACAAAGAACCAATCAAAAGTAAAAGAACCAAACCCAAACAATTTAACACCATATACTTTTAACTCTGTGCTTGTACCACAGTGTGAACTTCCAAAGAAAATGGGCTTCATTCGCCCTCTCTTCTGGATCTCCACTGTTTACACCCAATAAAGTGGCCTTCACTTTGCTGGATGCACAAATAACTTAGCTCTCTCCTGCAGCTAAGAAGTTGTACAATTAATCAGCCTTCTATGGACTGGTTCTCAGAATAAAGAACTTACAAGAGAGTCTTGCTATTTCGAAGGGACAATGTATTTCTAATTTTGGAAAGTGGCATCCACGTTCTTATGACTTTACTAGACCGAGATCTACTTTCTGCAACATACTTAGCCACACACGCTCTCTGCATCCTGATTTTCAAGGTAAGGTATCATCTGCCATTGTGGTGACAGTGTATATAAAGTGCTTCTCCCAGTGCCCAGGATGTATCAGATGTGTAATAAATATAGGTTTCCTTCAAACAGTTCCTTTTATTCTTCAGGGATATTGTGGTTCTCACATAGACATGGCTTCAAGGACTCAAGAGAAGGTGGGAACTGTAGGCTCAGGCAGTGATCAGAGAGAGAGAGAGAGAGAGAGAGGACAGGGATTAGTACCACTGTAGCTGCTAGCATGCTCCCAGGGCTGTAGAGTCAGAGGGTACTGAGCAGGTCTTATTTGTTCCTCTAGGCCATCTGTGATGCTCTGGAGGACACGATGAGTACTAGCCCAGTTCATCACAGCCTGGTCAGGTTCCCTGCTATATCAGCTGAGCGCAATAAGGTGAGGAACAGCCTATTTCCTGTACCTTTTAGTCTGAACTGCTATGGCATGACAGAACTCTATGAGGATGCTGTCTCTGTCTCTCTGTCTCTCTCTGTCTCTGTCTCTGTCTCTCTCATTCAGGTAGATCATTCCTAAGTCACCTGGGGTTTTTATATAAGTCTGTTATGTGTGCATGTGTATGTGTGCATGCCTATGCGTATGGCTCAGGTTTTGAGACAGTGTCTACAAATGAATGTGGAACACACCAATTGGTGTCTGGCCAGCAAGCTTCAGGGTTTCCCATCTTTGTCCTCCGATGCTGGGGTTATGGATGTGTGCAGCCAAGCGCGGCTCTTTACATTGGTGTTTGGGATATGAACTTGGGTTCTCATGTTTGCCCAGTCAGTGCTTTCCTCACTGAGCCATCTCCCTGAACACTTAAACCTTGAACTGGAATGTAGACTGTATGCTTGGCTGCTATTGTAATTAGAATAAACAAATTCAGCAGAGTTCTCTAGAGGAACAGAGTCAGGAGATAGTATTGATTGAATTGGTTTCACATGAGAAAAGGTTGGTAATCCAGTGGCTGGTCGGATGCTGCAGAGGTTGAGACTAAGGTTAACACACAAAGTTGGATGTCTCAGCTATCCCAATCTACCGCTGAAGAGCAAAAAAGACCCTTGGAGCTTCACTGGTATCCATGTTGGAAGGCCAAAGTCCTGATGGCAGTGGAGGGCAGCAGCAGCAGCAGCAGCAATAATAGATACAGTCACTTGGCAAGAAGCAATGGCAGACAGGTGAGCTGCTATCTCCTTGGTCATGTTTTTATCTGGGTAACTCCTGGAAGGTGTGACCCACTCTGCACAAAGATCTCCTCTCTCAGTTAAATTCTTCTGGAGACACTTTCACAGACATGCCCAGGGGTAAGCCTGCCTGAGATCCCAGATCCAATCATGTTGCTAATCAAGATTAACTATTGCACCCAAGAACGCAAGTCAGGACAAAGGCACCTCTTCACTGACCTCTAACAGCAGTATAGCATGTCTCTTGTACTTCTTTATCTATCTCTTCCCCTCTCTTATCCATAAAAATTAGACCATTTTATTTTCCAAAATATAAAACTTCACTATATTTGATAAAACAAAACATGGCACCCACAGCTCAAAATCAGTAATCCACAAGGTCTCTGTGTAGTGAGATATGTATGAATCCTTTAGAAGAATTCAAATATGTAAGTGGATATTAGCCCAAAAGCTCGGAATACACCATACAATTCACAGACCACATGAAGCCCAAGAAGAAGGAAGACCAAATGTGGATACTTTGTTCCTTCTTAGAAGGGAGATCAAAATACCCATGGTTCACAGCCAAACAATGGACTGAGCACAGGGTCCCCAATGGAGGAGCTAAAGAAAGGACCCAATGAGCTGGAGTGGTTTGCAGCCCCATAGGAGGAACAATAATATGAACCAACCAGTACCCCCAGAGCTCCCAGGGACTAAACCATCAACCAAAGAGTACACAGGCGGGACCCATGGCTCCAGCTACATATGTAGCAGAGGATGGCCTTTTCAGACATCAGTGAGAGGAGAGGCCATTGGTCCTGTGAAGGCTTGATGCCCCAGTGTAGGGGAATGCCAGGTCAGGAAAGTGGGAGGGGAGGGGTTGGTGACCGGGAGTGTGCCTGCACCGAATTCGGCCTGGGGGATTAACAGAAAACACAGACACAGGTCATTCTGTAAGGAGAGTGCCAAAGCTTTACTGAGGGACCAGCAAAATATACTAGAGGCCAGGAAAAACAACAGGAAAAGACAATTATAGCCATAAGCCAGGCACCTGGGAAACACTGGGTTGGGGGGGATGTTTTGCTCTGGGGGGGGGGGAACCTGTGCAAACAGTTCAGCTGGGGGCATTGAGCTGAGCTCACCGGTTCCCAACTGGGATAGGGGGTTTTTAGAGGGGAAAGGAAGAAAGGGGATAAACATTTGAATGTAAATAAAGCAAATATCTAATAAAATAATAATAAAAAAAGAATTCAAAAAATCTGTCTGATGCTGCCCTGGGCTATTTCTTTTCTTTCTTTCTTCTTTGGCTGTACTAGCTGATTCCTTGTCCTGAAACCACTTGTGAAGCCACTTCTACTATTTCTTCATCTTAAATATATAGATGAAGTAGTAAGACAAGAGACAAAGATGGCGGCATGCAACGTTCACAAAAAGCAACTCTAGTATGGAGATCCTAAGGGATAGAGAGTTCCTTCATATTGAATGGCTTAGCCAAGGGACTGAGCAATAAAAATAGTTTTATCACAAGCACATACTGCTTTTGGCCCTGGGGAATGCAATGATAATGTAAGCCTCTTGTGGTAGTTTGAACGGGTACGGCCCCCATTGACTTGTGTTTTAATGCTTGTCATAGGGAGGTGTGGCCTTGTTGGAGTAGGTGTGGGCTTGTTGGAGGAAGTGTGTCTCTAAGGATGGGCTTTGAGGTTTCAAATGCTCAAGCTAGGCCCAGTGTTCCTTTTTCTTCTTGCCGCCCAGGAAGCCAGTTATAGAATTTGGCAGATACCTCTCTAACATCATGGTCATGTGTACCTGCATGCCGCCGTGCTTCCCAACACGATGACAATGAACTAAACCTCTGAAACTGTAAGCAAGCCCCAGTTAAGTGGTTTCCTTTATAAGAGTTGCTGTGGTCATGGTATCTCCTCACAGCAATAAAGCCTTAACTAAGACATGGCTTATCCTGTTCTGGAGGGTAAGGCAAAGAACAGGAGAAGATAATACAGTAACAGTGATATTCTTAACTTAGCTGTTCACATAAAGATACACATTATATAAGCATGAAAATTTAGGGATATCCAAATGGGTGAACAGCCTAAGAAAAAGTGAGTAAATATTACAAGAAAATTTGGTTGCTCGAGGGCTGAGGAAAACGTTAAGGGGGGGAAAGGGCGCCCACGGGCAGCTAACATCCTTGCCCCTGAGCTGACTAATGGCTTGGGAGAATATTTTATTGATTTTACATCCTTTTCATTGTGTTAGGAATATCCTGGCATAGACTGAGTATATGAGGTTCAGATTTAGGAAAAAATATTAAATATGTACCAAGAAGATATCAAGGGTGCCAATTTTATCAGATAACACAAATTTCATCAAAAGGAAGAGGGACACCACACGCTAGTAGGAGAGACAACAGGCAAAGATGAAGGAATGGTCACGCACATGTGAGTAATCAGAGAAATGTACAAACGGAAAAGAACTGAGAATAAAATATGGGGATAAGTAGATAAATCAATTTTCGCAGCTGGTGATTTTAATGCACTCTTCTTTGAAACCAATCAATAAGCTAGAAAGAAAGAAAGGGGGTGAAATAGTATATTTGAATTACCTAATTAATAAGCCTGAGCATACATATTTCACACCCAATAAATACAGATTGCATATCCTTTTAAGGAGCACATGGGACAGTCACAAAACTCAACACTGAACTTGGGTGACAGAGAAAACTTCTCTAAATTCCAAAGAAACAACATCATCACACAGGCCAAGTTCTCCAACCACAGTGGTGCAAAATTAGGAGCCTATGACAAAGGGAGAAATTGAAATGTTTCAAAAATGTCATATGCCAGAGACTAAAAGAGAAACCAGCAAACATCCCTCTTTAAGGGAGGAAATTAAAACGTATGAAATACTTAGAAAGGAACAAAAGAAAGGACTACAGGTCAGCATTTGTGAAACGTAGTTAGAGCACTTTTCTTCGAGAGATTTATTGCTTCAAACACATCTATCAAAAAGCAAGAGAGAACAAAAACAAATGAGCTAAGTTTCCAACTTAAAAAGGGAGAAAAAGTGCAACTGCAGTTGAGTGAACCCAAAGAAGTAAGAAGGAAAAAGGAAGCTAAATGGAGGTTAAAACACACCAACGAAAAGCAGAACTAGAAAGAACAATAACTGACGAAAATAAAGCTGGTGTCCTGGCCGCATTTGTCACGGCTGCAAACAATTCCAGACATGTGTGACTTTCGTGGGGGAGGGATGTACTTTGGCTCATTCCCTTTGAGGGCTAGAGTCAGGTCACAGGGCTGGCTACAAACCTAAAGCCATGGCCCCTAGAACCCACTTCTTTCAGCTGGTCCCTCAATGGCTATAGGCTTTATATCAATGGTTCTCAACCTTCCTACTGCTACGACATTTAATACTGTTCCTCATGCTCTGGGGACCCCCCAACCATAAAATTATTTCCATGCTACTTCATGTAATGTTGCTACTGTTGTGAATCATAATGTAAATATTTGATATGCAGGGTACCTGATCAGCAACTCCTGTGAAAAGGTAATTTGATTTTCTAATGTTGAGAACCTCTGATCTATTGCTTCCCCAAACAGCACCATTGTCTGGGAACCAAAGGTTCAAAGACAAGAGGTTGTGGAGGGCATTTCACAATGACAGCATTACAGTTTTGTGAAAACACTTGGTTTATGCTTTGGGTGAGTCTCTAAGGAGATATACAAATTTTAAGGACAGAATACTAATGATGGAACCAAAAAAGGGGGAGGGGGAAGGTAAAACTTAAAGATACAGAATAGAGATTTTAAAACAATAAAAATGTAATTATCTGAATGACACCGGCTCCGGGTAAACACAGTTTCTACACCAACCTCCGGGTGAGAATTTCATTTCAGGAAGGCGAAGATGGCTTTTTTGTTTAGCTTGAAGTCACGAGGTATGTAACCTTTCATTTCCCCTTCGCTCCCAAATGGAGACTTTCACACCAAGTTTTGTTTCCCGACAAGAGAAAAGAAAAATCATGGCCCTTGGCTCTGCCTCTTGGGTCCCCCACCCCCAGGCTTTTGTGTTTCCAGGAGACCCTGGTGCTCTCTGGTGAACTGTGCTGGACAGGATTAGCCCACTAGTTACAGCCTTCAAGGAATAAAAATCTAACACCTTGCTCCCTTTCTCGGTTCAAAAGCCACTGCCACCAGGGTACACTGGTGGTTTGAAAAAAAAAAGACTATAATTCATAAAAATGTAATTATAGAATAGTCTATTATACCTAAATATTTTAAAACAGGTATAATTAATAAAATTAGAATAGTAAATGCTTCCTCAAATCTATATAAACTCCCCAACCCCAAAGCCCAAAATTTAAAAAGAAATTGAAGGAGAATTCTATTAAACTTTAAACAAATAATTTCTTATATAAGTTGCTCTAGGTCAAAATTAAAGAAAAAAATCAGTCAACTTTTTAATGAGGGCACTATAATTGTAGCTTCAACATCATCAGTGTCAGTCCAGAGGCTCCTTTTCTTTCTGAGTACATATGTACAATTACCTCTCCAAACTATTTGTTAACAAAAATATTTTTATTATTTTTAAAATAACTTTTATGAGGGTGTAGCAGGAATGGAATCAGTTCTTGGCAATCACTAGGGTAAATTCATAAATCAATATATAGATGGTAAAGTGGATAGATTTTCTTGATAGATGCAAAAATCATTGAATAATATGGAAAACGCATAAATAAATGTCAGTAGAGTTTATGGGTAGGAATTAAAACAGCAGCACTTTCTGGATAACAGTACCCTAGATGGTTTTCTGCTGCTATAAAGAACCCTACGACCAAAACCAACCAAGGAGGAAAAGGTTTATTTCGTCTGACAGCTGCAGTCTGCCATGAAGGGAAGTTGGGGCAGAAGCTCAAAGCTGGAAGGAGGTACAGAAGCAGACGCCCGCCACAGGGGACCCTGCTTGCCTGGCTCAGATTGCTCAGCTTGAATTGTATCTTGCCCAGGTTCACTTGCTAGGGATGGCACCACCCCCAGTGGGCTGGGGCCTCCTGCATCAATTAACAATTAAGAAAAAGCCCCACAGACATACCCACAGGTTAATCTGATTGAGGGAATTCCTCAACTGAGTTCCCCTCTTTCCTAGTGACTCTAGGTTGTATCAGGTTGACAGCCACAGCTGTGACAGCTAGAGATGCAAATCTCTTTGCTTGATTAAAATATATCTCAAGATATCAAGATACCATAACAAACACTGTTTTCAAGACAGAGAGACTTGAATTATATTTTCTCTAATGACATTTCAATACAAAACATGGTTATCACTATTGCTACTTTTAACATGATATAGTTTGAATGTCCATTATCAGAAATGCTTAGAGATAAAATTGTTAAGATTTCAGATCTTTTCCAGATTTGGGGTCTAAACACAATATTTGTTTATGTTTTATATTGCTTGTGCACATAGACTAAACAATTTGAATAATAGTTGGTATACACTGGACCATCAAACCTGGGGTATCATATCAGCACTTAATTAACTTGGGGTTTGGGTAATTTCAGATTTCATATTTGGGGATTAGAGTAGTCCACCTGTGTAAAAAGTTACTAGTGATTGCAATGAGGCAAGAGAAGTACATATGTGACATAAGTATGCGATGAAAACAGTGTTATTGGCAGAAAGAAGAATCTTCTACAGAGAGAAGCCAGTAGAGACACCAGTAAAAGCCATTGGAAATAACATAGTTCAACATGGAAAGTTGAACATTTACATATGTCTTAATTGGGTTGATGTTGCTGTGATAAACATACCATGACCAAAAACAACTGGGAAAGGATTCATGCTGTCTTACACAGCTGTTCTCAACCAGTGGGTTGTGACACCACAGGGGTCACATATTAGATATTTATATTATGATTCATGACCAAATGAAAATTAGAGTTAGGACGTAGCAATGAAATAACATGAGGAACTGTATTAAAAGGTTGAAGCACCAGTAAGGAATAGAACTACTGATCTTACAGTTTACAGTTTAGGATGAAGAAAACTTGGGAGGGGGTAACTCAAGGCAGGAATTTGGAGGCAAAGAGTTGAAACAGAAGCCATGGAGGAAGGGGTCATAGTGGCTTACTCCCTATGGCTGGCTCAGCCTGCTTTCTTATACTATCAGGGGTGGGGGTGGGGTGTACTGTTCATCCTGGACCCTCTCACATCAATCATTATTCAAGCCACGCCTACAGTCCAAACTGATGGAGGCTCCTTCTCAGTCACCTAATGGAGGTTCCTCTTCCTAGACAAGTCTAGCTTCCATGCAGTTGATAAAAAGCTAACTAGGGCAATATGAAATGCAGACACACACACACACACACACACACACACACACACACAGAGAGAGAGAGAGAGAGAGAGAGAGAGAGAGAGAAACATGTGTGTATCACTATTAAAATAACAATAAAACTAGGATTTGTTTTTAAAAAACAAATTAAAAAAAGATTAAAAATGAAAAACCGTGTCTCTCTTACAAATAAAAAACATAAATAGGAAACAGTTGATTGTTCCCAAAGCCATCTATAAATTCTTGGCACATTACAAGTTAGATTTCATTAAAAAAAATTTCGATGGGAACAAAATAAATTTATCCGAAAGTGTTCATCAGTGACTATATCCCAAAATGCCTACATTCTAGAAGAAAATGTTAGCATGGGTTATGTCAGCCAATAGGAAAATAGGAGAGGTCTACAGATCCATACTGGAAGAATGTAATTGTGAGGAGTTGTCAGGTCTGTGCCACTATAACAAAAGACCTGGGTGGATTGCTTATGAAGAAAAGAGGTTTGTTCCACTAAGATTTCTAGTGATTCAAGGGCCAGCAGCAGCCAGGCTCTTAGGAAGACATCATGGGGGGGGATCACAGAGTGAGGAAGAGATGGCGTGATCTAGGTGGAGAAGGTGCCACTAACCCCAGGAACCGGGCCTTCCAAGGGTAGTGCTCTCGGGGACTCTCAGCGCCCAACTCTTTTCTTTCTTCTTCTTTGAGTGTGTAAGTGCTTTGCCTGCATGTTGACATATGAATTAGATTTCTTTAAAACATTTTTTGCATGGGGACAGAATAAATTTATCCCAAGATGTTCATCAGTGAATAGACCCACAAGGCCTACATCCCAGGTATTCAGTCTCTTAAAAATGGAGTTGCCAATGGTTGGGAGACACACCGTGAGTGCCGAGAGCTGAACCAGGCTCGGTCATAAGAGCAGCAAGTGTTGAGACATTTCTGAAGCCTCTAGCCTCTCACCACCTTCCACACAAACACTGTGGAATGAAGCCACCAGCACACAGACCTTTATGCAAGACATATTTCAGCCATGTACAACACATACTCAGTAGCAATAAAAGCAAGATGATAACCAAAGAGACCAATTTAATAATACCAAGTGCTAAAACTTCTAATGATGTTTATTTAAATATTAAAATTTAATTAAAACATTAATTAAATATCAGTGAAATATTAATAAAAGAATATTGTTATGTGTTATATAGTATTTATTATATATTATATATAAATTATAAATAAAATATGCTGCAAAAGTTAAAATAATATTAACAAAAGAAATAGGAAATATATTTATATTTTAGAGTGAAAAAGGACTTACTAATTAATATTTCAAAAGCACTAATTAAAAGCAGAGTGGCAGCTGGGCGTGGTGGCGCATACCTGTAATCCCAGCACTTGGGAGGCAGAGGCAGGTGGGTTTCTGAGTTCGAGGCCTGCCTGGTCTACAGAGTGAGTTCCAGGACAGCCAGGGCTACACAGAGAAACCCTGTTTCGAAAAACCAAAAAAAAAAAAAAAAAAGCAGAGTGGCAGAATAAGAAGACCCCAATATCCCCAGTATCCCCAGTATCCCCAGTATCAACACTAACAAGCCGTGAAGTGGTTAAGAAAAGATATTTACAGCAATAAAGAATTGCTAAAGCTTAGCATCCTGAATGTTCAGCTAACACTTGCAAATCATCCACAATACATGAGAACCCAATGACTCCATGGTAGAGAAAATAGACTCCATGGTAGAGAAAAGCCAAATGGCTCTCAAGCCTGGGAAGAGCCGGTGTAAACCTCCCAGGACAGCCACAGCCATGGTGACTGCGGCCCTGGGTATTGCCACTGCTGCTGATGACTAAACACTGAACTGTGCCCGCCGCACACTCTTCATTGACTCACTTAATCCTACAGCAAGCCCATCAGGTGATTAACACCCCCACTTCACAGAGGCCAGAGGATGGAGCTTCTCTGCTTCCGGTGGGTACTGGTTACTTTTTCCGTTGCTAGGGAAACACCTGACAAAAGCAACTTTTGGAAGAAAGAATTCCTTTCAGCTCACTTTTCCCTGGCACAGTCCATCATGTTGGTGGGGAAGTCCTGATGGGAGGCAGCTGGTCACATCGCATCCATAGTCAGGAAACAGAATGTGGGCAGGTGATCTCCTTTCCTCTTTTTCGTCCTTTCTGGGGTCTAGGACCTGAAGATGGTGCTGCTTACATATGGGGTGGGGCCTTACATTGGTGCTGCCCACATATGGGGTGGGGCCTTACATTGGTGCTGCCCACATATGGGGTGGGGCCTTAAAATGGTGCTCTTCACATAGAGGGTAGGATCAATCTTTCCACCTGCTTTAACCTAATCTAGAAACTTCCTCATAGATACGCCCAGAAATTTGTTTCCATGGTTTGATGGTTAGGTATTGTTTTGAGACATGGTCTTACTGTGGAACTCTGGATGGTCTCTGCAGACCAGGCTGGTCTGGAACTCACAGGTGTGCTGGGATTAAAGGTGGGCCACCACATCTAGCATGATGATTAGTTTTAATTGTCAATGTGACACAATGTAGAATCACTTGAGAATATCAGTGAGGGACCTTCTAGACAAGGTTAATCTGTAGGCATATCTGGGGGAATGGGGGTCTTGATTTTATTAATGGATGTGAGAAGAGCCAGCCTAAAGGTGGGCTGTACCGTTCCCTGGAGCTGGGTCATGAACCATAGAATGGTCCCAAAAGCAAGCTGTGCAGTAGGCTCATTCTGCTCTCGATTGAATGTGCTTAGCTGAATCAACTTGCTGCCTTGCCTTTCTAGCAATGATGGACCCGGACCTTTGCCAGAATATTCTATCACAGTAATGGAAACCAAGACACATGGTGCTTCCAAATCCCGTCAAGGTGACACTCAGGACTGACTGTCACAATCGGTGAGGGATGAAGACATGAAGCTGTACCGTTAGCCACTACAAAACAACCCCAAACCTCATGTCTCACGAAGTGTCAAAGATGTCGGAAGTATGAGGAAACAGCTTCCTGTGGGGATAGACGGGAGTGGACAACCCGGAGCCAAATCTGTGAATGTCAAGCACAACAGAATGTGTGGAAGCTGTGACTTGATCCTTGGTCACCAGAAAAGGTGAAGAAGGAGACTGACTGCAGGCTAGGTGTCTGTCCCGAGAGTGAGTGATCACACAGCACCAGGCAGCAGCAGTTCAGACCAAGCCTTCCGGATCACTGCATTATGGGTAGGTTTTAAAAGCCTCAGGCTACCATCAAAAAAGGAAAGATAGAAAGTCCACAGTACAATGCCGCTTATTAAATGCACACACATTTACTACGTGTATTAGTCTGGGTTCTCTAGAGTCACAGAACGTATGGGCAGTCTCTATGTAGTTAGGGAATTTGTCGATGACTTACAGTCTGTAGTCCAACTCCCCAACAATAGTCAGCAGCAGCTGTGGATGGAAGTCCAAGGATCTTGCAGTTGCTCAGTCCCACGAGGCAAGCCGGCAAGGAAGAATGAGTCTTCCTTCTTTCAATGTCCTTATATATGTCTCCAGTAGAGGGTGTAGCCCAGATTAAAGGTGTGTGTCTCCATGCCTTTAATCCCAGATGATCTTGAACTGGAATCCATAGCCACCATGCTTCAAGATCTCCTTGCTAAGTCCAGGTCAAAAACTTATATCTCTGAGCCTCCAGATTAGGATCATAGGTGAGCCTTCCAATTCTAGATTGTAGTTCATTCCAGATATAATCAAGTTGACAACCAGGAATAGCCACTACACTATGTATATACTCTCAGTGAGTTAAGAAGTGTAACCTTGTTTAAAGCTTTAAGCCAACCACATGAGGGACAGGGTCAAAAGACTGTGAACTAAGGACAAGCTAGATAGAAAAATGAGTAACATCAAGCCACTGGGGGCTTTTGCATGGGCACACTGGACCACAGTCTGAGGGCTCTGAGCTATGGCTTCTACATCTGATCGCGTTGCTTTCTATCCCCACGTCTCCAGAGAATGCCTGCTGCTAGAGTCTGTCCTGTGGCACCTGCAAGGCTGCTGTGGCCAGAATGCAGCTGTGTCCCATGAAGTGCAGTTTGCAGCCGCTAAATCACAGCATCTCTACTGTGGCCAAGGCTTGGTGCCTAAGGTAGGACGCACCCATCCCTACGTGTACCCAAGAGAGATCACCAACGTGAGTAACTAAAATGATGTTTAGGTTGTGGTAAGGATTTGGCTAACAGCAGAAAGTTTCCACTGCGGGAGGCCCTGTTGCTCACAGGGACAGAGTCCTCCATTCATGTCCTGGGCTTCTCCAGTATCAACCTACACCACCTGCCCTGAGCAAGGCCACTAGAGTTAGCTATAAAAGAAAACAGGGTCCCTGCAATCCTGACCCTCTACAACCCCTTCCTTACCAGCCTTGGGTAAAACAGCTCCTGGCTAGGACTATACCTGGTTCGTGTATCCTCCTTCGTGAGCGCCTGTGGCTGCTCTCATGAATTATGGCTAGTTTAAAACAACATAAATCAGCGCTCTCATAGTTCCTGAGGCCAGGAGTCTGCCTTCGGTTCCGTGGTGCCAGAGTGAGGGTTCTGGCAGAGATCCCCTCGATGAGGCGGCTTCAGAAGAGGGGATCTGCTCTTTGGTGCCTTTTCAGGGTCCAGTCCTTTATGGTTTATCAACCCCAACTGAGGACAAGGACTAGACTCTTCTTGCCTCTCTCTATTCATCCTAACAGAGTCTTCTCTATGTGTCTTCAAATCTCCTCCTCCTGTCCCCATGCCCCAACCCAAGACAAAGTTGTAAGTACTCTGGGCTGACATCAAACACGCCAAAGAACTGAGACTGCCTTGAACTCCTGACCTACCTGCTCCATTCCCGAAGCACTGGGATTATAGGTATAGCTACTGTACTCCCGTGAGTCGTGTGTGTGTGTGTGTGTGTGTGTGTGTGTGTGTGTATGTGTGTGTGTGTACACCTCCTGCCTCTTTATGAGAACAGGTGCAATTGCACTGTGGTCCTGTCCCCACATGCTCACACGCTCCTCCATCTGGTCACATCTGTGAAGACCGTGCCCCATAGGCAGGCCACGCTTGAACTTGTGTATCATGTGGATGCGTTCTGCAACCTCGGACTACTCCTGCTGTCTCCCTGGCTTCCAGCTTCCCCACGGGTGACGTGAGAAGGCTGGCTTGGATGTATCTGAAACCCTTCCAGTGCCATGCATGGCTCTGCTGACTTTGGTTTTTCACTCATTGCCCTGGGCCTGCCTCTGCTCTCAGCCCGGGAAGCCGAGTCTGGGTGTGAACAGATTCTCCATCCCACCTACTGCTGTTTCCTGGGGAGCCACAATTGCCTGAGGTGTGAGGCGGCAGTCACTGAAAGGTGCGCTTGAGCGGCCGTGTGTTCTCGTGTGCCTGTCAGACCTGTTGGCCACATCTGTACCAACATCTCCCCAGCTCAGGAGTTTCATTCAGGAGAGGTCACCAATCCAGGGCAGTGAAGGAGACATAATGACAGTAGAGAGAGTGCAGAGAGGCCAGGGGGGACCTACACTCACATTCTCCGTGGGACTCTGTTGAAGTTCCCATGGAAGACTTTAGTGGGGACCAAGACCCTGCACAGCCCCTTCCCTCTCACCCTAGCTGCACAGCTTCCTGTGGTAAATACATGACCTCATGTCTGGCTGCCTGGCACGCTGGAGCCTGTCCAAGGAGCCTAGGCAGGTGGATGGCAGCCACTCGGCACGGAGGAACCGCAGCGTAAGGTCAGGCCAGTCCTACTATGGTATAGACTTATCTCTGCAAGTTTGCCAGACCCTGGCACTCTTGCTTCCCTCCTTTCTGTGGGATAGCCCCTCTCATTTCCTGGGACCTTCCCAGGATGCCTTTTTCTCTCCTGTCACCTTAGCCTCTAGGAATCTCAGGAGTGCAGGTACCTATCCCCCAGTAGCTGTTTCTGGAGTCATAGTGAGTGGCAATCAGTACACAGGAAGCTTCACGCTTCATTCTGAACAGTTTATTTGACTCTTCAAAAACAGTGGCTGAAGAAATTGGCATGATTCTTTTAACTTTTGCAGGTAAAAACAGAGATTTCAATAACTCATGGGCGGGCCCACAGTTAACCTGCTAGTCAAATGGCAGCCGGGGGTCTGACCTGAGGCGGCTCGACTCCAGCACAAACGTCCTGCTTGCCTCCATCCAGTCATACACCTTTCCTGCCTCAACCTGAACTATCTGTCTGCATCCGTCCATCCGTCTCATTGCTGCGCATGTCCGTCTCCACCTCTGCTCTCGTCATCAAGTACGATCAACGATCACTGGTGTCCTGGCTGGTTTTGTGTGTCAACTTGACACAGGCTGGAGTTATCACAGAGAAAGGAGCTTCAGTTGGGGACGTGCCTCCATGAGATCCAGCTGTGGGGCATTTTCTCAGTTAGTGATCAAGTGGGGGGCTTTGTGGGTGGGGCCATCCCTGGGCTGGTAGTCTTGGGTTCTATAAGAGAGCAAGCTGAGCAAGCCAGGGGAAGCAAGCCAGTAAGTAACATCCCTCCATGGCCTCTGCATCAGCTCCTGCTTCCTGACCTGCTTGAGTTCCAGTCCTGACTTCCTTTGGTGATGAACAGCAATGTGGAAGTGTAAGCTGAATAAACCCTTTCCTCCCCAACTTGCTCCTTGGTTATGATGTTTGTGCAGGAATAGAAACCCTGACTAAGACAGCTGGTTTCCAGAAGCTTCCTAGTCCTTGTTGTGTGCCACATCGCACTGGTCTGTGCTGTGAAACTTTCCTGCAGGAAATGCAGCTCATGTTGGCTGACGCTGGGTGGAGCCTGAGGAAGGTTTCGGCTCTTACTTTTCGTATCAGTAGACACTTGGGGTCAGATCTTCCCGCCATTTTTTCTGACCTCTAAAACCCCTCTTAGGCCTGGGTTGCTTAGGACATCCTGCTAGGAAGAGAGTAGTAAGGCAGCATCAGGCCCGCCCCTGCCCCCAATGTTTTAGTCCCCCGTGTAAGGATACAAAAATGGCGTTCCTAAGTACCCATATGGTCCTCTCTTTTCACCGTCGTCTGCAGTCTCGGTGCGCACAGAGGGATTGGCTTCTGACCCTCTCTCGGTTTCTGATTGCCTCTTAGCAAAGAGTACAGGATTTATTATTTATTTCTTTATGTCATATAGATTTGATTTAAAAAAACAGACAAACAGTTTTATCACTCTACCCTGCCCTTGGATGTCTCCAGTCTCAGTTTCCCTTCTGTATATAATAGGTACCATGACACTTGGAGGTGTTGCTATAAAGAATAAAAGAACATGGGCCATCGAAGGTCATAACAGGACTATCAAGAGCAGCTAGCTCCCGAGAGACCCCCTTCTCACTTTACCCTGCTCTTCATACGGCCTATTCAAGTCATTACCCTTGGGCTGAATCTTGATGCCCAATTATAGCCTGGGGCAATAATATGGAACATCACCTGCTTCTGAAGTTCTTGTCCCTACACTGTCTCCAGGACAGCACCCAACTAACGTGTGTCTTCCCCTTAAGGCATCCAGCATCCACTGTCGGGCCAGCTTCTGCAGCATCAGTCCTTGCTGGTATGTCCCACTGGGTTTTGCCGACTGCCACCATCTACCCCCGGGTCTGCAGGCTGCGGACACTTGCCCTCATCTTCTGCTTGTCATCCCTGTGCCGAGGTGCACAGTTTCCCTTTGACCAATAGACTCAGGTGAAGACAGAGCGCCAGGGGGACAGCTGTTTGTCGATGGAATGCCCAGGTGGATGCCAAACCTGGAAATGGACACAAATAATTTACATAAAGGTATTTTCAAGAGGAATTCTTGGGTGACCCAGAAAATGAACATAGTATTTTGAGTGTCAGTACCATCTGCAACCTAGGTAGGCTAGGATTGACTCCGGTTCAGAAATGAAGAGATCTGAAGTGTCTGAAGTGCCAAGAAGAACATGCTAACCACACAGGGCATGAAGAACAAGACTACTGAAGACTCACAGAAGAGGCTAAAAAGATTAAATTTAAAAAATTACTTCCCAGGGTTGAAGAAATGGCTTCATGGTTAAGGAGCACGCACTGCTCTTGCAAAGGCCCTGAGCTCAGTTTCAGCCACCTTGTATGGTCACTCACAGCTGCCTGGAACTCTAGCTCCAGGGCATCTGATAATCTCTTCTAGATTCTTTATGTACACACACACACACACACACACACACACACACACACACACACGCACACAAATAGAACACTATCCACATAGCACGTATCCGGAGTATATGCCCTGAAAGAAAGTATACACACAGGATCTTAATTTGACTATGGCTCTCCAGCTGGACATTGTGGTGCACACCTTTAATCCCAGCACTCGGGAGGTAGAGGCAGGTGAATCTCTGAGTTCAAGACCAGCCTGTTCTATAGGGCTAGTTCCAGGACAGCCAGAGCTACACAGAGAAACCTTATCTTGAAACAAATAAGCAAACAAACGAATAGAAAGGAAGAAGAGAAGGGAGGAAGAAAGGAAGGAAGGAAGGAAGGAAGGAAGGAAGGAAGGAAGGAAGGGAAGGAAGGGAAAAATGCATCCTCTGTGGAAACCAATCATAAACATTGTCTCCTAAGGAAATAAAGTGTTGAAATATCATGTTTTCTTCGGTTCAACTTTTTGAGGCCCTTAACAACAACAACAACAACAAAAAAAAAAAAAAAAAAAAAAAAAAGAAAAGAAAAGAAAAGAAAAGAAAAGAAAAGAAAAAAAAGTCACAATGATGTGCAAGCAGAGAGCAAAATTGCTCCTTACTCTAAGATATCCCTAGAGGCCAGCTTGGCTTTGGGTCCAGGCATGGCTGTTCCTCCAAACCATCAAAGGTGTTGGAAAATGCAGATTCCTGCCTGTCATTCCTGGTCCTCTGAATCCCTGTGGTAGCACAACCAGGATGGGTCACTTCTTAGATACTCTCAGGGCATGCTCTTGAATACTTTATCTAGACCAGACTTTCTTCCTCCCTCCTCCACCCTGTCAGTTAATTTATTGATTCACTTTACATCCCTATCACAGCCCTCCTCTCCTCCCAACCACTTATGCATCTCCTCCTTTTCTCCTCTGAGTAGGGGGAGCCACCCCTTGAGTATTACCCCATATTGGTACATCAAGTCACTGTAGGACAAGGAGGCCCAGTTAAGATAACAAGATCCACAGGCAGACAACAGATTCAGAGAGATCTCCCACTCCTCTTGTTGGAGGACCCCATGGCAACCAAGCTGAACATCTGCTATATATGTGTATATGGTGTGGGGGGGAGCAGTTAGGAACAGCCCATTCTTGCTCTTTGGTTAGTGGTTCAGTCTCTGGGAGCCACCTGTGAATCCAGATTAGATGACTCTTGGTATTTTTGGAGAGTCCCTATCCCCTTCCCCCAACTCTTCCACAAGACTCCTGAGCTCCATCTCCTGTTAGGTTTTCTCACCCAGTCCTCTTCCCGATGACTTATGGAGACCACAGAGAGAAGTGACTGCCTGAGTGGAGCTCAGTGGGCATGGGAGTACCCAGAGTGGACCCCATCCTCCCAAGCTGCCTGTGACTACATCTCTGTCACCCTGTAGAGAGAATGCCAGCTCCTTCTTGTATCCAGGTGTGCCTGTGGGCCCCAAAGTTACGGCTCTGAGGTCATATAGCAGCTATAAGTCGCGTCTTTCATCTGCAAACTGTGGGTGGCCATGCAATTTCTAGTTTCCTCCGACTCTACCCAGGGGGTCTGGTGCCAGGCTCTGCCAGTAGGTTCCAAGTATGGGATCTTTCCAATTCATTTTGCCTCCAGGAGGACAGGCCCTGGAAAATAATTCCATGTGCCATTCCATCTGCATTCTTTTGAGTTTCTGAACTCTGCCATTGAATGTGTTCCTCTTGGGGTAGGTCGCTCAGACTGACAAAGTCTTGAATGGCCTGTTATGGCTTCTTTGATCCTCCAAAAGCTGAAAGTACCCTGTTGAGTACCATGGCTTGAGTATTTTGAGTCCAGAGAAGAGAGAGACAAAGGGAAGCCTCTCGGTGGGACAGGAGCAGAGCTGGTACTCCACTCTTAATTCTCTACTTCTGTGTGGTTAATATTCTGTCAAACAAGGACGGTCCACATGGCATCCTAACGTAAGGAAAATATTTTCTGCATCTTATTTCCTAGTAAAGAAGACAATATGTCCCATAGCTTTCATGTGGTTTTCTGTTTTGAGGATGAGACAAGCAGCAGTCCTCCCACCCCAGCACAAAATTAACATGTTTCATAGTTTACAAAACATTTTCACATGCATTATCACCCTTAGTCCTTGAAACCCTGCAAGACGGACATCGCTCTATCACTATCAATAGACTCTTATAGAATGGAAGGCCAGAGTCTTCATTTCCTGCCAAGGCTAGAGTTTCTTCTCGGGGTCATCCCTGTCCAGGTGATTCTATGTGGTCTTGGTCCCATCCCCCACCCCTTTGCTCTCCTGCTCCTCTGTTGGGCTTAGTTCCTCCCTGCTCAGCTGTTTGGGAGATGTCAAGCCAATTCATAAGCTTCGAGACTCGTGTTTGCATATCTGTCAGCTGCTCTGCACCGCCTCTAAGTCTGAACAATCCCATGAGCACCTCCGTCCTCCCTGTGAGCCAGTGTGGGCAATGGAGCCATTCCGCCTGGAGATGCTGGAGGACAGGCAAGGGGAAAAGTCCGTGCCCTGCAGCCCATGTCTGCATGTGACTGCTTCCCTCTCCAGAAAGCTGAGTTGGAAAGGTGCTTCGGGTCTGGAAAGCTGGCGTAACAGAACTCACAGAAGTATTTTAAGTGGAAGGAGTCCATTTTACCCTAAGCTGAAAGTGTCACCATTTTATTTTTCTCATTTCAATTGAAGCCAATATTTCAAGAGTGCTTTCAAAATCCCCTTTTTGCCGGGCGTGGTGGCGCATGCCTGTAATTCCAGCACTTGGGAGGCAGAGGCAGGCGGATTTCTGAGTTCGAGGCCAGCCTTGTCTACAGAGTGAGTTCCAGGACGGCAAGGGCTACACAGAGAAACCCTGCCTCAAAAAAAAAAAAAACCCAGAAAACAAAAAACAAACAACAACAACAACAAAAAATCTCCTTTTTTTCTTAGTTTCTTTTGAGTGAAAATTTTGATTATAATAAATAAGAGAAAATAACTTGAAAACATCTGATAAAAGTTAAACGTCAGTAAGAGCTATATGTAATTTCTTTCTCTTTTTAGAACAATTGTTCTCTTTATTCATTGCGTTATATTTTTGATTAAAATCTAACCTAACCTGCCTCTTTCATTTCCCCTCTCCAGCCCCTCATCCACCAGCCCCTCCCATAACCTTCTGCTGTGGTTCTTCTTTATTGTTATTGTTACATACATACATATGTTCGTTTATGGCTTGTGTGTATATAGTTTTTTTTTTATTTTTTTTTAAATTTTTTTTTTAATTTTATTTTCTATATTCTATGTTTACATTCCAAAGGCTTTCCCCTTTCCCAGTTCCCACCCACCATAGTTCCCATAGTTCCTCTCCCCCCCCATCTGTTCCCCAATAATTCCCCCTCCCCCCTCGGTTTCTTTACTAAACTGGAAGCAATCTTTACAGGCCCAGGGTCCTCTCCTTTCTTCTTCTTGGGAATCATTTGACTTGCTATTTGTGTCTTGAGTATTTAGGGCTTCTGGGCTCATTAATATCCACTTATCAGTGATTGCATTTCAGGTGCATTCTTTTGTGATTGGGTTAATTCACTCAGGATGATATTTTCCAGGTCTAACCCTTTACCTACAAATTGCATGAATTCATTATTTTTAATTGCTGTGTAGTATTCCATTGTATAAATATACCACATTTTCTGTATCCATTCCTTCTTTGAGGGATATTTGGGCTGCTTCCAATTTCTGGCTATTATAAACAAGGCTGCTATAAACATAGTGGAGCATGTGTCCTTATTGCATGCAGGGGAATCCTCTGGGTATATGCCCAGGAGTGGTATGCCAGGGTCCTCTGGAAGTAACATGCCCAATTTTCTGAGGAACCGCCAAACTGATTTCCAGAGCGGTTTTACCATTTTGCAATCCCACCAACAGTGGAGGAGTGTTCCTCTTTCTCCACATCCTCGCCAGCACTTCTTGTCTCTTGAGTTTTTAATCTTAGCCATTCTGACTGGTGTGAGGTGGAATCTCAGGGTTGTTTTGATTTGCATTTCCCTGATGACTAATGATGTTGAACATCTTTTAAGGTGTTTCTCGGCCATCCGAATTTCTTCTGGTGAAAATTCTTTGTTTAGCTCTGTACCCCATTTTTTGATAGGGTTATTTGGTTCTTTGCGGTCTAACTTCTTGAGTTCTTTGTATATATTGGATATTAGCCCTCTGTCGGATGTGGAGTTGGTGAAGATCTTTTCCTACTTTGTTGGTTGCCGTTTTGTCCTTCTGACAGTGTCCTTTGCTTTGCAGAAACTTTGTAATTTTATGAGGTCCCATTTGTCGATTCTTGATCTTAGAGCATAAGCTATTGGTGTTCTGTTCAGGAACTTTTCCCCTGTGCCCAGGTCCTCCAGGGTCTTCCCAAGTTTCTTTTCTAATAGTTTCAGTGTGTCTGGTTTTATGTGGAGGTCCTTGATCCACTTGGAGTTGATCTTAGTGCAAAGAGATAAGATTGGATCAATTCGCATTCTTCTGCATGTTGACTTCCAGTTGAACCAGCACCATTTGTTAAAAAGGCTATCTTTATTCCACCGGATGGTTGTGGCTCCTTTATCAAAGATCAAGTGACCATAAGTCTGTGGGTTAACCTCTGGGTCGTGTGTATATAGTTTTATGGCTGACTCTTGTCTTAGTTAGGGTTTTATTGCTGTGAAGAGACACCATGACCACAACAACTCTTACAACGGAAAACATTTCACAGGGGCTGGCTTACAGATTCAGAGATGCACACAGACATGGTGCTGAAGAAGAAGCTGAGGGTGCTACACCCACAGGAAGCAGGAGACTGTGTTTCACACTGGATATAGCTTGAGCTTAGAAGACCTCAAAGCTTGCCTTCACAGTGACACATTTCCTTCAACAAGATCACACCTATTGCAATAAGGCCACACCTCCTAACAGTGCCACGCCCCATGGGCCAAGCATTTAAACATATGAGCCTATGGGGGCCATTCCTATTCAAACCAGCCCAGGGCTAATCCCTGGGAGATGTTAATTTTTCTTCTCCCAGCATTCATTAGTTGACTGCAGTTCTTTGTCTGAGTGCTAGAACCTATGAAAATTTCCCGTCTACATTAATATGTTTATTGACATTATTATTGTTCCAGAGTAAGAAGGATGAGAGACAAATAACACCAAGTTTGTTTAATAAAGTGTCAAGGAGTCATATTATTTTATATTTGCCTAAAAATTATATATAGGTATATAATTATATGGAAATTTACATAATTAATATAATATATTATATTGTTTATAATATAATATGTTATATAATTATGTATGAATATGCTATATATATATATATATATATATATATATATATATATATATATATGAGAACACCCTAGCGCCAGGCACAAGAAATCTTTGGAATGCTTGCAAGTGACTCCTTTAATACAATTTCTCATGTTGTGGTAACACCCAACCATAAAATTATTTTTGTTGTTGCTTTATAACTGTAATGTTGCTGCTCTTATGAATCATAATGTAAATACATGTTTTCTGATGGTCTCAGGTAACTCCTGTAAAAGGGATGCTTGACCCTCAAATGGGTCATAGTGCACAGGTTGAGAACTGTGGATATAAACTATCAAGGCGGCCCTTGGATGCTTCTTGGGGCTTGGGGGTGGGTGCCTTAGGAGATTCGCATGAGTCAAGCTGGATCTGACCTGAAAGCCTCTGCTCTGTGGTACCAGAAAATACTACACAAGCTTCTAAGGGAGGGACGAAATTAAGCAATCCTACCCAGCTACAACACATGTGAAACATGTCAGTGGCCAGCATGCCCACTGTGGAGAGAGCTGTCTGATTGGACTCAAGGTCCGCTCTGCAGGAGGAGCACACCTGGCACTAGAAACCTGATTCAGCAGCAGCCCGTGTCCTGCGGAGTCCTAATACAGAAAGGCAAAGGAACCTGCCCCCACGACACACAGGTAGCAGGTGAGGATGCTGGTGCTCACACCCTCTTCTGTGGCGCGTCAAGGTCTAGCTTCTGCTGTGGCGTCCCCAGCGAGAAGTCTATGTACAGGCAGTGAATCTGCGTGGGGGTCACCAGCCACTCAGATACCCGTGCTTTGTCCTCTGTGCTGAAGTGGAGCTGAGCTTCCTACAGCATCCTGCAAGCTGGCCCTTGGTGGGTCACACTACTGGCCATTTCCCTGCAAGCTGAATGAAGGCCTTAGGGAAGCCCCCAGGCCCTGGGCAGGCAGGCTGTCACAGGGCTTTGAGGCTGAATTCTTCCCTCCCTCCCGCCTTCCCTCCCTCTCTCCCTCCCTCTCTTTTTTCCTTCCTTCCTCCTTCCCTTTCCTTCCTTTTTCCTTTCTTCCTTTCTCCCTCTTTCCCTTCATTTCCCCCTCCCTCCCTTCCTCTGTTCTCCCTCTTTCTTTTCATCTTTCCCCCTCTCCTTTCCTTCCTTTCCTTTCCTTTCCTTTCCTTTCCTTTCCTTTCCTTTCCTTTCCTTTCCTTTCCTTTCCTTTCCTTTCCTTCCCTTCCCTTCCCTTCCCTTCCCTTCCCTTCCCCTTCCCTTCCTTTCCCTTCCCTTTGCTCCCCCCTTCTCCTTCCCTAATCTTTCCCTCTTCCCTCCATCTTTCCCTCTCTCCTTCCCTCTTTCCCTTCCCCTCCCTTCCCCTCCCCTCCCTTCCTCTCCCCTCCCTTCCCTTCCCCTCCCTTCCTCTCCCCTCCCTTCCACTCCCCTCCCTTCCACTCCCCTCCCTTTCCCCTCCCCTCCCTTCCCCTCCCATTCCCTTCTCTTCCCCTCCTCTCTCCTCCCCTCCCCTTCCTTCCCCTCCCCCTTCCCTCCCCTCCCCTCTCCTCTCCTATTCTCTCCCCTCCCCTCCTCTCCTCTCCTCTCCTCTCCTCTCCTCTCCTCTCCTCTCCTCTTCTTTCCTTTCCTTTCCTTTCCTTTCTCAAACCATCCTCTAATTGTAAAGGACTCCAGGCAGCTGTCATCCTGAAGGCTTCCAGTGTCTACACCCTGGTCTGTGCCTACTGCACAGATCCTCATTTTGATGACCTCAAGCACATAAGCCCAGGAAGACATTAACAACTATTTCTTTGCACCCGACAAAACAGTGCTAGACAGTACAGCCTTGGGGCTCCCACAGGCTGGAAATGCTCCTAGGAAGTCAGAGACCCAATGTGCAGAGCAAGTTCAGAGGCAGAAACAAGTTCCACCATGCCCTGCTGGAGCATGGAGCCTGAGCCGAGGCAGTGTCAACAGGGAGGTGCTTTTTGTCCCCTGTCCTAGCACCTGTGACAGTAAGGAAGGCTGGGGAGAAGGCTCAGTGGTTAGTGCTTATCTCACAGGCATCAGGACAAAAGTTGGGATCCACAGAACAAGCATCAATGCTGCTGGGTGTGGCTTCCAGCCTGAATTGCAGCCACAGAATACAGAGTCATGCTCACCAGACAGAGCTGGCTAGCAAGAATAGCTCTGTCCGGAAGTGCTAGGTTTGACTAAGGTACTTACCCTCTCAAAGAATAATGTGAAAATGTAACAGGGCGCACTGTGGGAGATCAACCTTAGGCCTACATATGGAGAAGTAATGAAGGGCGTATTCTACTAACATCTACATATATGAAAAGCATGTATACATGCATGCACATTACAAATATGAGAAAATAGCACTAAAGCTGTCAGCAAAGTGATTTTATTTGCTGTTGTTTTAAGGCAGAACCTCACTTTGAAGCCTCTCTGGGTCAGCCTCAAACTCTTGATCTCTTGGCACTGGGGTTAAGGGAGTGGACCACGTGACCAGCAAGCAGCACGGTGTCTCTTTTTAGCCACGATTCCTAGGAAGAACTTGCCAACTAGCAGCCGGTACTCTCAGAGAAGCCTGAAACATGTCATCTGGGACTCAGTTTCCCTGCTGGCAAAAATGGAAGAAAGCATAAGACCCACCCCCCCAAGAACAAAGAAGGGGCGCTACATTAGCCTCTGCTCTCGGTGCTGCGCTAAAAATCCCGAATAAAAGCAACTAAGGAAGGAAAGAAGGGTTTACTTTGGTTGACCATTTGAGGGCACAGCCCATCCTAGCGAGGAGGGCGTGGTGTCAGGGTTGTGAAGCAGACAGTCCCACTGCACCTGGAGTCAGGAAGAAGAGCCTGATGAACGTCTTTGTCTAGCTTAGTTTCTCCTCTTTATTCAATCCGGGATCTGAGCCTGTGGAATGGTATTGTCTACACTTAGGGTGGCTCGCGCCGCATCAACTAACCCAGTGTAGACACTCCCTCACAGACAGAGCCAGAGGTTTGTCTTCAACATGATTCCAAATTTCATCTAGTCTACAGTCAATATTAACCCTCACTGAAGGAGGCAACTACTCAGAGAAAACTGTCCACGGTGAAATTATATTGCTGGCCGTAGGGATGGAGTAGAGTTTAGTTGGTGCTTTCTGAATTCTCTTACAATTCAGGGTCTGTGTGGATCAGCCGTTGGTGGATGAGTCATCTCTCCAACCTGCTTCCTGAATTCTTAAAGTGATGCTGTAGAATCTATCTGGTGGTTATTTTTTTACAAAATACGATAATTAAAAAAGAGAGAAGAATTGGCGCGAACACCGAGATGCCCCACAAACATTAATTGTGCACGTTGTTTCCAGCAAGGCACTGTTGTGTCTGGGATACAGTAGCACATAAGACAGCCCAGACTTCAGCTGTCAGCTCATCAACAGAAATAAATAAGTAAATAAGCAAGCATATACTTGTAGGATATTTTGTCCAGACATGATACAGCCATTTCCATCAAGAAGCAAAGACTGCTTTGATGACCCTCAAATCACCCTTGGCCTGTGTCCTTGAGAAGGAGTTAAGTAGTCAATCAAGGGATAGCTACACCTATAGTATTAATACTGTTAACATCCTGTAGAGGTTTGGATGAATATAGGCCTGGCAGGCTCATAGGGAGTGGCACAATTATGAGGTATGGCTTTGTTGGAGTCGCTGGGGGCTTGTTGGAGGAAGTGTGTCACTAGGGGAGGGCTTTGAGGTTTCAAATGCTCAAGCCAGGCCCAGTGTCCCTCTCTCTTCCTGTGCTGTCTGTGGATCCAGTTGTAGAACTTTCAGATCCCTCTCTAGTGTCTTGTCTGCCTGTACGGCCACCATATGTCCTGCCTTGATAACAAAGAACAAAGACTTTGTTTTCCTTCATAATAGTGGCTGTGGGCATGGCGCTTCTTCTCGGTTATAGAAACACTAAGACATATGCCCTGGGGGAAAAAGCAGGTAAGAGAATCACTAGACCCTCACCTGGGATTCTACCCAGTACCCATTCCCAACACCTTAGTTCTGCATGGTCTTAACTATTTCACAGAAGAAAGGTCCCCTGGACTGAGATGCCATCAATGAAACGTTCAGGAAATGTTTACCCATGGTCTATAGAGTGAGTTCCAGGCAGCCAGGGCTATACAGAGAAACCCTGTCTCGAAAAACCAAAAACAAACAAACAAACAAACAAACAAAAAACCTAACTTACTGGAAGGAAAAAGAATGCTTGCACAAGAAAGCAGGCTCAACCCTCAGGCAGGCAAAAACCAGTGTTGGCCGTGCCTGAGGAATCCCACCTCTGCTGCCAAGCAGGTCCAGTGAAACCTTCCAAGCAGAAGCATCCTCACGCGTGACTCATGCCACAGGGACAAGAGGTGGGACATGAGTTCATCTAAATGATGTGTAGCATGTATTTTGTCATTTGAGCCATAAATTCAGACACCATGACTGGCCCCAGGATCTGGTATTTTGTGTCACATAGTTTTTATGATATCCTGAAAGAACCAAGTCACATCATGTGGATGGTTGCTTGCATGCCTTTATTTATTTATTTATTTATTTATTTATTTATTTTTGGTTTTTCGAGACAGGGTTTCTCTGTGTAGCCCTGGCTGTCCTGGAACTCACTTTGTAGACCAGGCTGGCCTTGAACTCAGAAATCCGCCTGCCTCTGCCTCCCAAGTGCTGGGATTAAAGGCGTGTGCCACCACCGCCCGGCTGCTTGCATTCCTTTATATACAGGGAGAGAGATGAACACAGCCATATGTTAAGATAAGAAGAATTGTCTTCCCGCCTTTCATAATGTAAAATGAAAATACCTTTCTAAAGAAGACAAGAGGACCAACTAACACACTCAATTATGAGAAAACAGTCCGGGACAGCAAAGAGGACTCGAGGGCTGGAATAAAGATATATTTCACAAAGGAGCCAAAACTGAGATGAAGGGTGGTGGGAGGTCACCCAGTGTCCCCAAGCTGCCACGCGGAAACCCCAATAGGACTTGGTGTCAATGGTTCTTGCTTAGCAAGCCAGCCTTAAGGAGACAAGTGACACCGTTTTTCCTCACTGGCGAGGCTGTCTTCACTCAGCCTCCCCTCTGCTTTGTCCTCTTCCATTTTCTCCATCTCTTCCGTGACAAACTGCAGAGTCCAGCGTAATCAACACCCTTCGCTGACTTGCATAGGACATACTCGCTAAATGCTTTGTTTTCTCTTAGGTGCTTAGAGTTACAGGCCTTTCCCCCAGAGCACTCCCATCTCGTGACCAGAGACAATCAATGAATGGACACAACGCGTCCCACAGGAGGGAGTGCAGGCAGGACAGGTGACAGAGCTCCTGGCTGGGGACTGACTACACAGGTGGCCAGAGAAGGCACCTGAGGAAGTAACCTACTTATATAGTTATTCAGTTTTATTTCATTGTATGCGTACACATATTTGCTGTCTGTAGAGTCCAAAAGAGGGGTTCAGTTCCTCTGGGACTGCTTTTGAGCTACCACAGGAGCTGGGAACAAAACCTAGATCCTCAGCAAAACAGCAAGCACTCATAGCCACGGAGCCATCTCTACAGGCTCAAGGTGCCCTTTTAAAAGTTGCAACCTGAAGACAGATCATTCCAGAACTGCTGGAGGATAAGCCTCCTTACAGAGCTCAGAGGAAGGGCCTGGCAATGGCAGGCTGTAACCTGTCACCTCTAGCACGTCACAGGTTTTGCTCCAAGCAAATCTGTTTCAAACATTTTTTTTTTTTAAATCCCCCTGTGGGAGACAAACCTTGTCAGAGTTGGCTCAGAAACTGTTTGCATGTCTGTCTCAGGGAATATACTCAAAGGCCCCTGAGTCTCAATGGCCCTCAGTGGAGCCAGCGCCCTGGTGTGTGGGGCAAGAAAGACTTGAACCCTGGAACCGCATCCAATTTCCCCCCAAACCCCAGTAACAAGATCTCACGGCCTCGGCGAGCAGGCCCTCTCCCCACTTCCCTCTGGTTTCCCTTCCTTCCCACTGGCCCTGGCCCTACCCCTGGAACTCTTGGATGGGCAGAACAGCTGCAAAGAGAGATCGGCTTTCAATGAAACAATAAAATACTCCCGCATATCCCTCGGAGTATGGCATTTATGACTAGGGTGGGCTTGCTTGTCCAGACACCCCCTCCCCAATTCCCAGGCTTGCCAGCTCAGACATCCATATATCCATAGCCAGCCCTTAGAAAGTCCTCACATACAATCCAGTGCGGGTGGGGGTGGGGCAGGCGCTCCCAGGGCCCTGGAGGACCTTTTGGTCAATGAGGTGTCAGTGCTTATTGGTGTCAGAGGCTATGCAGCCAACACCCTCTAGAACAGTCCGCTCTCCTGTAATCCCTATGGTCCTGCCCTGTGCAGACAGCTGCCGAGGGGCAAGCATTCGGTTCTGTGGTTCAAAGATAGGGGATCCCTCCTTAGCTGGGGAGGAAATCAAGTGGTTCCCATTCCCAAAAGCACTGCATTCACCCCACTTTTCTGTCTTCAGATCCTTCTCTAAATGTGAAGTCCTTGACTTCATAAGTACCTCAGGCATATGTAGCCCTCTATGATTGGACTCTGAGTACTGATGCCCTTCCTACCCACCCCCACTTCTTACCCCCATGCACAGATGCCCAGAAGAACTTCTTCCTAAGAGCTCAGGATCTGACACTGTAATGCCTAGGGGGTCCAAACTTGGCAAAGCTTCCACGGTCCACCCCAGGAGCCTCAATGGCGACCAGCTGCCTGCTACAGAGGCTATGTAATTATTTTGTACGTTTCCTCTCATTTTGTCTTTATTATTTTATACGTACTAATGGAAAGCTGAGGTAGAAAGCAACAGATCTCATAAATTTAATGCAAATAGGAACAAGATAGGTGTTACTGGGCAGACTCTTACCGGCCAAGGCCAAAGGAGTCACCATCCAAGGCTCATTAGCATTAATCGGATTGACTTTGCAACACAAACCAGACATATCCCTGCCTTGGGGCAACCAACCCAGAATGTTCTTCCCTGGGATTTCCACACAACTCACTTCTCAACTCCTTTCCTAGTCACTGCTCACATCTGGGTCTATCCACCGCACGACTATTCCTGACTTTCCTCTCTTTTTGAAATGCTAGCCTGCAGTGACCTTCCAACCACAAGAGGGTCCTCTGGGCGGTCTCTGATTTTGCTTTTTCTCTCCCCCAACCCCCTTGCCGTTAGCACTTACCACTTCTAGCAATGTGCCTGAACATATCATTTTCCATTCTTCTGCATTACTAGATGGGGTGGTGTGTGCAAGGGGCACCCCAGACATCTAGACGATGTCTTGCATCTCGGAGGTGCTCAGTAAAATCTGTTGAGTGAATGAGTGTTACATTGTTGTAAAATTGAATAAATAAATGTGCTCAAAATGTGCGGCAGATATCGTAAAAGGTGCGCCTAGGCGCAGGGGTAATTATGACTTCACATTTTCTTTTAGATCCCTGGGAAAACCTCATCTCTATGCCATATAGAGCTTTTGTGGCAATAGGTTTTGAGAAGCTGACTTGGTACACAGTTCCAGGATCATGTTAGATGTAACAGAAGGAGACAGCTTAAAATACTCAATTTGCACTGGGAAAGTCAATCTGATTAATAAAATACTCCTGCATACCCCCTAGGAGTATGGCATTTATGACTAGGATGGGCTGGCTTGCTTGTCCAGAAACCCCCCTCCCTGATTCCCAGGCTTGTTTCAAACAAATTGAGCCTTGAGTTAGGAGAAATACAGGGAATGGGATTATCTGAGGCAGGGGACTGAAATCAGGGGAGGTTTCTTGCGGGTGGCCAGGTGACCTGCTCCATGGGTGGCTGACTTTGGCTATTGAGGGCCTATTTTGGCAGCCGGTCATTGTGGATTAGGGATGGCCTGGGACCAGGGAGGCTGTATGGAAATCCTCACTAGGTATTTGCTAGCTGACCTTCGAGGTGGGTAAAGCTGCTTTTTGTTCTCAGTCAGGGAAGTTCTGCAGCTCAGAGTCTCCCTGGGAAGCTCCTGTGACCGGAAGCAGGAGACGAGACTTGCTGCAGAGGGGGAGCTCCTATCATGGCTCCTAAGGAAGGCGATGGCAGCAGACGCTGGCGCAGGGGCAGCATCCCTCCCATCCACCACTCCTTGACTGCGATCCCCTGGGTGATACCCTTCACAAACGCTTTAGGGATGCTGCGCTGGGGTCCTTAGGATGTGCTAGGCTCTCTGCTCATCACAGTGCCTGCGAGCCCTCGCTTAGTGCACCTGTCCCGTGTTATTGCCCATAAGTACTTTCTCTCTACTAGAACAGAGGGGGAAGAGGAGGGATGGAGGAGTGAACGTGGGCCAGTTTACACAGCTCCTGCCAGATGGAATCGGTGTCCGAGTTCCCTCCAGGGCCCACACTCGTATCTACAGTCACATCTTGTTGAGCAACTCTTATCTTGGCTCGGGAGTCACAATGGCCACAGGTCATGTTGGGACACCCAAGGCAACTCCCTCTCTGCCTGCACCAAACGACTCTCACTGCACTGAATGTGCAGTGAGTGGGTGAATGCTGAACATAGAGGTTCTATGAAATAGAAAACAAAATAAACCCCTGAAGATGAAGATGCTGAAGGGCAAACGAGCAAACCTGACGTCCGAGATCAGAGGACAGTTTGACTTGGCAGACCTGGTGAACACAGAAGACATGGTTTCCAAGCCAGTGGACAGTCAGAAGGCAATCTCAGCAATCAATTACCGCTTCCTACTTTCTCTGAGGCAGGGTCTATTGTTGCTTGTCTTAGTCAGGGTTTCTATTCTTGCACAAACATCATGACCAAGAAGCAAGTTGGGGAGGAAAGGGTTTATTCAGCTTACACTTCCACAGAACCGTTCATCACTAAAGGAAGTCAGGACTGGAACTCAGTCAGGACAAGAAGCAGGAGCTGATGGCAGAGGCCATGCAGGGATGTGATTTACTGGCTTGTTTTCCCTGCCTTGTTCAGCTTGCTCTCTTATGGAACCCAAGAATATCAGCCCAGGGATGGCACCACCCACAATGGGCCCTCCCCCCTTGATCACCAACTGAGAAAATGCTCCACAGCTAGATCTTATGTAGGCACTTCCCCAACTGAAGCCACTTTCGCTGTGATAACTCCGGCCTGTGTCAAGTTGAAACACAAAACCAGCCAGTCTGCTGCTTATCATTGAGTTCACCAGGCTAGATGGCCTGTGAGCTTCTGGGGATTCTCCTGTCTCTGCTTTCCATCCTGCCTTAGGCTGCTCCTATGTGAGGGTCTCCTGCATGCTAGGTACTGCTGATGCTGGCCTGCAGGTCAGGTGAGCTGAGTGCCAGAGCAGGCATGGGGTTGGGAGAGGCACAGAACTGGGCAGTCACACAAGCACTCTGTGTGGAGAAAGACCTGGGCGTGGCTGTTAAGGTTTCGTCCTCGGCATTTTGAAGCTTTTAAATTTTTGCAAACAGTGGCTACCTTGTCCACAGTGTGTCTTTAGTCTTTCCAATTCCATAGATGGTTTGAGCGAGGAGGATTGTCCCACCAGCTAGTAACGGTCACGTTCTCCCTTCAGAAGAAAGCAACATATGTATAGAATGGGGCTAGGAAGATGGCGCCACAGGTAAAACGCTCACAGCACGTTGTGAGGACTGGATCTCTAGAACCCACATATGTGCTAGGAGATGCAGTGGCTCACCGGTCCTTACATCACCTGGGAGACTGAGACAAGGAGTCCCTGGAACAAGTTAGCCCTAGACTAGAGGAATCTCTGGCGAGCTTTAGATTCATGTGAGGATCCCTGCTATAACACATAGATTACAGAGTGAGCAGGGAAGACAGATGACATAAACCTCTGACTCCCACATCCACGTCACACACACCTGTGCATTCACACGTGCACACATACATATGCACCTGCACACCACATAAACATACACAAGAAGTAATGGAACAAAAAGAAGGAAAAAGAGAGGCCCAGAGTTCCACGAATGAGGGTTTTGTGTGTGAAGACCTTTGACAGGAGCCAGGGAGCCCTGGCTCTGTGGGAACCAGAATTTCCCCTCACCAGTCCACAGGGGATGCCTTCCGGGGATCCCTGAGGCTTGAACTCTGAAGGTGTTAGCTTTCTCGTTGACCAACTGTGGTTATGGGGACGTCATAGCTTCCTCTGAGGTTTAGCCTTTTGTAGAGTAGAGGAAGAACTTCCCAGTTCAAGAGTCAGGACTCCAAGGTCACCAGAGACGCTTCCTCCAGAAGCTGTTGGGAGCACCCAGAAACCTTGTGTTTCTAATGTCCCAGACACGAGCACTCTGTCTTCCTACATCCTCGGGAATTGTATTCTTGCTCTGCTCATGATATAAATTAGCAAGGTTGAGTCACTGCCCTGGACGAGGGTCTATAGGTGCCAGAGCTGAAAGAGGCTACGACACCCACCTGAGGATTCTGACTTTGCTGACAGTCATGCTGGTATGAAGCAGGGTTCATGTCGAAAATTCAAGAGGAAACATGGCAGGATAAGAGAAGAGGAAACAGCATGAACGGCAGTTATCCTGCGACTGTGACCCAGCATCTGGACTTCCAGCTGCAAGAGACCAAATGAGCAGGGGCCAGAGCTGCTTCTCTTCTCGGGATGAGAGCCATGGGGAATAGTCCGCGTGGTATTGAGCAGTGGGTCGTACCTTGGAGTCTGCTTCCTCTGGAGTCCTGCATCGGCCTCTGAAGCTAGGACTTGATGATACCCACTGAATGCTTGTTCAGGTCTTGCTCTTCAATGCGACTTTGAACCTGTCATTTTTCTAGAGTGAGGGCATCTTGGGATCTACAATGGAGCCTCATGATGATAGCTGGTTCCCTGTCTCCAGATAGACTTGGATTGTTTTACATCAATCTTGAGAGAGGCCTTCTTGATAGGTGTGCCCCTTTGGTCCTACCTACTAAAGACCACTCTCCTGCTTCATTTCCACGGGGTGCAGGGTTGGATCTCCTTCTTCTATAGGACTATGCCCATGCTCTCTAGAAAGGTGTAGTGGGCCTTTGCATGCACAGGGCTCTGTGCTGGCTGCTGACACACTTTGCAGTATCTGAACACACTCTTCTATTTTCCCGCTTAGGAGGAAAAACCTCCCGTTTCCCTAACCCACCTTGGCAAAATGAAGAAGAGCTCCTTATTCGCTACTAGCAAGTCACATTGCTACTGCAATGGTTATCTCTTTGTATTTGTCCCCTGAGGAGGTTGGGCTGCAATCTGTATACCACAGAATAAAGCAGAAGTTTCATTTACAGATCAGGTGAGGTGGGGGGGGGGAAACAAGGATGTGCAGAGAGATAGTTGATTCATCCAAAGTCTGATATTCTTCTCCAAAGTGTGTCTTTCTTGTCTGTTTTCTTGTGGTGGTACATGGGATCTGAAGCCGGTCAGAGGTGACAAGAATCCGGTGACAGCCAGCTCAGCCAGTGAATCTAGTGCTGTGAAACTGCAGCCATCACAGAGGTTGTACCTCTGCCTCCAACCCCCACAGCCCCAAGCTGCACAGCAGTGTTCTTCGGGAGCATTGTGTGCCTTAGCATGCAGACGAGAGAAGGCACACGCGGCCCAAGAAGCTGCCGGAATCGGAAGTCCTCTGCTCCTTGCATCCTCGGTGCTGCAGTTTTAAGAAAACGTTTGAATTTAGTCTGAACTGACAAATCCAAAGCACTCAACTGACTTGGGCTATACTGGGAAGGATTTGGGCAAGGAAAAAGAAACACTTTCCAAAGAGGGGAGGTGGCATTCAGTAGGATGGGGATTAGGGGAGCCATGTCTAGAGTGGTACCATCCAACTAGCTTCATACTGCAAGATTAACAGCAAACCCTCTGTGCCCATTGGTCTCTCCTGGGGCGAGAGCTTCCTTACATGTTTCTGTACTATGCAACAACATCCTGGGAGGTGGTGCTGCAAGCAAACCAATTGTTAAAGTATCAAACCATTGCTCTGTTAGGAGATTAGTTGCCCAAGTTTCTAAGAGGTCTTTTACTAGCTTGACTGCCCTGGGACCTTACCTTACTGCCCTGGATCCTCAGGAATTCACTAGGATTCATTCCCCTAGTTCCCAGACCCCTGTTGCAGATACAGGTTTCATTGTTCATGGGGGGGGAGGGGCAGCAACATCATCAACATTCTACAGGATGCTCTGTTAGAGAATGTGCTTTAAGCAGGTCCTGAGTGCAAGTGCTAAGAGTAGAATCCTCATGCTCAACTCTGGTCACTGCCCCATAGTACCAACCACAGAGCCAGCCTCTGTAGGTTTGCTAATCATGCGCTGAAGATTGCATGTAGAAAAAAATCGAGGTTCCTGAAAGGGAACGGAGGGTAAAGAGACAACCACCAGCAGGGCAGCAGCTTAGTGAGATCTGCTGGGCCCTGGCTAATGCTCTCCTGCCAGCCCTCTATGGCAGTGTGATAGCGCTAGCCACAGAATCTAGAAGCACCTTGGAGATGGCCTTCTGGGTATGTTCCTGATTGTGGATGTGAGGTGACCAGGAGTTTCAGTCTCTTGCTTCCTTGACTTCTCCACCATGATGGACTACACCTTGACTAGTAAGCTAAACTAAACCCTTTCTCTCTTCAGTTGCTTTGGTTAGAGTATTTTATCATAGGCAACAGGGAAGAGCAGAGTGCTTTAAGACCATTCGATGGAAGGTCTGATTCTCACTCCAACTCTGCCCTATGTTATGGGCTGTATGAATTTTTGCCCATGTTGCCTAACTTCTCTGAAGGCTAGGTGGTTTTGTAGTTTTGGACTGGGGATAATCTGGCCTTTCTGGTGTGTCCCAGAGCCCACCCAACTCTAATTACCCTCGGGGTGCTCTCAAAGCTCTTTGGATTAGCTCCCAGGACACTTTGTAACTGAATCAGGAATGTTTTTAGACTTTTGTTTTTAAAGGAAAGAAAACTGAGGGTTGTTGAGTACAAAAGAGTCAATGACAACTCTGGGAAAATCCCCAAGAGGAGCCTTCTTGAAGTTTCCTTTAGAAGAAACCTTGGGGTGACAGAAACCTGAATCTGGGTGGGGCAAAGGTCCCCACTTACTCTGGTTGAAAACCTGCCAGCAGGAGCCCTAGGCACAGGAATTCGGAGGGTGTGACCCTACTTATTGCCTGCTCCTGGGCCTTTTAGAATTGGAGGGAGACCAGGGGACCTGTCTTGTAGCAGGAAAGTGGCTGCCACCGCTTACTCTTCTGCAGAGAAACAGGTTTGTCGGGTAGAAGTCCCTGGAGGGAACAGAAGGGGTGTTGGGCAGAATGCTCTCTGTTCACAGAAATCAATGTCTAAAGTCTTGAATAAAATAACAAACATCTCTCACAAGGCTGAAGGGGGTGGGAGGGTGAATCAGAAGTCTGGCCTCATTTGCACTTGGATTGTCAGGGTATGGCTTTTGATTGGTTAAAGATCCTATGTCTTAATTGGGGCTATTAATTACTCTTTGGAGTGCCTACTTCCCATAGGCATCCTGACACTTCTGGGCACCCTGAAGGTCAGCACTGCCACCTTCCTGCCAACCAGTCACTCACCCTCTCTCCTTTTCCTGTATTCTAGGTGTCATAAGTGAAGCTGTTGCCCCTGCCATAGACTCTAGGATCTAGGGAGTAGCCCTCACATAGGCAGGAATCTGATTTGATGGTGTTTGTTATCTTTCTACTTGGTATCCAAAACGATGGCTGGTACAGTGGCTGCCATATGGGTCTGTGGAGCAGGTGCCTGGAGGATGGATTAATGCCCACCAGCTTAGCACTAGACGGTCTTTGTCTTAGGTATGCAGACCTTGGCTATCGTTTTCCTTAGCTATGTTTAAAATTTGTTTTCTTCCAATTTGAGCCTCATTTCCAACATTTTGCTCAGATGGAAATAAGGGAGCCTCCGATCTTTGGACAGAGAAGGAGAGGGGACAGGAATGAGTAATAGAGAATAAATATAAGCAAAATACAATCAGATATATGTGTAAAACTTTCATAAAGAAATCTACTGTTTTTGTATGAGATTTCAAAAGATTAACAATAAAAACCTAAAAATATCTTCGTCTAAGAAAGGAACATCCTTATTTTATGCTGTTTGGTTTATTGTCTCTCCTAACTTATCAGTGATGAAAGGCTAGCAAAACCCTTCTCAGGATGTCCATTTTCTGGAAAATTGGATTCTTTTTCCTATCTTACCTGAAGCTTACGAAGGGCTCATATTCACTGCATTTGTTCTGCACAAGTTTCAACTTAGTACTTACTGGTGGCCTCAACACAGCATTTGGAGTAACGTTCTGAGTCACACAGGATGACACCCATTGGCCCAGAGCCAAATGGGACAACATGTTAAAGAAGCAGTTACACAAATAGCCGTACATCTCTAATTCCATTTGAGCTGTGTGAGTGGAAATACAATGCTGGTTCCTATGAGAATATAAAATAGGAGGGGGGAAGGCTTGGACACAAATAACTTCGGGATATGTCAGGAGAGGTCCCCTAAGGAAGGTCTGTCTATCTATCTATCTATCTATCTATCTATCTATCTATCTATCTATCTATCTATCTATCTTTATATTTATATATAAACGGAGCCCTGGGAACTGGGGAGTTAATTCAGTCAGGAAAGTGGTTGCCATGTACGCATGAGGACCAAAGTTTGATCTTGGCACCCACATAAACCATGTAATATTGCATCCTGAAAATCCACTGCTGGCTGGGGAGGTGAAAACAGGTGGATCTCTGGGGTTCGCTATCTCTCCAGCCTAACCTATAGGTGAACCCCAGGACCTAATGAGAAATGCTGTCTCAGAGAGCACAATGAATGTGGTGGTTTTAAATGAAACTGGCCCCCATAGGCTCAAAGGGAATGGTATTACTTGAAAGGCTTAGGATGGGTGCCCTTGTTAGATTGGTGTAGCCTTGTTGGAGGAGATGTGTCACTGGGAGTTGGGCGCTGGGATTTCAAACACTCAAGCTAGGCAAAGTCCCTTTCTGCTGTAGAGTTCTCAGTTACCTTTCAAAGACCTTGTCTAATTTCATGCCACCATACTTTCTGCACTGATGATAATGGACTAAACATCTAGACTGCAAGCGAGCCCCAGTTAAATGTTTTCTTTTATGAGTTGCTGTGGTCATGGTATCTCTTCACAGAAATAGAAACCCTAAGACAGTGGATGATTCCTGAAGAATGACACCCAAGGTTGAGCTCTGGTTTCCATACACACACACACACACACACACACACACACACACACACACACGCAAGCAACCAAAAACCCAAGGCCTGAAAGCAGAGCATGCGTGAATCCGCTGAAGGGTGCCTAGGACAGGGACGAGCATCTGAGCTTCAGAAGTTGGACCAGAAAGGTATTTGTTTCCTGCCAAGGTGTTCCTCCTTGACCAGGAAGGTTTCCTGCAGTCAACAGCTAGGGAAAGTGCTCGCCCAGGAGATCATCAGACTCCTTAGGTGTCAGCTTTTGCTTGGGCAGCTTTCTGCTGGATGGAGGATAAGGATCCCAAGAGCACTGTGCCAGTAGCCGGCGAGGGACTTTGTCAGCATCAGAACATGCCAGAGGGCATCAGATGATGGGGCACTGGGAGCATTCTAGCTCCCATCTCTATTCCTGTACTTCTGAACCCCTCATGACCTCACCGGTCTCATTTTATTTACCTTCTAAATGCCTCTACTTTCCAATACAATTAACAAATGCATTGGGGCTTAGGTTTGCTGCTCCTTGGAGGCTGGCCTACAATCACAGCACTTAGCAGAGAGGACAGTCATGGATTTGAGGCCAGCCTTGGCTATCTAGAGAGAGTGAGATCCTATGGAATAGAATGTTGGCCTGGCAGCCTAACATTTGTAAAATCACAAATTCAGTCCCCGGTATTAATACACACACACACACACACACACACACACACACACACACACGCCCCCTGAAATGTCCTGAGATCAGTAATATACAAAACTGATGCCTAAGGCCTATTCCCTGTCATGACATTTACCTGAGAGCGCAGTTATACCAGGTCAACATACACATTTCCTCTCCTCAGTAATCTCCTAGCAGTCTTTGCTGCTCCCAAAACTATACACTGGTTGAGCCTTGATCCGCTGAGTGGGTGGTGAGTCCCACTGTCTGGTTGCTGATGCGTTGGTGACCTTGGCTTTCACTGAACTTAGACTTGACTCATTGGTAAATGCGGACGTGCAGACTCTTTCCAAGCAGGCAAAAGCTGTTGGTTTGTTTGTTGTTTCAAGCATGTGCACAAGCCATTCTCCATTGGATACCCTTACCATGATGTTCTGTAGGCACCGTGGAGGACTCACTGCTCACGGTTCCGTCACACTGCTGTATTCTCAGTTTAGATTCAGACCCAGGCCTGGAAATGGCACGATCTTCCCAATGCCTTTGCGTCTCACCTTCTCCATCCAGCTAGTTAAACACCATGTTGTCTGCATCTGGAGGCTGTCTCTCTAATCTGCTTTCCTCCCCCTTCCTACTCTCCTCACTGTAGACCTTCCCATGTCATTTTCTGCAAATCACCCAGCTCTCCTGCCAGGATGCTGTCTTCTGTCTGTCTATTAACTACTCGGCACCCAAAGTTGTCTTCTAAAAGGCAGATGGAGACCCTCTCATGGACTCCTCATCGACTGATGAACCAGTGATCTTCCTCTGTGCAGCGGCATCCCTTCAGAACATTCTAGAAATGCAAAATTCACCAACCCCACCCCAGACCTAGTGAATCAGAAACAGGGGTAGAGCCAAGCCACGAGGATCTGTTGTAACAGGTCCTTCAGGTGACTCTGACATGGGCTCCAGCTCACAAGCAAGCAAATCCAAGCTGTAGACCCCTCCCTCCTGGCCTTGAATTAGATTATCTTCACTACTGTCTCCCACTTCCCAGAGCCCCAACGTTGTCACACCAAACCTTTCGGTTCTCCCTATACATGTTAGATTCTTGCCCATCTACATCTTGGTGGGTCGTTTCTGTCTGGCATATTGTCCTCCTCCTCCTTCCCCTGTGGAACTCCAGCCATCCCTTAAGAGCCATCTCAGAGGTCTCCTGCCTCAGTGAAGCTTCCCCTGACTGTCCTGAGCAGCCTGTAGTCGCCCACATTCTGGATGCCGGCACCCGTTTGTTGACAACCTAGTTACAAACTATTTCTGTCTCTGGGTTTGGCTTCAGCCGAGGGAGAGACTTTCTATCAGATAATCGGGGCTGTTTTAAAATAGAGCAAGCTGCTGGCTGAGGAGCGCTCATCCCGAGGCGTGGGAATTGTCAAGGAGACTCCATGCCGCCTTCCCCGAGGCGCCGTGGCTTCTACTCACTACTCTTCCAGGGGTGAAGCTACCTCTTGTGAGCACAGCGCATGCAGCTGGGCACGGTGCCCACCACCTTGTAGGCATGCCACTTTTTTTTTTTAACTATCAAATGAATAAAAATAGATTTCTGCCTTATAAGGGAACGTGGATTGCTGGATCTCCAAGTTCATGTCTAAATAGACATTCCTGACTTCTATCTCTGCAAAATACCTACAAAAATATTGTGGAATTGCCACTCTTTATACTTCAGATGGAAACAAAAGCCACCTTGTCCCTTGTCCCAGGACTCTTAAGTGACCCGGTGGGTGGAGGGAGTGCCTCCTAAGTCCTGGGGCCCAAAGGCTGCTACTGAGGCTGCCGTTGCCCACTGGTAGAGCAGTCGTTGGGATACAGCTGCACAGACCCTATCCTCTCCCTGGCTGCACCAAGGGCACACCCCCTTCACACTACCGCACTTAGCATGGGCTTTACTGCTGCCGCTGCCTTCCTCAGGAGCTTATGCCTCCAAGCTATGGCGACTCCTTGGGTTCCTGTGTGGCCCTTTTATCTGATTAGCTTTGTGACCTTAGGAAAATTGCTTGTGTCAACAAATGCCCTCAGCTGTACAATAGAGGACTGAATGGCCAGAGGTTGCGGTGGGGAGTGGGTGTGAGAGTCTAGGAAGATGGATGTTCATTGCTGAGCGTGAAGAAAGCAGCCAGGACGGAATCCTTTCTGTCCCCCCTCCCCTGCCCTGACTTCTGTTCTTAGTTTCCATCTGCAGCCCCAACTTCGAGCTTCTATCACTTTCTTTCGTAATTGGAAGATCCACCATTCCAGATCCTGTCTTGCTCCCAGCAGAATCCTTAGACTCTTGCCTGCTATTTTTCCTGTTTGGAAACTTTTCGTCCTATCTACCCTATCCGTCAAGCTCCCCAGTTGGCCGGCCAGTTAGTCTCTTCAAGGTTAAATTTGTGTTTGAGAGCACTCTGTTTCAAGCATTAATTTCTAAAAATGCAGTACATCAATGGTTAGGATATCAAAATAGTTACACACACACACACACACACACACACACACACACACACAGAGAGAGAGAGAGAGAGAGAGAGAGAGAGAGAGAGAGAGAGAGAGAGAGATGGGGGAATGAGGACACAGAGACAGAGGGAGGGGGAGAGAGTGAGATAGTCAAGGTGTGCAAGGTGTGTGCACACCCAGGAGGCATGCATACCTAGCTATTCATCCACCTCCACGTGCATAGCTGTCTAATTCATGAGGCTGTGTTTCACAACTTCCCAATAAACTTTAATACATTGCTGCTGCAGAGCATTCTGTAATTTAATCAGAAGTGTCAGTGACCCCCCCCCCCCCCCCGCACACCAGTTCAACCCAGCCAGGCTCAGCTTTGGTAACCAGTTCCTCCAAGAAAGGGCACTTGGGGCTGGAGAGATGACTCAGCAGAGAAGAGCACTTGGCTGCTCTTCCAGAGGTCCTGGATTCCTAGCAGCCACATGTTACCCCGTAACTTTCTATAACCCCAGTTCTCAAGGATCTAACGCCTTCTTCTGACCTGGCACCGGGCATATATGTGGTGCAAAGACATATACGCAAGCAAAACATGCATACATAATCTAACAAGAAAAAAACAGAACAGAAGGAAGGAAGGGAGGGGGGCATTTGGAGCACCCCTTTTCCGCTTCCTTGCTCCTCCCTATTTGGGTCCAGCACAGGTATATCTGTAGAGGGATCAGCCTCCTCTGCATCCCATGATTCCATGAGGCTGAACACGAAGCAGATGAACCTGTAGTCCTTCAGAATGCTCTCCCCTGCACCAGGGTTCTGCTCTTCAAGGTTGGGCCAACCTCCATCCAGAACCAAATCAAGAGCCAGGGGCTTGCGTCCAGACAGAATGAAGCATTTGCATCTCAAGGTGCTGTGGAGTCCGTGTGCACATCAAGTGGGCCTCTGGTCCCCTCACACTGCGGCACTTATGGAAAACGCAATGCTCTCCAGCAGGAAGGGGGATGGGAGGCAAGAGAGAAAACAAGCATCTTGTTTCATCATTGATTTATGACTCTAACTCTTCCCACTTTCCTCACCCAGAGATGACAATGCCTCCCTCAAGGTTATTTATTTATTTATTTATTTATTTATTTATTTATTTTACAAATGATGGTAGCCATCTTTGAAAGTGTCCAGTGCATCGTGAGGACGTTGTAGATAACTTAATAGTTCAGGATCCAGAATTGAATATAAAATGATGTTTTTAACCACAGCTGCGGCTGTCTGTTGCATCTGTTTGAAAAGCTCATTTATACAAAGGACTATGTTCTCTTGTGTGTTTTAGAGGCCCCGGGGAGAGAACACACATAGGTCTTAAACTAAGGCAGAGCAACACAGGTCAGAGCAGGCACACAGCAGGGTTTCGGGCAGTCACAGAAGCTCCCGTGCTGGGGTGGTAACCCTCTGTCATCCAGCAAGAGCAGAGAGAAGAATAATGCAGCTCCAACAGGATGAAGTGTGTCCCAGGGAGAACAGGACATCGAGAAGCCCTTTGGGGGAGGGGGCATGACTTAATGTCCCTACTCTCACAAGAACCAGTCTGTCACCACACTGATCCCTTGCCAGGGCTCAACAGGCACCGAGAAGGTCCTTTTCATTTGGACCTTGTGCCCCGGTGGTTGCATCCGTTGGAACTGATACATGGTTGACCTCAATACCCTGGGGAGAAGTGAGCGGTGGAGCGGCTCGAGCTCTCTCGCAGGCCTACCTCTGGTTACAAAGTCCATGATGGGTACTCCACCGCCGTGCCAGACGTCCTGGGAATCTCCGTGTGACTGCATCCCCAGGAAATCCAGGCTCTGCTAGTCTTCAAACCCTTCACGAGGTCACGGGGGAGGGACTGGAGTTCGATCCAGGTCTTTCTCCCAAGACTACCACTTTATAACTGCTCATGAGCTGGAGGCTGGCCACAAGATCAGTGGGGAAGGCCCTGGGCCAAGAGAATTCGTAATGAGTACATTTATCTTCTCTATATGGATTATTCATGAACCATTTCAGTTTGCTTCTGGGTAGACATATCATTTTTTTCTGTTACAGTTTGAAGCCCAGCACACACACACACACACACACACACACACACACACACTCACACACACACACACTCAAATCTGCTAGAATAGTTATAAATTTTTTTTCCCTATCTGTGTAAAAGGATGAAAACTACTTACCAAAAGCAAAAAACAAAACCAAAGCCAAAAGGAAAAAGAAAATTCCAACCCTTTACACAACCCCAAAACAACAAATGTGCTGAGAAATAAAATTGCCAGGCCTGTTATTATTGGCGCAAAGCACAATTCTAATTGGCAAGCCTATCACTGGGAAGACCAAGGAGGGCCTGAGTGTGAACTTGCTGCCCAGAAGAGACTGCTGAGCTTCACGCTACAAGGTACCATTTTCAACGGGGGCCATAGCGATTCCTTTAATTCATTAATCCAATGTGGAATATACCAGAAAGGGGGGGGGGATAGAACTCTGTTTATACACAACTCTGACATCATCCGATTTTAAGAAAGTTTACTGAAACCACAGTCATGGCCTTGACAATACTGAATGCCAAATACTGGTGTACACAGGTTTTACAGGAGGGTTCCCGAGAGCCCAATCACAAAACAAGGTTAACAGATGGGAGAGGCCCGAGGGAAGGCAAGCACACGAATTTTATTGAGAAAAAAAAGCTTATATACTGTAAGGGTTGCTGAAGTTTAATAAATAAAGGTCAACTTATAATATATAAAAACAATATAAACATTTATATGCTACATGCATATCATATAATTTAAAGTAATAATTTATATGTGGGGACAGATGCCAATTCATGTTCTCCCGATTTTTCTCGACAAGGCACACACACAGGAAGTGTCTATTCGTATCCAGCGCCAGCCTACGAGTTTGTTGTTTTCTGAGGTCAGTGCTCGGACGTAGGTCTGCGACGTTTTGCACTGAGAGTTCCAGTGTTTGTCATCAATCCCCCTGCAGCCGTTTTTGACCGGCCTGGCTTCTTTACATCTGGTTTCATAAAAATATTGTTTCACGGGGGAGTTACCGGTTTTGATCTCCCCCAGCACAGTGACCTGGTGTCCCCGAATGTCAATGGCTGAGGACTTGTCGGTCACCCACAGGCTCTCACTGTCACACACTGAGTACTCTCCTCGGTGACTCTTATGCTCTGCATAGCGTTTCCTCCGTGGTGACGTTCTATTGGCTACCACCGGGTTGCCCACATAATCCTCCATTAGATATAAGGGAGGGGGCTCCAAAGGGGTGCTGTCACTCAGCAGGACCCGGGGCGAATTGTAGCGTCTCTGTTGCCGTAGTAGTTCTGTGTCCGTTGCAATCATTGGCTGGAATTCTGACCTGGTGGCCTCTCCCTGCTCTGGTTCTCTGGGTGTCTCTGCTTTGGGCAGGGTGCTCTGGTAATTTTCCTTAACATCCACCATCTGCTTGGAAAGCTTGTTTTTCAAGATATCCGCCTGGATCAACTTGATGATGAGGGAATTGAGGGAGTCTTCTGGCAAACTCCTTTGATCCATGTTGTTCCCTTGGATGCCACGGAGATAAGCAAGAAATATCACATAAAACAAGATGGACATCACCTTGTTCACCTGTAAGATCTGAAAAGAGGAAACACAGGTGTTAACAGCTGGCTGGAGGAGTCTGGGTCATTCTGGCATCAGCCACCTGAGGCTGACAATCTGAGAGTGAGGGGAGGGTCCCGCCAGTCTAAGGGAGCCCCAAGCGCCCGGAACTCCTTCCTGTTATTTAGAAGGGGCGGGGTTTCCTCTCCCAGCCCCTGAGAAATACTGAGGATGCCTCGGTGCAGGTCTTCTGATTGCTTGCTTCCTAGACTGACTGCACCAGTTGTATTTTTACAAAAGATGTCTGCATTGTTCCTCAGCCTCCCGCTGTGCAGGGACGTTGTCCTTAAACATCCCTGGAGCTTGGGAAGCTGCGTGGTCCACTCTACCGAGACAGTTGTGCGGACTGCATCAATGTCTCTCTGGATCAGCTCAGAGCCTTTTAACTTCCCCAAGACATGTAATGTTATCAGTCCCCAAGTGCAGCGTGCGAGCTCTTCCAGAGGGACATACAAGGGCTGCCAACTGGGTCTGTTGTTTTTAAAGCGTGGCATCAGAGAGAGGCTCATCCCTGACCCTGCTACCCTTGTCGGCAAACACAAGACCAGTGGGCACCTGCTGAGAGAACCTAATGTCAAGGTGGACTATCAGAAAGACACTGGTCACCAGGACACCCCGCAGAGGATCTACCAACTCCTTGCACTCCCACAGAAGACAGAGATGCAGCAAAACTCAGCTCAGATGGTGGTTCTACCTGCTCTGGGTAGTGAGGGTTGAGATGCTTTCTTTTGCCTCCTAGGGATTTTTAGTTTCCATTATACTATTTCTTTGTGCTGTCCTAAGTCTCATCCCACCATCTCCCGTTTGGACGTGGCACTTTAACCCAGTTCTTCTGTTGCCATAACAGAACCTCAGCCCAGGGCTCCTGGCGAGTCCTGGAGGAATTGCAGCAGGATCTGGAAATCTTCCCTGCTCATCTCTCCTGCTCGGGGTCAAGGCCTTTCCGGAAGGTTAACCCAGGAGGGAGACTCTCAGGTGGAAAGAGAGGCGTGCAGGTGACCCTGACCTGGCAATCCCCTCCCCCCACCCAGAACATTCACTCTTTAATCACCGCTGCTGCTGCCACCTCAGTGGCCCCACGGGCATTTTCTCTTCAGAGTCCTGTCTTAACATGGAAAAATAAAACCCTTTCCCTTGGTTCGGTGTTGGTATTTTCAGAAAGATGTTGTCGAACCCCGGGGGGAATTACAACGGAAACAAACAAGATAACCCAGGCTGTAGAAAAGAAGTCCTGATCCTGAGCCTTACGAGGACCCTGTCCCAGGAATTTCCCACCACCGCCTCTCTCCCCATCTCCTCTGAAGTATGGCTTGCTCTCTCATCCCCAAGGGCTGACAGGGTTCCAGGCATTAACATCTTCCTGCTGGCTCCTGGCCTGCCTCTGTGATAAGCGGGCCATCTTCCTTCCCTGGGACCCACTCTCAGGGTAACAGGCTCCTTCAAGGTTAAAGCTAAGAGAAGGGCCCTACCACGGCTGCTTACCCTAGAAGCTGCTAGAATTGTGTTATCCCAGGAAAATGGGTTCCCACAGGGTAATTAATCTCCCTTCCATCCTACCTAGCAGCGACATTTCTGTCACTCTTGCAAGCCTAACAGAACAAGACTTAAGGAACACAAAATAAAGGACATACACACAGCTTGAGCTGCCCAGGACAGCTGCAATAAAATCATTTGAAACTAGAAGTCTTAAAAAAAAATCAAAAGCCAATGTATCATATTGTCCCAAAGCCGGGACCCTATAAGCATGAACACACAAGGATACTGTATACATGACAACAAATCGGGATGATGGCCGTGTGGGTTGGGTTGCAGATAAAGAGGTTGGTAAGGTGATTATGAGGATGATTTGACAAGGTAGATATTGAATGGTACAATTGACTTGGGATAAGAAAAAAAAATCTTTGTGGTGCTAGCCTGAATTTTAATGCAAAAGGTGGTGCTAAAAAGCCCCTATCGAAGGCTGGAGAGCTGGCTTTGCAGGTAAGCATCCTTGTTGCTCTTTGATTGGACCCATGTTCAGTGCCTACACCCATGCTGGGTGGTTTACAACCGCAGGTGACTATAATTCTAGGGGATCTAACAGCCTCTGCTGAGCTCCATGGGCACCGGAACACATGTAGCATGTGTGTACACACTCATGCAAATAAAAATAAAAGCAAATCTTTTAAAAGTCAAAAGCACAACTAGCCTCACGCCTTGCCTTCTGCTGGTCAGCTTTCAGTTCCCGTAACAAATGACAAAGAGCGTAGGTTTATTATGAAAAGGAGAGGGTGTTCTTGGGCTCATAGCTTTTGAGGTCTCAGATCACGATGAATTGGCCTCGTTGCTTTGGTTCTGGTGATATGGCAAAAAACAAAACAAAACAAAACAAAACTGTGCTTGAGCGAAAATAATTAATCATGGTCTGGAGAAAAAAATGTGGGGTAGGGTGGGGGAGGCAGTGGAGAGGGTGAGGAGGAGCAACACCTCAGGTCATGCCTACAGTGACAGAAAGGTCTCTCACAAGTTTTCAGCAGCTGCCGAACCAGGACTAAACCTTGGCCACATGGACATTTGAGAGAAATTCCAGGTATAGCCAATAGCTGTTTTACTCATAGAACCTGACAGGGAGAAGAGATGGGTGTCTGTGTCCCCTTGCCCTGACTCCCGGTCACAGTTGTATTGGGCTCCCATGTCCCATGCTCCAATCTGATTCACCATTTTCCTGCTGCTGGAGCAAGCTCTGTGACTCCCGGGTAAGTCCGTTCCATTTTCACGGTCACTTCTGCTGAAATTGTTCTCATTCCTCGCTGCTGCCTTCACAAGCTGGCCTCGCTCTGACGCTCTCCAGCTACCCTCAGTGTCGCCAACCAGGCTTCCTTTGCGTTCTGTCATCCTGTCCTCCAAATGGCTGCTCTAGTAGCCGTTTGGTCCTGCATCCTTCATAGACCGGTGGAAGTGGGCGTGCACCTCACCCATTCCCTCATCTAGTCTCTTGCTTACCATCAATCTTGTGTGGAGTGAGTCATGAGAGTACGTCATGAGCCGGCTGCTAAGTATTTCTCAACTGTCTGCAAGGCTTTCTCAGATCCTTTTGACTCTGGTATATCTATTTTTCTCCCTCCTTCCCTCCTTCCCTTCTTCCCTCCCTCCCTTCCTCTCTTCCTCCCTTTTTGGAGAAAGCAAACCCAAGAATATTGGGACAAGAATTTCCCCAAACACACAAAATCAAGGCTGCAAAGGACCCTAGATACCTCATTTTTACAGATCAGGAAACTAGGGCCTAAGCGGAGTGCTGAGTTAACTGCAGGGAAGGACAGGGGACACTTGGTTCTTAAGCCCAACAAGGCTTTCTCATGCTCAGGTAACTAAAAGACACACACCCACAGAGTGTACTAGAAAAGGCAGTTGAACATGAACTTGAGTCGTCTCCGGCAACCTGTGGGCTGCACTCCTGCTCCCGTTGTATGCACGCACAGAAAACCAAGCATCTGGAAAATTCCTCTGGCTACATCTGGCTCCCAGCAGTCTGTACCAGCACAGTTGTCCCGGCTGCTGTTGCTCACGCATGCTCGGAGCTCAGACCAACCGTGTTGCTTGTAGGAGAGAGAAGGAATGCCGGGTCTTGGGTGCTCAGGGACGGGAGACTAAGGAAGCAATTGGGGGAGGCAGGGAGTGAGGCCGTGAATACGCTGGCCATGAGAAAAGGCAGCGAGCGAATGGTCTCGGCTTCCTCTTCGGTCAGCCTTCCCTTCACTTCCCACTGTGCCTCTTGGGTTCGGATTTTTCCCTGGGGGGACTGGTTCCCTGGGGTGGGGACTGGAAACAGGAAGGCAGTGTCAGCTCATTCCAGGTCAGGCACAACTTGGAGCAACTTCAGTCATCAGCTTCAGCAACTGTCCCTACTGTTCTTATCAGCGGTAGGCCCCACCTTCCGCAGTGGAGAACCCTGTCTTTTTTCATGCACACACCCTACGAGCCCAGCCTCTGGCTCCATCCGCTGCAGTGCTGCAATGTCTGCCGACCGCATGGGCACTGAGACCACTCAAGACCTACCCAAGGCACGGCTTACTGGCCTGAAATCCTGCATGGGCTTCTGCCAAGCCTGGGTTGGAAGCCAATCAACTCTGCCTTCTTTTCCCAAAGAAAATATAGGCCTTGGCTCTGAAGCAGGCCATAGTCCCCAGGCTCTTCTTGGCTATAATTAGAAAAAGACCTGTTAAAGACCTCAGTAAAAGCCCCTTCCTACCCTCTCCCCAGCGCCCATTCCCCTGCCCGTGCTTTTCCAAGATCCCAACCAGCAGGCGCATGCTCTTTCCTCACTTAGCAATGCTTTCCCACATATGGTGTTTTCTCAGTCCCTGGAGCAACATTCCTAACAAGGTTTCACCATCCCTCAAAATACTCAAAAGAGAGCAATTTCTGATTCCTCCTTTTTGGCTCAGTTTACAACACCCACGGAGGGTTGCTGGGTATTCAGCAAGTGGCTGAAACGGGAAAGGGAGTGGGGACACAAGGTGGTAGTGCACTGGGGAGCACGGCAGCCTGCATCTGTGCTGGCACTCACCGAGGAGGCCATTCATCTCCTTAGGACCGGTTTCCCTACTGACTTCTGACTTCATGTCTGCTGACCACTCTTGCTGAACATGCATCGAAAGTTCCTTTTTAGTTTGCTTTCATTTTTTTTTTGTTTGTTTGTTTCTAACTAGCATACATCAGTCATTGCACAAAATGACAGGTTTCATTATGACATTCTCATCCACCAACGCAGTGTATTCTGAGCATATCCACCTCTTACCACCCTTGTTGGTCCACTCCCAAGTAAGTCAGCCCTTCTGATTGCAGATCTCTTCGATATGAGAGAAACCATGTGATATCTGTCTTTCCAAGTCTGGCTTCTTTTGCTTAACATGGTGATTTTCAGTTTATGCAGTACTTTTTTTTTTTTTTTAATCAGCCCAGTGACAGTGAGATCTTCAGCAATTAAGGTGCCAAAAGGCACATATTGATGATATATATGATATTGTAAATCCTGAGAACCATCCTACTGAGGTAGGAAGTTTCATATATCCCATATATCTGGGGAAACTGAGGAGTGAGGTTAAATACACAATGAGTTCGAGTACAGTTTCACACTAGGGCTCATGTTCCCCATGATTTCATCTGCGAACTCTCTGCCCTAACATAGTCCAAGAGTTAGGGCAGAGCTAAGATCGCTGCTGTCCAGCAGGTTAAGTACCTCCTGAAGATGCCTCAGCTATAAAATGATTCTAGGGATCTGAGTCCACCCCTTTGCTTTCTTCCTCTCTGTATTTCTTATGAAACCATTACTCATAAAAGTAAGTTAGTTGTCTCCCGGAGGCTACCAATTCTTGCAGAGGTCAAATGCTGAAAGAAACAGGCCACTGCATGTACCATCTCATGTCCTGGATGTGCGGCCATCTCTGGAAGGCTGAGTGACCTCAGAGAAGAAAGAGAGGCAACCTTGGCTTTCCTTGGAGGAGAGATCGGCTTGACATCGGATTTTAACGTGCCAACATTCTAATAGGAAAACCCAGGAGATTTCATTATTTCTTGCACATCCATGGTTCTCTGGAGGCAACTGCATCTGGCTGGGGATAGAGAAGAGGCTGTCCAGCTGTAACCAGATGGGTCTAGTTCTCCAGAGGATTTCTCCCTCTATGACACGGCCTCTGATTAAGTCAGACTAAGGGCTTCTAGCACTGTGTTCTGCCAGACAGACTTCATAGCTTGTGCAGGCAGTAGAAGGAGGGAGAGGTGGGAAAGTGACAGATTTAAAGCTAAATGACAAAGAGAAAAGGAATGTGGTGGAAATACTGAATTAGAACCCTATAAAAATCCCGGCTCAGCTTGTTCCCCTGCTCTTAACTGCGGATTAATCCACCCTGGCTTTGTTCTGGTCACAGGTCCTGAGGCTTCAGAGTGAATCAACAGAGTCACACAAAGATGTTCTGACCTCTGACAAGGCTGGGAGGCTGGCCAGAGTAAGAGGCTGGATGTAGCCTCCAGAGGAACTTATCTGTTAATCTTCCAAGGGAACCGGAAGCAGGGGGTGAGGAAAGAGGGTCAGATGAACTCAAACGCACAGTTGACACCCAAAGGGAAGGAAGGCCCTAAGGATGCTGGTGACCAATTAGGCCGGAGTATCTATGGGGGTTGGCAACCAGGAAATAGGACAGTTGAATTCAAACTGAAAACACACAAGCCAGCTCTCTAGAGGGAAGAGGAACCCAGAGCCTATAAAACCGGAGAGCACTGCTTGTAGAAGGTGGTGGAAGGGACCTTGGAACTGGTGTAGGAGTGAATGAGAGATGAACTCACATCCGCGGGGCTGGAGGAGTTTCCACAGTATCGCTTTCCCATGGTGCTCTGCACTGGTGCTGTCCTGACTCCCTCTCAGCACGGCTCTGCAAGGGAGCCGGTCCCTTTGACGCGCCCTGCCTTATAGTTTACAGTAAGGAAATGTATCTCTGGAAGCTTAACACTGCTGCATGTCCTACCCCTTCGCCCATCACTCGGATAAGTTAAAGATCTGTTAGTAGTAAGATTGGATAATTACTACTGATTTAAAGAAATATAAGATTACCTAATGGGGAGAAAACAGGAAATTATTTGGGATGGCCATCTTACATGCTCATATGTCTTTCAAAAACAAAAACCAAAAAAAAAAAAAAAAAAAAAAAGCCCAAAAGACAAAAAAACCTGTCTCCTAGAAAAGGTGTAGGAAACGCTAATCTATAATGAAATGGTTTCCCTCAGTGCCGGTGTAGCATACTCTGATACCTGATGTTGTTTGGTTGTCACAGCCTGGCAGTGGGACATAAAACCTAACAAGAAAAATCAAGAAGGTAAGGAAGAGAACTGTAATCAAAGAGAGCCGAGAGACTAGCCAAAGAAGACGCGGAGGGATGCTTTAGATAGTAATGGAAAACCGAGAGGTCCACAACCAAGACGAGAATTAACCAAACACTCTCTGCCTGCATTTGGTGGGACCACTTCTGGGGACCCCTGAGAGCTAAGCAGGCCAACATCAACAGGTGAGGGCAGGCTGGCCCAGGCCAGGGAGGTGGAGTCTTAGCCTGTTCTTTAAGATCAGGTTTTGCGTGAATGCTTCCTGTAAAATCTTACAGTAGCTGGGTATGGTAGCTCACTCCTGAGATTCCGCTACTCTGAAGACCAAGGTAGGAGGAGGATGAGTTTGAGATCAGCCTGAGAGATATAACTAGATCTTGATTGAAATACACAAATGAACCAACAAAACAAAAGCAATAGCAAGAAGCCTCAACATTTCAAATTCAGGATTTGGAAAATAGTTAATAGGGTTGATTATTTCCGGGAACAAGGTATAAGGTCTGAAGTAGGACAAGCAAGAGCCACCAGGTTCATGAGATACTGAACAGAGTATCACAGCCAAGTGGCGGTAGATGTCACATGCTGGACTGAAAGAAAACAAGGCAGAGATCCCCCCCCCCAAAAGTTAACCCATCTCCAAAAGTACCAAACTGGCCTGTCCCAGGAACAGGCCATGAGAAACTGAACCCCTTTGTGGACTATGTGCTGTTTGTTGGTCCCTGACCCCCAGGAAAGCTAAGTACACTGAGGAGACAGTGGGAAGCCAGGAGTTTGCTATGTGCACATGCCTGGGAATTCCTCATTGTCAAACGTGCGCCTTTCTCAGGCCCTCAGGCAGTGTGAGATGGAAGGTATGGCACATGTCAAAACAATGTGCACTGTGGCACTGAACAGGAAGGTAGCGTGCTTACACCAGGTCAGGAACTCTGTGGCTTAGCCTCATCTTGGCAGAAGATCTAAAGGATGCCTGGTAGGCTCATAGGAGCCCCAGGAAGCTCCCATTTACTTTATTCTTTACATCGCTGATTCCATGGTCAGAGGGTGGACTAGAAGGAAATCCGTAGAGAAAATGAGTCCGCTCAGCTAGAGGTTACAATGGGCTTGCCTAATAAGTGTTGTTCTGGTTTAGAGAGTCACTCCTACTGCCACTTTGCAGAGACTTGTTGCAGTCACAGGACTGTGCACACACATGCATATGGTGCCTCCCCTTGATAAGAATGGATAATTTATAATTAAGTTACTTTCTCCCCCCTCCCTCCCTCTCTCCCTCCCTCTCTCCCTCTCTTCCTCCCTCCCTCCCTCCCTCCCTCCTTCTCTTTCTCCCTCCCTCCCTCCCTCCCTCCCTCCCTCCCTCCCTCCCTTCCTTCCTTCCTTCCTTCCTCCCATTCCTTCCTCCTACACTGTCTCTCTCTTTGAGACAGTGACCTCAAACTCACCACAGTACTGAGGATGAGTTCTCTGCCGTGGCACCACACTTGGCTTATGCCGTGTTGTGGTGGCCATCGTTTTCAGGGCTTCAGGCAAGCTCTCCACCAACTGAGATACATCCCTATCACTGCTTATGCTTTTTTAAACCATTTAATATTCTGTTGCATGCTCATTTGGAAGAGGATGATCTTCTGTGTCAGGGTTAATTCCATTTTCCAAGGGTAGATACTTATGAGGGAAGATGCTGCAAAGCGACAGCGGAGGGGAAGTGGGCGCTGGAGACGAACTTGAGCTTCAGAAAAACAACTTCCCCACATCTTAGACATTTCTATTTGAAATCTATGCCTAGTGTCTGCACTGGGCTTATGTTAATCCCCTGGTTGTGGGCAAGTGCTGGGTAACTAAATGAATGGCATCACAAGGCAGTGGCTGCAGAGAAATTGCTTTGTGATAATTACAATGAATTATAATTACAACAAAGAGTAATGATGATGCTAAAGTGTCCATCTTGTCTACCAAATCCAAAGAACAAAGAAACCGGCTGAGGGACTTCCCAAGGCTTCTCTTCAGTACATACGCCTCTCCTCTCTTCCAAACCAAGACCACAGCAGGCTTGGCATTGGCCATTCCAATTTCTGCCTTAATCATGGTGGCAGAAGGAAGGCTAGGATCAAGAAACCATCCTGGTTTGGCCTGGAAGGTCTTGGCTGCAGAGACTGTGGTAAGATGGCAGGCTTCCTCCTGTACGCTTGGTGAGCTGGCTTGTACCAAGCATCGCCAGTCCCTCATATACCCCACCCCCCCTTACCACAAAGTCAGCCTCCATCCTTGGGGATGAGACATGGCCCATTGAGATGCTGTGGTTGTCTTAGGTCCGATGCCCTCTGCTGTCTGAAGACCATGGGAGCCATAACTGCCCCTCAAGTGGCTTAGCATCTCTCTTTCCATTTGGCGAGTGCCTCCCCTTGCGTCCACTGTGGCCACCATCACTCATTCCAACACTTTTACAATCCAGAAGGCTGAAGCAGAGGAGATGTCTTTTTGATGATTTTATGGGTCTGTTCTCACCCTCTCACACAGCAGTGCTGTGATATGTGCGCAGGGAGAAAACCAATCATTCATCCAAACTGGAGTGCTGAGACAGGCACTTACTAAACATTAGGACTCCACTCCCAAACAGTCTAGTGTCTTTCTGGGTATCAGGGTGAGACTCAAAGAGCCAGCCCAGAGCTTCTCCTCTGAAAGCAATTTTGGCACAAACACACTGAACTCAAAGCTGTGTTTAATCACAGACACAAGTCACAATAATCACTTGTAATAACTGCTAACCTTCAGTGAGCCTTCCCATATGCTAGACTTTGTGAGACACTTTGCATGGATTATCTCAATTAATCCTTCCAGATACGATTGTTATCCCCACTTTGCAGCCAAGGAAACTGAGGCTCAGAAGGATTAAATAATTTTGCCCCACATAGCACACCAATTGAGACGCAGAGCCAGGATTTAGACACCCATCCCAGTGACCTCACAACCCTAACATTCAGCTAAGAGTGCATAATTCCTCCCACTTAACTCTGAATCCAAGGCACCTGTCACTTTTTCGCAGCAGACTGGCAGCAACGCCATATTGCTTTCAATGCTTCTTTCCATGTTTAGAGGGGGAAAATGGAGAGAGAGAGAGAGAGAGAGAGAGAGAGAGAGAGAGAGAGAAACAGATTCTAATCAGGTCCTCTGAATTGTCAGGAGGACATTCCACAGGCTGAGGCTGACAACCATGAATAGAGTGGCTGGAAAAGATTATTCATTCAACTTGTAGCTCGTAGTCTCAAGTATTTACACTTTCATTTATTTTTGCTTGTTTTTTTGTTTTGAGCACTTTCATTTTTTAAAGTTGAAATATTAATGGGAATGAAGACAAAGTGCCTAGGAATTCCTAAAAAAAAAAAAAAAAAAAAAAAAAAAAAAAAAAAAGGCCTGGACTATTGATGTAACTTTACTGTAGAGTGTTTGTTCATCACATGCAAAGTCACAGGCTCAGTCAGTCCTCTGCTCACTTCTGAATGGGCTAGAATTTCTAATATGGCATTCTCTGGACTCATGGTTTTCATAGACTGCAATGCACTTGTAAGAAATGAAAATTGAAAGCATGTGGGCTTTAGCATGTTTCTTGCTTTGATTGATTGATGATTGGTTGATTGATTGGTTGATTGACTGGTTGAGAAAACCAACTATGCCACTAACCAGTTTTGGGGCTAGCTTGAGAGAATCACTGGTGAGCTGAGAGGTCTCAGTTCTTGGTAGTCTCTGCTGCTTGTATTTTGGGCAGGTCAGTTGTATATCGCACACATGAGATTTGAATCCACACCTGCTAATTACCTGCCATGTCACCCAACACCAGTGCCAACCCCCACCAAGGCATACTTTTCAAAGCATCCTTGGTTAAGAATGCAGGTGGACATGATTCAGAACTGTGGTTACAGTTAAAGCTCAAAATGTACGCACATGTACAAAAAGAAAAAACGTGCAGAACAGCTTCCATGTGGTCTATACCCTTAAGCCCAACTTAGTGGCTCACAGCTCCTAGGTTTTGAGTTATTATTTTTGCAAATATTTGCATATGGTGTGCATGCACATGTGGATACAGATTTATAAGTGAACAAGTATACATGTTTTTGCATGCTTAAACATATATATAGGAGACAGAGGCTAATGTCTTCCTTGAGTGCGTTCCACCTTCCATATTGAAGTAGAGCCTTTCCCTTGAGTCTGGCGCTTATTGCTTTGCCTAGTCTAGCTGGCCAGCTTGCTCAGGATCTCATCCCTGCCTTCCGGATGCCACCACGTCCAGCAGACATGTATCTGCCTGCTGGGGATCTGAACACCTCCTGGCTTCACGTCAGCATGGCGAGTGCTTTTCCTACTGAGCCATATGTCTAGTCTTACAATTCTTGAACTAAAGAGTGTCTAAGACTCAAAGAGATGTAACATCTGTGTCTCTTTTGTTCTATGCTCATCCCCAGGCACTTGTTCACCAATCCCCACCAAGCAATGCCCATTGTTAGTCTTCTTCTCTGGCCTTAGTTCTCTGTCTCCTCGAAAGCATGGATGGAGGAACTTGAATCCTCATCTGTTGTGTCACGGGGTGTGTATTGAGGAAAGTACCTGGCCAACACAAAACCGAACAACCAGCGGAAAGTCCACGGAACAGGCCCTATGCTGATTATGTGGAGCCAAACACGGGACACGGGCAAAGACACTTCTCACACTGGCCCGTAGAGTTTTCTTGAGGCAGGGGCGGGGGGGGGGGCGGGCACCAGGCCACAGGTGAATGTGAACAGGCTATATAAGGCTTGACACTACTGTGAGAAGGAGAGCTGACCTAACCCGAGAGGAAGCCATGAGGACAGAATCTGTAGCTAATCCATGGCATTTATGCCCTCAACACACCGGAAGCCTGTGTGTTTTCCTTTGCTTTCATTATTTAGGATGGCTTCCTCTCCATTGTCACGGCTTTTTTTTGTCTCTTCAATCTCTGCTGCTCCGTGGACTCCAGACAGGCATCCTTCCTGATGCTGGAAGATGCCAGTGCTTCTGAAGGGCCTCAGTTTATACCAGGCCCCTGCCACTGCCATGGAGAATAGCAGGCACAGCCTCCCAAGAACAAACAGATGGTGCAGGTGGCCACAGCCTGCTGGCCTCAGAAGACAGCCCTGGAAAACCTGAGAGAGAAGAGGCTTTAGCATTGGTGTGGCCTCACTTGCTATAGTAAAGAGCATAATGGGCAAAGCCTTTCCAAGAAGTTTAGCAGTTAATACTATTATTAATACCTGCCATGCTGAGTACTTGCATTCTTACAGAGGGTCCAGCAGACACCAGGCAAAGCACATGATGGCCAGACATACACAGAAAATAAAGAAGAGGTAAATTCTATACAAAAAAAACCCCCAGATACTTGCACATATATGTTACTACTTTTAAACTACAGACATTTCACACTTGTTCTTTGTCATGATGGTAAATATGTCCTCTCCTTCTGTATTCGAGTGAAGTTATGACTGTTTTGATCAACTTGATACAAACTAGAGATACACGAATCAATGTGTGTGTGTGTGTGTGTGTGTGTGTGTGTGTGTTGAGAGAGAGAGAGAGAGAGAGAGAGAGAGAGAGAGAGAGATGAAGTTAGTAGGAGAGAAAGGGGGGTGGCTTTCCATTCAGTTATTCAGTTGTCCCCAAGGCCCCTGGACAAGTGGTTTGTGACTTGACTTGGGAGAGAGGGAGGCATGACATATGACAGCGACAAAATCTCAACCTTTATAGTTCAGGAGGGACATTCAGATTTGTAACTCTACCACCATTGTCCAAAACTGTCTCCCAAACCCCTACACTATCTTTCATTTTTTTCCTACCTCTGGAGACTCAGAAAACTGGCCTTATAGACAGAGCAGGGGAGATCCCAGAGCAGGAACCACAGGAAAGAAAGAAGGCTTGGATGCCTGGGCAAAAAGAGCTTCCTGTCCGTGTCACACAGCCCAGTGGAAAAGGCTATGATTACACAAGTCATCTGTATGTCATTTCAAGAAGAGATGAGGGGACACTAATCAAAGGCTGGGGAAGATTAGACCCTCAGAAGATAATGTGCACTGGGACTCAGATGGGTAATGTGGTTCTGTGAGTGGTGTGTGTGTGTGTGTGTGTGTGTGTGTGTGTAACAGTGTATATAGATTTGAGTATATGAATGTTTGCATGGGTAGTATCTGTATGCCTATGCACATAGTATGTAAATCTATATGTGGGGCTTTTGTATCTAAAGTTGTCTATGTGTGAGATGTATGCATGAGAATGCGTGTGTGTCTGAATAAGGATGCGAGCGTGTCCTGTAGGCTTGTGAGTATGTCTGCATGTGTTTGTGTGTTACATGCTTAGGAAAGGACATTGAGAAAGCAGAAGGGGTTCTCCACCTGGACCCCCTCACATCTCACTGCGCCCTTGGACAAGGCTTTCCCCCGTCCCAGGGGACATGGATTTGTTCTTGTACGAAAGGCAGGCATCCCTAAGGCCAATCCAGTTCAAACAGTCTGCCTGTCCTCAAGGTTGGAAGGTTAAGCTATCTTTCCCTTGAGCACAAAGGAGATGGTTTCAGGGCCCTTCTAGCCCCCCTCCCCCAAGCTAGGAGTGCTGTCCACCCTGAGCAAGACACTGGCTTCCAGAGGCCTTTCTGGGTCCCAGAAACTGGAAATGTGAGAAGAGGCAGAGGAAAAGCCAGAGAGATAGAGAAAAACTCCGGGGCAAGTTTGCATTTCTCATTATTTCTCCAAGCCTTCTCAAATTCCTTTTGTTTAGAAAGCTCCTTGAGTTTCCCCGAAGCTCCCTTCCCCCACCCACCCCCTGAAAACCCCCAGGAACTCCTTCAGACTGTAACCCTTCCAGATAACATGTTCCATATGTCGGTCACTCTCTACATGAGACGCGTGCACTCCCTTTTCTGGTCACCTCCTCTGAGGTCTGCCAGGCAATGCCTTTCCCCAGAACAGCTTCCTCAGCCTCCTCTGAGGCCTTCCGTTCAAGAAGCAGGGACCTTCATCTCTTTGCTTTTCTCCTTCACCCATCTCTCCCAGCCAGGAATCTTGCAGGTTTGCCCCACCACTGCCTGGGAGCTGCGGAGAGCCGCCGGCCTCTGCTCCTGCCAGCCACCAACAGCTGCAGGGAGACCCTTCTTTAAGCACTGCGGCTAATTGAGCAGTGTACTCTGACCAGCTTGCCACATCACTTGGGAGAGCAGGGCTTTTATAGCAGGCAACACAGAATTCTATTGTCTCCCTTTCCCACCCCGCCCCCTCTCTTCCCTGTGGCTACCCACCATGGTAAACAGAGGCTAAGAAGATTTTTTTTTTCCAGCACAGCTTCCATCGTTCCCTGTGTAAATACGAACAGACAGCTTTCCACACTCGCCTCAACCTCCAGCCCACGCGCCAGCGCTCGGGCTCACCCCCGCCCCCCCTTGCTGATAAAGTTTTTGCTGATTGGCCTGGATGGCTTGGGCTCAATGCTGGGCGCGGCCTGGTCCTTGTGGTTTCCCTCACAGGGAAGTGGGCTGCAGGGATCTCAGAAGAGCCGAGCTTCCAGGATGAAGATGACGTTCTAGTCATCACAGAGGCCCGAAGTTCCTCTTCCTTGGTAGTTTCCTGGGGGATGTTCTAAGGACCAAACCAACTGTCACCTCAAACAAGTCGGGAGCTTCTTCTATGCAGCTTAAGAATTGGGGCAGAGCAGTAAGGGTAAACCTGCTTGCTATTTGAGGGACCAGACAGGAAGACACACAGGGCTTCCCAAAAGACTCACAGTCTTCATCTAGACACAGTTCTTAGAAACATCAACTCACATGAAAGATAAGACTGAACCCTTACTGTGGGCTGAGTACTGTACTTTAATATTTAACTTGCCACGGTCTTTAGAAGACATCGTTATTTTAAAGGGAGTAGGTGAGTGGCAAGCGACCGGGTGTCACAGCTGAGGTAAACTACAATGCAGACGCTCTGCTTCCTGACGCCGTGGACTACGCCTCTCTAAAAGATCCCTTGCTAGGACCGAAGCCCTACCATCCGCAAGAACAAAACCCAGGCCTGGGAAAGAAGCCGTAATTCTCCCTTCATCCAGCTGTGAACACAGGGGAGGGCGTGGGGCCTGCAAAACACGGACTGCTCTTTCCCCTGCTCTCACGCCACCATTTGATGTACCAGTTTACACAAAGTGGATTCCTTCCAACGCTGGACCGCTGCTGGCTGCAGGAATATGTCTCCTGTCCAGAGAGGCAGACTAGATCTGTCCGCATCTGTTCATCTCAAATCCTAGGGAGGGATGCCTCCCGGCCTCTCTGCTGTCTTCCCTCCTCCTCCCCCCAACCTCAGTTCTATGTGACCGGCAGATTTATTGTATTAAGGAGATCAAACGATCGTTATGCCAAAGTGGGTATTAAAAAACAATCCAACTCAACAATACCTGTATTGAGAAAATGGCAACAGCATGAAACAGAACCCATTTGACGATGGGGTTGGGGGAGTCCAGAGGAACTAATGAGACAGCCGAATCACGTGGCTGGGGATCTGACTTCACACGCACCGGTTGTGCCTGGCGGGCTTGGCAGGAAGCCCTCCGATTTGGTGCTAATGAATGGATTAACTAGGAGGATAAGGAATGTGTAGGAATGAGCCCTGAGACTGGGATGAGCATTCACCATGTGGTGCTAAGAAAGCCTTGATACACTGAAATTCAAGGAGGCTGGAGGCCCCCTAGGAGGCAGTCATTTCTGGCCAATAGGCTAGCACTTGGGCCATTGGACCAACAGTAAAATGATGGAGCCATCTATTTCAGGGAGACCTAGTTTGGCTTCTTTTCAAGAGTACTACAGTGGGTTTCTAGGCATGCAGTCTACATGACTGAATTAACTAGAAGAAATGGCAGAGAAGTTCCCTATAGACCTGGCTGAGAGTCTGCGGTTCTATATTCACACTGTGACGGCAAAACCCTTCACCACAGGAGGCAGATGGGGCCGCGGCCTTGGGAGAGCACTGAGTGACCTTCACTCTACCAAGAAGTGAGTCATAGGGCTGGTGGGAAGCGATCCCTGCTGCCTGTGGTCAGACGGAAGGGTCTGGAAATTCCTTGTGTTGCTGGCACTGATTCAGAGCATGGAACTTTTTGATCCTATAACATGATACATTTAAATTCCCCTTGGTGGTGTTAATAATGGAGTTGGCTGATGCCCACATGAACAGAATTTATGGCTTGTGGACTCTTCCAAGAAAAAGAAACAGCAGTCACGGGGCCTGTGCAGGTGGACCTCTACTTTCGCCTCATGTAAGCTTCTGAAAGGCTTGAAAGCACATCAGTTTTTGCTAACTCAATTATACTGTAATGATGTGAGAGACTTTGCAATAATGAGTTTCTACTGAAAGTACGTAACTACTCTTTTATTTAAAAAAAATACATACGGGGCTGAGGAGATGGCTCGTTGGGCGTGCAAGTGTGAGGTCTGTAGTTCGGATCCTCAGAACCCATGTAAAAGCCAGTTGAAAGTGCCTGTCCACCTGCCTTCAAGGCATATGGGAGGGAGAGATGGGGGTGCCCTGTGAGAGGAAATGGCAGCCTATCTCGAGCTTTCACAAAGGACTTTCCTAAGCATCGCAGGGGAGAGCATTTGAGGGAGGATCACACCAGATGTCAGTCTCAGGCCTCCAAACATGCATGCACGTATCCACACAGGTACACACATCACACACACTAACATACAAACATCGTACCCACATACGAATTATACCCTAAGCTAGTCTTCGTTCGAAACGAAGTAATACTGAGCATGTAGAACGAACATGTGATCACATGACAATTTAGCTGGGAATCAAAAGGCTTTGAGGTTAAATTCTTCCTCAAGGAAATGAAACAAACATTTTCTTGATTAGCTCTTCAATTGCTTAGGTACCCTTGGTGTCCTGGTTGGCTTGTTTCATTTTGGTTTTGTTTTTTAGTCATCTTGACACAAGCTAGAGTTATCTGGGTGTGTGTGTGTGTGTGTGTGGGTGTGTGTGTGTGTGGGAGAATCTCTATTGAGAAAATAGCTCCATCCAGATTGTCTGCAAGGCAATCCTGTAGGACATTTCCTGTATATTAGGCTACGGTGGGTGGTGCCTGGGCAGGCAGTCCTGAGTTGTATAAGAAAGTAGTTTGAGCTGCTCTCAGCAAGCAAGGCAGTAAGCAGTCTTCCGCCATGGCTCCAGGTCCTGCCTTCGAATTCTTACCTTTAGAGTTCCCGACTCCCTTCAGTGAGGGGCTGTATGACCTAAGGGTTGTACAATAAATTAATAAAAATCAAGCTTTTCCTCTCCATGTTGCTTTTGGTCTTGGTGTTTTATTGTGGGACTGGAAAGCTGTGTGACTCGGGGAGCAGGTCTGGAGCAAAGGTGAGGTTCAGACGTGTCCAAACCCCGACACTCTCATCCTGAGACCAGCAGGAGTGAAGACTGTTTCTTCCTTGCTCTGGGCCTACATGTCCTGGCACTCACAGCCGGGACACTCCCACCTCTGTCTCCCTTGAGCTAGTCATGTGGCCTGATGGCCACATGACAAGTTTAACTTCCTTTCTCCCTATAAGGACGTGTCCAGCAAGCACCTGGAATTCCTCTTCATGCAAATGAAGTGTTTCCAGCACCTAGACACCAGCCAATAATGTACCTTCATCCCCCAAACACCTACGTACTCTCTCCAAGGTTTATATAAATAGCCCTTGTTGTCCCTAATAAAGGAGAGCTATTTCACCGAAAACCATCTTGGAGAAGCCTATTTCTCCACTGCAGTCAAGCCTGCTCAAGATCCTGCAAACCCATCCACCTGGAGAAGCTTCAGTCCTTCTGTTCTGGCCTAGTGTGCGACAGTGCCTGAATACTACAAGGGCAGAGAGAGGCAAAACCAAGCCAGCATTTTATCACAGAGATAACTAAGGCAACTGGTAATATGCTTTACTTCATGTAGCTAATTTCAAAGAAATCAAAGAGGCCGGACCATTCCCTGCTGGACATGTTTATCCACTCTTGTCTCCTGAGCTACCCCATCGCATAGAGCAAGCACCCCAGTCGTCTCCCATATCCCAACAGCAAGAAGGAGGCAAGCAGAAGGTGCCCAGTCTGCACTTGATGACGTCAATGCTGGTGTTGCCCAGAGTCCTGGACCACTGTCTGTCAGGCAGGATCTGCACTAGGAATTCTATAGACAGAGTTTGATTTTGTCCAACACCCCCAGGATGCAGTCTTATCTTTCAAACCCTGTCAGCTGACTCTGGGCAGTGTCTCTTGATGAAACATTGATATTCCTATTGTGAAATTATAAATAGTCATGTAAGTAAAACATGGGCCATTCCAGTTATGATTAGATTTTGTGGCCAAGTTACGTTATATTCACCTTGAGATGTGGTCAGTTCTCGGGGCCTTCTGGGTTTTAGAACTGTAATGAAGAACCCCAAGATGTGCCCTTGTCTGCCGCATAAATGAGTAAACCCAGCTCTGGTGTTAGCCTGTGCCCATGCTGGAGGCACACTTCAAATCCAGGCATACTTGACACCTAAGCCCAGCCTCTCACTTCCATCCTGATATTCTCTGTTCTAGAGACAATCACAGAGGAAATAGTTCTTTCAAGAGGTCAAGTTAAACTATAATTGCATAAGCCCCCTTTTATATTAAAGATTTTCCCTTAATTTATCTCGAATCTTATTTTGCCATATTATAGAAGTCATACAAGCCTATTTAAAAAAAAAACTTCAAGAACTCAAAAAAGCTTTACTCAAGACTCTCAACTCAAGACTTTACAAACTTCTACAATAAAAGAGGTTCGAAGCTAGAGAAAAGCAGCCAGGGTTAGTGGCTGGGGTTGAGGATGGTGGAATGTTTGCTGCCCAGGCACGGGCACCTGAGCTCAGACCCCTCGCTTCCCTGTAAAGAGTCAGACATGGTGGCACATGCCTGGAATCTGGCCCGTCGACCTCCTCCTCCAACACACACACACACACACACACACACACACACACACTTTTTTTTTTTTTTGGTAAGACTTCTCTGTTCTGTAAATACTGTGTGCAACTTTATTTTCACAAGCTATCACCATTTGATTAACAACACAGGACAACTTAAGGTCTTCGCAAAAAATACACAGATATTTGTTAAGGCGAAGGTAGTCGTGAATAATGGATGAGATGTCCTTTCTTGGACATTCCCAACACTTTTGGCAGCTCTGTGGAAACACCATCCATCCTTTCCACACACCCGAAAGTCAAGGACCGTCTTCCATTTAACTTTTTAAGAGATGGAAAGGAGTTTACATTAATTCATTAATGTTCAGGTAGAGCTTGTTTTGCCAAAGCTGATCCTAAACTTACCATCCTCCTCTTTTAGTTCTGGAAAGTTGGGATTAAATAGGTGTCAGCCCGAGAGATAGAATTTTAGATTTAGCATATTTAGAAACAGAAAAGTTCCACAAATAAAATCCAGGATTCAAATAACAAAGCGAGGGGGGTTTAGCTGCTCGAGTTAAGGAAGTGAGACAGAGGCAGGGCTTGGCTGTCAGCACACTTACTGCCAGTCAGCTCTGGTCACCGCTAGAAAATTCCCATAAACGTCCACTCCAAGGTCACTGAGCCTTGGCACTCCTTTACAACATGGCGTCTTTCACAACCCTCCCAGGTAATGGCTTTCCCTCATTCACTCCAAACTGCTGGCTAAACTAGATGTCCACAGGCTTCCCTACCCTTATCCATACATCAGTCTCCCCCCCCCCCCCACCGCATACCTGCCAGCTTTGAGTCGTGAGACTGCTAGCGCTTAGTCCATCCCATGCTAACTCTGGTTCCCTTGTCTTTCCCTTCTTGACTGTTTTAGTTCCTGGCTCACTAGTTTTTGCTTCCAGACTACCTCTGAGCCAGTGCTTCTAATTTCATTATCTGTGGTTCGTCTTTGTTTGTTTGTTTTTATTTGTTTGGTTTTTTTTCCCCCAGACAAGGTTTTGCTCTATAACCCAGGCTGCCCTTGAGCTCGTGATTCTCCGTCCTCTGCCTTCTGAGTGCTAAGATTACAACATAACTTCGGTATGTTAAGGAGAGATCCTGGGGCTCTGCCTTCTCGGCCTCTCAGCTGCCTGCCTCCGTTATTTTTCACTCACTCAGCCAGTCAGCCTAACATACCAAACCTGTGTAGGCTTCAGCCTTAGTGAGAAAACCTAAGTCAGCATGTAAGGTGAAGAGAGATAGAGGGAGAGGCATCTATCATCAATCTTTGGCCTCCATGTGTGTGTACTCACACACAGGTACACAGAGATATGTACACATATACATGCATACACAACACCACACCATACACACACACACACACACATACACATGCATGAATGCACGCATATACACGCACAGGCATACATATGCACATACACATGCACACATATACCACACAAACACATACATACACAAACACATGCATACACAATACCACACCATACATGCACACACACACATACACATGCATGCATGCACACATATACAGGCACAGGCATACATATGCACATACACATGCACACACACTCCACACATACACACAAACACACACATACACAAACACATGCACACACACACATGCATATGTGTGCAAGCACACACACACACACACACACACACACACACACCCCAAAATGTCAGGGGAATGCGTAAAACATGAAGCAGGAGAGCTAGTTGGGGAGAGGAAAGAGAGAATGAGGGATGAGAAAACAGCAGGAAAGGAAGATGGATAAGAACCAAGCGTACTGACTTACATGTATGGAAATGCCATAGTGAAATCTATTACTTTGTATGCTAACTTAAAAAATTAATTTTACAAAAGGATATCATAATTTACTAGCTGACATTCCCTTGTTGGCCATTTATTACTTTTAATTCTCCACTCATGTACAATGAAGCAATAAATTTCTTCCTGAACACAGCTCACTGAGGACCCAAGCTGTTCTCATAACCCATCACTCTGACCATTGCCTTACGTTGTGGTCACATCTGCCTGAGCACTTGACTCTACAGATCAGTTCCAACATCTCCGTGCTGACACTCGCCTTGCTAAGATGGAGAACCATAGCACATGAAACGGTTAGCCCCAGGCAAACTTCACTTTCAGGGTCAGTGGGCCATGTCTTTAAGTGGGTCAACAGGTCAACAGTGTGTTACTATTTTTTTCCCAAACTGGGTCTTTCTTTTCAGTCTTTTAACAGTAGAATTCAAAAAGGAGATCTTGCTTCCCAGTGCACTACAAGCCAACCCAAATCAATCAAACAAACCCAAAACATAATAATAACACAAGCTCTCCAAAAGTAGGAAGGAGCCTGATTGACCTTCTAATCGTACCTACAAATTTACTTGAATGTACAAAGTTGAGGTGGCTGGATAGTCTGGTTCCTAAAACAGTGTACTCCTGAAAGCCAGTGGAGTAGAGCCATTAAGTGACAATGGTCTTTCTCCTAAAATTCTTCACATAAGCTTGTTTGTCAGGTTGTAGGTTCAGAACCCTAGGACCTGGCCATAGATGACCTCAAGAGGAGGCAAGATTGAAAGTCTTCAACATCTGCAATGTAAGGAACAAGAGCAGAAGGTTGAGAAGGTACATTAAAGATAACCCTGTTGGGTCAGAAGAACAAAGGACCCAGAATGTCCAGTTAAGAACCATCTCCAGCCGGTTGTGGGGGCACACGCCGGTAGGATTTGCTGAAGGAGGCAGAGGCAGGAGGACCACGAGTTCGAGGCCAGCCTGGGATACATGATTTTAGCCGGGCGGTGGTGGCACACACCTGTAATCCCAGCACTCTGGGAGGCAGAGGCAGGCGGATTTCTGAGTTCGAGGCCACCCTGGTCTACAGACTGACGGAGTAGCCAGGGCCAGCTATTTCTTATTACAATTAAGCAGTTCTCTACTTCTTGCTCCAGGCTGCTTTTTTTCCTAGTTACTTCCCAACCGTTCTCCTTGAAGGCCATACTTCAATAAAGCTCTTACTTTTGGACAAAACAACAACAACAACAACAACAACAACAACAGCAACAGTAACAGTAGCGGCAACAGCAGCAACCAGGGCCATGGAACTGCACCCCTGCCACAAGCCGACTTTTCCACACACCAATTAATAACTTTGATCTGGATCGCTAAGGATGTATGTCATCCTGAAGATGACCTCAGACTCATCTCAGGGGCTCGTTCCTCCCTCCAAGCCCCATGCAGATATTTACGGGCTCGAATGCCTCCTAGTCCCTCACATGTCGCACTGCCATCCTCACCGCCTGCATCAGGACTGCAATGCCAGTTGCAGCAGACCCCATCTCTCTGCAGGCTCCCCTTTCTTAGTATATAATGTTCCAGTGTTTGTCAATCTTAGAAAACAAAAAAGAAGCACTTCCTCTGGTGAGCTGAACCTGATGGTAGCACATCAGGAGAGCACTGTGCCTGTCTCTCCACTGCACAGAGGCAGCATCCGCGCCTTCCTGCATAGGTTCCAGCAAGGACAAAGGCATCCACTGCGACTTGCCAACGTCAGTACTTCCCTTTGCTTTAGCTCCATGCTGACTCTCAACCCTCTTTGTGTCTATGAACCCACAGTCTTCCTTTCCCTGTTTATATGTTGCTAACTTTCGCCTCCACATCTCAGCAGAGGTCTCCCCTCCATCTTACTCTGCTAGGGCAGTGCTTTCAAAGCTGAAGTCACAACAACCTCTCAAACTCCCTCTCCTCGCAATTCCTCTGTGTTCTCTCCAGAAAGGCCAGCAGCAGAGATGATGTCGGGGGGGGGGTCCTCTCTCTGTCCATGCCTCCCCATATAAATTAGTTTTAATTCTAGCTGATTCTGCATCTTCCTTCAAAATCTAGCCCCCTTCCTTCCACGCCCCATGCTTTCTCTCACCTGCATTCCATCAGTGCTTTCCAGTGGCTTCTGGGACCTTCCTCTGCCTTCTCCCAGCTTCCCTATTATTTTTTTTCCTGCACACTGGAATGACATGATCATTGTAAAGATAAACTAAATCACATCACTTTTCTGGTAGGGAAATCTTGTTTCTCCTTTGTCACCTTTGAGAAGAAGCCAACATTTCTCAGACCGGCACAAGGCCCTTCACTAAGCCTCTCTCCAGCTTTGTCCGTCTCTGGCCAGTTCTCATCCTGCACACAGCAGCTACACAGCTGGATACTGAGTTCTCCACCCACGGCCTGTGCCTGCTCAACTTGGTAAAGTTCTGTGTATTCCTGACTTCTGGAAAATCCTTTCTGTCCCACCGTCCCTGGATAACTTCTCTTGTCCCCCAGACCCTCTCCATACATGGCCTACCCAAGAACTTCCCAGCGTTCCCCATAGTTTATAATCATGTGTTTCCTTACACATACCCCCCACGTCACTGTATTTGAGCGTTTGTAGTTTCATCTCACATCCAGTCTGCTTCCACTGAGTGCTCGCTCGCTCGCTTGCTCGGCTCCCTGCCCCTGCTGCCATGCCCGCTGCCCGCTGCCATGCGTTCCACCGTGGTGGCATCCCCTCCCTCCGGAGCCATAAGCAACAAGTCGCCTTGGTCATGGTATTGTGTCACAGTGACAGAAGAGTCACCAGGACATGATCATTTCTGACCCCTTGGCTGTCTAATTTTCAAATCAGTCACTACAGTAGCCCAAGAAATACAAAGAAAAAGATTTTCTTCACTTCTACAAAAACCAAATCTCGGGAAAGGTAAGTGGACTAGATTTGCCATCCTCTGACCCCTATGGTTTCTAAACTCTCACTGCAGGTCTGTTCACACACACCCCTTCCCACTACACAGACTTCTTTACCCAGCAGAGTCCTGGGACTCCTAGCTCTTCCAGGACAGTCCATCTACACATAGGAACTTCACATTGCTGCCACTAATACACTTCCTAAGACCACCCCCCTTTCCAGGACCTGTCTGTGTTCACATGGTAACCTTCCCCCTAGATAAATACATTTCTCTCAGCCAGGATCTCAGGTGTCACACTTTTCAAAATGAAACCAGGAAATCACAGACAGTGTGGATATCCTGGGCCTTCAGGCTTATTCTCTGTCTGGTGCACAGCACCCCTGAGTCACACTTGCAGAGGCTACATGCTGTATCAGCGGCCTTATTCTCCTCTTTCCCCACCCCAGCCCAGAGGGCAGATCTCCAGAGGCCCGAGGCCCACTTTCTTCTCCCTGCTGGGGAAAAAAAATATCTAGCTTTGAATTCTGCAAACAATGAAAACTGCGAGTCAAGTCAGGCCTCTGTCCATTCCTCTCCATGGAAACACACCGTTCTTTACCAATTCCAGTCTCAGCTCCTGCCTTGACCCTAAAGAAGAGCCCCATCAGGACCACAAAAGAGATAGGATGACACACAGTGGACTTAGAGCCTGACCCTTCCGAGAGGCCTTGCTAAAGGATAGTCCCTGTCCACTGCATCAGTGTTTTCCTTACTCTTCACACAGAGGCTTTGTGATAAGAATCCTCTGCAACACAACCATCCTTCCACATTTTAGCAATACTTTATACATGTGATTTCCGTATGCCATTAGAGTTCCCCAAACTTGCGCAGGCAGTTCTGCTGTGTGTTAGGTGAGCAAACCGAGGTCCAACAAAGAAAGTGATATGTCCGAGGCTCACTGCTTGGCGACTTGAAGGGAAATCTGAACCCATGGCTCCCCATCCCCTGTGCATGGCTGTTTCCAAAGGGTGTCTGTTCCCCATTAATAGACCATGAAACAGTCCATAAAAGCTCGAGGAATGTCTGGTGCGAAAGGACCCTCATGGCCAGTGAGTTCAAGTTTGTTAGCATGAATCATACTACAGACAATTAAACTATTTACATGTTTACCCAAAGATATGGTAATAAGGGCGAGGAAAGAAGACTGAGGACTGAGGTGTGGAGGAACTTGAATTGAAACCTGTGCTGCCAAAGGGAAAGGTGGAGATGCCAGAGCGGCTACTGACAACGCGCCCCGCTGCTGTAAATATCAGCCGTGGAAAGACGTGCATTTTGTATTCCAACATAATAGATGCTATCAGAAGTCATCCGGATTGCAGACTCATCTCACACCCCATTCACTGCAATGGAACTGCATGGCTGGGAGGCGTGTGTTCTTGATGTACTTGGCCCTCACGCGCGAGCAAGGTGCTCTGTCCCGCGGGCTCACAATTCTGACAAGTATAGCCAGAAAGGGGCCGAGATGAAGGAAGGACAATACTGGATGCCATTAAAGGCTGGACTTGTCCCTCAGACCTGGGATAAGGGAACCTTTGCTCAGGGAATAGAAATGGAGAAAGGGCATGGCTGTACCCAGCTAACCCAGGAGACGAGGTGGCCGTGGGTGCACGGCAGCAGAATGCTGGGAACCCACGCGCCCCTGCTCTTGCTTTGGAGTCTGAAATGTGACACAGGGTTTGGGAATTAGGCATCAGCACGAGGAGCTGTTTTCTTGTCGTGAAACGTGGAGTATACTTGACATTACCCCTGGAGTTTATGGCAGTCGGTCCAGCTTTGCGCTCTCAGTGGGGAAGGAGAGAGCAAACTCCTGTTTTTATATCGCAGGAGAAGAATCTCCCCTATGGAAAACTCTATACCAGAGGTCTCTTAAAACAACTGATTGCAGCATGCAGGGAGTGAGGACCATTTGATGCTGTTTTGTTCTAATAAGATGACATCTCACTCACTCAAAGGCAGGGGTCACCAGAAACACAAGGCTGATGTGAGCCCAAGCTCATCTCAAAATATGACGCTTAAATATTAAAAGGCACATGGTATTTCTAAACCCACAGGGTCTAGATTAAACTCAGTGGGTCACAAAACAGAGCAAAAAAAAAAGATATTAATGTGGGGAGTGGCATAAGGGGGAAGGGGGAAGGAAAGAAAGGGGAAGTGGATAAGGTAAGAGTAACTAGAAGCATTTATAATGCTTAAGCATGACTCAATGGTTTTTGTATACTGTCACAAAAAGTGCATGAGAGACACACTCAGCCAGATTTGTGACCTTAAAAATACCTTTTAGGGCTGGAGAGATGGCTCAGTGGTTAAGAGCACTGACTACTCTTGCAGAGGTCCTGAGTTCAATTCCCAGCACCCCCATGGTGGCTCACAGCCATCTGTCATGGGATCCGATGCCCTCTTCTGCACTCACATACATATAATAAATAAATAAATCTGTTACAAAATAAGAATGAAAAAATACCTTCTCAATTTTGTTTTATTGATAGGGATTAATTCTAGACTACAAAAGCCTGTGTTTGCATATAGTTAAGGGAAGGTGTCAAGTTTCTCCATTAAGCTATGTGCCCTGTGGTCTTCCCTGTGTCCTCCAGAAGCATTTACCCCTATCAAGGTGACTGAAGCCCCTAAAGAAACCTCCAATGCAGTTCTGTGACATTGCAGCTTCTGCTCTTCACATAGAACACAGACATGCTCTGCTGCCGTGGGTCCAACCTTCCTTTCCAGCCTGCTGGTTGGAAGAGTGTCACTTGTGTCATGATACTATGATCTCCTAGACTTTGGCTTTCACCGAGCAAAGTTAAAATTTTGAACTTTACAGAATACGTTTATTTCTCTTAAGTGCCTTGCCCCTAGTTAAAAACCATGACTTGGTGGAATTGTGTTTTAGAGACTTACAAAATGGGTGGCCACCCACTTCTCTGTTGGTAGGTGGTGTCCATTTTCATCTCGGAGAGGAGATGTGTGTTAACGTTGAGGGACTTCTCTGTCACTGAGTCCCTGCATCCAAGCACGGCCAGCAGACTCAGGAGATAGTCACTCACACAGAGACACCACCGAGGTAACCACCTTTGAGTTTAGAACCCTGAGGCTGCTAATGGCATTTAGTCACAAAACTTTCACTGGCCACATCGCCTCTTCCCCTCACCCCATCCACAAAATACAAAGGACGTACTAGAGGACAGAGGTGAACACAGTATGTGGCATTGTCAAAGGATGCCTGAAATAGATGCTCACATTCTCTTCCATCATAGGAACTGGGAGGGGCATAGAAGTCTATCCCTAGAATATCACCAGTTTTTGGTTTGGAGTTAAGGAAGTATACTTAAAAAAATAAGACACATGCTCCACTATGTTCATAGCAGCCCTATTTATAATAGCCAGAAGCCGGAAAGAACCCAGATATCCCTCAGTGGGGAGGAATGGATACAGAAAATGTGGTATATTTACACTATGGAATACTACTCAGCAATTAAAAACAATGAATTCCTGAAATTCTTAGGCAAATGGGTGGAACTGGAAAATATCATCCTAAGTGAGGTAACCCAATCACAAAAGAAAATACATGGTATGCATTCACTGATAAGTGGATATTAGCCCAGAAGCTCACAATACCCAAGACACAATTCACATATCAAATGATGTTCAAGAAGGAGGATGGAGAGGCCTCTGGTCCTGGAAAGGCTCAGTGCAGCAGTGTAGGAGAATAGCAGGACAGGGAAGTGGGAGGGGGTTGATTAGGGAACAGGGGGAGGGAAGAGGGCTTATGGGACTTTTGGGAAGGGGGGAACCAGGAAAGGGGAAATCATTTGAAATGTAAATAAAGAATATATCTAATAAAAAAGTAGTCCCCTGAGTGTCTCCAGGAGGAAACCAGTTTAGGTGAGATGCATTAAAATATTGACTTAGAGAGAAAAAACCGGCAATTATAAACATGACCAAAGTGTCTCTCTTTGGTCATATTGTGCACAAATATATACCTATACATACCACAGGAGTCACATGACCAGATCAAAGTAGAGTTGGTGTTATGGAAAGGATTGTGATCATATTAATTGAAGCCAGATTTAAGGAAACAGGTAAGTTCATCTGAGAGTGGGCCAAAAAAAGACCAGATTATTCCTGATAGTTGTAACTCAGGTATCTCAGCAGAAGAAACATCTGGGAACATGACAGGGTTGTCCTATCCCTTCTGACAGTGTCAGGGTGTGAAAGTGACATGTTCAAGAGTGTTTGGGGTACAGAGCAGGATGAAGCTAGGGAGCAGTGATGGGGCAAAAGGATATCTGTGGAGGAGCAGGAGGAGGGAGGAGGGAGGAGGGAGGAGGGAGGAGGGAGGAGGGAAGGCTGCAGAGGGGAAGAGTCCTTTCCCCGCAGCATTGCTCCCTCGGGGAAGCCTGACCGAGCTGTGGAGCAACCTCATCCTTAGCAGTGCAGTCTGAGGACGGATGCTCATCACGTGGAGGTTTGAAAGAAGGAAGATTAAAGGACAAGTCTAGCAGGGAGCATCAAAAGACTCTCTTCAGAGGAGATCACGTGAGGAGGAAGATTGCAAAAAACCTGGCGTTTGGCCAAGCCCCGGGAAAAGAAAACAGCAAATTGGGAATTCCACCCCTCTGCACCCCTCCTAGGCTGCTCTCTCTGCTAGTGTGGTGCCCAGAGCCCTACCAAAGACAGACCTCCAGGGCAGCACACGCTCACACCCACCCACCTGAAGGATCTCCTCAAATCCATGCTCTGAAATACGGTGGCACTTAACACTTGGAGGACCCATGGCTCCAACCGCATATGTAGCAGAGGATGGCCTTGTCATGGAGAGGAGAGGCCCTTGGTCCTGTGAAGTTTCGTTGCCCCAGTGTAGGGGGGGGCAGTGTGGGATAGGGGTTTTTTGGATCAGAAAGGAGGAAAGGGGAAAACATTTGAAATGTAAATAGAGACATTTGGATATCATGGTGCCCCCCTCAGTCTTCATTTTAAAACTGGAGAAAGTGAGGCCTGACAGCTGAGGTGGAGGGCCTGACAGAGATCACACAGCCGGGGAGCAGTGGAGGCACAACTGGGGTTTGTGTCCCCAGTTAAATAAAAACGCCCACCTGTCCCTTCTCCTTTTAAGTTTGTGTTCTTTTTAAAATAACGATGTCATACTCAACAGACCAATGGAGACTCCCCAGGGAGCTTCTCCTAAGAACAGGGAAATGGAAACTGGAGGAATAGGCAGCTCTCTAAAGGCCGATTTTCCTCTCAGCCACTGAGATGGCTAAGCTGAGATGGATCTCAGCCACTGAGATGGTTCCCTTGGGGGAACCACTGTTTTTTGTTTTTTGTTTTTTTTTTTTTAATACAGTTCTGTGTTTTCTATCTTTAGTTTTGGGGAAGGGGAGGGCAGGCAAAGGTCTCACAGAGGTGACAGAAACCCCGATCCTAGGATGGCCCCTTTTCCAGAGAGGCAGAGTGTGGAATGTTCCTAGGGTAGACAGTTTATTTTTCTTTTCTTTTCTTTTCTTTTCTTTTCTTTTCTTTTCTTTTCTTTTCTTTTCTTTTCTTTTTTCTTTTCTTTTCTTTTCCCTTTTCTTTTCTTTTCTTTCTTTCTTTGTTTTATTTCTTTGTTATTTTTTAATTGGATATTTTCTTTATTTACATTTCAAATGTTATCCCCTTTCTGGAGTTTCCCTCCCTCCTGGAAACTCCCTATCCCATCCCCCTCCCCTTGGGTAGAGAGTTTCTAGGAGTGGAAGATTGTTGATGCTCTTCATGCTCTCTAATCCCCCATCCAATGCAAACAAAAAAGAAAAGCATCTAGAATTCAGGCTCTACAATCCGTCCCAGTCAGTCCATTTCCCCAGGGAAAACCTAACCTGTGGCATTTCTAGCCTGTTTATTTTGAAGCGGAGGCGTTTCCATTTTCAAATTTGAGCAGGAAGTTTTTACCCACAAAGGAGGACTAACCCCTCCTCTGTCAAAGGCAAACAGCATTTGGGTAAGTGGCCAGTGTGTCCTGGAGACAGTCCTTCTGAACACCTGAATAGACTGAGTTCCCTTTCCCACTTCTCTCCTGTCTGCTTCCCCTGAGCTGCCCGGGTGTGTATGTGCGCACACGAGGGCACTGCTGGAATGAGTGGATGGTCTGGGAAGTTTGGATGGAGAGGAGGATTTGTCAAAAGAGTTATGAGGGGACAGGAACCTATCACAAAGGCACTCCATGCTTACAGACTGGCTTTAAAAGTCAACACTGCAGAAACAGGACACGCCCTTGTTCTCCCCATCCCTCTGTGCACTGGTTGGGACAGCTTACACAGCTGTTTTTCCTCCAGGGTACTTCATGATACCCAGGGGCCCTTATGGGCCACATGATACCCAGGGACCCTTATGGATCCTACATTTGGCCATCTTGGCTTGAACCTTCCGAGGGGCCCAGGGGTGAGGATAGCGGAGGACTGGGACCTGTCTATAAGCTTGGAAACTCTAAGGTTTCCAAGTCTCTGAGACTTGGTGTGGAGCTAAAAGGAGAGGTTTCTGTTGGGGAATGTTTCTTAAGCATATGCCCCTCAGCCGGGTGTGGTGGTGGCGCACGCCTTTACTCCCAGCACTTGGGAGGCAGAGGCAGGGGGATTTCTGAGTTCGAGGCCAGCCTGGTCTACAGAGTGAGTTCCAAGACAGCCAAGGCTACACAGAGAAACCCTGTCTCGAAAAAAAAAAAAAACAACAAAACAAAACAAACAAACAAAAAGCATATGCCCCCTGCGGCATGGGTCCTACTGGATGGACCCAGATGCTGTCCCGCGACCCTTGCCAAGTCCTTGCTGCAGCGGTGGCTGCTGCTGGGGCTTTCTTAACAAAGCAGCTTCGGTGAGATCCTGGTCGTGAAACCCAGTTCCAGCAAGTGAGCAGCACATTGCAGGGGCGAGAGGTCTGCCGGACTCACAGGCTTGCTGTACCCTCATAACCCGCAGTCAAGCCACAAGTGGATCATGATCTCCGTCATCCTCAGAAAAAGGGATGCATTTCACAGCCAGAGTCTGCCCAGTGTGCCTACTACACGCACCCTGCAGCATGCCTTCAAGGAGGCCGTCCTTTTCATTTTGTAGGCATCCTGCCTCAGGCCTCCGTTTCCCGTTGGTGTGCTGAGGAATACGCCTTCTCTTTGCATCATGAAACTTGTGAAATAAGAAACACATGCTGCCAGGTGGAGCTACCTCACCACAGATATGGAAGCTGTCCTCTGCAGCAGAGTCGGCGTGGGTTAAAACAGTGTTACCTGTCCTGTTCCCAGCCACGGCTTCAGCCAGAGTACTCTCGCTTGCTAAACCTTGCACTTCCAAAAGCTGTTCTCCAGGACTCAAGCCTACCTTGGACCTCTCTAGATTCAGGCGCCACCACTCTGAGCTGAGGGGATTTCTTTTTCACTTGCTGTGGAGTACAGAGCAGCCCTGAACTATGGGAAGGAAGTGTATACTGGGGCATCAGGGTGTATCCCTCTCAGTGTAAGTTCCCACTTCAGGAATTCTTCTCCATCTTAACTATAAACGGTGAATTTTTGAGTAAATGCTGAATTGCTGTTTTCAGTGCTTATGTGAATATTTCCCTTCCTAGCAAGGCAGTGGGTGGTCCCAGCGCTCAGAAGTGAGAATCCTCACATGGTCTGGCTTGCATTTTCCACATCTATTTCATACCAAGGATGTATATACAAGCATCCGACCCACAGGGTACTTAGTAAATTCATGGAACAAGAATTGCTTCATAGTATTATATGAATGTATATAAATTCATTAAAATGCAAGCAAGCCGGAACATGAGAATTAGCTTTAGATCAAGCACTTATAATCTTGGCCTTGAACTGCAGTCTTTTGAAGCAGTTAATAGAATAGACTCTTGAAGTCCCCTTGGACCACTCCCTGGTTAACAAGGATGGGGCTCAGGAACCTGTTGCTAAAGCAACCTTGTCCTGTGGCGGTCTCAGTAAACACTGAGTCTGAGCCATGGGTCCCTTCCCAAGCCTTGAGTTTCCCCCTCCACTTTCGTAAGGCAGCCCAACACAGCAGCCAAAGTTCCCCCGGGCTCAGACTCTAAGGTGCTGCAAGACAGAATCTTCCCCATCCTCCACATGGGAAGAAGCACCTGCACATCCCGCTGCAGAGACGTCCACTGTGGTAAAGTCTGGGTACTGAGTCAGTACAGCAAACAGATCAAGCCCGGCCCTGGCTGAGCTCACTGTCAGCCCTCTGACTTCTATTTTTGTTGGTGGCAGATACAATTTTTCACATTCCATTTTCAAAGAAATATATAAATAAATATATATTTTTTAAAACCAACATTTCTGTCAGCTTTTCACTATCATCACAAAATCAGAGACCTAGAACGGGCTCACTCAACTTCGCGATCTTTATAGATAGGAAACTGGGGGCCCAGAGATGGGCAGCCATGTGAGTCAGGTCTCAAAGCAAGGTGACATTGCCTTGATTGTGGTGACATTACCTCAGCTGTGGTGACATTCCCTCGACTGTGGTGCTACGGGGCCATACATACATTTGGTCAAAATGTTCTACACATTGGCCAAGACACCACAGTAGGTTTTCCTTAGTGCCTGTTGATACCAGAGTCCTCTCCTCTAAATCTCCGCCTCCACACGAGGCCTCTGCCCAAGGCTCATTCCTCACAGAGCTTCAATCCTCTCAGCTGTCACCATTCAGGGTGCTTGCAGATTCTACCTGTCCCAGGGTTCTTTCCTTTTCTTTGTTCTTCTTTGTTAGTTTGTTTGTTTTAAAAGATGAAATCTTATATAGTCCAGGCTGGCCTAAAACTATGTAGCGCAGGATGACCTTCAACTTTGGATCCTTCTATCTCTGTCTCCCAAGAGGTGAGATTATACCCATGTACCACCATAGCTGGTTTTAATGCCGTGCTGTTGATTGAACCCAGGCCTTCCTGCATGCTAGACAAATGCTTTACCAACTGAGACACATCCCCAAGCCCCGCCCACGTTGGCGACCTTTGGTTAATTCTTCTATTTTGGGCTTGTCCTTGGTGTATCTGTTTCTCCCTTGTGAGTACCCCTACACTACACAATGGCAGAGACTGTGCTTCTCCTTATCAATATCCCAACATCAGGCAGCTTCAACTGTGCTTATCAATATCCCAACATCAGGCAGCATCCATTTCGGTGATAATTATGCATCTGTTTGATTAAGTGGAATTTTGAACTCATGTGAGTGTCTGAGTCTCGCCTCTCTCATGCGAGACGGAAGGAGAGAAAGCCCTTGGCTGACCTTTGGAAAGTGTGTGCACAGCGGAAAGAAAGGATGAAAAGAGGAAAACCTGTGAGAACACAGGTGGAAGAGATCCTCTTAGTTCCCCCCCCCCACACACACACACACTTTCACTGTGAGTCCGTGGGATAGGATGAGGTGAAGATGTCTGACTGGTGGTTTAACTAGGAATGACTCCCATGGACTCTTGTGTTTGAATGCTTGGCCCATAGGGAGTGGCTCTAGTAGGAGATGGTCTTCTTAGAGTAGGTGTGGCCTTGTGGAGGAAGTGCCTCACTGCTGGGGTGGGCTTTGAGGTCCTATGTGCTCAAGCTATATCCAGTTTGGCACACAGTCTCCTGCTGCTGCCTGAGGATTCTCAACTCCTTCTCCAGCACCATGTCTGCCTGCACGCTACCATGCTTCTCACCATGACAATAATGGACTAAACCTCTGACTGAACTGCTGGCCAGCCGCCATGAAATGTTTTCCTTTATAAGAGTTCTATGGTCATAGTGTCTCTTCATAGCCATAGAAACCCTGACCAAGATACTGACAGACATGACTATAATGCAGAAAGCCATCCACTGGAACAGGTGCTGGGAAGGCACTTAGTGTGTGTGTCAGAGTGTGAGGGTTTGGATTGTTTGAGTTTGTTGCTATGGAAATGACTGTTTGTTTGGGGAGGCAGGTCCAGTCCCAGTCCCACTACCTTAGAGAAACACGTCAGGGATCCAACAGACCACGCCTCACATTTCTGACCCAGGACTATGGTGAATGGCAGTGACACCTCTTCTGGAGAAGCCTGTCCTCCTGTCCCAATGTCCCATCAGACCATGGTGTTCTCTATCGATGCAAGCATCACAAAAGTGAGTCACGCCACGAGCTAGTGTTCACTCTCCTTGGTTACCATAGGGGTGGCTCTGGACAGGCAGAATGATAAGGCCGGCCTGAGGCTAGCACACAGCTGTAAGAACCTGTGCAGGGCACTGCCCACTCACATCACCGCACGATGCATTAATTCTGCCCTTCCAGGGCAAGAAGGTCCCTTAAGAGCTTCTGTGAGTTCTAAGAATATTAGGTTTAAGTGAGAGAGAAGGGAGAGGCCAACTGTTCTCCATCTGCCTCCAGTGAGGATGTTAAAAAAAAGCAAGAGGGAGACTGGGAGATGTGCTTCCTACGGTGGTCGCACAATGTACCTGTGCTACCTCACAGTCATGTGTGGCCATCATTGCCTTCTTATACTTTAAGTTTTCACTGAATCATTACCTCTGTAATAAGCATTGTTTTTGGGGTGTGTGTGTGTTGTTGTTGTTTTGTTCTTTTAATTACAGAAAGGGAAACTGAGGTTGGAGAGTCATTTTTTTTTTTAAACTGGTTACTCAAATTCAGGTGAGTTGATGCTGAACTGAGTAGTCTTTCCATCGAAGTAAGTGTGGCAAATGAGTTCTGATCCAAGATTCAATAAAATGTATTAGCATTTATTAGCACCCAGATAGCGATGAGGATTAAAAGACCTCTTGGAGCTCAGTAGGAAATAATACTGTGATTGATTCGTGATGTCTGCTGTTGGCAAAGGTGCAGGAGAGGAAATAATGTTATGATTGATTAGTGATGCCTGCTACGGCAGCACATATGTTATATTCATTCGCCAGTGTTGTGAAAGAATAGGCTCTCTCCATTGCAAAGTTTTACTGAAAGTCCGATTCGCTACCGTGTTCTTTTAAGGTCTCCCCATACATATACTCTGCAAATAGTTTCAGCACGCTCTTGAAACACCAAGCATTTTTCATTGTCTTTCAAGTTCTTCACAGTTCTCTTTAAATAACTAGCCTAAAAAAAAAAAAAAAATCCCAGATCAGGATGGCTTATTGCCACAGATTTCCTTTCTAAGGACGTCTTCCTGTGGGCTGCCCTAGGTTGACCTTCCTCATTATCGAGAAAGGCCCTTTGGGGATGGAAAATATTCTCAGGACACAGAAGGAGCAGGCCTCACGTGACCCCTGGAAACTATTCTCTGGAACGATCCTTATTGACTGAAGGCTGCAGCGATGCGGCATGAAGAATTGAATCAGGGAGAGCACAGTGTCCGAAGGCATGGAGGGAACGCGCTGGACATGGGTTCAGCTTAGGGGTCACAGGGTCGAAAGGAGGATGCTACGTAGGCACTTTGAGAGTTTGGATAAGACAGCGCTGCCTGTTTTGAGCAGAGTTAAGGAGAGCAAAGAGGCTGTTTAACAACCAATCGCCCATTTAGTCTTTAAGTGATTTATTACCACATGAGCCAACCATTAGAGAGAACCTAGGAACGGAGAGAGGAAACATGACTTTCCTTCATTTTAACTCCATTGTCTTAATCGTCCAAGTCATTTGTACACGCTACACGCAGAACTGACTGCAGCTGAGCGCGTGGGGAAACCAGATCCGACCCCAGGCCCCCTTTAAATGATTTAACGTGTGTCAGAGCAGGCTGGACAAACTCCCCTCCACCCCCCAACAGCAAAGACGTCATGCTTCATGCTCGGAGCAGCAACCTTGAGAAATGCGCGCTGGGCAAATCAAGATCCTTAAAAATAATTACAGTTCTCACACCCCGGAGCAATACCGACTTCAAAACCTCCTTCACGTGTGATTTATACATGAGTATATTCCCCTCTTGACCTCTCTTCCCTCGTTCCCATTCGGCTCATTACACCCAGTCCAAATTGCTAGGAAGTCAATATTCCTAGGTTTTGCTAGAAAGTCCAGATGGGGAAAAAAAAAAACAAAACACATCTCTGACCTGTATGAAGACGTGAAGAATCAGTACCACCTGCCTAAACTTCTTGTACACATAGTTGTGAAATGATACAAGTATGTATATATTCCAAGAAGTTCCAAGAAGAAAGGAGAAAAATTAATTAAGGTTACCCTGCAATGCCAAGGAATCAAATGCTCTCCAGGGCCTGGTATCAAAGCAAAGAAAAGCATTCCAGCAGAGTTGCTGGTTCCGATCCAGTGCGCTGTAAAAAGAAGGGGACACAAGGTTGGATGTGGGATGGGAGTCTCTGCCAGAAAGAGCACCTTTTCTCCTACCATCGGCCTGAGGAAGGTGTCCCAGGTTGTACAAGGGAGGGATCATTAAATGTGCATCTGACATAGGTCAAGTGGTGGCGCAGAGAGGTAGGAAAGAGAAAAAAGGTCTCTTGCACGACCAGCCTTGTGTAGAGAAAAGGATGAAACAGATGAGTTCTGCCCCTGGGAGTTATGGGGTCATGATAGTTGGGAGTCAGGACAAAGGAATTGGCAAGCCAGATAAACTGGTGTTTGAGGGCACATTGCAAATCCCAGGCATCTTGTGCAAGGGTCCCTCAAATATATGTTCCATGTCAGACCAAGTGCATAGACTTCTCGCACGAGAAAGAGAAGACTGAAGGTAGAGGAGAGCTGACAGAGAAGGCAGCTAAAAGGATGCAGCCCCTTCAATTCCCTGCCTGGGAAATGGCAGCCTTAGCACCTTGATAACCCAATGTGTGTGAGCTCTGGTCTTTAGCCGCTCTTATTGCAACCACAGGTGTAAGAAATGGAAATGAAATTTCATGGCCAGGCAGCGGTCCAACAGGCACGCTCTTCCCTGAAGACAACTGAAACACAGAAACAGCTCAGGCGATGATGGAATGGCTTCAAGGACCTCCAGGAAACGGCCGCCCGCTGTGAGGTGTGAGAGTGTGCATTTGTGTGTGAGAGGGAGCTTGGGTTTGAGCAGCGTGTCACCTTAGCAAAGGAGTGACGGTAACATCCTTGAGTGAGAGACAGATTTGTCCTGCCTGGGGGGATTGAAGATTTCCCCAAAGCCCTTTCCCAGGTGCCCCTTTTAACTCACAGAACTGACTGCCTCGGGGTACAGGGTTGCAAAGAAGTTTTCTCCTGGTCAAGGAGAAGGGCGTGGTCACCTTTGACATTTCTAACCTCACCCCACCTGAAAAGTCAGACAGAAAAAGAGGAGTCCCAAACACAGCTTTAAGGAGCGTGTTCTGGAGAGCCACACCTGGGCTGAAAGGAAGGAGATAGCCAGAGAGGGGCTCCCACATGGTATGTAAGTAGAAGAGCCATGTACTTCACATTGTAGGGACGAGACTTGCCCCTTCCCCGAGAGCTACAACCAATGAGAATCTTCTCGGCATGCTAAACAGCTCAGGCGGCACTACGGGGTCCCATCGTGTGAAACAGAAGAGAGGTTAGGGCATATCCCTGGATAAGCACAGGTGTCCATCTGCACACGTGTGCTTGTACGTGTGTGTGTGTGTGTGTGTGTGTGTGTGTGTGTGTGTGTACACCACGGGCCACAGAGAAACAAAGACCAATTTATTTACCTGCCAAAATAATTCCAGAACTTTCAGGGATTTTCAAAGGAAGTCTAAGCTCTTTGCAAGAAGGGATTAATCCTCATTCAGTCTTTTTTTTTTTTTTTTTTTTTTTGGCCTGACTGCTGTGATGTTTTTCAGAGTGAATGAAGGTTAGTCACTTGTTCTGGGAATTCATTATGTTACCCTGAGGAAGTGTTTCTTTAATCTAGCCCTGTACTTTCATCGTCTTCCAGGTCTTTAGCTAAAAAAAAAAAAAAAAGTACCTTTCATTCACTCATTCATTCATTCAACAATTCCAGGTTGACTCTTTGGGATTCACCAGGCATTAGGTGTGCCTGGCAATAGGTTCATAGCGGCATATTATTTCCTACCTTCAGGAAGCCCAGCATCCAGTGACAGGGGTGTTGAGCCTGGAGTTACAATAAGCAATGTTGAAAGTTAGGAAGCCATGATAGTGTTATGGGGACACACAGCAAGGAACTGGGTCTAAGACACAAGAGTGGAGAGGCCTCTGGGAGAGTGATCAAACCATCATCTCAAGGATGCTGAAAGCGGGGGACATTATGCATACAGGGAGGGAGGGGTGGGCATCCTAGGAGTAGGAACAAATATTTAGGTGCTGAGACTTAGTAGTAAAGAGATGGCGAGAGAGAAAAAGGGAGGAGGAGGAGGAGGAGGAGGAGGAGGAGGAGGAGGAGGAGGAGGAAGAATCATGATGGTGGTGACACTGAGGCAACTGTATACATTTTCAAGTAGGAAAGTAAGCCAGTGGGCCTTGACAAATGTGAAGAATGGTGATGTATAATAAATATATATTATATGTGTAATATATATTAATTATTGGGGTCATGGCATTTGGAAGAGATAGGAGAAATTAAAGAGACAATCTTGGAGATTACGGTTATGAGGGTTTGGGTTATCTGATGACAGGGAGGGGGATCACCCTTAGATGGCCCCTATGACTTGACCTTGAGTACGAGCAGGTGGCTCCGTTATTAATATGGAAAACAGTGGAAAGGATTCACTAAGGTTGAAAGGCTTGGCGATCCCTAGCTTAGTTTAGGGAGCACTGAGTTTAAAGAACCTATGAGTCACTTGGGGGAACACCTAAGGATCAGTTGGATATGTGGGTGTGTAGCTTTATGGAAAACCCCTGAGTATTTTGAGAGTCCTCCTTATGCAGGCTAAGGTCAGTAGAATCTTGGACAATTGGGAAAGGGGGGAGGGGCTGTCCTCTACAGAAAGAGGTGTGAGGCCAGGGAAGGCAAAAGAGAAGAGACTTCAGGTGTGAGAAAAGATACAGAAGAAGGATGAAAGCCAGGGCAGGGGGGAATCCCACCAGAGAGAAAAGATTTTGAGAAAGATGGCATCCTCAAAGGCCACACTGGGCACCATTTTCACTGGTGGGGGTCTGGATGTTGTGGGTCTCAGCACCAAATAGGAATGTGGAAATGGAGATATAGAAAATTCTCCCTGAAGATAAGTGTATTATGGTAGGACTATATTGGATAGAGCCCAGGCAGTGAAGGGGGCACCAGTAATGGCCAGTTCCCAGGTTCCCAGACTTCCTGGCAATGGGAACATTTGCCTATTGTCTAGCTTCTGTCTCTGTTTCTGCCTTCTGAAAGATACACCAGGAACTATACTGTGCATTCTAAATCCTCGAAGACACCAAAGATTTCTTCTTTGTCTTTATCTGCTGTACTGAAGACAGATGGTAGTGTCCTTGTGCCCCTTGCAAGTATGTGGACCCAGGCCCAGGCTATCTCAGCTCTGCAGCCATCCGGGCATGAAGCGTGGCAGCAACAGGTAACCCCTCCCACCATTCTTTCCCCGCAGCTGCTTTTCTTAGGTGAATTAGCAAGATGCTCACACCAGGCGCAGAGCAGTCATTTAGAAACACCGGGTCACCTTGCGCCCAAGTCGCTTGTCCTAATGAAGCCTGCTCTGCTCCCTCGTCTATTCCAGGAAGCCTGGGAAAAGTCTTGGCAAATATCAGCGCACAAACACCGAATCTGGTCCTTGTCATCCCAAGAGAGCTGAGCTACAGGAAGGGAATCTTACATAAACCTCCTCTCCAGCAGCCAGACACTTGACAGATTCATGTCAGAGCTCTGACCCCAGGAACGGAGCCAGTGAGGCTGGGGGAGGTGGACGTGGCCCCAGAGCTCACAGCCAGAGATCAAAACAGAAGGCATGGGACAGCGATGTTGACATTGTGCACCTGACTATCCCAAGGAGTCGGCTTCTGCTCTGCCTTGGGAATTCATGCCATTGGTCCTAAGTAGGAGATGAATTAAAAAAACACTTGAAGTTTTACCTGGGGTATAAGATTCAACAGTTCCTGGCATTTCATAAACATTGAGGGTGAAAAATTGCAAAAGTTATGAAAGTGGTCTACTGTTTGTTTCCCTTCCACTCAGTAACTCATGTTGACCTATGAGATCCTTGAAAGGGTTGGTACTGGCCCCTTTAAAGGCTTATAGGTGTTTCTGGTTGTCATGGTGACTGAGGATGCTGATGCTATTTGACACTGGCCGTGGTACCTTGCATCACTAAGAACCAACTCATCCCAAGGAGCCCAAATGTCTCTGTATATAACTCAGTACCATTTGACTACGGGGTGGCATATCACCAGCTGTATACAATTTCCCAGCACACAGGCAGGAAGAAGTCACCAATCCAGGACAGCATGCCTGCCTGGTGGTGGGACCGCACTCCTCCTTTGCTCCTCTGCTCAAACAGTGGTGATGTCTATCAGATCGGGGTGGGCTTCATCACCCTCGGCCTACTAGGGTTCTAACCACTCTCCTACACAGTCTGCAGTGCCCTTCTCTAACCACCATCCTCATTCCTGAGGCTTCTCCTTCGCCATCCCTATCACACATCCCAGGAGCTTTGGAGGGAAGCTGGACGGGGGTCACCTTCTTAAAATCCGCACCCCCTGAGTCCGCAGCACGTCTTAGTTGAGCTGCTGAGTGCTGTGCGTCAGAGCACAACTTCTGTGAATCACACTCGGCTCCCTTTGTCTCGGCTCTTCGTGAAGAAGATCGCAAGTCAGTTAGGATGGCATCAACGGGGCTCTGGGTGCGTTCAAGTGAGGTGTGTGTCTGTGCGTGTCTGTATGGGGATTTTTACGTTCATGTCTATGTGTCTGAGTATAAATACCGTGATGGGGTAGGCAGCTAAACATGCTCCAAAGATCCTTTTTTCCTGGGGTGGCTTTCCTCCGCCTCCTCCGCCTCCTCCTCGAGTCTGAGGGGAGGCCAGGCCCTGGCACTGCTACTCACAGCCCCAAGTCATAAGCATCTTCACTGCATGCTGGCCTCACAGCATCTAACCTCAGCCGTCTTGGGCTGCACTTAAGAAGCTTGGCATGGTCTCCCAGAGCTGACAGCGATCGAAGACAGATGCGTACAGGCAGAGAGTAATGGCGATCATGAAAAGGAGTAGCAGGCTCCCATGTGGAGAGAGGCAGGATCTGGGAGGGGAGAGGTGGGGGCAGTTTAAAGACACTCAGGCAGGCGCCAGATGCGTGCGTGCTGCGTGACCCCGTGGGCAGGGCAGGCCTTGCTCTCCAGTCCCACTTGAAGATGTTTCCACAGGAAGACAGGCTGTGCTCCCTGCAGGGGTCCGGCCCAGACCTCCCATTTGCTCCTCTGCTTTCCAGCTGAGAATTCTGTTCTGGCCAGGAAGGGATTCCCAAAGACACCATCTGCCTCAGTCTTCCTCATAGAAGCGGTAGCTCTGGGCAGTTCAAGGCCAAGTTCATGCAGCCCGGAGGCACGGTGAGGAGGAGAGTTCACAGTCACCTTAAACCTCGGTAGCCTCCCCAAACTTTTGTTCAACTTGCTCTCCACCTCCTCCCCACACCCGTCCCCTCTGGCTTCGCACCACCCTCTCTTCTTCGCCCATTGTGCCCTACTTGCTTTCCCTTACAAGTCTCAGACTCCTCAGTTGCTGACACTGGAAGGCAAACCTGGTGCTGGAAGTGGAAGGAGCTGAATTGAGTCCAGGAAGGAAGGCACCATCCTCTTTGCTCTTGGATTGATAAAAGCTCCCTGGTGTGCCGGGGGTGGGGTGGGGCGGGGCGGGGCGGGTGTTCCTGTTAAGTTTCATTCTAAAAATAATTGGCTTGTCTGTGACTCCCGCCATGCACTTCACAGGGGTGACAGGTCCTCAGCCTCTTTCCTTCTGTTCTGAGCTGAATTGGATTCCTCAAAGCAGATATAATATGTGAGTCCTACTCCCAACTCAAAATCTCAGCAGGCTGCTTCACGTACAAGCAAAAGCTTTGCACAAGCAATCCGGTTAGCATGAAGTGGGGAACGCCGATCAAAAATCCAGTAAGACTGGTGTATTTATAAACAGGAGGGCACGTACATGTGTCGCCACTGACAAAGGGTTTCAGCACCGGATAGATAAGCTGGGAAATGTCCATGACTACCAGACACAAGAAAAAGGCAGGGACGGTGGCTTCCTTAGTGCCCTAAGATGGAGCCTGGCGCCGATCACACCTTAACTTTGTGTATCTGGTCTCTAGAACTGTTAATAATAAGTTCCTGTTACCTTTAGATGCACGATGTGTGGTGCTTTGCCATGGCAACCCCAGTAAACATATGCATGCCCCAACTCTCCGTTGGCTGCTCAAGCTTCATGCTTCTGCATTGGTCTATAACAGGCCAGGTAAGATTACGTTTCTGCGAACACGCCGTAGAGTACAAGCTATATCATGTCTACCCGGGATCAAAAGCACTCCTGGAATGTGTCTAGGATACTCCATCTGCACCCTGCAGGGATCGCTAACATCTTCCCCTCCTCCTCCCTTGAAGTCAACACGGTTGAATGTCCTGGTTGCCAGGCTGCTTATGGTGCTGTTGGGTCTGGCAAACCTTGACACCAGATGGTTCTCCTCTGTGGTCAGCTAGAGAGGCGATCCCGAATGAACGTGCCCTTGAAGGGGCACGAGCCTGGGCAACGGGGAGAAGAAAATCCTCTAACTCCTCAGAAACATCTGCTGGGAGAAAAAGATAGAGCTAAACGCGGATCAAAGAGATTTCTAAGCAACAGAGGGAACGGTTTTACAATATGGCACAGAGGTAAAGCCAACTGCAGGCGCTGCCGGCCCGGCTCCAGTTCTTCCTAAGTGGAACAAATAAGCTGGTAAGGCGAGCAGGGCCAAGAGGGGTGGGAAAGAGAAGCATTCACACGTGGGCAGGTCTGAAAGCCAGAAAAGCCCACACTTCACCAAGCTGCAAGCCCCACAGTGGAGGGGAGAGAGAAGAATCGAAAACTGTTAGATGGGGGGGACAAGAGCCAGTATCGGGGGTGTCTCATCCATTAGTCCCCTCCCCTGAAGTCCTAAATGTATTTGCAACAGACATTAATGCCAAGCAATATGAATCTAGATGACCAGGCTTATCTGCAGTTACTGTTTTCTACCTGTTGTCTCTGTGAGCGCTGTTCTAAGCCCCTGTGTACAGCAATCTTAATCCTGATACAAGCTAGAAGTACTTCTATTTGTACCTTCCCCTTACAAATAGGGAAAATGAGGACAGCACAGGCATCAGGCATCTAATAGCTGCATGTAGGTGAGGGAGCTGGATTCAAGGCCAAGGCAGTCTCCCAACCTCACATTATTCCCCAAGAGTGTGACGGAAGCTGTGTCCCTAGCTGACATTCCCAGGGGGTACGAAGGTGAGGGGGAAGAGACTGGAGGAGAAACATTCAAACATTAGACGGAGAAAGCACATAAATCTAGATGACCAAGCTACGGGAGCGAAGGGGAAGGGACTCTGCTTCCCTCATAAAGCTGTGCACGGGGTGGCCCTCGTGTGAGCTAACCAAGGCCTCTCTGTTCTCCTGTGATGATCAGCATCTCAAGGTTCCTCAGCAGTGCCACAGCGTTCGAGAATTATCACCTTTCTTTGAAAAGCTGACGTCCCTAAGCCCAGAAGGATAAAACTTCTAGAAGCTGGCTTTCTCTAAGCAAATGGTCAGATCAGCCTATAAAAATAATGTAAAAAAAAAAAAAAAAAAAAAGATGCCAACTGTAGCACAGAGATGGGAACAAGAATAAATAAATGTGTGCACCCGACATGGGATGGATAGACAAGGTAGACAGGAGAAGGGTGTTTGGTGATGATCAAGGCATGTGGTCTATTACTCAAAGACAGGAGCACACGCCAGGCAACAGTAAGGAGAAGAGACCGTGTGAAAATCTTGAGAAAGGTCTGACGGATGCGATGGTGTGGCTTAGTTCCTAGATCTGGCATGTGCAAGACCCTTGGTTTGATAGTCAATGTTACATTAAAAAGGGGGGGGACAGGGAGAGCACGGAGACACACATCTTTAGTTCCAGCACTTATGAGGTGGAGACAAAGAAACAGGGATTTACGGTCATCCTTAGATCCATAGAAAGTTCAAGGCTAGGCTGGGTTACTGGTGACCCTGTCTCCAAAACACTTGTACATATACACCCACAGAGAGAAGACAAGGATCTGTGACTAGAACATGCTGTGCTGCTGATGCTTCCTGTCTGGATGTTTGTTCTTTCTTTTTTTTCTTACTTTTTCCTAACTCTGTGTACTGAAAACATGGTAGAAGAGACATTTGGTGCATAATCAAAAATCAATATTGTTAGTTACAATTTCTTTTAGACTCCCTACCCTAGTTCATCTTGTGCTGTGAGGAAATTCTAGCCTAAAGAACTTCTGAGAGGAAAGGGGTTTTCAGGCTTATGGGTCACAGTCCATCAGTGAGGGATGCCAAGGCAGGAACCTGGCAGGAATTGAAGCACAATGAGACTGTTTTCCTCGAAGATTTCTATTCAGCTGCTGTTCTTATACAATGTAGGACCGCCTGCCCAGGAGTGGCACCGCCCCTAGTGGGCTAGATTTTATTTCATCTGTCAATCAGTCATCAAGAAAATGCCCTCCCCCGTATACCAACAGGCCAATCTGATGGAGGCAAATTCCCATTCGAGGTTCCCTCTTCCCAGGTGTCCTAGTTTGTGTCAGGTTGACAAAGACTGAGTGACACATACCCCAGGGCCGCAGCTGTGCCTTTTTCACTTGTGCAAGAAAGTGTAAGAAAGAAGGAAACCCTGGGAATAAGAAGCTACGCTACTGGGCTTACCTCATCTGGAATATTAACTCAAGGAAAAGCCAATAGTGATGAATTAAGGAAGCCGATATTTCTGATTAGATATAAGAACAATGAAATATATTAACTGCATCTTAAGGACCCTGCTGTAGGGGCAGAGTAAGGTGGGTCCCTGTGTCTCACAAATGACAGGGATGAAGACAAAGAGTGAGGGAGAGCATCATGGGAGGGAAGGGAGACGCGCTCCCAAGCACACAAGCAAGGCACATGAAAGACGGGTGAAGACTATTTGGACTCCTGGATCAGAAGAGTAACTCGGAGCTTCATGACACCCTTTCCTGACCATTGAACTCCAGGAGAGTTACTCTGTCATTCCGCAAATTGTTGAGCATTCTGGGTGCTGGAGACAGCTGTGGAACACAGGTGGGCATGCTCTGCCTTCTTGGAATGTACGTTCTATTAGAGAGAACAGAACAGTACGTGCATCAGAAAAATGAATACCGTGTTGTTTGACAGAGCTCCTAGGTGTAACTTTGAAAAATCAATAGAAGCCTTTGGCTGTCTCGTCTGCAAGATGGAATGGGATAATAAGACAGGCATCTCATGGATTCTTATGCAGTCAGAGCACACGATGAAGTGCACATCACCATTCTTGAGACATTAACAAAAGACAATTTTATAGTTCTTGCCTGTATAGTCTACACAAGGAAAACCTAAGAAATGGAGGCAGCCATTCAGAAATGACAGAGGCAAAGTGATGGGAGAGACTAAGCGGAGAGCACTGCAGCAGGATTTGGGGGTTCCAAGTGGCTGAAGCTACAAGCAGTGTTTCCTTTGCTTTGTGATGTACCCGACTTCACAAGAAGTCACAGCAATCTGATCCCCACCATCACATAATAAAAACAGTCTGCTCCCTCAGTGTTTCTCACTCGAGAGAATGGAGTCTGGGTGTCATCTATAAAGACCCCACCAACTTCACCAAGACCTCCTCTGCCAGGTCCTTAACAGTGGCTCCGTTCTCAACTGAGCTTTCCATGTAACCGAGAGGAAGGAAGTCTGTTGATTCTCTGAGACTAAACATTCCAGGGCACACATGGGAATTGGGAGATTGGCACAGATCTTCCGAAGCCTACAGCAAACAGCAGACCACCCTGCAGATGCCCAAAGGTGGCCTTTGCCTCACCAGTGCAATGAGAGTAAGTGGTTCTTGGGGAGGGAAGGAGTTGCCTGGACAGAGGACAAGTTTTTTTAGATGGCATACAAAATATGCATCGCACCCCAGCCTCTCCGGGAGGAAGCTGGGAGAGGACAAGGAGTGACTAGGCACATTGTGTTAGCATGTGCACATGTTAGCAAACCCATGCTCTAGAAGACTTCGTCAGAGTAAATACAGGTGTGAATCCAACAGTAGCTGATGAGTGATGGACCACAGGCAGCAAATGATTAGTTTGCACTTGACACCAAGGAACAAGACTTATGAGGGTCTTTCTTATAGTGCCTCACTTGGCTAAGCTTGGGAAAACTGGGCTTGTAATGCAGGTAAGCTTTTGCTCTCCTGGGGCTGAAATGGCAGAAAAACAGAAAACACACATGGAATACTCAAGTCAGAAGAAAACCTCAGAAAGGCTGAACCTCACATATTGCAACATCCACAACAGAACCATGCAAGACGGAACAAAGTTAAACAGAAGAAGAAGACATTCCAAGAGAGGCTTCCCCAAAGTTCAGAGAGGGTAGTCAGTCTCTCTCCCGCTCTGTCTCTTAGGGAGGAAAAGACAGAAACCCAAACCTAAAGGACACCAGTGGGAGGTGATGGACTCTTGACCCCCAAACTGTAACTCTGTGGGGAGTGGGGGGAGCAGCCCCAAGCACAGCTCCAGTCACTGCTCTGTTTGAGTTTTCTTTGGGGCACACTGTGACGTTCTATTCACCCCACCCCCTTCTGCATGCCCTGGCTCCGGCCTGTGTTATCCGCAGTCCTGCAATGTTCTCATCTAATCCAGGGCCTGTCCATCACCTACTAGAAGTTTCTGAAACTTCTACTGCCAACCTTGGGCTCCATTCCCAGGACCCAACCACTTCTATCTTGAGTGTTACTGTATGCACCGTCAATCCCAGGAGGGAAGGAAACACACATTTAAAAAAGATGTCCTCATTGCACAGAACATAATGCCTAATACCTTACCATATCAGGCCCACGGAAGGGGGAGGGTAGTCACTGAATGAGTTTCATTTTACCAGCAGAGTTTATGTACAGTAGGTCAGTGGGCAGAGTGGGTGTTTCAGATTAGATAAATGAAGCATCGTGAACATTTTGTTTGCTGGGCTTGAGGTAGCAGTGCGCAGTTGTCAGAGATTCAGAGATGCTAAGTAAGGCCTTTGAGGGCCAAAGGCGAGCCATGTTCCCGCTCTCCTCTGAAGGTTTGGTTGACGCTTCTTCCGATGTGTTGCTGCTGTTTTCTCACACATTCTACCAGAAAGTCCTTCCGGTTTTATTTCCAGACAGAGCCTTAGTCTCCTGACTTCTTGAATCTTCCATCCTGGCCACCCAGGTCAATACCACTGTTCTACCGTAACAACTGTATTGGCCCATCTTTTTCAAAGTAAGCCAAGTGACCTCTAAAACATGTTGACCAAACGACATTATTCTAAGTCTTATCCCCCGACACTTGCTTCATATCACATTTGAGAGGAGATTTAAATGCAGGCTTCCTGGTCTGTTGAAGGGAGGCAATTGGGTGGAGGCTGCCAGCCTCCTACTGTGTGTCTCACCTTATCACCCAGTGGATACAACTGGGCAAAGTAAGTCGTTAAGGATCCTGCCCCTCTCCTCTCCGCCTCAGTCACACAAGCCTTCTGCTGTGACCCAGCCTGCCTTGCACTGTTTGCACTGTTTGATTTTTCAGCACAGTACCGATCCCCACAAGGAAACTTTTGTGTATCTATTTGTATTCTTGTATTTACAAATATTGCCGACTGGAAGTGGAAGGTGAGTTTCAGGAGGATGGAGGGTGATTCATGTCTGCTGCTCTGTTCACTGTATCCAGAACAGTGCTTAACTCACAGCTGAACTTACAGTATTTCCAGCTTTCCCACTCCCTCCCTCCTTCTCTCCCCTCCCCCTCACTCCCCCACTTTCCCTCTCTCCCTCCTTTCCCCCATCCCTTCCTTTCTTCCTTCCACGTCTTTTATTGACTTATTTATTTGACTTAAACACCAAGGATCAAAACCAAGAAATGCTGCATATGAAACAAATGCTCTATCACTGAGCTGCACCCCAGCCTACTACATATGTCTGTATAAAGAAAGAGCCTTTATAAATACTGATATAAGAATTACCTGTAAGTGGAGACTCTAACACCAATGGTCAATGTCAATATCACCCAGAAGTTAAAAGCCAAGACTTTCTATCCTGAACCTAACCCTTAAAATCTAGCTGCAGATTCCCAATGAAATCAGAGTGCTTTGAAAGACAATCGCAGACTTTACAGTTAGGATAAGCTCAGCCTGGGGAAATAGTTCCTTGGTTAAAATACTCGCCACATTTGCAGGAGATCAGGAGTTTTGATTCTCAGAGCCCATGTAAATGCCCGGTGAACATGGTGGCTAGCCTGTTGTTACAACTTGCAAAGATGAAGAGAAACAATAGATCCTCAAACAACAACAACAACAACAACAACAACAACAACAACAACAAAAACAACTCACTAGCAAAACCAGTTTCCTTATCTTTGAGCCTTGGTTTAATTGAGAGACCTTGTTTCAATCAACAGGATGGAGGGCAGATTCCTGACATAAACCTTTACATGAATGAGTACACACATGCACGTGCATTGACACACACATCTGCACCCATACACATGTACATGTGAACACACATGCATATACACATATCCATGAAAGAAGAATAGGAAAACATAGTATGCTTTTAGTTAAAATAGATCCAACAAGTCCTGAAAAAACTCTTGTCAATGTCTTCACGCCTTGTCATCTTGGAAGTTTGCTTGGAGTTTAGTCTTGTATGACCAGCATCCCTTCAAAAATGTAAAGGTGACGTGAATAGGACCTTTCCTCTTAGAGTATACCACGCAGGGGAGGCAGCCATGAACAAATACATTGTGGTAAATGATAAGCCAAAGGTTTGTTCTGGCTTTGGGGAAATTTCCGGAGGAGGTCACAGCACCTGTAGCAGTCAGGCAGGAAAGGAGTCCTCAGCTCTGGGAAGAACTATACAAAACTTAAGACTTTCCAGGAGCCAGGCAACTTGAGTCTGAATGTACATTACCAGAGACTAAGCGGGCCATGTTCAAAAGCTTAGACTGTGCATATAGAGTGTTGCAAGATATTTTTTATCCATTCACATTGAGGCAGTGAGAGGCCAGTGATTGGAGGGGAGAGAGGAGGAGGAGCTAACGGAGTGAGGGGCGGGGAGAGAGAGAGGGAAGGGCTTCATAGGGAGAGGAAGGAGACACGGATATCCAAATGACTTCAGATGTATTTCTGGTGTTTTGGAGAGGTTAGAAACATTGAGGGGTAAGATCTTATCATTGTAAATTGGCTTTATGTAATTGGGAGTTTCTTATACATAAATATATTTGGTTAACTATTCAAGTTTAAGAGTCATGCTTTACCGGATACTTGGAACCAGTGGTGCAGAGGCCTGGTGGGGTGGTACTCACTATGACTTATTACTCATTACGAGAGAGGGCAGAGAGGGTATTTTTTCAGAGGTTCCTTTATTTTATTTGTGAATTTATGTATTTACATTCTCTCTATATACATGCAGATATGAGAGTCAGACCAGGGAGCTCAGACCCTTCCTTCTTGTGTTGCTCATTGATAGTACAAATAAATAAGCCAGTAAATCCTAAATGTATGTATGTATGTATGTATATATACATATATATGCATATATATATATGTATATATACATACACACACACACACACACACACACACACACATATATATATATAAAACTATCATACTGGATTATACTGGTGATCTAACTTAGCCTAGGATTTAAGAATCTAAACCTTTATTATTTGGAGTCTTCTCCAAGGTTTTCTTTGTTTTAGCTAGTGCTTAGCTCAATAACTACAGGAGTGAACAGTAGAAGGTTCATACAGATCGGCAATGGGATGTATACAATGAGGACTGTAATGCTCTTTGAACTTAAGTTAAAGAAGAACATCACATGTGCATATGGAAAATGAAGGAACTTAATAGGAGAGGAATTGGCTTGAGCCAGGGTGTCCTGAGCTCCAGATCGGCCCTCCTTAGGGAGTCACGGTACAGCCTAGTCTTCTCAAACTACTGTTCAGAACTTATCCCATGCTGCTATACCCCATAAAGGTCCTGATGGGTAATGGTCATCATTGTCCAGCGGTGAAGGACTGGCACCGCCCTTTTGCTCCACCCTAACACTCAGGAACAGCTGGAGCCTTGCAAGGTAACCCTTTCCTCTCCCATCTGCAAGCTCTGGCCCACCTGCGGATTTATCACCCATATTGGTCTGTGTCTTGGTCAGGATCCCTCCCTGTCCTTTGGGTAGAATCTGCTAAGAGAGGTTCCACACAGGCACTGTATGCGGCATAGAAAAGACAGGCCTCCTTCAGACTGCCCCTATTGACTCTCCCCTGGGAATCTCCCCATCATCCATAGCTGCTTCCAGTTACAGCATCACTTATGCATGAAGAACAACGGCCAATTGGTTGAAAGGTGGGTCCCTGGAGCGGACATCTATTTTGATGGCACAACATGATTGGGTAGTTTCTCTGGTCCACAAGCTTGATGAACCAGCGTGAGACTCTGACACAAGCTGGGCCCATCGGAATCTCCGTGTAAGAGAATTGTAATCTGGGGCTCTGGGAAACTCAGTCAGAAAGCCTAGAACCAGACAGGCAGCCAGATGCAGAGCTCAGAGCACATGCTATTATGTAGGTGAACCGTGGTATCCTGCTTCCTGATTTAGCCTCTTATGGAGTCTTTGGAATTCTTGTCTTTGTGTTCCTTAAGATGGCATTGGATTTGTTATTTTCTTTTTAGGTTTATTAGTAATATTGTAAACAATCATCTTGGGACAGTGTTGGCTAAACGTCTCTTGAACCTCATCCACATTTTGGACTCAGAAGTCACGGTGACTCTATCTTGTTGGAGACTCTCAACAATGAGCTGGGACAAGCACAACTATTGCCTGTCTTCAACATCATTTTATACTTCAAAACACTGACTGAGTCTTAAAGCTACCTCTAGAAGTAGTCAAAGTGGGATTTAAACCCATGCTGCTCAGCGGAACTAGTGTCTTAAAATACAGCAGTGTGTGGCTGGCCAGCTAGGAGTGCTAACTGCTTTTGCAGAGGGTCTGGGTTTGGTTCATAACACCCACATCAGAAGACTCACAACCACCCATTCCAAGGGGTTCAATGCCTTCAGCCCTCTTTGGGAATCTGCAAGCTCGTGGTGCACATGCATTTATGCAGGTAAAGAAATATGTTTAAATAAGAAAATAAGCATTTTTAAAATTCCAACTGTACATCTGATCATATAGTTTCATCTCTTTTTAAATGGAACAGGCAATGTGCTAAGGGGCCGAGTTCTTCTTACCATGTCTTCTTCCACTGTGAAAGATGGCTTTCATGTCTTATGTGATAGGAGAATTCTTAAGAACTGTGAAGAGATTCACATGACAACAAAGCATGCTGGAGCCTCACAAATCATCCATTAATGCGCGTGAGCACACACACACACACACACACACACACACACACACTCGAAAATATACTAAAAATAAATTCCTAACTGCCTAAGCTAGAAACACGGGGGATTTCCATTGCCTGAGGGTTCTCTACAAGAAGGTAATGCTCAAGAAATCCCTGACAATTCAATAAGCTGACCCGGAGTGCTGAAACTACACTCAGGTATATCACAGAATATATGTCACAGAAGAGCAGCTGAAATCAGAATAAGCAGCTATCCATCTAAGAAAGCCAGCCTCGTGAATACAAAGGAAACCCCACTCCCCTGATTGAGACCCCAGTGAAGACATTAGTAGAGCCATCAAGAAGGCATTTGAATGCTTAGTCTTCTCAAAGGCACCGGAGTACTGCATCTATACACATGAGAAGATGACTTTCCAAGGAGATAAGAATATAAAGAGGAGGGACATCAGAAGCGGGGGGTATGGAGGGAGGTGCATCTGTTAGAGTTACCATTGGATGTGCTTTGGTGCTGGAAGGAGATTCTGTTCTACATTTACTAAGTGACTTCTGGGAATGCAAACGTGGCTGGAAGCAAAGCTCTGGACCTGCCCTGCAGGAGGGCTGGTTGGTCCGTGTTGAAGTGGGTCCAGCTTTGCTGAGTGGTACACTTCCCACCCAGCACAGGCCCCTCTGAGCATCTTGCCCGTGTGTGATCCCTCACAGAGGGAAGAGTGCCAAGGGTTAGCTCCCAGTGACACTGTGAGAAAGAAGTAGACTAACAGTTGTCTTTCAGGACCACAACAAGAGTTCTTTCCACTTTCCAGGGTACTTCCTGAAGTTCTGTTTCCGGCAAACCTAGGAATTGCAGTGCCTCCTCACCCAATGTTTTCCCAGCCTGCCTTAGGGGAAAATCATCAATGTGCTAATAGTATAAGAAGGTAACAGATGAGGCCGGGAATGTACTTCAGTGGTAGAGTTCCTGTCTAATATACAAAGTTCAGGTTTACATACTGTCTAGCTTTTTGTTTGTTTGTTTGTTTGTTTGTTTTACCAACTTGATATGACTAGGGTCATCTGATAAGAGAAAATGCCACCTGACAAAATCCCCCATCAGATTGGTCTGCAGGCAAGCCTGTGGGGCATTTTCTTGATTAAGGATGGATGTGAGCCCACTGTGGGGGGTACCATTCCTGGGCTGCTGGTCCTGGTTGCTATAGGAAATCAAACAGCAAGCAAGGAGGAGCAAAGTGGGTGGAGCAAACCAGTAAGCAGCATCCTCCATAGCCTCAGCTTCAGTTCCGGCCTCCAGGCTCTGCCTTGAGTTCCTGCTTTAGCATCCCTAACAATGGACTAGGAAGTGAAAGATAAAATAAACCCTGCCCTACCCAATCCCTTTTGGCCACACTCCTTATCACAGAAGTAGGAAGTAATCTAGGACACACAAAACAAACACACAAAAAAGTATAGCAGGTTAAGCCAAGCCATGTACTTTGCAATCTGAAGCTTGCAAACCTCTTTCCTATGTATGAGATTATCCGAAACTAAATTTAATGTTACAGTTTTTTTCCCACAAGAGAGAATGGAGCATCTGAGAAGTTGTCACTACTAATGCACAACACAAGAAGGACAAGTCTGACTCTCATATTTCCGTACTCTTCTCTCATGCCTTCACCAACAGCTTCAGGCAGACAGCCCACGAAACATTTGTACATAAATGTCTGGGAATGCTCCAAAGGTGAGTTATCAGAGAATCAGTCCTATTGACCATTACAGTTATTCCACTTACAGTCCCTCAATATCACAGTTTATGCTAATACTTGATTAGTTCATGGTCCTCGTCAACATGTCTTAGATCAGACTGCAGAAAACCTGACTCAACCACTCGCAGTTGAGAATGGCTGCTTCTACTCATCTCTCTTACTGCTCCAGGAAGCATCCCAATCCTCTGATCAAAAGACTCAGGGAAGAAAGAAAGACAGACAGAAAGAAAGAAAGAAAGAAAGAAAGAAAGGAAGGAAGGAAGGAAGGAAGGAAGGAAGGAAAAGGAAAAGGAAAAGGAAAAGGAAAGGAAAGGAAAGAAAAGAAAAGAAAAGAAAAGAAAAGAAAAGAAAAGAAAAGAAAAGAAAAGAAAAAAGAAAAGAAGAAAGGCTGCCAGCAGTTAATCCTGAAGGTGATTGTTACAGATTTAGAACCAGGAGAAAGTAGCTCTCACAGTCAAGAATATCTTTTGTTTAGTCTGCATGAGCTATAGAGACAGTTCTGGCTTCTCCCTACTCTGAGGCTCTTTGTAGAATGGCTTTGTGGTGTGTAGCTCACACAGCGGTCCCTCCTGTCGAGAGTGCTCAGCCCCTCTGCCTTCCCGGCAGTCTATGGTGTTCTACACATCTCTGCCTCCTTGAACCACCATCCATTCCTCGGCATGACAATTTAGGTCTCTCAGCAGTCCTGAGAATTCCAAGTCTAAGGCTCTTCAGAAGCACACATTCAGCAGGGGATGTTACGCATCCAGCCCCAGCATGCCTGATGGCATCTACAACAGTATTTTTCACAGAGTTGTAAGGGAGAAAGCCAGGGATTGCAAATAGCCCCATATGGTTCACTTAACAAATTGGGAATATATGGTTGGAAACAAATTCGTTCAGGCTTTGTTTCTGAGCCTCTTTCCCCAAACCTCTACTCCCCCATGCCTCCTGCAAGGCCCGGGAAATACAAAGACAAGTAACAAGTACTTCTTCATAGGAAAGACTTTGGTTAAGACATCGGCTCAGGTGTGTCTCTTGGAAGGACCATCCCAAGGTTGACGCTTGGGTTGAGCCACCGGCGTCAGTAATAGGCTAACTTCATCTATGGCTAAGGGCATCTGACTGACTATACTTTTTCCTAGGAAAAACTATAAGGAAAGGTGATCATAAACTATTTGCAACAAAAACAAATTATGCAAACTAATTGTCCTGAGGGATGTTTGGGAGAACTGAGATTAAAAAAATGCCTAGACAAGCAATAATGCCCTAAATATGGTCCTCTGCTTTCTTTTTCTTTCCTCATTACCCCATCATTTCATCCTCAGTATCTCTCTGAGTAGTTGGGAAGGGTTGTACTTTAGAATAGGCTGAAAACCTGTCCATCTTCTAATTTCTAAGGCAAACATTGGGTAAGTAAGAAGGCCGAAGCCAAATGGGCTTGACATTGACATCCTCAACATAATGAGTTCTCAGGTACACGGGGGGGGGGGGTGGGGTGGGGGGGGGTGGGGTGGGGGGTGGGGGGTGGGGGGGTGCGGGAGACAGTCAGATGTCTGACGAAGCTGAAGGAAGACCAGGTGAAGGCCAGGTGAGGGCCCAACTGCTTACTTCTATAAGCTGGTGGTGCCCAATCTAGGCTGCACGGTAGCATCACCTGGTGACCTTCACAAACTTTAAGCATCCGGGCTTAACTGGACTGAAGAATAATGCGGAGCAAGCACCCCCAGCTAGAGTTTACAGGCTCTGGAGGGGAGGGTGAGAATGGGCTGGGCGGGAATATGGCATCTTTGCCTGGCCAAATCTTGGAAGAGGTCACTAGATGTCCAAGATCCATCCTTGGCTCTTGCTGCCTTCACCGAGGAGAGTTGCAGTACACTCTCCTCTGAAGCTGCTGGGCGGCATGCTGGATGTCCACTGTCTGCACAACTGTCCCAAACTCTCGTCTCATACACACTACATGATGCACGCTTGCAAACACATGTCCGCGTGAGCTACCGCTTGAAAACTAGCTTCTTTGGGACACAGAACTTCCTTTCTCGTCTCCCTGCACCCTGCCCTCCGCACAAGTCTCAATCCATAAGATGAACCCGGAAGGTCAAGTGTCCCGGAAGTGGCAGCCTTTGGCGATATTCTGCTGTGAGCTTAGTTAGCAAAGACCTTCTACGGAGTGGCCGTCTATGGAGAAAGTCACTTTCAAATTTTCTGGTTGTAAGCCCCAAAGATATTTTCTCCCTCTGATCATGAATGAAATCAAATTAGGATGGGAAAATATGTATAAGGTAAATGACTGGGAGCACACCCCCCTCCCCCATCACTGCAGTGAACTCCCTACACTCAGCACTGGAATTACTCTCAATTCTGCAACTCCCTAACTATCTGTATCAGGCTCCGGTCTCCCAAGCTGGCATTAATCTCCCCAGAACAAGAACTGGCAAAGTACACGAAAGGGTGATTCCAGATCAATCCGTCTTGCTGTTCTCCCTCTGTAAGTATCCACCCATTTACCCTTCTGTCCGTCCAACCATTAGCCCTGCTTCACTCCCTTGGCTACCTACCGGTTAATAAGATTGTCTTCCACCCTGGAGCCAGAGGGAGCTCTTCGGCTCCACAGTGCCCTCGTCCCCCCTCCCCACCCCCACACACTGTCTACAAACCTTTCTCAGCTCACACTGCCCTCTTTCCTCTTCCCCATTCCATCACCCAGTGCTGCTCTGAGCCTGGCTTTCACTGAGCATTACGAGCTCTATCACGAGGCAGAGAAAATTACCACCATTTCCTGCTATCCTTGGCACCAAGCAATTTGCTGGGGACTGGTTATCTCTTTCTACATTAGTTGGTCTAAGAGAATTTTCCTTTTATCTCTATCCCAGATAACCACATGATAAATACCTGAAATCCTGACCTCACCGTCTCATACCCTGCCTCTACTTGGCCAAAACCTTAATCTTTGGGGCTGGAGAGATGGCTCATCTGCTCTCTTCCAGAGGACCTGGGTTCAAGGTCCAGATCCCACATTGTGATTTACAACTGTCTATAACCCCAATTACAAAAGAATCCAACACCTTCTTCTGACCCCTGTGGGTCCTCCAGCACATGGCACTCAGATACATATTCAGGCAAAAACACCCATACATGTAAAAATAAAGAAACTTTAAAATTTGGCCTTTTCCAATGGACCTTGGCTTGATCTCTGTCAAATGGTCCCCTCAAAATCCAGGATGCCTGTTATATGGAGAAAGGACTCTACAACAGAGGACGACAGGGATTGTCAACGTTAATGGGACACTGGGGCAAGCAAAAAGAAAACGAGAAACTGTGTGAGGACTGTAGTGAGGTGCTGAGACCCCTTAAATAGTAACCCGATCCTCAAACTTGAGTGGATTTCCTATACCCAATAGAATCCACCCTCTATTTCTGTCCTGCCCCTACCCCCACCCTCTGTCATATGCACACATCCGTATCTAAAGGGCAAGAACAGGAAAAAAACACTCTGAAAATTCTCTTGGAGGCAATTTAAACACCAAGAGCAAAAGTACCTGAAGCATAAGACAAAGAATTATTCAAAAATAATCTTACCACAATTAAAATACAAGACAAGCCAGGGTACGGCAGTACATGCTGATAATCCCAGTACCTGGGAGGTTGAAGCAGGAGGATTGCTATTAACTCTAGGCTATCCTCAGCTACAAAGTGAATCCCTTGTCATGCTGGACTTGAGAGAAGTCCTGTCTCAAAGAAAAATCAAGCAAGCAAACAAAAAGCCCAAAGGAAACCCCAACAGACTCTCAGATGCTTATTGGGGGAGATGAATTTAGACAGGAAGGAATCTTAGACTTGAGTCGCACACTGATGCTCTGATTCCAGCACTGGGCAGGCATGCTTTGGAAGGAAAGTCTAGGAGAGGTGGGAGAAGGGGGACTCAGGAGCAGCACGGGGAAGTTCACTTCCTCCATTGAACCGTGCCTACATCCCCCTGCACACCAGGGGAGTCGCACAGCAACTGGCTCAGGGACAATCATAGGACATCTCAAGCTTTCAGGACTGTCTTTCCTACTGGTAGAGTTACTGAGCAGAGATGCAGGACAAGCTGTCCACACTTACCTTTTCCCTGCAAGGACCTTCCTCTAAACCCCACGACCACTATGGTCCTTGCTGACATCTTCATTTTTCCAGATACATGGTATTTCATCCTACTAGGCAGCTCTCTGATCTCCCAAGGATACCCCCAAGGTATCACCTGGTATTCCTGCTAACTAACCTTAAGAAGCCCCAAGAGATGCCAGACAGTCCCTTTTAAGCCACACGAAGCAGAGAGGAAAACCGCCTAACACATTGCCCTAAGTTTTGCAGAAACTATCAAACAAGCACCTACTGTCTATTTCCCAGTGGTATCTGTGACCATTAAAGATGAGGAGAGGGAAGGACAAGGAGCAGGCCGGAAAGGAAGGACTCAGAGGATAAAAGTGGACAGTAGATGGCAGTCTGTCCCTGTGTGCGAAGTGGCCACAGCAATGATGATGCATATCAGTCAGTGGAGGGGGCAGGGAAGCAGTTCTTAGAGGAGGATCTGCTGCCTTCTTCCCGTTTCCTTCTCATTACGCTGATTGCTGGTTCAGCTGCGAAGGGGGACGCTTCTGAATGTAATCCTGGGAGCCCGTACATTGCCAAGAGCACCACCTCTTGAACTATGTTCCCCAGACTATCGCCATGAAGAGCCAAAGGCTCCGAGAATCCTCCCCTCTACCCCAGGCCAGGCCCTGTATCAGAAGCGATACAACCCCTGTCCCACAGAAGTGAATCGAGAGGATGCTTGATCACATTCACACTATGAAGCCATACTCTGGGAGCCTTCCTTCCACCTTCGGTACTCACTGTTCTTGCCCCTTGGAGCCTGGTTATAATATGACTTGTCCCTATCTACTTCCAGCCCTGAGGGCCAAAGCCTCATCCATTTCTGCATCTTCTAACATCTAACGCGGAGCCACCAACAGGGCACACACTGAATTAGCTTCACACACGTATCCAGATTCACTTTCAAAATGTCTCAGAGGGATTACCCCAATTCATGCACAGTGGCACCCAATTCCCCAAGACCCCAAATATCCAGAACTAGATAGGTTACGGCATGAGGGAAAGGGTCCAAAGGAGAATCAAAATAGCCTTTCCTGGCAAGTAAGCAGTCAGCATTTATGACCTAGTCTTTGGGACAGAGCAAAAGAGCATCACAGAGGACACGGTTTTGAACCCTTGGCGAGAAGCATCGGGTCTCTGAGCTCAGCTCCTGCTACCACCTATTACTAAGCTCACAGATGATTCCCTTGTACGTCTATGCATCCAGTCGGCACATTTCCGTGGCAGACCGGTCAGGTGTTGGTGAACACAAAGATGACAAGCACAGACCCCTCTTCAAGAATTCCATCCTTTAGTAAGAAGAGAGGAATGTGAATGCAGCCCAGGCTGTTAAGTGCTATAACATGGAGGATGCTGGGAAGGGAGCCCCCTGGCTCTCTGGGGGGAATGCAGGGAGGCTTCCCAAGGAAGGTAATGGAGAAACAAACGTGTCTAAGATGATTTTAATATTACTGGTGAAGCTGGAGAGATGAGCATTCAAACTACAACACACACACACACACACACACACACACACACACACACCCCTCATGCTCTGTTGCTGCCTCCAATTCGAGAACAGATGCATGCTTTGAACACTCCTGTCTGTTTTGCATCAGACTATTGCCCATCACCTGTAAACTTTTTAAGGGTGTCCTTTCCTTGATCCATTCACCCTCTCATCCATCCATCTAGGTTTTCTTTTTTTTCCCTAGCCTTAAATTCCCACATTCTATCGAGAAGACAGGAAAGACTTCGGCAGTCATGGAAGCTCTTAACTTAGGCATTTATTAGGCAAGGAAAACAAGACCCAGGATGGGTTCAAGGATGTCCAAGTTGAAACCAGTCTCTGGTCGCGTCAGAGGCAGGATTGGTCTCTCTCCAGGAGCACAGTTTAGTATCTTTCAGATTTAGCTTACTGAACTCAGCTACCCACAGACAATTTCATCCCACATAAACCTCCCCTCCACGCTCCCGGCTAGCAATCCAAGATCCGCCACAAATCTGGCAAGCTCGCTTCTTCAGCACCCCATAAACATTCACTCATCCATATGTTCAATAACTTATCTGGCATCACATAACTTAATTTCCTCTACCACCCCCTCCGCAGTTCTGTACGTAAGCACTCCAGGCCAGAAGGAGTACCTGAAAATCCCATGCATGAACCATGGGGAGGCAGAGAGAACAGCAGAGACACAGAACAACATCAGGACAGTTACAACCTCAGGTTCCTTTTGACCAGCCAGTGAGTCTAACTCCCTTCTTTTCCAGATCAAGAAGCAGAGGCCCATGGAAGGAAAGGGCTCGGTTTAAAATTCACCATTAGTCTGAGTCCTGGGCAGGGAGAAAGGCTATAAGCTATCCTAGATGACCAGCTGGGTGACAGCAGAGCCAAGCGTCTTCTCAGGGGTGGAATGCACCTGTTGGGAAATCAGGTGAATTTTACAGCTGCATCTCACTCTTGAACCCAGTGGAAGTACCTTATAAACCAGCAGAAACAGGTCTGCTAGACTCAGGATGGAACTAATCCCAGACTGAGAACTTGAAATACATTCCTCAAGGGACAATAGGGAGGCAGAGGGGGAGGGAAGATATTTTTAAACGATGGAGGCTTAGGTCTAGAAACAGAAGGGAACAGTAAATTGTAGTAAGTTTCAACTTCTTGGCACTCACTTAAAAAGAGAGACAATATCTCTTGTGTAGAGAAGAAATGCATCACCCTACACGTGAAAAGTTTAAAACGGAGCAAATACATATATTTGGAGCATAAATATTGTAAAACAATCATCAAATGGGCATTTGGTCAGTGTTTTTTTGCTGTACAGTGAAAATGCCTTCAAGCAAGCAGTATAACAAAGTCACCTCTTTATTGGTCTTGAAGGTGTGCATGTGCTCGGGCTCCTGTGGTGTGTGTGTGTGTGTGTGTGTGTGTGTGTGTGTTGTGGTTAGGAGATAAGGAGAGAAGATGAAATCAAGAGCCTTTGTTCAGCCACACCCTTTGAAGAGGATAAGAGTTACCTCCAAGAAGTCTTTTTATTTCCATATCCTTGGAAGTACTTTTGCCCAGAGAGTGAAATTCAGAGGCAGATACTAGGGCTGGAGGACAGAATGCCTGCCTTATTCTGTCTCAAACACAGCTTTGGGGCTCAGTCCTTTGAAACAACCCATGCCCCTCAAACCTTCCTGCAAGAAATCTGTGTAGTCAAAGTCCAAGTCTAAATGGTTAGGTACCTGGTCTATCCAGCCATCTTTCAAACTCTGAAGAGATCTCCTGTTCTCCATGTAAGTTTAGATTCGTGCAGTCCTCATCCCAGGACTCAGGAATGCTGGGACCTACCACCTCTTATGGGCTTGTGGATCAAAACCAGATGTCCAGCTCCACTGTTATAGACTTTACAAGGAGGCAATTGTGACTTAGATCAATACCTGCATGCTGGAAGGGTAAACTCCCTTGTCAACAGTACGGGAAGTTGATGTGGGCGTGTGGGGGGGAATGGAAGCTATGACAGATCTGACACATGCTTGCCAGCAGGTGGCTAGAAAACCTAAACATTTGTCTTGCACAAGAAAAGGAAGCGTCTGGTGGAGCAGGCTATCCTGTGGGGTGACAAACTTTACTGAGGGCTATGGGACTAGGTCCCATCTGGATGATATCACAGAACACGCAATCTGGTGGACATTGGAGCACTATTCGCTTCAGGGAGGAAAGTCTGTCAAGCACTCTGTTGTGTAACTGTGGGCCTGTCCGTTAGTTTCACATTAACTCAGTACCCCTAGCTTTTCATGGGGTTATCTGGGGGAGATTGAGATAATGTCATGCAATATTTGTCATAATACCCAGCAACCACTAACTGCTCACACACTATCATTGTCTTAAAGGTGGGTGCTCATCTTTTATTAGAAATGTTGACAATGAAAGGGATTTGAGAGGAAGATCCTGAATGATTAGCATCAGGTCTACCAGAAAGCCAAATGCAACTACAATCTGCTCTGTAGACTATATACTGTATAGATCAAGCCAACATCTTGAGCATTCTTGGACAAAACAAAATGTTCTGGTAAATTCTTTGCATGCCTTTCTGGCTTTCTCAAAGATAAAAACAGGAGCTCCTTAGAATGTGCCAAGGCACGCTCCAAGTAAGGCATATTAGCAAAGATTAAATAGGCCAGGATTAATGTAGAATCTTAGGGAGGTGGAGCTGGAATGGTGACTTTGAGGCCTGAGGTCTTCTTCTAATTCAAGCCCTTCCCTTATAGTCAGGGAAATCACAGCCTGGAGAGAATATTCAGGGTCACAGAGCAGCAGGTAATTAGTGACAGAGCTCAGTTAAAAGCTTGATCCTTATATCCATGTCAGCAGGCCATCTGCTGCCTCACGCTCTTCAAGACCACCTTGTACTGAACGAAGTCCTTTGAGATCAGTAAGCTACTTAGTTCTTTGCTTCATTTGAAAATCACTTGTTTAGATGTCTCCTTTGGTGATGTGGCCAGATAATGAGCAATCATAACAGAACACACCAGAAGTCTATCATGGGAGGATGCCCAGGGTTCTAGAGACCTCAATAGTTCCTAATGAAGGTTGTCAGAGGAGAGCTATGACACACAAGGAAAAGAACAAAGAGAAAGTGCAGTCTGATCACATCAAAATGACTAGATCGAGCTCCTTAGTATTTGTAGGTAAAATTAGAGTTGGCTTCGCAGAAAACTGTCAAAATTTCTTGGACTACCTACATGTGTGTTCACAGTTTGAAAGTGAGAATTCTAAAAGAATATGTATATATTTCTTAATATTTTCTTGGTTATATATATTTTCTCTCTCTTTTTTTTTTGTTCTTTCATTTGTTTGTTTGTTTGGTTTTATTTTTTTTCTTTCCTGGCTTCTTGATCTTTAGAAATTTCCCTGGCAAGGATGAGGTAGTATTTACGTTGGCCCCACACTTCAAAGCTCATAATCCCCATATGCAAATGATCTGAAAGAAAACTGCTCCTTTTTTCCACAGTAAATAAATTTGATGACGATGAAATCTGAGCCAGTACCCACATATGTGTCCACCAATAGCAAAAGATTTACAAATGTTTTCTGCCCATCCAGGACACACACACACACACACACACACACACACACACAGAGGCACGCACACTGACACTGTGATCTCATAAGCAGGTGCTGGCCCATGCACAAAATGTATCCACTGGCCTTATCAGCAACCCCACATGGGCTTTTCTCCAGTAAAAGATTTGGTCCTTTTCCAACGAAGTTAGTCTTACATAAAACTCAGTCCAATAGCCATTAGTTCAGTATTCCCAATGTCAGAAACTGCCTGCAACGTTAATGAGTAGAACAGCAGCTGCTGAGGGCTTGAAACAGTGGTGGGTTTAAAGGATCTTCCATGTCACCCCCAAACCCCTTCTCTCACTTCCAGCCAGCACCTGGATTTGCAGCCCCTCTGCTTAGGGTGGGAGCCTTGGAATCGCTCAGGAAAAGGTCTGCAGCCTGCAGCAGAAGCTGCTCGCTCAATTAGGCATCCTGAGTGGAGGGGAAGAGGAAAGGCCTGAACATCTGATCCGTCTGGGAGTGCAAAGGCAGAGATGGGAAATGTTATGTAATTAAACTCTCCTGGCCTGTCCTGCTTGGGGAATGAGAGACCCATCAGCAGTGACCTCTTCCAATCAACTTAATTGGCCCAATCTCGCCAAAAAAAGCAAAAGAATTGGTTTAGTGCCTCATGGAAATAACTTAGCTCCTGACTATTTATGGCCACTGAACTCCAGGATGGGAGCCTTGACTGGGAGCCAGGAGTTGACAGCGTGTGCTAACTTCTGGGAGGACTGGGATGTTTCAGTGCCTCTGGGCCTTTATCCTTGTCTCAGTGGAAAGGGACTGTGCCCAACTTGCTGCACTGGGCATGCCGCATTTCACAATTCCAAGCCCTGGGGCTCTTCTCTCCAGGCAGGCTGGGGCCTGCCAAGGACTTATCGTCTAGAAAAACACACATCTTGACAGTAACACAGGGTGGCTGGACTTTGCTTCCCTCTTACACAAACGATGGTATTGCCAAGGACAATTACCATGCTTTGTGTTTTCAAAGTCACATTTGTTTTGGCATTGTAGTTTGCAAAACTGATGCTAAAACAAAATTTGTCTCAAAATTAATAACGGATTCCTGTATTGCCTCTCTTCCTGAGTAATCCAGAGACCTCTCAGATTCCCAGGAACTAAAATCTAATTTTACCTGCCTCCAGTTTGTGGATAGGTAGTAAACTGAGGCAAGCCAAGGGAAAACTATATAATTTGTTTGTTTGTTTATTTACACGGTGGGTAAGCATCGGAGATGTGATGCTATCCAGAAGAGACAAAGATCCCATTTTCCCAGTGACTGACAGATACCTGCACCTGTGTCCAAGTAGACCAAATCTCTGGAGACCACAGCTTTTATAAGTGGTCCCTTTGCGCTCTTCCAGGTAAAGAGGAGTACACATTTCTGTCTTACAGTCCTCATCAACATGTACTCTGTAGAGAGCGGCAAGGAGAGTCCCAGACATCAGAAAACCATTGTTCCAAAGTGGCAGACTAAATGCGGGGCACTTCCAACTGTGAGTCGGCTACCTCACTGTTGTGATCTCAAAAACTAGGGCCACTAGCTCTGTCTAACATCCGCTTTTTCTCAGAGAGATAAACTTCCCTGAAACACTGAGGGAGAACCCCCATATCTTAGTTTCAATCTCACGCATCATTAAGCTGTCATTAGCCCAGTAGTGTCCTGCCCAGATGCCCTTGCAGGACCCAGAAAGGGTTCCTTGTCAGCTGCCCCCCCCCCGGGGGGGCGGGGAATGGTGTGCTTGCCCCTAAAGTGTGTAATCTTCCTCCTGCTTTGGCCCAGTTACCTCACACCCAGTGAACTCAGTGAGTTCCCCCTTGTGTTCACTCCCTGAGACCCACAGCTCTTCCTCTATGCATACCTTTTGTTCTCTTAAGGCACAGGTCTAAGCATCCAAGACCAAACTTCCCCCTTCCCCAAACCCACAGAATCCCTACAAAAACACACAGCCTCCTCCTTCACGGGGTCCATCGTGTTACTCGCAGTTCTCCATCCTGTTGTCGAGTTTTCTCAGGCTTGCTTTAGCCTCCAGCAAGCCCATAGACAAAAGCATTAGCATATACTCAGCGCAGCTTTAGATTCATAGCACAGAAAGCCTCAAAGCCCAGCAAACACTACCACCCTAGCCTTCCATGGACCTTTCCCAGGTCCATGTTTCAAGATTCATTCTGGGCTAGTAATGGGGACATCAGTCACTCCATCCTGAAAGGGATCAGGGCCCTTCCCATCCCCCACCCCTGCCCCACCCCCACTTTCTACCTGGAAATACCCAGCCAAGCATATACTCCATGCTAGCAGCAGTAACAGCCTCCAGTTCCCTTCCAACCCACAGAAGTATCCATCATCCTTTCCCTCTATGCCCCGTTTTACAAAACTACAGATATATTTCAAGTCAGCTTCCCTTTGGCTCCCATGATCCAGAAGAAAGCCCCACAGCCACTGTACTCTCTATTCCTGGCAAGGCTGTAACAGTCAGCTGAGCGTGGAGGAGGAATTTTTCCAAAGCAGTGTGCCACGTCTCAGCACCCAACCACGAGCTGAGCATCCGGGAGGCCTCCCATTAATTTTCTTTTTAAATAATAATCAACATTAACTGGTGGTAGCGGTAGCGTGTCCATCTACCAGATGAGAGAGCCCACGGCGCAGTGTCATGCAATGTGCATCCTTACCACTTGGGATGCAAAAAGGATTTCTTTACTCAGGAGTCTTGTAGACACAGCACTGGACCCTGTTCCAACACACACAGGAACTTCCCCCTTGAGTGTGTCACCCTCATTCTAAGCCTTCCCAGGTCCCTTCTTTGGAAGGTGGAGAGACAAAAGCCACCCTTCCTTGCATTATTCTCTACATGATACCAGAGTCTGTGTTTCTTCCTCTTTCACGAGCCCCGGTGCCCTTCTGGTCAAGCCCTAGCACTGTACCAGCCTACGGAGTTAGCACTCCACTGGGACTCCTCAGATAATCTTCCCTTTCCATCCCTTTGGTAATCTTCAGGCATCCAGCCCCCCACACACATGTCCACCTTACACACACACACACACACACACACACACACGCCGCCCTCCCACACCACACCCACCCCATGTGTCTGTGCAGGCACGCACAAGCCATCTGTCTTCAGCACACTGCACTTCTCCAGCTCTGACACCCTTCCCAGACACAGATTTCTCATTAGCTACACCTATGTTCCCACAAGCTCTCATCTCCTGCTATGCACACAGATGCCCATCAAGCAAGCTCCCCGCCCCTCCGGGGGGGGGGGCAGCCAGGCTGGAGGAAGCTGGAGCAAACTCCACCTCCAGCTCCACTCTCCTACCCCCAAGCTCCTTCTCTCACCGAGATGTGAGAAAGCCCCCCCAACCCCCCAATAGGTATCTGGCCACCCAAGGACCAGGCTCCCTTCCTGGGAAATTCAGACCCGATTCATGCAGATCCAGTCTCCTCAAGGCCTGCTTCAACATAGGCACACCAAAGGGCAATCCTGCTTGCTCTCCCCAGGCAAAAGTCGCGTAAACTTTCTTCTATCCTTAAATACAGATACAGCAGCGGCGCTCTTTCTCTCCCCACTCTCCCCCAATCCTACACTCGGGTCTGTTTGATTCCAAGGCAGAGATAGTTGGGTTTATATCTTCTAGATTCCATCTCTCAAATTTCCTTGAGCAACACGCCAGGATCAGGGGAGACTGAGTAAACTGGCTAAGTTCAGGCTGTCTAGTAAACAGAACCGAGTGTAAAGCTCGCCGGTACAACTGACGTTTAGGGCAGTGTGCTTTGATATTTCCTCGGCCGCTGGTTTGTAGTGGAAAGACATCCCTTTACTAAAAAGCAGGTTTGTCAACGCACTCCTTAACCCAAAGGGTTTCCAGCCTCAGACTCAGCGAGTAACACCCACCCTTACAGTCTCCCTTCCCCTCCCCCAGCAGGTCCCCGCCCCCAACCTCTTCACACTCATAAACAAGTCTCGGCTCGGGGGCTCCAGCTCACTAGCTTGCAAGCAGCTTGCTCTGGCTGGGACCGCGTCCTACGGCAGCCGCCTCCACTCAGACTCTCAACCTGCTACCCGGCGGCCGCCAGAGGTCCGGGTCAATCTGGTGGGTGCTTCCCAGACCTGGAATGCCGGAGTCCTCGATTCCAATTCCCGCCTGTGACCTCGCTAATGAACTGTGTCCACACCATTCGGTGCCGGAGACCCACTAAGCGCATCTGAAAGCCGCGGAAGAACGCCAAAAGCGCGCAAAGCAGTAGCGCCCCTTGAATGCACACCCACTCACTCCCCGAAAGCGCCAAGGAAGGAGGTCCTCCCCACCCCTCCCATTCCACACCTTCAAGGGTGCCGCATTTCATTAAAAGTATCCACCACTGTGCAGAGCTCCGTGGTGGCAACAGGAAACAGTCCAGTTCGTTATGGGTTCTTTTAACCCCGATCTAACTCTGAGGGTCTCTGGTGCTCTTGGCCTTCCCATACTACTTCTTGGGGCGAGGGGGTGGGGTGGGTGGGAACCCTAAATAGGACTCTGAGGAACTGGTACCAAATCCCCGCCGATGGCCCCGCTCCGGTACCCACCGTTCCCTGGCTGGGTCCCAGACCCACAGGCTGAGCGCTAGCTCCAACATCTGCGCGAAGACCCGGGGTGGGAAGCCATTGGGCTGGCGCTGGCCAGAGTAGCCCGGAGCTAGGGACCCTCTAAGAGAAAAAGGTTTATGTGGGACAACAACGCAGGTATGCACTGTTGGGCTTAAGTCCTAACCCCCCACCCCCAACCTGGGAGGTGACCCTGCGGGTCCTGAGCTTTGCATCCCCTCCCCCAGCCCACGCCCTGCCGGGCTGTGTGTAGGGGCTGTCGAACGCGCAGCCCGGTGGCCAGCGGGGTGCAGGGCGCAAGCCGGGATCCTGGCCTCTTCCAAGCCCCATTTTTGTCTGCTACCCGCTTTTGTTATAGGATGCGCGGGAGTCTTCTGGGGGAACCAGTTAGGAGGGTTGGTGCTGTGTATGCATGAGGTGGAGTGGGGGTGGTGGTCGTGTCCAGAATCCCTTTCTTGCCTTTCCGTGGTCCCCATTTTCCCTCGCCTCCACCTCCTTCCCTTCCCAGTGCAGGTTTCTTAAACCTGATCACTTTCCCAGACTGAGGGCGGTTTCTTGAGCAGCCAGGGGACCAGAGGGAAGAGAAGGGGTAGGAGGAGGAGGAAGAAGAGAAGGAGGAGGAGGAGGAGGAGGAGGAGGAGGAGGAGGAGGAGGAGGAGGAGGAGGCGGAGAGCCATGTCCACGCGCGCACAAGTGTGCATGCATGTGGAAGAAGGGTGGTGATAATTGCGCCTAGGCCTGGGCAGATTCGAGCCCAAACTTTGGGGAAGGCACAAGAACCGAAAAGTTAGCATGTTGCGCGATGGGGGTGGGGCTGGTTGCAGAATTGGGGCCCCCCACGCGGATCCTCAGGAAAAAAATCTCCCCCACGCGATCCCCCCAACCCCTCCGGGACCTGCCCACCCAACGTGCCCGCCACCTCCCCTTACCGTGGCAGAAGTAACCATGGCATCCGTGTGACTATTTCCAGGGACGTCGACATGAAGAGAAAGGTGGACTCGAGTTCGGTCATTCAGTCTCGCCCACCCCTGCCGCAGCCACTACCCAGCGGTGGGGGGAAAAACGAGGGGAAGAAAGAAAGAGGGAAGAAAGTTGCGCCGGGCTATCTCGCGGGGCGGTGCGCGGAGCTGCTGGGTAAGGAGAGGAGCCTTCAACTCTGAGTCCCGTGAACATAATCTGCGCGGTTATAACCAGCCAACCCGGCCAGATGGCTCCGCGCTCAGCGCCTTAACCCCTTCCGCGCCAAGCCACTCGCCCCCGAGCCCCGCCCGCAGTGACTTACATGCCCGCACCCAGGCACTTTGGAGTTTGCTCTTGAGACCAATGGGAAGACCTAGTCATTTCTCCTAGTCCACTTCAAAGGAAAACGAACGAACGAACAACAATGAGCCCTCTCAAAATAGCCTATTCTTTAGTGCCCCCTCTTTTTACCTTCCCTTTTAGAGATGGGGAGAAGGAGCCAACGAAAACATTCAACTTATCATTATATTTTACGCGTTAATATCTTCGACTTGTTTTATTCTTGAATTTTTCTTTTAAGGTTTCTTTCTTTCTTTCTTTCTTTCTTTCTTTTCTTCTTTCTTTCTTTCCTTCCTTCCTTCCTATTTAACCAGGCAGAAGAAGGCCTTTCTTGCCCCTTGGCTCAGGAAGCCTTGAGCCTCAACCTTAAACTCTGCCTCCAAACCTCAGACCCTTCTAGCTTTGGATCCCTCCCCACCCCCTATTAGGCCCCCCCGCCCCCTCCCACCACAACAGGAATCTACCCAGGAACAGTTGCTTGCCCTCGAACTCCCCAGTCCTGGGGAGCAGCTCCCAAGGCACAGTCCAAACTGTCTAGGGAGGTTCGGCTGCTGGGGTTACCATGCGGGTGGGAATGCGGAGCAGCCGGTGGGATGGGCGGTTTGCGTGTGTGCGGGGTGTGCGTGAAAGAGGAGAGGTATGAGTCAAAGCCCCACTTTTTACACACTCCCTAACCTCTCTACCCCTTCCTTTTTCAAGGTAGAACCTGGCCCTGGTGTTGAGCATTTGCCCAGCACTCGCTGTTCTGTACAAAAGCAATTTGCCCAGAAGAGGCAAGCAATAGCACCCCTTCCAGACTCCCCGAAGGTAGCGACGACGCTCTCTTCTACAACCGCTAGACTCATTCGAGGAAAAGATCCCAGGGTGGAGGCAGGGGTCTTCTTTGTAGATAATTTTAGCTATTCATTAGATCCCCCACTTGGTCCGAGCTGATTCTCTCAGAATTTACAATGGTCAGAACATCTAGACTTTGCTCAACTGAAGTCCAAGAGAAATGAAGGGGGAGGGGGGGGGAAATCCTAGTGGTGAGGGCAGATGGAGAGCCAGAAAAGAGCACAGCCTTGCTCCTTCATTCCCTCCCTCATTCTTGCAAGGTGGAACTCAAGTCCAAGTGCCCCCTCCCCCCACCCTCACCCCCGCCCCCACCCCAGCCACTCTCCGAGTTGCCTCTTGTCGGGGACATTTGACTCACACGCACTAGGAGAGGCGATTTAATAGTCCACCTCTGCCTTGCCTCCTAATAAAGTCTGATAAGCAACTCGCGGTGTAGTTTTAGCAAGGTTCCAGGTTCAAAACCTGAAAAGTCCTTGAAGATGTATGGGTTTGGTCCACACCCAGGAGTGCCAGAATTGCACCCACCGGTTAAGGCCCAGAGAAGCTGCGGGGCGGAGGGAGGCCAGAAAGGATGGAGAGTCGGGGGTGGGGTGGGGCGGGGGGCTGCATACTAGATAGATTGTACCTGCCTCATCATTATCCTGGCTGACGGGGGTTGCCACATCGAAAATGGCCTGCAGCACCCACAGAGGCCCAAGGACGTCACCTCCAACGGTCCCTCAGAGGGCTTCCCTCCTGCCAAAAAATCTTCTTCCTCCGGATCCGATCGGGCCGCAGAGTTTCCCCCTTCACCCTGCCACACAGCACTTTGGAGGTTTGGCTTGGGCGTGCTCTGTGAGGTTCTGGTTTTCTCGCGGTCTTCTGGCCCGCCCCTGCCCTCCCCCACTTCCCGCACTTGCCTCCCACCCTCTTCCCCCTCCCTTCCCGCCAGTCTCTCTGCCAGCGGAGTTCTAGGGGCTCATTTCTCAAGCTCCTGGTCCCGGGGCTCTCCAGACTGCAACCAAAGAGGTGCTTGATTCCCGGGGAAGGAAGGAACGGGTTAAATGCACGTGTGGGCTGCTCCGCCGCCGCCGCCGGCTGCTCCCCGGTCACTGGCGGTCTGGAGGGAGGAGGGGTCTAAGAGGGGCAAGCTTAAATATGAACAGTGAGGAGAAAAGGCAGCAGAGTTCGAGACTCCGATTTGTTCTGCAGATGCAGTGCACTAGCTGGCCGCCTCCCTTTGCCAGACCTGAGCGACGGCAGGAAGAGTGTGCATTGTTTCCAACTCAAGGGTGCAGGAGGGTCTGTCTCTGCCTGCAATCAACAGGCCTTGTAATATGAGAGGTGACACCTTAATCTTGCCAAATATGTACGGTGTCTTGGGGGTAGGGCAGAGAGTGGGAAAAGGAGAGGGGACCGGCGAGAGACCTGGGCAACAGCTGAAAGCAAAGGATGCACTTTTATAGAAGAACTGACCCACCTGCCCCCACCCTGACCCCACCCCCAACCCGTGGAGATCGCTTGCCCTTTTCTTTACGTCAGACCTGACTAAGGATTTTCTTCTTCTCCTTCCTCCTTCTTTCCATCGAAGGGCTAAAGATCCCCTTCTTCCTTCAGGAGACTAAAGACATTGTGGATTTCTAGGAGCTCAGAAGTCAGAGATCAATGCCAGGCAGAAAAAGAGGCTTTAGAAAGGCACACTCGTTTACGTTTACGGGCAGATAGATAAAAGCCTGCCAGAGTTATAGCAACTTCTAGGCAAACCCAAGTCTCTAAGTAGAGAGTTTTAGTTTTTGTAGAAAGACTAGAACTAAGAGCCACATGTGTAGCGAGGGTTATTAGCATATGGGACAGGAAGCAATGGAATGTGTAGAAAGCAATGTCTTCTGTTAACTTAGTCGTGCTCTCTCTAAACAGATACTCTGGCTTTGGCCACCGATCTGTTGACAGCACCTTTGGGTCAATGAACTTGATTTCTCCCCTTATTGTATCGGAGGAGGCTCTGATTCCTGAAAGCAGTTGGTGAGAGCAGGAGCCAGGGCCAGCTTTTTGAAAGCCCGGGGGTTTAAAACTCTCTCCTAAGGCAAATTCCTAGAGCTTGTCTTTGGCCTACCCTTATCTTTTGTAACAGCGCCACGGTGTGGTTGAAACAGAAACGAAAGGAGAAGGTGGAAAAGCTTCTTGGGAAACTGCATTGACTTCTGTTGCAGCTCAGTGGCCCGCTGTATGCTTACCTGGGGGCGGAAAGGGTCTCTTGTGCAGCAGTAGTGTGTATATAGAGAATATTGACCTAGGAAATGAGAAAATCGGTCCTGTTTGACCTGTATATGACAAAGGTAAGCTTCATCATGCAGTTAGCCTTGGCCCACAGAGCTAGCTAGACGTCTTAGTGTTTCTTTGACTTGCCTTTGTATAAATAGCAGTACCTTAGCTTAGCGGATCCTAAAGAATCTCCGAGTTGCCTCTGCTGCTGGAGGGCACTAAGGCTGAGTAGACCCTGCACTTGTGCTGGGTTTTGCTCTCGCTCCCTATCCCCGAGTCATCTAGACAGCTGTTCCAGATGAGGAAGCCAGAAAGTCTGCATTTCTAAAACAAAGCAAGGGCAAAAGGTGTCTGCATTAAAAATAGGAGCTTAGGGCCAGGGGCGGTTCATGCACTGTGCCGTTTTGCCTCCCCGTGCCAAAAGTGTCAAGCACACAGTTAGCAGCGATTCCCAGATGCCCTGGGGCATATAGGAGACGTTATTTGGTGGGATTGTTTCCTCCCTCCCAAATGAGATTCTTTGTCCCTGGAAGCTGGGTGATGTGTCTATGCTTATTCAGGAAGCTTAGCTCTCTCTAAAATGTCTGCCATCCCAGGAAAGCAGGTCTTGGCTCCAAGGACCAGCTTAGATCTAGTAGAGATATTAGAAGTGGTATTCTGCTGGAGAGAGGGCTCATCTGTTAAGAGCACTGGTTGCCATTTTAGAGGACCTGGGTTCGATTCCCAGCACCCACATGGCAGCTCACAACTGTCAGTAACTCTAGTTCCAGATGATCTGATACCTTCATACGGACATACATGCAGGCAAAACACCAATGCACATAAAAATAAACAAGTTAGTCATAGTCTAACATCTTTATTGAAAAGGTCAGTTTTGTAGAATGACAGAAGTTTCAGGTTGCTCTCTGAACCTTCAAGATGCGTTTTCAGACAGGTTTCCTAGCTGATCAAAACCCATCGAGAATTGGCAAAATAGTACCAATCTCCCAGCTGCATTAGGAGGACTAAGTAAATCCAGTGATTTGAAACTTACAGCATAGCTCCTGGCACAGTGCAAGCCCCAGGCCCAAATCTTACAGACCTTACACGGACACCTTGATCAGTCTACTGGTGAGTGATTCTGATCTTTAGAAAGAAAAGCATTTATTATTTGGGCTCCATGTGTCTTTCATTAATATAATTGTGTGTGTGTGTGTGTGTGTGTGTGTGTGTGCTTTCACGTGTGTGTTTGTATTCTCAGACAGTATGAAATGAGCAGAATGAAGCAGTAGACATACTTAAAATTTATTTCACTTCCTAATGTGGACTTCATGAAAGACAGAGACAAAGAGTTTAAAAATCTCATCTTATTCATCCCCCACCCCCGAGGCAGAATCGCCTCCTCTTTCAAGAGGAAATTCCAGCACAGCCTTCCACTGTTCAGATTGCCTAGTTAGTGGGTCACTGCCCTGTTATTATTGCTAATTCTGATCTCAGGCTTGTGCTGAACAATATAATGCATTGCCCGGAACAGCAATGAATCAACTAATTTTGTGAAATAGAACGCATATTTATAATTAGGCTTCAAAAAATTACCCCTAATGATAGAGGGAAGGTGTGTATGCCTGCCACACAGGTGGATCTTGGAGTCACAATCCACTCTCCTGCTTTGCCAGTCACGACATGCGAATTCCTAACCACCCTATAAATTAGCTTTATGCTGTACCAAACTCCACTCATAAAAAAAAATGACATTAAGGTTTCCTAGGTAACTAATGCATTTCCAAAGGGAATAGGTCTCAGGAGACAAAGAGGGCAGGGAAAGGGTGGGGGAGGGGAAGAAAAACTTAAAAAAAAAACACCCCTTAGATTAGACCCATGTGACATAAACAGAATATTTCACGGGGAGAAACCATAAAGTTTTACTGCATGCTTTTGACATAGATATGGCATTGCCATCAATTCCATCTTTGGGCAGTAAAATACCCTGTAGACTGTCCTCCTAGTACATGTGCCTGTTTCCCCTTGCAGATTCAGTTATACAAACGGAGAAAGCTGGACCCTTCAATCCAACTGCTGAGCTGTATCAACTCTGAACCAACGAGCCTGAGCCTGCCCTTCCACCCAAGTATAGAGATGTTACCAAATGCCAAGATCAAAGGGAGACCTGAGATCATCTCTGTGGACTCGGACTCCGAGAACTTCAGTGCAACCATCGTCGAAATGGCAACACTTCCCTCATACCAGAAGAGATGGCCTTTTTGATCACAGCCGTTTGTGAGAGATAAAGATCCCCAGGCCTTTGGTGATTCTGTCTACAGTGGGGACTCATTAGGGTGTTCAATACATCCTATCCAAGCTTTTATGGGGTCAGTGACAGTGACTCTTCATTGTTCGCTTGAGAGTTTAGGATCACTTTGGAAACAGCCCCAGGGGTGTGTCTATGGGGGTGATTCCAGGAGGTTTAACTGGGGGCTGGGGGTGGAGGTGGGGCAAAGATCTGCTTTGGCTGTAGGAAGCACCATTCTGTGGGCTGAGGTCCCAGACTAAACAATAGGGGCCTGCCTATACTGAGTGGACACTGACATTCGTTAACCTGGGTGTCTTGATTGCACACTTGAAGTAAACAGTGCCTCACACCCATGAAAATAGGAATGCCACGCCAGGAGGGACTGGTACTTCATATCAGAAGCCAAAACAAACCCTTCCTCTCTTAAGCTGCTTTTGTTAGGTGTTTTGGCACAGCAACAAGAAAAGTAATTACTTGACTGTCCCATGTAGGGTTTCTTTTAAAAACTTCTTTTTAGATTTGCTTTTATTTTGGGTATATGTGTGTTTCTCTGTGTGTGGCACCTGTGAGCAAGTACCCTTGTAGGCCAGCAGAATGCATTATAGAAATCATAGAAGCAGCTGGTCAGGGATCAAGGTTGCCTGGGAGTTTGGGAGAAGGTAGGCAATAGAGGCCGTGAGCAGGAGTTTATCCAGTCTGACTATGGACCATGTCGGTGAGCATGTCTTACTCCAGGACGGTGGCTTGTCATATAGGGGGCAAGAGTGATTTCTCTATTGATCCATCCTCCAAGTAGATTTCTCTGTGAAGATAACTGTTCATGACAGCTTAGGTAAGAGCGTTCCCACAGACATGCTAGACAAAGCCTTTGGTGGCAGGGTTCTAAGAAATTTATCTAAGGGGTTAGACCATTGGCTTTGCTCCAATGGTTGAAAAGACGTTTAAATCAAAACTCCTTGCATTTGCAGAATCGAGACATGGAGGGAGAAAGTGGTTGAGCCCTGAGACTGTAATAACTCATAGGTGAATGCCTCCCCAGAAATGATGGGATCTGAGCCTGAACCCGTGGACAGCGGATGGTTAGCTATGTGTATTTCATTTGAATCCCATCCAGTAGCAACTGGTCACTCGTGCAAATGCCTGCCCATTTAGCACAGGCACAGATTTAAATGTCACCTTTGAAGCCTGCCTGTGGACAAGCGTCAAGGTCTGGAGCTGCTTTCAGATAATAGCCACAAAGCACACGATGTGCATGCTGTCTCTTTATCGTATCCTCTTTTGTGCCTCCAAAAACAAAACAACAACAACAAAAAAGAGTGAGAAGCTCCTACTGGTTCTTCCCATACCTCAAGAGCTCTCCCACCAGCAGCTTGCAAAAACAAGATCCCTTTATGTGGAGAGAGTTACTTTTCAAATTAAAATAGTAGTTGTCTCCTCATCCATGGTCACCACCCAGCTGACCCTGGAGACACTTTTAAAGTAAAGCAAACAGGGGAGGCAAGCAGCAGAATTGGAAATGTACAGTCTTCCACACATAGCCATTAATAAATCTAAAGCAGTGAGTTTTGCCCAGAGTTAGCAGGGAGTCTGTGGTTAATGACAACGGAGTCAGCCCTGGCAAGGGATCACAAGATGACACACTGGTCCACACCCCTTATCTCAAGTTGGAAAACAGCGACTGGCTGCCATGTGGAACCAGCATCTGAGTGCCTTGCATTCCTGTGGAGCTGGAAGGTGCCTGAGAGTTTCCTAGTCAAGCCCTTCATTTCACAGAGGGAGTCATCATGATGCAGGGAAACGAAGGGACTTGTCTGAGAACACACCAAAAATCAGACTCATCGGTGAGTGTGCGGTACCCATGCTCCTGATTCCCAGCATACTCAGTTTCCTGCCCATACAACCCAAAGAGACATGTGACTATTTCCTCCACGGTACATTCTGTCCACCACTCTTGAGTTCCTATCATTTCTTCTTACTACCTTCCTTTACTTATTTCAACCTATTTTAATATTTCATTTCCTCTAAATTTGTTCCCTTTTGACTACTGGCCAAACTTGAAAAGATGTGTGCAGAAGGCAGGGTTAAAGCAGGGACTAGAAGGGTTTTAATCAAAGGGGGTTAAACAATGGCTTTGTCTTAGTGCTGGTGACAAAGTTGGTTCTTTCTGAAGATAGCACTTTACAGTGGTCTCTCCTTATTCTTAGAGATTTTAATGGATGCCTGAAACCTCAAAGTGTGTGTGTGTGTGTGTGTGTGTGTGTGTGTGTGTTGTTTTCTATGCATATATACCTAATATACATATATACATGTAAATAAAATACAGTAAGACTAACAACCGATAACAAAACAGAACAATCACAGCAGCATACTGTTGTGAAAGCTATTTTAAATTCACGAGTTTTATATTTCTGGAATTTTCCATCTAAGATGTTCAGATCCTTGTTGGTCATGGGTAATGACAATGGAGAAAAGCAGAGCCGTAGGGAAGTGGAGCTCTCTCCCCTTAGATAATCTCTGTCTGATTGCTGAGAGTTGTTCCGGATGACCTTACAAGGCTCCCATGTAAACACTTTTCACCATTTCCTCTTGTGCTTCCCCATCTTCGTCTCTGTATATTAAAAAGTGACCAAAATGATTCATTTTACTAAGGGAATATTTGGTAGAAATTTTAGTTTCATTTTCCAACAAAAGCTGGCTCACCTACAAGCTCTCTAGGACAGGGCTCCTGTGGGTGGCTGAGAGCTTTAAGGAACTGACATCATGAGAAGTCAAAGGTGATATCTCTGACACACAGAATTCCCCCAACAGAACCACTCGCTGTCTCCATAGGTCTTGAGTTGTTCTCTGTTACTCTGAGGTGATCTTGGGTAAAACTGCCTTGCAGTGAGACTGTGTAAGGGGTTCAAGGTTGGTTGGGTAACTGATGAGTCAAGATTCCTTCTTAGGGTGAGAATCACATGCTAGTGACCCAGTGCCTTCCATGGGTGGGTGCTGTCTCCAAGTCTGTCACTGATATAATGCAAAATTATTTTGGGCTGTGCATGGATAAACACTTTTTAAATTTAATAGTGATATTTATGTTGTGTTAATGCATCAAATCTATTTCTAGAGATATAAAACTTCCCTTAAGCACTTTTATTGGGAAACTTGACTTCTGGCAACATAGGCCCATTTGTAATATGCAGAGATTTCCTTCAAGAATATCTTTAAAAGCTGGGAAAATGCTTTAAAAGTCATTTGAAGGTTCCATTTATGGCCTGGCTGAGGAACCCATGGAAGACCAAATCTCCAACGTTTAAAAACTATGTCCCAGGGCTTGAGGGTGAAGGTAACTGGACTGTGCAAAAGAAGACATTTCAAAGAAGCTGGGTACAAGATAAAAGTATCTTTCATCTTTGTTTTGTGGGTTTTTTTTTTGGGGGGGGGGTTTAGGTTTCTAGTTTAAGAGCAAGCCATAGTTGGAACATGAAGTGGCAAAAAGTTACAGATGATGAAGAAAAGGAAAATTCTCAGTCATACCTGAGATCGCAACAGTCCTCTTTAGGAAATGAGAAAATTTTTTAAAATATTGGTAAAGAGAAAGATGGTCCTCTAGGCAACACTGACCTGATCACTATCCATGAAGCCTCTCACTGATTTGGGCAAGATACATATTCTACTCAAGGATGTGTGGTCTTTTATCACAACAAGATGTGTGCTGGGCACAGAGGAGGAGGAAAGGCCAACAAGCTGTTGGGTATTGAGGTATAGAAAAGAGTCTCAGCAACAATGAGGGGAAACTATAAATACACAGAAAAGCAAGAGTAGATTTCAAAGACGTTATGCTCAGTCAAAGATGCTTTGAAGAAAATGTTTTATCTGATTCTATACTTTTTTAAAACTAGCTTTTAAAAATTATGCGGATATACGTTTGACTGTGTGTGGGTGTGTGCCTGTGGAAGTGCAGGTATCCATGGAGACCAGAAGAGGGTATCAGATCTTCTGACTCTAGAGTTTACAGGGGGATGCAAGGTCCCTGGTGTGGGTACTGGGAATTGAACTTGAGTCTTGTCAAAGCAGCACATTGCTCTTAGCCTCTGAGCCATCTCTCTAGCCCTCTGCTTCAGTCCTTAGAAAGTTCTAGCATAGCCAGCAAGAAGAATCTGTTGTACGGTTAACCTCTGAGGCAGAAGAAGTGAGAATTGACTGGAAAGAGGTATAAGGAATTTCCTGGAATGATAGCAGCTTAGATTACAGTGTACACATTTATCAAAACAGTCAATGTGCATCTAAGGTGTATGCCATTTATTCATTTATTTTATGTACATGTTGTATCTAATGAGAAATGCCCATTAAACAATATTGAATTCAACTTAATTAAATGCAAGCAGAAGTATTTAAAGAAAGAAGTCTGGATGTCCTTTATTTATTCTGAAATTCATCAAAGAATTAAGATTGTGAACAGAGGGATAAGTAGGTAGAGAAACATGAAAGAAACCAAGTGTTGTAAAATTCAGATGGTGGATTCTGCTCTGTGGATATGACCGTTCAGTATAATAGCACCTTTCCTTGCATCTGAAATTCCCATAGTTAAGAGCTGAATGAAGATGAGAGCATTTTGAAATGACTGGACAGCAGCCAGAGCATCGTGACTGCGAGGGACAGGGTCTCTAGAAAGGGGAGTGCTGGAAGCAGGGGGCTCAGCATCGCTGCACTTCCCCGTGAGGCACAGGTGGATTTGCAACTGGTGACTGGGATGGCACGACTGCCGTGAGCTCGCACAGCCGTTCCAGGCTCCAGAGATGGACACGGGGTTAAGATTCACCGAGGAACAACGCATCTTAGTACTGATTATTGAGAGTGCCAGGAAAGAAACCAAGCAGAAACACATTGAAACACATTAAGAAATAGGTCTAAATCATGAAGGACCTAAAGAAAAAAAAATATCATATAACAAAATTAATATTAAGGAGAGTCACACATCGAACTCATTGCACACAGACTTTAAAATAATTTCGCGTGTTGAAAATAGATGTATAGGAAGATGTAGAGTTTAACAAGGATAAGAACATATTTTAAAAAATCAAATGTGTGAAAAAAAAAAACCAAAAGAATCAAATGTTATTTGTTGTGTATTTGGCCTACATAATAACCCATTATGTTATTTGGGTTCCGTTATTGTATGAGAATCCCACGTCTAAGATGCTGAGGGTCCCTGCCCCCCCACCCCACAGTTGGTTCTGATTGGTGAATAAAGTTGCCAGGAGTCATTGTCTGGGCAGAGAGACAGAGGTGGGACTTTAGGGTTTGTGGGCAGCAATGGGACCAAGAGAAGAAGAAAGACAGAACTGCCATGCTGGGGGACGTGTAGGACAGAGAGACAGCCAACATGGAGGAGCCTGGGAAGAACGCTCTCAGGAGGGTCCCCCTGATTGGGTCTAGCACAACAAAGATGGTATATAGATTTTAGTAAGTAATAACTCGGGAGTATCTGAGGAGGGGAGGTGGTGGCCACATGGAGGTTTAGCAGTGGCCCAGCCATTGAGCTAATTAAAGCATACTAAATATAAGGCCGTGTGTGTGTGTGTGTGTGTGTGTGTGTGTGTGTGTGTGTATGTGTGTGTGTTTGAGTTTGAGTGTTTATGTGTGTGTGTATGTGTGTGTGTATGTGTGTGTGTATGTATGTGTGTGTGTATGTGTGTGTGTTTGAGTTTGAGTGTTTATTTGTGTGTGTATGTGTGTGTGTTTGTGTGTTTATGTGTGTGTTTGTGTTTATGTGTGTGTATGTTTGTGTGTTTGTGTGTGTTTGTGTGTTTATGTGTATGTGTGTGTGCGCGCGCGTGCATGTGTGTCTTTCATTCAAGAGTCCAGAACATTGGGGTGGGTATTGAGAAACTCACGCCATTACAATTTGATCAGATTAATCAACTGCAGCTGCATGTGTTATTCAGCTTGCTATCTCTATAACTTTTGGTCTGTGGTGAGATAGCAGATCACAGCAGGGGGCGTGGCTGAAGAAAATGCCTTATTTCAAGAAACAGTGAAGAAAGGATGAAGAGGGGAATTAAGGTCTCCTGTCAGTCCCCACTTCTTAAAGACTTCACACCTTCCCCTATCACCATTCTTAGGACCCACCCTTTAATGGTCGATCTTTGGGGAAAACATTTATCCAAACAGGAACAAAGTATGGATGTTAGAGCTCAAAAGTGCAACAGAAATTAAGCATTCCGATTGTATTGTAACAGAAAGCGAGTGTTACACCCGTAGCAGAAAGGTCAGTAGAAAATATCCAGGCAGTTAAAGGACAGAAAATTGGGGGTAAATACAAAAGAGAAGAGAAAACATAATGCACCAAACAAAGCGCTAACTCACAACACGTGTATAAGTGGTGTCCCACCAGGAAAGGCTGTGAATCAGAAGAGATCACATCAAAGTATTAGGAACTAATGGAAGACACCAATTGATATATCCAAGAAATTATGGTGTATAAATAAAATAAAACGGTGTGTATAAATACAAGGAAACGCACCTTTCCCCTGGCAAATTGCAGCAAATCCATTGCAAACAAAAATAGAAAAAGTCATTAAAGGTAAAAAATACACCTTCTATTCTGTTGCAGCCAGAAGATGGGGTGGCGAGGTGACAAAGCAGCATAAGTAACAGCAGAAAATAGCTGGCAGCCTCAAATCTTTTATCTAGGAAAAATTAATATTCAAAATGGCTGAAATAAAGTTTCTTTGAGGTTATTGAAATTTGAGGAGTTCCTTGTGGAAGAATGTGCAGTCATGGGATGTGGCAGTGGCTCTGGCACGGGGGAAATGATTTCATAGAAGAGGTGGAGTCAGGAACGAAGTACACAGCAATAGAAGCCTTCAGTATGAGGGGCATGTGACTGTGCTAGCAATGGAGCTGTGCCTTGTAGACTTAAATCGCTGTAACCAGACAAAAGACAACCGAGCTGTGAGTGGGTGAAGGACCGAGACATTCTTGCCTTCTTTGGGAAGGGATAAAAGGCTTGGACCCGTTAGACCCCAAACACTGGAGTTTAGGGTGCTGAAGAGAAAGCTCAGTGCTTAGGAACAATTGCTGCTCTTACAGAGATCCCAGGCTCAGTTCACAGCACCCGCTTGGAAGCCCTCTGTAACTCAAGCTTCAGACGATAGCTGAGAATTCTTGTGGCCTCAGCACACATAAACTGAAGACAAAACACTTATACAAACAAAATAAGATAAAAATAAAGATTTTTTTAAAAAAATGAGTTTAAATGCTATCTCTATGACAACCAGAGAATTACTAATAGGAGGAGTGTTTAATATGCTAACCCGGAGGATTAATCTCAAAGAAATCCAGAAAAGAGAGAAAGGAGAACCTATGACAGCTAAGACAACCCAAACACATCCATTAGTTATTGATATATTTGTTAATGTATAAATGAATACAATGAAATAAATAAAACTAGGTAACTGACCAAAAATGTGCTATATAGCAACTGCATAAAAAGCTGTGTAATATCAAGACATTAATCCAAAGAAAGATGATGGCCCTATAGTCCTATACAGACACCAGACACAATAGCCAAGCAAGACTAGAAATAAGAAAGGAGAATGTAGAACAAAGTTTGATCTACCTAAAACCCAAACCCTTATATACCCGGCACTATGTGTTTATTGACAGGGAATATAACAGAGAGAACAAAAACACAGACAGGAAGAAGAAAGAGAAACTAACAAAACCAAATAATTTCAAACCATCAAGATAACAACAAAAAATACATCATAGTAGGTCAAACTTTAATATACATTCCTCCCAAATTCATAGATCAAATGAACAAAAATTTCCGATAAAGTTATGAAAGATTTACACAATGTGGCAAATCAAATTGGCTTATTGGCAACATATTTTTAAAATGCTACAACTGCTGTGTGTGGGATGGAAGTGAGGCAGTGCTAGCTCTGCTTCCAGTGATGGAGTCCCAAACACCAATGCGGCATCTGGGGACATTTGAAGGGTTAGACGATAGTCTCAGGAAGAAGCACTTTCTCTCTCAATGCCATATGAGCATACAAGGGGAAGGCTTTCACTTGCAACCAGGAGACGAACCCTTGCTAAAACCTAACCATGGGATTCTAGCCTCTGGACAAGTGGAAAAATATATTCATGCTATAAGTAACCTACCTAGTTTATGGTGTGTTATTTATGACCACTAATCATGAGTGACTGTCCTCTGAGGGACATGACTGCCATCTTGGGGCAGTCCGCTGTGCTCCCCTTGGAAAGAGGTATTCCAGAGGAGCTGTTCGCAGCGTGATCCTCCTCACAGAGGACCAGAGAGGGTCAGAAAATCTTCACTTGAGCATTAAACTGTTCTCAAGTCTGCCTTAATTGCACATGGCCTGGGGAGGAGCTAGAGTAGACATTACTGAAAGAGCCAAGTCGGGGCTCCATTTACGCAGCTATGGGGAACCCTTCATCCCTACTGGGCAAGGCTTTTCAGGAGCAGCCTGTCTTGGGTGGAGAGCAGCTTCCACATCCTGTAAGTGCCCCTTCATCTAGTCTCTGTGAGGAAGCCCACCAAACTCATCGGTTCCCTGGAGGGAGCTTTAGTGGAATAGTGCTTTGGTTGCTTCTTGGGACCTTAGGAGCAGGGGTAGACATTGCTTGGGGCGGGGTTGGGGGTGGGGGGATTTTAGCCATTCCCTTGGAGCTGACTAATACAGCATCCAATAGTTACTTTCAACCATACATGTAGCAACTAATTAAAACCAATCACATGTTGGAGCACAAAGCAAGACTCAGAAATTTCAATGGTTTAGAATAATATGTTACACTTTCTTGGGGGACAAGTTTACAGAAAATGCTGGAGAAACACTGATTATTAGTTCATACACTTTTGTGTGACTCACAAGATAAGTTAAAGTGCAAGCAGATATATGGGACTCAAAGCAATAAATAAAGGCAAATATGTAGTCTTGAATACATATTAAGAAGAAATTAAAGCTAATATTAATTTAATCTAATACTATCTCAAGAAGTTAGACGACAAAGGATCAACTAAGTAAAAACAATAAGTAATAAATTATGGTATAAAAACTGAAATTAATTAAAGAGAAAAGAAAATTGTTATAGAGAAGTTAAAATTTTTAAATGATTTTGTTAAACATCTTCAAAAATGACTAATATAACTGATGCTAGATATATTTCATCTTGGCAAAGCTCACTAGCAAAACTGTAAGACACAGATTAATGTTATCTAGAATAAAAAGGGAAGTATTCAATTCTAAACAATTTGAATTTAAAAGGACATAGCTAACAGAATGGTATCAACGTGAACTCATTGGCACAGAGGGAAATTTCCTAAACAGAACTCCAATGGCTCATGCTCTATGATCAAGAATTGATAAGTGGGATCTCATGAAACTGGAAAGCTTCTGTAAGGCAAATGACAGAGTCATTAAGGCAACCTACAGAATGGGAAAAAAAAACTTTATTAATCCCACATCCGATAGAGAGTTAATATCCAAAAGAAGATAAAGAACTCAAGAAGCTAATCATCAAGAAACCAAACAACCCAATCAAAAAATGGGATATAGAACTGAACTGAGATTTCACAACTGGGGAATCTCGAATGGCTGAGAAACACCTAAAGAAACTTTCAAAGTCCTTAGTGATCAGAGAAATGCAAATCAAAACGATCCTGAGATTCCACTTTATACCAATCAGAATGACTAAGTTCAAAACCTCAGGTGATAACACATGTTGAAGAAGATGTGGAGAAAGAGGAACACTCCTCCATTGCTGGTGGGATTGCAAATTGGTGCAACCACTCTAGAAATCAATCTGGAGGTTCCTCAGAAAATTGGAAATAGGTCTTCCTGAAGACCCAGCTCTTGGGAATATACCCAAAAGTTGCCCCACCATGCCACAGGGGTACATGTTCATAGCAGACTTATTTGTGAAAGCCAGGAGCTGGAACAACCTAGATTTTCCATGACAGAAGAATGGATACAGAAAATGTGGTTCATTTACACAATGGAATACTACTCAGCTATTAAGAACGAGGACATTCTGAGTTTTGCAGGCAAATGGATGGAACTAGAAAATATCATCCTGAGTGAGGTAACTCAGACCCAAAACGACATGCATAGTATGTACTCACTAATAAGTGGATATTAGCCCTCCAAAAGGTACAGAATACTCAAGATAGAGTCCACAGAACTCAAAAAAGTCAACAAACTGGAGTGCCCAAGTGAGGACACCTCAGTCCCACTTGGGAGGGAGAAGAAAGCAATCACAAGTGGGGAGGGAGGGAGGGAGGGACCTGGGAGGGAAATTGGACAGGGGTCAGCAGAAAGAATGGAAACAGGCAACCTCAGGAGATAGGAGGTTGGGGGCACCCTCTAGAATGCACTAGAGACTTGGGAGGTGAGAAACTCACAGGACTAAAAGGGAGGGACCTTAAATGAAATGCCTGACAGTAGGGAGAGGGAACTTATAGAGCCCACCTCCAGCAGGAAGACAGGGCTTCAAATGGGGGGGGGGGCAGCCCACAGTCATAACTCTGACCCATAATTGTTCTTGTCTAAAAGAACTACAGGGATGGAAATGGAGAGGAGGCTTAGGAAAAGGAGGTCCGGTGACAGACCCAAAGTGGGATCCAGCTCAAGGGGAGGTCCCAAGGCCTGACACTCTTACTGAGGCTATGGAGCGCTCACAAAAAGGGACCTAGCATGACAGCACTTGAGAAGACCCAACAAGAAGCTGAAAGAGTCAGATACAGATATTTGCACCCAACCAATGGACAGAGAAGCTGACCCCAGCTGTCAAATTAGAGAAGGCTGAATGAAGCTGAGAGTGACCTTATAGAAAGACCAGCGGTCTCATGTAATCTGAACCCCCGGGATCTCTCAAACACTGAACCACCAAACAGGCAGCATGCACCAGCTGGTATGATGCCCCTAACACACATACAATAGAGGACTGCCAGGGCTATGTTCATTCAGGGATGATGCACCTAACCCTCAAGAGACTGGAGGTCCCAAGGAGTTTAGAGGTCAGGTGGTATGGGGGGGTAGGGACATCCTCGTGGAGACAAGGCAAGGTAAGGAGGTATGGGATGTGGAAGAGTTGAAGGGTGGACAGGGGTTGGCAGGGTGGGAATAAAATATGGAGTGTGTAAAAATAATTAATTAATAAAAAATCAGAAAAAAAAGAAAACTTATATGAAATGTACAAACTTCCTGAAAAGTCACTAGTTCCCTTGAACCCTTCTAACTTGCAGATGTGGGCATTAGACAATGGGGGGCATTTCTAAGGATGCTGAACATTTCCTGGATCTAAGTCTACTCTCCATTCTAGGCAATTCCCAATAAAGGCTGGTGCATATAGTAAATCCTGTCACCCTCCATCTGGATCCTGTGAAATGTCTACACCATTCACTCCAGGAGGGCCTAACCTATGCCCTAAAATAGGCTAATAGAAGTGAGACAATATAAGATAATTCTAAAATAAAGGCAGAGGCATGGGAGCAGTGGGGAGAAGAGCAGAAGGGAGGAAGGGAGGAGTTGGGGAGTGAGAAAGAAGAGGAGCCCAGGAAAACCAGGGCCTTAACACCCAACAGGCTTTGAATGTCAATGCTTTTAAAGCCACATTCCAACAGGAAAGCAAGATGTTTGATGGCAATTAGTTGGTTCTCTTGTGTGTGAAATGAGTTTGTGAAAGCCATCAATGGTGACTACATAGGATGACACACTGGAGGCCTTTGGTCTTATGCCTGGGCATCACTGAGTTGAGGGTTCTGCCTCCCTATGAAGTTGCTTACATGGAGGGATTAAAGAAGAAGGAAGCGATCTCCAGGTCATCTGCGGTACAGGGCCTTATTATTCATCGAGCACCAGGGATGTGGCATCCTTACGCAAGAGAGAGGGCAAGGCTGACCTTTCTGAGAATATCTTTACCACAACCCTCATGGCACCTGCAGGTGAACAACACTGACTGAGACGTTCCCGGGGAGACATCCTCTCCAGCATCTCGGTTAAAAGACAACCTCTCGGGGTGGGTGGGAGGAGGGGTGACTGGTTTTGCTCACCATAGTATCCGGCCCCTTAGCAGCTCAGCTGCACCAGCTAAAGCGAGCATCTTACACTGAAGAGCTAGACACTCGTTAAGGATGTCCTTCCAAACCAACCATGAACAGAAAGGAGTCTTTTCCCTGACAGGAGTCTTTTCCCTCACAACATCAGGAGCCACAGCTTTTGGGTACAAACTCCTTTAGACTGTACAAGTTTAGAACACTTACTGACCCCAGTTTCCATATTTATGGAACAGAAACGATTATAACAGTGCTTGGTTTTGTTAGGTTTCAAACCTGGGACAAATGGCTGAGGGAATCTATTTAACCTATCAAAGAAGATCTAGCCTCTGGGTTCTCCCTGCATTCCTCAGAGTCGCGTTCACTCTGGATTCTCTGAGATGTCTCTGCCTCTGCCTCAGCTCCTCCTTTTATCTACAATAAACTTTCTCCGTCACCATGCCTCGGAGCAGTCACATTCTCTTTGTTTCTTTTCTTTCACTCAGATCTATAAGGAAGCAGCTATACATTCAGTGTTCCCAGTTGTTCGTTACTCTAGTGAGAAACTAGGATGGCTGGGAGAATAGAATGACATAGCGGAGCCAGGGCACAGCAGAATCTTTTATTATTATTTTTACACTATGAATTACAGTTTATTCAGTCATTTTCTTTACAACTGAAACCCTGGGAATTCAAAATTAATATCCTTGCTTGTGAGTTTCTTGTACACACCAGAAAAGGTTTCAACCTTGTGCTCCTTGTTCTGCTGTGCTTTGTCTAAATGAACTTTTGTGAGCTGGCTGCTCATCCAGTTTCACGCCGGTCCTCTTACCCACAATTTCACTTGGGAAAACCAAGGCTTCAAAGATGGCGTCGTGCCCTACTGTCGGGGTGAGGTTTCTGCTCTTTTGCTTATTTTTGTATGGCTTCTCTGGCTTGGTTTGGGCAGAATTCTCCACTGAGCAATGAAGACTACATGCTTTCCACTGAACTTTCTTGGCGAGAGCTGTGGCTTTCCAAGTGGTCACTCTGTAAGGACCAAGCCATGTTCAGCTCGAGGGCTAAGACTGTGAAGCCCAGTGAAAGGAAGCCAGACAAGTTGAGTCTGGCATTTCTCATGCGCTGCTTGAGATGGAGATGAACTCAGATCTCAAGGCACAGAAGAATCTTTAAGAGCAGCGCGTGCTTCTTTTTCAGACCTGTCTTAGTTAGGGATTCCATTGCTGTGAAGAGACACCATGACCAAGGTAACTCTTATAAAGGACAACATTTAATTGGGGCTGGCTTACAGGTTCAGAGGGTCAGTCCATTATCATCATGGTAGGAAGCACAGCAGTGTCCAGACAGACACGGTGCTGAAGGAGTTGAGTTCTATACAAGAGATGAGAGTTCTACATCTTCATCCAAAGGAATCCAGGAGTAGACTGTTTTCAGGCAGCTAGAAGGAGGATCTCCAAGGCCACTCCCACAGTGACACACTTCCTCCAACAAGGACACACCTACTCCAACAAGGCCACACCTCATAATAGTGCCACTCCCTAGGCCAAGAGTATTCAAACCACCACAAGACCCCTTCCTTACTTAGAGTGCCATTAAAACGTTATTACTGCTCAGCCAAAATCAGTTGACTCATTGATAATGGTTTCTAGTACACTACTGAGGTTTTAAATTTCTATACTATTTAATAGGTCTCTGTGAATGGCGTGCATGTCTGTGGGTAAAAACACGCCTCTGCTACGGAACACATGCCATGGTTAAGCACAGGGAGATCAGAAGACATCCTTTGGGAGCTGATTCTTTCCTTTCACTGGGATCTGGGAATAAAATACAGACTTATGCAGCAAAGTCTTCTCTTACTGAATGATATCCAACAGCTCAGCTACTGAAGGTCTAGAAAGCTGCTCTTTTATGGGGAAGAGCACCTTCCAAAGGCCAGGAAAAAGAGCCCTGTATGTTCTGCCATTATGGGTGTACTATGTAAAACCCATTAGGCCATGTTCTCTCTGAGAGATCCAAGAAGAGGATGGCACCAAACAACCCCTGAATGCCTCCCACTTCTAAATAGTGCAGTCTTTTAAAATTTGCTAATTGGATTCAGGGTCTAAGCTAATGAAGGTGTGAAGGACATGGCTTGACAAGAGGATGCTGCCTGGTGACCTCACTGGGTGGTCTCAAGAGGAGTACCATTTTGTGTTCTCCTCCAGAACCAGAGGGAGGGAAATTTCCATGTGTGTTGTGTGTGAGACAGTGTCCAATTAATAGACTCCAAATGTGTCTACTTGAGCCCACCATGGAAGAATAGTCAAACAGCCACAAGAACAACCAGCCACAATTTACATTCAGATCTGATAAAGAATATATCAACATATTGAGTGAATCGGGGGTTAGAATCTTACAAGCTTTGAAGTATCTTGCAAAACTGAGTGGATCTTGGGCATGGGCAAATGCAGAGAAAGATAATCACAGACTAAATTAAATAGCTAAATATTATATTACAGGTTGGCAAATAGCCTAGAATGTTATTAAATATTCTGAATCTGTTCCTGATGAGAGAAAGAAGCAGGTTTGTACATCTTTTCTGGACTAGGTGATTAAATCGATGATTCTCAGTTCTTAGGTGCGGTTGGGTCTTCAGGATCTAGAGAGTGTCTCCTAGAAAATGTGCTACAAAAGACAGACTGACTTGATGTTGGGGATGTCTCAAAGGTTGGGGACAGCCTGTGTCAGGTACCAAGCAACCTCTATGAAAGCCCGTGGGCATATCTGTGCTTCTGACTTTTCATCAGGGTCTTGGAAGAACAGTTACCAATTTCTAAGCATGGAGTTGGCTTGGTTCCTAAAAATATGGATACAGTGATGAATAGGCAAAACATTAAAAAGAATTTTGAGATTTGTAACGTTGGGCACTAAAACTAGCCACATCAAACTAAAAGTGAGGTTAAAAAGATAAAGTTTCCAAATCTAGACTTAATTTTAGAAGACATCTCTGCCAGGCAGGGGGTGTAGCAGGCTGGCTGGCTAGGGAACAGCCCCCCCACGTCCCCCCCCCCCCCGGGAATGAGCCAATTGTAGAAGACCCAGACTGAAGCAAGTGTAGCCTTCCGATGCTGTGAAAGAACTAAAAGTCTACTGAATGGGAGAAGATCCCTGGGAACCCTGAACTGGTCAGACATGTGGGAACTATGGGTTCATCTCATGGCAGAGGTCTCTGGCTTCCCAAATCCATCACAATTAGCCAGTTAAGGGAGCTTAAGAGTCCAGAGGCAGGCTCTGACAGAAGGTCATCTAGAGTCTGAGGAAGCAAAATATGAGTTTGTCAGATTGTCAAGAGACTTAAGGAGAAGAGATGAGGTTGGCAGGCATTGGGTCAAATTCCAGCTCAAGGCCTTATCAGTAGTGTGGTCTGGGACAAGTGACTGAGAAGGCGTGATCGTGGTCTAAACTTCCTCAGAGTGCTCTCTCAGTGAGGCAATAGGTTGGAGTGCTTAGAAATAGCCGTAAAGCCTTGAGTCAGTCCTGTACCTGTCCTGAATTGGTTAGAGAACTGAGGTGGGGCCAGCTTAAGATACCACACATTCAATGGCCTTAGTGGCCATTGAATCTGGCACTCTGCGTACGCTAGATAAATACTAGTAGGAGGAAACCACATCATTTCCCCGGGCCTTTGAAAAATAACCTACTTCCAAAAGGAAAACACTATTCTAGTGTCTAAATTCACAAAAGGCATTGTTTTCTTATATGGAAAGCAACTGAGCTGTTGGTAACCATTGACTGAGGAAGCTTATGATGATTACAAGCTCTTCGAAGTTCCTTCACAGAGATGTTTATTTTGGCAATCTGAACATGTACAACTGCTACAAAGTAATAACACATGCACAGGGGTGCAAAATAGACATGCCTATAGCAGTCCACAGCTCCATTGCTGTGGTTTGCGTGTGAAATGTGCCCCCATCGGGCTCATGTGTTTGAACACCTGGTCCCCAGCTACAGATGTTGTTTTGTAGTTGTATAACTTTAGGAGGTGGGTGGGCCTCACTGTAGAAGTGGGCTAGTCTGGAAGGCCTTGAGATTAGATTGCTTGGGTCCATCTTGTCTGTTCTCTTCTCTTTGACTGGGGACAAAATGTGACCATCTGCTGCAGGCTCCTGTCTCTATGCCTTCTGTTCCCCAAGGGCCTGTATTCTTTCTTAAATGATAAGCCCAAGTAGATGAATTCACCCCTATGTGCTTCTCGTCAGCTTTGGTTGCAGCAATAAAAAAATGTAAGACTACAAATATGACTCCAGTAAGACTACAAAATCTTCCTCCTCCTTCTCCTTCCTCCTATTCCTCTTCCTCCTCCTTTTCACCTTCTTCCTCTTTCTGCTTATCTCTGTCTCTGTCTCTGTCTTTCTCTCTATTTCATTTTGACATAGGATTTCTCTATGTAGCCTTGGCTCTCTAGGAACTCACTCTGTAGACCAGGCTGTCCTTGAACTCAGAGATCTGCCTGCCTCTGCCTTTTGAGTGTTGGTATTTAAAGGCTACCATACCCAGTTTGGCACACATCTGAGATCAGCAATTCTCATTGGAGATCTAGGCTTTTGGTTCCCTTTAGGGCAGGACTTTTCCTATTCCTTTCCCTTTTATAATCAAACAGAACCCAGATGCTTTCCATGAAATGCCAGAGGTGATGTATTACACATGGGTTTGAAATTGTAAACTTTGGAAGTCTGTGTGAATTGGTACAGTTCATATAGTGTCAGTTCCTCAGTTCCTGTGTGGTATGGAAAGCAATGCCTCTCTTTCAGAAATAAGTAGTGAAAGTCAAATACTCAAAGTGGTATCAAAGGGCTAATGGCATCCAACTCTCTGACTTTTCCCCTTTCTCTTTTTATTTTATATTCGGCTATCTCCTGTCCCCTCCATAGTGCTAAATTCAAGTTCATCTTATACAATAGCCAGCATGTTTGGGTGGTAAATTACCTGTCAATTCTGTCTTTTCATCGTTAGGGTTCTTTAAAAGAACAGAACTGATAGAATTGATAGAATGTAATACATGTAGGGGGCTTGTTAGACTGACTTCCAGGCTATGGTCTAGGTAGTCCAGCAATGGCTGTTGCACAACAGAAAGGCCAAGAATCCAGTGTAGTCTTTCAGGCTGGATGTCTCTGCAGTCCTGATCTGATGCTGGAGTCTGGGAGGATTCTTGAAGAGCTGCTGTCTATTCAGGCTATGCTAGAATTCTGAAGAACGTGCATTTATTTCCTGCTGCAGCAAAGGATAGACACACTTGCTCCCACTGTTTCCTACAAGACACCACTTATCCCCCAGCTTTCTCATGGGGGCCTTTCTATGTCTGCATCTACCGTACCCCTCTGCATGGAACTGTCGTTGTACACTAAACATATAATCAGAAACCGTCTGGAGTCGTGGAGATACCAAGTACCCACATCTGTGTGAGGCATCTACTTCTGCCCAGAAGATCTATTTTCTTTGTCACCTCTTCACACAAAGTGGAGGCTTTTGTTTCCCTCTTCATGGGAGTTGGCTGAGGATACCTGCTTTTCTGAGTAAGGGGACATTCCTTGCTGTCACTGTGCTCAATAGTGACCTTTCTCAAGCCATCCATTGGGGTCCTAATGTTAGAGTTCAGAATGTGATGAGTTTGGAGGAAGACGATTTGAAAGGGATGGCTGAGTTAAAACCAGAGCCTTCGAATAAGCCTTATCCGCCTTATCCAATCTGCCTCGGGTCTTCACAAGAAGAGGAAATGTGGGCCAGGCAAGAAGAACAACTCTGTAATCAGCCTTCTAAGTGAGATCAGGGATTGCCAGTGCTACACAGCCCATTCAAAGCCAGCCTGGGGAATGTAACGAAGCACTGTCTCAAACTAGAAAAATACTACAAAATTTATAACAGGGGGGTTGGGGGGGAGATGTAGCTTAGTGGTACAATGCTTTTTTTTTGTTGTTGTTGTTGTTCTTTGTTTTTTGTGTTTGTCTACCACACGAGGCCCTGGGCCTCCACTAAACAGACAGACAGACAGTCTCTCTCTCTCTCTCTCTCTCTCTCTCTCTCTCTCTCTCTCTCTCTCTCACACACACACACACACACACACACACACACACACACACACACACCAGCATATAAGAATATGAGGAGATTCGTATATAGAGAAGGACCCGGGTGGATGCACACATAAGAAAGACCACATGGATGTGCAGTAAGAAGGAAGTCAGTCCTCTGCAAACCAAGGAAGGGATTCTGAAAGAAACCAAACCTGGTGGCATTTTCACCTTGAAATTCCCAGTCTCCAGGACTGTGCTCTGAGTTGCCCTCTCTGTGATGTTTTCTTCGGAAAGCCGCAGGACACTGATGCATTTACGCAACTGGAAAGCTTCTCTTAATTCATATTTGAATACTTCAAGTTTCACAGAATGCTGAACACGATCACAGCACCTATTGCAAATGCCACAGAGACTCTGATGTTGCAGACTGAGACCACGTTCTTGGGTGAAGGAAATATCAGATGAGGTCTAGAAGATGTCTAGGGATCTAGGGAGTTATTGAAATGATGGGGGAACTCCAGGCATGTCCCCTGCTGTCCCCTCCTGACCTCCAAGCACATGCTTGGTGCCCTCTCAGCATGTCCTCCTTCCCGAAGAAGGTCTTCGCATCACTTTTCAATGACAGTGGGTTTCAAGACTCTCCATTTCACGTCTCTTTATCATAAGGAAACAAGAGAAGGGCTCTTTTCTTTCCACGTCAAAATTTATTAGTATAACCTCCACCCCACATACTGCCTTCCACCCCTTAAAATAGGACATTCCTCTCCAGTGAAATAACATGCCAACAACACAGACAAATGGGGAGCTGCGAGAAAAGGAACCGGGGAGGCTGTGAATTATTTTCTTTCTTTCCCACATAAATATAGTAAAAGAATGTTTGAAGGCATAATGGTGCTTTGGGGAAAGATCCCAGCCCATTTATAGGGGAAGAGCAAGGACTCTGTTTTTCACTTGGCCAACTTCTACTAGAAGGAAAATTGATGTTGAAGCCAAATTATGCCCAGAGTGACCTTTTCTTCTCTTCCTCCTCAAACTACAACATTTCCAGAATGTGTTCTGGGATTGCAGTTCCCGTTTCACCCTGTCTATTGTAATGTTGTCTTATATATCTCCTCACCCCGAGTTCACTTGTGCAATCTTATAAGTTCCTTTAGTTATATACAAGTTAGTAAGCTCAAAACAGACTCACAGATATTTTGTTTTAAGGTGACACAGGTGAACAGTGTAGATAAAAGGATGAAATTAGCTTTTCTTTTTGTGCCCACATTATGCATCTGTGTCTGTACAACACACACACACACACACACACACACACACACACACACACACACAAACCTAGTACTGTGTACAGACACTAGTTCTGTGTCTTGCCTATAGCTAAAAACATTCTGACTTGGCTCAATGTGTATCCTCAAGACACCAAGGAAAACACTGAACAGAGATGCTCCCAGGGACTGTCATTATTCTAGTTTGCTTCCCAGTGATGTGATAAAACATTCTGATGCAAAGCAACTTGGGAAGGGAAGGGTTTGTTTGGTTTAGACTTCCCCACCATATATATCCATCACTGATATATAACGTCACGGTAGATGGTCAAGGCAGCACCCTGGACATAGAAACTGAAGGAAAGACCATGGATCATTCAGCTTGCTTCCTTAGACCATGTAGGACCACATGTACAGGGATGAAACTGCCCACAGAGGCCTGGGCCCTCCCACATCAACCATTAATCAAGGAACTGTCCGTAGACTTGCCTACAGCCCGGTCTAATAGAGGCGTTTTCTCAGCTGAGGTTCCCTCTTCTCAGATGACCCTAGCTCGTATGAAGCTGAGGGAAAACAAAGCACAACAGCCCTAAACACTGCTGAGGAGCCTGAGGTCTTCAGTACCCTTGGAAGAGCCAGATAGAAGCCTCTTCACTTCAGTTCTGTTCTGAGCTCTGGCTGCCAGTCATTAATGCTTATCTGGTTTCGGAGCTTGTTTGCTGGCTGGCAGAGTTTCTGAGGTCTGTGTGATATGATTTTAAGTGATTCCTCATACAACAGGAGGACTCTGCCAGGCGAGTGAGAGTGCGATGCTCTCGAAAAAGAAGAGTAAAGAATGTTTATGTGCATGTGTCTATGTGGAGGTGAGAGAGAGAGAGAGAGAGAGAGAGAGAGAGAGAGAGAGAGAGGAGAGATCAAGAAAGGCAGAAACAGAGACAGAGTGAGAGAGACAGACATAGACAGATACAGAGAGAGACAGACAGAGACAGAGAAACAGACAGAGAGGCAGAGACAGACAGACAGACAGACAGACAGACAGAGACAGAGAGATCAGGCAGAGAAGAGAACATTTGGGTAATTGGAGACGTTTCCTATCCAGCTGCCCATCAGAGGTGGCAGAGTCTCTGCAACATGCCCCTTCGAACAGGCTGCAGATCCCTTTCCATCCTACTACAACTCGCCTTTCCCTAGCTCTTACCCCAGCAGTTGCCTGGATTCCAGGACAACAACATTCAGCCCATATCAAATAAATGACTGATGTCAAACCAATTGCTGTCAGGTGCAAATGGGAAGGATCCCATTTTAAAGGGAAGGGGCTTTCTTAGATGATACCAGGGGTATTACCTACATGTGAGGATGGCTGGGTTTAATACATTGGGCTGTGGATAGCTTGTCACACAATTTCTTCTCCCTTAGTAAGAGTCTGAAGAGAAGACTAGTTAGACTTATGCCTTCAGCACAGTGAAGGGAACATCTCATCTCAAGTTATTCTAAAGCATAACTTTTTCTAGGTTTGTGCAGTTCCAAAATTGCATAAGGTTGGTCCTTCAACCCATATTAAAATAATAGCTTGTTTCGGTGCGGCTTCCCATTTTGTAGGGTACAATTCTTTAAGAGAGCAACACCGTTTCCACATTCCTCCAGGCCTGGAGACTAATTATCTCAATCTAACCTCTCTGGAGTTGATGACAGCTGACCCTCTAAAGTAAATTAGGCAACATAGCTGATGAATGAGGTGACGTTAATTAATGAACCTAGGATGAATGGCTTATGGTAATTCATTCATTCACCATCTATTTACGCATGGAGCACCTTTGTTTTGATTTTCTCAAGGAGACTCTGACATAGTCTTGAAATATGGAGAAGTCAAAATCTGCTAGGTTCAGAGAGATGAGGCTGGAGAAACAAGATGGGAAAACAGGTCTCTTAATTTTAGCTCTTCCAGGTGAGGGCATGCCACACCCAATAAAGTATATTATTGCTTTCTTCCTTCTTTTCTCTCCAGTTTTTCTCATGGTCTCAGACTGCTGAGATATTCTTTTACATCGCTGATACAGTGATGTCCATGGCTTCTCCAAATTTGTGTCCTACACATTCATTGTATGATGAATTGATTTTGCAGAAAAACCCAGGCTTACAAATCAGCACAGAATGAATTTCATTTTTTTATACAAATTTCAGATCATTTCTGTAAACTCTGTTCTCCTTATCTATAAAATTGGTGTAACTGTCTGTGCCTAACATGAAGAGTTATAGACAAGTGCCTGTGTGAATGCGATATTATGATTTAGACAGAAAGCATTCCCTTTAAAAAACAACTTGTGTATGACTTGGTCTTTGGTAACTATGTTTTGGGGTACTGGAACCTTTAGAAGGTAGCCTCTAAATTAAGCCACTGGGGTGGGTCTTTGGGGGGTACCTTCTCAATGGTCCTTTCCTTTTTTATCTCTGTTTCCTGGTTGTTGAGAAGAAAGACCTTCCATATCCCAAAATATCACAACCGTGTCTGCATAGCCACATGGAAATAAGTAAACATGGACCAAATGAACTCTCCGAACCAGGAGCCGAGATAAACCTTCCCTTCCTTAGATATTTCTGTTAGGGATTGTATCAGTTCCAACAAATTGTCTCTGGTCTCTGAGGGCAACTGCAGTCATGTGTGCATCTCCACACTCAGACACAAACACATTTACATAGTTAGGAGCCCAGAAGGGATAGGGATTCCATAAAAACGAGCAACAGAGTCAACTAACCTGGACTGTTAGGGGCTCTCAGAGACTGAACCACCAACCAAAGGCATACACATATGTAGCAGATGCTCAGCTGGATCTTCATATGAGTCCCCCAACAACCGGAGAGGGACTTTATACTGACTCAGTTCCCTGCTCGCCTGTGGATACTGATCCCCTAACTTGGCTGTCTTGTCTGGCCCCAGTGGGAGATGTGCCTAGTCCTGCAGGGACTTGGAGTGCTGGGGTGAGTTGGTTTGATCGGAGGATATCCCCCATTTTAGAGGGGAAGGGGAAGGGCTATGGAAGGGATAGGACAATGGCTGTAACTGGAATGTCAAGTGAATAAACAAATAACCTAATGGAAAAAACATGAAAATAAATCTGAACGAAAAGAAAAGGCCCAAGAAGTTCTTATCTCTGTAGGTAGAGTGTAAATAGATTTCTGATGTCTACGAACTGCTGTGTCCTCTCAATTTCAATCCTGAGTCTGAATGAACCAAATCTATACTTCCTTCTTTGGACTGAAAAAAAGCCAACTGCTGGCCTGTGACCCATTTGATATATCCTGTCATCTCAAAGCACCAGAGAAAGGGGGATTCCCATACCAGTTCTCCTGTCAACAACAATGCATAAGCATATCTATAAACACACACACACACATACACAAACACACACACATGCACACATCACACAAATACAAATGTGCATACATACACACACACCACACACACATGCCACATGAACACACATGTGCATGTATACACACACTGCATAGACACAGACACATGCCACATGAACACACACATGCGCGCGCACACACACACACACACACGCATGTACACACATACACATACCACATGAACACACACAAACACACATGCCACACACACATGCACACATACACCCCCCCCCACACGAACGCACACAGACACACACACACACCACATGAACACACACACTCATGCGCTCTCGGGTCATTGCCATGCGCTCTCGGGTAGTTCCCAGTATAACAAAAATAACCTACAACTGTCGGATGAAACTCAAGGCATTTTTTTTTCCAGGTTTGCTTCTACAGTTCCATACAAATTTTAAAAAAATGATGACAGAGGTGAATAAACTGAATCAGAGAATGAAGCCACGCCCCTTGCTTTACATGATAAAGAAGTCATTAACTGAGCAGTGTTTCGCCTGAGGAAAGGCTCAGGCTTGTTCTCTGCATCGCTGAACTTCAGCACACTTTATCAGAAGGGCAAGGAAACTCTGGAGGGTTGCACATGTGCGCCAAGGGCAACTGCACACTAACCTCGGAACTCTCCAGGAGGGCCAGCAACTTCCCAGACTCCCCAGCGAGGATCTGCTTGGCTTTCACTAATTTAATCAGGCATGCATAGGAAACCCAAGTGTTGCACTTGGCTTTGGGGAGCTTCCATTTTGCTGTTATTAGAAGGGAGTGGTACCTTCTGGGATAGCATCGGGGGCAGCCTCATGTAACACCAGACCCCGAAGTGTCCTTGGAGACCATCGAGTTCAACCCAAACTTGAAAGAACAGGAAACCAAGGCTCAAAGAAGGAAAGTGCCTTGGCTGGAGCTACATAGATCTCACCACTAGTGACAGATCGTGGGCAGCAACCCAGAGTTCTAGTTCAGACTCCACCGTGCACATGTTACTGCCTTATCGCTTGGGTTCTTACATGGGAATTCTCTGGTCTTTGCGATTCAACGTGCTGAGGTTTGTGGACCTTATTCACTTTTAAACCTTGTTGATTTCTCTCATGTCTGCCACCATTGTTTCAGGGTCTTATTGAAAAACAGAGTTTTTAATCTTAGCCCTTCTGACTGGTGTGAGGTGAAATCTCAGGGCTGTTTTGATTTGCATTTCTCTAATGACTAATGATGTTGAACATTTTTAAGGTGTTTCTCAGCCATCCGAATTTCTTCAGGTGAAAAGTCTTTGTTTAGCTCTGTACCCCATTTTTGGATGGGGTTATTTGGTTCTTTGGTGTCTAACTTCTTGAGTTTTTTGTATATTGGATAATAGCCCTCTGTCAGATGTAGGGTTGGTGAAAATCTTTTCCCAATTTGTTGGTTGCGAATTTGTCCTTTTGACAGTGTCTTTTGCCTTACAGAAACTTTGTAATTTTATGAGGTCCCATTTGTCTATTCTTGATCTTAGAGCATAAGCAATTGGTGTTCTGTTCGGGAACTTTCCCCCTGAGCCAATGTCCTCAAGGGTCTTCCCCAGTTTCTTTTCTATTAATTTTAGTGTGTCTGGTTTTATGTGGAGGTCCTTGATCCACTTGGAGTTGAGCTTAATACAAGGAGATAAGAGTGGATCAATTCTCATTCTTCTGCATGTTGACCTCCAGTTGAGCCAGTACCATTTGTTGAAAAGGCTATCTTTTTTTCCACTGGATGTTTTCAGCTCCTTTGTTGAAGATCAATTGGCCATAGATGTGTGGGTTTACTTCTGGGTCTTCAATTCTATTCCATTGATCCACCTCCCTGTCACTGTACCAATACCACGCAGTTTTTAACACTACTGCTCTGTAGAATTGCTTGAGGTCTGGGATACTGATTCCCCCAGAAGTTCTTTTACTGTTGACAAAAACTCAGGAGACATCAGGTGTTGGCGAGGATGTGGAGAAAGAGGAACACTCCTACACTGCTGGTGGGACTGCAAGCTGGTACAACCACTCTGGAATTCAGTCTGGCGGTTCCTCAGAAAACTGGACACGATACTTCAGGAAGACACAGCCATACCACTCCTGGGCATATACCCAGAAGATTCCCCAGCATGCAATAAGGACATGCTCCACTATGTTCATAGCAGCCTTATTTATAATAGCCAGAAGCTGGAAAGAACCCAGATGTCCCTCAACAGAGGAATGGATACAAAAAATGCGGTATATATACACAATGGAATACTATTCAGCCATTAGAAACAATGAATTCATGAAATTCTTAGAGAAATGGATGGACTGGAGAACATCATACTAAGTGAGGTAACCCAGTCTCAAAAGAATACCCATGGTATGCACTCACTGATAAGTGGATATTAGCTTAGAATCTTGGGACACCAAAGACACAATTCACATACCAAATGATGTCCGACAAGAAGAAAAGAGTGGACACTGGTGCTGGAAAGGATCAAAGCATCAGTGTAGGGGAATACCAGAGCAGGGAAGTGGGAAGGGGTGGATGAGGGAGCAGGGGGAGGGAAAAGGGCATGTGAGACCTTTGGGGGCGGGGAACCAGAAAAAGGGAAATGAAATGTAAATATAGAATATATCCAATAAAAAATTAAAAAAATATATAAAAAATATTGTACAAAGATTTATTAAGACAGAGATGATGTGACACATTTATAATTATGTTAGGTGGCATTGAAACTATCACAAAATGAATTACTTTGTTATACAATGAACATATGAACCTTAAAAAAAAAAAAACCAGAGGAATGAATGAACAGAGTCCTTGAATCAAGCGCTTGGTGTTCTGTCTGCTTACCTGCATGAGTGGAACTAACTACACAGTGGCCCTTTTTCCTCACCTTAGGAAATTGATTGTTCCCTTCTCACTCACCCAGTGCCTCCTGCTTAGTCAGGACCCATGAGATCCTGCTAAAGGAAGAGGAAACAAGCACATGAGCGAATGACTTTCTATTTTCTCTCCACAGTGCTCCTGGGATCACAGAATTGAAGAACTAGAAAAGATCCATGTGCCTTTGCAGCATGGAGTCTGGAGACAATACAAATGGGGTGGATGTCAGAATGCCCCAGTGATCCGGTTAGAGCTGGATTCCAGAGGATAAGTGTTTGTTGATGATCCTCCTGTTCTGGTGTGTTCCCCAGGGAACAACCTTCACCTTGGCTCGCAACTTGGAAAATATGCTCCAGGAGCCCCTTTGCAAGCTCACACTGTGACCTGCTCCGGGGTGGCATCCTCATTAGAAAGAGCTTAAGCCGCTGGAAGAATGGCAAGTGGGCACAGCTCAGATAATCGTTTGTATTGAAAGAAATGCCTGTTTCCCCCCTCTAACTGTTGGATCCACGAAGGAGAGCAGTCTCCCTTGAGGTTTTGAAGGATTGGACCAGGAATGCGATGGAAAGATGTCATTGACACCTCTCCGTATGCAAGGCATTTCCCTGCTCACTGCTCCTTCGCAGGCTATGCCCATGGGAGAATAGAAAGAATGCCACAACTCACTTTGAAGGATCTGTCAACGGAGGCTCAGTAATTAGAATAACCTGGCCAAGGTCTTATGGTTCTATGGTAGAGTGAGGCTCTGCCTTGTTGATGGCCTTAGGGTAGATATGAAAATGTATGGACACCTTAAATGTCCAGGGTTGGCATCAAAAGAATGACCAATACCTTCCATACCACAGTCCTGACAGCAAAGTGTGAGAGATGGAGTTAGACTGAGGATTGAGAATCCCCATAAGGATATTCTTGATTCTCAGCCATTTTCAAAATAAGAAGGTCAATAAAATCAGGATCTTTGGCATCGTGAGATAACCTGGAAATATATCTCTACAGTGAGCTAGAGTGTCTTTGCTCTCAGAAGTTTAGTGGTGTGCAGCCAACATAATGTGGGGAGGGTGGTTTTGGCTTCCAGTATGTATACGAACCCAGACTCTTTTCCTATTGTGGCTCTGCTCTTCTCCATGGTGTGACTGTACTCTGCATGCCAGGAACTAGGAACTGGTCTTGACTGTGACTCTGTCCTAGGAAATAAGTCAGGAAATGCCTTTAGCCGAGTGGCATTGAGATCACAAGGGTCACTTTCTTCATTTCATCGGCATAAACTCAAGTCGTTGGCTGTTTGTATGTGTGGAATGGCTATGTATTCAGACAGTGTGTGTGTGTGTGTGTGTGTGTGTGTGTGTGTGTGTGTGATGTGTGTATAGTGTAAAAGTTGTGCTGTTTGTTTTATTATTAACAAACAAAAATCTGAGTGGTTGGGCAGTTGGCATATGTTAACACGGTGATTAAAGAACTGTGTATTATTTTGAGCCTTACTTGTAAGAAAAGCCAGAGCAGTTATCATTCCTGACCGTGTGTTGAAAGCCAAAGGATGGGTTGAGCATCTTATGGGAATTATAATATTTAATGCTTATAATTACCCTTCAACTTAAGCATTGATAGTTTTACTTTAGGAAAACCAAGGATTTCATTAATAAATGACAAATCCAGGACTAGTACTCAAATCTAGCTAACTCAGAGGCCTATGACATAAATTTCTTCAAAACTTGAAATGAAGACTGACTATTCCTATTGAGTAAAGTGGCTCAGGCCACTCCCTGCTGCTCCTCATTTTCTCCTTATACCTCATATTAAGAAGGTATCAGGGCTGCGGTTTTACTTGATGAAATCTGTGGAGTCAAATTGACACTCACAGGAAACTCATACTCACTCACTCATTCATTCACTCATTCTTAAAATAACATTGAATGTCTTTTAAGTGGCAGGCCCTAGGCTATTGATAGTATATTCAGTATAGTATATTGATAGTATATTCAATGCTGTGCTAAATAGATGCGGTGTGTGTCCTTAAGGACCTTCTAAGGTAAAAAGAGAGATGTACAGTGACAGTGGGACAAACATCATCATCATCAACAACAACAGTAAGAATAACTGCTCATGTGCAAACCAAGCTAACTACTGTTAAGATAGTGTCATGAACTATCTGGGAAGATTCCATGGAGGAAGACTGAGTCTATTAAGGAAGGCAGAGGGAGTGCCTTATGTAAGGCTCTTGCAGCAGGAGAGTTTGGAATGATGACGTTCTGGGAAGGTGACATTCCTGGAGTCTAGTGCAGGGGATCCCTACGACATTGGGGGTGATCTGGAAGGCACAGGGCCCGCTGTGTAGAGGCTTGGAACTGCTGTATTTGCTTTTTTATCCACAGTGGAACATGTCCTCAGAAAAGAGACTGATCGTTTAGATTTTAGGGAGTCTCTCTCATTGGCTCCTCAAGAATGGATGGGGAAATGGGGCTGCAGCGGCGGCTCAGAGGTTAAGAACACTCATGGTTCTTGAAAAAGACTAGAGTTCAGCTCCCAACACCCACAGAGTGACTCACAACTAGTCCTGACTCCAGTTCCCAGGGATATGGTGACCTCTTCTGACCACCATGGGAACCAGGCACACATATAGTGCATATATGGATGCAGGCAAACACACACACACACACACACACACACACACACACACACGTGCAAGCACATACATACATAATGGATGGGAGAAACAAACATGGTTCATTAGGAAAAGTTAGGAATTGCTTGTATTCATTCATTCATTCATTCATTCATTCAGAAGTGGTGTGCTGTGGACTTAGGAGAGAGGCCGGTTAAAGAAGACAAGTGAAAAGGATGCTCGAGCTGGGCTTAGTGAGGCTTGTTACAGTTGGAGATGGCTAAGGGAAGGAACCAGGCTCTCGCTGAGCATCCCACAGGCCTACCATTGCTCATTCGCTAACGGAAAGACTCGTGGTTTGGTTCACTTCGCTGGATCAACTCAGGGCTGAGTTCAGCAAGTCAGGTATCCCCAAGAAACTCATGTTCTATTCCTGCTGCAGAGAAAGGAAACAGCTAGCAATTGCTTTTCTTTATTTTTATTCTAATTATAGATGTGAGGGTTTTTTTTTTTTTTACTATTTAAATTATATTTTATGCATGTGAATATTTGCTTGCATGTATATAAATCCACTTGGTACTCGAAGAGGCTGGAATAGGGCATTGGACTCTCTGGAACTGGAGTTATAGACAGTTGTGGGTTGCCATGTTGGTGCCAGGAACCAAACTCGAGGCTTCTAGAGAAATAGCCAGTACTCTTAACCGCTGAGCCGCCTCCCCAGCCCCACATTTTTATTTTTATCTATTTCATAATAATTTTATGTATATATGACACATTGTGAAACATAGCTACAATATAGGAATATTGGCACCATTAGCAATAAAGTCTCTCAAATTATTTATAAGAAAGAAAACTGACTATTTAAAAAGTGTCTTATTAATACTCTGCTCTCTAATCCTGGAAGAAAACCAAGCATGCCTAGAGCTGTGTGCTCCCTCTCCAAGAAATGGCGAATTAATAAAAATTCAAGCCTGAGTAAATATATCTGGCCTCTCATCATCTCCTGTCTTGGGGGGGGCAGTTTTTATAGTACTGTTCTGACTTCCGGGCCACAGTGGTACACTGAGTGCTCTCCGCCATATCAGTAGGTGCATCCTCTTTCCGGTGCGCTGAGCAGGCATTGTCTACCTCGGCAAGAGACAGTTTGTCTTTCAACCGCTGAGCTCTCACTGTCTGTGAAGGCCAAGTCCAGCCAAGTTCTTAAGAGCAGAGCTATGGTAATTAAGCTGTAATCCTGGAAGAGACCCAGGGCATACACGTACAGATGGATGCATGCCGGATTCTCCGCTGAGGAGGAAGTTGCCTCCTTAGTCCTGAGCTCCATTTCATAGAAGTGGGAGTGGGAAGTCTGGCTGGGAGGTGACCTTCATTAGTTCTGAAGCAGAACTTCCTCTTCTTTCTTTCCTTCTGAGAGATTTATTTGTTCAGTTGCCTCTGTGAAGCTAATGGGGACTTGGGGTGGGAATGGCGGGTGGCCAGTAGGCTGCTGTGGATAGAAGGTGTTATATATTGCTTCCTGAAGGGTAACATGTGCAGAGGGAGGGAGAAGGAAGATGGGCTGCTGAGTTTTGCTCTAATTGAATACCCAGTGAGCAAGATGGATGTTTCCCCCAGAGATCAGTTAGAACAAGAAATAGCAGAAAGGAAAAAAAAAAAAACAGAAGGGAAAAGGCTGGGCAGAGAAAGTGAAAGGGAGTCTGGGTATTAAGACCCAGTGATGCCCAAATCTCAAAATCATCTTATAATTCCAGCAAGAGAAGAAGTGCAGGAAGGAGGAACAGCTGTCCCAAAGTCCTAACAGGAGCATCTGGAGGCCAGGGGCAGTTGAGTATGATTAAGGAAGACCTTATCTCTCTTTGTACCACATCCACTTCTACCATCCACCTGCACCATCACCTCTACCATCCATCTCCATCAGGCACCTCCACCATCCACCTCCACCATCCACCTCCACCATCCACCTCCACCATCCACCTCCACCATCCACCTCCACCATCCATCTCCATCAGGCACCTCCACCATCCACCTCCACCATCCATCCCCACCATCCACCTCCACCATCCACCTCCACCATCCACCTCCACCATCCACCTCCACCATCCACCTCCACCATCCATCTCCATCAGGCACCTCCACCATCCACCTCCACCATCCATCCCCGCCATCCACCTCCACCATCACCTCTACCATCCACCTCCACCATCCACCTCCACCATCCACCTCCACCATCCACCTCCACCATCCACCTCTACCATCCATCCCCGCCATCCACCTCCACCATCACCTCTACCATCCACCTCCACCATCCACCTCCTCCATCCACCTCCACCATCCACCTCTACCATCCATCCCCGCCATCCACCTCCACCATCCACCTCTACCATCTATCCCCACCATTCATCCCCGCCATCCACCTCTACCATCCACCTCCACCATCCAACTCCACCATCCACCTCCACCATCCACCTCCATCATGCACCTCCACCATCCACCTCCACCATCCACCTCCACCATTTATCTCTATCATTCATCTCCACCATCCATCCCCACCATCCACCTCTACCATCCACCTCCACCATCCACCTCCACCATTCATCTCCACCATTTATCTCCATCATTCATCTCCACCATCCATCCCCACCATTCATCTCCACCATCCACCTCTACCATCCACCTCCACCATTCATCTCCATCATCCATCTGCATCATCCACCTCCACCATCCACCATCCACCTCCACCATCCACCTCTACCATCCACCTCTACCATCCACCTCCACCATCCACCTCTACCATCCATCCCCACCATCCACCTCTACCATCCACCTCCACCATTCATCTCCACCATCCATCTGCATCATCTACCTCCACCATCCATTTCCACCATGCACCTCCACCATCCACCTCTACCATCCACCTCCACCATCCAGATCCACCATCCACCTCCACCATTTATCTCCATCATTCATCTCCACCATCCATCCCCACCATTCATCTCCATCATCCATCTGCATCATCCACCTCCACCATCCACCTCCACCATCCACCTCTACCATCCACCTCCACCATCCACCTCTACCATCCACCTCCACCATCCACCTCTACCATCCACCTCTACCATCCACCTCCACCATCCACCTCTACCATCCACCTCCACCATCCACCTCTACCATCCATCCCCACCATCCACCTCTACCATCCATCCCCACCATCCACCTCTACCATCCACCTCCACCGTTCATCTCCACCATCCATCTGCATCATCCACCTCCACCATCCATTCCCACCATCCACCTCTACCATACACCTTCATCATTCATCTCCACCATCCATCCCCACCATCTATCTCGACCATCCATTCCCAGCATCCATACCCACCACCCATACCAACTATCCATCTCCACCATCTATTCCCACCATCCACCTCCACCATCCACATCCACCATTCTTCTCCACCATCCATCTCCACATCCGTCTCCTCCATCCATCCCCATTATTCATCTCTGCCATCCATCCCCACCATCCATCCCCACCACTCATCTCCACCATCCACTCCCCCACTCATCTCCACCATTTGTCTCTGCCATCCATCTACACCATCTCCATGTTTGATGATGCAGCAACTTTCTCACTTTTGTTTAAGCACTTAAGTCTCTTCATCAAGGAATATCCTTACATCTTTGTCCTTATTTAGTAGCTTAGTGTGAAAAAAAAAACTATAGGAGGAGCAGAGTCATTAGGAACAAGTTAATGGCAAGGGACAGAAAAGGGGAGGAGATCAACAGAGGGGCCAGTGGGATGAAGAGACAAAGGCAGGCACTTCTCTTCCCATCTTGCCAATCCTAGTGATCCATGTCAGGATTTGAGTCATTCATTCTAACACTGAAACATTGAAGAAGTGATACAGGCGATCTTGAGGGAGGGGCATGATTAAAAGGGTGCAGCTGTCATAATGGCAGGGACAAGTAAAGTATGTGTGAAGACTAGAAAAGAGGCATTTGGTACCATACCTCAGGCATAAGGAAGCACTTGAAGCAGAAGCCTCTAAAGAGACTGATGGAAATGAGAACTTAAAGTTGCATGGGTCCTGAACAATGGCCGGCAGCATTTGGACTTTATACTATAAATAACTGGGGGAGACCCACCAAGGCTTCCTGGACAGGAGGAAGAGAAGAGGAAATAAAGAGGAAGCTTGAGGAAAACCAGCATTTCCTTAGCTTCTGTTATGTGCCAAGACAAGCCTTCTTTCCTCTGTCCTGTTTGGAAAGGAGCATCTCACTCCCTTTTTCTCCAGAAGGGATTTTACAACTTACCTAAGGACTTTCCATTGAGAAAAGAATCAAGTTGAAATTAAATTCCAAGTCTCCCTGATACCTTAGGGTTTAGTAATACTGGAAATTCCCAGTCTGGTGCTGTAGATGGGTTTATATGGCTAGTTTAATGCATGACTATACATTGTGTTTTTTGAAGAACACAGATATGTTGTCTTGCAGTCCTGGAGACCAGAGGTCTGAAATGACCATCCCCTCTAAAGACTCCTGAGGGGAAAAACTCCATTTCCTCTTTGTTGCCAACTGTGGCTTCAAGGAGCCTGAGGTTTCCTTCATTTGTGGCAGCTTGAGTCTATGGCCTCTGTCTTCATCTGGCTACACATCCGGTTCCCCCCCTCTCATATGAATCATTGTTCATGAAATTAGGATAATCTTACCCTTGGATTGTTAACCTTACTATTTCTGCAAAAGCTCCTCCTCAGGTTGCTTTACCTCCCGCTCTTCTCATGGAGGGGGGAAATCGGGAAAGGTTTTACCATTGGCAATGTGAATGAAGATGATATCAATTAAAAAAAAAGAAAATGGTAAAACCTTCTCATATATGCTAGGCAACTGCTTAAACAACTGCTCTAATTCTTACCCATATCCACAGGCTTTAATTTTAATTTTGTACAAACGAGCAGCTGATGGCGGTTCATGCATGTATTCCTAATACTTGTGATGTGACCATCAATGTACTGGACAGTGTATTCTCAGGGAGATGGAGGCGAGGTCCAATGGGTCCCAGCTGCAATGTCTCACACTGAGACACCACAGAGTTAAAGCATTCTGAGGTGTGATTCCTGTCACTTACAATCTTCCCTCAGTGGTTCAGGGAAACTGGAGGAACCTTGCTTTTGGAAAGGCTGTAGGAGTCTCGGAAAACACAGATCATTTCAGCAGGGCGCTGCTTCACAGAAAGGAATAAGGCTAGCATGGAGCATTGTGGCATGTGGTAGGTTCCTGTTGTCTGATACATGTAACAATACGAATTATTATTAAAGAAGCAATTACAGTTTTCCAATAGTAAAAGACAATGTGTACAAACCATCCTCTCTTTTCTATCACTGCAGTTTACAGGTAACCTTTCTCCGTTTGCTTTATTGGTTTTGGTTTTTATGCTTTTAAAAAAATACTATTTATTTATTTCCTGATTTCTTTTGTAAGTTGTCACATTTGTCTAGAGCAGTGGAAGGTGTGGAGGGGTGACAACAGAACAGGTCATCCCCTAGACTCAGGTGTTTGAGCACTAGGTCCCCACTAAATGGCCGGTTTGGGGAGGTTGGGGATCCCTTTGGAAATGGAATCTGGAGAGCAGGAACAATATTATAGGATTGAGGCCAGAGCATTACAGGTGGGACAGGTTCCAGCCTGAGCCCTCTGCTTTGTTCTCAATGGCTGTGGCACAGCTTGCTCCCATTGTCTTGCTTTCCACACCAGGCTGAACTGTATCCCCTTAAACCATGAGCCAAAATAAGTATCTCTCCTCTTAGTTGCTCCGATGGGGTATTCTATTGTACAATGTAAACAGTAATTGATATAACTAGCATTCAAGTAGTCAACATGTGGATATTTATTCTAGAATCAACATCTGAACATGCAGTCTGTTCACTTAGTGAACTCTTATGAACTCACAAAATGATAAAGATGGATCTGAGTCAAAGGAAGAAATGCACATGTCAAGAGAAGTTTCTCTAGGAGTTTAATGTTACTTCTCCTTTTGAAAACTCTGTGCTGAATAGGAGGGATTAAGCTTGCTCCTCTTTCCTCTGGTTCTCAGAGAGCCAGTGAGGTGTAGAAGCAGCCTGAAGGATGGAGTGTAGCTTGTTATCTTATTCAACGTATCTCATGAGAGGTACATAATGCAGCCTCATGGGAGACCACAGTGAAGGCAGAAGTTCTGGTCTGAGGATGCTGTACTCTCTTTCTCCTCTCTGTGACTCTCTGGCTCTGCCACTGACCCTATCAAACTTCTTCATGGTATCATTCGCATTTCAGCCGGACTTGCGTGATATAATTGGTGCTGCGCTTCCAGGTAGAGCAGGGGGTGCTATCAACATTTAACAGACAAGGAACTTGAGACTTAGTGCAGAGCTCAGCTATCAAGTTCACAGTGACTAGGTTTCATGGCCGGAGCTCTACTTGAGCCTTCTCATTCTAAATCTGCCCGTCGATTGATTCTGGTGGGTGGCATTACCATAACTTTTTGAGGCTCAACCAACACTGGAGAAACTCAGCTGTTGGGGAAGGAATGCTCAAGGACCTTTACAACCAGGGCCGGATAGACAGGAAGAAAATGGCAATTGATAATGATTGCTGTGGGGTTGAAAGGTCAGGAAGTGATCTGGAGGGAGCAGAAGATGCTGGTGCCCCCGACATGTTTGCTTACACCACGGAAACTCTAGTAGCAGCATCCAAGAAAGAATGATACCTTAGTGTGCCTCATATCTATGAACATAGTGTGCTTTGTAGCTTTGAACACAATTGTTCAAGGATGGATCACATACAGAGAACAGAAAATTAGTTCCTGAATTTCTGGTGGTGGGGAATGCCAAGACTGAGAATCCCAGGTTTGGTTATAGTCTTCCTGTTACAGCATCTATGCCAGATGACAAGAGAACAAGAGAGGACAGAATCTACTTTTATTACAGATTTATTATGATTAATATTTATTGCTATTATTGGTGTGTGTGTATATGTGTGTTGGGGGTTTCACATGCTAAGGTAATTTTGTGGAGGTCAGTGGACAACTTTTGGGGTCTGTTTTCTCTTTCTATTTTTCCCTGGGTTCCTGGGATCACCCTCAGGTCACCAGGCCTGAGCAACAAGCACATTTACCTGCTGAGTACTCTCATCAGCCCTGAACCCACATTACAATTGACTAGCTCCAGTGGAGACTGCAGTAATCCATTCATCATTTGCGACTCCTCTATTCAAGGTCACACTTTTTTTTTTTTGTTAATTAAATTTGTTCTTTGGCAATTTCATATATGTATAATGCATATTGATTACTCTGTCCTCAAACTGTCTTTTACACTTTCCTCATATCCATGCCTTTTTGCTTGGTGCTTTGACCCACTGAGCTTAACTGGAGCCTTCTATCTGACTGTGGGTTTAAAACTATTCACTAGAGCCAGATGGGATCAGTACATAGTGCAACAAGGACTGCCCTTCCCTCAAAATGTATCAGTAGCCAATCATCTGGAAGGGGTGGAGCCCAGTGAGCCCTCCCTAATTCTTGATTGACTTTTGACAGGCCCAGTCTCTGGCAGGCTCAGTATAGTCAGCCAAGTTTGTTGTGAAATCCAAACAGCAATGGTTGTCTCATTACCAGAAGATGAGCCCTATTAGTCCTTCTTATCTTCTGGCTCTTACATTCTTGTTTTTTCCTCTTCCTAGATGTCCCCTGAGCCTTAGAATGGGTGACATACATGTGCTGCACAGGGCTAAGCACTCAACTCTCACTTATTCTCAACACGCTAGACAGAAAGGTCCTACCTCTTAAAATAGTCACGTGAAGAATTGAGTTGCCAACATGTGACCTTTGGAAACACACTCATGCTATAGCAAGTGTTTCCCTAAAAGCTGTCTGCCTTCATCACCTAATGTGGTGAGGAAATTTTATAAAATTCTTTCAGATTATCCAGGAGAGCTGTGAACTTAACAGTGAAAGCAGCACTCTTGTTTCCACTAATTTCTAAGCCAAATTCAACATTTCCTTCAATTATCAAACAGGTAGCAATTTATTAGCAGAATCCGACATTGACATCAATCAGATGGTTTTGTACATAATATACATTTTGAAGATAAATATTTTATATTCCCTTCACTGCACCAGAAATAAAGTCATTCAATCATGTGGCAACTCATGGTATTTCATGTGTTGTAAAAAGTTTAGGTTAATGAATGACTAATTTGTTTGATTATTTTATTGGCAACTGGGTAACAATAAAACTAGAATCCATTTTTAACCCTTCTTGTTTTATTTCATGCCTTTGAGAAGCGTGATCTGTCTTTAGACTTTCTCAGGCTGCTAAAGTGGCCTACTATGGCAATATGGGGTTGAGACTGTGTGCCTAGTCTTATTGTAACTTGTTATGCAGTGTTTGATTGATATCCCTGGGAACCCTGATTTCTTAAGGAAAACAGAGGAAGAGTGGATCTGGGAGAGGGTGAATTGGAAGACTGAAGGGATGTAATGTTTGAGAGAAGAAAAAAGAAAAGAAAAATGAGAGAGATTCAAATTTGGGGGGGCACACCAAAGCTCTTATTGCAGGTATCTGGAGAATGCCCTGGGAAGACTTCACTTATGCTAAGATAAACTCACAATACAACATTCATTCTTTTCTTTTTTTAAATGTAAATGTCACACTGTGGATGAATGTAGAAGAAACAAGCCTGGATCCTTTCTGTAGCATGTGCAAAATGTAGCATGTGGTGCTTTTTCAGTTCACCTTGTGGTGAATCAAGCTTGAAAACATCAGATGTGCCTGATTGACAAAAAACAACAGAATAATGGTTTCTCTTTGAGGCTTCTTTCTGATACTCTACAGGCCCTGAGAGGCACTGAGAAGTTCCTGGTATGCTGAGTGCAGAACTCAAACTTGAGGCAAGCATAAGATGCCCAGAAAGTGTCCCCAGTGTAGTCCAAATGCTGCCCCTCATTCTCATCTCTCTGTGGCTGATCAGTAATTCCTCACCCTTAAGGGGTTATTCACTGGCCATTTACACAACAGCTTGAGCGACATTGAATTGGAAGAGGGGGCCCTTTCCATGTGCTTCGTCTTCCAGCCCAGAGTCTTAGTCTTGGACTAGTCCAGTAATCTTGGCAAAATAAATGGCAGTGTTCTGCTAGGGACAATGAGGACAGGGAAGAAAGGAGAGAAGGGAGAGGGTGTTGACCACAGCCAGGTGGCTTGTTGAGTGCCTTGTGAGGCCTGGGGCAGCCCTGTGTCCATGAGTCACTATAGCTAAGTTTAGTGCTGGCTTTGCTCACAGAACAGATGGCAGCCAGAGCAAAGAGAGGCCGTTGGACTCCAGCCCAATGTAGCCCTGTGCAATTGGTACCTTAGAGCTGGCCCAGGGCAACCAGGTGTGAGTTAACACAGACAAAGACAAATGCTCATAGGACAGCAGAGAGAGGACGGTGAGCTGTAGCAGTCCATCATTCCTTCCCTACTCATTCATCAGAAACTCTGTGAAGGGAGATGGAGAGGTGGCTCAGCAGGTGATGGCTCTAGCTGCCAAGTCCGGCCATCCAAGTTCCATCAGCTGCTCCCAAATGGCAAAGGAAAGAACCTATTCCTAAAAATTGTCCTCTGACTTGCACAAGAAGACCATGGTACACCCTCCCACACAAAAATAAATAGATTCTAAAACCCTTATAGAACAGCAGTTACACAAAAGCAAGGCCTTGCATCCAAACACATAGAAGCATGGAAGACAGACCCTAAATGCTTACTTTTATCATCAGGATACAAACAGAAGATAGAAAATACCAATGGCTGAAATACTGACAGTTCTTTGCAGTTATTCAAGACTCTCTTAAATCCACCTTGTCAAAATAAAATCAATCTAATTGAACACAAGCAAAATTATATGTATTTGGGGGCTAATTAGTATTGCAATCTGGGAAACAGATTCATGCAGTCCTGAAAATATGCTCTCAGGTTTGACAAAATGGCAGGTGTATTTATAGTCTCGAACAGCTAGGAAAGTTGGAAGTTGTATCACCTGTTAGTTAGGAACAGTGATGGCTGCTGGCAAAATGGGGACTTTTAAGGGGTTGGGTGTGGTCACTGTCCCTGGTGGTTTAGTGCAAAGAGTCTGCAGAACATCAGAAAATAGCAGACAATGTTTCCAGAAGCTATCCTTGGTCTACCTGCTTGGAGGATGGACACATCTCTAGTGTAGTTCCAAGGCTGGGCTGTGAGAGTCTCTGAAACCAGACTAAAGAAACCCAACGATTCCATTTCAGATGTCTTAAATTATTGCTGAATTTATTTCTTGATAATTACCATTAGATTTGTTTCAATACCAATCCTAAGAAGTGGCACAGTTGCCCTGTCTTGCAGAGAAATATGAAAGTCAAGGATAAAAGCATTACTCGTTCCTAGTTTGGAACCAGTTTCATACTTAGCCCTGATACCAGTGGATTTAGGGTGGTTCATGAAGGGCGTGTTTCTATTTGGTCCAGTTGAAAGAAAACGAGGGTTAATGCAATCTTACTTCCGAACAGCATTAGTTGCTCCGCAGTGTCAGTATCTTCTAGCTGGATCGTTCTTTGAGCCCTTGTTGCTTGTAGACTTTCTTGATTTAAGACTGAATGTTTTCTCCCTGCCTCTGAAGGAGCTTTAATCTCTTTATGACTTTTTCTACTTCTTTGGCAATGGTAGCTCTCTCACTATGCCTTGGGAGTGACCTAGACATACAAACCAGGGTCTGTGAGCCAGGCAGCCCATGGCGAGCCAAGCAAACCAGGACCCTTCTTGGGTTGAGCCATGACCCTGTCTAAAGACACATCCTTTAACAACCTGGGACCTCTATGGGCAATGAGCTGAACCACTCTCCAAACAAAATAGTCACTCTTACCTACCCCATCCAAGTAACACTTGGAAACTACACTTTGTGACCAAACACATTCTGAAGCCCATCTTAGAAATAGGGGCACGGTGCCAGTCCAGCCTAGACTAAGTTTGGATGCATGAACAGTCAGACATACTATGTTCTCAAAAAATGAGCATTTAAGGAGAAAACTCCTATTTACTATCTTATGCTTATGTATAACAGGACATGCATATAATTAAAGGCAAGAGCATCCTTGGAAAGGACATACATAGAAAACCAAGGACTTCATAATCCAAGCCTGTCAGTCAAACAAAAGGCCACTACAAAACACCCCTGGCAAACAGTCTTCCTCCTTCGGGACCTATAACAGGAATTCCTGGGCAGTAACAGGTGCTCTTGAACTGCATTCTTGCTCAGGGCTCATTGAGCCTTTGCAGAACATCTCATGTGTACCTGCATTTAAATTTTTGAATAAAACCCTGGATTGATTTACTATCTGAATAAGATTCCAAGACCCTGAAAACACGTCCTCCAAATTGAGGCCACCAATAACTCTTGTGCTCTGGATTAGGTGAATAACAAATCATTGCAGGAAAAATTGTTTTTTTTTTTTTTTTAAGGTGCTAGGAAAGCACCGTGGCCCATTCCTTGAAGGCTTTGATGAACCTTTTAATTCCTTGCAGCATCTCTCCAGGGTTATGAATGGATTGAATTCAACACAATGACACTCATTTTACCCGTGCACATTGGGAACTCAAGCCAAGTTGCCATTTCTTCAGGAAAACCCACCCTTGCTGCAGGCAGGGAAAGCCCAGGACGAACCCACTGGGATGCAATCCAAAGGGCAGGCCCTTTTCAAGTCTGTAGTATGCCATTGCAGGCCAGAACTGAGCACTTGTTCTGGGATCTGGCATAGCCCTCTAATGGATGCTTCGTGGGTTTTCTAACTCAAACTTGCTTTGCTTTGGCACAGTACACAGTCATCATCAAGCTTTCAACACGATTCAGTAACGCGTCTGAAAGCTGCAGACAGACACTGGCCGCTTCCAATCCTCAGCCGTGAATCCTGCTGGAGGTTGCTTTCTAATGAGATAGTGAATGTGTCTTCAGGATGTGGGGAGGGAGCTGGCTGCGGGGAAGGGAAACTGTGAGATTGCAGTGATGGCTTGGTGGGGAGGCCGGGGTGGTTTATTGATGGTCTGCAGGATGACATTCTTGCTTCATCACGTGGTGAGTGTTTCCAAGGCACAGAGCCAAGACCAGCTATAAACCTGTCTGGGGAAACATCGCTGTGAAATACTTCTGAGCTCACAGAGCAGATGCGTGCAGTGCAGGCAGAGGCAGCCCTGCTCACCTGATTCACTACGTACAGCATACGATCTAGGGAGTGTGGAGATGGACGGGCTTCTCACGTCCAGTTTGTGACAGAGTCAAGTCTGGGACCCAGTTATGCTGATTTCTAAGTTCATGTTATTTTCCCAGTCCCCTGATGTAGATGCTTGGATGACAGGCCTTCCAGGTCTAGCCAATGATTGGCACCATGACCTTAGCTATGCTACTTATTGGTTCTGGGCTTAGTATCCTCCTCTTTGGGACACAGCTCTAGCTCTCTAAGATGTATCTGTAGAGCAGGTGGGGTTTCCTCACACTCCGGAGACATGCATATGTGCAGGATGCATGGATCAATGCTCTGAGCTACCTGTGTGTCTGCTCTCAGATTAGCTCCAGGCACTTTCTCTGCCATCCATTTCTCTGCACCCAATCCAATACTGGGCCCATTTTTATAAGGTGTTTAAACTGAAGCAGAACTATCTTTAGTTGTTCTGCAAGGATGATGCTGGTTGCAGCATATCCGTAGCAAAGGATGTTTCCTTTGTTTTATTCATAGGGACAGTGACAGTGCTAGTAGCACAGTATGGACCCTTGAGATTTAGAATCGTCCTCGTTTGACTGATGGCTCCTCTTTCATTCTTTCTTTTAAGGTCATTGGTTTGTAGTAAATTTTAGGAATGGGAAAGTTTGTAATTATGTGTGTGTGTGTCTATGTGTGCATATCTCTGTGTGTCTATGTGTGTAAGAGACTGTATCTACATGTGTGTCTGTGTATCAATGCATGTGTGTGTATGTCTGTGTGTGTGCATGTTAGTGTGTGTGTGTGTGCATGTGAATGCATGAGTATGTACCTGTGTGTGAGTGCATGTATGTTCATGTGTGTATGCTTGTGTAAGTGTGTGTGTATGTGGGGCGGGTGGGTATGCTCTGGTCTTCAGTGCCATGAACCTATTTACTTTTTCTTTGTTGACATCCGTCTTCTTTCCAGATTCCCACACATATCCTTTAGGCAGCAACCTTTCTTCACTTCACTTGATACCCCATGAGTTGAGACTGGTCTACATGCTTCAGAACTCACTTGACCCTTACTAAATAGAGAGGTCAGGTCTCCTAGCCACAGGGCTTTTCTCAGTGATGGGCTCACAACCAGTCAGATCTAAAGAGACTCAGATCCAGACTACATAGCAACTTGGAACGCTTTATTTTGGACTTAAGTGTTCTAATTCCTGTGGACAGCCTCCATCTTCAGGAGAAAACCTGCCCGAGAATAAAGCCTACACAGAAAAAAGAGCAGTGGAAAGGAGGTGCACTGAGCACCCGATTCCAACTGGATCGAAGCAGAAGCTACAGTGGGGTTTTCTTTTTAAGCCAATATGGTTAGGGTAACAGTCTCTCACATACAACAAGGTGATAAAACTCCATTAACCTGAGAATGTCTTGATCATGAACACCACTGTCTCCCTTTACCTCTGCACCACCACTCGTTGTTAGGTCTGGGTTGTGTTTCGTCCCTTAGTTGGTTACCTTGTTGGAGTTCACGGGGGAGCCCTGCACAAAGCCTTGGCTGAGGAAAAAGGTTGCTTGCAGGCTTTAGATCTGCTCAGGAGAATGGGAGACTGTGGGCTTCATCTTTGAAGGTCATTACCACATTGCCTAGCCTTTACCTGGTTTAGGCTGTGGTTTTACACATTTAAAACATTACTTGGTGACAATGGAGATTTCCAGTCTGTCTGATACTCGATTCTCATTTCAGAGACAATTTCCCTCACTAGTTATGTAATCACTTTCTGCTGTCTTTCTTAATGATTTACTTCAGGGCCATCCATGATGTCAATCAGCAATGTTTTCAATGGTCTTCTCTTCTCTCTATGTAATTTTTATTTCAGTTGATTGTCTAGCTTTGTATTTTTCTTCTGGCAATTGCTGGGATACTCTTGGGACTTCACCTTATGTCATATTGTGTTAAAAGATGTTGAATGGTTTATGTCAGAATAAATACATGACATAACTTAAGGGAGGGAAGATTGATTTGGTCTCATGGTTTCAAAGATCCTTACAGACATCCATTCAGGGCCTGTAGTAAAATATAACACTGTGGTGGAAGGAGCCTATATCAGAAAACATCAACCTAATCACAGGCAGCAAGCAGAAAAAAAGATTATAAAAATCCCAACCGAACAAAAAGCAAAATGAAAACCCTAGCACAAAATGCAAGTCCAAGTGGATAAAAACCTCAGCATAAAACCAGATGCATTAAATCTGGTCGAAGAGAATACCCTTGAATGCATTGGGCAGGAGACAACTTCCTGAACAGGACACCAACAGCTCAGTCACTAAGATCAACTTAATTAATAGGACCTTGTGACACTGAAAAGCTTCTGTATAGTAAAGGACACAGTCAAAAGGACAAAACAACAGCCTATAGAATGGCAAAGATCATCACCCACTCCATATCTGACAGAGGGTTGATATTAAAAATATATAAAGAACTCAAGAAACTAGATATCAAGAAACCAAATAACTCAATTAAAAAATGTGATACAGATCTAAGTAGAATTCTCAACAGAGCAATCTCTATTGGATGAAAAAAATCAATAAAGGAAACCTTCAGCATTCTTAGTAATCAGGGAAATGCAAATCAAAAACAATTCTGAGATTCTATGTTATGTCTAAGTTACAACAAACAAACAAACAAACAAACAAAACCCTCAAGCAACAGTTCATGCTGGTCAGGATGCAAAGGAAGGGGAATGCTCCATTGCTGGTAAAAGTCTATCCTGTGCACCTACTGGTGGTTTCTTAGAAAATTGAGGATAGATTTACTTCAAGACATAGCTATACCATGCCTGGGCATATACCCCCAAAAGCTCCACCTTACATCAAAGAAACTTTGCTCAACTATCTTCAGTGTAGCTTTATGTATAATAACTAGAAACTGGAAACAACCTAAGTGTTCCTCAACCAAATAATGGATAAAGAAAAGGTGATGAATTTATACCACGAAATATTAATCAGTCATTAAAGGTGCTGACATCATGAAATCTGTAGGCAAATGGGTGAAATTGAAAAGATGATCCTGAATAAGGTAACCCAGACCCAGAAAGACAAACCTGGTATGTACTCACTTATAACTGGAAATTAGTCATCAAGTACGGGGTAACCATGCCACAAACTACAGATCCAAAGAGGTTAAGCTGCAAGCAAGACCCAAGGGGGCATGCTTGAATCTCACTGAGAAGGGGCAATGGACCAGATATCATGGGTGGATGAAAGGAAGAGACTGAGTAGGGGATGGGATGGGAATGGAAACAGGGGAGATGAGTGGAGGGGAGGACTGGGAGAAACAACTGGAATAGGGAGGGAGCATCTCTTGGATGAGCTGGAAACCTAGGGTAATGTAAGCCCCCGGGAATCTCTCAGGGTGGCCCTAGCTAAGTCTCCTAGCAATGGAGGATATGGAGCCTGAACTGGCCATCTCCTGTAACCAGGCTTCCAATGGAGGGATTGGAATACCAACCCAGCCACAAAACCTGAGACAAACAATTTATCTTGAGATTCCTAAAGTGGGAGCAGGGGCATTCTCAGACTACACTGCCTGCCTTTGGACCCCTTTGCCCTGTCTGTGTTGCCTTGTCCAGCCTCAGTGGAAGAGACTGTACCTAGTCTTTCTTTGACTTGATATGCCTGGATTGGCTTTTGTCAATGGAAGTCCTTCCTTTTGGGGGGGGAGGAGGGAAGGGGACAGAAAGGGACTGGGAGGAGAGGAGGGAGGGAAAGCCGCAATTGGGATGTAAAGTGAATAACTTAGTTAATAAAATGATCAGGATCTATTTAAAGTCTATTTAAATATGTTCTATAGCTTGAAGCACACAGAGGGAACATCCTTTCTTAGATACTGTTTCCTCTGGGCTAAGATGTTCTAAGTGGTGTGCCCAAAATCTGTGGCTTGATGCTCTACCTATGCCTGCCTTACCAGTGGCATAGATGTCCACCATATCATGCTCATCTCCTAAGTTCAAAAGTTGGAATACAACTTTTCTTATCTTGTCAACTCACCAGTTCTGTGTGAGAGTTGAGAGGGTGCCAAATGTTCTGTTTCTTTCCTTGAATTCTAGTTTTTAGCTCAAGGCTGTACCTTTTTTCTTCTGAATACAGTATAATCTACATTTTAATCAAGTCTATATATTTGTGCTCATTTTCCTGGGCTGAAATGAGGGACACACTCACAGGGACAGGCTGGTGTCATGGGAAGGACTAACAATCTACAACCTACCAGAGTAGCCATGGGACCCAAAGAGCTTCAAAAAGTCAATTCATCCCATGGCTGTGGGTATAGTTGTACCTGCTTGAACTGTTCTATGATTGACAGTAATGTACAATAGGTGATAGGTGTGAAGGCATGTAGGGTGTGCAGCCTGAGTGGAGGTTGTGGAAAGTGGGGATGATGGGTGACCATTGAGTATTTTCTATATTATTTATGAAATTCCTTGTGACTAGTCGGTGCTTACAACAGCCTGTCCCTGCAATCTATATGGTCTCTTCTCTCTTACAATGATCAGACTCCATCAGGAAGATCTTTTGGATCACTGTATTTCTGTTCTACAAATCCCGTGAGGGTCACCTGTAGACACAGGCCAAGGGATAGTTCCTTCTTATGCCTGGTATATCTAGGACAATGCCCACTGGCTATTAGGACCCACATTTCTCTCCACCCAAGGTTGAAGCAGATAGCAAGACTTTCTAAGTAGGGAGTTCTTCCCAAGGAGTGCACCAGGCCTGGCCTTGGGCAGGATGTTCTTGTTTAGACCTAGTTCATCTTCAGGCTTTCCTTTAGACAGATCCCAAATTACATGGCCCATTTAGAGGATGATGAGAGCAAGGACTCTCACTGGCCTTTATGGGTGTGAAAATCCAAGGCTTACCTTTGAAGGGTAGGTGTGACCTTTTTTTATTGACTATAAAAAAATCATATCTTTCAAAGTGCTAAGGCAGCCAATGTTTTAGTCCTACCATGATCACTGCTAGAAAGGTCAGAAGGGCAGAACCACAGTGGAAATTAAGCCTGCTGAAAAGCCTGTCTTCAGCCGCTGGAAGCATTAGTTTTCTGTCAGGAACCTGGGAATAATATAGCATCTGTCCCAGGGGTTTGCTGTCAGTATCAACTGGTGTTTTATTGGTGCCTGGAACCAAGTGAGGATTTGATAAGTGAAATCTGCATACTGCTAGAATTGAGCTAATTTATGAGTTAATAGGCAGAACTCATGGGATGTGTGTGTGTGTGTGTGTGTGTGTGTGTGTGTGTATGCACACACACACATAAGCATGACATCATTGTATAATCATTCCTTCATGCAGTGATCATGGTACTTATTTAGGGGAAGCTAGGAGTTCTTCCCTTGTCCTCATTTTCTCTCCCTTGTCTGAGCATGGAAAGGGATTTAGCACAATGTGCCTGGTCAGAATTATCCTCAGCAAGGCTGGTATAGTATTTACTGGGCAGATGTAAGTGAATGAGCAGATAGCATTTCGTTAGTATCTTAGAGGGAAGTAAACTGGCATTATAGCAAGAAGAGCACTAACCAGTAAGCAAGGATGGCCACCTAATGAGGCTGACACGGAGAGCAGGCTCTTCTTATGGAAATAAACAAAACTAGGAGGAACAGCGTAAATCATGAATAGCTTTCTAACCTCATGTTGACAGACTCTCAAAATCCAACAAGAATCTGTTATCCTGGAGAGCTACAGGCTGATGGATGTTCACACGGAAGTAAAATAAGAGGCTGAGAGTAGATGAAATCAAATGCAGCATCAGCTTGGCTGCAGCCATAAGCCTGTGCTTCAGCCCGAGGTACCTGCTGGAAGTCTGTGTACTGTGTGTGCTCATCTTATTCACACTGGTTAGAAGAAACACAGTCCTGACAAACAAAGATGTGCCTATGACACCCCCGCTATGAATCCTCGGGGTGGTGAAGTAGATTCCCTGTCTCCAGGCACACTAACAGAATGGAATATCCGACTCTGGAAATCTTGGGCCAAGTATGGGCCAAAGGGTGAACTGGGTTAGACGTGGAGATGGCTTTGTGCTGTGAAGGAGCATGCCTGCAAAACTGTGTTCTGCAAGGGTCAGGGAATGGGTAGAAGCGCTCATACTTCTGACTCCAAATGCAGCGCTTGCTGACAACTTCACTGTCTCTACTGGCTAGAGCTGCCTGATTTAGTGCTGAGTTAGTCTCAAATAGCTGTGCACATGTTTGTTTATTTCTTTTTAAAAGCCAAAAGCGCACCCCATCTCTGAATTTCTCAATTGCCTCCCCCAATGTAAAAGACAAAGAAAAAAAAAAACCCAGACCTCGCTGATGCCATAGATGGACAGGTATTCGTTGACTATGATGGGTGACACCACCCTGCCTTGACTTTCATGGAACTGAGTACCAGAGGTTTGACAGAACGCTGACAGAGCCCAGCATAGACATCACCCATCAAAGGGAGCTGACTAGGCCCCTAGAAATTTCTGGAATTTATTATGTATTTTTATTTTTATACTTGGAAGGGAGAAAAATTAGGGAGCCAAGTCCATGTGGGTTGTCAACAGGGCGCTCGGGGAAAAGCAGCAGTTTGAAGTGTCTGAGTGATTTGGGCAGAACTGTTGGGAGGCTTGGCACTTCAAAGGCAGAACAGAAATGCCCCATGCATGCCCGTGAATGCGCGTGCGAGAATGTGTTAAAGGGTCTGCTCGGGTAGCTTCTAGAAAAATGACTAAATTTGGGAAGAAGAAGAAAAAGCCTAATCATGTACTTTGTTTTGTAGTAATATCATATTTTCTGAAGATGTAAACACCACAAAGTCCTTTCTCCTCTCCCAAGAACAATTTCATTGTTCACATTATATATGTGTACATATATAATATGCTATGTATGTACATATGCATAATATACTATATATTTCATTTAAATAAATGCTCCTCCATCTCAAATATCTGTATATGAGCTCAGGCCCTTGGATGGAAGTGCTGGGAAGTGCTGGGAACCTTTAAATAGGGCAGTGGAGTAGGAGGTCTTTAGGTCATTGGAGGCAGGGCACATCTTCACATGGGGATTGTGGGAGCCAGTCTTTTCTGTTTCTTTCCTCTTTCTTCAAGATGCAAATGGGTTACTCACTCCTATCGGAATGTGTTACCATCCTTGGAAGTCAAACTCAATGGGACTGCCTCATCTTGGGCTCGAACCTTCCACGTATCACACCTCCCTTACTCCATCAGCAGGCCATCTCTGGTACTTCAATACAGTGATGAAAACCTGATTAATGCAGTGATCTACCATGTGCCTGGGTAAACAAGAGCATGTCACCATAGAAACAGGAGACAATCCAGTTGAAATCATCAGGTATGTCTTACGTCATAGGCCCATCAGGTCTTATCTGTGACCCAAAGACAATACAATTCATTCTTGGCCAGGTCGGGTAATATGCAGCAACCATGAATTGCACACATGTTCTTTGCACTTGAGGTGACATGGCAGCTGAATTAGACTATTTAAATATGAGGGGGCAAACATAATTCAAGAGTCAAGACTAGTATTTTGGTGCCAGCAGAGGACCTCAAAGCAACTGGACTTTTTTGAAAGATTATAAATGTCAGGTATTTTTTTTAACCAACTCCTTTGGGAGTATTCCTTTTTTTCAATATCCAGATAAGTAGAAATGGCAGGTTGAAAATATCCCACTGGCAAACTGTCACATACTCAGAACCTGTGCATATGTGGGAGTCTCTCTCTCTCTCTCTCTCTCTCTCTCTCTCTCTCTCTCTCTCTCTCTCTGTGTGTGTGTGTGTGTGTGTGAGAGAGAGAGAGAGAGAGAGAGAGAGAGAGAGAGAGAGAGATCCACAAATAATAAAATGAACAGAAAAGAATTTATACAGTCAATTTTGAAGAGCTTCTGATAATGCTGATTTAGCATCTTGGGTCTGGGCTCTTTAGAATAAAGAATCAAATTATTTTTAGATTTTTCTGATTGTGGCTGAATCCCAGATGAAGATGTGCAATCTGGCTCAGGTCAGATTTTATCGCTTCATAATTGATTGAGACGAAAGGAAGTTTTAAAAGCCTAATGAGACAGAATCTATGAAATGCTCTTTGATCTATCAGCACACACTTTTAAGGCAAAATTAATCATAGATGCCAGAAAAAAAGGGGGGACTACTACAGAGATGACTGAGGGAGGGGATGTGGGGGAGCTGATGGAGTGAGGGGAAGAAACAGTGAATGGCAGTTGCAGGCTGTGTGGGAGGGAGTGTGGCTTCACTGCTTCACTGGAACTGTTCCTTCAGCCCTCTGCTTCTCGGAGAGACTGGACTGAAGATCTCTTTTCTTTCAATCTATCCTGAGCACCCCAGTGACCTGGCTAATCCTCCAAAATCACTCTTATTTCCTCTGTTTTCAAAAACCAAAATGGCTCCCTGCTACCTGCTAAATCAAATACTCCACCCTTGCACTGGCATGACTTCCTGGAACCCAGTCCTTTCTGGTGTGTTCTGGGTCGTTCGTTCCCCGCGGCCTGCAGTCCCGATGCCTCACTTCTTCTCACACAGGTTGAACTGCTCCCATCTCTGCATCTGCGATGCTCTTCTGCCCAATGGAATATTGGCACCCACTTCCTTCACCAAGTGTCCTTCTCTGTTCTATCATAAGCTATTCTAAATATAAACTGTATAAACTCTTCTAAATGCATCGTTTAAAGCCTAGGTCAAGTCTCACCTCCTCTGTACATGTAGTTCCATATTGGCATTTTAAAAAATGTTTTTGTAACAAAATATTGGACACTGGCTAATTTGTAGAAACAGATAAACACATTTCTTAAAGTTCTTGGGGGTTGGAACGTCTAAGGCGGAGGGGGCTGTCCCCATGATGGCCTTCTAGCTACATCGACACATAGAGGGAGGCAGAAGGGGAGAAAATGTGTGCACATACAAGAGGAGAAGGCATGAACACATCCATCCATTGGGAACCTACTCCTGAGATAACTGCTTTAGTCAATGTGTGAGAGGTCCCATAATCTAATCACCTTTAAAAAAAAAATTCCACCTCTCAACACTTTTGCATTAAAGATTCAATTTTCCCACTTAGGAGTGTTAGAGGATACATCCAAACCTCATCAGTCCCTTCCTGACTACTTTTCTCTATTGTCCCTCTTTTCCCAACCCAGTGTCTCAGTGGTAGATTAAAAAAAATGGCTTCCTAAGATTGAAAGTACATATATTTATGTACATATATTCATTATAAATTTAATTGATATAACAGATAGTACATAGTTTATAAATATTAGTAAAATCCACAGTGCTTCTATTTGCAGGTGTGTGTGTGTGTGTGTGTGTGTGTGTGTGTGCATGTGTGTATGTTTGCATGTATAAACCAGCAATTCTCATGGGATGTCTTTTTCAATCACTCCCTACTTTATGGAGATGGGGGTCTCTGGATGAAACTAGAGCTAGCCCGTTGGGTTAGTCAAGTTAGCCAGAGTGCCCCTGTCTCTGAGAGACGGGTTTTCATGTGGGGTGAGCTGCCACACCCACCCAGCTTTATCCACCGGACCATCTCCTCAGCCTCAATACTTTATGCCGAGTTCCTCTAAGCCAGTGTTGCTATGGTTGTTTGGACAACTCTTGTATCTATAGCTATTGTAGATGGAAAATGACAAATATATTTTTTTCTGACAGTATAGGTTGATATTTTAACAAACAAAATAAAGTAAAACTACAAAGATATATGTCATGTTTTTGTCTGTTTTCAGTGCCACATGAGCGACTGCTGAGTTCAATGGTTCTTTCCATATACTCAGCATTGTGTGTGTTATTCAAAATACATGATTATAGATGCTGTAAATCTAATGTGGATTAACATCGTTAAATTGGATATTTTATTTATTTACATTTCAAATGTTATCCCCCTTTCTGGTTTCCCCTCCACAAATTCCCTATCCTTTCCCCCTTCCCCCTGCTTCTATGAGGGTGCTCCCCCCACCCATTCCTGCCTCCACACCCTAGCATTCCCCTACACTGGGGCATAGAGCCTTCACAGGACCAAGGGCTTCCCCTCCCACTGATGTCAGATAAGGCCATCTTCTGCTACATATGCAGCTGGAGCAATGGGTCACAACCAACTCTTTGGTTAGTGGTTTAGTCCCAAGAGCTCTGGGGGTTCTGGTTGGCTAATATTGTTGTTCTTCTTGTGGGGGTGTAAACCCCTTTAGTCCTTTAGCCCTTCAGTCCTTCTCCTAACTCCTCCATTTGGGTCTCCATGTTCAGCCCAATGTTTGGCTTCGAGCAAGCTACTGATGTGATACACTTATGGTGGGAGTTGGGTAGAGATATATGACTGCACATTTACACTGCAAATGGCTGGAAAAAAAGGTCATGTATGATGACGAATGCACAACTAACAAGGGAATGTAGCACTATTACAAAGTGGTGAGTTTTAGAAATTAAACTTTGTTTTAAATACATGATTTGTTTATTAAGATTGCCTATGATTTCTAAAGTTGCCTGACAAAAATTCTGAGAAGTCAAGGATTATCAAAAGCTGAAAAAAGCTGTCACTGTCAGGTCTCTGTCAGGTTTCATGGTTAATAAATAGTTAAAAGCCAGTTATCCTGTGGAATTCTGTAAACAAAGAGGCCCCATTCTTGTCCTCAAGGGACTCATAATCCAGGGTAACAGGGATGCTCTCATATAATGACAACTAATATGGGATATAATGAAACAAAGAGGAGAATCCTAAGGATTTTTTGTTGTTGTTGTTGTTTTCGAGACAGGGTTTCTCTGTGTAGCCCTGGCTGTCCTGGAACTCACTCTGTAGACCAGGCTGGCCTCAAACTCAGAAATCTGCCTGCCTCTGCCTCCCAAGTGTTGGGATTAAAGGCATGTGCCACCACTGCCCGGCCCTAAGGATTTTTTTTAAAGGAGGCAGTTACTTCAAGGTAACTAGGAAGGCCACACAGAAAAAATTTAAAATTGAATTCAGAAAGAGAACGAGGAATGTGTGTATCTGTGCATTCATGGGTTTGGTGAGTGGCTAGGGATAGATAAGCTAGTCAACCATGAGAGGCCTCCTGTTGAAGGGCACATATGCCTGGAGCCTCAGGGGCTTTGGTGTGGCTGGAGATAGAGCTTTAGATGGATGGTAGAAACTAGGAAGATCTGGGAAGGCTGGAAGAAGAGAGTGAAAATCCAGAATCATTGCCAGTTACTTCAATAGTGACTATTTCTTGACTTTCTCAGGGCATTTTCAATGTGGCCATACCTTGTCCTTGTGACAATGCATGTTAATGGTAACTCATTTGATACCAAGCCACTTGCCAGAGCTACTGTCTGTGAAACAGCTATAGAAAAAAAGCAGCATAGCCTCCTGAAACTTTAAGAATTAATTGATGGGTTTGGTATCCAAGAAAGCACACAGGGCCTTCAAAGATATTTCCAAACACACTAACCACCTCTGGTTTATTTTATCTAGAATATGGGGGCACATGCTTTTGCTACTGAATATTCAGAAAGAGTGACAAAGAAGACCCAAGTTGTGGATGCAAAAAATCATCCTGGTAACTGTGTGTTGTTGTGTCTTTCAGAGTTACAAAAATGACCAGAAGTGGGGACTAGACTCTCCGGTAATTCTGGTCCAGGAATTCTGATTCTGAAACTGAGCATTTGCTCTCTAGCTCTGATTTGTCTCCACCTTTGTTTCCAGACCATGGTCACACAACATGTTCCCTTCTGTGAGTCTGCTGCTCTCTGTGGCACAGCGATGTGGAACACATTTCAAATGTCAAAGGACATCACATGACTTACAGAACTGAGGAGCTTGGCCCAAAATATTGAGCCAGATTGAGCTAGGAGCACACAAGCGCCTGCAGAACATTCTGAGCCTCGGCAGAAACACTTCAGAATCCAACACATTTGAACCCAGGGCCATAAAAGGAAGATCTTAAGAAATTGTTTTGCTTTATGTATGTTCGTTATATTCAATTAACATGAGAGCAGATTGGTTTCCGAACATACGGAAGAGATTTTTCATCAAAAGGATTCCCTGCCTCCACCGGGTTTCTAGTTTCTAGTTGTTGCCTGTCATTTGATATAAAATATCTGATTTTCAAGACTTTTTAAAAGCCAACTAGGAAAGTGTATAAAGTTGCTTTCTCTCCCAAGATGGGTGGAAGTGTGTGTGAGGCTCAAGTCACTGAGGCCAGAGAGGATGAGTCAGGTTGAGGTCAGGAGGCCTTTCATTATATTGATAGAGAAGACATAAGGCAAGGGAACCACTCCCATAGTGCACTGGGGAGGGCATACAGAATCAATGAAGTACTGCAGTGTTGGAAAGAGCCAGCTTACAAGTATGACCTGGATATATCAGGATCTATAAGACCTGGATATATCAGGATATATACAAGACATGCGGCGGCAGGAAGTGCTTTTATTTGTTGAGTGGCAATACCAGACCTTCGGTACTAGCGTGGCGCGCAGAGAAGCTGCCTTGTGTAGTTCTCCCCACTGACCCTCAGACTCTCAGATAGTCCAGTCTGTTTTCTGAGACTCTTCCCAGGAATTTGCCTCGGCGTCTCTTCACACTCCCGGAGGAGAGAAGGGAAAACGGACTTCTGTCCTTCTCTGCTTTCAGAAGAGTGGTTGCTTTTGGGTCCACTCACAGAATGACTCTAACGATGGAGACCAGAAATTGCTGTCCTTGTGGTCACAAGCACCATGGCGCTAGCATTACATTACACCCGTCACTTTTCGTTACTCATGTCCTCCTGCTCGCTGGACACACCAATGCTGCTCTTTATCTGATCTCAACCCCTAATAAAGAGGTGATTATGAATTACTTCTCCCTCCAGGATTCTGCTTGTCAGTTTTTAAAGTGGGGAAGTTCATATTAGGTCTCTTCTCGGGCCACATTCAGTGCTCTGGGACTCTTTCCTCTTCCTCTCTGATTAACTTGGCAGGGTAAGAGGTCACATCTTAGGATACTGAAGAGAAGTTTTTTACATGCTGACAACCCACCCCCCAAAGCTAAATTCCTGGCCTACAGTTCCATGTATTCAGACAAGGATTGGAAAAGTGTATGTAAAAACCAGAAATGTGTGTGTGTGTGTGTGTGTGTGTGTGTGTAAAAAATCTTAGATTTTATATTTTGAAATTTTATTAGATTTATGGGAAAATGCAATACAATCACACACCACTACTAAACAAAGCATCTATCTCCCTCTCTTCATGGCTCAAGGACACTGAAGAAGATGTGGTAGCAAGAATGCTGGCCTCTGTTCTTGCTGTGTCTGTTTTTGACACAGACTCTTTTCTACAAGTCTCTTCCATCTATTTTCTTCATGCTGTTGACATCGGCCACCTGAACAGTCTACCTGGCTTCTGCATCAAAACAACAACAAAAAGGCTTTGTCCATGGCCACAGGTCGAAGCCCACCCTTCCCTGCGTAGCCACAAGGTCTTCGAGAGACTGGCTGTGCACACCACCAGGACTCCTGAGATGTTTCCCAGCCCCTCCCCCAGCTCCCCTCTGGTTAGCCACAATATTTGTAATGTTTGCAGTTTCCCAAACACGCTAGGCTGCCATAAGCCTTCACACATGTTACTTCGCTTCTCCAGAGAATTCCTACTCAGGTTTCAAGATCTAACTCCCTAGTCACCTCTCTAGATCCCTTGAAGAATAAGGTTCCCTTGTTAGGGTCCCCACTGACCCTGATGGTCTTGCTGAGCTGCACATTTATACCATTGCTGAGTATTGATTCATACATTGGCTGCCTCTCCTCTTGCTCCCAGGGCTGTGCATTTCTGTACCTTACATTGTAGCCCACTCACAATCTTAGGGAATTACCACTTCAAAAAGACAGCCGGAGTTGGTATGGGAAAATGTAGCTGTGCGTAAAATGGATGGAGTCATTTCCCATCATACATAAGCTTTCTACAGCCACTGGCATGTTTAAGACTGGAAAGCTATAAGAAAAGCAGATAAGGGGACCATTATGCTTTCTGCATAGACCCCCCAGCTATACATGCCTCCCCCACCACATTAATGATTTCAAACAGGTTCTGAGGGAGAAGAGTCCAAGGTCATTGCTTAACCACCAGTCTTATGCTGGTGGGGGAGGGAGAAATTATAAAATGTGAGATGTGCAATTAGTTAGATGGCTGCAGAAAGACCATAAAAATTACTCATTGTCACTGGAAGGATTTATTCTAGCTTATGAAAATTGCCTTCCTTCAGAGAAGAGGTTTGCAGGGAGTTGCAGTAATTCTGCCCCAGGCTCCGTGGATGGGAGTGGTCCTCTGGGTGATCATTTGAAGGGGCTGTTGGGTGGGGGAATGGCAAGGTGGGAGGAGCAGATAGAAGCTGATCCTCTCTTGTAGAACCCCAAAGCTGCTCATGGAGCTATTTATTAGTGATTCTGAAAATAGCAGACATGCTGAAGTGGGCAGAGCATCTGGAGATGGGACTGCCAGGAGAGCTGGATGAAGAGGGGAGGGTGATTGATGCGATTGAGCTGTAACACTAGGCTGCAGTCAGGGTTTCTAGGTCCTCTGTCTATTCTGATGTGGAGTTGCTCTATTTTAGTGGGTAAGTCCATATAGTCCTTCCAGGTGGTTGAAACATCTATTTGTAAAATGAAAAAAAACATGGGTTGAGGTTTTACTGTGATAAAACCAAACACAAATACAAATCCACAAATGAACTATGATCATGGATTCAAGTTACTCCCAAAATGTCCTCCTTACTTTATATTACTGTGATGAGACTATGGACTAAAGTAGTTTTGGAAAGAAATGAGTTATTTTAGCTTTACCACTTACAGTCTATCATGAAGGGAAAGTCAGGGCAAGAATCTGGAGTCAGGAACTGAAGGCAAGACCATGGATGGCTGCTGTTTATTAGCTTGCCCATTGTTCCTCATGGGTTGCTCAGCCTGCTTTCTTATACCTTCTCAGTGGTAGCACTTCCCACAATGCATTGGGCCATCCTCCTACATTAAACTTTAATCAAGAAAATGTCTCACAGAAATTCCCATAGGCCAACCTGTATAAACATTTCTATCTGATGTCCCTCTTTCCAGATAACTCCAGGTTGTGCCTAGTGGCAAAAGAAAATAAAACCCATCACTACCACCACCAACAGCAACACCCCAAAACCCAACCAAACCAAACAAAACCAACCAAACAAAATAAAAATTAAACAAGGAAACAAGCAACAACAATCAAAAAACAAACAAAACCAAAACCAAAATTAAACCAAAATTAAACCAAACCAAACCAAATCAAACCAAACCAAACCAAACCAAACAAACCAAACCAAACCAAACCAAACCAAACCAAACCAAACCAAACCAAACCAAACCAAACCAAACCAAACCAAAACAACCAATCAATAGTACACCTACCCCCAAAAAACTAACCAGGGCTTTAAAGATAGAGTCAACCTCACTTACTGTTATAAAACTGTCATATGGGTTTTATGGTCTGCACTGATGTTGAAATTTTACAGATGTTGACTCATTGCGGAGGAAAACCAACAGCATCCCTGCTATTATCATGTCCACTTGATGGAAGAGGAAAGAGCCCTGAAGGTTTAATATTCTCAACAACATTCATATGCTAAGGCACATAGGGTTTGAACACTGGAGGACTGGCCTGAAGTTTGTGTCCTTAATCTATGCAATGAAAACAGAAAACAGAAAACTGTGCCCTGCTATTTCACAGGGTCACACATTTCTAAGTCTTCCGACTTCTTAGGAACTGAGTTCTCAGACTGCTTCTATGTGGTATCCAGAACCTTGTTTAAGTCTTGTCATTACTTGAAACCAACCACCTCCTCACACATAGTTAAAACAAGTGTTTCTGTGTTTTATTTTTTTAAGGAAAGAGAGTTGTGACTTTGAAATCTTCAAACATTCCCAATGCTAGTACTCTTTACTCTTTTTTTTCCTTTTTTTATTATTTTCTATATTCTTTGTTTACATTCCAAAGGCTTTCCCCCTTTCCAGTTCCCCCTCCATATGTCCCATAAGTCCTTCCCCCCCTTCCCCAATCACCCCCCTCCCCACTATTTCTCTGTTCTGGTACTCTCCTACAAAACCGGATTTAGTCTTTTCTGGACCAGGGTCCTCTCCATCCCTTTTCTTGGGAATCTTTTGCTAATTGTGTCTTGAGTATTCAGAGCTTCTGGGCTCATTAATATCCACTTATCAGTGATTGCAATTCATGTGTATACTTTTGTGATTGGGTTTTACTCTTTTTTATAATATTATTATATTATATGTGGTGTTAGGAAGAAAACTAGTAAGAGGGAATTTAGTCAGATTCAGTTGTTTCATCTTAAGACAAGAATTTAATGGACCATTAATATTATTATATTTATCCTAGGAATAATTTATGATTGATCAACATCATAAAGTATTTGTTCCCCTCTTCACCCTGCCTGGGTTTCCAGAAGTCATTTCTACCCCATGCTGTCCTCAAATGTCATGTCTGCCTTATATTTTGGTTGTTTATGTTGTGAATGTGTATTTTCTAGATTCACCATGATCTGAACAAGCACAACGGCAATAGACATGTCAGAGTGGATGAAGAAAAGCCCATGGGGCCTCAACCCTACACAAAGAACTGCAGGCAACTAAGGAATGCTGAGAGAGGGAGAAATACACTTCCCTAGGGAAGGGCACACCAGTCATTATCCAACATTGAATGATCAGCCCCAAGGAAGTGTACATGAATGGTGCTGTGCAGACTGAGCTGGTTATATTTGGGAATGTATGTGTATATTTATATGTGCTTGTAGTAACAATTAAAAGAAACAGAGGCCATGGGTTTGAAAGAGAACAAGGGAGTTTATATAGTACGATTTGGAGAGAGAAAAGGGAGGGGAGAAATTATGTAATTATATTAAAATCTCAAAAATTAAACAATTAGAATTTATTTAATTTTTTATGCACATGAATCTTTTGTCTGCATGTATATGTATATATATGCATATATGTGTGTGTATATATATATATATATATATATATATATATATATACATATATATATATGTGCAGAGTGCCTAGGGAGGCTAAAGAAAGGCAAAGGATTTCCTGCCATGGGAGTTACTGATGGTTATGAGCCAGCATGTAGGTGCTAGAAACTAGATCGAGGTCCTCTACAGAGCAGTAAGTGCTCTTAACTGTTAGCCGCTGCTCCAGATGCCCATGTTTTCCTTTTGAAAGCTGTTCTATCTTATTCCTTCCATAAGGGGTTGGGGGGGTCAAGACTACTCATTTTAGTCAGTTTAGTTTTTTCATTTTATGGTATTTTTAAAATAAATATATGATCAACTTAAACTACAGAGTCATGTGAACATGACTCTGTTCCTTGGGTTGTAGATGCTCTTTAAATTCAGTCTGTTGTCAGTCTGCCATGTTTATTGGTTATGTCCAGACATGAAGCACACATTGCACAGTATGTTGGTGGAACAGAACTTGGTATCATCCAAGCATGGGGAAACTTCATCGCTCTGTTGAATAGTATCAGAGAAACAGTTCTGCTCTGTGCCAGATGGTAGGAGCCCAAAGAGGAGAGGCTGTAGCTGGTGAGAATGAGTGCTAATCCAATCCTATTTCAGGACTTTGGGTTCTTCCTCTGATCACTACTCACCTTTCTGGAACAATCTTGAAGCCAAAAAATTGGAAGTCAAGTCTTGGCAACTCATTGATGCACTTCTCAATGTACTAGCTGATCTCTGACTCACATCCTCCCTCAGTGGTGCCAGCCCAGGCACCACCATTTCCACAAGTATCCTACACATTCCTGACCCCCTCATGCAGTCATAAGAGATCACCTTACACATGTCTTCATTCTTTTAACTTTTGACAAAATCTCTTTTAATACCCACAGCCACCTTGACTACCTTTTATCTAGTGTCAAGGATATGGTCTCCATGTTTTCAGTTAACACATGTGTGGCTCCCAGTTTCCCAAAGCCTACTCACCAGCAGCCCCCTTGCATACCTTTTTTTCACCTGAGCCCCTGATTCTGTAATTCCACTCCTTTCTGATAGCCTACTCCTGCTGAGCTCTGAAATATGCTTGATTCTCTGTCATCCTACAAAGGAAAAGAAGTATCTTTTGATACTTATCACACTTTAATCTACAGGTAATATTTTTCCTCACATGATGTTCTTTCCTTCTTTAATTTATATTAATTCCTTTCATATTAATTATAATTTTATATTAATTATAAAATAGAATCAATTATACTACTTACATTTTATATTATTTATATTAAATTAATTTATAATGATTTGGAACTCTTTTTTTCTAATCTGTTATCTGACATTTTGCTTTGTTTTACTTTAAAGATAAGAAAGATTGTAGAAAAAATAGAAAAATGAGATTTTAAATCCACCTGTCCTTATACATGTCCTTCCTTTTTAGATAGGGTCTCTATCTGGTCTAGAATTCACTATGCAGATCACCCTGGCCTTGAACTAAAAAATATGTCTGTATCTCTTGGGTGCTGTGACTAAAGCTGTGCACCATCATACTTACTGTTTTTCTTTGCAGACACTATTCTATAAAATTTAGTGTCCTCCTGCTACAACTGTCAATGACCTTTGATCTTCTCTTCAAGATGCTTTCTCCAAGCACATCATCAAAATAGGAACTGCTGTGGACACAGTTCAACCCATTCACAGACCCAATGGTTATTTAGAAATATGTTTATTTGTTCACATTTATGAATTCAAAAATGTCCTTCCCCCTTGATTTCTAATTCTGTTAAAATAATTTGAGACTTACTTTATGGCTTGGCACATAGTTTATCTTGGAGAATATTCCATATGCACATGAGAAGCAAGCATATTGGGGTGTTGTTATGTGGGGTGTTTGTTTCACAGATCTAATTAATTTACACTGTTGTTCAAGTGTTACATTTTCTTGGTTGACTTATGCTTAGCAGCTCTATATTAAAGAATCTATGATATTAAAATCTTGAATTGATATTTTTCCACATTTGGTTCTTACAGCTTTTGGTTTATGTCTTTGGACCTTTCTTGTTAGGTGTGTATAGCTGTATTATTGTTATTTCATCCCGATTAACTGAAACTTTTATTGTTATAAAATATCTCTCATTGTCTTATTAGCATTTTTTGTCAAAAAGTCTACTGAAATGATAGCAATATGACCATCCCAGGTTCCTTTTGTATACTGATTCTATATATTTTTGTCTACCTTTTGGCTTGTGAAGTATTTGTGTCTTTACATCTAAAGTGTGTTTCTGTAAGTAGCATATACTTTGCTCAATAAAAAAATATTTCACTAGCTTCATTCTTGGAATGGAGTAGTTCAACTACTTACATTTCATTTAATTACAGTTAAGGTAGGATTAATATGGGTCAGTTTGTTATCTGTGTTGTATAAGGCTTATGATATATTGTTTCTTTGTCTATTACTGCCTGTGTTTGTATTGAGTAGATATTTTCCAGTGTTCTCTTTTAATTTACTCCTAGTTTCTATATCTATTTTTCTCTCTCTGTATTCTTAGTGGGTTGCCTTGGGGATTGTAATCAACATCTTAACTTACAACAATTTAGAATGTAACAATGTCAACTTAACTTTAATCACAAACAAAACTATGCTCCATTATAATCGCATCTCTCATGCTGTTATTACAACCCTTGGTCTTTCTGCAGTTGTTTTTTGTGTCATAGATCTAAGGAATTATGAGCTCACATTTATGCATCCTTTGATATTTGCTTATGAAGTTGTCTTTACCAATGCTCTTGTGTCTTTATCTAAGTCCAACTGCTCCCTCCATCCTTTCTTTTCACAGTTAATGTAGTGCGTGCCTGTCAATGATGAACTTAATTTTTTATTCATCCAGGATTAGTTTAATTTCCTCTATTTAAACACAAATGCCATTGGGTAGATTGCTCGGTAGCTAGTCTGATGATGGATGATGTTTTTCCAGGATGACATCTGCCACATCTGTGGAGATCACGTTCTGGGGCTGGAGCTTCAGCGGCAGGTACAGACCGATCATTTCTTTTTTAACAGTGAAGACTATTTTCAAAGCCAAGATGATTGGAAAGCTGTTAATTTTTTTCAAGACTGCCACAGAGCTAGAGAAAGGCAGATGAAAATAAGGGTCATTTGCCTTCAATAAATGGTCTTTGGGTATGGCAAGCCTTTGATGAATTCTAAAGTAATAAATTGATTTTCATGACTGGGAAAGTATCCACATTGCTGGATAGAGGACCCCCCAACCCCCTTTTCAGAGTTCTTATTGCACTGTTTTAGAAACTTATCTCCTCTTTGTGGAGAAAGATCAGGGTGGGTCTTGTTCCTTAACTTAGAGATCGGCAGAAGCTGGGCTCTCCCATTGACTGCAGTACTTTCCCCATCCATTCCCATGTTGAGTCTGGTACAAAAATAAAACATCTCTGTTTCTCCTCTTTCTCATCACCATTCTCTTCCATGCAAAAGCTCCTGAACATTTAAGGTCCATTCCAACATCCCTCAACCTTGCCTTGTTAGATCAATAACCCATAGGATGGAGACATATGACTACTATCCAATATCTGCAAGGTCATTGCAGGCAGTGAGACAACACTGTCAAGTCATGCACTGAAATAGATAATAAGCACTGAACAAATCCCAGACTTCTACAGCAAGTTATTTCTGGGCACTGGTCCTCTTTTGACTTCCAATGTCTATGCTGTGTATTAGGTTACATGTCTATCTGTAGATGGCTTTAGTTTAATAATATATTATCATAACAAACATATAGGTGGTAAAGAGAACATATGCCAACTTGTGTGTGAAAGAGATTCATAGCGAAGTGTTACAAGAAGCTTTCTCATGCAACAGGCACCTCTACTGTATGTGTTTGAAGGTATTGGAGCCCAGGGGTGTTTAAAGGTATCTAAGGGCTTTTATGGCTTCACTGGTGGTTCTGGATTATGAGGCTCTACATGGTTCTGTAATGAATGTGTTCCTTGTCTCATATGACCTCTGTTGCTCCCAAGGCATACACCTTGCCTCGCCCTGGTCACGGCTCCTGTGTGCATTCCACCACCTCCTGCCTTCTCCCCAAAGGCTGACTGTAGTTGTTTGCTTTTCACAACCATGAGTGGTGGAGAACAAATATAGACAATCTGGGTGGTTTACTGGCTTCAACCACAGTCCATAGCGGACTTAGGACAGAGATTGTCAGCTCCCTTATTGGTCTGCGTGGCTTGTCTGCCTGGCCATTGGCTACTGGAGTCAATGGAGTGGCAGATCCTGGGGTGCTCTGCTGGGGACTGCCTTTCCTCTGCATGGGGGAGCTCAGTGTTAAAGGGGTTCCTTCTAGAGATTTAGAACCAGCAGGTGTATACCAGCAAGAAAATAGAAGCCAGTGAGCGCCAGGTCTAGTGCCTGGACTTGTGGGAAAGGATTACATTTCTCTGTTTTTGTGTACTTCTACATTTCAAAATCACTAATGCCTTTAATCAATAGCAGAGTTTTGTCCCGGGCACCCCTGGGACATCGGTATCTGCTTGGCTTGGATAATACCCTTTAATCCTCTCTCTCACAGAGCCTGGTGGGGGATTGTGAGAATAGTTTATCGGAGGTAAGGAATGGAGAGCAGATGTTGAGTAAGGTCAGTAGTGACTCCTATTTCATTAGGATTTGTTTTCCTCCTCTTTTACAAGGGACTTTCACAGTCACATTTCAGCAGGCATAGGTGGGACTGGGCTTGCCCACTGCCTAGAGTCTATCCTCAACACCAAGAGAAATGATGTAGATGAAAACTTCAGTGACAGGGGCTAGAGAGATGGCTCTGTGCCTCTCTTCCCGAGGACAGAACAATGGTTCCCAGCACCCACACTGGGTGAATTACAGCTGCCTGTAACTCCATTCCAAGGAATCCAATATGTTCTGATCTCCAGAGGCACCTGCATCCTCGTGGCATACATTCACACAAATACACACACATACAAATAAATAATAAAATAAATCTTTTAATAACATCTTCTAAGATATTACAATGCAGTTGCAAAGTGTGAGTGTTTGTGTGTGTGTGTGCTTGTGTGCGTGCGCACTCCCGCGCATGCACGTGTGCATCTGCGAGTGTATGTGTGCATGAATTATCTTGGATTCTTTTAACAGTCAAAGAAACAGATCTACAGTAGTAACATGGCATGAGGTAGTCAGATGGCATGGAGCAATCAGATTGCAAAATTAAGTTGTGTATTCACGAGTTCCTAGTTCTGCTAGCTCCTAGCTTAGTGAAATCTTTCATATAAAGTCTATAATATAATATGTTAAAAAGTTTGGACTTGGGGCACAATTCAGCAGTACAGCATCTGCATAGTGTGTGTGACACCTGAGATTCAGTCTCTAGCCAAACACATTTGCAGCCACAGAACAAAGATAGCTTGAACAAATGATTCCCTACGCAAGTCTTACTTCTCATCTAGGGAGGAGCATTGGTAATCCTGAGACATTTAAAGCTCAGAGGAAGGCTACACTGCCTCTCTGATTTACCTCATTAGCTGAACGAGCATTTCCTCGGTGTCTCTGGGTGCAGAGTGCAGTGCTGGGTGCACGGAGTTGAATGGAGACACACTTGGCCCTGCTTTGGGGAACGTTCTCTGTCTCTAATTTGCATATGATTTAGGATTGCAATGCATCTTGCTGGCATAGTTATAAAAGGTGCTGGTAATGTCTATCTAACCCTGGGGCTTTGTGTGATGGACAGTGGAGAGTAGGAGGTGACATCCCATTCTTTCCTGAAATGAACCTTTAAGTTGGCTACTGGATTTCTCCAGCCTAATATAAACAGCCAAGAGTCGTGAATTGAAAATTTGGCCCCAGAATTCACTGTCTCAGGCCGTACGCATCCCGATTCCTCGTCCAGTCCTTTGAGCTTGCCACCTGCGTGTTTCACCCCCTTCCTGTCTTCTTCCTGCCTCCAAATGACAACGTCCTGCTTATCCGTAAGCCCCAGCCTTTCTGAATATTTTTCTAATCTCTCAAGACAACAGAGATGATTGTCTTAATTCCTTCAGCGCATTGACGCAGCCCCTGTCTTTGAGGACATCCAATGTTCCAGTCACAGTGAATGCAGAGCTATGCATCCCTTCTTCTCCTGCCTGAGAAAAGAGCCACCCTTTTCCCAGGACCTAGCAACCAAGCAACCACAAACTGATTCCTCCAATGAAAGCTGTCCCATCACCCCTGAACTCCAGGCATTGTAAATGAATATAGGCATGTATACAATTTAAAGCAATTGTTCTCTGGTGAAACCCATGGTAAGATTTTAGGTAAATTGTTTCCATTTCAAGGACTAAGACCAAATGACACATTTTTCCTAAGGAATGTCTGAGGGCCCCACCTCACTTCAATTCTTCTTGTATTTTTTTTAACCTATGCTTAATGGATGTTGACTGTCTTATTAGTTGGCTGTTTGAATGGTTAGATAGATGATGGATGGATGGATGGATAGATAGATGGACTAACAAAAGCAAGTTGACTATGTGAAGGTCACTTGCTGTGGGAGGCAAAACAAGTGGCAGACACAAGCAGTCCAAGACACTTAGCCCTTCAGCTATGAGATATATTACATATATTGCGGACTGGTTGATGATACCATTTTTTTCCAAAAAGACCATTGTAGCATTATAGCATCCTTAAGATCTTCCTTAAACAGGTTAAGTCTACTTCTGTATCAGGATCTCAGCTCACTATTTCCACTCCTCAGCTTTATTTTTTTTTCCAGATTACTTGTGTGGTCTGCTCTCTTCATTCATTCAAGACTACTTGACACTAAATCCTAAAATAGCTCCTTCCATCACTCCCTATCTCCCGGTTTGCTTGGTTTTCTTTTCAGAACTCATTGCCAAACACATTAGTCATCATCTACATGCAAGCATGACATGCAGTGTGCAATAAGAAGCCTGCTAGTATGTAGCTTTATACAGTACCCCTTTTAACTTAATATATATTAATGTGTAGATTCTTCCTACTTATCTATCATCTATCTAGCTATATCTATCTATCATCTATCCATCTATCCATTTATCCATCTATCTATACATCCATCTATTATCTATCTATCTATCTATCTATCTATCTATCTATCATCTACCTACCTATCTACTTATCTACCTACTTCTGTACTCATCATAACCTACATATTCCAGGCTGGCTTTGTACTCTTCACACTGCAAGGATGACCTTGAGCATCTCATCCTTCTGCCCCAATCTGAGTACTGGGTCCAGAGACAGGCATCGCCATTCCTGTTTATGGAGTTCTGGCCATGAAACCTAGGAATTCATGCATGCCAGGCAAGTACTCTAGCAAACCTGACTCCATCCCCAGTCATGACATATTAAATATGTATTTCTTGATTTGTACACTATCTATGTTGCACTGTTAGAAGCTAAACATTGCTGGGACATTTTGTTGTTACTGGCACTGCTTATTGCATCTTTGATATTTATAACAGATGGACAAGATCTGAGACCGATTTCTAACCTTCATCTTCATTCCTAGTCCACGGTACTGCCTTTTCTTTATGCTGCTTATCCAAGAATAGAGATAAGGATCTAGAAACTTCTTGAGTACATCAATATCACATCAAAGCTTATGGGACTTTAGTGAGCATCTTACAAAAGGTTTGGTATTTAACAAGTATGGAGGCTAAGCCTCTGAGAGGAGCTGTGGCTTTGGCTAGATCACCTAACATATCTGTTAGCTGGTGTTACTCATCAGAACTCAGAGTCTGTGATGTTGAACCTTAGTGTTTCCATGTTTCGTTGCCAAACCCACTTACTAGAAAGTAGATCTGTACTTTGGAACAAGACTTTCTTTTCTTTTTCTTTTCATTATTTGTAAAAAAATAAAAATAAAAATTAACTACATTTTCCCCCTATACTCTTTCTTCCCTCCAAGCCCTTCCATGTTCCATGTTCCCCACCCCTTGTTCCCTCTCAAATTCATGGCTTCTTTCTTTGTTATTATGTGCACACACACACACACACACACACACACATACACACACACAGGGGGGAGAGAGAGAGAGAGAGAAATGCATAAATATAACCAACCTACTGAGTTCATTTAAAGTTTCTTATGTTTCGTGTATGTATATGATCCATGACTGACCACTTTGTACTGGATAACCAATAAAGGGCTCAACCCAGTAAAGACTAATTTTTTTCCACTGTGACCACTCCTTTGCTCCCTGTAGTTCTTTATTTTGGTGGGTGTTCCCCAGGAGATGCCTTTTTCCACTTTAGCATGTCTATTGATGTTGTCCTTGTTAAGTCTTGTTAGGCAACATATTATAGAGGTATACTGGATAAATCTTCTCTGTCATTTCTAGGGGATACAATCTCACAGAAAATTTCATGATACTCTGGATCTTATGGCATTTCTACCCCATCTTCCATGATGTTCCTTGGGTCTTAAGTACAGGAGCTGTTATGAAGATTTATTCCTCTTGGGTAGGTCTATATATATATATATATATATATATATATATATATATATATATATATCAATCTCTATGTAGTGCACATAAATGTTTAGGCTCAAATTGGCTTTCAAATAATGCTGACCATTGAGTACCCTATCTACTTTATTGTCCTGATATAGACTTACTTATAATAAATATTGACCACATAAGAGAAAATTCTATTTTACCATATTCTCCCTAAGAAACTATCAGAATAATATTAAGTAATCCTTTCTGGGAATAGCTACCAAAAATATCAGTAACAATCCATGAGTTATATAAACACAGGCAATCAAGCACCTGCTTTGACAGCATGTCCCAGATACAATGAGTCCTAAAATTTTATCATAGAAAGAAAAAGGCCCAAATACATTTATATCTATTAAGTCTTAGTTCTTTTTTGGGCTATCACATAACTAATACTACATTACAATTCAGGTACAGTGATCAGTCTAGAAGTTATGCCAAGTCCACAGACATTTAAAGCTCAACTGGGGTAAGCTGTATTTGGGGAACTGAGTCAGAGTCCAGAGGAGTTGGATAGGTCAGAGAGGGTTGGAAAGAGCAGTTGTGTCCTAAGCCTGGGGGATGAATACAAGTCACAGTTAAGTGCACATTCAGTGTGTGTGCAAAACAGATAAAACACAGCGGTGGGCATGGGCTAGATTCCAGGATCATCCCCTGGGCCCCTAGAGTTCCTGTGAAGAGTGCATTAGGTGAATGATACTATGAAGAATGAGGTGCAGTTTGGGAAGGTGAGCAATAAGAAAGAGGAATTCAAACAAGGCATCAGGGCAAGTAGATATGGAAAGATGAAAGTAACCTGATGGGAGAGGTGTTGCGAAGTTGGTGTGGTTTGGTTAAAGGATAGGGAAGCTATGGCTGAAGGCAGGGAGCAAAAGCCTTGACTACAACTGAGAGATAACCTCGTGTATTCAGGACCCTACCCCCTGTTTTCCCCCTGCCATCCAGTAAACAAAGTATATTTAATAGGAATGTAACAGTATAATGTAGTAGTAAGGAGATGCTTTATTCATACCAGCAAGGGAATCCATAGCTCATCAATCCTTATCTTTGTTCCTCTTGATCCTCAAGAAAGGCACTTTCTTCCTTTGGCTTAACCCTAGTCGTTCTCCTCATGAGCACTCCTCTACCCATGGTGGGACGTTGAAGAACAACTTCCTACCATAGCACTTTGTGTTCATGGTTGCAGTGACTATGGCATGTCAGCATTTTGTGACACTCTTATTACCCAGCCTCTGGCTCATAGACTCTTTCCACCATTCTGTCTGTGATGCTCCTCGGATCTTGAGGTAGAAGAGGTACTATAGAAGTCCCATTTAATCCTGAGAACCCTTCACCCACTCATTCCCAGCTCTTTGACCAGATATGCATCTCTACATGGCCTGGCATTCTTCAGCCCTAGGCTGAGAGCATAGGGAGTTTGTGGATATAAATATAAACATGTAAAAGGTGGTTTGACAAAGTGTTCATTTAGGGAAACCACAGCGGTGTGCTGCACCACTGGGCCTATGCCCTCTTACAGCTTGAGGTGTTTTGTTTTTTTTTTTTTACAAGATTTACAGCATCCGGTGTGCATTCTTTCCCTTGGAATAAATCTACAATCCAATCACAATGCAGTTGATCATCACCAAAACAGTCATGCCAGTATTCTTCCACTGGGCATATTTTCCTGGCAAATATATATTGGTCTATAGCTGGTAAGGCTGTTAATTTTTCTCTCTCAACAGCCCAGGTAACACCCTTTGGTACTTTGAACACTAGCTAGTATGACTAGAGTTCTCAACTTTGTTCTCTGTTGCTCTCCCTCTGTTCTATAACCAAGTATATGAGGGCCTTACCGACCAGCTTTAGTGGGTAAGAGATGTCAATGACAATAGCCTGTATACTTTGGGAATCTCAAGAGACCTCTCTAGCTAGTAACTCATAGGGAGACATTCCACATGTTGTGCTGGGGTTCTTGTTGAAAAGTCCATGACTTATGTCAATAATAGCATCTACATGGGCAGGGTACCTCCATTTCTAGCACTTCTTATTCTTATTTTTAAATTTAATTAATAAGGTTGTGGCTTTCTTTATGGCCTTAGTTTCTGTAATCCCATGGCCCCCCCCCTCCTTGCCCCAACCTGAGGTAAGCCTCTTTCCGTTCACGTCTGTTACTTGACTTTACTATCCCCCGTGTCTTACCATCTCTACCTCTCAGTGCCTCCCTGTCCCTCTGTGGCTTCTTCCTTGCTTCTCTCAGGAAGAATTTTAAACTTCAGAAAGTGAAATATATTCCTGACAGTATAAATTTTCTTCTTTTTTCTTTTCTTCCTTATCTTTCTCCTTTTGTTCTCCCTCTTCCTTTTCTTCTTCCTTCACTTCTTTTCCTCTCCTCCTCCTCTTCTTCCTCTTATTTTGAAAGAGGGTCTCATAGTGTAACCCTGTCTTGCCTCACTGTGGAGACCAGACTGGCTTTATACTCATAAGGGGTCTTACCTGCCTCTGCCTCTCAAGTGCTTAGATTAAAGGTGTGCCATCATGTCTATCCGGGCAATCTTCCTTCTGTTCCCCAATGCAATGTTGTCTTGATTATCTGACTTCATCCTCCTTCTGGCTTCTGTCATAATGCTTCTGAACTCTCCACCTGAGCAGCTGTGGTCACAGCTTTTTATGGCATTGATGAATAGCGAGACTCTGTGGCATCAGATAAACATTCCTTCTACTTAGCTTCAAGGCTGACACTCTTCTTAGCTGCCTGGACAGCATATGCTGTAGCTTTGGATTCTAACCCCTTCTCTAATACTGTAATTGTAAGGGGGGAAACCACAAGGAAAGATTTCCCATAGCAAGCTTACTTCAAACACGCATACTGAGCTAATGCCCAACAGGGCTTGGAGTTGGGAGGAGTCTGCAGACTGATGAGAACTTATGTACATACTGTGAATCCCTCTCCTATTGCACCTAAGACACTGGCTGTAGAGACTCCTCTTTCATCTCAAGACAGATTATTTAATGATAAATCAATATTAATTATAATAATTACTATTTTTAACTCATCCTACTTTTCCCTTCTTTCCTTCCTGGCAGCCATGGCTTCATGCTGGTCAGTATTTAATGAGAAGCAGAATGTGCTTGCACATTGGAAACTTTGAACTATGTAAGCCATTTGATGTGGAAACTTGCCTGAGGCCAGAGACCAGGCTTTCCTAGTGACCTGCTGGAGTACAAGCACGTTTGTCTAGGCCTTAATCTAGAACTTGACCTGTGGGGTGATCCTCTAGTTTAGTCGAAGGTTAGCCATGCTGGAAAGGCCAAGTTCAGAAAGTTTCTCATGACATCTAGAGATGTCCTCAGGCCACTCTGCTTTTCTGGGTAAGGAGTCGGAAGGGAAAAAATGTTCTTGTTTTTCCTTAGTGAAGGAAAGCGCTAGAAAAGATCTCATTGCTCAATCACTCAAGGCTATGAGGTACAAGTGACGAGGTTCCTCAGCAAAGTCTTAGAGCAGTGGATCTAGAGTGGAGAATGCTTCCTTTTCATGTCCAGTTTGCAGGCCTGGACTTGCAATATGATTTAAAACACTGTGTTCTCTGAAGATGCCCTGGTGGATGTGCTCGGTTATCTTGCTCAATGGATGATTTTTCTTGCCCCCCCCTCTTTTCTTTTCTTGCAGCACTGTCTCTCCAGGAATACATCCTTGACACTTCAAGGAACTCAATCTTATCTCATGACCTCTGCTGCCTGCATCTCATGGGAAGGCCACAGTGTGCTCTAGAACATTCCTGTTCGTAGGCCGCCTGCTTGGATCCGTGGCTGCATCATTGTAAGGAGCCCAATCCTGAAAAATGCCGCACCCCTTAATTTTTATTTCAAAGGCATGGTGTGAATAAAACGTAACTAAATCAAAACAATGGCCCGTGGTCTGACTTGTCGTTCCTCCAAAGAAGATACACGTGTTGGTAGCACATTGAATGATTTTAACACCATTAACTTTTAGAGACTGTCAATCCAAAGCAAAAAGAAATTCCATTTCCTATGCACTGGGGGTGGCTGCAGTGAAAGGAACTGGAATATGAAGTGTTAGTTTTGAGCACTGAGACCTCATCAGAGGCCCTAGCCTGTTACTCATGGTCATGTTCTTGGCCTTCTTAATATTGATTGAGGATCTAAAGAAATTGGGATCCCTGAGCATTGGTAGAATTGCTCTAACATATAACTGGCATAACTGGCAAGGAAATAAGTTTGGAATTTCCACAATAGTTTAAACACAAAGGCACCATAGAATCTGATAATCTAACCCTGAGTATATTAAAAGACATACCAAAAGTATGTGTACAAATATCTACAGGAATATTATTCAAAAAGTAAAAAGTGATTCAAATGCTCACCCACTTATGACTAGAACAACAATAACAATAACAAACTAGGAAAGAATGGGACAGTATATATTCAGAGAAAGGAGTGACATGGGGAAACATGGTGTGCAGGCATGGGGGCACATGGGCACACATACACACACACACAGACACACACACATGTACACGTAGAAAAGTGCATGGTTTAAAGAAACCAATGTATTTGTTTTAAAATAGAATCTTTGGTTTTTAAAACAGAAACTCTGTATGAATATATTCCCTGGCCAGACTTCTGTGTTCCTTCCTGCTGTGTGTGGGAGGCACTGCATAGTGGCTTTCTGAGATTAGGGCTCACCTCCAGAACCACTGATACCAAGAGCTTCCACAGAGCTTTTGGACAGTGTGGCACTGGCCAGCCTGTCAACCTGTCAGCCCGTCAAGCTTTAAGTGGGTTTTTTTCCTCCTAACCGCAAACCAGGCCAAAAAAAAAAAAAAAAAAAAAAAACAAACAAACAAACAAAAAAAAAAACCCAAAACCATATTCTGTATTTTCATGATTTGTTTCACGTGGTATGCTAGTCATAGCAATTTGTGTTCCCTATTTTCTCACTTGCAGGTTACCCTCTCCTTGTCTCCTCCAAGAGTGGATGGAGTAGAGTGGTGGAAGCCTTTGGGGTGTCGGGTCCTATGAATCAGCCTTCCTGGTACAAGTCAGAACACTGATATCCTTTGCTTTGGAGTTTTAAGAGATCATTCTGGAATTCATGAGGCAATACTGTCTTAGAAAGGCAGCAGTAGTTGGGTAGGTAGTGTAGACCTTCTTCTTAGGACACTTAGGTATCTGGGCCTTGGTTTCCTCACCTACCATAGGTATTCCTGGCCTTGGTGTGGCTCAGTAGCAGAGTGCTTACCTAGCATGACCAAGGTCCTGGGTGCCACCTCCTGCCCTGAAAAAAAAAGGGAGGAGTCCCTTCCCTGCTAGAATTTCATTAATCACATATGTTGTTAGGAGTTTGCCACTGTCTATTCCGAATCTTGCTTTCTCTAAGCTTCTATTCTTCATTCCCACCCACCTCCAATAGTTTTGGCAAATGATTCACTGTTATGTCTCCTAAGTTGGCCAATCCTAAATGTGTACAGTATGTTAAGCTGATGTGCATCTGCTTTCAAGTTTTAACAGAGACCTCAGGTACTCTGGCTCTACTTTCCACACAAGAGAACCCCAAGGACCAAGATCAGTCCCACTGACAGTCTACCTCCAGACTGTCCTTGCAGCAACTTCTCATACAGCGCAATGGCAAGTTCTCTATCCACCAGGGAGACACCGAATCTGCTCTGCCATCCTGTGTTAATGTACAAAACACAGTGCTGAAAAGTGAGCAGACCAGAGAGGGTTTCACCTGCCTTGATCTGAACAGCATATGCATAGGTGACATGATTAATCAGCTTCATATTTCCTCCATTTTCTTGGCTGTCCTGTCCACCGAGGACAAGGACTCACATTACATCGTTCATTTGTAAGGCACCCTTCTCCAGATCCTTTCCATGCATCTTCCAGTATTTTTAATGAACGGATCAGGATTTACATTTTTCTTCTTGAGACCCACAGGATCAGGCATTTCTGCACTGTACTCCAACACTTGTTTAGGAAGGCTCGCTGATGTTGCTGTCAGGACATACTAGAGATACAGTACTGGTCCTGCCACATTGATAAGCATATATACAAGGCAGCATCTGGTCTAATGTCCCATCTGAGCACACCAGATGTGAGTACCCACAAAGACACTACTTCTTAACCCTAGGCTTCACCCACTCTATTAAAACTGAACTAGAAGTCCCATCAGTACTCATTTCAGCTAAGCCAGGAGGCTACAGGGAGGGGCTTAGGAGAAAGAGTAAAAGGAAGAAAGGAGATAAAAATAAAGATGGTGTGGGGGACAGATTGAGAACTTCACTGGGCAGTTTGTCAAAATGCCACCTTACCTTGGTTATCTCCTTGCTCTTGAGTCTTAGGCGGCCATAATCTTGATGGTCACATGTTTCTCTTGCTTCACAAAGTTCTCTTACCATCTTTCAGAGGTCCCAAGCTTGGTTCCCAGCACCCATATGGTACCTCACAACCATCTGTAACTCTAGTATCAGGGGATTTGAGTTCCTCCTTCTAGCCTGTGACAACAACAGACATACATATGATGCATATGCATATCAACGTGCATAGGCAGAACACTCATACAAATAATAAATATGATAAGATCATTTTTAAAAAGGGCAATTATTTTAATGAAAACAAAGGGGCTCCTAGATGGAGACAAAGACTCTCTGATCATTAAATACATGAATATTTTGAGACTGTAAGTTAGCAGCTGCCCCAGTAGAACTTTAAACGACAATGACCAATAACCTAGAATCACACAGCCCACTAGCATCCTCTGAACAGCTGTTATGCATGAGCAATGTGCTGTACATACAAGACATGCCACCTATACAACCCTGCCCTTAAGAAGCTTAAAGCATCATTAGGGGCACAGAACGAAATCATTAGTAAACCATATAAGGCACTGTGTAATTAATTTTCCCAAGGCGTGGTGTGACTCTGCCTATTGTAGGAAGGCAGTGAGTGGAAAATTCAACCCAGTCTGTTATTGTTGGGACAGGCTTTTAGAACAAGTTTGAAACATGAAAGTATGGCAAAAATTTCCATAATCTCAAGGGATAGGAAGATAAGAGTAGAAAGGGTGGGAGAAGGAGGTGGTATTTTAAGAGGGAATGCAGTGTTAAGATCTACAGTGGTAGATTTAACATAGTTGGTGTGAAGAAATAAACATACTAAAAATGGCATTTGCCTTTATTCTCTTAGACCTTATTCTTTTGCCCTAAAATCCCCCTCACCTCCTGCTCTGGTCCTTTTCAACCATGGAATGTCTTTTACCAGAGGAGTTCTGAAATTCTATTGTATTTATGTTCCCCTAGTATATGTCCTACATAATGGTGGTTGCTGTTATTTGCAATTATCAACGACGATGTTATTTTATTTAAAAGATTCATCTTTCTCAATACAGCAGTCAGCCTCTTAAGAATTCAGATTGTGTTTAACCCATCCTACCCTGCATATATAGTGTAATAAGTCATATTTCAAGCTCTAAAAAGCATTTTTGATGGATCAGGGTGACTCCAAGTATTGCTTGTGTCTCTAACCTTCTGGATACTATTGCCTCTGTCATTCTTGGTTCTTCAATCCAAGGCTGAACTAAGGGTTAAAACTGGTGATAGATGTAGGAAAGAGGACACAGAGACAGTCTTAGGTCCGCGCAGAGATTGCCTCTCTTGTTTTGGGGCAATCATCTCAGCTCCCTTGCTACATAGCAAATTAGAAGCTAAGCATTCAAATCTTGGCTAGAAGCTAGATGAGGTCAGAAAGAAGTCAGGAGACAAGTAGGAATTCACGTGAAGTCATAAGAACAGGTACCTATGCTCCTGTTGCTTTGTGAGACATCTTCATGGCAATGGTCAGTGTGTGCTAGCATGGTAGCTGGTGTCCACAGAGATTGCTGCCTGTCATGGTTTGAATATGAAATGCCCTCCATAGTCTCATGTATTGCAAACTTGGTTTTTGGTTGTCAAATGCAGCTCTTTGAATGAGAGTATTATCCACAGTCTAAGGCATTTGGATGCAGTCTATGATGCAGTATGGGTGGGTTTGGGGTTTGGTGGTGTGGTCTCAATGGAGGGTATTAGTCATTGTGGATGGGCTGAAGAGTAAAACAAGTTGCTCGATTTTTAGGTAGTTCTCTTCTCTTCATGGTTGTAATTCAACCTTTAGCTTCTACATCAGCCACTATGCCTGCTGCTTGCTGTCCTCCTTCTCTGGTATGGCAGACTCTTATCCCTCTGAAACCATAAGTCAAATAAATCCTCCCTTCTGTAGGTTACATTGGTTATGGTGTTTGAACAGAGCAATAGAAAAGTAGCTAATATGCCCAACTGAAAGACCTTCAGGAAGTGATTAAATGCTCAGGATTCTGTCCTAATTAATGAATTGATTTCTTGATAGATTTATATCACAACAGCATTATCTGTAGACAATAAAAAGCAGGGGTTAGAGACAAGTTGAAGAAAGTAAGTCACTGGGACATGTCCTTGGGGGCATATCCTGCTCTGGCCACTTCTGCAATCTATTTCTCTTTTCTCTTCCCACCTGGCCCTACTCTAGTGAAAGCCCCACTACTGCACAGGTGCACCACCATGTCCAAACACACTAACCAAAGTCACCTCAGACTGATTCCTCTGAGACCATGAGCCAAATAAGCCTTTTATCTCTCAGCTACTTCTCTGGGATATTTTGGTCATAGCAACAAGACAGATAACATAGAAACTCAGCACAGCACTTCAGCGCCTTTTGTAGTCCCTTGAGGAGGGTGTAGCCAATTCTATCATATTTAGGTACGTGATCGTTTTGTTTCCTTTGCAAATAACCATTTTAGGTAGGAAATGGAGCTTTAGCTACTTGTGACTCTAGATATAAAAATAATCTGGATATTCTAGTCAAGTCCATAAGAGACTACAAGATGCCTGCTATTTCTTCCTTGAATTTGGTACCAAGCTGGTTCTAGTGTGATACCTGTTTTCACATCAAAATAGGTAGTTAGACCAAGCCCCCTGGGAGCCATGATGGTATTCCACCCCAGCTGAGACAGAGAGGTAGAACTACCTCCAAGGCCTACTATAGGAAGAAAATAAGACTTGATTAGATTCATAATTATTGAGAGTATAGGGTAAAGGTCCCTATGCATACACATCTTCAGAGAAACCAGGAATATTAATCAGAGTTGTCTTTCCAGTGGGAGAGTTGAAAAACCTGTTCTTCCAAGAAGAAACCTGAAAATTGAAAATGGTTACCTGTGTGCTTTGTTGAGTCAAGCCAAATGAAGCTTCTATAGCCAGGACTGGAGGGAGGTAGTTATCTAAATGACCTTTATAGCCAGAGGTTCCTCTAAGCTCCTACAACCAGCACCAGAGACGGCTAAGAACCCAAATGATCTCTATGTTATCTGTGTGACCTAGACCAAGCCAGATCCTTAGGCCCTTAAGCTAATACAGGCAGTCTATCTGTAGAACCCATCCAAATTCTTGGACGAAATCACACTACTAAGTTGAGTTTCAATGTAATTATGCTTCTTTGTGTACCTGGGACTATATCATACCAGGAAACTTAATACCAGGCTTAAATACATTGGGAATGAACCACCTGCTACAAGACTCCCCAGGGTCTGATCTAACTTGACAAAAATCAATCTGCACCAAGTTTGTAATTTTTCTTTTTTATGTATAGTTTGCTTCCCTGTGTGAGACCTGCTGGGTCCCCTTCAACTTGATTCCCAACGATGCCCCTTACAAGTTAGGAGGTCTTGGGAAAGTTCTTTTGCTTAAGTCTCAGTATCTTCTTCTGGAAAATGAAAATGATAACAACACCAAACTGAGTGGGTGGTTCAGGGATTAAGTGAGGTGGCACATGTGTGTGAGGCTTCGTGCATAGCACCGGGCAGAGTCATCGCTTGATAAACAGCAGCCATGAGATAATTACCATCAACATCATTCCCTGCTCAGCCCTGCCCAAGTGGCTCTGCCTTGAATAAATAGGGTTTGGGTAGAGCACAGGGGAGGTTAGGAGTCTAAATGTGTGGCACATCCTGAGAAAACTGCAGTATCATGGGTGTGTCTTGTCTCCAAATCAGGTCTGAGAACTGCTGACAAAGGTGAATCACGAATTTGAGTGGTATGTGATGTTTGTGTTCTGGGCAAGCCCAGATCCCATTGTAGCCAAAAGGTTATTTTCACTGGAAGAGATTTAACAATCATACACTCCCCAAAACCCTTTCTTTCTCCCCTTCCTAGGCCTGTCTCCATCTCTCTCCTTGGTCTTTAGATTCAAGGAAAGCCTGACTTCATCACTATAAAAGAAACCAATCTGTTTGTACTTTTGACCTACTTGGACTGACTGATACATTGTTCTATGGAATCTCATTTTATAACAAAGTCTCTTGTCACATTAGAAGACATTTAGCCACTTCAAGGCTGGACTGATATGGAAAATCAAGTATTCACTCACAGAGCACGATTTAAGGGAGTCCAAAATCAGTGTACAAGCTTCCTTGTCATTTATCAACCAGGGGAGCACAAGTTCTGTCATCCTAGAGTCTTTCTTAGTGTCATAAGCTGTAAGGCAGGAAAGCTGTAAGGCAGGACTGACTGCTTAAGTCAGAATCATTCATTAACTTTGTGTCTGTGTATATGTGTGTTCATTGTGTCTGGATGTGTGTGTGTGTGTGTGTGTGTGTGTATGTGTGTGTGTGTGTGTGTGTGTGTGTGTTTGTGTGTGTGTCTGTGCACTCATGATTTTGGGTGCATGTTAACTTGTGCATGTGTATGTATGTAGAGGCCATAGGTCAAGTTTGGTTCCATGCCTTTCACCATGACTTTTGAGGCAGGATCTCTCATTGATGCATTAGGTTAGCCAGGCTGTCCAGCAAGCCCCGGGGGGTTGCCTGTCTCTTCCTTTCCAGCATTGGGATTGTAAGTGACACCACAGTAAGCTTTTTATGTGGGTTATGGCAATCGAACACCATAGTCACACTATCCTCAAATCTGCTCAGAGCCGAGATTCATTTTTTCCACAATGTCTAGAACTAAAAAGTCAAGCCTAGAGACACAAGGCAGGGTCTTATCAAAGGGACAACACATGTAGCAGGATTAGGCCCCATGGACACGAATAACTCGACCAGGCTGCCGCTATTGTCTTCCCAATCTGCCCTGGAGGGAGTGATCCCATGGGCTGAGACATAACCTCACCACCAAAGCCAAAGTATGTCATGGAGCTTTTAATAACCCTGCCTGTCCCTGCCTCCCCCACTCAGGGGAACAGCTGGCCTCACCCTCCCTGCTTCTCATTGTCATTTTCTCTCCTGTGTGATACCAGGGCATTGTCTTCAAGTGGGTGGCCCCATAGGAAGAAGCTTGCTTTGGGGATAGGAGCAGTGTTCACTTTAGAATTTCTCTGATGCTATTGTTGCTGGAATTGCCTCTCTGCATGATGGTTAGTTACAAAAGGCATCTGGGAGATTCAGCCTAATTAGGGGGCCACTGCACTCTCCACTTGATGTAACTTCAGCTCTACCCAGGTTTACTTGGGTTACCTGGGCTCTACTCACCTCCTCCACTCACCTGCTCTCCACCCCTGAGAACCTCGACAAGATACAAGAGCTTCTGATCGCTGACACTGGAAGGGTCTGCCTTTGCACACTTTGCTCAAAAGGACTTGTCTGCTCCTCGTGACCTGGACACTGTTCTAGGGACAGAATTCACCCAGTAGCAAACATGAGCCAACTGTTCATTTCCAGGAATTGTGTGAGCCAATTGCTATCCTGCTTGGCTCCACTGTACTAAAAGGGTTTATACCATGGGAAGTAGCAGGCACTGTGTCAGAGTACGCCATGCCCTTTCATGCAGGGATCCTGCTCCCTCTGAAGCTGACAGAATCTTCCTCTTCCTTACTCCTTAGTGCTAGTGTTTCCAAGGTCAGGGGCTTTTCTCTAATGCTTCTAACTGACTCTGACTGAAGTGAATATTAGCAGGCATCCCCTGATATCGTATTTGTGCATGAATAACTGATACCCATGGTGAAATAGCACCTTTCACCTGAGGCAAAAATCCTAAGCACTGACACTAGTTTGTGTTCCTCTTAGTGGCATTTTGAGTTGCTAATTTGGGGTGGAGTCTGTGGTCAAATTACCAATCCCTTACATCCTTCCCAGTACATTACTGGGAAGCAGAGCAATGGTTCGTCCCTTTCTGACCTATAGGCACTCAGTTAGCAAGGTCATACCCTTCCAACCTGACTTGATCTTTTGTCATATCTTTCAATATGTGTGGGTCCCTCCATACTCAAAAGTGTTGTAAAATCCTATTCCATCCCTTCAAGATTGTGTGTGTCATTCTATTAAATTAAGATCCTTGTTGTTATGATGAAAATACTCCAACAATAACAACTGGGGGAAGAAAGGGTTTATTTTATCTCTCAAATCCAGATTATAGTCCATTGCTGTAGGGAAATCACAGCCGATCAGAGGCAACTGGTCACACTTCACCCATGGTTAAGATATAAAAATAATGAAGGCTAGTGTTCAACTTTACATTCAGCTCATGAGATGATGTACTCACCATGAGGTCTTCCCACATTGATGAAAGTAGTCAAGATAATTCTCCACAGATATGCCTAGAGGCCCATCTCTTAGGTGATTCTAGATTCCATTAAATTATCACTAACCATCACAGTCCCCAAGAAACAGAAGCATGTTTTCAGAAGAGAAGGGTTTGTATCATTGTCTTAGTCTTGGCATTGCCTAGCATCAGAGACCAGGGCATTTCAGTCACATTTGTGTGTCTAGATAGAGATGTCACTATCTACTAAGAAGAGACTCATGCTTAGAAATGCTCAAATTCTTGAACTAGTTAAACTTTCTTATCCATTTTGCTACTACTTCTCTAAGGCCCTTCTTTAAGTTCTTAATGAATGATCAAGAAGGCTGGACCTGACAAGTTCTATTTAGACCAGAAGGGGAGGAGAAGACAACCACAAAGTTTCTGCACATTATTTAAGGTAGACGAGCCCCTCTGCAGGGTATGATGTCCCTCCTGTCTCCATACAGAAATCTCCACTGGGGCGAGGCTTCATTTAGTGGATGTGGAATGGAAAAGCTGAAGCCTGGGTTTCTGTTTCTACATTCCAGACACTGCTTGAACTCAGAAAACTGAAGTGTGGTGTCCTTGGCTGTTGATCCTTGTTCTCAAGCACATCACTCATCACCAGTTATAATTAGTGATTTATGGACTGCTATGTATTCAGCCCTGAACTCTGCACCCCAGCAGGCAATGCCCTGCCTGTGTTATGTACCAGTGTGCTTCCAGTGCTGGCCAAATAATGGCTGTCCAATAGTTGCTTGCTAAATGACCTTTTTTTAACCAACTAGATTTTACTTCTTTGCTCTTATTTTGAGTTTGAACTCCTTGTTCCTCCTGAACACCCTAGTTTGAATGTATAATATTATTGAAGTCAGAAATCACAGTGTGCTGAAGGTATAAGTTCTCCTAAAGTTTACACATCTGGCTTTAGTATTGTTATACCACTAGAGGATTCAGTTGGTAACCTTCTGCTTAAAAACCTAAGATGCACACCACCTTTTCAAATTTACTAACACCTTTTTTCCCAAACTAACTTAGCTTGACAATGTAGATCACAATGTTAAGTGCCAAAGAGTAGAACTAAAAAATTTGAATAGGTTGTATATTAACTCTCATGAATTAAGCCTGAGCACATAAATCCATGATATGGTACCTACTCATCTTGTAAAAAAAAAAAAAAAAAAAAAAAAAAAAGCCCTGAGTTCCACATTCAGCATTGAAAAACAAATGCATGCATTTATAAGAGCTGTGAGAAAGCAGGGATTGTGGCTCTCCATACCTCTCTGTCTACACTGTGTCTTTCCAGGTCTATAAAGGCAAAAACAATTTCCTATCAACTCGCAAGACAATGGTGCTGTGTTGCAGGCCTATTTTAAGCTGAGATGAGGTCTTGAGACTCCTTAGTGGCAAATGATGAGTCATCCTATGGAGAGAGAAGATGACACTGCCTTGCTCTCAACCGACCATGGTCTGGACTGCTCTTGGTCGCTGCCTCATACATAGGCCTTCCTTACATAGTAGATGTATATAGCCAGACCAGGGTTAGAGACGCTGTCAACTGCTCCTGGTGCCTGTGGAATTTTCTTAAATTCCAATGTTGTCTTTCAAGGTATATATGGTAACCTCTGAGTTTTCCCTTGCTAGTCCTACCTCTCTCCTGTCATCAAACACAGTCAAGTCTGAGTTCAAGCCCTGCTGTGGCTGGCATCTCATTTGCTAAAGAGCTTGAAGTCATGCTTGTAGGAAGACACTCCCACACAATGACCACTTAGCTGGTCTGTGTGTGTTAGCACTTGTGTGTTTTCTGTGGTCTAGGCCAAGGGTCCTTGAAGTGTGGTGCTAGAACATCACCCCACATTTCCAGGCCTCATCACACGCCAGTGGATCACTCTGGAGGTGGGCTCCAGAGCCCTGTTTCAACAAAATCTCCAAATGTCTGTGATTCATGTTTAAACTTGAGAAGTACTCGGTAAGGCGATGTTTTAGATTCTTTTAAATCACAGGCTACAATGGAATTACAAAGAACAGTAAGAAGTCTGCTTTCCTTCTTAAATGTATTTTTGAGGCAAGATCTCCCTTCATAGCTTTATAATCCAATGTGTCTGGGAACTTCTTATGAAGCCCAGGTTGACTTTGAACAAGCCAGTACTTTTGTCTCAGCTCTCTGAATTCTGAGATTATAAGCATGAGCTGCCATGTTTGGGTAGGAAGTCATTTGAAAGATGGCATAGCCTTCCTCTTTTTTCAGGTGAGTACCCTGGATATGGAACATGCCCATGTGTATATCCTAAACCTCAGACAGGACTTATTGGTTCACAATTCAGAGCTCTAGGGTAAATAGTTCTAGAGAGTTCTCATGAGCTCTGGCCTTGAAAACTGGGTTTGCCTACTTGGGTCACAGAAAATAAAGTTTCTTAGGGTTTGGCCTTCTCAGATGAAATGCAAATCTTTTCTTCCCTTTCTAAGCCTTTCTCCTCATCTCTGACCACACATCAGAGCAGAACTGTCTTGGAGAAAAAGCAATCTTCAAGGACTTGGTTCAGAAGCCAGGGTGTGCATGGTCTCTCTTCCGGAGTACTGACAGGTGATTCCCAAGTGTGACTGTTACTCAGATTCCCTGCATACCTAGCAACAGATGGACAGTCTGTAGAGGACTCCTCATTGGAATTCTGGGAAAACCTATTCAGAGCAGTGGGGGAGGGGCTGAAGAATATCTCTGAACAGTTTGGCTGCAAATGAGCAGGGGCTTGGCAACCTTCACTGCCCTTAAAAAGGAAAGAACTTGATGTGTTTGGGGACAGTTCATTATCACTTAGGGGGTGAAAAAATCAAAACTTTAAAGTGCCTTCCAGACTCTTTGCCTGTGTCCTTCCAGCTCAGGGCAGTTGCCAGCTTTAAATTTCATCTATCATTTCGAGACCATATGTGGAAGTTCTGATCAGTGACATTTTTATTTTTATTTTTCAGACCGAAAAGGCTTGTCTCTCTTCCAAACTGTCTTATTAAAAAGGCTAGAGTTGCCTCCACGGCCTGTAGGCAGAATGGTGACAAGCGAGAGGGAGGGAGAACTTGGCAATTTGGGAAGGACAGAACTGGCGCAAGTCTCTTGCATGCCTGTCTCCTCTAAGCCTCTCCTGGACTTTGCTGGTGTCATTCACAAGGGCTCCACCACTCTCCTCCCGAGACCTTCTGAAGCCTTTGACTTTCACAATCTGCATGTCCCGTCCCTAAACACAGCTCCGGGCATCAAGCTCTATCAACAGAGATTTGAACAGCAAGTTGTTGGAAGACACTGATTCTTCTGCTTCCAAAATAATATTTTTTCTGCCTTTGGCATTATTTTTTGGCATTGGGTGCCTTTACTATTTTCCCTCAGCAGATCTGTAAGTTAATATTTATAGAGAGAATCACTACAAGTCAGCATGGGTTCACTGAGAATCAGCCACGTGGAACTAACCCTATTTCCCTGACTCAAAATGGTAACCAGGCAGTAAATTGGAAGGAAGCCAAAATGTAGAGCACCCTCATTTCAGAAGGGCATTTATTGCCCAACTGAAACATTTAAACAACAAACATTCCGAGAAATGAAGGGTGTGCTTAAATACTATGTGCAGATTCATTGTTGAGACCAAAATTTGAACAAAATTTACTACTGTATCCTAAAGATTTTTCGGTGATTTTTGAAAAACCAGAGAAGCTTGTTCATCAACAAGCTTGTTTTATTGTATGTTAGGGATAAAGACAGGAAAGACTTCAGATGTTCCCCAAAGACTAGAATGTCCAACCAAGGCTAAAAGATGGCTTTCAACATACACATCTATGCAACCAATTGCATGAACAGTAGCAGAAGACCTGGTTTAATAATTTACAATTAAAAAAAAAAGTCAGGCTCTCTCATGGACCACCAGCTTAGGAATGCAGCTGCCAAGAAAACTAAACAGGTTGGGGCTCTATTAATAGTAGCATAAAGCACAGATCAAAGGATACATGACCCCACTGCACATCGAACTGGTCAGACCACAGCTGGACTGTGGTCTTGTCTTTGCCCTGGAGGCCACATTCTGCTAGGAACATTGACAGAGAGAGAAAATGTCAGCAGTAGGAGCTGTGATGGGGAGCAGCCTGGGATCTGATTCATCTAGGCCTCAAACAACAGGAAAGTTCAGGCACTCAAAAATTTCAGGAAAGCAAGTTTCACTTCAAAATGGCAAGATTTACTAAAAAATCAAAGTTTCCCAGTACTGATATCTGTTCCTCACAAATTAATAACCCAAGAAAATGCTTAAACTAAAACTATAAGTGACATCAGGTATCTTGTGAAGGAGATTGCCACAGAGAATGATTACTATAGTTTTGGGTTTCTGTCAGCAATGGCTTCCAGATCTATGTCTGAGCTAGTCTTCAACCTGATCAAGAACGTGGAGAGCAGAGGACCCCTGAAGTGGAAATTTCTGGAAGCTGTCTTGTGAGAGCACATGTGATGTTTTGCTGAAAACGGACACTTGAAAGGGCACTTGATGTTGGAAAGAATATAAATGGAACCCCAGAGATAGTGAGAGAACTCTCTTGCATTGCTACACCATGAAACACTTCACTGCTCTTTGCTGGTCTTTGCTGATTTTCTCTGGTCTTCACTTCATACAAAGAAACAGAACAAAGAATTTCTTATGGTATTCTGGCTGATACTGGCCACTTCTGCTGCCTTATGTCAATTCAGCAGATTCTTGCAGATTCTGTTGGATCAACTGATTTGTGTTTGGTGTTTGCTATTGAGCTTCACTGCCAGTATCCTGGCAATGAAGAATGGAATCACCTCAAGAAACTACTTCTAAATAGGTTTACAATCCCCTTTTCTTATTAACCTTTCTCTCCAACCTCTGGTTGGTGGGTGAGAAGGAAAGTTGAATGGTTTAAGAACCCTAAATAAAGCCGGTTTTGAAAAATATAAGCCTACAGACATAATTTTCAGAGACATGTTAGTAAGAACTAGGCAGGCAAGCTGGGTTTTATTGCATCTCAGTTGTGTTATTGACTTGCTTTTGTTTGGTCTCACATCGGGAAAGTAAAAAGAGGAGTTGCCTGGTATATAACATCACTCTTAAAAAGAACACCCTGTGTATTGTGCCTAAAATCATAAAAATAACCTAAGTAGATATATTAGCAGTATTGGTTGGAAGTACACTTTTTTGAGACCTCAGCCTGAAGATCAGGAATCCCAAGGTTTACTTAGATCAGTGGTTCTCAACCTTCCTAATGAGATTCTTTAATATAGTTCATGTTATGGTGACTCCCAACCATAAAATTATTTCATTGCTGCTATATAACTGCCATTTTGCCACTGCTATAAGTCATAATGTAAATATCTAATATGCAGGATATCTGATATGTGACTCCTGTGAAAGAAGCTTTGACCTCAAAAGGGGTTACAACCCACAAGTTGAAAACCACTGATTTACATTGTTTTCTTCACGCCTTCAGGCACTTATCGAGCATAGACAAAGATGCTACCAATCTTTCCTGAGAATAGACATGTTTACCAATAGTGTAACAGGGTTCTTAAAAATGAAAATCAAGTAGCCTTGGTTTCTGTTGGTAGGGTTCTTGTGCTTGCCTTTTGCCATCTGGTTATCTCTGGTGCTGGTTGGTCTTGCTGTCTCTGGCTGGAGCTTATCCATCCTGTGGGCCTGTAAGTCCCTGTCCATATTCCTGAGAGACAAACTCTTTTCAGGCAAGGTCTGCGCACAGAAGGCTGTGGAGCCGCCTGGCTCCCTGGTGCAAATGGCAGCCTAAAGACTTCTGTCCCAGCTGCTCCACTGATCATATGCCCCATGTGCTTCTAGCTGTTCCCTTCCAGAGAGAGGGTGAAAATCTCACTGCCATGCTCAGAAGTGAAAGTGATGCTGGGAGATGACTCTCTCCTGGTGGGCTGTGCACAGAAGGCTGTGGAGCTGCCTGACTTCCCAGTGCAAATAGCGGCAGCTGGAAAAGCAAGAATTGGATTTAAAATCGTATCTCATGATGCTGATAGAGAGCTTCAAGAAGGACTTCAATAACTTCCTTAAAGAAATACTGAAGAATATGGGTCAACAGGTAAAAACTCTTAAAGAGGACACAAAAATCCCTTAAAGAAATACAGGAGAACATGGGTCAACAGGCAGAAGCCCTTGAAGAGGAAAAACAAAAATCCCTTAAAGAATTACAGGAAATTCACTCCCAGACAGACCGGACAGGCAACACCAGGTACGCAGAAACATCCCGAGTTTAACATAGCTCGGGACACAGCCCGCCAGGCTTCTGCCTGCTCCCAAGGCCTGGGCACCCCTGCAGGCCTTCTGTGTTCCAGGCCTATCCTGGGCCATTTGCCCTGCAGAGTGATCAGCACTTGGAAAGGGTCCCCACAGCATCTGCCATATTTGGTCCTGGACAGACCAGACAGGCAACACCAGGTACACAGAGACAACCTGAGTATAACACTGCTTGGGGGAAGGCACACCAGGGCTTCAATGGCACCCAAGAGTAGGGCAGCCCATCAGCAATCTGTGCCAGGGGAAAACCAGTCATCCAGTGGTATGGAAATAGCCTTACAGACTCACAGGAGGTTCAAGCACCAGACAGTGACAACAGGACCAACTAACGCCAGAGATAACCAGATGGCAAAAGGCAAATGTAGGAACATTACTAACAGAAATCAAGGCAATATGGCAGCATCTGAGCCCAATTATCTGAAAACAGCAAGTCCTGGATATCCCAACACATCAAAAAAAACATGATTTGGATTTAAAATCACACATCATGATGCTATTAGAGGATTACAAGAGGGACATAAATAAATCTCTTAAAGAAATACAGGAGAACATGAATAAGGTAGAAGCCCTTACAAAGAAAAGACAAAAATCACTTAAACAAATTCAGGAGAATATGGGTTAACAGATAGAAACCAATAAAGAGGAAACACAAAAACCACTTAAAGAAATGCAGGAGAAATTGGCTCAACAGGCAGAAGTCATGAAAAAGGAAACACAAAAATCTCTTAAAGAATTGCAGGAAAACACAAACAGTAAAGGAACTGAGCAAAACCATCCAGGATCTAAAAACAGAAGTAGAAACAACTAAGAAATCACAAAGGGAGACAACTTTGGAGATAGAAAACCTTGGGAAAAAATCAGGGGCCATAGATGCAAATATCAACAACAGAATACAAAAGATAGAAGAAAGAATCTCAGATGCCGAAGATACCATAGAAACTGTTGACTCAACAGTCAAAGAAAATGCAAAATGCAAGAAACTTGTAACCCAAAACATCCAGGAAATCCAAGACACAATGAGAAGACCAAACCTAAGGATTATAGGTATAGATGAGAGTGAAGATTTACAATAAATGGCCAGCAAATATCTTCAACAAAATTCTGGAAGAAAACTTCCCTAACCAAAAGAGAGAGATGCCCATGAATATACAAGAAGCCTATAGAACTCCAAACAGACTGAACCAGAACAGAAATACCTCCTGTCACATAATAATCAAAACCCCAAATGTACTAAACAAAGAAAGAATATTAAAGGCAGTAAGAGAAAAAAACCAAGTAACATTTAAAGGAAGACATATCAGAATTACACCAGACTTCTCACCAAAGACTATGAAAGCTAGAAGATCCTAGGAAGATCTCATATAGACTCTAAGAGAACACAAATGCCAGCCAAGACTACTATACCCAGCAAAACTCTCAATCTCCATAGATGGAGAAACCAAGATATTCCATGACAAAACCAAATTTATACAATATCTCTCCACAAACTCAGCCCTACAAAGGATAATAGGTGGGAAACACCAATACAAGGAGGAAAACTACACCCTGGAAAAAGCAAGATAGTAACCTTCTGTCATCAGAACCAAAAGAAGATAACCATTTAAACATAAAAATAACATCAAAAATAACAGGAAGTAATAATCACTATTCCTTAATATCTCTTAACATCAATGGACTCAATTCCCCAATAAAAAGACATAGACTAACAGACTGGATATGTAAACAGGACCCTACATTTTGCTGCATACAGAAAACACACCTCAGGGTCAAAGACAACACTACCTCAGAGTAAAAGGCTGGAAAACAATTGTACACACAAATGGTCTCAGGAAACAAGCTGGAGTAGCCATTCTAATATCAGATAAAATTGACTTTCAACCTAAAGTCATCAAAAGAGACAAGGAAGGACACTTCTTACTGGTCAAAGGAAAAATCCACCAAAAAGAACTCTCAATTCTGAACATCTATGCTCCAAATGCAAGGGCACCCTCATTCGTAAAAGAAACCACTAAAACTCAAATCACACATTGCACCTAACAAAATAATTGTGGATGACTTTAACACTCTACCCTCCTCAGTGGACCAATCAGAAAAACAGAAACTAAACAGAGACACAATAAAACTAATTGGAGCTTTGGAACAATTGGATTTAACACACACACACACACACACACACACACACACACACACACACGTGTGTGTGTGTGTGTGTGTATATATATATATATATATATATATATATATATATATATATACATTTCATCCTAAAGCAAAAGGATATACCTTTTTTCTCAGCACCTCATGGTACCTTCTCCAAAATCGACCATATAATTGGTTACGAGACAGACCTTGACAGATATAAGAAGATCGAACTAATCTCATGCCTCCTATTAGATCACTATGGAGTAAAAGTGGTCTTCAATAGCAACAAAAACAACAGAAAGCCCACATACACATTGAAGCTGAACAATACTCAATGATACCTTGGTCAAGGAAGAAATAAAGAAAGAAATCAGACTTTTTAGAATTTAATGAAAGTGAAGGCACAACATACCCAAATTTATGGGACACAATGAAGCAGTGCTAAGAGGAAAACTCATAGCCCTGAGTGCCTCCAAAAAGAAACTGGAGAGAGTATACACTAGCAGCTTAACAGCGCACCTGAAAGCCCTGGGACAAAAAGAAGCTAATTCATCCAAGAGAAGTAGAAGACAGGAAATCATCAAACTCAGGGCTGAAATCAATCAAGTTGAAACAAAGAGAACCATACAAAGAATCAACAAAACCAGGAGCTGGTTCTTTGAGAAAATCAACAAGATAGATAAACCCTTAGCCAGACTAACCAGAGGGCACAGAGACAGTATCCAAATTAACAAAATTAGAAATGAAAAGGGAGATATAACAACAGAAACTGAGGAAATTCAAAAAATCATCAGATCCTACTACAAAATACTATACTCAACACAACTGGAAAATCTGGAGGAAATGGACAATTTCTGAGACAGATACTAAATACCCAAATTAAATCAGGATCAAATAGATCATCTAAACAGTCCCATAACTCCTAAAGAAATAGAAGTGGTCATTGAAAGTCTTCCAACCAAAAAAAGTACAGAACCAGATGGTTTTAGTACAGAATTTTATCAGACCTTCAAAGAAGACCTAACACCAATACTCTTCAAACGATTCCACAAAATAGAAACAGAAGGAGCACTACCCAACTTGTTCTATGAAGCCACAATTACGCTGATACCAAAACCACACAAAAATCCAACAAATAAAGAGAACTTCAGACCAATTTCCCTTATGAATATCAATGCAAAAATACTAAATAAAATTTTTGCCAACCAAATCCAAGAACACATCAAAATGATGATTCACCATGATCAAGTTGACATCATCCCAAGGATGCAGGTATGGTTCAATATATGGAAATCCATCAAAGTATCTTGGCGTGACTTTAACCAAACAAGTGAACGATCTGTATGACAGGAACTTCAAGTCCTTGAAGAAAGAAATCGAAGAAGACCTCAGGAGTTGGAAAAATATTCCATGCTCTTGGATTGGCAGGATCAATATAGTAAAAATGGCCATCTTGCCAAAAGCAATCTACAGATTCAATGCAATCCCCATCAAAATCCCAAATCAATTTTTCATAGATTTCGAAAGAGCAATTCTCAAATTCATCTGGAGTAACAAAAAACCCAGGATAGCTAAAACTATCCTCAACAATAAAAGGACTTCTGGTGGAATCAATATCCCTGACCTCAAGCAGTACTACAGAGCAATTGTGCTAAAAACTGCATGGTATTGGTACAGCGACAGACAAGTAGATCAATGGAATAGAATTGAAGACCCAGAAATGAACCCACAGACTTATGGTCACTTGATCTTTGATAAAGGTGTCATCCCAAGGATGCAGGTATGGTTCAATATATGGAAATCCATCAATGTAATCCACTACATAACCAAACTCAAAGAAAAATATCACATGGTCATTTCATTAGATGCTGAAAAAGCATTTGACAAAATTCAGCATCCTTTCATGCTAAAAGTCTTGGAAAGAACAGGAATTCAAGGCCCATACTTAAACATAGTAAAAGCAATATACAGCCAACTGGTAGCCAACATCAAACTAAATGGAGAGAAACTTGAAGCAATTCCACCAACATCAGAGACTAGAAAAGGCTGCTCCCTCTCTCATTATCTTTTCAATATAGTACTTGAAGTTCTAGCTAGAGGAATTGGACAACATAAAGATGTCAAAGGGATAGAAATTGGAAAGGAAGAAGTCAAACTATCTCTATTTGCAGATGATATGATAGTATACTTAAGTGACCCAAAAAACTCCACCAGAGCTGGTTCAACTGGAGGTCAACATGCAGAAGAATGCGAATTGACCCACTCTTATCTCCTTGCACTAAGATCAACTCCAAGTGGATCAAGGACCTCCACATAAAACCAGACACACTGAAACTATTAGGAAAGAAACTTGGGAAGACCCTGGAGGACATAGGCAAAGGGGGAAAGTTCCTGAACAGAACACCAATAGCTTATGCACTAAGATCAAGAATTGACAAATGGGACCTCATAAAATTACAAAGTTTCTGCAAGGCAAAGGACACTGTCAGAATGACAAAACGACAACCAACAAAATGGAAAAAGATCTTCACCAACCCCACATCCGACAGAGGGCTAATATCCAATATATACAAAGAACTCAAGAAGTTAGACCCCAAAGAACCAAATAACCCTATCAAAAAATGGGGTACAGAGCTAAACAAAGAATTTTCACCAGAAGAAATTCGGATGGCTGAGAAACACCTTAAGAGATGTTCAACATCGTTAGTCATCAGAGAAATGCAAATCAAAACAACCCTGAGATTCCACCTCACACCAGTCAGAATGGCTAAGATTAAAAACTCAAGAGACGACAAATGCTGGCGAGGATGTGGAGAAAGAGGAACACTCCTCCACTGTTGGTGGGATTGCAAAATGGTAAAACCGCTCTGGAAATCAGTGTGGCGGTTCCTCAGAAAATTGGGCATGTTCCTTCCAGAGGACCCTGACATACCACTCCTGGGCATATACCCAGAGGATTCCCCTGCATACAATAAAGACACATGCTCCACTATGTTTATAGCAGCCTTGTTTATAATAGCCAGAAATTGGAAGGAGCCCAAATATCCCTCAAAGGAGGAATGGATACAGAAAATGTGGTATATTTATACAATGGAATACTACTCAGCAATTAAAAATAATGAATTCATGCAATTTGTAGGTAAATGGTTAGACCTGGAAAATATCATCCTGAGTGAGCTAACCCAATCACAAAAGAATCCACATGAAATGCAATCACTGATAAGTGGATATTAATGAGCCCAGAAGCCCTAAATACTCAAGACACAATTAGCAAGTCAAATGATTCCCAAGAAGAAAGGAGAGGACCCTGGGCCTGGAAAGATTGGATCCAGTTTTGTAGAGAAACTGTGGGGGGAGGGGGAATGATTGGGGAATAGTTGGGGGGGAGAGGAACTATGGGACATAGGGAGGGGGGAACTGGGAAAGGGGAAAGCCTTTGGAATGTAAACATAGAATATAGAAAATTAAAAAAAAAAAACTCCACCAGAGAATCTTCCAACAAACCCAAAAGAAGGTAACCACACAAACATAAATATAACATCAAAAATAACAGAAAGCAATAATCACTATTCCTTAATTTCTCTTAACATCAATGGACTCAGTTCCCCAATAAAAAGACATAGACTAACAGAAATATTTTTCATGTAAATATTCAATTTTATCAGAAAATGTTTGTAATTTCTCTTTTAATTAATTTATTAATTATTATTAATAGTAATAAATAATAATTATTTTATGTCTACCATTTAATCTGCATTATTTTTCATGATAATTTTCAATTTTAACATGTTTTTTGATATATTTCTTCTATTTTATCAGAAATATTTTCCATGTAAATCTCTGACTTTATTACAAAATATTTTTAATTCTACCTTCAATTAATTTAGAAAAGTTTTTATGTCTACCATTTTGTCTGTACAATTTTCCATGAAATAGTCAATTTTAACATGTTTTTATATATTTTTTCAATTTTATCAGAAATATTTTCCATGTAAATCTTCATCTTTATTAGAAAATATTTATAATTCTACTTTCAATCAATGTAGGAATATTTTTATGCCTACCATTGTTATATCTATATAAATTTTCATGATAATCTTCAATTTTAACATGTTTTTCTACATTTTTCTACAATTTTATCAGAAATCTTTTCCACATAAATCTTCAATTCTGTCATAAAATGTTTGTACTTGCTTTTCCAATTAATTTAGCAATGTTTTTTGTCTACCATTTTACTCTTTAATTTTCCATGAAAGTTGTCAATTTTAATGTTTTCTATATATTGCTTCTATTTTAGCTGAAATATTTTCCATGTAAATCTCCAATGTTATCACAAAGTGTTTTTACTTCCTTTTTCAATAAAAGAACATGCTTTTCAAAATAAACTTCAATTTTATCAGAGCTATTTTCCATGTAAATCTTCAATTTTATCAGAAAATGTTTATAATTTTACTTTTAATCAACTTAGGAATATTCTACTATTCTATCTGTACAATTTTCCATGAAATAATCAATCTTAATGTGTTCTTCTATAGTTTCTTCAATTTTACCAGAGCTATTTTCCATGTAAACCCTCAATTTTATCAGAAAATGTTTATAATTCCACTTTCAATCAACTTAGGAATATTTTTATGCCTACCATTTTATCTGTAATTTTTCCATGATAATCTTCAATTTTAACATGTTATTCTATTTTTCTACAATTTTATCAGAAACACTTTCCATGTAAATCTTCAATTCTATAATAAAATGTTCCTATTTCCTTTTTCAAATAATTTAGCAATGTTTTTATATCTACCATTTTACTCTTTAATTTTCCATGAAAATTGTCAACTTTAATGTGTTTTATATATATTTCTTCAATTTTGTCAGAAATATTATCCATGCAAATCTTTAATCTTATCATAAAATGTTTTTACTTCCTTTTCAATAAAAAACAGAAAAAAAGAAATACATAAAAACACAATCAAACAGATGAAGGAATTGAATAAATCCATCCAAGATATAAAAATGGAAACAGAAATAATAAAGAAATCACAAATGGACACAAACCTGGAGATGGAAAACCTAGGAAAGATATCAGGAGTTGCATATGCAAGCATTACCACAAGAATAAAAGCGATAGAAGAGAGAATTTCAAGTATAGAAAACACCATAAAAGACATTGACACAACAGGCAAAGAAAATAGAAAATGTGAAAAGCTCCTAACCCGAAACATCCAGGAAATTAAGGACACAATGAAAAGCCTAAGCCTAAGAATAATAGGTATAAGAGAGAGAGAGTGAAGATTCCCAATTCAGAGGGTCAGTAAACATCTTCAACAAAATAATAGAAGAAAACTTCCCTGATCTAAAGAAAGTGATGCCCATAAATACAAGAAGCCTACAGAATGCCGAATAGTTGGACCAGAAAAAAGAAATTTCTCCTGTCACATAATAATCAAAACACCCAATTGCACAGAAATAATATTAAAAGCAGTAAGGGAAAATGGTCAAGTAACATATAAAGGCAGACCTATCAGAATTACATCAGACTTCTCAATAGAGACTCTAAAAGCCAGAAAATCTTAGGCAGATGTTATACAGACCGTAAAAAAACACAAATGCCAGCCCAGGCTACTATACCCAGCAAAAGTCTCAATTGCCATAGACGGAAAAACCAAGATATTCCATAACAAAACCAAATTTGTATCTTTCCACTAAACTAGCCCTGCAGAGGATAATAGAAGGAAAACTCATACACAAGGAGGGAAATTACACCCAAGAAACAGCAAGAAATTACTCTTCTCACATCAAAACTAAAGAAGAGAACCACATAAATATACTTCAACCTCTAACAACAAATAGAACAGGAAACAACAAGCATTGGTCTTTAATATCTCTCAAAATCAATGGACTCAATTCCCCAATAAAAAGACATAGACTAACAAACTGGATTTGTAAACAGGATCCAGCATTTTGCTGCATACAGGAAACAGACCTCAATGACAAAGTCAGACACTACCTGAGGTGTGTAGAGCAGAGTAGACGGCTGGAAAAAATGTTTCCAGGCAAATTGTTGCAAGAAACAAGCTGGAGTAGTCATTCTAATATCCAATAAAATAGACTTTCAAACAAAAATTATCAAAAATGATGGGAAAGAACACTTCAGACTCATCAAAGGAAAAATCCACCAAGTTGAAGTCTCAATTCTGAACATCTATGTTCCAAATGCAAGGGCACTCACACTTGTAAAAGAAACTTTACTAAAGCCCAAATCACACAATAATAGTGGATGGCTCCAACACCCCACTCTCATCAAAGGACAGATCATGGAAACAAAATAAACAGAAACACAATGAAAGTAATCAAAGTTATGAACCAAATGGATTTAAGAGATATCCACATAACATTTCACCCTAAAACAAAAGACTATACAGTTTTTCAGCACTTCATGGTTCCTTCTCTAAAATTGACCATATAATTGGACACAAAACAAGCTTCAACAGATACAAGAGGATTGAATTAATCCCATGCATTCTAACAATTCAACATGTACTAAAGCTGATCTTCAATAACAACAGAAACCCACATATTCATGGAAGCTGAACAACTCTTTATTCTGTAATAACTTTGTCAGGGAAGAAATAAAGAAATTAAAGACTTTAAAATTCAATGAAAATGAAGGCACAGCATACCCAAACTTGTGGGACACAATGAAATTAATGTTAAGGAAAAAACTCACAGTTCTTCCTAAAGAAATTGGAGAGACTTACACTACCAGCATAATAGCACATCTGTAAAATGCTAGAACAAAAAGAAGCAAATACACCCATGAGGAGTAGACAGCAGGAAATATTAAATTCAGGACTGAAATCAACCAAGTAGAAACAATGAGAACTATTCAAAGAATCAACAAAACTAGGAGATGGTTCTTTGAGAAAATCAACAGGATAGATAAATTCTCAGAGAACTAACTATAGAGCACAGATACAGTATCTAAATTAACAAAATCAAAAGTGAAAAGGGAGACATAACAACAGAAACTGAGGAAATTAAAAAAAAATCATCAGATCCTACTACAAAAACCTATATTTAACAAAACTGAAAAATCTAGATGAAATGGATGATTTTCTAGACAGATACCAGGTACTTAAGTTAAATGAGGATCAGATAAACAATCTAAACAGTCTCATAGCTCCTAAAGAAATAAAAGCAATCATTAAGTCTCCCAACCAACTAACCAACCAACCAAACAAACAAACAAACAGCTCAGGGTTAGATGGTTTTAGTGCAGAATTCTATCAGACCTTCAAAGAAGACCCAATACCAACAGTTCTTAAACTATTTCACAAAATAGAAACAGAAACAACACTACCTAATTCATTCTATGAAGCCACAGTTATGCTGATACCTAAACCACATGCAAAAAAAAAAATAATAAAATAAAAAAACAACAAAGAGAACTTTCCCTTATAAATATTGATACAAAAATATTCAATAAAATTCTCACAAACTGAATCCAAGAACACATCAAAATGCTCATTCAACCCAATCAAGTAGGTTTTATCCCAGGAATGCAGGGATAGTTCAATATAAGGAAATCAAGCAATGTAATCCAATATATATATATTGGATTACACAATATCATTTCATTAGATGATGAAAAAGCCTTTGACAAAATACAGCATCTCTTCAGGTTAAAAGTCTTGGAAAGATCAGGAATTCAAGGCACATACCTAAACATAATAAAAGCAATATACAGCAAAGCAATAACCAGCATAAAATTAAATGGAGAGAAACTTGAAGTAGTCCCATTAAAATTGGGTACAAGACAAGGCTGCCCACTCTCTCCCTATTTATTTAATATAGTACTCGAAGTCCTAGCTACAGCAAATAAACAACAAATGAAGGTCAAAGGGTTACAAATTGGTAAGGAAGAACTCAAGATATTACTATTCTTGATGATACAAGATATGTATACTTGACCCTAAGAGTATACAAGTCAGTAACCTTCTTCTATACAAAGGATAAATGGGCTGAGAAAGAAAGTAGAGAAATAACACCCTTCACACTAATCTTAAATAATATAAAATATCTTGGTGTAACTCTAACCAAGCAAGTGAAAGATCTGTATGACAAGAACTTCAAGTCTCTGAAGAAAGAAATAGAAGACCTCAGAAGAGGGAAAGATCTACCATGCTCATGGATCAGCAGGATTAACTTAATAAAGATGGCCATTTTACCAAAATCAATCTGCAGATTCAATGCAATCCTGAGCAAAATTCAAACTCAATTCTTCACAGGAAAAAAATAGCAATTCTCAACTTTATATGGAAAAAAAACCCAGGAGAGTAAAAACAAATCTAAACAATAAAAGAACTTCTGGGGGAATCACCATATCTGAACTCAAGCTCTACTACAGAGCAATAGTGATAAAAACAAACAAACAAACAAACAAACAAACAAAACCCCGCATAGATATTGGTACAGAGACAGACAGGTAGATTGATGGAATAGAATTGAAGACCCGGAAATAAACCCACACACCTATGGTCACTTGATCTTTGACAAAGAAGCCAAAACTATCTAGTGGAAAAAAGAAAGCATTGTCAAAAATGGTGTTTGTTCAGCTGGAGGTCAGCATGTAGAAGACTGCAAATAGACCCATTTTTATCTCCTTGTATAAATCTCAAGTCCAAGTGGACCAAGGATCTCCACACAAAACCAGATATGCTGAATCTAATAGAAAAGAAATTGGGAAAGATCCTCAAATACATAGATACAGAGGAAATTTTCCTGAACAGAACACCAGTGGCTCATGCTCTAAGATCAACAATTGACAAATGGGAACTCATAAAATTGAAAAACTTCTGTAAGGCAAAGGACACTGTCAGTAAGACAAAACAGCAACCTACAAACTGGAAAAAGATCTTTATAAAGCCTATATACAACAGATGGCTAAGATCAAAAATACACAAAGAACTCAAGACTCCAGAGAACCAAATAACCCTATTAAAAATGGGGTACAGAACTAAACAAATAATTCTCAACTAAGGAATCTTGAATGGCTGAGGAGCACCTAAAGAAATGTTCAACATCCTTAGTCATCAGGAAAATGCAAATCAAAATGACCCGAGATTCCACCTCACATCAATCAGAATGGCTAAGATCAATAACTCAGGTGGCAGCAGATGCTGGCAAGGATGTGGAGAAAGAGGAACACTCCTCTATTGTTGGTGGGGTTGCAAACTGATACAACCACTCTGGAAATCAATCTGGCAGTTGCTGAGAAATTCGTAAATAGTTCTACCTGAAGACCCAGCTATACCATTCTTGGGCATGTAACCAAAAGATGCTCGAACATATAACATGGACACATGTTTCACTATGTTCATAATAGCCTTTTTTATAATAGCCAGAAGCTGGAAACAACCCAGATGACCCTCATTGGAAGAATCTATGGAGAAAATTGATACAGAAATTTGCACAATGGAGTACTACTCAGCTATTAAAAACATTGACTTCATGAATTTTGTAGGCAAATAGATGGAACTAGAAAATATCATCCTGAGGGAACCCAGACCCAAAAGGACACACATGGAATGTATTCATTGATAAGCAGATATTAGCCCAAAAGCTCAGAATAACCATGATTCAACTCACAGATCATATAAAGCTTAATAAGCAGGAAGTCCAAAGTGTGGCTGCTTCAAACCCACTTAGAAGGAGGAATAAAATAATCCTGAGAGGCAGATAGAGGGAAGGACCTGCTAGGGAGAGAAGAGGAGGAGGGAAATAAAGAGGAGGCATGATCAGGTATGGGAAGAGATAAGAGAGAAGTCCAGAGGGTCAAGAGAATGTATAGAAATACATAACAGTAGGGGATGAGAAAGGCAGGGGACCACTAGAAAGTCCCAGATTTCAGGGAAGCAAGAGCTGCCCAGGACCCAGTGGAGATAACATTAGCTGAAATACCCAACAAAGAGGAGATAGAGCCTGATGAGTCCACTTTCAGTCGATAGGCTGGGCCCACAGTTGAGGGTTGGGGCCACCCACCCATCTCAAAAACTTTTAAACCAGAATTGTTCCTGTCTAAAGGAAACTCAAGGACAAATAATGGAGCAGAGACTGAATGAAAGGCCATCCAGAGACCACCCCATCTAGGGATCCATTCCATCTACAGACACCAAACCTGACACTATAGCTGATGCCAAGAAGTGCTCACAGATAGGAGCCTAATATGGCTGTCTTCTGAGAGGCTCTGCCAGCATCTGACTAAGACAGATGAAGATAATCACAGCCAATGATTAGACTGAGCCCAGGGACCCCAATAGAAGAGTTACATGAAGGTCTGGAGGGACTGAAGGGGATTGAAACCCCATAGGAAGAACAACAATATCAGCTAACCAGAATCCCCGCCCCAGAGCTCCCAGGGACTAAATGCAAGGAGTAAACACTAGAATTCAAAAGCATCAATTGTCATTTTAGAAGGGAAAAAAATGTGACTAAGTAAAGGACATTCGATAAGAAACAAATTTAGGTCTGGCAGGATGGTGAGAAGACCCAGAAAGTAAAATGTACAGCGCGTAGCCCTAAGAATCAAGCTGGATCCCTGCATGCAAGTAAAATGCTGAGCAAAGAACACGCTACATGGCTGTCCTCTGACTTCTGCTCATGGGTCATGGAACATACATGCCTGCACAACACACACGCGCGCACGCGCGCGCGGACGCGCGCGCGCGCACACACACACACACACACACACAAGCACACACATATAATAAACAAACATGCAATAAACAAAGAAAAAAGTAAAACAAAGCACACATATAAAGAAAAATAAGAATGGAAAAGAATGGAAAATATTCATGCAAACACTAATTATAAGCTGTTTACAGTGGCTATATTAGCTAATATAAAAAAGTAGACTGCAAAAGAAGGAATACAACCTTAGGAATACATTAACGACAAAGAATGAACCAAACACATCCTTTTGTGATCAAAAAGTCACAATAATCCTAAATGCTTATACACTCAATAACAGTGTTGCAAAACTCCTAACAGAAAACCTAGTAGAATTTTAAAAAGATATAAAAATGACAGCAATTACGACTAAATATTTTAACACACTTCTCCTGGTAATGGACAGAAATACGCAAACCACATGTGTAATAAATATTTCTACAATGCTATCAGCTATTTTGATGTGACTATGTCTAAAACTTTCCACCCAGTGATAGAAAAACATGCATTCATTAAAATAAGTCGTACTCTGGACCATAAAACAAATACATGTTTTACAAATACAAATACAAAAACATGTTTGTATATGAGGCCTGAAATCAAGCAAAGCATGCTTTTTACTATGGTGTAGTTAAACTTTAAAGTTGCTTGTAAGAATTTCAAAGAGTAAATGCAGCAGTATTGTGGAGGAGAGGGACCCAGGGCAAATCCAGAAATAAACTTGCTTAAAGTTATGAGTCTGGGCCTTATCCTTTTGACTTTTAAGGTGTATTCAGAACAGAGAAATCGTGGGGAATAGTTGGGGGGAGAGGACTTATGGGACGTATGGTGGGGGGGAACTGGGAAAGGGGAAAGCCTTTGGAATGTAAACAAAGAGTATAGAAAATAAAAATTTAAAAAAAAGTGTAAGTGGCCCTGAGGATAGGGTGCCCATGGAGTGCCCATTCCCATTCATGAGCATATGATATAAGTTGATAGTGGTCTTGTGCTCCATTTTCTAAGAAAGGTTTATGTGATTTTTCTTGCTTTTAGTGTAAATCTTTCCAGATTATGATTTTGGTAAAAGAAAATAATAGTTGAGAAGCAGTATCAGTGAATAAAGAAAACGTTTTATAGCTGCAAAAAAATGGAGTACTATTCAGCTATTAAAAATATTGACTTTATGAATTTTGTAGGCAAATGGATGGAACTAGAAAATATCATCCTGAGTAATCCAGACCCAAAATAACACACATGGTATATATTCACTGATAAGTGGATATTAGGCCAAAAAAAAAAACCAACAACAAAAAAAAACCTTGGAATACTCAAGATACAATTCACAGATCACATGAAGCTCAAGAAGAAGGAAGATCAAAGTGTGAATGCCTCAGTCCTTCTTAGAAGGGGAAACAAAATACTCACAGGAGGTAAAGGATGGGAGGGACCTGGGAGAAAGAAAGGATGGGTAGGGAAAAATGGGGGGCAGGATCAGGTATGGGAGAAGACAGGAAATTGAACAGAGGTGTGTAGCAATGAGGGATGGGGAACTGGGGGTAGCCACAGAAAGTTCCAGACTTCAGGAAAGCAAGAGGCTTCCAGGACCCAATGGGATGACTTTAGCTGAAATACTCCCCAAAATGGAAGGAGAATCTGTTGAGACCATATCTAGAGGCTAGGCAAGGCCCCCAGTTGGGGAATGGGGCCACCCACTCATCTCCACATTTTTAACCCAGAAACAGAATTATTTTTATCCATCTCAGCTGACTGCTTTATTTCCCCTTCTGTATGAAATTCAAGCATCTTCTTTTGGGCCCTCCTTGTTTTAGCTTCTTTGAGCCTGTGGTTTGTAGCCTGGTATCCTGTTTTCTATAGCTAATAACCACTTATAAGTGAGTATTTATCATTCATGTCCTTTTGGACCTGTGTTACATCACTCAGGATGATCTTTTCTAATTCCACCCATTTACCTACAAATTTCATAATGTCATCATTTTTAATGGCTGAGTAACATTCCATTGTGTAAATACAGCACATTTTCTTCATTTATTCTTTGGTTGAGGGGCACTTAGGTTGTTTCCAATTTCTGGCTATTATGATGCCTTTACCATATAGTGACTGGAGGATCTCTTGCTGTGCTCTCCAGCTCCTGACAAGATGTCCTTGTCCTCCCTCCCTTACCCCCGTTCTGCCCATGGATTTTGTTCTTGTCATTTTGGGGGGCAATATGAATATTTAAACTTATTCTCAGGCTAACCTGAGAAGCAAGACCATCAGTCAGTTAAGGAGCCCTCCCACAAAAGCCACTTCTCCGAAATCTCCCTTCCTAGAACAACAGTCTTGTTTGATTGAGACCTGCCACTTATATGTTTATGCGAAGGGAAAAGAAACAACATCCATCATTGAACCCCTTGAAAGAAGGGAGATAGTTCTTCATTGGCAGCCTTTCACATACATGTGGGGTTCATCCATTTCTGGTGGTCACATTTTGATATTGCACTGTGCTTATATCCAAGATAATGTGCCATAGTAATCTTTTCGTTAATTAAATTATTTATATATTTTACATCCCAAACGAAGCTTCCCTGCCTTCCGCTCCCTCTCTCTCACCTCCCCTGCTCTCAATCATTCCTCTTCCACTTCTTAGACAAGGAGAGGTCTCCCATGGATGCCAACCAACCTTGGTATATCAAGTGGCAGTAAAGCTAGGTGCATCTTCTATTGAGCTTAGACAAGGCAGCCCAATCAGGAGAAATAGATCTAAAGACAGGCAACAGAGTCTGAGACAGCCCCTGTTCCTGCTTTAAGGGTCCCACATGAAGACTCAGCTACAGAACTCTTACATATGTACAGAGGGCATGTCTATCCCATGCAGACTCTCTGGTTGGCAGTTCAGTCTCTGTGAGCCCCTATGGGCCCAGGTTAGTTGATTCTGTAGGTTTCCTTCGGGTGTCCTTGACCTCGTTGACTCCTTCAATTCTATCTCATGCTCTTCACAGGACCCTCACAAGCTCTGCTTAATGTTGCCCGTGGGTCTCTACATCAGTTTCCATCAGCTGCTGGGTGAAGCCTCTTTGATGATAGTTATGCTAGAATCCTGTCTGCAAGTATAACACACACACACACACACACACACACACACACACACACACAAATATATATGAGAGGGGATCCCTCTCATAGCATGAGTCTCAAGCTGGGTCAGTCATTGGTTGGCTCTTCCCTCAAATTCAGCTCCATAGTTTACACTTGCACATCATGTAGACAGGACAAAATATGGGTTTATGGTTTTGTGGCTATATTAGTGTCCCAGTCCCTCCATTGGAAGATTTGCCTGGTTATAGAAGATGTCCAGTTCAGACTCCATAGTCCCCATTGCTAGCAGTATTAGCTATGGTCACTGTCATAGATTCCTGGGAGTTTCTATTGTCCTGGGTTTCCAGCTTATCTCAGAGATGTGCCCCACTTAATCCAGTTGTCTCTCCCAGTACTCTTTCTCCCTCTGTCCTCCCCCCATATCATTCTTCCTGTTCCCATTCCCACCCCTCCAACTCTCAGTGCCCTCCATCCATCTACTCATCCTATGTCTAATCTATTTCCCTTTCTTGTTCCCCTCTGAGACCCCTCCTGTTACTTAGGCTCTTTGGATATGTGGTTTATAGCATGCTTACCCTGAACTTTATGACAAATATCCACGTATAAGTGAGCACATACCATCTTTATCTTTCTAGATCTGGGTTACCTCACTCAGGATGATCTTTTCTAGTTCTATTTGCCTGCAATTTTTATGATGTCATTGTTTTTAATAGCTGAGTAATACCCCATTGTGTAAATGTAACATATTCTTATTACCCATTCTGCGGTTGAGGGATATCTAGATGTTTCCAATTTCTGACTATTATGAATAAAGCTCTTATGAACAAAGTAGGGCAGCTGTCTTCATGGTATGGTGGAGAACCTTTTAGGTATATACCCAGAAAGGGTATAGCTGGGTCACAAGGAAAATCTATCCTCAATTTACTGAGAAACTGTCAAATTGATTTCCAAAGTGGTTGTACATTTCATTCCCACCAGAAATGGAAGCCTGTTCCCCTTACTCCAAATCCTCACCAACATGATTTTTTTGTCTTAATCATTCTGACAGGTGTAAGATATAATCTCTGAGTTGTTTTTATTTGGATTTCCCTGATGACTAAGGATGTTGAACTTTTCTTTAAGTGCTTCTCGGCTATTAGATGTTGCTGTTGAGAAGTCTCTGTTTAATTTATGTACCCCATTTTTAAATTAGGTTATTTGGTTTGTTGATGATATTTCTTGAGATATTTATATATTTTGGTTTTCAGCCCTCTGTCGGATGTGGAGTTGCTGAGTCTTTTTCCATGCTGTAGGCTGATGTTTTGTTCTTTTGACAGTGTTCTTTGCCTTACAGAAACTTTTCAGCTTCATGAGGTCCCATTTATTAATTTTAATTTTTTTACCTGAGCTGTTGATGTTCTGTTCAGAAATATTTCCTGTGCCACAGCATTCAGGGATATTGCCTACTTTCTTCTATCAGATTTAATGTATCCAATTTTAAGATGAGGTCTTCGATCCACTTGGCCTGGAGTTTTGTGCTGGGTAATTGATATGGATCAATTTGTACTCTTCTACATGCTGACATCCAGTTAGACCAGCACCATTCACTGAAGATACTTTCTTTTTCCATTGAATGGTTTTGGCTTCTTTGCCAAAAAGCAGGTGTTCATAGGTATGTGAGTTTATTTCTGGGTCTTTGATTTGATTCCATTGATCAGCCTGTCTGTTTCTATACTAATAACATGGTTTTTATTACTATTGCTCTATATTACAGCTTGAAATAAAATATGGTGATAGCTCCAGGAGTTCTTTTATAGTGCAGGGTTGTTTTGGCTATCCTAGGTGTTTTGATTTTCCATATGAAGCTGAAAATTGTTCTTTGAAGATCTGTAAAATGCTGTGTTGGAATTTTAATTGGAATTGCATTGAATCTGTAGATAGCTTTTCTAGGATTGCTATTTTCACTGTTAACCCTACTTATCCATGAGCATGGGAGATCTTTCCATCTTCTGATATCTTCTTCAATTTCTTTCTTTAAAGATTTTGAATTTTTGCCATACAGATGTTTCGCTTGCTTGATTAGAGTTATTTTATATTTTATATTATTTGTGGCTGTTGTAAATGGTGTTGTTTCCCTATCTTTTTCTGCCTGTCTATTGTTTGTATATAGGAGGACTACTGATTTTTTTTTTAGTTAAATTTGTATCCAGCCACTTTGCTGAAGGTGTTTATTAGCTGTAGATATTTCCTGGTAGAATTTTGGGGGTCACTTTTGTATATTATCATAAGATCTGTGAATAGCAATATTTTAATTTCTTCCTTTCAAATTTGCATTCCCTTGATTTCCTTTGTCTTATTGCTCCAGCTAAAACTTCAAGTACCATATTGAATGGGTATGGAGACAGTATACAGCCTTGTGTTGTCCATGATTTTAGTGGAATTGCTTTAAGTATCTCTCCACTTAATTTGATGTTGGCTATTAGCTTGTTGCATGTTGCCTTTATTGTATTTTATATCTCTGATTTTTCCAAGGATCTCGCCAATACTTTTATCATGAAGAGGTACTGAATTTTGTCAAATCCCTTTTCAGCATTTAATGAGACGATCATATGTTTTTTGTTTTGTTTTGCTTTTCTTTCAGTTTGTTTATGTGGCAGAAGGCATTGATACATTTTCCTACGTAAAACTGTCTCTGCATCTCTGGGATGAAGCTTACCTGATCATGTTTGATGATATTTTTGATGTGTTCTTGGATTGGGTTTGTGAGTAATTTTATTGAGTAATTTTGTGTAGTTTAGGTATCAGGGTGACCCTGACCTCATAAAATGAATTTGGTAGTGTTGCTTCTGATTTTGTTTTAAATTATTTCTAATTTAAGGAATATGGGTATTAGCTCTTCTTTGAAGGTCTGGGAGATGTTTCGCTAAAATCATCTAGCTGTGAGGGGATTTTTGTTTGTTTTTTTAAATTATTAATACTTTTGTGTTTTTTCCTTTGGTTGGGACACTTTTAAGATGAGCCTCTATTTCCTTAGGGGTTCCAATTTTGTGGTGTTCAGGTTTTCAAAGTAAGACCTCATGAGTCTTTGGATTTCCTCAGTATCTGTTCTTATATTCCCTTTTCATTTCTGATTTTGCTAATTTTGATATTCTCTCTGTGTGTTTTTTTTTAGTCAGTTTGTCTCTTCTGTTGATTTTCTCAAAGAACCAACTCTATATCATTGATTCTTTATATTGTTCTCCTGTTTCTATTTTATTGATTTCAATCCTGAGATTATTTCCTGCCATCTATTTCTCTTGGTCTGTTTTTTCTAGAGCTTTCAGGAGTGCTGTTAAGTCACTAGTATGAGATCTTAATAATATTTTATGAAGGTACTGAGTGCTATAAACTTTCTTAGCACAACTTTCATTGTGTCCTATAAGTTTGGGCACGTTGTACCTTCATTTTCATAGAATCTTAGAAAGTCTCAAATTATTTCTTTATTTCTTCCTTGACCCAGTGGGCACTGAGTAGAGAGGTGTTCAGTTTCCTTAAGTTTGTAGGCTATATGTTGTTCAAGCCCAGCTTATTCTATGGTTGTATAAGATACAGGGAGTTATTTCAATTTTTTTTATCCATTGAGACTTGCTTTGTGACCAAGTATATGGTCAGTTTTGGAAAAAGTACCATGAGGCTCTGAGAAGAAAGCATATTCTTATGTTTGGGTTCAATGTTCTGTAGAAATCTGTTAGGTTCATTTGAGCAATTATGTCTCTTAATTCTATTACTTCTCTACTAAATTCTGTTTGAATGACCTGACAAATGTCCACATTGTGTGGAGTGTTGAAGTCTCCCACTATTAATGTGT